>CM042052.1:35947500-37335833 GCA_023525745.1 Arctium lappa
CGTTTAATAGTGTAAAGCGTATTAGGGTTTGGAAAATTAGGGTTTCAGGCCTATGATTTCATGTGTGGTCAACTGTTTGTGACGTATTTTTTGAATGATTTTACTGTTTTTTTCCACATTTTAGTCTGATTCTCATACAATAAGTGTACCATTGTCATTGAATATGTGGTTCACATTCATTTTCTCCATTCAATTTTTCCTATAAAGATTAGTAAGATTAGATGCAAAATCGTTCATCACATCCACTTGAATTGCTTCATTTTTCATACTACTGAAAAAATGAGTTCATCTGTTCAAAAAACTAGAGTCTTATTATGTTTCGATGGTCAATGGGTGCAAAACAACAATGGGTGGGATTATATTGGCTACACAAAGCGTGGTGTATATATTCCAATAATGGTTTCGTATAAGACGTTTATCGATTACGTCGTGGGAAAGTGTGGAATCGGAGATTCTGCTGCTTGCAAGTTGGTGTTCAGACGTGCAGATGGCTCACTGATGGAGATAACCAACGATGACGAAATCCTTGGTTTTATGCTACTTGCAGCCGATTCAGAAATACCTCCACAACTTTTTGTGTATGTCGCACCATTGATGGGCGATGACGAAGATGATGACGAAGATCATGACGAAATCCATGTCGGTGGTAGTCAACTGGAGCCTGACTCTCAATTTCAGGCATCCTACGACACCACACTTTATTCTGATCATGCATATCGTCCTAACGAATCTTATCCCGAAGTTGTTCCGGAGACGCAACTAGAAGAAGAAGAAGAAGAAGAAGAAGAAGACCCAAAAAGATGGTTTGTTGGAGTTGCTGATGACGAAACACATGTTTTCACAACTGGTATATCTGATCTGGACAGATCAGATACCGATAATGACGAGGACGAAGAAATATATACCCCTAGCAATAAATCATTTGGTGCGTTAAACGATTATTTTGATATTCCCCCTTCTCTTCCTAACCCGGAGACCCATAAACCAGCCTACCAACCCGCACCTTACAATCGTAGCACAACTATACATGAAGGTCAAATATTTCATACGAAGGAGGAAATGACCGTACAGTTGGGAATGAAGTTCTTGCGAGAGGGTTTCGTGTTTAGAGCGAATAAATCCGACAAACGCAGATACAAGGCTATCTGTGACCAACAAAATTGTGAATGGAGTATGTCCGCGAAGTCCGTGGGCCCTAAAGGAGGGTTGTTTGTCGTTAGAAAGCTGAACGACGTACACACATGTTCGAGGACACAACTAAATGCCAGCCACCGGCAGGCCAACAAAAGGACTTTGGGCCACATACTGAAAGACAAGTTTCTTGACGCTAGCAGGTCATTTCGGCCGAAGGACATCGTCAACGATATAAATCAGCAGTACGGGATTAACATTGGTTACCACCAAGGATGGCGTGCGCGATGCAAGGCACTACTAATGGTGAGAGGCACTCCCGAGGAGTCGTACGAACGACTCCCTGCGTATTTATATAACTTGGAGCTGAAGAATCCGGGTACACGCACCAGAATAAGGACGGATTCAAACGGACGTTTCGAATTGTGTTTCGCTGCACTTGGATGTGCGGTAAGTATATTAAATCGTCGTAGCTTTACATATTATGAATTTTAACATTTACAAATAATAACCACGTACGTTTATTGCAGATCCGGACGTTTTTGACAAATCTGCGTCCTGTCCTTGTAATAGACGATGCCCATTTAAAGGGGCATTACCTGGGTATGATGTTCTTGGCGGTTGCCATGGACGGAAATAACAACATTGTGCCCTTGGCTTTCGGAGTAGGAAAGTCCGAGACGGGGGAGGAGTGGGGTTGGTTTCTGAACATGTTGCGGGAATGTATCGGAGCCCCGGAAGGGTTGGTGTTTATGTCCGACAGGGCTCCTTCCATAAGCGCGGCAATTTCTGCCGTGTACCCCTCCACCCCTCACGCCCTATGTTGTCGACATTTGGAGATGAACGTGAAAAGCGCGGACAAACGTATCACAATAAACAAGACCACCTACTGGAAGGCGTGCAAAGCATATACTATTAGGGAGTTCGAGACCTACATGAATGCACTACGATATGAAGTACCTCGTGGAGCACAAGTTATGGACGAGGCTGGTAAAGAGAGGTGGTCAAGGGCTCATTTCCCTGCACAACGGTATAACATAATGACCTCTAATAGTGTAGAGTCGGTGAATGCACTGTCCCGTTTTGCACGCAGGTTACCCATTGTCGGCCTTATAGAGTACTTCCGAGATTTTCAACAAGAGCGGTACCAACTTCGACGACGAAAGGGAGGTTGATAAACTCTAAAATCTTTAACTTATATGTTTGTTGCATTTTTCTTCTTCCGTATAAATCGTAACACAATTAACACATATTTGTAGATGAAATGCGTAATCATCTCACACCAATGGCGGAGGAGATAATTAGCAGAAGGTCGGGAAAGTCTACGACATGGAGGGTAAGTCAGATTGGACATGGTAAGTTCAACGTTCGGGATATCCGTTATCACGCGACTGTCGATATGGTCAACGGTGTTTGTGAATGTAACCAATGGCAATATTCTGGTTTACCGTGCGGTCATGCCATCGCTGCTGCAAGGTCAATGAATCGTAGAGATTGCAGCGATCTGGCTATATCTTACTACACGTCCAGTACTTACCGGTCAACATATCATGAGTTGATCTATCCTGTTGGACCCCCTTAATCATGGGTTTTGCCACACGTCCCCCTTCCGCCATGCTATCCACCGTTAATAACCAAGAGACGTGCGGGGAGACCAAGAAAGAACGATCGGCGTCCATCTCGTGGTGAGGATCCGATACAGAGAACGTGTACTAGGTGTGGAGCAGTAGGACATACTCGTGGTGAATGTCCAACTCCTGCCCCTTCAACCGTGCCCAGGAGAGCTTCTACTAGCCAAAGATTTCGCTCTCAAGGGTCATCGGACCTAGAACCACATGGAACTTTAAGGCATGATAGCATTGACCTTAACATTGACTTCCCTTGATTGTAACCACCTCATCTTCTATGCTAAGTGATATTGTTATTATGTTAATTGTTGATTTTATCTACCTTATCGTGATTGTGAAATTATATTATGTGTAAATAAAAGATAAAACATAAAAGCATCGTTTTATTGAAATTAAAGAAAACGAAATGGTGCATCCGTACAACATTCAAGCATCGATAAAGTAAAAATTAATGCATAAAATAAAACTTAGGTTAAACGTTAAAGTGCATCCATACAACAACCACCCTTTGAGAAACCTACTATGGGTAGATTTCCCGGCACTTCGTAACCCAGCCAGCCTTTGCCTTCATATGCTCCTCCATGACGGTATAATTTTCTTTTATGTCTACCAGTTCATCTTCTAACTTTCTAATCTCCTTTTGTTTCTCCCTGACATCGCGCTTCATATTCTCCAGGAGCTCCTTCTGCTCCGCAATAGTTGCTTCTTTCTCCTTCTGAAGTTCCATGTTTTGTAGCCACGTCCTGCCTGTATTTCGTATCTCTTCATTTGCCTCATCACAGGACCTTTTCAACCTGGTAGGCAGTACCTGAGACATTGGTAGACCTGGCCCCTGGTTGGATTGATACGTAGGAGGGGGCATTCCTCCATGAGCAGCGTAGTATGCGGCTTGGGCATTGTTAAACTGCTCCCACTCCTGAGGCGTGATCGGTTCATCGTAAGCAGTTAACCCAAACTGCGCCCAATCCTCTGTTGTATCTGGTGCATTCCAGTCAATCCTTGAAGCTCCATCATTTAATTGGTCTATGTCCACGGAGCGTGAAGTGCCAGCCCCATTCGCTGACCTTTTCCCCCTACCGCGTGAACCTCCAGCCATCAAGTAATGAAAATGTAGATAATGTATAGAATGTAGATAATATTAGTAAATGAAAGTGAGGGTAGAAAGGATAGATATGAAGTTGTGAAATACTACTTCACCGGAGCATCTACTTATAGTCCATGCGAAGATCGGTTCATGATAGTTTCAAAGGCATGGTCAAACGATTCCGCTGCAAAGCCTGAAATGATTTGTTTTTGTGCCATGGTCAAACGATTCCCTTGCAAAGCCTGAAACGCGGACTAAACCCGCGTTACACCACTAAAACGTGGACTAACCCCGCGTTACACCACTAAAACGCGGACTAACCCCGCGTTTTGTTACCATATGCGGAGATAGGTTTGTAACCATGGTCAAACGATTCTTCTGCAAAGACTAAAATGATTCTTCTGCAAAGCCTGAAATGATTCCTCTGCAAATACTGAAACGATTCATTTTTTTTTAACAATTGTTCCTTGTGGCTATAAATACCCGTGTTATAGTAACTGTGAAATTCACAACACTAAAGAGTTGTCGGTTTGTACTTTTACTTTCTATGGTTTTGTTTCATTAATAAAATCGTCCAATGTATTTTGTGGTTTGATGCGTTTATATTTTTATACTACAAAATTATACCGTCATTGAAGTGTACAGCAAGAAAGTTGAGCTTAACACTTCCAAAATTGTATCACCCGAGCATATAAGAAGTCGTTGGGGATTCCAGAAAATCCAAGTGTCGTGTAGCCATAGTTTGACATTTCAATGACCGACAATGTTACCTGCTCACTTCATTTAATGACGTCGTTTCAATGTTTGTTTAGATGAACTTGTACCGGTTGTTTTCGAACCCTACCAGTTTGTCATTAATAATTGGTAAGTTTAAATAATATTTTGTTTTTTATTTACCAAAAGAACTTTTTCATGTACTACCCTTTTCATATCAATTTGTGATCTTGGGAGTTAACGAATTCTATTTTTATATAAAATAAAACATCCGATCCAAATTAGTTATCTAAGTAAAAAAGGGTTTTAATATTTAAAATGACTTTAAAAAAAAGAATCATATTTGTTATTTCAAGAGGCCCATCACAACTCACAAGTAACATAAAAAGTATCCCCAACCTAATCGTTTATTTGGACAGCCAACGAGAAAAGGGTCTCCGCCATGTAATTACGCCATTCCCTTGCCACATGCTCAGTTGCATCTGGTGCAACTGTTGGGTGCAGACCTTCAATAAACTTGGATATGTTACGACACACCCACACACCGCAATCCCCAAGGCCCCCTGTCTGTTGAGGTGCATCAGGATCATAGATAACCTCTAATTTCTTGCTGGCCTTGATACGATCCGGCGTGTCGTGTATCTTTTTTAACAACTTCGGCAATTGTTTTTTGAAGATCCCAAGGCGTTCTTCCAAGGGCAAAGTGTACCTTCTTGCTCGTAAACTGTCAAATAAGACCAGCCTCATTTCACGGAGGTACAGAACACCGAGCACCCAATGTTTGTCCATGACACATATGGGGATGTATACCTGAGATTTTACAATAACACAATAATAGTTAGTAACAAACAAGTTGAACAAAAATTATGTAAATCGATTTCCATACCTCGTCGATGTCCATCCAAGCTGGATGAGTTCTATGGCCCAGTCCATTGCATGTTTCGAACACAGACCTGTATCCTTGGCCCGACCGTGTAAGCCACTCAAAGAAGTTGGAGTCCATGACCGTCCATCTGGCATGTGGAGAGCGGGATTCTTGGATCATTCTAACCCAAGCGTCGATTTGCTATACACAAAACATAGATTGTTAGACCTGTCATTAGAAATGTAGTTGTTTATATGACTATATTTAAATACTAACCAGATCCTCGAAATCCCCACTACCACCTACACCCAACAGTAGCATGAAAAAACCGGCATTCATTTGAAGGCCGCCGTAAAATGGACACATCAGGTGGGGGAGCTGATCACTGATACATAATTCCCTGATCTGTGCCGCCGAAACAAACACCGATTGCCCCGCGTCAGTCATCGTAGTGTCTCCCCCAACCTTTCCCTTGCCCTTTGCCTTCACCCTTGCCTTGGTTTTTTTCTTAGGTACTGATGTGGTCGAAGCTTGTTGGACATATGGGGAACAAAGGGCTGGCCCCACAACAGCGACCCGTCTCGCCCTCTCATGTGCTGCCTGATCTGGCTCATGTATGGCCATGTCATCATCCTCGAAGTGGTCATCGATGATATTATCAGCCATCGGAGTACTCACCCGCGCCTGGGTGGTGTCAACCCCCGACTCCGACCCCATCGAATAAGGGATGGAAGTTCCTAAAAAATCTTCCACCAACCCGCTTATGACGGACAGCCCCGGCCCCAACTCCATCATCTGGGGTCTGTAATAGTCCCCCGCCTGCATCCCAAACTGGTGACGTAGGTCATTATAAGAATCTTCAAACGTAATAACAAAAAAAGAACAACAATGAGCACTCGTCGTAACTTACATTTTGCTGGAATGATGGGGTCGAGAAAGGGTAGTTTCCTTTGGTTGCCGCCTGTGTGTACCCCGGCGATGTGTAGGCTGGCGTCGTACTTGTCATCCCAAACTGGTGACATGGATTATAATGAGCACTCTTAATAAGAATCTTCAAACGTAATAACAAAAAAAGAACAACAATGAGCACTCGTCGTAACTTACATTTTGTTGGGATGATGGGGTCGAAAAAGGGTAGTTTCCTCCTGCTGCCGCCTGTGTGTACCCCGGTGACGTGTAGGATGGCGTCATACTTGTCATCCCAACCTGGTGACATGGATTATAATGAGCACTCTTAATAATTACTTTCAAACGTAATAAAAAAATAACCTACATTTCGCTGGGATGATGTGGTCGCATATGCCGCACCCGTGTACCCATGCATTTGCCCAGGCGACGTGTAAGTGGGCGCCATGTTCGTCGACACCTAATACAATCATGGAACGTAATATCAATACACAAACCAATATTAAAGTATTGGGCGTAATATCCCCAAATTAAGTTAAACACTAACGTGAGTGTGGCGAAGGTGTGCGGTGAGGGCCTCGAGCTCTCTTATGCGTCTGTCCATATCGAGGGCCTCGAGGTCTCTTACGCGTCTGTCCACGGAGGTCATGTACTCCCACTTATCTTGGTATGGGTCTATATCAGGCATCCTATGATGGGTAGGGCTAGGGGGAGCTTGATAGGTGGGGCTAGGAGGAGCCTGATAGCTAGAGCTAGGGGGAGCCTGACGTCGCGTGCCATCATCGTCATCTTCATCATCATCGTCATCATTGTCATCGGGATCAGGACCTCTACGTCGGGACCTCTTTGTTGGTCGCCTGCCCGCCAAACTTTCAAAAAAGGCGACGCTCCGTCGAAACCAACTCGACTGCTGCTCATCCTGAGTAGGCCTCAGTTCCGCATATGGCGCATTAACAACCTAAAAAATTATAACACATATAAATCACAAATAGTTTTTTAATTACTACAATTAAAAATATAGTAAGAGGGCGTACGCTCAAAGCTGAGTTGAAGATCCTAATGCATGCAGACTTACTAAGGACAGCATCTCGATCCCATTTGGTTCCCCTAATCAACCTGTCGGAGCGCTTGGTGAAATTTTGCCGGCAGGCAGGAAACATCTCCAAGATCCATAGCTGGAATTACATAAATTGAACAAGTACGTTAGAATAAATCCAAAATTAGCAAAACTAGTTAATGAATTGATATTTATGTTATTGTACTTATCTAACCTTTAGGACGTGTGCAAACCCGTTCAACGTCATCTTGTTGTTTTGCTGGTTCTTCTGCTTGCGTCTGGCGATGGCACCGTGGAGTCCTTTGTATGAGTGACTCCAGATGTAGCTACCCCACGGATAGCGGTTAAACCCCTCCAAGTCATCGACATCGATAAGTACAGTAGAGGAAACCGGCAGCCTTGGATCACGACCCATGAACATCAAATCCGCCATCACCACCAAGAAAACACGCACAGCATCCTCATCGGATATCGCACCCAGACCAGTTCTCATCGTATCGAGGACGGTTCTCAGCGTCAAGATACCTGGTGCAAGGCCGGGCCAAACCCTACTAACAAAGGACTCATCTGTCAAGGTAGGAAGGTCGGGTATGTGTCCGAAAAGGAGTCCTGTTACAATACAGAACTCACGACGACCAAAGTGCATGCGAGTCCCACACACATGAAAATACAATTCCTCCGGCTGTGGTCTCGCAACCTCGACCTCCATCTGTAAAAACATGTGTACTAGAAGGGGGTCCTGTCCAATATTGGTAAGCTCGAGCCATGGCCCGAAAGATGTGCGGCTAAACATTTCGTGTAAACGTTGTGCCCGTTCAGGTGGACACGCTTCAAAAGCATCTCTGATTTCCTTTACCATGGCGATGCGGCATTTGAACGAAAGATCGACGTTATCAAAATCGTCCTACATAGTAATGCAAGGATGTTGTCAACGCACCTAACTTATAACTAACGATGTACATTTTGTTGATTTTGTCTATTGGTTATTTTTATAAAAAATAAACCACTGAATCTATTGGATTTCCAGGTACTAGGGGAATCACGTGGATTTCTTAAATCCCTAAAAACCTTAGGGCTATTTACACCCGTTTGACAAAATCCAAATCGATATGTTGCGGTTTTTATTATTTCGGATTTAGGCAACTAAGATTAACGCAATCTGTACAATTATTTTATGAAATTAGCGCAATCCCTAAAACAAGCCCAATCTCTACACTTTTTTATACAAAAAAATAAAATAAAACGCAATCTCTAAAATTAACGCAATCTCTACAATTATTTTATAAAATGAGCGCAATCCCTAAAACAAGCCCAATCTCTACACTTTTTATATACAAAAAAAAACGCAATCTCTACAATTATTTTATAAAATGAGCGCAATCCCTAAAACAAGCACAATCTCTACAGTTTTTTTATACAAAAAAAAACGCAATCTCTACAATTATTTTATGAAATTAGCGCAATCCCTAAAACAAGCCCAATCTCTACACTTTTTTATACAAAAAAAAAAACGCAATCTCTACAATTATTTTATGAAATGAGCGCAATCCCTAAAACAAGCCCAATCTCTACAGTTTTTTTATACAAAAAAAAAACGCAATCTCTAAGATTAACGCAATTTCTACAATTATTTTATGAAATTAGCGCAATCCCTAAAACAAGCCCAATCTCTACAGTTTTTTTATAAAAAAAAAAAACGCAATCTCTAAAATTAACGCAATCTCTACAATTATTTTATAAAATGAGCGCAATCCCTAAAACAAGCCCAATCTCTACAGTTTTTTTATACAAAAAAAAAAACGCAATCTCTAAGATTAACGCAATCTCTACAATTATTTTATGAAATTAGCGCAATCCCTAAAACAAGCCCAATCTCTACAGTTTTTTTATACAAAAAAAATAATAAAACGCAATCTCTAAAATTAACGCAATCTCTACAATTATTTTATAAAATGAGCGCAATCCCTAAAACAAGCCCAATCTCTACAGTTTTTTTATACAAAAAAAAAACGCAATCTCTAAGATTAACGCAATCTCTACAATTATTTTATGAAATTAGCGCAATCCCTAAAACAAGCCCAATCTCTACAGTTTTTTTATACAAAAAAAACGCAATCTCTAAGATTAACGCAATCTCTACAATTATTTTATAAAATGAGTGCAATCCCTAAAAAAGCCCAATCTCTACAGTTTTTTTATACAAAAAAAAACGCAATCTCTAAGATTAACGCAATCTCTACAATTATTTTATGAAATTAGCGCAATCCCTAAAACAAGACCAATCTCTACAGTTTTTTTATACAAAAAAAATAATAAAACGCAATCTCTACAATTATTTTATAAAATGAGCGCAATCCCTAAAACAAGCCCAATCTCTACAGTTTTTTTATACAAAAAAAAAACGCAATCTCTATAATAATTTTATATAATGAACGCAACCCCTAAAACAAGCCCAATCTCTACACTTTTTTATACAAAAAAAAATAATAAAACGCAATCTCTAAAATTAACGCAATCTCTACTATTATTTTATGAAATGAGCGCAATCCCTAAAACAATCCCAATCTCTACAGTTTTTTTTACAAAAAAAATAATAAAACGCAATCTCTACAATTATTTTATGAAATGAGCGCAATCCTAAAATTAACGCAATCTCTAAAATCAACGTAATATGTAAAACTAAAATTAACGCAACCTCTAACATATTATTAACATAAACGCAACACTCTAAAATTAACACATAATCACTAAAATAAATATAAAATTAAAACGCGGTTAAAGAAAACTTACCGAAGAAAGTGGTCGACCCATATCCGACTTTTATAAATGCTAACCAACCGAGCCGAGATCCGAGCGTGTGTAATACACGATATATTTGAGAGAGTGAAATAGATGGGATCCCTTTGAGAGTGATGGTGGTGGGGTTATGGGTGGGGGACCTCACTTATTTATAGGAGCCAAACCCTAACAAATGAAACAATCCACACCGTTGATCTTACTAAACCCTAAACAATGCTATGGGCCGGCCCCCAAGTACGCGTTCCACAGTAAAATACGCGGCCCGGATACGCGTTTCACAGTGGATGCCGTTTCTCGGTTAATGGAAGCCAAACGCGGACCAAATACTCGTTTATAGGGTGAAACACGGACCAAACGCGTACCAAGTCCGCGTGTAACTCTCGAACGCGGACAAAACGCGGTCCGAGTCCGCGTGTAATAGTGAACGCGGACAAAACGCGGACCAGGTTCGCGTGTAACAGTGAAAAACGCGGACCTAGGGGGTATTTTGGCAAAAATAACAAGATTTGGGGCATATTGGGTACTGATTTTTCAACTTAGGGCATTTTAATTAAATTCCATTTATTATATTAATTAATTAATTAATTAATTAATTAATTAATGATAATTTTAACTAAATATACATTAAAAATACGTATTCGATTTTGTAAATTACATTAGTAAAAAAGTCTCGTATACACTTTTTAATTAAATTAAATATTAAATATTTTTAAAAATTTATGCAATTTATCTGATATATATATCTGTAAATCTGTCTACACTACTCCAAAAAAAAGACTTTCTATTTTAAGTTATCTTTTAAAAAATTATCTTTTTTTAATTTATTTATGTAATATAAAAATCAAAATTTATTTATGTTTATTAATAAAAAATATATCATTTTTAGATAGTTTATTTAATTACATATTTTTTAAATCTGTACCAGTTAATAAAATTTATATAATATACTTATTAAAAAAATAAAAATATAAACCAATTAATAAAATTTATAATATACTTATTAAAAAAATCAAATTATAAATTAAAATTTATTGTTATAAAAAATATTTAAAATATAAACTTAAATTCATATAGAGAATATTATTCAGTTCTATTCCAAACTACGAATCATGTACCCCAAAAATTCCAAACATTTCCAATTCCAAATCTTTAAATAAAATTCAAAATCTCGAAAATATTACGTCAAACCAAACAAGCCCTTATTGCTTTGATCTAAAATGCAGACCTATGAATCATGCATACTCCACATTGTTAATAATTTTTTTTGATAAATAAAATAAAGAAAATGTGCAGTTGTTAGTTGGCTATTTATGTTTCATTATGATAAATTTAAGTTTATATTTTAAAAACAAATTAAATGATAATTATATTATAGAGTTTTTTTTTATTTCATCCACATTTAATAAAAAAACATTTAATCTATACTATCGATAATCTATATCTATACTATATTATAAAGATGACATAAAAAACTCTTAATTACAACTCACTAAGTTTTATGTACTATCATTTAAAGTTATCTACTTAAAATCTCTTAAAAATAACTACTAAAGCCTAATGTACTACCGGTAAAACTTTTAACCCTAATTAATATATTTCATCCTTATCCCCTAAAATCCTTATCTTTAATCTACAAACCCTAAAATTATGAAATTTGAATTCTGATAAATATAATCAAAACAGGATAAACATCTCAATTTAAATATAAAAAATTTAAAATATATAAGATAATTAATGAATTTTAAAAAACTACTTAATTTTTTTTATATAAAAAATATTATATTGTTAAGACTAAATTAAACAAATTTATATATAAAAAAACCATTATCACTCAATAAAAATCATCCAAAATCGTACTGTAAATCAATAAAAAAATAAAATAAAAATAAACATTAAAATCGTGATGTATCTCGCTGCATTGCGCGAGTACGCTTCTAGTATATTATAAAGCATAGATAAAAACTCTTAAATACAAATTATTAGGCACAAGGTACCATCATTTTATGCACGATTTTAAAAATCTCTTAATTTACAAGTATCAAAGCACAAGATACATATTACTACTACAGACTTCTAACACCCACCAATTTAGTATGCGCAGGACCTTCCTTTTATGCATGCAGACCTTTTTATGTATCACTATTAATTAATATATTATATTACTATAACTTTGTTTTAATTATATTATTAAATATGCAATTGATTATTTTTTATAGATGTCATTAAAATATATAAGATAATTATTGAATTCTAACAAAATATTTAATTTTTATATATAAAAAATATTATATTATTAAGCCTAAATTAAAAAAAATTATAAAAAAAACATTATCACGTTCTCAAAACCATTCAAAATCGTACTGTAAATCGACCAAAAAATAAAATGAAACATTAAAATCGTGATGTATCTCGCTGCATCGCGCGAGTAAGCTTCTAGTATTATGAAGCACGGATAAAAAACTCTTAAATATAAATTATTAGGCACAAAGTACCATCATTTTATGCAAGATTTTAAAAATCTTTTAATTTACAAGTATCAAAGCACAAGATACATATTACTCTTGCAGACTTTTAACACCCACCAATTTGGTATGTGCAGTGTCTTCCTTTTATACAGACCTTTCCATGTATCACTATTAATTAATATATTATATTACTCTAATTTTGTTTTAATTATATTATTAAATATGTAATTAGTTATTTTTTCTAGATGCCATTAAAATATATAAGATAATATTGAATTCTAACAAAATACTTAACTTTTCTATATAAAAAACATTATATTATTAAGCCTAAATTAAACAAATTCATAAAAAAAACATTATCACTTTCTCAAAACCATCCAAAATCGTACTTTAAATCGACAAAAAAATAAAATTAAAACATTAAAATCGTGATGTATGTCACGCAATGCGCGAGTACGTTTCTAGTTAAATATAATATCTGAAAAATATACATTTTTTAATTAATAGACATAGATAAAGTTTGATTATTTTTCTTATATAAATAAAAGAAAACGATAAATTTCTTAAACACAACTTAAAATAGATTTTTCATTTTTTTTGGATTAGTGTAGACGGATTTGCAGATATATATCAAATAAATTGTATAAAAATTTAAAAATATTTAATACTATTTTAAAGTTATTGACAATTTTTTTTTTCTAATAGTGTAATTTACAAAATCAAATACGTATTTTTAATGTGATATTAGTTAAAATTATCATTAATTAATTAATATAATAAGAATATAAAATGAAAAATGAAAAAATGTAGGAAAGAAAAGAAAAGAGAAGAGAAAAAGACAAACCAGAAGGACTAATTGTAATTTACAAAATAATCTAATAAAATAAAAAATGAAAAATACGAAGAAAATGTCAAAGGACCAAAATACCCTTAATTTTAACTAAGATTATTAACTAAAGTTGGTCAGAGAGACCAAAAGTGAAACAAAATAACAACCACAATGATCAAAATTGTAATTTGTTTGAAAGAGGGACCAAACTTGATAATGGATGACAACCATAAGAACCAAAAATGTAATTTACTCTAAAATTTCATACTCGCTAAAATAGTCAATCTTCCCAACCAACTTTACTTTTTAGCTATTTGTAGAAGAAAATTTCCATTTTAGTCGGAGTTTACGTAAATGTCTTACACATTTGTGTAAAGCTATTTCAGATTAAAATAATGAAAAAAAAAATCTTTACACAAATGTGAATCTTTTTTTTTTAATTTGAAAATCGAGTTTACACAAATACATATGACATATGCGTAAACTCTAATTAAAATTTGAATTCAATTGAAAAAGTGATTAAAAATTGAATTTGGTTGAGACGATTGACTATTTTGTTCAATCCAACTACATTAATTTTATACTCTCAGGGTGCGATTGGTTCACATAATTGAATTTGATGGAATTGAAATCCATTAAATAAATTTGATTTTGAAGGAATTTAAATGAAATTTGACTACACGTTTGGTTGATAGGAATAGGATAAATTCAATTCTTTCAATTCACTTGAAACAAAGAATGATGAATTTCTTAATTTGTAGAATTCAATAGAATTCTATAGATTCCATCATTTTCATTATGTAAACCAAACATAAGATTTGAAATTTGGTCAAAGAAATTATCCATTTTAATTTATTTAAAATCCAATAAAATACTTTTTTTTTAATAAATTAGTAACTAAAAACAAATTAAACTTTGGAAGACATTAATTAATGTGCCGATGTCCAAACGTACGTGAGTACTACTAATTATTGTTGCAAGAATTAAAGAACACATCTCTCTTTCTCTCTGTGTATAACTATAAACAAAGCTGCAGGCACCAATCCAAATCTATTTGTGAGAGAATTGAAGTGGTCAAAAGAATTGGATTTAAATGTCAAAATTAAGCCTTCTCCTCCAACCCCATTTCACATAAACCATGTTGGCCAACAAGTTAGGTTCCTTCAGAAAGCTAGCCAAAAAGGTCAAAGGCAAGCGCACCTTCGTTCGTGAGCCATCGCACCATGATCACCTGCTAAAGACCAGCTATGAAGAAGAAGAAGAAGAAGAAGAAGGAGAAGGGTGCATCGGCCGATCGTCGTCGACCCCGACTGGATTCTTTGCCATTTATGTAGGTGACGAGCTACGAAGGTTTGTGGTTCCCACCGGATATCTATCTCACCCACTCTTTAAAATGTTGTTAGAGAAAGCTTATGATGACGAAGAGCGGAATAACCGGTTGGTGGTTCCGTGTAGCGTGGCCGCTTTCCGACAGGTGGTTAACACCGTGGAATGTTGCAATGGAATGTTTGATCTTCGGCATTTGGTTGAAGAGCTTATTTGAGGATTTCATTTTTCACCGTTAGATTACTAGCTAGGGTAATTAGATTCTGAATTGTGAGAATATGTGGAACCCTGCTCGTTTACTCTTCAAAAAAGAATTTGAGAAAAGAAGGGAGGTTTTTCCACATATACGGATTAGAAAATGTTTATTGTCTAGTTGACGTGGGACTTCAATGTGAATCATTCATGTTTTTGTGGGTTAATTAGTTCCGTTTTGTCGAAAATCATTCAAGACGTCTTTTTATATAAATCAAATGATAATATATCTTTCGACTAATTTTGTCTTTGTTTTTTGTTAACAATAGGTGCCTGAGTTATTTTACACGTATCTCGATTAATCTATACTATATTATAAAGATAACATAAAAAACTCTTAAAAACAAATCTTAAAGCTTAATGTACCGCTATTTAATGTAAATTACTTAAAAAACAACCATAAAAGTTGTATGTACTACATTTAATGTTATTCATTAATTTTCAATCATTATCTCTAATCTTTTTAACTCTCTAAAATCATTTCCCACTTTAACTCCCCTAAAATAACTCTCAGCATGTTTTAGATATAAAAAATCTAAAATATAATTAAAAAATCTAACAGAATATTTTATAAAAAAAATTATATCATTAAACCAAAATAAATCACATTATATTATTAAGTCTAAATTAAACAAATTTATATAAAAAAATCATTATCACTCTCTCACAAACATCCAAAATCGTAATGTAAATCGACAAAAAACAGAAAATAAAATGAAACATTAAAATCGTGATGTATCTAGCTGCATTACGCGAGTACACTTCTAGTCCTAAAAAATAGTCAGAAAAATCATGTGTAGGACTCGAAGAAGTAACTTTTAAAAAGAATGAATCTTATTATTAGTTGAACTAACTACAAAGATTTACAAAAATAATGTGTTGATGTACTTTCAACAAATAATAGACATGTGTGTAACTCATCCATTAATAATAAATAGGGATAATCACAAGACTTGTGGTGTAGCGGTAATCACCTGGGGAGTTCATTGCGCTCAACCCGGGTTCGATTCCCTGCATTCGCAACTTTGTGGCCACTGGGTTTAACCTCAGGGCTGCATGCTTTCGCAGTCGATTGCTTTGCCAAGGAATTAGATAGGCCAGGACATCCTTTAAAAAAAATAATAAATAGGGATGAAGGCCATGTCGTGTTGTTGGTGGAGGCATCTACATCTACCATATTTAAGATTCCATATCCTTTTAAAAGCTTATAAAATGATTATGATTATGATGTTTTGTGGAAGTACAAGGCAGGTATTGCCGGCAAATATATTAATGGGAAAATTTATTGGCACCCTTAAATCCTTATATACACCCCACCCCATCCCACCCCACCCTCTACCCACCTCTCATACTTAACTCCATATGTTTGACTTAAACACTGCCTAAAATCAGAATTCAATTAAAAAAATTGGTAAAAAGTGAATTTGTTTGGATAGATTGGTTATTTTGGTCAATTGTCCAATATTTCTTCCCCTCGCGTTCTGCTCAAAATAAAGGAGAAAAATTAATTAAATTTCTATATTGTTCATGTCTTCTATATGTTATTATTACTAGAAGCGTACTCGCGCAATGCAACGAGATACATCATGATTTTAATGTTTCATTTTATTTTTTTTGTCGATTTACAATACGATTTTGGATGGTTTTGAGAAAGTGATAATGTCTTATATAAAAAATCAAGTTTTTTGTTAGAATTCAATGATTATCTTATATATTTTAATGACATTTAGAAAAAATAACCAATTACATATTTAATAATATAATTAAAACAAAATTATAGTAATATAATATATTAATTAATAGTGATACATGGAAAGGTCTACATAAAATGAAATGTCTGCACATACCAAAATAGTGAGTGTTAGAAATCTGCAGTAGTAATATGTATCTTGTGCTTTGATACTTATAAATTAAGAGATTTTTAAAATCTTGCATAAAATGATGGTACCTTTTGCCTAATAATTTGTTTTTAAGAGTTTTTTATTTCTGCTTTATAATATAGTATAGATAAATTAAATTTATCAGCTATTTATTTAATATATAATTAAAAAAAAAGAATGTTAAGATTAATGTGGAGACAAAATTTACAATGTTAAAATGATTAATTACCAGGATAAATGATCTTAAAATGTATGGCTTTTTTACTAAAAGAAATAAATTGCATGTGACGATTTGATAATAGTGATAACAAAAGATGATTTTTACTTTGCTCCTCATGGGTTCAAAAAGAAATCTAGTCCATCAAAGGACTTGTTCAGTTATTGGTACGAAAACTATGATCAATCTAGTTCATCGATGCTAACCGGTTTTTGACCGAGTTCGATTTGTTTATTGAAACCAATTTGTTTTTTTGATGGGTTCATAATGGTTAGGGCTCAAAAAATAGGGATCATTTTAGGCCGGAAGAACCAGTTTGGGCCTGTCTTCTATCCGGTACTTAAAAGTAAGTTTGGTTATAATTCAGATAACATAACTTTTGGGCATCTCTAACCTCAAGTGATTGATTGACACTTCTGTACAATTACAAATTTGGTTTAGGTCTCGCCGAGATGCTATTAACCTAATAAAATTCATGCTTATTAACCGAAATAAGTTTGTTGATTCATGCATATGAGATGTTTTGCATCAATATCGTGGACACATGCATTTGTGTATGTGTGTGTAGAGAGAGAGAGACTATTTAAGAAAAAAAAACGAGTACAACCAAGTAAATACAAAATCATATATGATTCACGTACAAAATCATATGATTCACGCGACTTTTTCCCGTGACTTAAGTCGCGGCCAAAGTCGCCCGGGTCCAGTTTTTGTTGGTTAATGTAAAATCACATACAATTTTGTACATGATTTGTTGTTTTCTTGTTTTCTTAAATAGTTAGCGTTCTCATTTAAATCTTCTTACATACATACATATATATATATATATATATATATATATATATATAATGTTTAGACTTGAATACGTAAACAAATCCAAGTAATAGTTAGGAGCCGTTTACCAAACCCTTACCCGGTAAGCGCTTAACGATAAGAGTTACTACTCTCATTTATCTTATGTGGTAACATTTCCGTTGTAACACCCTAAAATTTAGACATAAAAGTATAGGCAAATTCCGGAAATGGGCAAAATAAAATTTCCAAAGTATGCCAAATAAAGCCCATGAAACTTGGGATAGTTTGTACAAATTCCAAAGGAGCAAAAATGAGATATGAACTACAACAACCTACTTAATGTAGAAATGGTTTAAACTAGATTAACATTGGGTATTGTTATATCTCCAAAAATTCTCTCTTCTCAAAAGTCCCCCAAAAGTCTGACACTTCAAGAACTCCTACGTGCACGGTCGGCAAGCCATGACATCCTAGATTCCACTGCTAGTGGGACCTGTGAACCAACAAACACCACAACAATTGTTAGGCCAAAGCCTAGTGAGATCTCATAAATTAAACAGTTCACATGTGAGATAACCATAATATAAAAAAAAATGTTATTGGTTTTCCTTTAGGGGTATATTTACCAATTGCTCAACCTTGCAACGATGTTCCATACCTGACATGAACACACAAGAGATACCTCTTGAAATACGGGGGAGACCCGTTTCCATCGGGGGTGACGAGAACACATGAGTGGATTCACCCATGATGTTATTGGATTATACCTCAAGTCCCGATTCTAGTTCTCATGCCATCAACACATCACAACCTCAAACCATCATATGCCTTTATTGCCTACTCCGTCGAGTTACACCTCAAGGACTTACGGGACATTATTGCCTATCTAATTTAGACGAGTTACACCTCAAGGACTTTTATGTCCCCCATTTCCTACTCGCTAGTGACCCAAAGTGGCCAACAAATATGAACACATAATTCATACGGTCTAAATCCTCGTGCACGAGAAGATAGGCACCAAAACTCCATAATATGATCATAAACAATTTTGGATAATAATACCAAGACATATTTCGTCAACAATCCAAGGACATGAAAATTACCATACAAATTGCTAATTCATATTATGGTATATTTCATACTCATATTATACTCAACATGCTTCCAATACCAATAGACCATCAAAACAATTTAATAAAATAGAAACTAGCTACAAGTGTAGTTCTCTTAGGTTCAAATCCTCTTTTATAAAATATGCTGTGAAAAGAGCTCCCCACCTTTACGTTCAAAGTTTACATTACTTGGGTTACAAATAGCCAAATATTACCACTAGATGCATTTATAAATGGCAAAAGTCCCATACTCAAGCAAAACCCATAAAACCCTAGTTTTGGTCAAAACCCCAAACATGTCTACAAACTCATATTTAAAGTAAGGAATGACATTTGAAGTAGTTTGTAGGTTAAGATACTCACCTAAGGGTTTGTATAAGAAAACCCTAAAATATGTGAAATCCTAGAATGTAAAGTTAGAGACTTGAAGCTTGAATCCTTGAGAAGTAAGTGAGCTCTTCCACTTGTAGATGTTAGAACCCTAGGAAAAGAGCATTAACTCTTTGGTTGGTGGATTAACAATCAATGAAGGGAGAGGGAAGAAAAATAGCAGAAAGTTACCTTCCAAAGGAAGGAAACTCATTCTTAAATGAAATCCCAAAAATGAGCAATAAATGAGAAAAACGGATATGAAATAGGGGGTGTCTGGTGGACGTGGGCAATAGTGACAAGGCGATAGTGCCCTTGTCACAATCATGGAGATTGTACCGCGACCCTTCCCCTTTTGAGCGATAGTGCCATGGAGAGAGTGACATTGTCACAATCGCCTGGCATTCTTGCGAGGAATGCACCGAGGGTCATCTCCTCTAGGCGCTAGTGCCTTAGCGATAGTGACAGTGTCACTATCGCTGGAACAGTTGCCGAGACTGTACCGAAAGCTGGTTAACCCCCAAAATAGCTCAGACTTCGAACCAAACACTTAAACTAATTATGAAGATAGCAAGGAGTAGGATCATTACAAGTCTAAAGAATTATTAAAGGTCCAAACCAAAAATTGGGGCGTTACAATCCTCCCCTCCTTAAAAAAGATTTTGCCCTCGAAATCTCGAGCTAATAAAATAGATGAGGATACCGCCTCCTCATGTCTACTTCTGATTCCCATGTCATGTTTGCGCCCCGGTGGTGCTTCCACTAGACTTTAACCATTACGATTTCTTTGTGACATAGTCTCTTCACCTTGCTTTCCAAGATAGCTTTGGGCTTCCACACATCTATGATCGTCCACGCGAATTTCCGATAACGGAATTACACTCTCCTCTTCAGCCAAACATCTCTAGAGGTAGCATACATGAAATGTAGGGTGAATCTCGCTCATCTCGGGTGGTAGCTCTAATTTATAAGCTTGAAGCCCGATTCGTTCAATAATGGTGAAAGGTTCGAGGAAACGGGGGCTAAGCTTCCAACATTTTCCGAACCTAATAATTCTCTTCCACAGTGACACCTTTAGCATCACCCGTTCACCCACTTGGGACTCGACCGGTCTCCTCTTTTTAGCAACATAACTCTTTTGTCTATCTTGGGCCACCTTTAGTCTCTCTCTAATAGTTTTCACCTTATTAGCCGTTTCTTGCACGATCTCCGATCATAATCCTTAAGCAACCTTAACCATCTCCGTTGACGCATGTTCAACTCCTTTTGATCAAACACATACTTCAGGCTCTTATGGTCGGTGTAGAGTGTACTTTTCGTATCGTACAGATAGTGTCGTCACAACTTCAAGGCAAACACTACCGCCGCTAACTCAAGGTCGTGAGTTGGGTAATTCTTCTCGTGTTCCTTAAGTTGCCTTGAAGCATACGCTATTACCTTACCCCTATGCATTAGATTACAACCCAAACCCATATTGGAAGCGTTGATGTAGACTACGAAATCCTCCGTTCCCTCGGGTAGGGATAGGATTGGAGCCTCACATAACTTCTTTTGTAAAGTCCTAAAGGCCCGCTCTTGACTCTCGGTCCAAAGAAACTTTACATTCTTCCTTGTCAAGGTTGTCAAAGGAGAGACGATTTTAGAAAAATCCTGAATGAATCTCCGGTAGTAATCGGCTAATCCCAAGAAACTCCGGATCTCTGTGGGAATCTTAGGCGTCTCCTAGTTCATCATTGCCTCAATCTTTGATGGGTCAACCTTTACTCCCTTTCTTGTCACCACGTTCCCTAAGAATTGGACTTCGCGCAACCAAAACTCGCACTTAGAGAACTTGGCGTATACTTTCTTCTTCCTAAGTACCTCCAACACTTCTCTAAGATTCCATTCGTGCTCCTCCTCACTCTTCGAATACACCAAGATATCGTCGATGAACACGATGACAGACTTATCCAAAAATGGTCGGCAAACCCGATTCATTAAATTCATAAACACGACCAACACGTTGGTTAGCCCAAAAGACTTAACCAAGAACTCATAGTGACCATACCGAGTCCTAAACGTTGTCTTGGCCACATCTTTTTCCCTAACTTTCACTTGATGGTAGCCCGAGCGAAGGTCGATCTTGGAAAAACATTTGGCTCCTTGCAATTGATCGAAGAGTTCGTCAATTCGGGGAAGTGGATATTTGTCCTTCACGACCACTTTGTTCAACTCCCGATAGTCGATGCACATACGCATTGACCCATCCCTCTTCTTGACGAATAGCACCAGAGCTCCCCAAGGCGAAAAGCTCGGTCTCACAAATCCTTTATCTAGCAACTCTTGAAGTTGTGACATCATCTCTTGCATCTTGGTCGGAGCCAAACGGTATGGTGCACGGACTATCGACGTCGCTCCCAGGATTAAGTCAATTCGGAACTCCACATGATGATCGAGAGGAAAAACTGATAAGTCATCCGGAAAGACGTACGGGTACTCATTGACGACTCTTACGTCCTCTAATTTCTTCTTTTCCACCTTGGCATCCGCCACATAGGCTAGGAACGATGGGTATTTCTTCGTAAGACACTTCCTTGCCTTGATGGAACAAAATGATGGCCACTTTGCCCTTTCGTTTCTGTCTGTAGACGAGGACAAAGTCCACATTTCGTACGGAGATAATTGTGGTGTTCTGGGAGGAGATAATTGCGAAACTATTCCATAATCCCTTCGATAGTCATAGAATTCATGACTCAAGTATTCTTCACCCCTATCGGACCGGAGTATCTTGATCTTCTTGCCCAGTTGGTTTTCTAATTCGTTTTTGAATACTTTGAACACTTCAAAGGTGTCCGATTTGTTTTTCATCAAATATATGAATCCATATCTACTGAAATCGTTAGTAAACGTAACAAAGTATCTCTCACTGTTTCTCGTGGCAGATCTGAACGATCCGCATACATCTATGTGGATTAAGTCCAACAGATCCTTACCCCTTTCCATTTTTCCTTTGAAAGGTGCTTTTGTCATCTTGCCAAGTAAGCAAGGCTCGCATTCTTCATCTGAATTTAAGTCAAATGATTCCAAGATCCTGTCCGATTGGAGCTTGGTGATGCGTTTCTTGTTTATGTGGCCAAGACGATGATGCCATAACGACGATTTATCCAATTCATTATTGGAGGAACCAACATTTAGAGTTAAGTTATTATTATTTCTACCGACACAAATCACGCTTTCATACTGTAACATCCCGGGCCAACCGTACCAGATATTGTCCGCTTTGTCCACACACCCGGACTCACGGTTTTAAAACGCGTCTGGTAGAGGAGGTATCCAGTCCCTTATAAGGCAACCTTAGTTCCCCTCCCCAACCGATGTGGGATCTTACAATCCACCCCCCTTGGGAGCCCAGCATCCTCGCTGGCACACCAGTCCGATTCCCAGCTCTGATACCATCTGTAACATCCCGGGCCAACCGTACCAGATATTGTCCGCTTTGTCTACACACCCGTACTCACGGTTTTAAAACGCGTCTGGTAGAGGAGGTATCCAGTCCCTTATAAGGCAACCTTAGTTCCCCTCCCCAACCGATGTGGGATCTTACACATACACACCATTACAAGGAGAGGCTTTAAAATAAAAACAACCATGTTTATAAACCAAAATGCAACCATTATCATATTGAAATTCAAAACCATCCTTGTACAATGCATGAAAAGAAATAATGTTTCGAGCCATTTCCGGCGAGTAGCAACAATCTAATAACTTTATTAAAAAACCACTACTAAGCATGAGCTCAAAATCTCCAATCTGGGTAACAGCGGCAGTCATCCTGTTTCCCATGATCAAATTTAGCTTCCCATGTTTCAACGTCCTACTTCCCTTTAGTCCCTGAAAATTAGGGCAAATGTGAGTACCACATCCCGTATCAAGGACCCAAAGAGTTAGAAATCGAAGTACTATGGAGTTCAACCATAAAAATAACTGAGGTGCCACACCCTTTGACCTTGTTCTTTTTCAAGTCCTCCAGATATTTTTTTTGGGAAACTTCTCTTCCAATGCCCCCTTTCTTGATAGTAAAAGCATATGGCCTCTTTAGGGTCACTTATGGGTGGTATGTCAGAAGAATCAGCTTTTCTCTTAAGGCCTTGGTTACGAGGAACAACTTTAGCCTTTCCTTTCCCTTTGGGATGATAAACTTTCTTCTTCTTAGCCACCTTCCCTAATGGCCAGGACGGGAGCAGTTGAGTGAGAATTTTTGGTTTTACCCATACTTGCTTCAGCAGATCTCAAATCAATGTCTTGTCCATATTATTCATATTGAAGTTCACTATGAACTGTTTGTATGCCCCACTAAGTGAGTTTAGCACCATGTCAATGGTAATCTCTCTTGGGAAATCGACACATAGATTGCCCAACCTGTCAATGTACGCTTTCATCTTTTGCACATGCGTACATACAGAGGCACCGTCCTGTTGCTTACATTCCACAAGCGATTTTACGACTTGGAACCTTTCTTGCCTCACTTGCTCCTGAAACATTTCACGAAGATGCTCATTTAGTTCAAACGCCCCCATGTTCTCGAAACTTTTTTGAAGTTCCTAGGACATGGATGCCAACATGAGACACACGACTTTTATGGATTCCGCGAATTGCTTGTTATATTCAGTTACCGCTTCAGGGCTTGCATCATCATTAAGTATAGGAAGATCCACGTCGAGCAAATACTCTTTGTCTTCGTACCTCAAGGCAATTCTTAAGGCACGAATCCAATCCAAGTAGTTTGGCCCAGTCAGCTTATCTTTACTTAGGATAGAGAGTAACGTAAGGTTGGATGTTGAGTGAGTAGGAGGAGGAAGATTTTCAGCCATCTATAGATATAGTTTTAGTTAGTTTGATATTTATTTACTCGAAAATATTTAACAAGGCTAGGAGCCATATTTTACTCTATGATGCAAAAAGGGATGTCGTAATCACATCACAAAGTTATTTAGGTAAACAAATGTTATTTGTTAATTTCATTCACTATGAAACACCTAGGTATTTTGAGATTCATTGACTTATGTGAATGGCATGTTAATCTTGATTATGCTTATCTTCTATTTGTGACTGGGATGCCGAGGATCACAAACTAGATAGTGAATCGACCATGCAAAAACACATGGACCCCTCGGCTCAAGTACGCTTGAGAATCACGAGCGCCACATCATTTTCGACTATAGTTTCACATTAGCATGCCGGCAAACTGCACACGCTCCGTTAACAAACTATAAGAATATGTGTGTTCTTTTCATGGGTAGCATAAGACTTTCACATTTCTTAGTATATCTAAAACGGGATTTTAGTTTTATACTTTATAGTTAATACTTTTAACTTGTCACGTTGACCTATTTTTCCTTTTCGGTAATTCCACTAGTCCACAGAAGAGGCGGTGAGTATGGTAACACATGGCGTTTTAAAAACCATTGACTCATTCGGCAACCATATTATAGGCAACCTACTTAATCCCCCTTAGAGTGCTTATGGTGAGTACGCCTAATCTCAGTTTGACTATCAATGTATAGTTTAATTATATATATATATATATATATATATATATATATATATATATATATATTAATTGAATGGAATTTTAAAACAATTTACAATTATGATTATCTAATTAATTCTAATTAACCATGTGATGACACATTTAATAATTAATATAATCGTTTCCATTATTAATTCAAGTTAAACATGTAAGGATACATGCTAATAATTAATGTAAATATTTAAAATTATAATTATCTAATTAATTCTAATTAACCATGTGATGACACATTTAATAATTAATATAATCGATTCCATAATTAATTTCAATTAAACATGTAAGGATACATGCTAATAATTAATGTAAATATTTGACATACAATTTATATTCGCTATATAAATAATGTTAATATTTATATTACAATACTATTCAAACTTATATATATATATACGTGTGTGTGTGTGTGTGTGTATGTGTGCGTGTGTGTGCTTGTGTAAGATTATCTATTCAATATTTGTCAAAACTCAAATTTGTGTATTTAAGAAAAGTTAGGAAACTAGCCAAAAAAACAATTAGGGTTTAACATTGCATAAAAAACGGCTACCCTATACCCTTTAGGGATTTCGATAAAACAAATAGGATTTAAACAAAACATATTTGCTAATAATACAACCCTTTTATGCAAGTTAAAAAAATTTAGTTTCTAAAAATTAGGTTTTGAGGTCATGACCATGAAACCCTAACTTAGAGATTAAGCAATCCAATGGCCACAAAAATTTTGAAATCGAAATTGTAACCTCAAATCCTAAATTTCGAAAACCTTAAACCAACACAAACAGCTTTGCAAATCAAATTGAAACTACTTTTGAGCTAATATCTAAGAACTATGGCTCTGATACCACCGAAAAGTTTTGAGCAAACCTACCACCACATGATATAGGCAACAAAAGCATATTTAAATTTATCATGTGAGGCAATACAAGCTAACAACTTATCAGGATACGTATGTTATAGATAATTGACTACAAAAGAATGAACCAAGATTACTTACTTGTTTATTGTGATTGTCGAAAACCACAATGATGAATCAAACCTTTTGATCTCGCTGCTTGGATGTTAAGGACCAATAGTATGATCCCTCTAGTGGCTCACACTTAAGAAAACTAAATGCCAACAATCAAGAAGAGGCTTAGACCCTAAACCCTTATTATGGTTTATGATTTTGGGAGAGAGGGAGAGGGGGTCGGCGGCCACAAGAGAGAGGGAGGAAAAACTGATTAGGGTTTGATCCCTAGCAGTTTATTTATAACCCCTCTCCTGTTTCTCTATTTTACACTTAGCCCCCTTGAACCGATAAGCTCGTTAAAACTATTTTAACCAATTATCATTTATCCCTGTATTTTATATAATTAATCTAATTAATTATATTTTAGCTTATAATTAACTTATCATCAAATGACAAATTAATAAACTAGTTGTTTTAACTCCCTTTTTCCTTCTGATTGTTTATTTGGGTCTTAAGGGCAACCTAAAAGGACCCTGCTATTATTAGAAATATTACCAATAGTTAATGACTCTGGACACTATATGTAACACCCCGAATTTCGTTTAGCCGTTTTGCGAGGTTGTTTAGAGGAAAAGGAAGTTTCTGGGGCTGTCTACAGGACGCACGGGTCGTGCGCCCTCCTTCAGTGAAAACGCACGGGTCGTGCGTAGGATCCAGGGCCGAGGCACAGTGCTAGCGCACGGGTCGTGCGCATTTCCTTCTTTGATCTCTTAAATATCTAGAGTTAGAGATATTTTCATAAATATCTCAAACTCAGTTCTCTCTCTCTCCTCTTTTTCTCTTTTTCTCTTTTTCTTCTTTTGATCTTCAAGGCTAGTTTAGTTGCTAGTTTTATGTGTTTCTAGCAAGGGGTCGGTGTTTTAAGCTTCACCTCTACGTCATGATCGTTATCTGGTTTTCCGGGTTTTATTCTGAAAACCTACCGGTGAGTTCCTACTACCATTTTACAAACTTTATACATGTCAAAACTCTTATTTGCGAAATCCGAAGTATTTCTACGGTATGATTTCATGTTCTCTACATTTTGATATAAATGAAGTTTTTGGTGATTTTCGGAGTTCCCGATCAGTTTTGACTAAAATGACTGGTTCCGCCTTATTAAAAGTAAAATGATGTTTTACTTGCACATTATGTGCATATGTGAAAAGAATGTTTATGAACTCATTTTAATGATTTTCATTCTTACCAGAAGTTGAACTGGAAATGACATTTTGTTTATAAAATGTGTTAATACCATATGTTTATTTATGGTTGGTCACATATGTTGTTGTGACGAGTCTGTACCATTACTAGCGGATCCCTAGGTTTTGAGTCGACTGTATTATTGGGAGGTCATATTCCCCATTTTGTAGCTATGGATGCATATGTTCCTCGAGGGCAACTTGGTACGGTTATGTGAGGCCGGATACTAGCCATGGTTCATAGTGATCCTAGTGAAGGAGTATACATTGGTTTTGCTTGGGGCTAGATCTCACGTTGTAGCACGGACTTATGTGTTCGTATCCTCGGATTCCAATTGTTTAGCTCATAACTCGGATTTGTGGTCTAGTTTGTGTTACACCACAATCCTTGGTAAAATGATCCTTTTGTCATCGTTTAACGAGTTTTGGACCGAAAAGGGGCCCGGTTGTGGCGAAATGTTATCTTTTATAAACTAAACCCTTAGGAAAAGATTTCCTTATGATACTGATGTTTATATATCTGATTTTGAATAAACTGTATGTTCTCACTAGGCTTTAAGCCTAACACTTTTTCTCAAATGATGTGTATAACAGGTTTCCCTTAGCGGTGGGTTACACAGGGTCTTTGAGAGTCGAGCGTGGACTCGAGGCATATTTTGAGATGTCTAGTATTTTGGTGTTGGGCATTGTTTAAGTCCCATCTTTTAGTGAATTTTGGATTGTCAAGTGTTGTAGTCTAGACGGTTATGTTTAGATTAGTATTTTTGATAAATTATATATCCGTATGAGTTTTGTATAGTCTTAAGGACTGATCCCCTTTATGAGAAGTGTATATCATTACGGATGTCTCGTTGCCATATTTCCAGGTTTTATTTTACTCTGAAATTTTAGAGTGTTACAAGTTGGTATCAGAGCTCTAGTTTAAGCGAACTAGGCATGAATGTAAGATGTCTAGACTTAGACTGAGTTCGATAGGCATTGATTGTGAGATTGGGTAGAACTTCTAAGATGGGTTAGTCTTAGAATCGACGGAGGTTATGTTAATCAAGCGTTGTGATGATGGTAACAAGAACCCTTATGTGTTATATGTTCATAATCTCACTTAGCTAATGTGATTATGAAGATATTTTACGTGAGTGTAATTGGTTTGATAATGTTGTGACAATTGGTAGACGTAGCGGTACGTTTCTTTCGTGCGTGTTTCAGTTAAACTTTTCCTTGCCCTTTCTCGTGATTGTGTTTATCTGCTCTACTGTAGTATGTTGACCGTTAGAGTAGTGCGAAAGTTTCTAAGCGAGTAAGCTAAGGAATGATTGTTGTTTATAGCAATGTCTCTTTGGGATGATAGTAAGTGCGTGGAACGCATTAAGTTAATCATCTTGAACCAGATTCGTTGGTGGAATTAGAGCTAGTCGATTCTATTTCGAGGAGAATTGTAAGTTAATTAATGGGATGGTTGCCCTATGATGCTTGAGGCATCCGATTGATTATAGTACGTCAGGATGTTGGGAAGCGTAGTATTAAGATGTGAGTGCCGACCGAATTTATGCATTAAATTTATTTCTAAAATAAGGTCGCATAAATTGCTTTTCATGATTGCCAAACATAAAGTGATTTACCTTGTAACGCTTTGGCAAAAACATTTAGCACTCAGCATATTTTAAACTATGAGCATAAGCATGCTTAAAATGGTTTTGTTGCACCTAATTTCAAATTGTTATCAAAACTCTCTTTATTCACATCTTGTGTTTAAATGCTATTTATGGATGTCGTAATATCTGTGTTTTAACGCTTTTTGAGTTAATGGGCAAGTGGCTGTGGAATTTTGACCTTGACATTGGATCTCTTCCACGTATGTCAATGGTTTTAAAGGAAAAGTTATTCCCATGCTTTTGAGTAGGAGTTTCTTGGGAATTATTAGTTGTGTGAGTTTTGTTGCATTTCTTGGAGTTTTGTTTTACGGATTCTTTGTCGCGTGCGTATATTTTGAGACGCGGGAGTTTAATTTCATTGTGTGCAAGTTATGAGTTCTTTGGGCGTCGTGTCTCGTAAAAAAAAATCTTGTCAAAATGGTCGCCTTACCTTGTGTTGCAAAATGGAAATTTGGTCACCGCTTGATTTTAGCATTAAGGAGTTTTATGAAAATCCAGTTGAATTATGGTGTCACATTTTACGACTTTGGTGTCGCGTAAATAATTTCAGGAACATGTGCATATGCATCATTGTGTGCGTTAATTTCGGGGTTTTGTTAACAAATGTCAATCGTCGTGTACTATGTGCATTGGATTTAAGTATGACGTTGGTGTAAATGATTTCATAAAACGATTTATGTTATTTTTAAAACAGGACTTTCGTTCTGATCGTATTTCCATCATTAACTCTTACTGTTAAAAATTTCCGCAAAAGTATTTAGCAAGTTAGCGGTATTTTTGTCGTCGTAATTTCTATTTTGGTCAATTGTGTTTATCTTTACAACGTGAAGCTTTAAACTCGATTTGAAATCCTATTTGCATCCCTGTTATTTTACCGCCCTTTGGGGAATGAATTGTTGCACATGTTGAAGTGCAAGAACCTATTTTCACGGTTATAGCGTAAATTATTGCGTACGTTTTACTCGGTATTTTTTTTAGGTGCGAGTATTTTGTTAAGTTTTCGTATTTGGTAACTTGGATTGTCTTAACAGCATAAATTGCTAATGTCGAGCTTGAATATTTCAACAAGTAAATAGTGTGATTTACATATTCTGGGTGATTTTGTACACGTAAAATCTACATTATGATTTATGCATCTTTGATGATTTTGTGCATCTTAGTATCATTGCATTCATAAACTTTTGGAAAATCTTTTGTCTCAATACGTGTTGAGTTTTGAGAAATCATGTCCTAGTGGTGTGTGTTTTCATAAACATTGTTTAAACACATTTCATTATTTGGGGAAACGTTAAATGTCGATTAAATGTGTTTTAAGGTTTACGAGACTTTCATTGGAAATTTACGTAAAGTGTCGGGCCTTTGGCTCGGGTTTTGACTGAATGAGTCGTGTGGACATTTGTCCGGATTTATAACCGCAATGAAAGATTTTTAGTATGATGGAGTTTATTCATGTTTTGGTAAGTTAAAGTTGATTTGTGAAAATAGTGTACATGCCAAAATGTTTATTTTAAAGTGTTTGTGTTTTACATTAAATTGCTAACTGCTGATAAGTTTTGGTTATTTTGAAATGTTTAGTTTTATGAACATGTGAGACACCCATTTTGGGATCTTTGGTTATTTTGGTAAATAAATCATGTTGAAGTGTTTCTTTGATGATTTTACATATATAATTGGAGTTCAAGTGACGTAAGTGTCATTTGGTGTATTTGATCTTATAAACCTTTTTCAGAAAATGCATATTATTGTGTTATGAGGCCGTTTGAAAACATAAGGGTATGAGTTCATTTGGAAAACTGTTTATTTCAACCAACGATGAGATTTGAGTTAATCATACTTTTGGTCGTGTTTGCATAATAGTTGGTCAAACGTGTTTCAATATTTATTTCGGCTTTCATTTGGGTATTTACGTAAACCGTTGGGTCGTTGGCTCAGTTTTGACTAAATGGAGTCTTGAGGACATTTGTACGGTTTAAAAACAGTTGTGGAATTTTGGAGTATGATGGCGATTATTCTATGCCATTAGGAGTTACATGTTTTGGGAGCTTTGGTTTTTCAGTTGGAGTCATGTAATGTTAGACAGTCTGTCTGTTTTGTAAAGCCTAAGGTTTTGGGTTGCACTTAGTGACCACTCGGTTTGGCTAGCGAGTAGACAATAGGTGGCACTAGCTGCTGAGTTGGAACTCGTCTGGATTGGATAGGCACCCGTGTCCGTAAGCCCTTGAAGTGGAACTCGACGGAGTATGGCTAGAGGCAATAAACGGTTTGAAGTTGTGATGTCTGGTATGGCATGGGAACTAAGATCGGGATACGTGGTGAAATCCAATAACATCACGGGTGGCCCCATTCATTTGTTCTCGCCACCCAAGATGGAAATGTTTAGAGGTCATGCGAGGAAGTTGTATGGGCGGCCTACTTGCGTGTCCTTCTATTCTTTTGTGTACTGGTCTATCCGTCGTAGACCCGGGGTATTTTTAAACACTAATGTTATATTTTTACCGGCTTTGGTTATGTAGAGTCGGCGGTAAATGATGGCTTTAATATTGGGTTCTCCCCACGTATATTAAGGTTTGAATGAAATGTGTTATTCCTGCATATTGATATTTAGTTTTCTTTCGTTTTTGGTCGTGTGAGTATTTGGGCCTAGTATCCATGTTTTCGGACGTACGATGTGGATGGTGTTACTAATGTTTCATACTTCGAGTTAATACAAGTTGTGTCAATCTATAAAGTATCATTGAAATGAAGGATCCATCTTTGAAATTGCATAACTTTGAAAAGGAGTTGTTCCATGTTCTAAAAAAAAAAATCGTTATTTGAAAGGTTCAGTTTTTAAGAGAAGTTCATCAATTTAAATGCTTTTACTTATGTAAAACCCTTGAGCTCTCTAGGCGTTAAGCTTAAATCCTTTTTATTTTATCTACATGTGCATCATTCATGTTGTGGGTTTTATTAGCGCCCGTCCTTTATAGTCCGAATGTGTAGATTGGTGGTATGTTTAGAGGTTAATCTTTATAATGTAGTTGTAGACGAAGTATTTATGGAAGTATTAAGAAATTTGAATAAGGGCTACTTCCAGATTTGGAGTCGGATTGGAGTTGAGTGATAACAGAATCTGTGTTAACTGATTGCCGGAAAGACGCATTGGTGCGCCTTGTAAGAATATCTTTATCGATATTAGGAATGAATCAGTGAAATCTGAGAGTTTTGGGAAGATTAGCGTCGACCGTTGGCTTTGAGTTCGGAACCGTGCAGTTTGAAAGAAATTGGTAGATGGAAAGTTAAGATCGTTAATTTCCTGGAGATAGTAATTGTCACCTAAGGTTGGGAGGCAACCGTAACCTTGGGAGTAAAGGTTACTTTGAAGTGTTGAGTGTTCGCTCGGTTAGGAGTGATTTATGCCCAAGAAGGGTAGCTAATGTGGATGTCGGTATTAGGATCTCATTAATGATTCTGGCATTTGGGTTGAGACGATCTTCTCTGCGGACAGTGTTCCATTGAGAAGAGTAGATTTCGAGGACGAAATCATTCTAAGGTTGGGAGTATTGTAACACCCCGAATTTCGTTTAGCTGTTTTGCGAGGTTGTTTAGAGGAAAAGGAAGTTTTTGGGGCTGTCTACAGGACGCACGGGTCGTGCGCCCTCCTTCAGTGAAAACGCACGGGTCGTGCGTAGGATCCAGGGCCGAGGCACAGTGCTAGCGCACGGGTCGTGCGCCCTGTCAGAATGCCTTTTGTGATTCTCTTAAATATCTAGAGTTAGAGATATTTTCATAAATATCTCAAACTCAGTTTCTCTCTCTCCTCTTTTTCTTCTTTTGATCTTCAAGGCTAGTTTAGTTGCTAGTTTTTGATGTTTCTAGCAAGGGGTCGATGTTTTAAGCTTCACCTCTACGTCGTGATCGTTATCTGGTTTTCCGGGTTTTATTCTGAAAACCTACCGGTGAGTTCCTACTACCATTTTACAAACTTTATACATGTCAAAACTCTTATTTGCGAAATCCGAAGTATTTCTACGGTATGATTTCATGTTCTCTACATTTTGATATAAATGAAGTTTTTGGTGATTTTCGGAGTTCCCGATCAGTTTTGACTAAAATGACTGGTTCCGCCTTATTAAAAGTAAAATGATGTTTTACTTGCACATTATGTGCATATGTGAAAAGAATGTTTATGAACTCATTTTAATGATTTTCATTCTTACCAGAAGTTGAACTGGAAATGACATTTTGTTTATAAAATGTGTTAATACCATATGTTTATTTATGGTTGGTCACATATGTTGTTGTGACGAGTCTGTACCATTACTAGCGGATCCCTAGGTTTTGAGTCGACTGTATTATTGGGAGGTCATATTCCCCATTTTGTAGCTATGGATGCATATGTTCCTCGAGGGCAACTTGGTACGGTTATGTGAGGCCGGATACTAGCCATGGTTCATAGTGATCCTAGTGAAGGAGTATACATTGGTTTTGCTTGGGGCTAGATCTCACGTTGTAGCACGGACTTATGTGTTCGTATCCTCGGATTCCAATTGTTTAGCTCATAACTCGGATTTGTGGTCTACTTTGTGTTACACCACAATCATTGGTAAAATGGTCCTTTTGTCATCGTTTAACGAGTTTTGGACCGAAAAGGGGCCCGGTTGTGGCGAAATGTTATCTTTTATAAACTAAACCTTTAGGAAAAGATTTCCTTATGATACTGATGTTTATATATCTGATTTTGAATAAACTGTATGTTCTCACTAGGCTTTAAGCCTAACACTTTTTCTCAAATGATGTGTATAACATGTTTCCCTTAGCGGTGGGTTGCACAGGGTCTTTGAGAGTCGAGCGTGGACTCGAGGCATATTTTGAGATGTCTAGTATTTTGGTGTTGGGCATTGTTTAAGTCCCATCTTTTAGTGAATTTTAGATTGTCAAGTGTTGTAGTCTAGACGGTTATGTTTAGATTAGTATTGTTGATAAATTCTATATCCGTATGAGTTTTGTATAGTCTTAAGGACTGATCCCCTTTATGAGAAGTGTATATCATTACGGATGTCTCGTTGCCATATTTCCAGGTTTTATTTTACTCTGAAATTTTAGAGTGTTACACTATATCTAACAGTTCACTGTAGAAGTGATCCAATACCGAAAACTCTTCTACAAACGATTGTACATTTTCATGTCTTCATGGTGCATGTTCAAAAAAGACTGAACAGTTGGATTGCATAAATTGTTTCACCATCGTTGGGTGGAGATGTTATGGTGGTAGTGGAAGCTAATCACAGTTGTATTATCTCTAGAGGGATCGAGAAATTTGGAAGTAATACGGTCACCCTTGCGGGTTTGTGTCAGTTTCCGAATGATCATGCGGCAAGATCATAACCAAGTTACTGTCTGTAGGAATTAGGAAGATGATGATGACGACGACGATGATGATGATATTTGATCCAAATTTCTACAGTTTTCAGTTTAATTTGATCATGCATTTCAAACAAATCCAACCAAAATCAATTTTAAAAGTAGTAACAACACCTTTCCACATCCGGTCATCTTCTTAGGGGCCGTTTACTAAATACTTACCAGGGTAAGCGCTTAGCGGTATCACTTACCTTACGATCATTACCTATTGAGCACATAAACTACCTCGAATCTTATCCGGTAAGAACCATAACAAGGACCTTGAGTCTTACCCGGTAAGTGAGAGAAATGACTCTTACTCGGTAAGCGTTTATCGGATTTAAGTCGCTTACCAACAATCAATTTTGATGGTCGGGAATGTTATACGATAAGGTAAGTTAGCGTAATATCCTTGTCGATAAGCACTTACCCGGTAAGCCGACCTCTTAGATTTGGAACTATGCAGTCATCACAACTTCACAATATAGGATCAGACAAAAATTTTGGAAAACAGAACAACCAGTGACAAATAAAGAAACAAATCAAGGGAGTAGGAGCAAACCAAAGCTGCATGCGGCTGTAACATAGTAGCAAACTAAACCAAAAACCAAACCAAGCATCCAAATGAATCTATCCAAAACCAACATGAGCCCAAAAGAAATCAAATATCAACAATCAATATAAATCCAAAAACAAACAGTGGAAGACAAGCCAAAACAAGGGAGACCAACCAAACCAAGCTAACTGTTGACCAACAAGTCGAATTGAAGGGTCCAACTAGAAAGGGGGAGGGAATGAGAATGGAAGGGGAAGTGAGACGACATAGATGGAAATGGAAAGGGGGCAGCTTAATCGGAGAAGACAAACGACACCAGAAAAGAAGAATGGTCGTCGATGGGATTGTTCTTCAGAGATGTTGTTACGTGTTATATTATATAATGTATATTAATATATAAAATATATTATTTTTAAAAATAAAAAGACCTAAATACCCTTTATTTAACTGGAGTTAAGTTAATAAAGTTAGGTCAAGAGATCTAATCCATAATAAAAGTGAAACCATGGAGATGATGCTTGTAATTATTTCTTTTGAGGGACCTAATCCAAATTTTCATATAACCATGGGGACGAAATATGTAATTTACTCTATAATAAATAAAGAGATATATTTTCTGCATATGATATAATAATTAGATGTAAAAGAAACTAGGGTATTTGCGTGAAGTGCGTGTTTTAGACAAACCCCACAAATCAAATGCACATGCGATTTGAACATTTTTTTCAAATTGCAATAGATTGTGTAAAATATGATGCAATTTATGTCTAAAAATGATGCATGTAAAATGACAAAGCAAGGTTTCATTATTGATACTTACAATACATTAATACAATGTGAAAATACACAGCATAATTAAATCTAAATTCATAGCAAATTCTAATAAGCAAGGTTTCAATTTTCATTCAACTTTTGGTTGCTTGTCTAGTTTTCTATGTTTAGGTTCAAAAGTCAAAACATAGTCAATACGGTATAAAAACTATAAAAATTAGTACATGGACTAACCAATTTAGCAGTTAATAATGTACTAAACAAACCTATAATAATAACTTTTTATTTAATAAAAAGTATAATCTATATACATATGTGTGTGAGAGAGAGAGAAATAGAGGCAGAGGGGAGCAGCCGAGCGGGGTCTCGTGCACTCGCTCACTCAATTATCACAAGGTGCACCTGCTTGATTTTGAGAGGTGCCCTCAAATGCACTGAAATCAAATTTATAACATAAATTAAACATTTGTGGGATGGTTAGACTAGCACTTTAAATGCAAGAGATCATGAGTTTAAATATTATTTTAACGAAACTAGTGTGGGGACCGCGCGGTACGCGGTAGCAGGAGTTCTTTTCTTAATGACTTAGAAATTGTCTATATAAATACATGTTAGTTCGTAAATAAAATATATAGTGAAATTGTCTATATTCAAATGGTTTGTAAAAGTTAACAGAATCTAATTACTTCGAATTTTAATATATATATATATATACTTGGGATCACGTGAGACCAACCTGTTTTCGTGAGACCCGTGAGACCAAGAATTAACACTTGAACCTTCACAGCAAAACATTGTGAAGGTTCGGATTTTTTTTACCTTCACAGTGTTTTGCTGTGAAGTTTCAAGTGTAAATTCTTGGTCTCACCGGTCTCACGAAAACAAGTTGGTCTCACGTGAACCCAACCCTACATATATATATATATATATATATATATATATATATATATATATATGTGTAGGGTCAAGTTTAGGGGAAAACCTCAAAAAAACAGAAAACTGAAGAACACCCTGATAGCCTTCCATCTGGACGGTATGCACTTGTGCATACAAGTAATTTGTAACATGCACACGTGTATATGCAGAAGTGCATAATGCACTTGTGCATAAAAACCAAAAAAACAACATAATTACCTGTATGCACAAGTGCATACCTTCCAGATGGAAGACTACCAGAGTGTTTTTCAGTTTTTCATTTTTTTGAGGTTTTCCCTTGAACCTCCGTCTATATATGTATATGCATATATGTATATATATATATATATATATATATATATATATATATATTTGTTAAGGAATAAAGTTATATAGTGAAATAAAATGAGTAACATTAACAGTGGGCTTGTGAATGATTTATAGAAATGACGATCTCTGAGATTTTATTAAAAAAGAAACAAATGTAGACGTAAATGACACGGTAACTAATGACATGTAATAAAAATGTGTAAACAGAAAGTTACGTTGTAAATATTATATAAAGATATTACTTTATCACTAATATGACTTACTATAAGAAATAATCCATTGTTAAAAGACTATTGATGTTTATAAATAACATAAACAAACAATGAATATAGTAAATAAATGTTTTTAAATACTAATCAATGAATTTTATTTACAATCATCAATAATTTAATTTTATATTGACGCTAATTTAATATATGAGTTTTTTTATAAGTTGGATATCAATGTAAATAAATGTTTTTTAAATATTTATCAATGGATATTATTTATTATCTCGAATTTTTAATTTATGAAGAGAGAGGAAGAAGAATTGATTATAATGCAAAAATTGAAAAATTAAATAAAATTTATTTATATATATGAATGATTGTAATAAATTTTTTAGGTTTATGTATTAAAAATTAAAAGATTTACCTATTATATAAACAAAAATAAAAAGTTTCAGTTTAATCATATATATATATATATATATATATATATATATATATATATATATATATTATATTATATGGAGGAAAAGAGAAGGTTGTTTTTAATACAAATAAGAAATAAAAATAAAATTATTTACATATATAATTGTAATAATTATTTAAAATTTATATTATATGAAATGATTTTTATATATTAATTATTTAAATTAAAAAAATTAACATTTAATACGTTGTTTTTTAATAATAAATTACAAACAAAAAAAGTTTTAGCAATTAATGTGATGAAAACACTTCTACGTAAAATAAAAATCAAAGAAAAAAAGATAAGTATGAAATGACTTCTCATTAAATGTAAGACCCCGTTTTAAAAATGAGTAATTTATTCTTACCCGAATTGAACCGTATTTAAAAATAGTAACCAAAGATAGTTGAGGGGTTAAAACCGTCATTTAACCAAACTTATATTAATTATATATATATATATAGTTTAATTTGTAACCCATGAAAATCTTACAACCCATGCAACCCACTTTTTAACCGTTGGATTAATGATCGACGGTTACAATACATGTGAGTCCAATATTTTCAATTAAAAAAATCAAAAAAATAAAAACAAAATAACCGTTTTTCATAAATCCAACGGTTAAGATGTGGGTTGCAAGGGTTGCAACCTTTTTCAGGGTTGCAAAATATCTTTCCAATATATATATATATATTATATATATATATATATGGAAAAAAAGGAGTAGATTACATCAATTACGTCTTCTTCAAACTTCATTCATCACCACCGCCATAGCTTTATTTCTCTCTCTCTAAAATTTATCTTCTCTCTAAAATAACTTGCAAATCGTTGAAGAAATCACGGTAACAATTACATATTCGGAATCTACGCTTCGAGCCCTTCTTAAAGATATAAATTTCTTCTTAAGTTATTTAAGTTGGTAAGTTAGTGGAGTTGAAGTTGGTTGGTAGATTATGATTATATATTGTAAAGTTATAATCATTTACATGTATAGGAATGTTTGTTTTTCTCAAAATTACAAACGGGTAAAGTTTAGAATCAAAATGATGATATTTATATCTATATGTTTAACCGCATACCAAGTGATCGGTTTAATGTCTAAGAGAATATAACTTGGTGATTAAGCTTAGGATAATAAGCTTTGAGTTTTAGGTTATGTGACTAATAATAATTGGTGGTTTAAATAGGTAATCGAACGGGTTAAAGTTCGTCGTCGGTCTCGATTAATCGCGTGTACATCTCAATTTAGTTAAGGTATGGATTTCGTTTTCTTTTGAATCGTGGGCAACTATTTGTTGTAGTTGACCATTCCGAAAGGTGGTTCACCGCCTTATGATTGATCAACCGAACGTGATCAACAAATACGAAATTGTACACACACATACACATTGATTTTGGTTTATTGAATCAATTGTTTGAACATGTTGATGTTTTATTAAAATGTGTCTCGTATGAGATTATTTATGAAAACTGTGAAGTATATAGATTATAATTTCTGTGATCGCCATTTGGGTAAGTGGCATATGTTTAGTTTTCATTGATTTTTGAATAACCCAATAAATGGGCACATTATTTGGGATGCTTTCTATGGCGGCTTTGTTGTCATGGCGTCCTGCAGATGATGGTCCACCAGAGTTAAGCCTATGTGGCTTACGTGAACCCACTCTGGGGGGACTTAGCTGACTTTGTTGGCTCCAAGGCGGATGAATCGATTTTAGATTTTACCCACAGAATATGTGACCGTGTTTAAATTCACGGGGGATCCGTTGTGTGTGCCCGCATGTCGACCCAGTTCGTGTGGTTTGGCCACCCCACGAACACAACAACAGGAATTGACGGACTTTATTTATATTACGTTTTGAAATTAAAGTGTGAACTGTTCTTGAAATTATTGTCTTTGAAAATTACTGAACATCTCTTTTCTTATGAACTTGAGTTTCAAGAACTTTCATCGAATGAATTTTTAAGTCTTCCACTCCGTTATTGATGTTTTCATTATTATTTATGAACTTATATTATAATCCATTCACTGAGTTATGAACTCAGCCGTGTTTTTGTTTTCTGACACGACAGGTTCGAAGTGAAGTTTACGGGGACGGGACTTGAGATCGAGCGTGATACTTTGGAGTTTTTAGACTCACCTTGTTTTATAACTTTCTAAGTTTATAAAGACTTTTTGAGGTATGATAGTTTGGATTGTAATATATGTTTAGAGTTTATTAATAACTCTGAATTTAGCTGTGTATTTATGTTAAGTCACGTTCGTGACATCACCCGTTTCGGACCACGGGGACGGGGGATGTTACTAGGGACTTGAGATCGAGCGTGACATTTTGGAGTTTTTAGACTCACCTTGTTTTATAACTTTCTAAGTTTATAAAGACTTTTTGAGGTATGATAATTTGGATTGTAATATATGTTTAAAGTTTATTAATAGCTCTGAATTTAGCTGTGTATTTATGTTAAGTCACGTTCGTGACATCACCCATTTCGAACCACGGGGACGGGGGGATGTTACAAATATGGTATCAGAGCATAGGTTGCGACTTGTAGATTAAATAAGTTTGACCTGTGAAAATTGGGTAGACATTAGAATGGGTATATTATAATGTATTTCTATTTACTGATTTTCAATCCGTAATTGTTTTGAATTCTGATTTTGATATTGTTCTGTATTAGAATGTCGAGACACGGTCGCCCACGTAAGTCTAGATCTCAACCTGAGGATAATCCAAATCCCAACCTGGTGGGGGGTACTAGTGAACCTAATATTGTTGATGTGGTCCGTCAGACCATGTCAAGTATGATGCTACATATCTTGAGCAAGCCATCCAGGCTATGCGACAGACAACACAAAATCTTCCTCCAAATCCAAATCCAAATTCTGTTCCTACAGCAAATACTGGAAATCCTGGATCAAGTTCGGGTAATCCAACGGGAGAAATGCATACATGGCTGGAGAGGTTTAATAAACAGAAACCTCAATCTTTCTCAATGGTCGTACGTCCCCGTGGTTCGAAACGGGTGATGTCACGAACGTGACTTAACATAAATACACAGCTAAATTCAGAGCTATTAATATGGTATCAGAGCATAGGTTACGACTTGTAGATTAAATAAGTTTGACCTGTGAGAATTGGGTAGACATTAGAATGGGTATATTAGAATGTAATTCTATTTACTGATTTTCAATCCGTAACTATTTTGAATTATGATTTTGATATTGTTCTGTATTAGAATGTCGAGACGCGGTCGCCCACGTAAGTCCAGATCTCAACCTAAGGATAATCCAAATCCCAACCCAGTGGGGGGGTACTAGTGAACCTAATATTGTTGATGTGGTCCGTCAGACCATGTCAGGTATGATGGCTACATATCTTGAGCAAGCCATCCAGGCTATGCGACAGACAACACAAAATCTTCCTCCAAATCCAAATCCAAATCCAAATTATGTTCCTACAGCAAATACTGGAAATCCTGGATCAAGTTCGGGTAATCCAACGGGAGAAATGCATACATGGCTGGAGAGGTTTAATAAACAGAAACCTCAATCTTTCTCAATGGCCGTAGATTCAGTAGACGTTGAACACTGGATTCGACACATCGAAAAAATATTCAATGTCTTGGATATCCCAGATCAGTACAGGGTCCGTTTGGCTACTTATCAGTTTGAGAAAGAAGCAAACAATTGGTGGGAAGCTTGCGTTCAAACTGACCCATCTGTTAAGAACTTATCTTAGGATAACTTCAAAGAGTTTTTCTTCAATCAATATTTTACGGCGGCAGATCGCGATGCTTATACGCGAGAATATTCAACGATCCAACAAGGCGAGGAAGAAACCGTTGCCGACTACATGGCTCGTTTTCTTAAGTTTTCTCGTTTTGCAGGAAATACCGCAGGCACACAAGCGCAACAAGCCAATAAGTTTAAATAGACACTTAACTCAAAGTATAAGGATAGTCTCTTGAATCTTCCTTTTAATACCGTTACTGAAGTGGCTGACGCAGCGAAGAATATTGATCGGTCACAACAACAACGGTTAGCTTCAAGCGTTGACAATAAGAAACGTGGACCCGAATCTTTCCAAAACAACCCTCGTTTCGTAAAGTCAAAGTCGAGTATTGAACCACATAAAAGTTCAAGTCAATTTATTCCACGATCTCCAGTATTGTCTAGCAGTGGGAGTCGGAATGTTTCAAGTCCAATTAATATTTGTAATCAGTGCAATCTTCGACATCGGCCGGGTCCGTGTCTAAAGATGACCGGTTCGTATTTCAATTGTCAAGAACAAGGGCATATGGCCAGAGATTGTCCTAAATCTCAGACCGCAACTGGAAGAGGAAAAGGAAAACAAGCAATTACTAGTGGGCGAGTCTTTGCATTACCTGGCGACAAATCTCAAGCGGGTATAATTTCAGGCCATGTTAACTTAATTGATTTATATGTTTATGCCTTGTTTGATACCGGGGCAACACACTCTATTGTTTCTGAACAATTAGAATCCCGGTTAAAACCTTATGAACAAACCATGGAATTTCCAGTCGTGATATCTACCCCAATGGGGGGTTCAATCTGTGTGTTAACTCGATTTTCAAAATGTCTGTTATTTATTGGAGACCGTAGACAAGAGGTTACTCTACTTCCAATGCATATGTACCACTTCCAATTAATATTGGGGATGGACTGGTTGTCACACCACCGTGCAACTATAGACTGTAACGCCAAACAAATATTGTTTGGGGATATTGACAAACCGGAGGCAATCTTTCAAGGAGGTACTCCAAAAGAAGATGTTAGCACTTTAACTTCTATTACTGTGAAGCAGTATACTTGGCAAAGTAGTGAAAGTTTTCTGGCCTCATTACAAGATCCGGAACAGGTAATCCCTACTTCTGCACCCGTGCATGTTGTTTCCGAATATCTTGATGTGTTTCCCGACGATTTACCGGCTATACCACCAGTCCGGGAAGTTGAATTTACCATCGATCTAGTTCTGGGAGCTTCTCCTATTTCTAAAGCTCCCTACCGAATGGCTCCAACTGAAATGAAGGAACTCAAAAATCAACTCGATGATCTATTGAAGAAAGGTTTCATTCGACCCAGCGTTTCACCCTGGGGAGCTCCGGTTCTCTTTGTCAAAAAGAAAGATGGTACGATGCGTCTTTGTATTGATTACCGGGAGCTTAATAAAGTAACGATCCGTAACAAGTATCCGTTGCCGAGAATCGACGATCTGTTCGATCAATTACAAGGGGCACAATACTTTTCCAAAATTGATCTTCGATCCGGGTACCATCAACTTCGTATCCGAGATTGTGATATTTCGAAAACCGCATTCAGAACTCGCTATGGGCACTATGAATTTTTAGTAATGCCTTTCGGGCTAACTAATGCTCCAACGGTTTTTATGGATCTTATGAATCGAGTTTTCAAATATTATCTCGATGACTTTGTTATCATGTTTAGTGATGACATCTTAATATACTCAAAGTCAAGAGAGCAACATGGTCAACATCTTCACATCGTTTTGGAAACTCTTCGAACGAAAAATTTATACGCAAAACGTTCCAAATGTGAATTCTGGCTTGATCAAGTATCTTTTCTCAGACACGTAATCTCTGCGGAAGGTGTCAAAGTCGATCCAACGAAAATTGAAACCGTCACTAAATGGCCTCGACCTACGAACGTATCTGAAGTTCGTGGTTTTTTGGGTCTGGCTGGTTATTATAGACGCTTCGTTGAAGGATTTTCTAAAATATCTCTACCATTAACCCGATTACTCCGAAAAGGAGTCAAATTCAATTGGAGTTCCGAACAAGAATCTAGTTTCGAGAAACTGAAAAATCGATTGGTTACCGCGCCTGTTCTTGTATTACCGTCTGGCACCGGTGGGTTTCAAGTTTACAGTGATGCTTCAAAGAAAGGTCTCGGTTGTGTTCTTATGCAAAACGGACGAGTAATCGCATATGCATCACGTCAATTAAAGCCTTATGAGGTCAATTATCCGACTCACGATCTCGAATTGGCTGCGGTTATCTTCGCACTCAAAATTTGGCGTCATTATTTGTACGGTGAGACATGTGAAGTTTTCACTGACCACAAGAGCCTTAAATATATATTTACTCAAAAAGAGTTAAATATGCGTCAACGGAGGTGGCTCGAACTTCTAAAGGATTACGATGTTCATATACGGTATCATCCGGGTAAGGCTAATGTAGTCGCCGGCGCTTTAAGTCGTAAAGTTGTGGGACAGGTTTCCTCGTTACTTGTTCCTACAGAGTTAGCTTTGGAGATCGAACGATTTGAACTGGAAATCAATCCGAGTTCACAAACAGAAATTCTATCGAATCTGATGGTAGAACCGACTCTAATTTATCGGATAAAAGAAGCCCAACAAGACGATGGTGAATTGTGGGCGAACTTCCAGCAAGTAAAAGAGAAAGCTAGTTCGGAATTCAGGATCGATGATGATCACGTGTTGTGGTTTTGGGATCGTCTTTGTGTTCCAAATAACTCGGAGCTTAAAGATCAGATTCTGACCGAAGCTCAAAACTCTATGTTTTCCGTTCACCCGGGTACAACAAAAATGTATCGCGACTTACAGACCCATTACTGGTGGGTTGGAATGAAGCGAGATATCGCCAATTTTGTAGCTCGTTGTCTCACTTGTCAACAAGTTAAAAGCGAACATCAACGTCCGGGTGGTCTTCTCCAATCGCTGAACATCCCAGTATGGAAATGGGAACACATAACTATGGATTTTGTAGTCGGACTACCCCGCACAACCTTGAAACATGATGCAATTTGGGTAGTGGTTGACCGACTGACGAAATCGGCTCATTTTCTTCCTATCTGACAAACTTGGTCAATTGATAAATTGACAGAAGTATTCCAACGTGAGATTGTATGTCTCCATGGCACTCTTGTATCGATTACCTCCGATCGAGACCCACGTTTTACATCTCGATTTTGGGAAGGTTTACATAAAGCTCGGGGCACACGTTTGAATTTTAGTACAGCCTTTCATCCGCAAACTGATGGACAATCTGAACGTACGATTCAAACATTGGAGGATATGCTCCGAGCATGTGCGTTGGAATGGCATGGAAGTTGGGATAGTTACTTGTATCTAATAGAGTTCTCCTATAATAATAGTTGGCAGTCGAGTATCGGCATGGCCCCGTATGAAGCACTTTATGGCCGAAAATGTCGAACACCGACTTGTTGGAATGAAGTCGGAGAACGTATTCTTGATGGCCCAGAACTGATACAAGTTACTACCGAGAAGGTCGAAATTGCGCGTCAAATGATGAAAGAGGCTCAGGCTCGTCAAAAGAATTACGCCGACAAGCGACGACGACCTATAGAGTTCCAACCGGGAGATAAAGTTTTCTTGAAGGTTTCCCCAACTCGCGGTATTAGACGTTTCGGTCTCAAAGGAAAGTTGAGCCCCAGATACATTGGTCCCTTTGAAATTTTGGAAAGAGTTGGAGTTGTGGCTTACCGGTTAGCCCTACCACCGCAATTATCCCATATACATAATGTGTTCCATGTCTCTTCACTTCGAGGGTACAACTATCATCCCTTACACGTCATTGAATATCCATTGGAACACATAGAACCTGATCTTTCTTATCACGAGGAACCAGAAACGATTATTGATCGTGATGAGAGAGGTACACGAAAGAGAGTGATCCCTTTCGTAAAAGTTCTTTGGAAAAATCACTCTTAACGTGAGGCGACGTGGGAAACAGAAGAGCACATGCGACGGGAGTACCCCGAATTCTTAAATCGATGTAAGTTTCCTGTCTAAATTCGATTTCAGGGACGAAATCTCTTTTAAGGGGGGGGGGGAATAATTGTAAGACCCTGTTTTAAAAATCTTTCCCTCCTACTTTCCTGCCTTTCCCTTCCTTTCCTTCGTAAAAAAACTCGAGAACACATCATTTGTCTCTAAAAAAATTCCTAAGTTTTTTCAATGATGGAACCGAAAGTTTATTTTTTATAGTGGTTTTAGAGTTTTTATGACAATGGTTCAATGATGGATGTAGTCTCACCATACTGCAACATATCCTTTTCATGGTTATTTTTTTTCCACGTTTACTTCGAGAAAACTAATCCGGGTATGTGTTCATGCTAAAATTTGTTGGAGTTTTAGAGTTTTTTTTTAACTAATGTCTTCCATATTTTTCATAATTTTTTTTCCAACCGAAATGATGGTTTGTTTTTGGCTACATCTTTCAGATGTTTGATGACAACAATAATTAGTTGATGGAATCCTGGATGTATTACAATATATGATGTGTCCTCACCGAAATTCATCTTGCCCCCTTTTTTTTTAATTTTTTCTACTTATATTTTCATAAAACTAAAATCCAAGTTTAACGAGAAACCATCGTTTATATTTATCTTTTTTCCTCTTATTTTTATTTTACGTGAAAGTATTTTTAGCACATTAATTGCTAAAACTATTATTTGTTTTTGATTTATTATTAAATATTTTTAACATATTAAGTGTTAAAATTTTATTTTTAATTTAAATAATCAATATATAATAAAAAATTTAAATAACTTATTACATTTTATATATATATATATGTGTGTGTGTAAATCATTCATTTTTATTTCTCAATTTACATTAAAAATTTAAATAACTTATTACGTTATATATATATATATATATATATATATATATATATATATTATTTAATTTTTTGAATTTTGCATTATAATCAATCTCTTCTGTCTCTCTCTCTCTCTGAATTAAAAGTAAATAATATTTTACTATTTAAAAACATTTATTTACATTAATTTTCAACTTACAAAAGAAACTCATATATTAAATTAGCATTTATGTTTGCATTTAACACAGTCCTTTCCTACCTCCTCTTCATCTCCCCATCGTTTTGTTTTCTTGAGCTTCTGGTTCTCTCCGTCTCTATCAAATAGATCTCCCAAGTAACCAATATATCAATTTTTTTAACATCATAAACTTACCTTTCACAAAATCTATCAAATCCAAGTTTAATGTAACATCGTCCGTCCCCGTGGTCCGAAACGGGTGATGTCACGAACGTGACTTAACATAAATACACAGCTAAATTCAGAGCTATTAATAAACTCTAAACATATATTACAATCCAAACTATCATACCTCAAAAAGTCTTTATAAACTTAGAAAGTTATAAGACAAGGTGAGTCTAAAAACTCCAAAATGTCACGCTCGATCTCAAGTCCCGTCCCCGTAAACTTCACTTCAAACCTGCCGTGTCATAAAACAAAAACACGGCTGAGCACATAACTCAGTGAATGGATTATAATATAAGTTCATAAATAATAATGAAAACATCAATAACGAAGTGGAAGACTTAAAAATTCATTCGATGAAAGTTCTTGAAACTCAAGTTCATAACAAAAGAGATGTTCAGTAATTTTCAAAGACAATAATTTCAAGAACAATTCACACTTTAATTTCAAAACGTAATATAAATAAAGTCCGTCAATTCCTGTTGTTGTGTTCGTGGGGTGGCCAAACCACACGAACTGGGTCGGCATGCGGGCACACACAACGGATCCCCGTGAATTTAACCACAATCACATATTCTGTGGGTAAAATCTAAAATCGATTCATCCGCCATGGAGCCAACAAAGTCAGCCAAGTCCCCCCAGAGTGGGTTCACGTAAGCCACATAGGCTTAACTCTGGTGGACCATCATCTGTAGGACGCCATGACAACAAAGCCGTCATAGAAAGCATCCCAAATAATGTGCCCATTTATTGGGTTATTCAAAAATCAATGAAAACTAAACATATGCCACTTACCCAAATGGCGATCACAGAAATTATAATCTATATACTTCACAGTTTTCATAAATAATCTCATACGAGACACATTTTAATAAAACATCAACATGTTCAAACAATTGATTCAATAAACCAAAATCAATGTGTATGTGGGTGTACAATTTCGTATTTGTTGATCACGTTCGGTTGATCAATCATAAGGCGGTGAACCACCTTTCGGAAGGGTCAACTACAACAAATAGTTGCCCACGATTCAAAAGAAAACGAAATCCATACCTTAACTAAATTGAGATGTACACGCGATTAATCGAGACCGACGACGAACTTTAACCCGTTCGATTACCCATTTAAACCATCAATTATTATTAGTCACATAACCTAAAACTCAAAGCTTATTATCCTAAGCTTAATCACCAAGTTATATTCTCTTAGACATTAAACCGATCACTTGGTGTGCGGTTAAACATATAGATATAAATATCATCATTTTGATTCTAAACTTTACCTGTTTGTAATTTTGACAAAAACAAACATTCTTATACATGTAAATGATTATAACTTTACAATATATAATCATAATCTACCAACCAACTTCAACTCCCCTAACTTACCAACTTAAATAACTTAAGAAGAAATTTATACCTTTAAGAAGGGCTTGAAGCGTAGATTCCGAATATGTAATTGTTACCGTGATTTCTTCAACGATTTGCAAGTTATTTTAGAGAGAAGATAAATTTTAGAGAGAGAGATAGAAAGCTATGGCGGTGGTGATGAATGGAAATGAAAGGAAAGGAGAGGAAAGAAAACTACTGCTTATTTTTCTCCCAAAACTTTCATCCCAAATGTGGGAGGAAACGGAAGGAAAGGAAAGAAAGAAATTTAGAAAAAATTAAAAATATTTATAAAATTACATATATACACATTAGTTATATTTCACTGTTAAATAAATAAGGGTATATTGGTAAATGTGACATCTTTCCTTTCATTTCTCTCTTACTCGAGAACATGAAAGTTTATTTTCTTTCATTTTCTTTCCTTTCTTTTCCTTCAATCTCAAAACACAAATACAAATATTTTGTAACACCCTCAATTCTGGAAATAACAACTAATTTAAATTTTCTAAATACAACGATAATTGAATCATCTACAACCATAAATTCAGATTTAACCTCATTACACACCTTCAATCTATACATACAATAAACAATAAGGACGGGTGCTACTAAAAACCAAAACATGTCACTATCTCCATCTCGCGGAAGACTTCACCAATTACTTACTTTTGTGTCTAGCTAAAGCTTTACTCTTCATAGAACTGCTAGAACCCAACTCTTAACTGGAACCTGATGCACATGCCGACAAATAAAAAAGGTTAGGCTTAACGCCTAGTGAGCTCAAGAGTTTTCAACAAAGATAATTTAATCATTTGGAAAGGGGGAATGCGAATAAAATAATAATCTTTCTACATGATATGCTTCACATATGAAAACGACTCGTTTATCAATAATCATGCATTTTATACGAAAGAGACACTGAGTTACTCATTAACCAACCAAACTGTTTAAAAGGCGAGATCCTCAATTTTATGAAATGCGGACAACACGTTATAACTAGAAATACCCAACACGGGTGGAACATGATACCCAAACCCATAAATCGAAGATGAAAATTTACACAATTAAATGTTGCCATAAACACGGCATTAGACCCAAAACTCACACGACCATGAAATGGACTAAAATAAATACTGACACGTGGTAACGGCACATTCCATTCAAGCCTTAATATACTTGGGAAGAACCCCATATTAAATCCATCATTTACCGTCGACCACTTAAAAACCCAATTTGGTCAAATACAACATTACCCTTTAAAATACCACGAATCAACGATGAAGAGATCCGTATACACTAAGAATAGAGTAACACGCAAGTAGGCCGTTCACGCGACTTCCTTGCATGTCATCTAAACGTTTCCATCTTGGGTGGCGAGAACACGTGAATGGGGCCACCCGCAATGCTATTGGATTTCACCACACATCCCAACATCCTAGTTCCCATGCCACCACCGACATCACAATCCTTGGACCGTTTAATGCCTCTGGCCATACTCCGTCGAGTTCCACCTCAAGGACTTACAGACGTGGGTGCCTATCCAATCTAGACGAGTTTCCCCCTCTGCAGCTCGTGCCACTCGTTGTCCACTCGCTAGCAAACCCAAGCGTTCACTAAATGTAACCTAAAACCTCAGGCCTTACATAACCGACAGACTTACGTGCCTATGGATCCATTACGACACTGCCTAACATTACATGACTCCAAATGAATGACCAAAGCAATGACCAAAGCACCCAAAGCATGTAACTCACCAATGACACAAAATTAAGCACCATCATACTCAAAACCCACGACGGTTATAAATCCGGACAAGTGTCCACACGACTCATTTAGTCAAAACCGAGCCAAAGGCCCAACACTTTACGTAAATCACCAACGAAGCCTTTGTAAACATTAAAAACACGTTTAACCGACTAACGAAGACACAACAACCCAAAAGTGTAAAATAACACCAACTCAACATTGTTTGAGACAAACCATTTTCCCAAATAAACTCAATACTCTTATTTCCCAAAATACATCGTGACACAGTTATTCACATTTTCCAACTAGACGTAAGAACAAAATCATGTAAATGACATTTACATCAAATGGACTCCATTTATATAATATAGGTCCAAGAAACATGTCAATAAGTTTTATTTGTCAATATGCCTAAAATCACCAAGATGCATGTTTCATGAGTTTATAAAGATAAATATAACCAAATACTCAAACTTATCAGCAGTTAACAATTTGGTGTAAAACATAAACATTTTAAAAATAACCATTTTGGCATGTACATCGTTTTCACAAATCAACTTGAACTCACCTTGCTAGGTTAAGTTAAACCTAGTTTTCAATTCACAACCATGGGCCTCCAAAAGCCTAAATTCCACCAAAGCTTTCCGAAGACACCCAATCCAACTCTTCAAATCAAGCTTCCAAAACCTAGATCCACAAGGGTCCAACCATAAAATCCATATTTAACTATTTAAAATCATTCCCCAAATATTATACATAAAGATCTCAACTTATGTAGAAACCCTAATTTCCATAAATGAAGAGAACAAGAAGTTACCTTAACTACAACTCCGAACCACCAACCAAAACCCATGTAAGTCACCAAAACGAACCATAAGCTCCCAAATCTTCAATGATGCAAAGGTTGGATGAAACCCCAAAGAGCTTGGTGAGGAAGATGGAGATGAAGATATTTTGGGGTTCTTGATTCCAACTAGATAAATGATGAAAATCATGTGGTTTAAGGAGGAAACCCTCAAAATGGGTTAGGGTTTGTGGGGAAGAGAGGAAATGATTTGGGAGAGAATGGGAAGGGATTAGAAAATGAGAAATGAGGGAAATGGGTGAAAATTCGGACTTATCAGCCTCTCAGCCCCCGCAGGCGATAGTGACATGCTATGCCAAGTCGCCGGGCATAGTCGCGCGGACCACACGACTCACGGTACAAACAGGGCGATTGTGCCCCGCGATTGTGACACCCTGTCACTATCGCGGGCACAGCCGCGAGCACTGTACCGAAATCCAAATTTAACCCGTTTTGTCAACTTTCAGCCCACGATACCCAAAACAGATCAATTCACTATTTAACGATAAATCCCCAAAACACAGTAAGTTTTAATATAATAACCGTAACGATATTCTAAATTTCGGGGTGTTACATATTTCTTTCTTTTCCTTCCCTTTCTTTTTTTTTTCTTTTCCTCTCCTTTCTTTTCTTTTCTTTCCTCCCAAAACTCGAGAACACATCGAAAATGATTATAAAAAAAGAGCTTTAGAATCCCAACAAAAGTAAAAAAAAGAATGCATACCCGGATTGGTTTTCCCAAAGTATAATTGAAAAAAATAACAATTTAAAAAGAACATGTTAAAACTTGTTGAAACTACGTAATATTTTCAAGAATACATCATCGAACTATTGTTGCCATCAAAACTCTAAGAGCGCTCACAAGAACAAACAATTGGTTTCATTGGAAAAACTTAGGAAAAATATGGAATACACAAGTAATTAAAAAAAACTTCAAAATCCACAAACATCAAAAGAAATGCATACCTAGATTAGCCTTCTCAAAGTAAATTTAAAAACCGATTTATTGAAAAATAACGGTATGAAATCAAAAACACATCAAGTGATGGAGAAGAAGAAGAAGAATCGAATGATGGAGAACTCATGAGAAAGCAAAAGAGACACATTGCCTTTAAAAAGGAAATGTAGGTTTATGATGTTTAGAAAAATTGATAGATTGGCTTAAGAGATCGATTTAATAGAGATGAAGAGAACAAAAACAAACCGATGGGGAGATGGGGAGGAGGTAGGAAAACAAAGATGATGGTGTTAAATGCAAACATAAATGAATAATCAATGTTGATGAGAAATTAGAAAAGTAAAAGTTCAAAAGGAGAATAAAAGAAAAAAAAATAAGTGATTTTCTTGGTTTTAAGATATGCCAACTCATACATGGTGACTTTTTATCTTTAACTAGTATTTTAACCGGGCGTTGCACAGTGATTGCAATCTACTCTAGAATGTAGTATTGAGAGTGATGAAATTGGATATAAAAAAATGTATCATTTCAATTTAGCTTATAATGATTGGTTTCAAAACTATTTAATTATATGATTACGGAAAATGTTGGATATGCACATTCCAAGCGATCCATCTTATTTGATCTTTTCGTCGAAAGATGAGAGCAACATTTATCATCCTCATATGGATCTCTTACTGATCCATAATATGTTCGATTAATTAATATATATTGTATAGTGTCATATGCCCTGAAAATTTATATGTAACATTTGATGTAAATAGATTTTTTATAAATACGTGAACATGTATACATAATAACATGCATCATACTGAAGTACTTTGAAAGAATCACCTTTTAACATATTCGAAGGAGTGAACCCAAGTTGTACGAACCAATATAGTTTTAAACATGATTCAAAACTATGGTTACATTTTCTAAAAATCTTGATTTCTCAAATGAAACATTAAAAACATTTATTTAGTAGATATCAAATCAATAATTGAAACTAAAAAATGTGGATTTTACAACCCCTTTGGCGAGTAATAATATTATATTATAATAAATGATACCGAAATGCACCACAAGAAACAAGGGTTTTAGCAATGACTTTTGCCGTCGCTAAAATTCAATTTATCGTCAAAAACAGTTTATAGAGACGACATGTCGTCGCAATAGTCTCTTGTTGAAACATCTCGTCGCTAAAGGCCCGTCGCTGAAACTCACTTTTCTAGTAGTGATGTTTTTTTAACGTTGTGGATGACTTGTTTGACAGAAATACTTGTAAAAAGTCAAAATTAAATTAAATTGACGTTGGAGAATCATATAGAATAACTTATATGGAATAATATATATATATATATATATATATATATGTGTGTGTGTGTGTGTGTGTGTACCGTGGCGATGAGTTTTCATGTTTCGATATATTCCGGGATCTTCACGATGTGTTTAGACAATACATTGTTTGTTTTTATTTTAATTGTATCATATCTACAAAAATAAGTGTAAAAACTCAACATAACACTAAATATTTTAACGAAAATAAACGATCACTACTTAGAATAATCTTTAACAAGAAATTTAATGAAAAAAGTCAAATCTAGTAAGACAAATAAGAGATAAAAGTATTTATAATAAGTTTTTTTAATTGTCATAACTCTTTCATTTATAAACATTCATTACATATTAATTGTAATAAGTTTCAAGTATTTCATTTATATACATTGATTCATAATAATTAAAAGAAGAATATAAAAAATTAGATCAATTAATGAGATATATTGATTTATAATAATTAAAAATATATAAAAATATTTTAACCAATTAATATGATATATTGATTTTAGAAAACTAAAAATGTATAAATTAGTAAAAAGTATCATAAAAACCATCTAAAAATGTCATCGTACATTTTTTAAACTTTTTTAATGATATATTGATATTAATATATCGATTGTTACATAAATAAAAATGAAAGTTTTAGTAATAAATGTGTGGATTTTATATTAAAAATAAGAGTAAACTAAAATAAAAGAAAGAAGAATAAAATGATTGAAAATTTGTTTTTAAGCCATGCATTAGTTTTTACTTTAATATATGTAATATATGTATTGACGTTTTTCTTTAAAAATTACGTAACTAATTTGAGATCATGAAATGGAATTTGTCAATAAAATAACCATTAAGAAAATACAATGTACCACAATAAACATATTTTAGCGTATTATAAATATAAATTAATTTTATTTATATTATTTCTAAAAAGAGAATTTCAAACATGTTCTTATATTTTATCAAAGAATTAATTTTTCAATGTAATTTTATGTTTGTACACAAATGATTAGTCGCAAATATCTATGCAATATCAAACATTATTATTGTAGAACCCAAAATTAATATCTTAAATTTAGCTTATAATGCTTATATTGCAATCTCGTTATAAAAAAAATAATATATTGTACATAGAAATTTATCACTAACCGACACACGAAAGTTATTTTACATAATATAATTTGTTTGCAAAAAAGAAAAGAAGAAACAATATATTATAACTACTTATTTTTAAGGAACATTATCTCAAACGTCAACTCCTAGAAGGATTTTTTATCCACATAAAATATTGCACAAAGTGAAAAAAATGTGTGAACAAACTAAAAAACAGTGAATTGCGAGTAGTGACTCTGAGATGCTTGCAAAGAGATTTCTCTGTCTTGGGAGTGACTTTGAAAGAATTTCGATTAACCACCATTTCTATAAAAGGAACAATGATTATATGAGAACAAATGAAATATGGAAGGGAAAAACGGAGAAGACGTAAGTAAACAAAACCTGGATTTATGATGGAGTTTCGACCATGATTTCGATTTTTTGCCTCTCAATCGAACGCCTCTGTGATGCAACTCTCTCTCGCCACGACTATCTCCTTCGCCGACTCTCCAATTCCAACTGTGTAGAATAATATGAATTTATGGTGTAGCTCTCCAATTATAGCATAACCAAATGAACTTATTGGAGAATAACTAATAATAAATTATTAGGGAGATGGAGAGTAAGGGAAGATGTTATTAGCTTATAGAAGGAAACGATAATTATACGAAAAAATGGAATATGGAACGGAAAAACGAAGAAGACGTAAGTAAAAAAAACTGGATTTATGATGGAGTTTCGACCATGATTTCAATTTTTTGTCTCTCAAGCAGCTCTCTCTCCCCACGACTACCTACTTCGTCGACTCTCCAATTCCAACAGTGTAGAAGGATATGGATTTGTGTTGGAGCTCTCCAATTATAGGGTAGAAGAATATTATCGATTTACGATGGGGATTTGTCGGTCCACAATGTTTATCAAGTTCTATATCAAACAACACATAAACGATTTACCAACCTGTATTGATTAATAACAATGGTTACAAGGTTTGATCTTTTCAAGCTCTAGATGTGTTCTCTGTTTTACACCTTTTGTGTGTGTTTTTGTGTGTGTCGATTATCTTTGATCTGATAAAGTTGTTGAGATCTGATATGATCTCAAGCTTCTTAGACACACTAACCTTACAACCACTTGCAATAAACTATAATAAAACTAACAATAATATCTAACATTTAGATATTATCAATCTAACTAATAACTAATAACTAATAAAACATTAATTACTTTGACATTTTATTACTAACGACATTAAACTTTATATCGAGAGTCGACTTTCCGGCATTAGCTTCAGATTGGATCTTCAGATTGGATGATCTTGAATCCAATAGATATGTAATCTAACAATCTCCCTCTTTGGATCAAGATCATTACTAAAAAGATTTTAGCAATTCAGTTTTCTTCTTCAGCTCAGAAGATGCAATCTCTTTCTCTTTCTCTAGCTCAGAATGCTTTAGCAAAGTATCTTCAAAGAAAATTTATCTGAAATCAGCATGTCTTCAGAATACTTTGATCTCGCATTTCTTTGTTAGCTTTTCTCTTCTCCAATGTCTTGTAACGTAATGGACTGGACATTTCTTCAAGCTTTAGATTCTCCCCCTTTTTGAGGAAAAGAGCAACGCTTTCATCAAAACTTGTAGTAAGAAATGTATTTCACTTGGACCCTCTGATCCGTCAATTCAAAAGATATTCATCACGATCTTTTCAAATCCAGACAAAATTTTCGTGTAACACCTGAATCAACTAATGAATCAGTTAACGTGCCTGTCAGTAACACTAAGTCATTGTGTGTAACAAATACACATTGGAAAGGATCTGTTTGATGTTGACTCCCCCAGGGCTTCCATTTAATCATCGAAACACCACAAAGGTAATTTCTATAAACGTTATGACAAAGAAACTAATTCCTTGTGTGTTTGTGCTTGTGTTGAAAGAATTAAGCACTTGATGATTGCTTATTAGGCTCAAAATTTGTGTAAACCACTGAGACAACAGTAAGTTAAACACAGACTCAATGTGCATGATTGAAGTGCGAAGGTGGGGCAGACTTCCTTCTTTTCAATATCCAGATTTTCCAAATGAAAATCAGATAGCAAATGTGTTGCTTCCCCTTTGAAAATGTGAAACACTTTCTATTTGAGAAGAAAATGAGTAGGTGGTGAGGTTTGATCAAGAGTTGGCATGGGCTAGTTGCATGTTTCAATAATGATCACCAAAGAATTGTGAAACACTAGAAATGTGGTTGCCCGGCTCAGAAAAAGTTGGTGCAGAGTTGTGATATTCTTTTAACTCTGTTCTCACACGCTCTTTCTTTTAAACATTTTGCTCACTCTAATCACACTCATTTCTTTTCGACTTCTTTCACTCAATCACTATGGATTAACTTTTTGGGTTAAAATCACTGGTTAAGGTGATTGCATAGAAATTGTGTTAATTCCTAGCACAATGATTCCTTGTTTACCTATGATGCATATGATGCTCAGATTGGTTTAACTATTTTAGTTAAAGCACAAATATGATATTTGAAAACATTTAAAGTCACACTTCCAAATCATGAATTCGGTTTAAGAATCGGGAAGTGGTTTGAACATTTAGAACAATGTTTTCTATGATTGAAAGTTGTCCACTTATCAACCATATATGAGATTAAGATAAAGGATTGTACCTTAACGTGCGATCTTATATCTCATGAAGCTAAGCTTAAAGTCATAAACATATGAACTTGTAAGCATCTCTCAAAAATTCTGCAAAAGTCTTATGTCAAGTCAAAGTAAAATTTGTTCACTTAAATTGAAAAGACAAAAAGCAGTAAAACTGTTAAAGTACGAGTCCTGATCAGAAATAATCAGAAGTCATCACCTTTTTACTCCCCCTGAAATTATGCATTTGAAACTTATCATTGAAAAAGATATGCATTTAAAATTTCAGAAAAGTATGTACTCCCCCTTGATGGTTGATTTCCTCATTGGAGTATCGAAGTACAATCTCTTTTTTAGCTCGGAAGTAAGGTCTTTTGATCATTGAAGTGCGAGTCCTAAACTGTTGTGTTTAGAAGTCAAACTTCGTTGCAGTATGGGTTCTAAGCTGATGTACTTAGAAGCCTTTGGTTCTCCTACTCCCCCTTGACAGTAGGTGCCTGCAACACAAAATCATCAAGTTTCTTTGGTACCCACCGGTATTTGGGTCCATGTGAGTGAGTTGCAGTTCTTATAGGAGTTATTGAGTAAGAACCGTACCAGTAATGATCACTTGTTTTATGAATAGGATTATGTGTACGACAATAAGAACAATAGAATTTCCTACCTGACAACCTAATTAATTGATCTGTCGTGTAGACGAAATCAGGTTTACCTTTACGCGCAATGTTCTTCTTAGCATTATGCGTATGTACACATGAGCTTTTACATTTCAGCTCTTCTTTAACTGGTGTCTTCTTCCAGACCAGTTCTTCTTCCTGGAAGCTTCTTCTCCTTCTTTGATGTGTACCTGATCTATCTCTATTCCTGTCATAGAAAAGATTAGTAGAATGAATCTGATTAGAAGATTTAACTGACCTTCTGAAAAGAGCAGTTTTCTGATGTGAGCTTGCGGTTGGTTTGTTAGAACCAACTGAATTATTTCTAGGTGAGTGGATTTTTGACTCTGGAGTCGTTCACTCAGTCACCACCACCATCTTTGAAATAATATCTTGAAGCTCTTTTACCTTTAAGAATAACTGTCTCTTTCTTTGACAATAAGGTCAATCTTCGTTTCAAGCTCAGTCTTCTTTTTCTTCTCTTTCTGTGCAAATTTAGACAATTCAGATATCTTTGCATTAAGCTTCCTAATTGCATCTTCAAAGGTGCTTCTCTCTTCTTCAAATTCCTTCTTAGCACCCTTCCTTCCATCTGATATCTATTTTAAGTATCCTACGTTCTTCTTTTCAGTTGCCTTCTTCACTATGGCAAACTGATCTCTTTCCAAAATTAGTACTTTCTCAAAGTTACTAACTTGTTGAGAAAACTTTAGACATTTAAGCTCGAGTGTCTTCTTCTCTTCAACACTCTTCTTGGAAAGGTCTGAGAACTTCTTTTCAAAATCTGATATTTTCTTTTGAAGTTCAGAGTTCTCAGCTTGCAAAACCTTAACTCTTGATGACATATATGATTCTATCATAATCTTAGCAATATGTTCCCATAACAGCTTTCCTGTAGCCTCTTCACGTTCTAGTGTAAAGAAGATCTCATTTGAAATCTCCTCTGATATTCCTTGCAGAATAAAAGATTTGGCTAAAATGTCAGCTTTATATCTTTTTCTTTGCTCGTCTGAGTACATATCAAGTGGTACTGGAAGCTCTTTTTCTTCTCTTTCTCCATTCTTCTTCACTAGAGTATAAACTCTCCTTGGAACTGTCATAATTCCATACTCTAGAGATCTTCTTATAAGTTTCTTCAATTCATGTCTATCTATGAAATCCATGAACTGATCTTTCCACTGCTCATACTCTCCTCTGAAGAGTACAGGTGGTTTCTCATCCATACATATTGAAGAAGCTTCGCTTGATGTCATCCTGTTTAATTAGAAAACTTGAATATGATCGTTAACCCAGATAAAATTTGATCACACAAGAAGTTTTGTCTTCCTAGGCAACGCCCTTGCGGGGGTATGGGGGCAGCGCCCCTAGAGAAAATTTTTATAACAATTAAAGACCCTATTACAGTTTTGAAAAATTCTCAGAAAAATATTCTAAGTATGGAATAGTGATTGGCGCAAAATGGAGGTTTGCGTGAAAGGTTGTTGGCGCGAAGTAAGATTTGTGTTACAAGATGGTCGCGCGAATTGAGCTTTGTGCGATGAGAGTCTGGCGTACAATAGGTTTGCGCTACGTGAGGCTGGCGCAAGATGAGGCTTGTGCTTTTCGTGAAGAGTTGATCGCGAGAACTGAGGTTTGCGTGAGTTATTTGTGGCGCAAAGTGGGCTTTGCGTTATACGTTGGTCGCGCAAATCAGACTTTGCGTGAGCTTTGAGTGGCGCAAGATGGAGTTTGCGTGATGAATTGATCGCGCAAATTGAGTCTTATGAACTGGCGCAAAGTAGACTTTGCGTGAGTTCGTCCTGTTCTTCGATAAATCGATCTGATTTCGATAAATCGACCTGTTTTTCCAAGATTAGCAGTCCCAAATGATAACAAATTGACCACTAACAGTTATAGATCATATTACAAGCACTCGATCGCAATATAAATCACTTTTTGACAATATGATCGATGGAACAGTGCTGTTTTTCAAACAACTTTTAGACCACAAAATCACAAAATTGGAACTCGATTTAAGCTCTATTCTGAAAACAAATTACAACAACTCGATCTATAACACCTATCGATCACAACCTGATCGATTTCTAACCCAAAAACACACTAAATCACGAAAATGATTTTGAAAATAAGAACACAGAGTCGGTTTTCTTAAAACTTGATTTGAATCTCTTATCAGGCTCTGATACCAATTGTCGGTCCACAATGTTTATCAAGTTTTATATCAAACAACACATAAACGATTTACCAACCTGTATTGATTAATAACAATGGTTACAAGGTTTGAACTTTTCAAGCTCTAGATGTGTTCTCTGTTTTACACCTTTTGTGTGTGTTTTTGTGTGTGTCGATTATCTTTGATCTGATAGAGTTGTTGAGATCTGATATGATCTCAAGCTTCTTAGACACACTAACCTTACAACCACTTGCAATAAACTATAATAAAACTAACAATAATATCTAACATTTAGATATTATCAATCTAACTAATAACTAATAAAACATTAATTACTTTGACATTTTATTACAAACGACATTAGACTTTATATCGAGAGTCGACTTTCCGACATTAGCTTCAGATTGGATCTTCAGATTGGATGATCTTGAATCCAATAGATATGTGATCTAACAGGATTGGATCTAACTAAATGAACTTATTGACGAATAATTAATAATTAATTATTAGGGAGATGGAGAGTAAAAGAAGAGGAAACCAAAAGATTAATTGGAGGTTATTCTAAATTTCAAGTATGTAAAAATACCAAAATAACCAATTATTAGGGAGATGGAGAGTAAAGGAAAAGGAAACCAAAAGGTTATTTGGAGGTTATTCTAAATTTCAAGTATATAAAAATAACAAAATAACCTTGTGGATAATAAAACAAACATCTACATATAAGGGTAGAAATTTTTTTACAATATTAGACATTTCAAAAAAATCAAAAATCTAGAAAAAAAGATAAATATGAATCTTACTCTTAGAAGATGCCACATAGGACTATTGGGTTTTGCTTTGATATAGATATAGATTTTAGCCTCTAAGGTCGGCCAAAGCATTAACTCAGGCCCAAAACTTTTTGTTAATTTTTCTTCCATTTTGATCTATTATTGTTAGCTCCATTTATCAAGTTTAGAAGTGTTGAAAAATAGGCTAAGTATAGGAACTTCTGGAGTCTGCTCAAGATCGACCAAGTCTTCACAGAAGACACTTTGCTCAGAGGCTACTTCGACAGAAGATCTATCCAAGGACACTCGATGATGATTCTCAGATCACAGAGCCTCTGTGACCATTCACAGAGCCTCCGTGAAGGCTATCTTCTGGAGATCCATTTTGAGCAAATGCACAAAGATGGTTCAAGACAAGACCACGTGCCAAACACGTGAGGCCTGCTGTACGAAGATCCTGCAGATCGTTAATGGGCGTCCCACGTTGTTTACCTTTCTAGGTGGCATTCCGTTTATGGAATGTCAGCCTTTGTCTTGTACTATTGTGTGCTCCCCGTCCTATATGAAGGGAGCACCTTCTGCTTTGTTTTTCATGCGAGCACACACAAATCAGAGAGCAGTCTGTATTATCCTTGAGCATATTAGCACACACTTGTGCGTGTTCTTGGTGTTCTTGAGCAAATTAATGAAGCATATGACTTAGTGAATCAACTGTTGCTTACTGTGTTTTCATATAATATATGCTTGTGTGTCTTCTACCTCTATAGACTTATCTTCACTACGTTTGAATCGCTTCCGCACTCATATTTTCAGTTTATTACGTAGTAAGATAGTTAAGCAAGTTTAGAACATAAATCTAGGATCAACAATTGGTATCAGAGCAGACTTTGATTTCTAATATCAAAGGATCCTGTTCTATACTTGTTTCCAGTGTTCGAGGTAGTAGTTTGAATCTGTTCTTCGTCCTATACACCATTCACAAACACACTCTGTTTTTCCGAAGCTATATCAACCTGTTTGGTATAGATCTAGTTACAAGTGTGTCATTTACTTTCTTAGACAGATTCAAATCTTGTTAAGTGGTCATTTGTTTTCTCGTTTCATACAATCATCATTCCTAAATCCATTACCAGTGTACTCTATCTGTTTTGGGATAACACTCTGTTTTTTCATCACTAAACTGAAATGGCGAACACAGACAACTATTTCAGTGCAGGTTCTCAATCAAAACCACATACTCTCATTAGAGATGAGTATCCTCAATGGAAAATCAGGATGGTACACTTTCTTGAAGGTGTGGATCCTGCACTAGTTGAGTACCTTCATAATCCTCCTTATATACCAATGTCTACTGTTCCTCGTGTTCCTGCTACAGCAACTACTCCTGAAGTTCCTGAATATCAGCATCCAAAACCTGTCAATGAATGGTCTGAAGAAGAAAGTGCCCTGCATGAACTTTCAAAGAAAGCCAAAAGGCTACTCATCATGGCCATTCCAAATGACATCTTTCAGTCACTTGGTTTCTGTGAAACATCGAAGGACCTATGGATAGAGCTAGAGAAACAGCTTGAGGGTGGTGCTAAAACCCTCAAAAACAACAGGGCTTTATGCATAAATGAATACTTTGCATTTAAAGCTCTGTCGGGTGAATACATTCAAAGCACATACAACAGATACAATTCCTTGATAAACAAATGCAAGAGGTATGGCATCCACAGAACCTCTGAAGAAAACAATGTCAGATTCCTTCAGAGCCTGAATGATGAATGGCTTCACCTAACCATGTCCATGCAAGCTACACTTGATCTTGACGCCTGGTCTATCTCGGATTTCTTTGGGACACTGATCAGTCAAGAAAACAGGATTTAAAAGTTAGTGACCCCTGTCGGTGGTCCTCTGGCATTGGTAGGAAGTACCACAGAGGGTCAAGACAAAGTGAAGGAAAAGGCGAAAGAGGATGCTCAGAGAAGGAAAAAGAAGAAGGTACTAGTGGCAGAGAGTGAAAGTGAGGATGGATCTGAGGAGGAGATTAATATGGCTGCTCTTGCCAAAACACTTGCACTCGTAACTCGACAATTCAATCGTGGTCTCAAGAAGCCAGAGTACAGAGGAAGAGAAGACAGAGATAACAGAAGGAGAGAATATGGTGAGGTAAGAAAGTATGGAAGAGAAGAGTCTGAAGATCAAAGGCAAGAGAAGAGGAGTGGACAGAAGATTGATAACAGAGGTGGTGACAGAGCCCTTCAACAAAATGAAGGATGCTTCAAGTGTAGGAAGCCAGACCACTACGCAGCAGAGTGAAGATCCTCTGCCATCAATGGGAAACCTACTAGGGGCGTTGCTTTCTACAAAAAGAAAGCAGAGTACTACACTCAAAGGTCCCCGATGGCTGACCAAGAAAACCTTGTCACAGACGAATCCTCTGATGTAGGAGACGACAATGCACTCTTCTGTGGAATGGCAGAAGTCCACACCTCTGACGACAACAGTGAGGTATCCACTTCTAACCCACCTCTAAATGACTCTGAAAACAAACTTCTTGAACTTCAAAATGAGTTTTCAGCCTATAAAAACACATGCTCAGAACTTGAGAAAAAGCTTGTCTTCTTTGAAAGAGAAACCAGACTTCTTACCCAAGAAAAGGATAAGCTTTACCTTGAAAGAAAATCACTCATTTCTGAGCACATTTTAAACAAAAAGGGTCTTAAAGAGAAAGTTTCAAAACTTGACCAAGCTTTGAAAGAAAAGGTCAAGGAGTTAAAGAACAGTGAGAGTGCTCGCCTAAATGCTATTTCCCTGAAAAACTTTTTCCAAAAAGAAAGAGAAGTACTTCATGAAGATTTGCTCGACAGAGATCTTCTAATTAAGAGGTATGTGGATGCTCAGAAAGTTCTTGACATAGTCAACACCCAAGTTGGCCGAAGAGGTATAGGTTTTGACGATATAGACCCCTATACGGGAAACAAGAGAAACAAAGCCTTAACAAACATTTTCAGCCCAGGAGTGCCTTTAACACCAGGTTTTCCAAACTTAACTTCCACATTCAAAAGACGTAGAACCTCAAAGGGACCACATTTGAGGAATCCTCTGCAGATGGATAATACATACTATGAAAACTATGAATTACCATCTGCACTCTCTTCAAAGAGAACATCTATTCCAAAAAAATATCTGTCTAAAAAACAGATAGGGATCTTCAGATTTAGTCGCCCGGAAACACAAACTCAGATGGCCTTTGTGTGCATGATGATTCCTGAAAAGGAACTGTCCTCTAAGGCGCCAGAGTTTGTTCCAGCCTCTGTGGAAGAAAAACTTTTCAAAAGGTTTTTAGAAAAGGACTGAAAGAGATCCCACCATATTCTCTGAAGTTAAAGAGATCTTCAAGCAAGATCTTATCAGCTGTCTAATTGCTCCTATAATAACTCCTTGCATTTCGAAAGATATAAATGTTTCAGAGGACACAAATGGACAATGCAAGTCACTTACAAAAGGTCAGGCTCTGATTCACAGAGACTTTCTCGATTCAGACTCTGAGTCAGAATCGGAGTCCTCTGTCGACAATGAGACAAGTTCTGTGGAACTTGAGATAGTCCCCTGTGGTCCAGAGGAAAGTAAACTTACCTCTGGCATTCTTAATAGAACCGTTCTTCCCAGAAGGAAAACCACAGGCATACCTATCTGTCCTGATTTCTTGGACATGTGCTTGCAAGCAAAGACTTCTCTTGAGCTTGAAAAATCTGAAAAAGACAAAATCTCTCATGTTTCAAAAGCTCCAAAACCATTAAAACCTTTTCAAGAAAAACTCACTTGGCAACAGAAGGGTAAATGGCCCAAAATTAACAAACTTGATGCTTCTGTTACAGTGAAAGCAAGGAAAGAAGATCAAAGGAGAGTACAATCTCAGAGCCACTCAAGAGGAGTTTTTGAAAGAAACTCAACCTAGATTAGACAAAGCTTTTTGTAAAAAGAAACCCAAATCTAAAATGGGTTGTAGTAAAATTTGCTCTATACCCTCCTTTGATAATTTTAATGAAATTTTCAAGAAGTTTGCCTCTAATGTTCTTTATTGTAAATGTTTTAATTTGATGCATGCTTTAAATCAACATTTATCGAGGCCCTCCTGTCTTATATCTCACCCCAAATCCAAGAATGCAAAATTCAAGGGTGAGAAGAGACAATCTGCTACCTCTGCCAATGAGGATAAACCCAAAACAAAAGATGCTAAGGCATCTTCACAGCCTCCTAACAAAAATGGACCCATTTGGCAATGGGTACCTAAAACTCTATAATTTGTCCACAGAAGAAACAGCATGTGCCCATCTGGTACCTAGACTCCGGGTGCTCAAGACACATGACTGGCGACAGAGGGTTACTCTCTTCGTACAAGGAAAAACTTGGAGGAGGATCTGTAACCTTTGGAGACAATAAGAAGGGACAAATCAAAGGCTATGGAGTCATTGCCAGAGGAGACATCGATGTCAACAGAGTGGCTTATGTGGATGGCCTTAAGCACAACCTACTGAGTGTCAGCCAACTCTGTGATAATGGACTCGATGTGATGTTCAAAAGACAATATTGTTATTCCCTGTTTCTAGTTCCTAAACACAATCAATCAAACACAAACAAGATTTCAATCAATTTACCTGTTTGATTTCAATCTCAAATTCCAAGATTACAATCTTTCTCTCTCTAGAACTCTCTCTCTCTCTCTCTCTCTCTACAATATTCTCTCAATCTGAATCGTATATACTCTGTTAGTTCTCCTACCCATTCTAAAAACAGAAATACAAGGTATTTATACCTACATCTAAAATACAAGGAAATAAAGTAAAATACAAATACAATACACTTTGACTTTTATTACAAAAGACTTTGACTTTAATGAGAGTTGACTTTCTTAGTTTTAACTTTCTTGATCTTTAACCTTCAGTCTTCTTGATCTTGTATCCAACAGATTTATGCTCTAACAATCTCCCCCTTTGGATTCAAGATCACTGTTGAAAGATCTAGCAATTCAGTCTTCACTTTTAAGCTCGGTCAGTACAATCTCCCCTTTTTCTCTGATGGTATTCTTTCCAAAACTGTCTTCAAATGATTAACAATCTCCCCAAAACTTTCACAAAATACTTTCAGACTTTGGAAAGAAATTATCTTCAGAATCAGCTCGAATTGCTTTAGCAAATAATCTTCAAAGAAAATTTCCTCAAAAATCAGCACATCTTCAGAAATTCTTTGATCTTCTTCAAATTTTTACATTGAATCTTCTGACTTGGACATTTCTTTAAAAATCATCTCTCAAAAACTTTATCATTTCTTGATACCATCTCCCCCTTTTTGATGATTTGAGCATCAATATCATCAAAACTTTTCTTCCAAGAAATGTCTTTGACCATTCTGATCTGTCAAACTGAGCCTCTGATTCTGTGATCCATAACCAAGTATTCATCTAGATCTTTGCAAATCCAGACAAAATAAGAACATGTAACTTCTGAATCAACAAATGAATTGGTTAAAATACCTGTCAGTAACACAAAGTCACTGTGTATAACGAATACACAATATAAAGGAGCTTTTTGATGTTCACTCCCCCAGGGCTTCCATCCAATCATCGAAACACCACAAAGGCAATTTCTATGAATGTTTTGACAAAGAAACAAATTCTTTGTGTGTTCGTGCAAGTGTAGAAAGAATTAAGCACGAATAGTTGCTTTTATAAAGGCTCAACATTGTGTAAACCACTGAGACAACAGTAGATAAACACAGACTCAATGTGCATGATTGAAGTGCGAAGGTGGGGCAAACTTCCTTCTTTTTCAATATCCAGATTTTCCAAATGAAAACCAGATAGATAATATGTTGCGTCACCAGAAAATATGAAACATTTCCTTTTTGAGAAAAAATGAGTAGTTGGTGGGGTTTTAGCAAGAGTTGGCATGGGCTATTTGCTTGTTTCAATAATGTTCACGAAGAATTGTGAAACATTAGTAATGTGGTTGCCCGGCTCAGAAAGTAGTTGGTGCAGAGTTTAATATTCTTTTACTCTGATCTCACACCCTCTTTCTTTTTAATCATTAAGTGCACTACTAACCAAACTCTCTTTTCCATTTTACCTCAACACACAACCCACACTCATTTCTTTTTGACTCCTCACACTCAATCTCTAAAGGATTAACTTATTGGGTAGAAATCACTGGTTAACCTGATTGCATAGAAGTTCATTGAAGTCCTAGCACAAAGAACCCATATTTCCTATAAAAGCATAATGTTGCTCAAAATGGTTTAACTTCATCAGTTAAAGCTCAAATACAACTGTCAGATGTTTGTATGCTCAGAAAATAATCATGAAGATATGAGCATTTGAAAAACGTTGAAGTATATTCAAACAAGTATATTCAAACAAGTATATTGAATGAATGAACATGAATGCAAAAGACTTGTTCGAAAATCTGACATCGTATGAAAATGATCAGAAACGAAATGATATATCAATTTAGGCTTATGGTCAAGAATAACGGATATTGTCTATATGAACCAAAAATATAGACATTCTTGAAATGATGTTTCGAAATGAAATGACGCTCAATATACATTGAAGTACAAGCGGGGTGTCTTACCATCGAAAATATGGTTAAATATGAGACATGGTAAGAACAATTTGAACAAGAAATTAAACCGGTGTGTGTGAATACTTGAAAGTATCTGAAAAGACAATACGCAAGTAATTATCATTGGAAACACACAGTTTATTAACCATTGAAGCACAAAAATTAAAATGAAAACATTTAAAATCACACTTCCAATTCATGAAATCTGTTTAAGAATCGGGAAGTGGTTTGAACATTTAAGAATATGTTTTCTATGATTGAAAGTTGTCCTTCTTTCAACCATATATGAGATTAAGATAAAGAATTTAACCTTTGTCATGCGGTCTTATATCTCATACAGTCAGCTGAAAAATCATAACGATATGATCTTGATAGCTTCTCTCATTCTTCACAAGTCTCAAAGTCTAGTCAAAGCAATTTTATTCACAAAACTATTCGAAAATAAAATGACATAAAGCAGTTAAACGATTAAAGTACGAGTTCTGATCTAAAATAATCAGAAATCAAAGTCTTACTCCTTTTGATATTATATGCTCCCCCTAAAATCATGCATCTCAAAAAATTTGTCAGTTAAGTAAAATGCAGAAATTAGTTATGCTCCCTCTCAAAAGAATAATGATCAACTTTAATCTTCTCTTACTCCCCCTGAGATCATGAACAACATGTTAAAGTGCATATATCCTTCAGAAACAATGATAAAGAAAAACGATGAAAAATAACAATATGTAACTATATTAGGTAACAACTAATTATGTCTTCAAGTTTAACATACCAAGCTTAGAGATAAGAAAATTAAATCTCTTTTCATCTAATGGTTTGGTAAATAAATCTGCAAGTTGATAATCTGTTTTTACAAAATATAGTTCAATTGTTCCTTTTTCTACATTATCTTTTATAAAATGATACCTGACGTCAATGTGTTTGGTTTTAGTATGCTGGACAGGATTAGCAGATATCGCGATTGCACTCTTCGAGTCACAATAGATCAGTATTTTATCAAACTTGAATCCATAGTCTCGCAGTTGTGTTTGCATCCACAGGACTTGAGAGCAGCAACTGGCAGCAGCTACATACTCTGCTTCAGCAGTCGATGTGGAAACGCATAATTGCTTCTTTGATGCCCAGCTAACGAGCTTGTCTCCAAGAAATTGAATGTGACCAGAAGTACTCTTTCTGTCCAACATGCAACCTGCATGATCTGCATCTGAATAAGCAGTCAGTAGAAACCATGTATCCTTAGGATACCACAGACCAAGATCTGCAGTCCCCTTTAGATACCTAAAAATCCGTTTGACAACAGCCAAATGGGATTCTTTAAGAGCAGCCTGATATCTGGAACATAAGCATGTTGAAAACATAATACCTGGTCTACTAGATGTAAGATACATTAAAGACCTTATCATACCTCTATAAGTCCTAACATCAACACTTTTACCCGAAGGATCAGTGCTAATTTTAGTACCTGGTGCCATCGGGGTTCCAATTGGTTTACAATTTTCCATTTTGTACTTGCGAAGAATATCCAAAATGTACTTAGATTGGTTAATGAAAATCCCCGTTGAAAACTGTTTTACTTGTAATCCGAGAAAGAAATTCATCTCTCCCATCATACTCATTTGAAAACGTGACACCATGAGGTTAGAAAAGTTTTTGCAGTATTTTGGATTTGTAGAACCAAATATTATATCATCAACATATATTTGAATAAGGATGATATCGTCTTTTTCCTTTTTGATAAACAAAGTGGTATCTGTTTTACCTTTAGAAAAACTGGACTTGACCAAGAATTTAGATAGAACATCATACCATGCTCAAGGGGCTTGTTTCAAACCATACAGGGCTTGTTTCAAACCATACAGGGCTTTATCCAAAATGTAAACGTGATCTGGCTTTTCTAGATTAACGAACCCTTCTGGTTGAGACATGTATACTTCCTCTTTAAGAATGCCATTCAGAAAGGTTGTTTTCACATCCATCTAATAGACTGTGAAATTCTTATGAGCTGCGTAGGCTAGAAACATGCGGATTGCCTCTATACGTGCTACTGGAGCATACGTCTCATCGTAGTCTATGCCTTCCTCTTGCCGGTAACCTTTGGCAACAAGTCTAGCTTTGTTCCTTATGACGATACCATCTTCGTCCTTCTTGTTTTTGAATACCCATTTAGTTCCTATCACAGTCTTTCCTTCTGGTTTTGGAACTAATCTCCAGACCTTTAGGGCTTCAAACTGATTTAACTCGTCTTGCATGACAGATACCCAATCCGTATTAGCTAAAGCCTCTGATACTCGCATGGGCTCTATCTTGCTGAGGAATGAGTCATGCATACATTGATTAAGAGTCGCTGACCTAGTTTGTACAGGCTTGTTTAGATCTCCAATTACTTGATGTAAAGGATGCTCTTTGATCCAGCGATGCTCATGAGGGAGTATAGTAGATGAAGATTGATCATGATCATCATCTAAAAATCCACTATCAGGCTCTTCAGTTTGAATAGTTGGAGGGGGGTTTGCAGTTGAAGTTTCAGGTGCAGAAGCATCAGTTGGAACAGCAGACTCTGGCTGTTGAGTAGACAGTGTATCGTTCCTAACTGAAACAGTTACTTTTGGCTCAGCAGTTACTTGTGTATCTTCAACTGTAGGAGTAGATGTTGGAATGTGAGTTTCTGACTGAACGGGGGATACAAGTTCAGTTATAACTTCTGAAGTGACTGGATGATTGCAACTTGTGTCTTCAGACCTGTCACTCACAGCAGATTTAGGTACATTAGATCCTAGAAACTCATCATAAAAGAATTCAAATAACAAATCTAAATCAGATAAATGTGAAATTGAAGTAGAAGCGTTATCCGAATTTTTCTCTGTAGAAACAGGTTCTAGACTGATCTGCCCAGAAGCTAATACTCCAGTGATAACGGGTTCTGAACTGAGTTGTTCAGAAGCCATATCTTCATCGAATGTAACATTAACACTCTCGACGACTGTCTTTGACTTCTTTAGATAAACACGATATGCTGCAGATGTGGAAGAGTAGCCAATGAAGAAGCCTTCGTCCACCTTAGTACTGAATTTATTCAGACTCTCTCTGTCGTTAAGCACGAAACACTTACACCCAAATATATGAAAATACTTGATTGTCGGTGTTCTATTGTTGATCAGCTCATATGGAATCTTTTGAAAACGGCGGTGTACCATGGATCGATTTTGAGTATGACATGCAGTTGACATAGCTTCTGCCCACAAGAATAGAGGTAAGTCAGACTGGATCAGCATAGTGCGAGCGGCCTCGACTATCGTCCGATTTCGCCTTTCGACTACTCCATTTTGTTCAGGCGTACGAGCAGCAGAGTATTGATGTGATATCCTGACCGATTCGAGATATTCTTCAACGATTTTGTTTTTGAACTTTGTGTCGTTGTCAGTTCGAAGAAACTTGACTTGTCTCTGCATATTCACCTGGGTCGTCTTTAAGAAAGTAATGAGAACTTCGGGCGTCTCATCTTTTGATCGAAGAAATTTGACCCACGTGTATCTTGAATAATCGTCCACAATAACCAACACGTATTTCTTTCCTCCTAAGCTTTGTGTTCTCATCGGACCGCAGAGATCCATATGTAACAACTCTAGTGGAGAATTGGTGCTTGGTTCAGGCTTCGGTTTATGTACGGCTCTCTTCATCTTACCCTTTTCACATGCAACACATAAGTGTTCTTTCCCATATCTGAGTTCAGGAAGTCCTTTTACCAACTTATCTTTGACCAACTTGTTGATATAACGAAAGTTCAGGTGTGATAGACGTCTGTCCAGAGCCAACTTTGTTGCATCGAAGCTTTTGTCATTAAGCAAACTTGATTGTCAATCTGAACTTTTGACAGATTGATGGTATAGAGGTTTGTCTGTCGATTTCCAACTAAGAGTTTTGTGCCGTCTTCAGTACGAACCGAGCAACTCTTAGATTTGAAGTTGACTTCTAACCCTTTATCGCAGAATTGACCGATGCTAAACAAATTGTGCCCTAAGCCTTCAACATAGCTCACCTTACTAATCGTTATATTGTCTTGAATAATGTCACCATAACCTAAGATTGGTGAAAGCTGATCGTTTCCAAATCTGACATTTTCGCTGAATTTCTCTGTATAATTACACAATAAAGCTTTCTGCCTGGTCATATGCTTGGAACAGCCGCTATCCAAGTACCACATATGTCGGGTCTGCAAAGAGAAATCAGGAAACAACAATTTTAGGTACCCATTTAAAAACGGGTCCTAACAGATTAGCACATGATTTTGGTATCCATTTAAATATGGATCCTCCTTTTCTTTGAAAACTTTTGAAAAAATTTGATCTTGAAGAATAAACATGACAAGATCCAAACCAATCATTAGAATTATGACGATAAGCAAAATCATTTCTCCGATAATGAAAAGATTTAGTAGTAGGAGGAGATAATTGAATCAATTGCTTTATTAAATAATGCTTATAAGAAGTTACAAGGTTTTGTTTAGGAGAATCAAGTTGACCAACTACATCAGTATCACTACTATCAGATCTATTACATGAGTTATTAGAAATTGATTCAGCTGTCTCATCATTCTTCCTTTTTGGTCGCCATGCAGTTTGAGTTTTCGACCTTTTTTTGATTATATCTAAAACAAAAGATTTAGATATATTAGGAAAATCATATTTCTGAGATTGATTTTTCTTTTGTGTACCAGTGTATTTCTGTTTCTGTAATCGTTGTTTCTTATGTTTCTTACCTTGAGCATAGTAATCAGCAGTTACAGAAACTGATTCACCAACCTTAGCTGATGATTCACCAATATAAAAACCACTTGGTAACACTTTTTCATTTATAAGACAAGTAGAATGATCAGGAAGAGAATCATTGAAGTCAAACATATCAATTTCTTCTATGCACCCATCATCAGAATTAAGAAAGTCATTTGCAGACTCAAATAAGTCATCAAAATTATCAGACGAAGTTTGAGGTGTCTTTGAAACTGTAGAACACTTTGTAGATTTAGATTGAAAAACAGTGTTCTTTAAAACTATAGAAAACACACTTTGTTCAATATCTACCAAAAGTCTTTCATCAGAAACAACATTTTCAAGCTCAACTATTTTTCTTTCAAGAACGAGAGGAGGAACATAAACCTTTGCAATTGCAGGTTTTGCCTTCATCTCAGAAACAGAATAACTAGCAAAATAGTTGTTTGAAAGAACTTTTGGTGTCTCAGAAAGATAACTACCATTTAACTTTGCATAGTTAAATGGTAGTTGCATTTTCTTAACATTCTTTCTATTTTCAGTTTCCCTTGCCTCAACTTCTTCTAGTAATTTGGTAACAAATTTGGGTTTTAAATGAGGACATTTACCAGCAACAACAAGAAAATCAAAATTATATAGTGCTGGTTGTTTTCTGATGGCTTTCTTAAGGTAATGAGGATTTTGAAAACCAAGTCCCCATCTTTCCTTAACATCAGCCTCTTCGTTAGGTGCATTAAGAAAAATAGTTTGATCTGTTTGGCCTCTTGCATAAAGTTTAGCTTCCAGACCATTTACCTTCTTATTCAAAAGCTTGTTTTCAACCTGCAGTTTATGAACAGTTAGTGCAGATTCTTTCTTTTCTAACTCAGACATAGAAATTTTAATTTCAAAATCAGAAATCTTCTTTTCAAAACAATCTACTTGAAGTTTAGAATCAGAAGCAGACTTGCGTAAAGAATCAATCAGATCTTTGTTCCCAATAACGGACTTATTAAGCTCAAAGATCTTGTTGTTTCTTTTAGCAACTTTGTCTTTTTCCTTTTTCAGTTTTACTTGAAGGTCATTAAGCTCAATCATCATGGCGTCCATTTTGGTTATGAAATCTTTTTCAGTTAAGTGCATTACCTCATCAGCTGCTTCATCATCTGAATCATCATATTTCACCTATTTGCCCATTAAGCAGAGATGGGCAGCTTCTTCTTTCTCTTCCTCTTCAACATCTGAATGATCCAACCAAAATTCGTCTTCAGCCATTAATGCTATGCCAACTTCTTGTTGTTTGGCCAATAGCAGTTTGTTCTGATAATACTGGGAGTTGCGAACCTTTGGCTTTCGACATTCTTTAGCAAAATGTCCAATCTTGCCACATTTGTAGCATTTTATTGGATCATTTGCTGGCTTTTCAGCAACGGTATAATCATTCACAAACTTCTTTCTTTCTTCGGGTTTCTTTTCAACAAATCGGTTTCCTTCTACCCGTTTTCTGTGCTCATTGTTCTTTGAGCTAGATGAAGAGTATCTCTGAGAATTAGATCCCGGCTTTTTGTAGAATTTCTTTTGAAATGCACGGGTCAGTAATAGCATAGCTTGTTTGAGGCTTTCTCCATCATCACCATCTGATTCAGATTCAGATTCAGAACTATTAATGACTTTCTTCTTTTTCTTCTTCTCTTTCGTTTCTTTCTTCTTCTCTCCGGCCACTAGTGCAATGTGATCTGCAACTTTCTCAATCTTCTTTTTCTCAGCTCTTTTCTCTTCCACCTCTTCCTCATTCTGACGCAAAGTCTCGTAAACCTCATGTAACGGAATGTCATTTAGATCCTTCATCTGTTTCATCCTACGCGTATGCTTTTTCCATTAAGATTGTAGGATGCTCAGGAACTTGACATTGTTCTCAAGCTGCTTCTTTTTCACTTTATTCTTTGACAATTTGTTCAGAAGCAAGACAAACCGTTCATAGGTGTCTTCTAAGCTTTCATCTTCTTTTGCTTTGAATTCCTCGTAGCTATTAATGCAGTTAGCCACTTTCATCTGATTGCCGACTTTGGAACCCATCATCATCTTTTGAAGTTGATCCCACATCTTCTTTGCATTGGCCTTGTAGCTATCTATCTTGATGTAGATCTCATTCGGAATGCTCTGAAGTAGAAGAGATCTTGCTTGCTTATCTGCTTTAAACCGGCTTTTCTGTTCCTCAGAATACTGTGAAAAATCTATTGGAACAGTCTTCATCTTTTGATCTCTGTCCTCATCACCATCCTCACTGTCAGAAGAATCATCATCAGGTATCTGGACAGTAGGTGGTACCATAGGACCTTCAGTGATTGAAAGCAGAATATTCTCCCCATTTGCATGTCTATCCACAAAATCTAGAAATATGTCCTTCCACTGCTCGTATTCCCCTTTAAACAGAACTGGGGGCTTGACATCAGTGCCAATAGAAAGAGCGTCTTTGGAAGTCATCTTGAATGTACCTGTTTGAGAAATATATGCAATAAGAAACTGTTTGATTCAATTCCAAATCTCAAACGATTACAATCTCTCTTCTCTCTAAAACTCTCTTTCTCTCTCTACAGATTTCTCTCTCTAAAACGTATTCTCTCTAGCACACCTTCTATTAGTTACTTACAACAACTCTAAAACAAAATAGAAAATACAAGGTATTTATACCTACATCTAAAATACAAGGAAAGCAAATACAAATACAATACACTTTGACTTTTTATTACAAAAGACTTTAACTTTGATGAGAGTTGACTTTCTCAGCTTTGACTTCTTACACTTTGACCTTCAGTCTTCTTGATCTTGTATCCAATAGATTTATGCTCTAACAATCTCCCCTTTTTTCTTTGATGGTATTCTTTCCAAAACTGTCTTCAAATGATTAACAATCTCCCCAAAACTTTCACAAAATACTTTCAGACTTTGGAAAGAAATTATCTTCAGAATCAGCTCGAATTGCTTTAGCAAATAATCTTCAAAGAAAATTTCCTCAAAAATCAGCACATCTTCAGAAATTCTTTGATCTTCTTCAAATCTTTACTTTGAATCTTCTGACTTGGACATTTCTTTAAAAATCATCTCTCAAAAACTTTATCATTTCTTGATACCATCTTCTCCCTTTTTGATGATTTGAGCATCGATATCATCAAAACTTTTCTTCCAAGAAATGTCTTTGACCATTCTGATCTGTCAAACTGAGCCTCTGATTCTATGATCCATAACCAAGTATTCATATAGATCTTTGCAAATCCAGACAAACTAAGAACATGTAACTCCTAAATCAACAAATGAATCAGTTAACGTGCCTGTCAGTAACACGAAGTCACTGTGTGTAACGATTACACAATATAAAAGAGCTTTTTGATGTTCACTCCCCCAGGGCTTCCATCCAATCATCGAAACACCACAAAAGGCAATTTCCATGAATGTTTTGACAAAGAAACAAATTTCTTGTGTGCTCGTGCATGTGTAGAAAGAATTAAGCACGAATAATTGCTTTTATAAAGGCTCAACATTGTGTAAACCACTGAGACAACAGTAGATAAACACAGACTCAATGTTTATGATTGAAGTGCGAAGGTGGGGCAGACTTCCTTCTTTTTCAATATCCAGATTTTCCAAATGAAAATCAGATAGATTATATGTTGCGTCCGCAGAAAATATGAAACATTTCCTTTTTTAGAAGAAAATGAGTGGTTGGTGGGGTTTAGTCAAGAGTTGGCATGGGCTATTTGTTTGTTTCAATAATGTTCACGAAGAAATGTGAAACATTAGTAATGTGGTTGCCCGGCTCAGAAAGTAGTTGGTGCAGAGTTTGATATTCTTTTACTCTGATCTCACACCCTCTTTCTTTTTATCATTAAGCTCACATCTAACCATACTCTCATTTACATTTACCTCATCACACCCACACTCATTTCTTTTAGACTCCTCACACTCAATCACTAAGGATTAAGTTCTTGGGTAGAAATCACTGGTTAACGTGATTTCATAGAAGTTCATTTAAGTCCTAGCACAAAGAACCCATGTAATCCTATGATAGCATAATGTTGCTCAAAATGGTTTAACTGTATCAGATAAAGCTCAAAATACAAGTCAGATGTTGATATGCTCATAATATAATCATGACGATATGATCATTTTGAAACATTGAAGTATTTTCAAACAATTTATTGAATGAATGAATATGAATGCAAAAGACTTGTTTGAAAATCTGACATTGTATGAAAATGATCAGAAATGAAATGATATAACAATCAAAGCTTATGGTCAAGAAAAATGGATATGTGTCTATACGAAACAAAATATAGACATTCCTGAAAAACCGTTTCGAAATGAATTAACGCTCAAAATTCATTGAAGTACAAGCGGAGCATCTTACCATCGAAAAAAATAGTTTCGATTTAGAGACATGGTAAGAACAATTTGAACAAAAATCAAACCGGTGTGTGTAAATACTTGAAAGTATGTAGAAAAGACAATACGCAGGTAATTATCTTTGGAAACACACGGTTTGTTTATCAGTTAAGCACAAAATAAAATGAAAACATTAAAAATCACACTTCCAAATTATAAAATCTGTTTAAGAATCAGGAAGTGGTTTGAACATTAAAGAATATGTTTTCATATCTGAAAGTTGTCCTTCTTTCAGATACATATGAGATTAAGATAAGAAATTTAACCTTTCTATGCAGTCTTAAATCTCATGAAGTCAGATGTAGTCATTAAGATATGATCGTTTCATCTTCTCTCATCCTGCATAAGTATCAAAGTCTAGAATACAAGGAAATAAAGTAAAATACAAATACAATACACTTTAACTTTTATTACAAAAGACTTTGACTTTAATGAGAGTTAACTTTCTCAGCTTTAACTTTCTTGATCTTTAACCTTCAGTCTTCTTGATCTTGTATCCAACAGATTTATGCTCTAACAAATATTGTTCTCTGTTGAAGGAAGATACAACCACAGAGCTTCTGCGAGCTAAAAGACGAGGTGATCTGTATCTCATGGATTTCAAGCCGACCAACAAAGAAGAAAATCTTTGTCTGGTTTCAAGTAAGAATGAGGAAGCTTGGCTTTGGTACAACAGGTTATGTCATCTAAACTTTCACACACTTGACAAACTTGTGAAACTAGACCTGGTAAGTGGGCTTCCAAGTATTAGATTTGACAAAGATCATCTATGCTCTGCTTGTGAAATGGGCAAACTCAAAAGAGCTGCCCACAAATCCAAGTCAGACATATCTTGCACGAGACCTCTGCAGATGCTTCACGCAGACCTCTGTGGTCCAATATCTGTGCAGAGCCTTGGTGGCAAGAAGTACATACTTGTACTCATAGATGAATTTTCTAGATATACCTGGGTGGAATTTGTTCGAAAGAAATCAGATGTTCCTGAAGTATTAATCAATCTTCTCAAGAGGATACAAGTTCTTTATGATTGCAGGATCCAGAGAGTCCGAAGTGACAATGGCACATAATTCAAAAATTCAACCATTGAAGCCTACCTTACGACAGAAGGCATTTCACAAAACTTCTCTACTGCAAGGACCCCACAACAAAATGGTGTTGTTGAACGAAAGAACAGAACACTAGTGGAGGCCGCAAGAACTATGCTCACTGCTTCAGGACTCTCAACTTCATTTTGGGTAGAAGCCATCTCCACAGCATGCTTCACTCAAAATCGCTCATTAGTAGTGAAGAGGCATGCAAAGACCCCTTACCACCTACTGCACCAGAGGAAGCCAAACATCAAGTACTTCCATGTCTTCGGCTGCAGATGCTCTGTGTTGAACGACAGAGAACAGATAGGAAAATTCAGTCCCAAAGCTGATGAAGCCAAGTTTATTGGATACTCATCAAACTCCAAGGCATACAGAGTCTATGTGCTCAAATCCAAACATATACTTGAAAGTATTAATGTTTCATTTGATGACTCTTTCCAGGTGAGTTCTGAGAAATCAGCTCAGGACTCAAACATCAAAATGAAATTTCTGGTAGTTCATCAAGAACAAATGATCTTCATCATCTGTTTGAAGAGATGTTCAATGATGACAAACCCTCTGAAGGTGAATACAGAGCCTCTGAAGCCGAACCCTATTAAGACCAAACAGGTACTTCTCTGACTAGTCCTAGTAATACTTCACCCTCGTCCACTACTATTGTAGGTGCAAACGTCTAGGCAGAGCACTCAGAGGACAACACGAATCAAGGATCCAAGCTCAATCAAGATCATGGTCAGCTTCACAATATCTCTGAAGGGTCAACACCAGAACAATCAGAGAACTCTGATCAAGGCTCTGCAGAACTCTCTACCTCTACTCATGATGAATAGCCAAGTCCCGTGGCAAGTACAAATGATCAACCCCTTCCAACAGAGGTTGATCAACACCAAGAAGAACATGCTCCAGAAGGCTCAAATGATCACCTACCACGAATGACCAAATGGACCAAAAGTCACCCACAGAGCCAAATCATAGGTGACCCATCTGACAGAGTATGGACTCGATCTGGTACTGCTAACTTCTGTTACTTCACAAACTTTGTCAGCATAATCGAGCCCAAGAAGATCTCTGAAGCTCTTGAAGATCCAAACTGGGTAGAAGCTATGCAAGAAGAGCTTCTGCAGTTTGAAAGAAACGAAGTATGGACCCTAGTGCCTCTGCCAAAAGGCAAAACCGCAATAGGGACCAAGTGGGTCTTCAGGAACAAAAAGGGTGAAGATGGTGCGGTGATCAGAAACAAAGCAAGACTGGTGGCCAAGGGTTACTGCCAAGAGGAAGGAATCGACTACGAAGAAACCTTTGGCCCTGTGGCACGGCTCGAAGCAATAAGAATCTTTCTTTCCTTCGCAGCCCACAGAGGATTCAAAGTGTATCAAATGGATGTAAAGTCAGCCTTTCTAAATGGACAGATTCAAGAAGAAGTATATGTCCAACAACCACCAGGTTTTGAAAGCTCTAAGTACCCAAATCATGTGTACTTTTTGGACAAGGCTCTGTATGGCCTAAAGCAAGCCCCTAGAGCCTGGTACGAGAGACTCTCAAACTTTCTTCTTGCCAATGGTTTCGAAAGAGGTACCACTGATACAACCTTATTTTACAAAAAGAGAAAAGGTGAGATTCTGCTTGTACAGATTTATGTCGATGACATTATTTTTGGGTCTACAAATGATTTATATTGCAAAAAGTTTGAATCATTGATGAAGAGTGCGTTTGAGATGAGCATGATGGGAGAACTTACATTCTTCCTAGGATTCTAAGTCAAGCAAACTACAGAGGGTATTTTCATTAATCAATCAAAATATGTCTCTGACATACTGGAAAAATACAAACTCTCTGACTCTTCACCAATGAAGACTCCTATGGTCACTGGATCCAAGCTTCACGCAGATCCAGAGGGCAAATCTGTGGAGTGCAAACTCTACAGAGGGATGATAGGATCTCTGTTGTACCTTACCGCGAGTAGACCTGACATAATGTTTGCCACATGTCTCTGTGCAAGATTTCAAGCTAACCCAAAAGAATCCCATCTTCATGCTGTAAAGAGGATCTTCAGATACCTAAAAGGGACCAAACATCTTGGACTCTGGTATCCGGAGAACTCTGGCTTTGATCTTATGGCTTATACATATTCAGATTATGGAGGATGCAAGATAGACAGAAAAAGTACTTCTGGAAGTTGTCAATTTCTAGGAGGAAAATTAGTAAGTTGGACATCCAAGAAACAGAATTGTGTTTCTACTTCTACGGCAGAAGCAGAATATGTTGATGCTGCTAGTTGTTGTTCACAAGTTCTGTGGATGAGAACTCAACTAAGAGACTATGGGTTTGACATCGAGAAAATCCCCATCCTCTGTGACTCCAAAAGTGCCATTGCGATCTCTGCCAATCCAGTTCAGCTCTCTAAGACAAAACACATAGATATCAGGTACCATTTTCTGAAACATCATGTGGAGCATGGGACAATAGATATGTACTTTGTGCCCACAGATTACCAGCTTGCTGACCTTTTCACGAAGGCGTTAGATGAGAAAAGATTCACTTTTCTTGTTGGCAAGATTGGCATGCTTAACATGAGCTGACCATAGAGCCTCTGTACCCTAGCACAGAGTCTCTGTTGTAAATAGTTTCGTTATTCTTGTTTGTAATTTTTTTTTGTTTTCGTTAATCAATATTCCTTGTATCTATGTCTTGTGCCATTCTTATCATTTTATGAACCAAGCATAGTTCAAGGGAGAGCAGATCGAACCAGCAGAAAGCCCTTAGCTTATCAAGGGGGAGCAAGACAGGTCTGTGCAATAAAGACGGCAGAGTAAGGTTAGTCTATCTGAACCAAGGGTCAAAACTCTTTCTCGAGCAATATACCTTCGGAAAGATCCCTCTCTGTACCTTGTTTTCTGTCTAAAACTTGAGGTGATCAAATCAATGCAAATATTTCCTAAAAAGGAAATTCCGTGTCTCAGAACCTCTGAGGTCGAGCACAGAGCCTCTGTGATCAATCACAGAGCCTCTGTCCTAAAGATGGTACTCTCTAAAGGACCTTGATCACTTCACTGCTCTTTCCTCCCTCTTAAGGTGCTCTCTTAAGCCTTGCCTATGACCTCAGAAGCCTCTTATCCATAGAGCTTCTGTCATTCTCATCACTTGAAAACTTCTTAAGGTCATTTGCTGCGGGTTATTTTTCAAAAGTCACTGTCAAGTGGATATAGTAAATGCCACGCGCGAGAGAATAGGAGGAGGCGCACGTCCTAGATCGTGCACCGCCATCATCTGACATGGCAATATCTGAGTGGTTCATATATGTATCGTCGTTTTTCAGAAACGGCTTCTTATCCGTTAGCACTCATGACGGATTTGAAATCTTTCTTTTTTACCGCTAATTCTTTTTACCCCTCACTGTTTATAAACCCATCCTTTTCTCCATATTTATTTTTACCTGCAACTTTTGCTCTCAAAAGTTCCTTTGCAAAGAATCTCCTTTCTTCAATACTCCATCAATGGCGTCTCACTCAGCCTCTTCCAAAAACTCCAAGGGTTCTTCTGCATCAAACAAATCGATGCATTCTGAGGCCAAAAAGGTTGATTCTCATTCTGTTGAACAAGAACAGGTTCTCACAAGCAAAATGCTCTCCTTTACACACCATGATTACCACTCCAGACAACTAAACCTCAAGCCTAACAATCATTATGTTGTCTTGGAACCTAAGGGATACCCCGAGGAAGCTGCTCCTTTGCTTCAAATCCTGAAAAACCACATCCTCACCAAAGCCCTAACCCTCAAAAGAACTGATATCCCAGAAACTTACATTCAACAATTTTGGTTGAGTGCTAAGCATGAAAAGGTGGACCGTTATGGCTACTGTGTCATGGGTTATGCCACTCATCCCACACTGATAAAATACTGGACCTTGGTATAAACCGAAGAAGAGTCTCAGAGGTATTCGGACTCTCTACCAAGACCCAATTGAACCTGACAAAGTTCTATGACGAGCCCTCTGATGATGAAATTGTAGAGTTTCTCAAGTTCATAGGGTACGCTGCACCGATCTCCAAAAGAACTGACTTCAGACGCCAGAACCTTCCACCTCTGTGGAATATTCTCTTTTCGATTCTCAATCGCTGCTTGACCTGCAAAGTTGGAAGCCCGGATCAATCTAGCCATACCATACTTGCAATCATGTATGGCATGTACTATGATTTGCCATTGGACTATGCAACACTTATCTTCAGGGAGATCAGAAACGCGGTCAAAGCCAAACAAGAGGACCAAGCTCGAGGCACAGACCCCAAAAATCTTGTATTCAACAGGTTCTTTGCAGTTCTGTTAGTAGATGCTCTGATAGGAGAAGGGAAGTTACCTGCAGAAGGTAAAATGATCAAAGTCTATGACATGAAGTCGCACAAGCCAACCATACTATCAAAGGGATATCCTGGTGCAAGACCTCTGCCAGCCCGTATTCTAGCCTACTTGGGTAGTGAAGAAGGGGTTAGGACTTACATTCGTGGGCACAGGACTCCCGAACCGAGTCCTGCAACCCCCCCACGTGTAGGTTTTCAAGTGGGAGACATAGCAGTTTACCTTAGGACAGAGGAAGGTGAGGGAGCTGGAGTAGATATAGCAGAAAAAACCAAAATTAACACAGAGGTTAGAGTTCCCGAGAGTGGGGTGGGGGGAGAGAAGCCTAAGAAGAAAAGGAAAAGAAACCTCAAGCAGAGAATCGCAGAAGAAGAGGCTCCAAAATCACCCACAGAGATTGCCAAGACGAAATCAAAGAAGGCTAAGAAGCTAATCAAGGCGGCAACCTCTGAGCCTGTCACTACCCGGGAAGTAACGGAACCTGCAGAATTAGATCAACCTCTGCAGAGGAGAAGGAGAAAAGCCCAAATAGTTGAAAGCTCTGAAGAAAAACCCCCTAATCCTCTCCATGTCGCAGTGGAGATAGCTAAGTACAGAAGCTACATTCTGTGGACTTAGGGGAAACTGTAGAAATTGAGATGAAGGATGTGACGGGGCTTTCCAGCTCTGATGATAAGGGTGAAAAAATCTCGGAGAAGGAGAAAGAAGGAAAAGATGCCATAGGCACACAACCAAAACCCACTCCCAGTGCAACCCACACTTCTATCTCTGTAGTTCTAGTGTAGAAGGATATTGAAAAAGGACCGCACAGTCCGAACCAAACCCTAACCGACCGGACAGAGGATATTCCTTCATCCTTTGTGCCATCTCAAACTGGGAAACCAAAATCCACCCTATTCTCTCAAAAGGATGAAGGTGCAGACAAAAGTGTCCCTTTGCCAAAGGACACGTCACTCCCATACACAGAGGTATTTGTTGCCTCTGTCACACACATGAGTGACCCCCAAACCACTTCAGAGTTGGTGGTGAGAGAACACAATGATTCTGTGGTTCTAGAACAACCATAGGATCAATTCAACAAGAATATTCAGGGAGCCTCTGAACCCTCCCTCAAGAAACGTGTTGACAGAACTTCCATAGGTGATTCCTCTGTGGAACATCGAGGATTGGAAGGAAATCCTATGGAGCTCAACATTCCCACAGGCTCTCTAGGTGCCAAAGACTCATTGGCTAAATCTGAAGCATATGTTGCTCCAGAGGTTACCCCGGACACCTATGTCACAAAGGGTGAGTTTAAAGCCTTTGCTGACACGGTGCTCCAGAAGATCGACGAGTTGAAAAGCTCTATTCCCACTACCAACTCCCAGGATCTCGCAGAAGCTGTCAAAGAGAACACAAAAGCTCTGAAGGCTCTGCAACAAATCTCCAACAAAAATTCCGCAGATATTCAGAAACTGTTGCAAGCCTCATCTTCACAAGACACCAAAGCTGACTTCTCTGATTGCGCCAAATCCATCGAGTATCAAACTGATGCGATCAACAAAGTGGGGGAGATAGCTATGACAGAGATGGCCAAATTTGCTGCAGAAGTGACTACATCTGGGGTTGCTGACCTTCAGAGGCTCAGAGATGAAATCAAGGACATGACTCGCAGTGTCATGGTCACCATCCAAGCATCTACCTTTGTGCCTCCACCATCACCCTCTGCCACGAACACATCCGGGCTTGCAACCAAGGAAGAACTCGAAACAATGGGGAGAATGGTTCTGGGCTCCCTCAATATCTTGGGCTCGGACATCTCCAAGGAAGGAAAGACCCTAGCAGAGGATTTAAAGAAGATCGTTGCCTCATTCAAGTTCAAATCCGACTACGAGGTAAACAAACTCGGCTTTGCTGCAGAGGATGTGATGGCCAAGATCATGAAGCACACTGAAACACACCTCTACAGAAAGAAAAGGAAGGCACCTGCAACTTGCCAAGCGGAGGCATCGCAGAAGAGAGCACACCATGATAATCAGGATCCAGATGCCTCTGGCCCTGGCCATCATGAGGGGGAGAAGGCCACAACAGTGAAAAGCTTTACAGTCGTAATCGCCGCCACTCCTCTCCAAGCTGTACCCTTACAGGAAGCATCATCAGAAGCACACAAAACGCAAAACCTCAAGACATGTGCCTCTGAGAAACTACAATCGATCGCTCCATTTGTCCAAGCCACGACCTCTGCACTACCACAGAAGGGAAAGGTCAGTGTTGGCTTAGAAGACATTGCAGAAGGGATCACAAAGTTCGTAGAACCTTCAAGCCCTGAGCTAATGCACACTGCACCTACGCCTATTGTACAGTTTCAAAGCCTTGATCCTGTGAATGCCGCAGAAACAGCAGAGAATCCTCCACAGAGCCAAAAACAAAGAACCTCTGAGCCGAAAAGAAAGAAGTCCTCACAATAGAAACAGCAAGAGGATAGGGTGAAATAGATCGTTTAATCGATGGATGCCATGAGAATCCCAATTCCAAGGCCTCCACAGAAAGAACTTAAGTTCCAAGAAAACATTCACACCTATCTCTACAGCGCAGAACCCGAGGTTGTCTTCTTAGCACCAAACCTTCATCCCTTGATCAAAGAAGACATCAGAAGACGGTTTGAGCAAATTGCAAAAGAAAGAAATGAGGTGTTTTCCACAGAGGATATCAAGATTGTAATGAGCATCTCTCTGCACTCCTTCGCCAACAAGTCAATCATGTATGCCAAGTACCTAGTTGAAAGAAAAGATGGGCAACAATACTCTTTCACATATGCAGATTTAAAGAACCTCTGTGCCTACGATCTTCCTCAACTACATGCCTTCACAGAGCAGAGACTTGAGAAGCGAAAGGAGTATATGATTGCAAACGGCAGGATCAAGGAAGTAATGCACGAACACGTCAGATATCATAGCAAAATGGACTTTGAGGTGGCTCTGCAGCTCGGGGTTGAAAAGCTATCGATCACAAAACCAAATAACCAATTCCCTGGAATCGAAGATGTTCCTTCAAACTCATTAATCACAGAGCCTGAGTTCGGATTCATTTATAAAGACGATGATGGGCTCAAAAAGATGTACAAGCCAAATCAAAGTCACAAGTATTCGAACAACACTCTGTTGAAGATAAAGAACACGATTCTAAGGAAGAAGGGATCTGAGACTGTGCAAGAGGGACCCGCAGAGAGGATGATTGGACAGATAGACGCACAGATCAGGTACAGGGAACTCATTATGTCGATGAAGAAGACTCTAGCCGAAAGCTTTACTAATCCGATAGATGATTTTCCTAAGTAACTCTTGTAATAGCATAGTGTTCTCATTCCATGTAATTCACAGAAGACGTACTTGTCGTGTGGCATTTCCTTATTTGAATGAATTTTTTTATTTAGAGGTTGAGTTCCTTTCACCTCTTTTTGTTTCTAACATAGCCAACACCTCAACTTTCATAATTTTATTTTTTCAACACTTAGGGGGATATTGTTAGCTCCATTTATCAAGTTTAGAAGTGTTGAAAAATAGGCTAAGTATAGGAACTTCTGAAGTCTGCTCAAGATTGACCAAGTCTTCACAGAAGACACTTTGCTCAGAGGCTACTTCGACAGAAGATCTATCCAAGGACACCTGATGATGATTCTCAGATTACAGAGCCTTTGTGACCATTCACAGAGCCTCCGTGAAGGCTATCTTCTGGAGATCCGTTTTGAGCAAATGCACAAGGATGGTTCAAGACAAGACCACGTGCCAAACACGTGAGGCCTGCTGTACGAAGATCCTGCAGATCGTTAATGGGCGTCCCACGTTGTTTACCTTTCCAGGTGGCATTCCGTTTATGGAATGTCAGCCTTTGTCTTGTACTATTGTGTGCTCCCCATCCTATATGAAGGGAGCACCTCCTGCTTTGTTTTTCATGCGAACACACACAAATCATAGAGAAGTCTGTATTTGTCGGTCCAACAATACTTATCAAGTTTATAGAAACAACGACACAATAACGATTACCAACCTGTATTGAATATATCAAACGATTACAAGGTTGATCGATTAAGCTTTTGATGTGTTCTCTATGTTTTCTCTCAAATACACCTTGATGTGTGTTTGTATGTGTGTGTTATGATTATTATATTCAGAGAGATTGAGAGATACAACTAAAACTAACTAGTGTGTTGAACACACTACCTAAACATAATATCTAGATTAATATCTAGATATTATACTAGATAATATCTAACAAACTAGAAAGTTACTTAGAAACAAACTAAGTTAACTTTATCTAACTATTACAATATTATAACTTAGATATTAAATCTAAGTAAACTAAACAATTACATTGACATTTATTACAAATAGACATAGACTTTAATATTGAGAGTCGACGTTCCGGCTTTAGCTTCAGATTACGATCTTCAGATTGGATGATCTTGAATCCAATGAGACTGTGGTCTAATAATCTCCCCCTTTGGATCAAGATCATTTAATAAAAAGATTTATCCAATTCAGTCTTCTTGTTCATCCCAGAAGATGCAATCTTTTTCTTTAGCTCTTAAATCAGCATGTCTTCAATCTAACAATTATCTCCACCTTTGAAGAGTGGACGTGATTCTTGAAACATGTGATCTTTGCCATTTCTTGTGTAGTCATTCTCCCCCTTTTTGATGTTAAGTGCAACGACTTCATCAAAATTTGTAGTAAGAAATGTCAAACTTGCGGTTAGAGCCCCTGATTCGTCAATTCATAAGAGATTCATCCAGATCTTTGCAAATCCAAACAAATTAGATGTGTAACACCTGAATCAACTAATGAATCAGTTAGAATGTTTGTCAGTAACACTAAGTCACTGTGTGTAACGAATACACTTTGGAAAGGAGATGTTTGATGTTGACTCCCCCAGGGCTTCCATTTAATCATCGAAACACCACAAAGGTAATTTCTATAAACGTTATGACAAAGAAACTAATTCCTTGTGTGTTCGTGCTTGTGTTGAAAGAATTAAGCACAGATGATTGCTTATTGGCTCAAAATTGTGTAAACCACTGAGACAACAGTAAGTTAAACACAGACTCAATGTGCATGATTGAAGTGCGAAGGTGGGGCAGACTTCCTTCTTTTCAATATCTAGATTTTCCGAATGAAAATCAGATAGCATATGTGCTGCATCCCCTTTTGAAAATGTGAAACACTTTCTTGTTGAGAAGAAAATGAGTAGATGGTGAGGTTTGATCAAGAGTTGGCATGGGTTATTTGCTTGTTTCAATAATGATCACCAAAGAATTGTGAATCACTAGAATGGTGGCTACCCGGCTCAGAAAAAGTTGGTGCAGAGTTGTGATATTCTTTTAACTCTGTTCTCACACGCTCTTTCTTTTAAACTTTTTGCTTTCTCTAATCACACTCATTTCTTTTCTATTTGCACACTCAATCACTAAGGATTAACTTCTTGGGTAGAAATCACTGGTTAAGGTGATTCCATAGAAGTTATGTTAATTCCTAGCACAATGATTATTTGTTTTCCTAGATGCACGTGATGCTCAGGTTGGTTTAACTATTTCAGTTAAAGTACAATATAGATCATGAAAACATTTAAAATACACTCCCAAAATATAAAATGTGTTGAAAAATCGGGAAGTGTTTTGAACATTAAAAACAATGTTTTCTTATGATTGAAAGTTGTCCTTCTTTCAACCATATGTGAGATGAAGATAAAGGTTTATACCTTAACGAGCGATCTTACATCTCATGAAGCAAAGCTTAAAGTCATAAACATATGAACTTGTAAGCATCTCTCAAAAATTCTGCAAAAGTCTAATGTCAAGTCAAAGTAATAATTATTCACTTATATTGAAAAGACAAAAAGCAGTAAAACTTTTAAAGTACGAGTTCTGATCAGAAATAATCAGAAGTCATCACCTTTTTATACTCCCCCTGAAATTATGCATTAGTACATTATCAGATGTAAAAGATATGCATACAATTTCAGACAAATATGTATGTACTCCCCCTTGATGGTTGATTTCCTCTTGGAGTATCGGAGTACAATCTCTTTTTCAGCACGGAGTAAGGTCTTTTGATCTTTGAAGTGCGAGTCTTAAACTGTTGTGTTTAGAAGTCATTACTTCGTTGAAGTACGGGTTTTGAACTGTTGTGTTCAAAAGCCATTATTCTTCCTACTCCCCCTTGACAGTAGGTGCCTGCAACACAGGTTTAGTTTTCTTTGGTACCCACTGGTATTTGGGTCCATGAGTGTTAGTTGCAGTTCGTATGGGGGTTACTGAGTAAGAACCATACCAGTAATGGTCACTAGTCTTGTGAACAGGATCATGTGTACGACAATAAGAACAATAAAATTTCTTACCTGACAACCTGATTAATTGATCTCTCGAATAAACAAAATCAGGTTTACCTTTCAGCGCATTGTTCTTCTTGGCATTCTGCGTATGTACACATGATCTTTTACATTTCAGCCCTTCTTTAACTGGTTTCCTGTTTCAGACCAGTTCTTCTTCTTCCTGGAAGCTTCTTCTCCTTCTTTGATGTGTACCTGAAAAATCTTTATTCCTGTCATAGAAAAGATTAGTAGAATTAATCTGATTAGAAGATTTAACTGACCTTTTGAAAAGAGCAGTTTTCTGATGTGAGCTTGCGGCTGGTTTGTTAGAACCAACTGAATTATTTCTAGGTGAGTGGATTTTTGACTCTGGAGTCGTTCGCTCAGTCACCACCACCGTCTTTGAAATAATATCTTGAAGCTCTTTTACCTTTGAAGAAAAACTGTCTCGTTCTTTGATAAGGAGATCAATCTTCTTCTCAAATGCAGACTTCTTTTTCTTCTCTGTCAGAACACTTTTAGATAATTCAGATAGCTTCTCTGTAAGCTTCTTTATCTTTGCTTCAAGGATGCTTCTTTCTTCTTCGAATCCCTTCTTAGCACCCTTCTGATCATTTGCCTTCCTCTCCTTGGCAAACTGATCTCTTTCCAATATGATGACTTTCTCAAAGTCTTCAACTTTTTGAGAAAGCATTAAACTTTGAAGCTCAAACACCTTATTCTCTTCCACGCCCTTCTTTGACAGATCTGAGAACTTCTTTTCAAACTCAGATATTTTCTTTTGTAGCTCAGCATTTGCATTCTCCAAATCTTTGGACTTCTTCTCATTGCTCTCAACAGACTCTTGCTTCTGTATTTGAGCTTCTAAATTAGAAATCTTTCTTTTAAGTTCAAAGTTCTCAGCTTCCAATACCTTTACCTTTTATAGTTGGAGACAACTGTGATAAAGCTTCAAGCTGATCCCATATCAGTTTTGTTGAAGCCCATTTGCAATCATATATTTTAATAGTTATCTCTTCTGAAATTCCTTTCAAGAGAAGAACTTTGGCAAATTTATCAGCTTCATGTCTCATTTGCTGATCATCTGTGTATTCATTAAGGTATATTGGAACCTCTTTTCCTGCCAAATTTCCATAAACTCTTTGATATGGATTGACCTTTGTTGGAATTTTCATCATTCCTTCCTGCAAAGATAATCTGATATAAGTATTCAATTTATGTTTGTCAATAAAGTCTAAGAAATGATGTTTCCACTGCTCATATTGTCCTCTTTCTAGAACAATAGGTTTCATATCAGATGCAGTTGATAAAAATTCTTTCGAAATAGACATCTGATCTAGTTTATACTGTTCCTGAAGATCTGAAAGTTTCTGAGACAGACTTTTCTGTCTAGGAGGCTCATCAAAGTAATCATCATCCATGATTCCTGTATGTAAAGAACTTGACAGATATGATCGTTAATCCAAATAAAATCAAATTCAAAATTCAGAAAATTTGATCACAATCAGAATTTTGTCCCCCTAGGCAGACTTAGCACGGGGGTCCCTATTACAGTTTCGAAAAAAATCTCAGAAAAAAATTCTGAGTCTGGTTTGCGTGTCAAATGGGACGCGCAAAATGAGGTTTGCGTTTCTAATGGGACGCGCAAAATGAGGTTTGTGGGTCTAGTGGGAAGCGCAAGGTTGAGGTTTGCGGGTCTAGTTGGACGCGCAAATGGAGGTTTGCGGGTCTAGTTGGACGCGCAAGATGGAGGTTTGCGGGTCTAACTTGATGCGAGAAGTTTTCTTTGTGGGTCACTTGGGAACCGAGAAGTTGAGCTTTGCGGGTCACTTGGGAACCGAGAAGTTGGAGCCGCAAAGTCTGCTTTGCGTTTGTAGTGGGACGCGCAAAGTGGGACTTTGTGTGTTATTCTTCCTCTGGTTTGCGGGTTATTCGACCTGTACTTCGAAAATTCGTCTAAAATCTGTTTGAAACGATTTAGCACAACCAAACAATACCCTTATGTCTAGAATTACTTCTAGAACAGAATGTAAGCACTCGATCTTTCTAAAACACTCTTTTTCGAAATAAAATCGATGACACAGTACGTTTTTGTTCTTCGACTTTCAGACCACTTAATCACCAAATTGGAACTCGATATAAGCTTTAAAGTGAAATTAAATAGCAACAACTCGATCTAGCATGTAGTACGATCACAACCTGATCGATTCTAACACCTATAACACTCAAAATCACAAAATCGAATTTTGTTCAAGAACACAGAGTCGTTTTTCTCATAAACTTGTTTTTGATCTTAACCTGCCTCTGATACCAATTGTTGGTCCAACAATACTATCAAGTTTATAGATTAACGACACAATATGATTACCAACCTGTATTGATATATAACAACGGTTACAAGGTTGATCAGATTTAAGCTTGGATGTGTTCTCTCTGTTTTTCACCTTTAAGTGTGTGTTTTGTGTTGATCTGATATTTTTGATTTTGAGAGAGAGAGAGAGACACTTAACTAATCTAAGTGTGTCTAACACACTATCTACCACTTGCAATAATATCTAGGATAATATCTAGATATTAACTAACAAACTATATTATAACTAAATCTAATATATGTAACTAGAAACTAACTAAGTCTAATATCTAATAGAATTAGATATTTAAACTAAGTTAACTAGAACAATAAACAAACAATTACATTGACATTTATTACAAATAGACATAGACTTTTATATCGAGAGTCGACGTTCCGGCTTTAGCTTCAGATTGCGATATTCAGTTTGGATGATCTTGAATCCAATGAGACTGTGGTCTAACAGTATTATCCTTGAGCATATTAGCACACACTTGTGCGTGTTCTTAGTGTTCTTGAGCAAATTAATGAAGCATATGACTTAGTGAATCAACTGTTGCTTACTGTGTTTTCATATAGTATATGCTTGTGTGTCTTCTACCTCTATAGACTTATTTTCACTACGTTTGAATCGCTTCCGCACTCATATTTTCAGTTTATTACGTAGTAAAATAGTTAAGCAAGTTTAGAACATAAATATGGGATCAACAATTATTATTTTTTCATGATTTTTTTTCTTCTCTTTGCAGTTCATCTTAAAAACCATCACCTTTTATCTCATTTTCAAACAAACCCTGTATTTATTTTAAAGATCAAGATTAATCTCATTTGAATAAATGTACTTTATTCTCAAAATCGACACAACTGACTCTTCTGTGGTTGAATCGTATTGATTTTCCTTAGGTCAAACTGCGATTTTACAGACCCACTTTAAGGATGCACCCGCTCAGAAAAATTCCTGGGCCCGTAGTGAGAAAAGTTGGGAACACCCAAAAATTCCTGGGCCCGTAGTGAGAAAAGTTGGGAACACCCAACTAACTTTCCTACAAGTCCTTGAACCTTTTTTAATAAATAAATAACTAAACCTTCTTATTTTGAATGATCAAGTATTTGAACATTTTTTAATAAATACACCATTGAACTTTTAGAAATTGGTTATCTACATCATTTTAATCCAAAAAAAGCTACTTGTAACAGGTTAAAATTGTTTTAACGTAAAAAAAAACCTAAATTAGTTTTATGTTCCGTAAACCCTATGTCATCCATACCCCTCGCATCCAATGCCATCACTCCCCCTTGTCGTCAATTCTGCATCACCTCTCATAGTCGTCATTGGCTCTGCCATCGATCTCCCTTTTTTGATTTGTCTTTTGTTTTTCGATTTCCTTTCTTTTTTGATATATCTATATGTAGTCCACTAAATTGTTGGAAAAGAAAGGAATCATAAGACTAAAAAAGAGGGAGATCGATATATAGCAGGGGCCACGATGACGGTGGGTGGTATGGAGAACGGACGATAATGAGGCGGTGAGGGGGAGCGGATGTTGTTGGGTGCGACTTGCGAGGGGTTTGAATGACAAAGTTTGTGAACGGTAAAACTGATTTATATTTTTTTTTTACTTTAAAACATTTTTATTCGGTTACATGTAGTTTTTTTGGGTAAAAGAATGTAAAGTAATCAGTTTCTAAAAATTTGATGGTTTGTTTATTGAAAAATGTTCAGTGACTTAATCATTCAAAAAAGTTCAACGACTTAATCATTCAAAACGGAAAAGTTTGTTTGGTTTTCAGAACTTTTCCATATATATATATATGGTCATTCAAGAGAGAACTTGTTAATTTGTGATAACTGTGAGATTCGATTCCAACTTCTCATTATTAATAATCAATGACTAATACTAATAATGTTAATTTTAGTAATTATCCATTAATATTCAAATGTTTTAAATTTATGGATAATATTTAAGGATAAAGTAATTTTTTTTTAAATTTGTGGATAATTTTTTTTGATAATTATCCTTTTTAATGGATAATATATTGGTAACTATCCTCTTTTCTCTTTCCTCTCTCCAACGTTACCAGTTTCAAAGTCATGTCTGTTTTGATACACGTTGTGATAGATTACCACTTTATATGTTACCATTGTGATATCCTCAAAAAACTCTGAGTACTGTGAACATTACCACTATGATATACTCAATGAACATTGTCAACGTGATGCAATTTGTGATACAGTGTGATTTCATGATTTTTAGCTTTAGTGATATATTCTTTTGCATATTGTGATACACCGTAGGGGTGAGCATCGGAAGGGGGAACCCGCCTTTGGAACTGAAACCTCTTCGGAACTGCTGGTTCCGGAACCGGAACCGATGTGATTGGTTCCGGTTCAGGTTCCTAAAATATGGAACCAATTGGGACCGGTTCCGGTTCTCATTTTTTTGGAACCGCTATCCACTGGGTACCCTCCGGGACCGGGTACCCGGTCCTGCTGGGTACCCAGAACAGGAACCGACGGGTACCCGCTATTTTTTTAATAAAATATATTTTATTTATTTATAAAAATTTAATAAACTACCTTTTAGTGAAGTGTCGTTTGTAATATTTATTAGCATCAACTAATTTTAATGATGTAAAGTGTTTTGGAAACACCGTTTGTAATATTTATTTGTTTTATAAGCACCGTTTGTAATATTTATTTGTTTTGTAAGCATCGTTTGTAGAATTTATTAGTTTTTAGTTTTTTTTATTAGTTTTCATGTTTGTGGCATTTATTTTTCTTTACGTTTGGACTTTGTGATATAATTAATATTTACGTTTTTATAATATGAATTATAAAAAAAATTAAAAACTTGACAGTGGGTACCCGGTACCGGAACCGGAACGGTTCCCAAATATAAAGAACCAGTGTAACCTGTTCCTGTTCCTGTTCCGGTTCCGATTCCTTCATTCCAGGAATCGACGGTTCCGATTCCGGGAATTTTAGGCGGGTACCCGCATTTGCTCACTCCTAATACACCCTGATCTCCTTTTTTAGTAATGTTGGGAGAAACCCAAATTTTTACGGGAATCAAGAACATTAATATTTGGAGTTTTAATTGTATGAGATAATAATGAAATTTTCTACAATAATGGTAATTAATTTTTTTCGTTGTTATTCGAATCCCAAAATTATTAATTCATCTTTTATTATATAAATAATAAATATACATAATTATCTTAAATGGATGGTTCACATTGGATCTCACGGTTATCACAGATTAGAGAGTTCATTTGATCATGCCCTTATCTATCTATCTATCTATCTATCTCTATCTCTCTCTCTCTCTCTCTCTCTCTCTCTCTATATATATATATATATATATATATATATATATATATATATATATAAGGTTAAGTTCTTTTGTTAACCTTACTTTTTTTGTTAACTATATGAACTAATCTAGACCATCCATCTCAACATTTGATGGTTGAGATTAAACCTGGTTTTTTAATAATAAAAAACGTTTCATTTATTAATTGGATAGGTGAACATGTTTGTTAAAGGGTATTTTGGGGAATAAGCATTAATTCTTTTTAAACCCTATGAGACGGCTCATTAAAGACTCTCCCCCCCCCACCCCCCCCCCCCCCCCCCCCCCCCAACACAAATCGTGATGATTCTTTTGACCGAATTTGAAACCGTCGACAATCTCCGGCGAAAACAATCCTCACTGAACACAACACAATATTTCGATCGTGAAATCCGGTGATAATATTTCAGCTTTCTTATCGATTGAGAATTTGGGAGGAGAATTTGCTAACTGGCCAAGAGGTAATCCTTTCCATATATTAGGGTTTTTTTCTTATCAAGATCATTAAGTATATACACACAGAAATTGTTCGTGGTTCAGCAAGGAGAAAGAGTGCAAGAATAGCAGTGCTTACATCTTTCTCTAATTTTAAAAATACAATGGACACTCGTGTTGATGTGGATGCTAAAACCACTGAAATCGAAGCTAGGAAGGATACTAATGTTAATATTAGGGTAAAGCTTAAATTCCATCTCGTGATGGAAAACTGAACAAGGCGCACGGTAAATCCCCTTCCCCCATTTTTTTTCGCGAGCTTAAGACCATGTGCTTAATTGATCTCATCAGTTTTAATCTTTAAGTATTCGCATTTGAGTTCAGCTAGGTGCATTAATGTGCTGTTCCGGCAAACAACTTTTTTCATCTTAGTTGGAAAGGGACAGCAAATAGTACACAGTCTGATATTTAACTGCATCCCACGGTGTTACAGATTTTAATAAGATATACCCACATGCAAATGTTATATATAATTTAACTGCAAACATCTTCATATCTTTTTTAGGCAAGAAGAGGGATTTGATGACGAAGTCAATTTTCATTGATTTAGATAAACATCTAAGATCATATTTGTTCAGCTTATGTGAAATTGGTTACATGTTCGTAGGTGTTCATATCTAACTTCATTAATTTCATCAATCTTAGTAGAATGGGTTGCGAAATGCTTTAATAGTTTGTTCGTATATCTTCATATCTATCTTGATTACTTTGTTCATATTATGGGAAACTGTTTACATGTTCGTAGGTGTTCATATATAACTTCATTAATTTCATTAATGTTAGTAAAATGGGTGGCAATGCTTTAATAGTTTGTTCGTATATGTTCATATCTAGCTTGATTAAGTGCATCAGTGTTCATCTTATACGACTTTGGATTAGAATTCATCTATTTTCATTTTTTATGTTGTTCCTGATAACAGCTCTTTTCACCTTAGTTGAAAGGGGCCAGTGATAGTCTTAAGAATTGTTCACCTATGCATATGTGTTCGTCGATGTTCATATCATTCGATGTGAACATTGGGTTAACCAACTTTAATAGGGTGTTCACCATATATGTACATTGCAAATGAGTAAGACTAACAACGGATAGTCTTAGGAACTAGTAACAAATGTGTGCGTATATGTCAATATTGAAATCTACTTGAAGTTGTGTAAAAGGTTTCGTACAGTGTGTTATGTTTATGTTAACTCATGTGGGTCTATTATCAAAAAGTGTTTTCAAGGATGTTCATCAATGTTAGTAAAAATGGGTTGCAATTCTTTCTTATCTTGTTCGTCTATGTTCAGATCTATTTCGATTCTTGTGTTGTTCCCGACAACAACTTTGTTCGCCTTAGTTGAAAGGGGACAGCGATAGAACCCCATCTAACTATTCGATATGGACGCTCCATCCCGTTGCTTAATAACAATAAACAATTTTTTTACTTGCAGCAGGTGAGGGGACAGACAGGGTTGCAAAGTCAGACGTTAAAGGATATGTGAACAATAATCAGAAGTGTGATTCAGGAAAAGGTATTGCGCCAATGTTTGCATCCTATCATGATTGGATTGCGACGTTTCATTAACGTTCATGTCATGAATTAATTTATGGTTTCGACATTGATATCCTAAATTAAAAATGTCAGTTAAAAGGAAGGGCCCGACATGTTCTATCTTGATTAATTGCATCAACGTTCAAATTTTACGGCTTCACATTAGAATTAATCTGTTTTCATTCTTGTGTTGTTCCCGACAACTAACTTTTGTCACCTTAGTTGAAAAGGGGCAACGATTGTGCTTATGAATTGTTCACCTATGCATATGTGGTCGTCAATGTTCATATCTTTAGGTTCATTTGGTTTTCGGTGCTTTAATATGTTGTTCACCATATATGTACATTGCAAATGACTAAAACTAACAAATGATAGTCTTAGGAACTAGTAACAAATTGTAATAACAAATGTGTGTGTATATGTCAATATTGAAATCTATGTGAAGATGTGTAAAAGGTTTCATAGAGTGTGTTCTGTTTCTGTTAACTAATGTGGGTCTATTATGAAAAGTGTTTTCAGGATGTTCATCAATGTAAGTAAAATGGGTTGCAATGCTTTCATATCTTGTTCGTCCATGTTCATACCTATTTCGATTCTTTTGTTGTTCCCGACAACAACTCTGTTCTCCTCAGTTGAAAAGGGGACAACGATAGGACCCCATCTAACTATACGCTATGGACGCTCTATCACGTTGCTTAATAACAATACACAATTTTTTTTACTTGCAGCAGGCGAGGGAACATACACAGTTGCGAAGTCATACGTTAAAGGGTATGTGAACAATAATCAGAACGGTGATTCCGGAAAAGGTATTGCACCAATGTTTGATTTAGAAACATGATTGGTTTGCGCCGTTTCATTAACATGTATGTCATGAGTTAATTATTGATTGATATCCTGAATTTAAAGTTTCAGGTAAAAAGAAGGGCCCGGTAGATCAGGATCTGTTAATCAATCAGCCTTTTCGTTGCCTGCTGTCACAGGTTTAACTTTGACGCTTTACGCTTCAAACCGAAATCATCATACCCCCGTAATTTAGTAAACAATACACAATAGTATGTTCCGATGGGGTAAAAACCCGTTGAGCCGGAATTAATTGAACATCCCAATGTGGTAGTATATGGGCTTGTAGACCGATTTGTTTATGTTTAGTACTAATTTCACAAAATAATACATCCTTATTACATGTATGCACTAGTCATATGTATTTGTGCAACTATATCCTTGTTGGTCTAATACCATCGTTAAGAAAAGTCGTGCAGCAAACTATTAATATATAAAAAGCTCTGCTATTTTCTAAAGTTTGATAAATGCTGATTTGTTAGAAGTTTTAAAAACTTAGAATACAAAAACCCATCAAAATCCCAACTGTAGAACATGAAGTATATCACAATTGACCAAATACAATAACCATAATGTATGTTGAAGCAAAATTAAAGTTTCAAAATACAAGCCAAAATATTAAGGATATGCGTGCAATCCATCAACATTCTAAAGGATCCAATTTTTTTGACCAATTTACTTTACCACATCAGACAACAAAGACCACACATATATATATGGTCACCAGCAAAAACAGGATGTAAATGGCGAAAAACAGGAAGAGAAAAGGATACAAATTGCACAACATAGCGGTACTTTGGAGTGTTGTACTTATTTTTGTCTTGATTAATCAAACGAATCCTTGCACGATAATCAGTCTTACCATTTGCATTCAACAAATGGAAGTTAAATAAGTTAAGGGGACGTTTGGTTTAATGGAATGGTTTTGAGAGATATGGATTTTGTGGAAGGATTTGGGATTGGAGGGATTTGAAATTTTGTAGGATTTCAATTTCATTCTTTATAAATAATCTATTAAAAAAATTATAAAAAGTTACCTTTTTTATTAATTAACTATTACAAAACAAATGTATTTTTATGTTCGTGGGGTTTCAAATCCAAATAATCCTTCAAACCAAACACGGGATTGAAATGGAATTCAATTCCAAATCAATCCAATCCTGTAAACCAGGCTGGACCTATGACGTTTGGTTCATAGAATGAAATTGGCTAGAATTGAAATCCATAGAAGGATTTTTGACTTTGAATGAACTGGAATTAAATTTGATGGAATTAGCCACGCGTATGGTTGGTAGAAATTCAATTCCTTCACTTAAGCCAAGGAATGATTGATTCCTTAATTGTGGAATTCAATGGAATTGAAATGATTCCATCGCTTTTATTCTGTGATCCAAACATGGGCAGGGACGGACTTGAAGAGGAGCATACGGTGGCACGTGCCACCATATTATCTCTTCGTCGAAAGGTTTAAGATTTTGAGTCTATGAAAGGTGCAACCGTATCGTTTTAAAAGGTGTCACCGTATGATATTCAAAAGTTCAGGAAGGTGCAACCATACCTTGTAATCGACCAAAAAACAAAAAAGAACTATTGAAATCAACCCAAAAAACCGAAAAAGTTCCTCGAAATTGAAAAAAACCCCGTAAAAATGCCTCGAAATCAAACAAAAAGCTATAAAAATCCCTCGAAGCGGTGGAATTAGGCTAAAAACAAATCGGACGATATTGAACGTCGGTAACACATCGATAAAAATCGTGTTTTTTGTAATTATTTCTTATTTATATTATATAGTGTCACTGTATGAAAAAATTCCTGGGTCCGTCCATGAACATGTGTTTGGAATTTGGTCAATGGAATTTGTCATTCCAATTACTTCAAATTTCTTCCAATTCCATGAATCAAACATAAGAGTAATGTAATAGGAAACATGACAGATTACATATATGTTCATACCCCTCCTTCGCTTGAACTTTACTTGAAACCTCTTGAAGTACGATCTTGACTTCTGTCCTTGACAAAAACCTTCAAACACACAACCAAATGACTCTAATTTACAACAACACTAATAGCCAACAAACTCGCATTATATTAACTAATTATATATTTTGAATCCGATCACCAACCTCTAGTTGAATCATATAAACAATATAAGTATACAACAACTAAATAGATGAAAATATCACATTTTTAAAGATGAACGTATGTCTTCATATCTGTACATTTAACCACTCCTAGACTAATCGATCATGTTTAACTAAAATGAACATGGAACAGTTACACTTGTACAAGTGACTCATGAATTAAACAGTTAACGATAAGGTTTCATGAGAACCGTGATGAAACTAGGTAATGTACACAACGCGAAACACATTTGAATAAAACTAACCAATACAATTTTTATTGTTTGTGTTTAATACATCCACGATGCATATTCTGTTGTTCTGGTTTTCGAGATCCCGGTTTGCTAGTTGATCTTGATTTCCATCATCCATATTATGTGTTTCCGGAATTGGCATAATTTCACGAATCGTACTTATGTCGACGTCGGTATGGATGTCTGAATTCATAACATTGGAGGACGTTGCGTTCATTGGATCACATTGTTTGGATGACTTTGATAATATTCATATGATTTCAAAATTATGTTGAAAATAGAAAAAATTATGAAATCATAACATACGCTATAATTATGGATGATTTATTTTGTAACCCCCATGAAAATAAATGAAATATTATTTAATTACGAAATGACCTTTCTACCCTTTTGTATTAAATAAATAAACAAATTAAACAACAACAAACCTTGCATTCCTATTGGTTGAGCAAGGTTCATAAAGTTAACAATAATTGTGTGGTTAACAAATGATCCTTGCTCGCTCTCTCTCTCTATCTATCTATCTATCTATCTATCTATCTATCTATCTATATATATATATATATATATATATATATATATATCGGTTAAGATATACTTTTGGTGCAATGCGGTGCGGTTTCAACCACGATTTCTGTAATTGAAAACCGCAAACCAAACCATATAGTATGTTATAAAAAATACAAATATCAAACCGTATCGTAAAAGTCCCAAACCACACAATTTAATACGGTGTGATGCAAACAGCTTATAAGAGTCAGAAGGTAAAATGATCAACCCCTAAAAGAGGCATTAGATATGGAGTTTTGTAATTGATTTAATTTGTAAATTTGAAGGGCATTTCAGGAAGTTGAGTGTAGGGCTGTAAATAAACCGAACATTCAGTGAACCGTTCATGAACCATTCGACAAAAAGTTCGTTTATGTTAGTTTATTTAATAAATGAACTGTAATTACCCTCACCTTTTCCTTTTACCTGGCAATTTATGGAAGTCTAAGGGTGTTGGTGTAAACTCCTTTGTTTTCACGGATTGGTTGGGAAAATAGAAGGATAAAGGGAGTAAAAACCTCATTTCCTCCTCATTTGGTAATTGACGGTTTTGGAAGAAATAGAGAGGAATGGGATTTTGAAGAGAGAGTGTTCCTCCTGAAATTTTGTTAAAGAAATTTGAAAGTTCAGAGTAAAAGATCATCATCCTCAAGGTAATTAGGTAAACCTTCTCCTCTCAAGCTTGGTGTCTCCATTACTTGATTTTGAGTTTTTAGTTGAAGAATTCTTCTCTTTGGGGGGTTTTTGGTTGACCTCTTAGTGGATATTGAGTTTGTTTGTTTTTGGTGTTTTACAAATGGTTTACACTGAGAAATACCCCATTGTTGATAGTTTCAATTGGAGATCAAAGGTTTCAAGTTTAGAAGCTTAAGTTATTAGGTTTTGATGAGTTTTGATGGATTAATCCATGGATTTGTAACATCCCTAATTTTATAAAATAGTAGAAAATTTAAAACTTTTAAAACTCCTTTAATACGAAACAACTTTAATATAAAATTACATAAGGTTTACTCGGAAGGATAACAAGGTACGTATCAGAGTACTAAACGTACTATCTAATTCCCAACGGAAATCGAATTAAGTCGGGTGTTACTAAAACCACCAAATCTGCTATCTTCAAATTAGATGACGTTTCTAAGCCATCCTACCGGAAACTCTATAAAGCTCCATACGCCACTCAGATCCCATTAAGGGCTTGTTTAGAATTAACTTAATGAGCTTAACGAGCTCTTCAACTTATTCGGTAAGCCATGTTAGAGTGTTTGGAAGCAACTTAATCATTTAGGTAGGAGCTTACTGATTAAGTTTTGGAGGGTCGCCCTTATGCATACAACCATCACATTTATCATCCATACCCCTGTGAAAATATATTACCATTATTATATTCAATTAATTATATATTTATATATATCTCACCAACATTTCCACGGAGACCACTTTCCGTCGTCCATTCTTGGAAAACCCACCCCCTCCCCTGCGTTCCAATCTGCATCAACCACCCTTGACGGTAGCCGCCACCACAACTCCACACGTCGATCTGAGCACCACTCCAAATTGAGCACCACCGTCCCACTATCTCCATTTCTAGCCCTTTCCTACAGTTGCTTCCAACCTTCTTCGTTTTCAATTCTCAGCCCCGAACATCTCTGTCAATGTGTGTTTGATAATTTTTTTATTCAAAAAATTATGATTATGTCATTAAATTCTAATTATGTTTGATAAAGTTATTTTTATTTTAAAAATTGTTTAAATTGATGTCTTTTATCGTTTAGAATTAAGCATTCTTATTAAACAGTTATGTTAAATAGTGCTTACTATACAATGAGGGGTAAAATAGTCATTTCTGACATTCAGACAACCTATTCAGCACAACAAACAAACAACAATGTATCTCAATCTATACAGACAAATTAATCCATACATTCATTTTTATCCATACAGGATTTAATGGAAAAACAACCAAACAGCTCCTAAGACTTGATAGACATGGCAATAAGAAAAAGTGTTAGCCTTAATGCCTAATGAGTTAAAGCAGTTTTATCTCATAAACATAAAAACATTATAACCCAATATGATCCCCCGTCCCAAAAACTCCCTTTTAGTATAGCATTTAAAAATCAAGGAATATAAACACAAAACCCGATATTTCCGAAAAGATGTAAGATAAATTAAATATTACTTTTGAAGTCCAAAATCCATACAAGCTTATCCTTAATATATAAGGAATAATATTATACCCATAAAATGTCCAAAATAAGATAATACAATATACCTAAAAATCACCAAAAGTACGTATAGACTCAATACTTAAATAACACCTTTCGATGATGGGGGGGGGGGGGGGGGGGGGACTCGTTTCCGTCTAATATGACGTAACACAAAGTAAGCCATTATTCAACATTATCAAGTAGCGCCTTAAGGTCACGGTCTTGATGTCTATCTCCTCATGAGTTTCCACCGCAATCCTTAAGGTTCCGGATCCCGACCCATACAAGTTCATCTTTGCAATACCCCGACCTTAACGCCTACTAATACACCATTGAGTTACACATACAAGCCAATGATCCTGTGGCCCGACTGCTCACGAGTTCATCCCCAAAATACCCCCGATGACTTAGTGTCAACTCTAGGCCACAATCTCTATATGTGGGACCCAGTACCTAACCCTTTACGAGTTCATTATCGTAATACCTAGGGTTCTAGAGCCCGACTCGACAAGAGATCACCACTTTAATACCCATGGTCCCGGAGTCTAACTTACACAGGTTCCTCTCCGCAATACCGACCACCAAGATGCCTATGTGGCATTTATCTCAAAACGAGGACGTGAAGACTCTTCAAATGTCAATGCGAGTGATTCACATGCGTATGGATTCAATGCATTATATTCTAAGACATTACATAACACCAAATTGAATGACTGACGCAGTAAACACATGGAACATCCAACAAATGTGCAATAATTGCATCATACATCCAAAGTTCCACATCGGGCTATTAAAACCGAACTAAAATACCGAAATTCACTCGAGTTAAAATCAAGCCAAAAGGCCTTGTAAAACAGTTGACTATTTTTAAATAAAGCCAATGTAAACCTTGTAGGCTGAAAAGACATATTTACTGACATTCAACTAGTACAAATTTGTTCGTGGTAAAGACAAGATACAATTAGACCAGAAAAACCCGTCCTAAAAAATATCACACTTATAACGTGTATAGTCTCATAATCAACACTTTATTAGAGCTCAATAGCCAAGAAACACAAAACCGTTTGGTTTATATTTCCTAAATCTTCACAAAGAAGCATATATCAAAAATTATACTTTAAAAACCAAAAGGGCTTAGTTGCCACCATCAAATCTCACAAGTTGGCTAAATTCCCAAAACAACACTTGACCTAAACAAATTCAAGTAAACACTTTGACTCATTTAACAATACCAAAGAAAATTCATCCTTTAACTCAAATACAATTCTCAAGAGTTAAATGACACTTTGTCCTAAATCATCCAAATATTCAATATTTTATGAAGTAATGATCATTTGGTGCCTTAAAACACCAAATAAAACATTATAAAACATATTATCCTAACACTTAGATCCAACACTTCCAAAGAGTCTCATTCACTTACAAAGATCCAAAATCTAAAGCAAAATAGAAAGGAGAGAAGAGGGAATGAAGAACATCACAAACCTTAACTTTAAACATGAGGGAGATGAGAAGATTATCCATACCAAATACCCTTGAATCCTTCAATAAAATTATACTCCCTTGAGTGCCCTAGATTCAAGTTTCTAAATCGATTACTATTAACAATCAAACAAATATGCTTTAACCAACCTGTTTTCAATTCAATTAATCAGAATCTGTTTACAATTTTCTCTCTGAATGCTCTTTCTCTCTCTAGCTTTCTATCTCTACAATGCTCTGAATTAGGATACGTACATACAACTTCCAACTTACAACCACACCTCTAACAACTAGCCATATAACTATTTGAACACACCATACGCGCTAAAACAAATTACAACACAACATTGACTTTGACCTTTATTTAAAACAAATGACTTTGACTTTCTCATGAGAGTTGACTTTGAGCATTGACTTCTTGAACTTTGACTTTAGTTTTTCATGATCTTATATCCAACATAATCAGACTCTAACAATCTCCCACTTTGGATTCAAGATCATTTTTGAAGGATTTTGCAATTAAATCCCCCCCTTTGTAGATCTTTTAGCAAAATAAACACTTAAGCTCAGTCTTCCCTTTTATGCTCAAAAACAATTTCCTCTTTTCTTTTGATACAGTCTTTATAGCTCTCTGTATTCTTCCAAGTCTGTCTTCACAAGAAATAACAATCTCCCCAAAAGATGGTAGATATGATCTTTAATAATCTCCCCAAGGTTATTAAAAACCTCTTTCAGACTTCAGAAAGAAATTATCTTCAAAATTCGCTCAAATTGCTTCCAGCAAATTATCTTCAAAGAAAATTTCTGTAAACTTCAACTTATCTTCAGAAATCTTTAATCTTTGCTTGTTCAATCTTTCAAACTTTCAGTCTTTGTCAAACTTTTCAATACTTGAACTTTATCTTCTCCAATATCAAACAATTATTTGTAAATTCACTCACATTTCTTGATCTCTTCTCCCCCTTTTTGATGATTAGAGCATATTGATCATCAAAACTTGCACCAAGAAATGTCAATATCTGACCACTGATCTTTCAAAATGAGCGTCTGAACATCTATCGATCCAAGAAGATATTCATCCGAATATTTGCAAATTCAGATAAAATAAGAATGTAACACCTTAATCAACAAATGAATCAGTTATGCCTGTCAGTAACACAAAGTTACTGTGTGTAACGAATACACAATGTAAGCTTTTATGATGTTGACTCCCTCAGGGCTTCCATTCAATCATCGAAACACCACAAAGGAAATTTCTTTGAACGTTATGACAAAGAAACAAATTCCTTGTGTGCTTGTGCATGTGTTAGAAAGAATTAAGCACTTGATGATTGCTTTTTATAAGGCTCAAAATTGTGTAAACCACTGAGACAACAGTAAGTTAAACACAGACTCAATGTGCATGATTGAAGTGTGAAGGTTGGGCAGACTTCCTTCTTTTTCAATATCCAGATTTTCCAAATAAAAATCAGATAGCATATGTGTTGTGTCCCCTTGAAAAATGAAACATTTTCTTGTTAAGAAGAAAATGAGTGGTTGGTAGGGTTTTGTCAAGAGTTGGCATGGGCTAGTTTCCTGTTTCAATAACGTTCACCAAAGAGTTGTGAAACATTAGAATTGTGGTTGCCCGACTCAGAAAAAATTGGTGCAGAGTTTGATATTCTTTTACTCTGTTCTCACACCCTTTTTCTTTTAATCTTTGAGCTCACATCTAACCAAACTCTCATTTCCATTTTATCTCATCACACAACCCACTCTCATTTATTTTGACTCCTCACATTCAATCACTAAGGATTAACTTCTTGGGTAGGAAACACTGGTTAACGTGAATCCATAGAAGTTCAGTTTAATGCCTAGCACAAAGAACCCATATTTTCCTATAAAGCACATGTTGCTCAAAAATGGTTTAACTTGTTCAGTTAAAACACGAATACAAGTCAGATGTTAGTATGCTCAGTGATATGATCATGAAGATTTGAGCATTATTAAACATTGAAGATATGTCAAACAAGTAAATTGAATGAATAAACATGAATGCAAGAGACTGGTTTGAAAATCTGACATTGTATGAATTAAGATCAAATATGAAATGATATATCAATTAAAGCTTATGGTCAAGAATAACGGATATTGTCTATATGATTCAAAATACAGACATTCTTGAATGAAATGTGATGGAATGAAATGTGATGAAATGAAATTACGCTCAAACTGTGAAATACAAGCGGGGTGTCTTACCATCGAAAATTGGGGCAATATGAGACATGGTAAGAACATATTCAACAAAATATCAAATCGTTGTGTGTGAATACTTGAAAGTATATGGAAAAGATAATACGCAAGTATTAATCTTTGGAAACACACGGTTTGTTTAAACTTTTAAGCACAAATAACATGAAAACATTTAAAAGCACACTTCTATATTCACGAAAACCTTTAAGAATAAGAAGTGGTTTGAACATTTAAAAACATGTTTTCATATCTAAAGTTGTCCTTCTTTCAGATACATTTGAGATTAAGATTAGAAATAAACCTTTATCGTTCAGTCTTAAATCTCATGAAGTCAGCCTAAGTCATATAAGATATGATCTTGTCATCTGCTTCTCTCAATCTGCAAAAGTCTCAAAGTCTTTCAAAACAACTTTATTCATAAAATTTATTGAAAAATAAAATGACATAAAGCAGTAAAACATTGAAAGTACGAGTTCTGATCTGAAGTAATCAGAAGTCATAGTCCTTTACTCCTTTTGTTTTACTCTTAACTCCCCCTGAATTTGTGCATCACAAAAATTTATCAGTTAATCTTAGGGCGTCTCATCTTTTGTTCTGATCTGAAGTGATGAGTGCTTAGGGCGTCTCATCTTTTGATCTTAGAAACTTTACCCACGTGTACCGTGAATAGTCATCCACGATAACTAAAACATACTTTTTGCCGCCTATGCTTTGCGTGCGCATAGAACCACAGAGATCTATATGCAACAACTCGAGTGGAGAACTTGTACTATATTCAGGCTTTGGCTTGTGTGGAGCTCTCTTCATTTTTCCTTTCTCACATGCTTCGCAAAGATGTTCTTTGACATATTTCAGCTGAGGAAGTCCTGTGACCAATTTTCCAGTAACCAACTTGTTTATGTAACGAAAATTCAGGTGAGACAGCCTTCGATGCCATAACCAACTCAGTTGCAGCGAGGCTTTTGATAGTAGACAAACCTCATTATCAATCTGGACTTTTGACAGATTGATAGTGTAGAGGTTGGACTTTCGAGTACCGACCAAGAGTTCCTTTCCATCTTCAGTGCGTACATAACACTGCTTGGCCTTGAAGGTTACCTCCAAATCTTTGTCACAGAACTGTCCAATGCTGAATAGATTGTGTCCTAGACCTTCCACATAACTCACCTTTGTAATCGTCATGTTGTCTTGAATAACATCACCATATCCTAAGATAGGTGAGAACTGGTCATTTCCAAATCGAACATTCCCGCAAAATTTCTCTGTATAATTAGACAATAAAGCTTTATGCCCGGTCATATGCTTGGAATACCCTCTATCCAAGTACCACATATGACGGGTCTGCATAAGAGAAAATCAGGGAACAATAACTTTAGGTACCCATTTAAAAACGGGTAGATTTTGGTATCCATTTGACTATGGATTCTTTTTCTTTTGAAAAAACTTTGAAGTATTTGGTTTAGAAGAATAAACATGATAAGAACCAAATCAATCATTAGAATATGGACGATAAGCAAAATCATTCCACCAATAAGTATAAGACTTAGTAGTAGAATGAGATAATTGGAGTAACTGCTTTATTGAATATCGCTTGTAAGGAAATACAAGGTTTTGTTTATCGAAAGCAACTCTATAACACCCTCAATTCTGGAAATAGAAACTTAATAAAAAATTTCTAGATACATCAATAATTGATTCATCTACAAACAGGATTTAAGATTCAACCTCAATACACGCCTTCATTCTATACATACGGTCTATAATAAGGACGGGTGCTACTAAAGTCCAATAATAGACACTATCTCCAAACTACGGAAAACTTCACCAAACACTTACACTTGCGAACACTAAGCCACATCTCTTCAATACTGCTAGAACCATACCCTCAACTGGAACCTGATGCACATGCCGACAAATAAAAATGTTAGACTAACGCCTAGTGAGTCCAAGAGTTTTACATAAGTAAATACATTTAAAATGATGAACTTTTCTTTAAATCATAACCTTTCAAATGATGTATTTAAAATATGGAAACAACTCCTTTCCAAAGTCATGCACTTTCAAAGATGGACACCTTATTTCAAACATGCTTTATAAATTGATTGCAACTTAAATTAACTCGAAACATGCATGTGAACCGACTCTCATTTAAGAAACGTGGATTAAACATTATATTCCAAAACACCTAAAAAATCAACTTCAAAACCATATATATATTGTACGTCCAAAAACACCAACACTAGGCCCAAAACTCACGCGACCATATCAAAAGGAATCTAAATACTAAAACACGGGGATGACATATTTCATTCAAACCTTAATATACGATGAGGAAGGTCCAATATTAAGGTCCTCATTCATTGTCGACCATATAGAACAAATGACACTAAAGTAAAACATCTTTATATTTAAATTGCTGATAGCCGACAACGGGGGATAACCGTATCCGTTGAGAGTAGAGGAAACACAAAAGTATACCACCCATACAACGTTAATCGCATGACACCTCACGACATCATAGCCAGGTGTCCCTACGACTTCTTTACAAGCGTCACCCCAAGTCAGTTGACGCTTGATGGACGTTTCAAAGAGCTCCACCTCAAAGGCCTGGCATACTTAAAGACTACCTGTCCCAGGCATTACTTCAAGCGGCGGAGGTCCTAGTGCCTACCGTCCCAACAACACTAACAGACTCAACCTACCTAGCGATCGCTTGTAAAGTTTCTGGTCATAAAACATGGGTACTAAAGGTGATCCCCCCGCAATACCCAATCGACCATCCAAAACAGACTGACTTACGTGCCTATGGATCCAATGCAACACAGTCTAACATTACATGCCTAACCCGAAATGACCAACGCACTCGAACATGTAACCAACGTCAAAATGCAACAAAGTACATTAGTACGTACGTCATAATTGGGCTCTATATTGAGTCATGTAAACCGGACAAGTGTCCTTAAGACTCCTTTAAAACGACATCGAGCCAAAATACTCAAAACCTCTTTTTGACCAATGATTACCGTTTTTCAAATCATAAATGTACTTGACCCATACCATGGAATTACACACTCCAAAATACTTGAATGGACTCCAAAACAGTTTAAGTTGGGACAAAAAGGTTTCCCAATAGATTTATACTTTTTATCCTTTTGAAACGTCCACAACACAAAATTAGACCTTTTACCCAAACAACTCTAAAAATGCCCTTTTTAACCAAATAATCTCATTTATGCAATAAACTACCAAACACACCCATTTATGACTCATTTATCAAAATGCCCAAAAATCCCCAAAGTGGGTGTTTCTCCATACTTATAAAACCATATACGTCAAATAATCAGTAATGACCAAATAACTCAAAAGTTAATAATTTCATGTAAAACATGTAAACAACTTTAAAATAAACATTTTGGCATGTACACCGTTTTCATAAATCATCTTGAACTCACCTTGCTAGATTTAGGCTAAATCTAAATTTTACCCCTAAAACTCGAATCTCCAATGAAGAAGGCTTGAATCTCCAAGAAACTTATCTAGATCTTAGATACAACACATCTACAAGGTCACTTCAACATACAAGACACCAAAATCACACCCAAGTTGAAGGATGAAAGAAAAAATGATGAAATCATCAAACCTAGCTTAACATTGAGAGAGATGAGGAGCTTACCACCACAAAATAATCTTATATATTCCAATATACTTCCAATCTATTTCTAAATCCTTGCAGAGCTCTCAAAAACGAAACCATGGCAACTTGAATCACAAAAATCGGAGTTGTGATGAAGAAGATATGAAGAAATGAAGTTTAGTGGCTGAAAATCGGGTTTTTAGGCTCGACCAGGGGGTTTCGCGACTTACCACGCGACCTTAAGTCGCGGCATTAGCCGCCCGCTTCCCCTGGTTTTCTTCTCGTTCACTGTTTTGGCCGTAACTTCTTTGTTATAGCTCCATTTTTGCTCCGAAAAGAACCGTTGGACTCGTAATTGAATCCTTTATCCATCAAGACTATAAAATCTAGGATTCAAGTCCAAAATCAAAAATCTTATTTTTCCCTTTAAGGCTACTGATTTCTGTATTAACTTGAAATGATGTTTTTCGAAATTCGGGGTGTTACAAACTCTACCAACTACATCAGTATCACTACCAGCAAATCTATTACAAGACATATCAGGAATTGATTCCGCTTTTTCATCAGACTTCTTTTTAGGTCGCCATTCAGTTCGTTCTTCTAACCTTTTCTTTCTTAAATCTGAAACAAAAGATTTAGATTTATTAGAAAAATCAGATTTCTGAGATTGCCTTTTTTTTTGTTTACCAGTGTTAGTCCGTTTCTGCGAGCGCCATTTCTTTTGCTTCTTACCCTTAGCATAATAATCAGCATTCACAGAAACTGTTTGACCAACCTTAGTTGATGATTCAACTTCGTGCATACTTGGTAATACTTTACCATTAATGACAAAAGTAGAATGATCTAGAAGTGGAGCGTTGAAGTCAAACATATCAGTTTCTGTAACACACCCATCATCAGAATTCAGGAAATCATTTGCAGACGCAAATAAGTCGTCAAAATCATCTTTTGAAGTTTGAGGTGCCTTAGAAAAATTAGAACACTTTGTAGAGTTGGTTTGAAAAACAGTGTTCTTTAGTACTGTTGAAAATACACTTTGTTCTAAATCAACCAAGATTCTTTCATCAGATAAAACGCTTTCAAGCTCAATTATTTTGCTTTCTAGAATAAGTGGAGGAACATAAATTTTTGCAGTTGCAGGTTTTACCCCCATCTCAGAAGTAGAATAGCTAGCAAAATAATCATTTGAAAGAACTTTTGGTTGTTCTGAAAGATAACTTTCATTCAGCTTTTGATAGCAGAATGGTGGTTGCATTTTCTTTAAATTCTTTCTTTTGTCATTTTCTTTGGCCTCAACTTCATCCGGTGACTTGGTAACAAATTTGGGTTTTAAATGATGATATTTGCCAGCAACAAAAAGAAAATCAAAATTATATAACATTGGTTGTTTTCTGATGGATTTCTTTAAGTAATGGGGGTTATCGTAACCAAGTCCCCATTTCTCTTTAACATCAGCCTCTTCATTGGGTGTATTCAGAAAAATGGTTTGATCTGGTTATCCTCTAGCATATAATTTTGCTTCCAAAACATTTACCTTCTTGGCTAAGCTCTTATTTTCTACCTGCAATTTATAAGCTTTTAGCACAGATTCTTGTTTTTCCAAATCAGACTTAGAAATTTTAGACATAAAATTAGAAATCTTATTTTCAAAACAATCATTTTCTTGTTTAAGGTTAGACACGGATTTGTTCAGAGAATCAATGAGATCTTTGTTCCCAACAACAGCTTTGTTAAGTTCAAAGATCTTTTAATTTTTCTTCGCAACTCTGCTCTTTTCCTTTTTTAGTTTCTTTTGAAGGTCTTGAAGTTCGACCATCATGGCTTCCATTTTATTCATGAAATCATGTTCAGATAAGTTCATTACCTCATTAGATGCCTCTTCTTCTGAATCATCATACTTTACTGCATCACCCATCAAGCACATGTGAGCTGCTTCTTCTTTTCTTCCTCGACATCTGAATGATTTAACCAAAATTCGTCTTCAGTCATCAATGCCTTGCCAGCTTCCTGTTGCTTGGCCAAGAGCATTTTGTTCTTGTAGTATTTCGAGTTGCGAACTTTCGGCTTCTGACAGTCCTTTGCATAATGACCAATCTTGCCACAATTTTAGCATTTGATCAGATCATTAGTCTTGTTTTTAGCACCAATGTAGTCATTCACAAACTTCTTCCATTCATCTGGCTTCTTCTCTATGTATCTCTTTTCCTCAAATCTTTGACCTTCTACTCTCTCACGGTGCTCATGATTCTTCGATCCTGATGAAGAGTATCTCTGAGAGTTAGACCCTGGCTTTTTGTAAAAAAAAATTCTGGAAAGCACGGGTCAGTAGCAACATGGCTTATTTGAGATTTTCTCCATCATCACTATCAGATTCAAAATCATCTGAGCTAGAGATAATAATCTTTTTCTTCTTCTCTTTCTTCTCTTTCTCTTTCTTCTCTTTCTTACCAGCTACAAGTGCAATGTGGTCAGGAACTGTTAGAGCACAGAATTGTTGGATTCAAGATCATAAAGATTGAAGACAAAAGTTCAAGAAGTCAAAAGCTGAAAGTCAACTCTCTAGTGAAAGTCAAAGCCATTTGTTAATAAAAGTCAAAGTCAACATTTGTATTTGTTTGTTTCTTGGTATTTGGTAGTGGGTATAAATAGCCTTTGTTTGTCTTTGTAATCAGTAACACACACGAATCAGAGAAGAGCTTCATTCATATTATTCTAGAGTGAGAAAGCTTGTAGAGAGAGAATATGTGGAGAGAAAGATAGAATTTGTAATATGTGATTGAAATCAATGAATGTGATTTAGATTCTCATCTTGATTGTATTTTGTATCAATTAGAACTTGAATATTAGGGAATAACAATTGGTATCAGAGCAGATCCAACAATGAAATCAGATCAAGAAATAGAAAAAGTGTGGTTCGACACTGTGTTCTTGAGTCGGTAATCAAATTCTGAGTTCTAGTGCGAATTTCGTGTTGTAATCGATCAGGTTTTGTGTGCTTAGTGATTTCGATCGAGTCTGTATGGTTTAATTTATGTATTGTATTGTAATAGATTTGTAATTTTGAATTTTGTTGAAGTTTTTGTTCACGAGTTCATACGCACTGTATCATCGATCGTTTTGTATTTTGAATGTTTGTTTTTGAAAATTTTGCATTGTAACTTGTTCTAATATTGAAATCAAGCATCCCTACAAAATTTCAAGTCAATTGGACAAGGTTTGAGTCGAAAATCGATGAAAAAGTGAAGTTTTGGTCGATATTCTGAAGAACGCGCAAGATCTACGAAACGCGCAAGTTCTTCGATAGAACGCGCAAGCTGAACAATTTCATTTTTGGCCAAAACGCGCAAGGCATTATTAGCGAGTTCTAGAAACTCGCTGGTTGAAGTCTGCGAGTTTTGAAAGTTGGGAAAATTTTCTAAGTGTTGAAACGCGCAAGCCATGGTTAGCGAGTTTGCTCAAACGCGCAAGTAGTGCCTAGCGAGTTTTTGGAACGCACATATCTCTATTAACGCGTTTCAACGTGAATAGTTACTTGCGTGTTTAGGCATTAGCGAGTTTCATCGAGAACAGTATCTTGCGAGTTTCAACGATTAGCGAGTTTCAGCAACTAGCGAGTTTATTAAAACACGCAAGTCTTTGCATGCGAGTTTCACAAACACGCACGCTTAAACCTGCGAGTTTCACTTTGAATAGTGGTTTGCGAGTTTCTGTACTTAGTCAAAATTTTCAAAACTGTAATATGGCCTTTAATAGTGAAATTTTTTTCTCTAGGGGCGCTGCCCTCGACCCCCGTGCTAAGTCTGCGGAGGGGGACATAGTTCTTTTTGTGATCAAAATCTCTGATTTTTTTCAAGTATTTCTATATTCTTGAGATTTCATATTTTGGACTAACGATCATTTTTCAAGTTTCTTTTTGTAACAGATATTCAAGATGAGATATTTTTCTGATGATGATAAAAAGAAGATTGCCAAGCTCAAATTAGAAAATAAAAATCTTGCTTCCTCAGTTGACTACTACTCAAAGAGATCAAAGAAATACAATGATGAAAGGAAGATACTGAGAGAAGAAGTTAGTGCTTTAAAGACTATTAATGAAGATCTTCTGAAAAAGACTTCTGGGCTCCATGAAGAAAAGGTCTTGTTTTTGGAAGCTGAAAACACTAAGCTAAAGAACAAGATTTCTGATTTAGAAGAGCACATTGTTAAGATTTCTGAATTAACCGGGTGTGCTAATGAAAAGAATATCTTTGAATTAGAACTGCAAATTGTTGAAGAAAGATCAGTTTTTGATAAAGAAAAGAAAGAGTTTGCTAAGAAATTCTCTGAGTTTTCCAGAAAATGTGCTGACGAAAAGAAGAAGGTTGGGCTTAAATGCATTAAACTTTCTCAACAAATCTCTGATTTTGAGAAAGTAATCATTCTGGAAAGGGAAAATTTTGCCAAAGAGAATAAGTTAGTAGAGCAAAAGAATGTTGGGATATTCAAAGAGATATTTGGTCAGAGGACAAATGCTGAAATGGGCTTTGAGGAAGAAAGAAGCTTGTTTGAAGCTGAGATCAAGAAGCTTACTGAGAAGCTATCTGAGCTATCTACAACTGCATTGAAAGATCAAAAAGCGAAGTCTGAATTAAAGAAAGAGATTGACCTGCACATCAAAGAAAAGAACAGTCTATCTTCAAAGATTAAAGAGCTTGAAAAGATTGTTTCAAAGGTGGTGGTGACTGAGCAAACGCCTCTAGAGTCACAAATCCACACACCTAGAAATAATTCAGCTGACTTCAAAAAGACAGCCTCAAGTTCACATCTGAAAACTATTTATTCAAGAAGGTTAGTCAATTCATTTGATCAGATTCGTACAACTAACATTTTCTATGATTGGAAAATAGATGGTTCAGGTACACACAGGAGAAGAAGGAGATATAAAGAAGAGAAGCTGGTTTAGAAGATAAAACCAGTTGAAGATGAGAAGAAGGAAGAAAAGAAAGGAAAGAAGGAAGAGAAGACAGGTAACAAATCATTTGTATCTGCCTCAAATGCAAAGAAGAACAAAGTGCAGAAAGATAAACTTGATCTCGCTTATTCGAGAGATCAAATGATCAGGTTATCTAAAAAGAGGTATTGTTCTTACTGTAATACATATGATTTTGTTCATAAATCTAGTGATCATTTCTGGTATGGTTCTTATTCCGTTACTCCCATAAGAACTGCAACTAACGTTCATGGACCCAAATACCAGTGGGTACCAAAACCGAAAGATGAATCTGTGTTGCAGGCACCTACAGTCAAGGGGGAGTAAGAGAACTGAGGCTTCTAAGTAAATCAGCTTAGGACTCGTACTTCAACGTAGTATGACTTCTAAACACAACAGTTTAGGACTCGTACTTCAATGTTGAAAAAGATGTTACTTCCGGGCTGATAAGAGATTGTACTCCAACACTCAGATGAGGATATCAACCTTCAAGGGGGAGTACATATGTTTCTGAAAATATGTATTCGGAAGATATGACGAACTACACTTCAAAGGGAGTTGTATATCTCTATCATGTGCCTTTTTCAATGACATATTTTAGATGCATAATTTCAGGGGGAGTAAAGGTGATGATTTCTGATTATTTCAGATCAGAACTCGTATCTTAACAGTTTTATTGCTTTATGTCATTTTATTTTCAAATAATTTTGTGAATAAATTTGCTTTGACTAGACTTTAAGACTTATGCAAGATGAGAGAGGATGACACGATCATATCTTTATGACTTCAGCTGACTTCATGAGATTTAAGCATGCATAGAAAGGTTTAATTTCTTATCTTAATCTCATATATGGTTGAAAGAGGGACAACTTTCAATCATAGAAAACATGTTCTTAAAATGTTCAAACCACTTCCCGATTCTTAAACAGATTTCATGAATTGGAAGTGTATTTTTAAATGTTTTCATTTTTCATTTTGAGCTTTAATGTTTTTCAAACCGTGTGTTTCCAAAGATAAATACTTGCGTATTGTCTTTTCATATACTTTCAAGTATTCACACACACCGGTTTCATTTCTTGTTCAAATTGTTCTTACCATGTCTCATATTTGAAACATATTTTCGATGGTAAGACACTCCGCTTGTACTTCAAAGAAATTTGAGCGTATTGTAACACCCTAAAATCAGAGTAAATTAAAACATGGAAAACTTGGCAAATATGACGAAAGTAATTCCATTAACTTCCCATAAATGGGATCAGTCCATTAGATTATACAATCCTATACAAGGATTTCATCAAAAGAATGGGACTTAACAATGCCCAACATCAATACTAAAATATTTCCAAAAACCTCGAGACTCAAAACTCGTCTCTCCAAAAAACCCGGCACCCACCGCTAATGGAAACCTGTTATACACATCATTTGAGAAAAAGTGTCAGACTTTAAAGCCTGGTGAGAACATACAGTTTATAAACTCAAAAGATAAAATATTTGCAACAAGATAACATTTCCAAAGAGGTTAAACTTATAATTTAGGTCCTTGCCACAAGCGGGCTTTTTCGTTATAAACATGCCACAAAAGGACCGAAAACAAATCTTTTTACCAAGGATTGTGGCGAAACACAAAGTTAGGCCAACAAACCGAGTTACGAGCTAAACCAATTGGAATCCACGGATACGAATCACAAAGTACGTGCTTCAACGTGAGATCAAGCCCCAAGCGCAAAACCAAGGTATACTTCTTCGCTAGGATCACTATGAACCATGGCTAGTATCCGGCCTCACATAACCGTACCAAGTTGACCTCAAGGAACAAGTGATCCCTAGCTACAATTCTGGGGAATGTAACATCCCAACAATACAGTCTACTCAAAACCTAGGGATCCACTAGTAATGGTAAGGACTCGTCACAACAACATATGTGACCAACCATAAATAAATATATGGTACAAGTACATTTTATAAACAAAATGCTACTCCCAGTTCAACTTCTGGTAAGAATGAAAGTCGTTAAAATGAGTTTATAAATATTCTTTTCAAATGACCACATAGTGTAAATAAAACATCATTTTACTTCAATAAGGCGGAACCCGTCATTTTGGTCAAGTCTGACCGGGAACCCCGAGAATCACCAAAAACTTCATTTATAATAAAATGTAAAGAACATAAAATCATACCGTAGAAATACTTTAGATTTCGCAAATAAGAGTTTTGACATGTATAAAGTTTGTAAAATGGTAGTAGGAACTCACCGATAGGTTTTTGGAATAAAACCTAGAAAACCAGATAACGATCACGACGAAGAGGTGAAGCTTAAAACACCGACCCCTTGCTAGAAACGACGAAAACTAGCAACCAAACGAACCTTCAAAGATCGAAAGATAAAGAGAGAGAATAAGAGAGAGAGAGAAAGAGATATTTAGATTTGAGAGAATGAGATATTTAGGAATATGAACCCTCTTTAAGCGGTCTATGCAACTTCGCGGGTTATGCCGCGACTTCAACCCGCGGCATAACTCGCCCGTGTCCAAAAACCCTAAACCATCCAGTGGGTTACGCGGGTTATGCCGCGACCTCTAGTCGCGGTGTAACTCGCGTAGTTCTCAAAATCCAATATCCAACAGAGGGTTACACGGGTTGTGCCGCGACCTCTAGTCGCGGTGTAACTCGCGTAACTCACTGTTTCTCCCCAAACTTCACAAAAACCAAAACGAGAACCAACCAAACACGGAGCTAACGACAAAAGCTTAACATAAGAATAGTAAGGTTACACAACTGAAATCCGGGGTGTTACACGTATTTTCATTTCGAAGCGTTTAGTTCAAGAATGTCTATATTTTTGAATCGTATGGACAATATCTGTTATTTTGACCATAAGCTTTAATTGTTATATCATTCATTTCTGATCATTTTCATACAATGTCAGATTTTCAAACAAGTCTTTTGCATTCATATTCATTCATTCAATATACTTGTTTGAAAATACTTCAATGTTTAAAAATGCTCATATCTTCATGATTATATTCTGAGCGTATTTACATCTGACATTTGTATATGAGCTTTAACTGATAAAGTTAAATCATTATGAGCAACACGTTCTTTTAGGATCATACATGGGTTCTTTGTGCTAGGAATTAACTGAACTTCTATGGAATCACGTTAATTAGTGATTTCTACCCAAGAAGTTAATCCTTAGAGATTGAGTGTGAGGAGTCAAAAGAAATGAGTGTGGGTGTGATGAGGTAAAATGTAAAAGAGAGTTTGGTTAGTTGTGAGCTTAATGATTAAAAAGAAAGAGGGTGTGAGATCAGAGTAAAAGAATATCAAACTCTGCACCAACTACTTTCTGAGCCGGGCAGCCACATTACTAGCGTTTCACAACTCTTTGGTGAACGTTATTGAAACAGGAAACTAGCCCATGCCAACTCTTGCTAAAACCCCACCAGCTACTCATTTTCTTCTCAAAAAGAAAATGTTTCATATTTTTCTGGGGACGCAACACATTATCTATCTGGTTTTCATTTGGAAAATCTGGATATTGAAAAAGAAGGAAGTCTGCCCCACCTTCGCATTTCAATCATGCACATTGAGTCTGTGTTTATCTACTATTGTCTCTGTGGTTTACACTATTTTGAGCCTTTATAAAAGCAATTATTCGTGCTTAATTCTTTCTACACTTGAACGAACACACAAGGAATTTGTTTTCTTGTCATAACATTCATAGAAATTGCCTTTGTGGTGTTTCGATGATTGGATGGAAGCCCTGGGGGAGTGAACATCAAAAAGCTCCTTTATATTGTGTATTCGTTACACACAGTGACATCGTGTTACTAACAGGCATGTTAACTGATTCATTTGTTGATTCAGGTGTTACACTCATATTTTGTCTAGATTTGCAAAGATCTGGATGAATACTTTGTTCGAATTGGCAATGAATCAGAGGCTCATTATCAAAGATCCGTGGTTAGATAGACTTTCAACGACATTTCTTGGAGAGAGTTTTGATGATATTGATGCTCAAATCATCAAAAAGGGGGAGAAGAATACAAGAAATGTTTGAATCAGATATGTTAAAGTTGAGAGAAAATGTTCAAGAATTGATTGTTAAAGGAAGATTGTTGTTCAAAGACGAAAAGAGTTCAAAGATTTCAGTTTGTTGAAGATAATCTGTTTGTTGAAGATAATTTGCTGAAGCAATCAGATTTGTGTCTAAAAGAGGTTTGGTTACAACCTTGGGAGAGAATTTTCTGAGCTTATCAAAGAAGAATTTCATTGTGTTAAAAGGGAGTTTGTAAATCATATTTGTATAAAAGGGGGAGCTTAATCAAATCGAGCTTAAGAGAGAAGATTGAATTGCTAAATCTTTTTACGAATGATCTTGATCCAAAGGGGGAGTTGTTAGAGCACAAAATTGTTGGATTCAAGATCATAAAGATTGAAGACAAAAGTTCAAGAAGTCAAAAGTTGAAAGTCAACTCTCTAGTGAAAGTCAAAGTCATTTGTTAATAAAAGTCAAAGTCAACATTTGTATTTGTTTGTTTCTTGGTATTTGGTAGTGGGTATAAATAGCCTTTGTTTGTCTTTGTAATCAGTAACACACACGAATCAGAGAAACGCTTCATTCATATTATTCTAGAGTGAGAAAGCTTGTAGAGAGAGAATATGTGGAGAGAAAGATAGAATTTGTAATATGTGATTGAAATCAATGAATGTGATTTAGATTCTCATCTTGATTGTATTTTGTATCAATTAGAACTTGAATATTAGGGAATAACAGGAACTTTCTCAGCTTTCTTCTTTCCAGCCCTTTTTTCTTCAACTTCCTCCTCATTCTGTCTTAAAGTCTCGTAGATTTCGTAAAGAGGTATATCACTCAAGTCTTTCATCTGTTTCATTCTGCGGGTATGTTTCTTCCATTCATGTTGCAGAATGCTGAGGAACTTCACATTGTTTTCAATCTGCTTCTTCTTGACTTTATTCTTTGAAAGTTCTAGAAGAAGTACAAATCTCTCATAAGTGTCCTCCAGACTTTCATTCTCTTTCGCTTTAAACTCCTCGTAGCTATTTATGCAATTAGCTACCTTCATCTGATTGCCTACTTTGGAGTCCATCATCATCTTTTGTAGTTGATCCCACATCTTTTTTGCATTGGCTTTATAGTTGTCGATCTTGATGTATATCTCATTAGGGATACTTTGAAGAAGAAGAGATCCCGCTTGTTTGTCGGCTTTGATTCTGTTCTTTTACTCATCGGAATACTGGGCATATTCCTTTGAAACAGTTTTCATCTTTTGTACTCTGTCCTCGTCTCTATCCTCACTGTCAGATGATTCGTCATCTGGTATTTCGACAATAGGTAATACCATGGGACCTTCCTTGATAGACAGAAGTATTTTATCTCCATTTGCATGTCGGTCAATGAAATCCAGAAATCTGTCGTTCCATTGCTCATACTCCCCTTTGAATAGAACAGGGGGCTTTACATCTGTGCCAATTGAAAGTGCATCCTTTGAAGTTATCCTGTTTTCGGAAATATTCAATAAGAAACTCGAAACTGATCGTTAGTCCAATAGAAATCACGAAAATACAGAATAATATTGAAAGAAATTTGACAAAGAAAATTCTGAAAATCTCTAAGTCTAGAATTCGTAGGCAGCACTTGAAATACAAAGAATTTGCGAAGTATAATTTGAAATACAAGAAATTCGCAAGATTAGAAGCAAACACTTAGAATTCTCAGGCTAAAGAAAACATTCAGAATTCGTAAGCAAGAACAAGATAGAATTCGCAAGATAGAGACTTAAGAATCCTACACTTAGAAAATTTTCACACAATTCATAAAAACCACAAGAATTCGTAGACTACTCTTCTGAGAATTCCAAGGAATTCGTAGAATAGTCTAATGCGAATTCTCAGATCTACGAATTCTTTACTTAGGAAAAATCTCACACAGATCTACGAATTCTGAACAATTCGTAAACAAGAGTAATGCGAATTCTTAGAATTCTTAACACTCAGAAATGTGAATTCTATGCAACTCGCAAGAGACACACTTGCGAATTCTGAACTTAATTTTTTTAGAATTAAGCCTATGCAAATTCTACGAAATTCGCAAGAGACACATATGCGAATTCTCTGCTTTTTGCAATACACTGATCTGCGAATCCTGTCCTTATGATTTTTCAGAAACAACTAAGTGAAATCTGATGAAATCTGCAACTTCTTGGAACTTTTCTACGAATCCTTCATGATTTCTACGAATTCTTTGAACTTTGCGAGTTCTTGGTGATTCTTGCGAGTTCTTCAAGATGGTCTACGAGTTCTTGAGATCTACGAATAAAAAACCCTCTGATCTGCTCAAAAACCTATCTAGACATCAAATTTTGAACTCTAACTTTGTCAACTTGATCACCTAAACGCCTAAAATCAATTTTGATCAATGAAATTCAATAACAACTACACAAGAATACAAATTGATCCATTACAGTGCATGACGAACTCGTGAAACTCGAAACTCTAAAATTCAACAATTTATTATCGATTACAGTGCAAGAGTTCAAATCGCCTATACAATTTCATTCTAAAAAACTTTCGATTACCAACAAATCAATTACAACTCGAAAAACAGACACAAAATTTAAAAGGCTTTTGAACTCGATGAAACAGTGCGAACTCTGTATTTCGATTGATTTCTTTATTGAATCTGCTCTAATACCAATTGAGTGCCCCAGATTCAAGTTTCTAAATCGATTACTATTAACAATCAAACAAATATGATTTAACCAACCTGTTTTCAATTCAGTTAATCAGAATATGTTTACAATTTTCTCTCTGAATGTTCTTTCTCTCTCTAGCTTTCTCTCTCTAGCTTTCTCTCTACAATGCTCTGAATTAGGATATGTACATACAACTTCCAACTTACAACCACACCTCTAACAACTAGCCATATAACTATTTGAACACAGTACACACGCTAAAACAAATTACAACACAACATTGACTTTGACCTTTATTTAAAACAAATGACTTTGACTTTCTCATGAGAGTTGACTTTGAGCATTGACTTCTTGAACTTTGACTTTCAATTTTTCATGATCTTGTATCCAACATAATCAAGCTCTAACATCCCTTGATATACTTTTAAAAATCTCTGAAAATCGAGACTATAGCAACAAGAATCATCCAAAACGGAGTTGGGATGAAGTAGATATGAGGAAATGAAGAGAACTCAAGAAAATCGGGCATTTAACCCTTTGGACCCCGACCACCATTGTGACCAGTGATTGTGCCATTAGTATTATTGCCAGATACAATCGTATAGATTGTACTAAGGCTGATCTTCTCACGATGACTATGACAAGCGATTGTGCCCTAGGCACAATCGCAAGACACAATCGCACAAAGTGTACCGACCGCATGCTCGACCATTCATCGACCGTTTTCCCAGTCGTTCCTTGACCATTTTCTCGGCCATTCACCAAATGTTTTTCCCGATCGTTCACCGATCATTCATCAACCGTTTTCCCAAGCCGGTCCTCAACCATTTGTAGAAAATTTAGGGTGTTACAGGATTGTAGTTAGATTGGTGTATTACATGGTTTTGGATATTGATTCTTATGTTTTTGGATCTTCAAATTGATTTGGGAATGGTTGGATATGGAACTTTGGTTGAGTAATGGATCTTGGTGTTGCACAACTCAAACAGTCGTATAAGTGACTTTCTGTGCAACTTTAGTCACGACTAGGGCTTTAAACGAACCGAACGTTCAGCGAATCATTCGTGAACCGTTCGGCGGGAAGTTAAATAAACAAACATGAACAAATATTTTTGTTCGTTTAGTTAAATGAATGAACATGAACAAATATCTTATTCGTTCATTTATGTTCGTGAACGTTTGTTCATTTATGTTCATTAATGTTCGTTTATTTATGTTCGTTTGCATTTATTTAATGTTCTTTTACTAATGAAAATACTTTAACAATTAAATATTTAAGAAATTAATATTTGAACAACAATTATATATAATATATTAATTATTAATTATATTATAGGATAATAATAAACAATCTTATCATTTTTTGAAAAAAAAAACTAAAAAAAAGTGTTGATATGCATAAACACCACCTTCTCTTATATACATATTTGGACACCTATTTTTTTAACTAAACTACCGATGTGGGATACATATATAGTTAGTCATCAGCTTTTTTACTTTCTAGTTCTCACCGCTTCATCAAAGGAAAGTGGGATTTTCTCCCATCCCACATCGGTAGCAAACAACAACATTGTGCTCTACCCCATAGTATAAGTATGATCCTCACCCTCTTGTATTTTCAAACCCTTCACCCCTTGCCTCCCTTGGTGGTTTGAGCCCATTAGCTTGAGTCTTGCCTTGTGGCTTGGGTTCCATTAGCTTGAACCTAAGGGCTTGAGTTCTTTTCAGTATAAATATTTCCCGTTCATTAAAATTCGTTCGTTTATGTTCGTTTAGCTCATTTAATTTCGTTCATTTACGTTTGTTTAGCACTTAATAAACAAACCTGAACAAACAAATATTCTTAATGAACGAACATAAACAAAAAAAATGCGTTCGTTTATCGTTCATGTTCGTTTGTTTGTGCAGTTAAGTTAAACGAACGAACATGAACACGCCTCTGTTCGTGTTCGTTCAGTATGTTTACAACCCTAGTCATGACACAAGTCCCTTCAGGCAAGCGACTTTGTGCACAACTTTAGTCATGGCACAAGTTACGCCAGACATTGTTTGATGCCTTATTGATTTTTCTTCTTTTCTCGATTCGGGTAGGTTCGATGCTTTGTTTAAGGGGTTGCTTTAAGGATTATAAAAGATGGTTTTTGAGATAATTAAGAGGGTATAACACTTATCTTAATTAGTTTGATTTAGGCGTTCGGTTTGGACGTTTTCGTTTAGGCTTGTGGTGGGGTGCATGTAACACCTCTAAGATAGGAAACAATTTAAACCGTAGAAACAAAGAGGATTGAAAACTAAATCAAATATAATCACCCAATAAAAGAGGAAATAGTTAAAGAGTTTATAATAAGATAGTGAATGGTAACTAACAACCTGCTAATCTAATACCAATACTAGATTCAGATTACAACAGGTGTTGCTACAATCCCAAAAGAATACTATTCAAAGTAACTCCGCGAGTATCCTCCAAAAGATGGTAACCCAAAAATGCTTCTATCGACAACATCGCTCCACTCAAACCTTGGGAACCCCACCGCTAAGCGATCCTGATATACATGTCATTTTAAGAAAAACTGTTAAACATGACGCCTAGTGAGAAGAAACAGTTATATGGTAAAGCTATAAAACAGTAAAATGGATAACATAACTTTAATCAATGAACTTAGTAAGAATGGACCATTTCAACCCTTAAAAGGGTATCAACTGACGGGGGAGACCCGATTTACCATTTCCTCCATTTTGAAGATTGGGAGTTTGTGGCTTGTGTTGGTGTCCTAGAAGTGTTTGATTGATGGATTAAAGTTGTGGATGAGGTAATCATCCCTTCTCTACATTTATGAAAATTAGGGTTTCAACATAAGTTGAGGTTTTTATGTGAAAAATGTTTGGGGAATGTTTCTATATGGTTATTTACGGTTGGATATGTATGGATCTAGGTTTTTGGAGGTTTTGGCTTGAAGGATTCAAGTTTCTCCAAGGAAGCTCAAGTTTGGAGTAAAATCTAGATTTAGCCTGAATCTAGCAAGGTGAGTTCAAGTTGCTTTGTGAACTATGTACATGCAAAATGAGTATTTTGAAGTAAAAAGATGTTTTACTTGGTAAATGTCAATGTGTTGGGTATTTTGATAAGTTTTCATATTTGATAAACTTGGGTTGTTTTAATCTCATGAAATGCTCATATTTGGGTTTTGAATATTTCAACAAGTAAATAGCATGATTTATGTATTCTTGGTGATTTTGTACAAGTAGAGTCTATTTTATGATTTATGCATCTCTGTCGAGTGCTCTACAAACGAGATCTAATTCATGATATATGCATTTTGGTGTAATTGATTTCATAAACCCATTTGGAAAATGATATTTCCCACTTTGTGTCGAGTTTTGGGTTAATCACATATTTGAAGAATGTATTGCATAAATGTCATTTAAATGCGTTTTATTATTTGGGGGCCGTTATTTGTTGGTCAAAAGGATTTTGAGCTCTTAGCTTGGTTTTGACTTAAAAGAGTCTTGGGGACATTTGTCCGGTTTTAATGACTAAATGTAGAGCCCATTTATGATTTACATTTTAATGCATCTTGTTGCATATTAATGATAATTACATGCTTGAGTGCATTGGTCATTCTTGTGTAGTCATGTAATGTTAGACTGTGTTACATTGGATCCATAGGCACGTAAGCCAGTCTTATTTGATGGTCAATTGGGTAGTACGGGTTGGACTCCGGGACCCATGTTGTATGATCTTGACCTTTAAGTGTACACTAGGAGGGTTGAGTCCGGTTGTGCTATTATGATGATGGTGTTGGATCATAAATTTCATTCAAGATTAATGTTAAGGGTTTAAATTGCAATTATGTTAAAGTTAAAGTTCAGGGTTCAATTTGTAATGAGTTGATAGTTATTTGTAATTGGGCCCAAGCCCATTAGGCTTATACGGCCTAAGTATTTATAGTTATTAGTTATTAGGTTTTAGGGTTAAGTCTCATAATTATCATAATCAGAAAAGGTAGCCGTACGTATTATTCTCTGTAATCGCAAGCCTAAGGTATCAAGAACACACACTGGTTTTCATTGATTAATCAAGGGATCGTGGTATGTTATTCTGATTTATTATCTCTTGATCTTATTGTGTTGTGTGTTTAATTATCAACTAGAGTATCTGGGTTTAACAAGTGGTATCAGAGCCTAAAGAATCAAGTTTTCTGGATTAAAACTGAATTTATCGATACGCGCTGTGTGAAAATCGATTGGTTGAATTATTGTGTTTTTATGCTTAAAATCGAATTGATTAGATGTGTTTTATGCTATTGAAAGTTATCTGATTGGTTAATTGCATTGTAAATCATCAATTGATTGGCTTTTTGATGATATTTGGATATGGGTTCGTATATTCATCGACCACTGTGTTCATAAAATTGATGCATGAAAGTTGAATTTAATCTCTGATTTTGATTGCATTGTGATCGATACATGTTCTGGGTTACAAAAGTTTGAATGTTTGCATTCAATTTCTGTGTTCGTTGTGATTTCTGGGTTAATTATCGTCGTTCTGGGTCGACCTTCAAGAACATACCGGTCATTATTTAAGAGCGGTCCGGTTTCGATCAGTACCCCGGTCGACCGCATAATACCGGTCGATATACCGGTCGCCCGGTAAACACACAGTCCATACCGGTCTTACCTTGGTCCGGTCGCGCCATACCGGTCACGGACTTCGGTCGAAATACTGGTCCAAGCAGGATATCAGTCGACACATTACCGGTTAAATCACTTTACCGGTCGAACTCTTGTCCGGTCGACAAGATTTCGGTCAAAGCATCGGTCGTGCAACATCCCGGACGAACAGAACACCGGTCGAGTGAGACACGGGTCAGCACATCGGTCGAGCAAAATTTGTCTTTTTGCACCAATTTCACAATTTTTGCAAACTGTAATATGGCCTTTAATTGTGGAAAAAATTTCTCTAGGGGCGTTGCCCCTCGACCCCACAAGGGCGTTGCCCCTTGACCCCATCCGCTAACCGGGTAGCGGGACCCCCGTGCTAAGTCTGCATAGGGGGACGTATTTCTTTTTAGTGATCAATTTTTTTCAGTATTGTTTTGTGTTTTATACTGTTTGCTAATTCTGCATTTGATTATTTTTGGAAATTTATTCTTCTGAAAATTTTTTAGTGTAGTTTTTATCCAATACTTGATTCTAACGATCTCATCTAGTTTATTCTCTTGGTACAGATAAGTTTGATTACTAACCATACAGCCAAGATGTCGAACCAGTTTCTCTCAATGGGCTCTTAGTCCAAACCTCCTGTTCTCATGGTTGATGAGTATCAGGAATGGAAGAAGAGAATGATCCAGTTTCTGAATCACAAGAACAAAGACTATATGGAATCAATCATAAATGGTCCGGTAAATCCAATGATCAGAGTACCGGGTCAAGCAGCAACTGCAACCTCTCCAGAAATCCCTGACACGTTTGTTCCCAAACCTTATCAGTACTTCACTGAAAAGGAGAAAGAGAAGTATAAGATAGATGAAGAGGCTCTCATTTACCTGACAATGGCCATCCCAAATGACATCTACAATCTAGTAGACAGTCGAGATTCAGCTCAAGAAGTCTGGGATGAACTAGCAAGACAGTTTGAGGGAAGTGAAGCTTCAATTAAGGCTAAACAAAACCTGTGCATTAATGCCTATGAAGGATTTCATGCAAGGGAAGGGGAGACACTGCTTGATACTTATAACAGATACAACATCATTCTGAATGACCTAAGAAGTAACAATATCTCTAAATCTGCTTCAGAGATAAACTATAAGTTCATCAAGAACTTGAATCCTGAATGGAAGAACTTTGCCATCAACCTTTAGATGTCAAAGAACATGGCTCAAGAGAATGTAACTGACATTCTCTCCACTCTTTCTCAGCATGAAGAAGAGGTGACATCTATCAACAATGAGTCCAAAAATCTGAGGGACTCTGTGGCTCTCATAGCTGGCAAAGAAAAAAGTTCAAGTTCTGGTCATGTATCTACTGCAAGGTCAAAGAAAAGGGTATCTAAAGCTTTTGTTACGGAAGCTACTGGGTCTGATTCTGCTTCAAGTGATGAAGAACTGGAAATTGATTCTGATCCAGATATACAGAAGTTCTCTGAGGACTTGGCTCTAATTACTCGACGATTCAAGAAGAGCTTTGGCAAGAAAAAGTACTACTCAAAGCCAAAGTTTGAGGGGCACAAGAAAGAGAAGTCTGAAATACGATACCAGCCAAGGTATGGAAGAAGAGAGGACAGACAAGAAGAAAGGAAAGATGACAGGAAGGAAAACAGAAGAGAAGAAAAGAGAGAGGAGAATAAAGAAGACAGAAAGGATGAAACAGGCATATGCTACAATTGTGGCAAATTTGGGCACTTCTCCAGAGACTGCAAGTTCAAGAAAGTAAAGAACTCAGAATATTATGCAAGGAAGTCACTCATTGCCAAGAAAGCTGAAGAAGGAAAGGTGCTTATGGCTGAAGAAGAAAACTGGTTGTTCCAAAGTTCTGATGACGAAGAGCAGGCACACTTCACCCAAGTTTCCTACATGGCAAAACTGGATGGTGACGATGAAGATTCTGAGGCACATTCTGAAGATGCAAACTCTGAGGTAAGTGATAATTCTGAACTTATTGAATCTCTGATGGCCCAAATACATAATATGAAAGATGAATTTGCTTTATTGAAAGGTAAACTTAGCTCGACACAACAATCAGTATTGAGTTTTCGTGATGAAAACGCTTTACTGAAAGTTGTTGTGGAAGATAAAGAAAAAGAAAAAGATGGTTTAAAAGCTGAAAAAGAATCCTTACAAATAAAAATATCTAGTTTAGAAAAGGATCTTGTGAATTTAATGCTGAAAAAGGTGAGATTCAAATAAAATTCGAAGTCTGTTTTCAAGAAAGAAATGAAGCTTATACCAAGATCAAGCAATTGGAGGATATTAACATGAAACGAGGTCAGACTGAGCAGACTTTAAATCTTTTAACAAACAGACTCCAAGATGTCAGATTTTACGATGTAAGAAAGGGCTTAGGTTTTGAAGAAAATAATGTCTTAAAAAGAGCACCAGAACATTTGTATAATGTTGATAAGATGGGCTCCACTCCTGCAACACCTGATATTCGTGACACTTTTGTTACCTTTCTTCAAGGAGAAACTCTCAATTTTGATAACTCTTCAAAAGGTAAAGAGGTGACTGAAAATGACCCTTCATCTTGTGCTGATTCAGTTTCAAGTTTTAAATCTGTTGGTTTTACTTATAAAGGATTGAACGAGAGTTACAAAACAAGAAAACCGGAATTTAGTGAATCTCCATCACTGTTCTCTCCTTATTCACCGACAGAATCAGCCAAGGTTGAAACCATTAATCCTGAATCTCAGTGCCAGTATGATGAGTCTGACTCAGAGACTGATGTTGAGAATCAGATTTCTACAGTTGAATCAGTCACTTCAGATTCCTCAAAAGAGACAAAAAGTGAAAATTACACGAATCAAAGCCTTAATATGACTGAGGAGATCTTTACTGAAATGATGAATGCTTCAGACTCTGATCCTGTTTCTGTTTTAGAGAAGTCAAATTATGTGAGTGATCATACATCTGAATTGATGAAGCAAATTGACATGTTGCAACAGTCTCTTGATGCGGTTGAAGATGAAAACTTTGATCTCAAATTTAAACTTGAAAAATCTTTGAAAGAAAATCAAGAGCTTTGCACAGATATCAATGATTTGAAAATCTCTTTGTTTAAAAATGCCTCAAATGATAAACAGATGTTCAATGATCTATGCTAGAAAGTGCGAACAAATCCAGAATTTGATGCTTCTACAAAACCTTCAGTGGTTTACTCTGATTGTCCTGAATATCCACCTAGTATTTTTGAAAAGGGTGAGACTTCAAGTACCTTAAGAAAAGAATCACCTTCTAAGTTAGAGACTAACAAGGTTCATGTTTCTGTTTCAGATATAAAAAGAAATGGAGTTGGGAGGAGTAAGAAGAATAAAGATGCTAGCTTGAATAAAAATGATAGTTTGAATTCTAGTAGTTGTACTTCAGACAATGTTATTTTGAAAAGTAATTCTTTTGATGAACATGAATGTAAGATTTGTTTCGATAAATCCAAGTTTATGAATTTGCTCGAAAGAATCTTTACTGCAAACACTGTTGGGATAGTTCTTTCAAATACTACTCCACTCCTAAGTCCAAGAAAAGTAAGAGAAAGGCTAAATTGAATCTTAATTCTAATTCTTCCACACAACCCAAAGTGTTTCGAGCTAAGGTTGCTAATCCTAAATCTAAGAAGCATTTTCAGGAATTGAATGTGAAAACAGTTTGGAAATGGGTTCCAAAACCCATATATGAATGGAGAGTGAAAGTTAAGCCTGCCGATATTCCTAAATTGCTTAAAGCTAACAGCGAAGGACCCATTCTGATATGGGTACCTAAGCAAAACTAATTGTTTTTGTACAGGCATGTCAATTGTGGGTAATAGATTCCGGATGTTCACGCCACATGACAGGATTCAAGCACCTCTTGCATAACTATGTGGAGGAGCCTGCCGGAGCAGTTAGATTTGCAAAATCAGAAGTAGAGGGAAAGGTCAAAGGATATGGAATGTTGGATAATGGAGTTGTGAAGATTCAAAGAGTGTTATATGTTGAAGGACTTGATCATAATTTATTTAGCACCAGTCACTTCTGTGACATGAAATATCAAGTATGCTTCATAACAACTCATTGTTATCTTGAGGATCCAGATGGTTACGAAGTCTTCAAAGCTGAACGCCATGGAAATCTATATTATGTAGATTTTCCAACACTGTCTGCCACACGTCCAGTATGCCTATTAGCCAAAGCATCAAAAGCACAGTTGTGGATGTGGCATCGCCGCTTGTCTCATCAAAATTTCAGATCAATAGTTAAGCTACTGAGACAAGGTCTGGTCAAAGGTCTACCAGAAATGAGGTTTGAGAAAGACTCACTATGCTCTGCATGTGAGATGGGCAAAATGAAGTGAATCTCATTCAAGTCCAAGACTGAATCATCAACCTCATCTACACTGGAACTTATTCATATGGACCTTTGTGGCCCAATGAGAACAGCGTCTATCAACGGCAAGAAAAACGTTTTAGTAATGATAGATGACTATTCAAGGTATACATGGCTTGAGTTTCTTCGTAACAAGTCAGATGCGCCAGAAGTAATTATCGCTTTTATAAAGCGTATACAAGTACGTCTTCAATTGCCAGTCCGAACTCTTCACAGTGACAACGACACGGAGTTCAAGAATGACACATTGCAGAGTTACCTTATCTCTGTGGGTATTTTACACAATTTCTCCGCAACCTACACTCCACAATAGAACGGCATTGTTGAACGGAAGAACCGCACTCTTGTTGAAGCAGCTCGCACTATGCTTGCATATGCTGATCTACCTATGTATCTTTGGGCCGAGGCAGTTGCGACAGCCTGTTTTACTCAGAATCGTACCATCGTGGTCAAACGTTTTGACAAAACAGCATATGAGTTAATCAACAATCGTAAACCTAATATCAAATTCCTTCGTGTTTTTGGTTGCAGGTGTTATATTCTCCGAGAGCGTCAAAGATTATCAAAATTTGATAAGAAAGCGGATGAAGGATATCTCGTTGGATACTCTCTGACATCCAAAGCTTATCGAATCTACATTATTCGAACCAAGACAATTGTTGAAAGCATGAACGTATCGTTTGATAAGAATTCTACAAGGACTTCTGGACACAACAGTTCAGAACTCGGACTTAAAAACCAAGTTTCTATTCACTCCAGAATAGAACCAGCGTCTAAAGAATCTACTTCATCTATGCCTAACTCTATTACATCTGAGTTAGATTTGTTGTTTATTGATGCCTTCGATGATATTTGTGCAGATTTTGACAACGGCATCTCAACATCAACAACAAGATCGGAGGTCCCCACTATTTCTGAAGACATGTCTGGACCGTCCGAAGAAGTCACTAAAACTGCATCTCCATCAGGTACAACTAACCCGTTAGTTTCTGACTCTACTAATATTGAATCTGTCTCTGCAGAGAGTTCTTCTGGAAATGAAGTCCCGAGTACTTCAGCCGCTGATCCAGAAGCCTCATTATCAGAAACACCAGTACAAGATGTCCCGAGTACATCTGTGGATCCACCTACCATGCATGATGAATACAATGCATCAAACACGCAACAAACAGTTGACTCCTTACCAACCACACATCGTTGGACCAAGGATCATCCCCTGCAAAATGTGATAGGTGACGTACAATCTGGTGTCACGACAAGGTCTGCGTCGGCAAATTTCTGCATATTTTCAAGCTTTCTTAGTTCCCTAGAACCAAAGAAAGCATTCGAAGCTCTACATGATCCCTTCTGGATTTCTGCTATACAAGATGAGCTTCTACAATTCGAACGGAACAAGGTTTGGCGCTTGATCCCACTACCTAACGGTAAAACGGTTATTGACACTAAGTGGGTATTCAAAACAAGAAATACGAAGTTGGAGTAGTTGTGAGAAACAAAGTGTTGATCCAAACTCTCTCAGTGATTTGATAACGACCCTCTTCTATACTTAGTGAAAATTACGTTTTAATATGTATTAGTGTTTCACCATCAGCGATCAGACTGAGTCTGTTCAGTTATCGCTGATAGTCCTTCTTATAAACATTTATGTGTATTAGTGTTTCACTATCAGTGACCAGACTGAGTCTGTTCAGTTATCGCTGATAGTTTCTGAAGTAAACAGCTAACGTAATCCCTGAAGACAAGTCTCGCATCAACATATGTTCATAGCTGAATCGAAGACGAAGTTGCTGAACAAATAGAAGTCTACTAGTGACCTGATGCGGATATCAGTGAAGCAAAGACAACTCTACATATACGCGAAGGAACATGAGGAAAAGCTTCAGCGATAGCTGAACCTCTTTATCTCTAAAAGAATAGATACTCAGCGATCAATCGATCACAAAGCTTATGTCTCAAGTTTCCTTTTGTCTATCCTTGCACAAACTAGTACTATGTGTCAGAACGGACATGTCTCTGCCACCATACGTACAACAACTCTGTCAACTACACTGTTCATGATCCGGCCGAAAGCATGTCTCCCAAAAGTCAGACCTCCAAAGCCAATCTGTGAACGTCACGTGTAAAGTGCCCTGCCATGCATTTAATGCATAGGGTATAAATAGGAAGTTCACCCCTTCATCTGAAGTGTGCTCAATCCTTGAACTCCAAAATAGAAACCTTTGCTTTCTATATTTCTTAATCCCTCATTCTCTGAAATTCTTGTGCAACCATCTCAGTGTTTCTTAAGTTTGTTTAGATTGAGTTTGTCTTAATCTTATTCCGCAACAAACTTGTAAATTGTATTTGATTCATCAATAAACAATTTATTAAACTTTAATTTCTGTGTTTATATTCAACCCCCCCTTCTACAAACTTGTTAAGCACCTTCGGGACCAACACAAAGCTCGACTGGTCGCCAAAGGGTATTGTCAATAGGAGGGCATTGACTATGATGAAACATTCACCCCTGTTGCAAGGATCGAAGCCATCAAAATTTTCCTAGCCTATACAGCGCACAAAAACTTTACAGTATATCAAATGGATGTAAAGTCGGCTTTCCTGAATGGCGTTCTGCATGAGGAGGTCTACGTGGCTCAACCTGAAGGTTTCATTGATCCGCATCACCCTGATCACGTCTATGTGCTAGATAAAGCACTGTATGGTCTTAAACAAGCACCATGAGCCTGGTATGAAACTCTAACTAAATTTCTCCTGGCTTCTAGTTTCAAGAAAGGTTCGGTTAACACCACCTTATTTCTTAAAAGGCAAAGTGAGGACTTGATTCTTATTCAGATTTATGTTGATGACATAATATTTGGGTCGACAAATCAGAAATTTTTCATGAACTTTGCTAAAATCATGGAAACAAAGTTTGAAATGTCAAAGATGGGTGAATTAAATTTCTTTCTTGGTTTACAAGTAAAGCAATTACCCGAAGGCATTTTCATTAATCAAGCTAAATACATAAAAAAATATATTAAGCAAGTTCAATATGTCAGGTAGTTCAGTCATGAAAACACCAATGGCTACTGGTACACTTTTAGATAAAGATCCCTCTGGTAAACCTGCAGATCAAAAGTATATCGTAGCATGATTGGCTCTTTACTTTATATGACTGCCAGTCACCCTGATACTATGTTTGCCACATGCTTTTGTGCGAGATATCAGTCTAATCCTAAAGAGTCACACTTTAATGTTGTTAAGCGAATCCTTAGATATCTCAAAGCCACTCCTCATTTAGGCCTTTGGTATCCAAAGGATTCCCGTTTTGATCTAACTGCCTTTACAAATGCTGACCATGCAGGATGTAAGCTAGACCGAAAAAGCACTCTGGATCATGTCAATTCATAGGTGACAAACTTGTGAGTTGGACCTCTAAGAAACAAAACTGTGTTTCAACATACACTGCTGAGGCAGAATATGTAGATGTTGTTCACAAGTCTTTGGATGAAGACACAGTTAAGGGACTTTGGGTACACCTGGAAGCGCGTTCCTATTTATTGTGATTCCAAGAGCGCAATTGCTATAACAGCTAACCCAGTGCAACACTCCAAGACCAAGCATATAGATGTACGCTATCATTTCATCAAGGATCATGTAGAAAAAGGTGATATCGAAATGCACTTTGTTCACACTAACTTTCAGTTAGCTGGCCTTTTCACCAAGCCGTTGGATGAAAAGCGATTTCAGTTTCTAATCAGCAAACTTGGAATGTTGAACATGTCTCCTTAACCTTACTCATGATTCGAGGGGGAGTATTCTGATTCTTACTCTTGTGTTATCTATTATCCAACTGTTGCTAATGAACGGGGAAACATTTTCACAAATGATTACCATGATTTCTTTTCTGTGCAGGTTAATTCAAGTGACTATGGCTTCTAATCACATCTGATTAGGACCCGTACTTCAGTGCTTTACAGTCTTTATCCAGTTTGTTAAAAAAAACTCTTAGTTTGAGGGGGAGCTTACTAGTCAAAGAGCTTAAAAGACAAAATCCTTTAGTTTGAGGGGGAGAGCAATGTCACAAACTAAATGTTTTGACTTTTCTCCAAATTTTTATCTCTGTTTCTTCATGTGTAACTATGTTCCTTTGTGCGTTGATGTATAAATGATTGTTGAACATCATGTTCTTTTAGGAAAATACATGGGATTCAGCGTGAGTACTTAACAGAACTTCCATGGATTCACGATAACCAGTGTTTCCTACCCCAGAAGTAATCCTTGAGTGATTGAGGGGAGAGGGGTCTAAAAGAATTGAGTATGGGAGTGAGCTGAGGTAAAATGAAAAAGAGAGATTGGTTAGATGTGAGTTCAATTGTTTAAAAGAAAGAGGGTGTGAGATCAGAGTTAAAAGAATATCAGAACTCTGCACCAAACTTCTTTCTGAGCCGGGCAGCTACATTACTGATTGGTTCACATTTCTTTGGTGAACATCATTGAAATAGGCAATTAGCCCATGCCATCTCTTGCATAAAACCCCACCAGCTACTTATTATTTTCTCAAAAAGAGAATGTTTTACATTTTCTGGGGAAGCATCATATAATCTATTGGTTCTTCATTTGGAAGATACTAATATTGAAGAAGAAGGAAAGTTGCCCCACCTTCGACCTTTCTCATGCACATTGAGTCTGTGTATAATTTGTTGTTGTCTCAACAAGTTTACATACTTTGAGCCTACATTGAAAAGCAATCATCGATGCTTAATTCTTTCTTACACATGCACGAGCACATAGAAATTCGTTTTTTGTCAGAACGTTCATAGATAACCATGTGTTATTCAATGATTGAACGGAAGTCCTGGGGAGCCAACATCAAAACCAGCTCTTTATATAGTACCTTTGTGTTAGTCAGTAACTGTGTGTTACTGACAGGCATTTCAAACTAAGTCATTTGTTGATTCAGGGTTACAACTATTAAATTGTTTAAATTTGCAAAGATTTAAATGGTTACCACTCTTTATTTGAATATGAAAAGATTGAAATATTCACTCTTTCCATTTGGGAAGACTGCTCTTATTTCCACACAGGGCTCTATACATGAAGATTGCGTTTCTATGTTGATTTGGGGGAGAATACATAAAGGGGGGGAATTCAAGAATTGCTGAAGACAACTGTTGTTTTAAAGAAAGAGAAAGATGACGACTGTGTAAAGCTGCAATATCTGAAGCTGTCAATGTCATATCCACTACAGTTTTCAAGAGATGTCAAAGACCCGAACTGAAGACCCGAAGAAAGTTGAATCTTTTTAATCTTGAATCCAAAGGGGGAGATTGTTGGATCATAAATTCCATTCAAGATTAATGTTAAGGGTTTAAATTGCAATTATGTTAAAGTTAAAGTTCAGGGTTCAATTTGTAATAAGTTGATAGTTATTTGTAATTGGGCCCAAGCCCATTAGGCTTATACGGCCTAAGTATTTATAGTTATTATTTATTAGGTTTTAGGGTTAAGTCTCATAATTATCATAATCAGAAAAGGTAACCGTACGTATTATTCTCTGTAATCGCAAGCCTAAGGTATCAAGAACACACACTGGTTTTCATTGATTAATCAAGGGATCGTGGCATGTTATTCTGATTTATTATCTCTTGATCTTATTGTGTTGTGTGTTTAATTATCAACTAGAGTATCTGGGCTTAACAGATGGGTATTTCATGATGGGCGTTTTGGACCTCCGCCATTCGGGTAATTCCATGGTTGTAGTCCTCGAATGTTGTCGGACCTTGGTGGTATTCATGGTAATATTCACTAAGGTCAGTTGTCTCTTTTGGTATAGCTTGAAGGGAGTCATAGGTACACTTGGGCTTTTATGTCGTGAAATGTCATACGATTAACGGTGTTTGAGTGACATACTATTGTGTTCCTCCACTCTCAATGGATACGGGTCTCCCCCGTTGTCGACCAACAATATTTTGGATTGTTCATGCTTTAATATTTGGGCTTCATTCAATTTCATAGTCGCGTGAGTATTGAATTTCAGTTCCATGTTTTTGATGGCATGTTATATCTATTTGGATTGTTTTGCATTATTTAAGGGTCAAATATTATGCACCACCTGCGTTTTGGGTGTTTCAGGATGTACAACTTTATCTGCGTTTTTTATAAAGTGGGGATCCGCTTTATATTCTCATTTTGAGTAAGTTTGGGTTGAATCTAAATTTACTAAAGAACGTTTTATGTCGGGACCTTAGTCCTTTCAACAGTTGGGTTTGGTTAACATTCATTTTGGTATCTTTTTGTTTAAAATACATATAATTAGAAAACGAGTCGTTTCCATTTCTAAAGTAAACCATTTCGAAAGATTTTGATTGCAATCTTCTTTTTAACGATTCAATTATAAATGTTGAAAACTCTTGAGTTCACTAGGCATTAAGCCTAATCTTTTTATTTGTCGGCATGTGCATCAGGTTCCAGTTGGGGGTTTGGTTCTAGCAGTGCTATGAAGTGATGAGCCTTAGCTTTACATAAGGATAAGAAGTTGGTGAACTCTGCAGTTTGGAGATAGTGTTGTTATTGGGTTTTAGTAGAACCCTTTCTTACTATAGACTATATGCATAGAATGAAAGGTGAGTATTACGGTTAAACCTTAATTTGTGATTGTAGATGAACCAATTATCGATGTATATGGAGAATTTTAAATTAGTTGCTATTTCCATATTTGAGGGTGTTACACATAAATATAATGTTTTCATGTTGGCATTACTCTTATTGTTTTTGAACTGTTGGAAGTGAAATTGAGGGAATTCACTAGACCTTTGGTCTAACTATCGCTTTCTAAAACTAAACCATTTTCAAGTAAGTATCATGTAGAGAGTACATCAAAAGGGAAGGGACATACATGACTCATTGAGGATGGCTTGGAGCTTTAGATTCAGTTTACTATAGTTATTTAATAATTCTCAGTTGTGGATGTACTTTACCAGCTACAAACAATTGAGATGTACTGAGAAAAAAACCTTGTACTCGTTTTTTCTATAGTGTCGATATGGCTTAAGATTTATGATTATGGTTATTATTAGTTATGGGTTGTTTCAATTGGTATCAGAGCCGTAATTTAAGAGATTTAGATGTCAGTGTAGATACCAAGACCTAAACTGGTGGGAGTAGTTATCTGTGTGTGGGATTAGAAGTCTTAAGTTTGAAACATTTTATGTTGTGGGAACTCGATTATTGAGAATCATGATGATTGTAGTAAGGACCCTCATGTAAGGTAAATTCAAAATCACATATGGCCAATGTCATTATAAATTTACAGGTCCATGAGTGTACTTGATTACTATTTTCAAGATGATCGATGAACATGATAGTATGCTTTAATGGTTAATATTGCAAAGAAATAACATGAGTGTCGGTATTTTAATTATGTTTATGGCAAAATTTATTTGGTCTTCAAGAAGTTGTCCGAAGGTATTAGCGAATAAACTAGTGGTATAATTTTCAAGACTTAAAGAGGGAAGTATAATTGGTTAAGAGCATACTCTTAATTTTTTGGGGAAGTCTCCATCTGCAGAGTTGTTTGTGTCGATTGAATGATATAGGGTGGAAAGGTACAATTGGGGTTTGAAAGTGTCAACTTGAGAATTGGCAATGAACACGACCAATCACATTTTCTTAACGAACGAACATGAATACAAAAAATTTCATTCATTTACCTTTCATGTTGTGGGTGCTCATGGGTTAGGTTGAAGACAATTAAACAACCAAACTCAATGTTGGCGGTCTGAAAATTTTCAACACAACCCAACCCAAACAAAAGTGCAACCCAGTCCAACCCAACCCGTTCGGGTTGTGCTGATCGGGTTGAAGGCAATTGAACAACCTAACCAATGTTGGTGGTCTGAGAATTTTCAATGCAACCCAAACCCGAACAAAAGTGCAACGCAGCCCAAACCAACCCGTTCAGGTTGTGTTTGAACAAAGTAAAATCAATATTGGGAACATAAAAATAAAGGAAACATTTCCTTTGAAATACGATAAATATTTGATAGACGCATATATTCTCTTGAAGGATTAATATACTAGTACAAAAACGACTTTTTGTGACGGTTTTGAAAATTAGGTTTGTAACGGTTTGATAAAAAACCGTTACAAAAAGTCACATAAAAAGTTAGAGAATTGTTTTAGTAACAATTTTTATAAAGAAACGTTACTATTACAAAAAAAGTAGAAACATAAAGCAATATTTTAGATAAAAACGTCAATAAAAAGTTCCCTAAGGTAACGGTTTAGGGCTGTTTTGAAAACCGTTGCTTTATGTTGTGACGGTTTTTAAAAACCGTTGTTATATAAGACCTTTTAGTAACGGTTTTTGTCTAAATCGTTGCTTTATGTCGTAACGGTTTTAAAAAAACATTACTGAAAACTAATATATGTATAGCAACGCTTATTTGAAAACCGTTTCCAAAAGTCACCAAGTTTTATGACAACGGTTTTGCAAAATTTGCGTCACAAAAGTTAGTGTATGGCAATGGTTTTTTGAAAAATTACGTCACTATATGTCATACTTTGGTAACGACATTAAAAAATTTACATCACAAAATCTTAAGCTATATTGACGGTTTCTAATAATTATGTCACTATATGTCATGTTATATACATCATGTTATGGTGACGATTTTGAGTACGTTACGATATGTCATTCTATAGTAACGATTTTGAAAATTAAATGTCACCGTATGTTATGTTATGGTGACAGTTTTAAAAAACTATATGCATGTAACAATGGTGAAGGTTTTGTATGATAAATGTCATTATATATCATGCTATGGTGACGGTTAGAATAATAAACGTCCACGTAAGTCATGCTACGATGACGATTTTGTATAATAAATGTGACCATATATAATGTTATGGTGATAATTTTAAATAATAAACATCAGTGTACGTCATCCTACAGTGACGGTTTTGAACAATAAATGTTATTGTACGTCATATTACAGTGACGGTTATAAAAAATAAACGTCAAGGTACCTCATGCTATGGCGACAGTTTTGAAAAATAAACATCACTCCATGTGATGTTAAAATGTCGGTTTTGAAAAATTTACGTCACCTAATGTCATGCTACTGTGACGGTTTAGAAAAATAAATGTTACCGTACGTCATGCTTTGTGACGGTTTTGAAGCATAAATGTAATCGTACGTTATGCAAGGGTAACTGTTTTGACAAATAATAAATATCGATGTTTGTCATGTTAAAATGGTGTTTTTAAATAATGAACATTATCTTTATGCTATCCTATGGTGATTGTTTTGAAAAATAAACGTCACCCTATGTCATTTTACAGTGATGATTTTGACATCTAAATTTTACCATATGTCATGTTACGGTAACAGTGTTGAATGAAAATCATCACATTATGTAATGTTATGATGACAATTTGAATGATGAACTTCACCGTATGTCATTTTATAGTGACAATTTTGATAAAGTTATGTCACAGTGATGGTTTTGATTAATTTATGTCACCATATGTTAGGTTATAGTGATGCTTCTGAATAATAAATGTCACTATATGTTTTGCTCAGGTGAAAATTTTGAATAATAAACATCACTATATGTCATATTATCGTGAAGATTTTGAAAAATAAACTTCATCATTTGTCATACTGGGGTGACAGTTTGGAAAGATATAGTGACGGTTTTGATTGATAAATGTCACCGTATGTCATGTTATGGTAACGGTTTTGATTAATTTACGTCGTCATATGTCATGTAGCGATGATTTTGAGATACTCACAATATGTACATAAAAATAATAATAATAATTAATTTAATAATTTACATTTACAATTACCCCATGTATCAGTCGTAGTAAATACCTATGATTTATAGAATAGGCACTACAAGAAAAACGTTAGTGACCAGAATTTTAGTGACGATTTATTTTCTGGTCATTAATTTTAGCGTTAGTGATAATAGAAAAGGTTGTCACTAAAATTTTGTCGGTAATATGAATATAGTGACAAAAACTAAAATTTGGTTACTAAAGTGGTCACTAATTCTCATGGATAAAATAAGATTATTCAAATCTATCTAATTTAATGACAAATTTTGTGACGATTATGTTTTTCGTCACTAATATTATAAATCCAAGTGTTTTGTGACGTAAATAATAGTCACTAAGGGCCTGTTCGTTTGTAGCTTAATGGGCTGTATGGTGGATATGGCTTATTCGCACAACTATATCCAGGTGTTCGGTATCGGCTTATTCGGTCAGCCAATGGCTGAATTGGTCAGCTTAAAAAACTATGTCTTATAGACTCAACCATTAAATTTGGTATGTTTTCCCCACCTACCCTTCATTCTTTACAAAAAAGGACAACTTCTTAAAAGACATGACTACTGTTCTTCTTCTTCTTGCCATTGACATCGACCAAATATCTCTTCTTCTTCCTCCATCGACCATCTTTAGAATGAAGCTATCTACTCTTCCTGTCATCCACTACTGTTCTGTGTTTTTTTTAATTCACAATGTAGCTTAGGTTTTTTATTCATGGCGGTCTCCATTCTTTTTTTGTTTTTTTATTCACAATGCAGTTTGGGGTTTTCATCCATGGCGGTGAATGTGAGGTGGTCTGCAATTTTTTTTTTTGGTTTTTTATACAAAGTGTAGTTTGGGTTTTTTTATTCACGGTATTTTCTCTGTTTGGTTTTTAAAATCCGAGCATTCATGTTCACAGATGCAGCCATCCCTTCTAGTTTAAAATTTTATATAAAGCACTTGTTTTTGTAAATTAAAATTTTATATAAAGCACATGTAAATGTATGAATGGTTTTTAATTTTAGGGTTCATGTATTTTGGGTTTTTTGTTTGTGGTCATATTTTTTTTTTGTTTATTTGGAGGTTTTATTTGATTTTATTATTGTACTATGTAATAAGATTGATTTCTAGAAATCTATTTGTTATTGTTTAATCTACATTTTGCTGTTGTTTTGGAAAATTTCATCAACAAATGTTTAATGTAAAACGAAAGGGTAAAATGGTCATTTCTAACATTCAGACTGTTTATTCAGCACAACAACCGAACAATAACTTATCTGTTAACACACAAACAACTATATCTATACAGACATCTATATCCATACAGGTCTTAATAGAAAACGAACAAAACAGCACCTAAGTTCAAAGAGTTAGTGACTAGAAAATAGTGGTCACTAATTTGAAGTAGTTTGTGACTAAAAAACAGTTGTCGCTAGGGGTGCTAAAAAACCCGACCAACCCGATCAACCCAACCCGAAAAAATCGAAAAAAACCCAACCCGAAGTAACTCGAAGCATTATTGATACAAAAAATAGCCAACCCGACTCTATTGGGTCGGAATTGGGTCAGACCCAATAGAACCCGACCCAACCCGTGAACCCGTGAGAACCCTTGACCTAAAGCGCCATTTTTTTTAGTTTTTTACAATAAACATTACACACAGCAGTCACACAGACACGATTCAGTTTGTTCTCAACACTGATCGCCGCTTCCAAATTCCAATCTCTTCTCCATCCTTCCAATTCCAGACGAGATCGAGTTGAGACTTGAGAGTCGACTGTCGAGAGAGAGTCGAGAGAGATTTAAATCGCCGCCTGCCGCCCTGCCTTCGATCTAAACCCTTCGGTCGATTTCTGCTCCTAAAACCCTTCGATTACTGGTAAGTTATACATCTGCTTTGAAAGTTGTAACCTTCGATCGAATATCGATCGATTTGTAGCTTTTACTTTGATTTGTTGGTTTTACTTTGATTTGTTGGTTTTACTTTGATTTGTAGCTTTTACATCTTCTTCCTAATTTTATTATGTTACTTTACTGTTATGTTAGTTAACTATGATTTCTTTATGTTTGTTTACAGGTTATGACTTTGATTTATGTTAGTTAACTTTGATTTATGTTAGTTAACTTTGATATGTTTATGTTTCATCTTTGATTTGTTTATGTTTGTTTACAGGTTAACTTTGATATGTTTATGTTTCTTTACCAATCTTGATCCGTGTTTCAATCGATTTCAATCTTGTCAAAGGCTAAGGTATTCTTTTTCCTGTTTACCCTGTTCCATTCTGTCGTACTTGCTGGTTTATCCTTTGGATATTCACAGTTTCTTTTCTCATTTATTAGTATTCAAACCTAGAAGGGTGCAAATCCAGATTAGAACACCTAAATTGCAAAGTCATGGCTCCTAAGTCCTAAGATATAAAGAGGTAATGGAAATCTTAATCAATAATAGTTTATATTAATGCATGGAGAGGTTCGGTTCTTGATGGTGATATTTGAAGAATCGATTAATTGTATTTTATAGAAATGTTTAGAATCTATTAATTGTCTTCAGATCGGAAGAATATTGCAGTTATTACGTATTTTATGCGTGTTTGAATTGAATCGTCTTCAGATTGGAAGAATATTGCAGTTATTACGTGTTTTATTCGTGTTTGAATTAACGAAGTGAGTGTTTGAATTGATTTGTGTTACAACCCAACTTGACTGATGACATCTATTGTTTATGGACTATGCACAGATAAAGTTATGGGATACTGAAGAAAGAAAAGATCTTGCAATACTAACTGGACACACTGGAAGTGTGAAATCCATCAGTGCCCACCCCTCTAATAATGGTATGATCGTATCCTTTCAGTTAATTATTTCCCTCCTGTAAGGAACCAGAAGCTGACCTAAACTATGGTTGTTTGTGTATGCTGGTGTCCAACAGATATGATTGTATCGGGTTCAAGAGATGGTTCCTTCGCTTTATGGGACTTACAGAGCTCTAAACGTAGGCGGAACCACCTTTCTGCTTAGTAAGTTCCTCATACCTATCTTTTATAGAAATGTTTTCTTTATGTTTATATTTCTAAATTTGATTTCATCTTGTTTAAACACAACCCGACCAACCCGATCAACCCGAAAGGGTTGGGTTGGGTTGTACTTTTGATTGGGTTGGGTTGTAAAATTTCCAAACCACCTATATTGGGTTGATTAGTCGAAAAGCCTCCAACCCGATCAACCCAACCCGTGAGCACCCCTAGTTGTCGCCAAGTAGTAAAGTAGTGCAAGTTGATATATTGAAAAATCAGTGACTCAAAATTAGTGGTCATTAAAATAAAAGTATCAGTGACTAAAAATAGTCGTCACTAAAATGAAAGTGGTGGGGTGACTAAATTCAAAGACTTAGTGACTAAAAATAGGTGTCACTATTTAGTAGTTCATGTTAATTGAATAGATTGGTGACCAAAAATAGTGGTCATTAAAATAATAAATATTAGTAACAAAAAATAGTTGACATTAAAATGAAAGTGGCAGTGACAAAAAATATTGGTCACTAATTTCAAAGACTTAGTGACTAAAAATAGTTGTCACTAAATAGTATTTTAGTAATTCATGTTAATTGAATGAATTAGGGACAAAAAAAATAGTGATCATTAAAATAAAAATGTTAGTAACAAAAAATAGCTGTCACTAAAATGAAATTGATAGTGGCCAAAATAGTAGTCACTAATTTCAAAGAGTTAGTCACTAAAAATTCAAAATTAAATTATTAAATTCGAATTCAAATTATATTAAAATCTAATGATATATTAAATTCAAAGTTATATTAAATTTTATATAAATATATATTAAAATTTAGAATTATAATTAAAATTAAAATTCAAAACTTAAGAAAATTTAATTTTAAAAACCATGTATTAATTTAATAAGAATTTTCTTTTAAATTAATTTCCGTTAAAATTGATTTAAATAAAATTTAAACTTAAGTAAAATTAATTTAAAAATTATATTATATTAAAATCTAAAATTATATTAAAATCTAAAATTATATTAAATTCATAATTATACTAAATCTATACTATCTATCTATACTATATTATAAAGCATGAATAAAAAAACTCTTAAATACAAATTATTTGGCACAAGGTACCATCATTTTATGCAAGATTTTAAAAATCTCTTAATTTACAAGTATCAAAGCACAAGATACATATTACTACTGTAGGCTTCTAACACCCACCAATTTGGTATGTGCAGAACCTTCCTTTTATGCAGACATTTCCATGTATCACTATTAATTAATATATTATATTACTATAATTTTGTTTTAATTATATTATTAAATATGTAATTGTTATTTTTTTAGATGTCATTAAAATATATTAACAAAATACTTATTTTTTTATATAAAAAACATTATATTATTAAGCCTAAATTAAACAAATTTATAAAAAAAAACATTATCCATTTCTCAAAACCATCTAAAATCGACAAAAAAATAAAATGAAACATTAAAATTGTGATGTATCTCGCTGCATTGCGCGAGTACGCTTCTATATTATAAAGCATAGATAAAAAAAACTCTTAAATACAAATTATTAAGCACAAGGTACCATCATTTTATGCAAAATTTTAAAATTTACAAGTTTCAAAGCACAAGATACATATTACTACTTCAGGCTTCTAACACCCATCAATTTGGTATGTGCAAGACCTTCCTTTTATGCAGACTTTTCTATTATCACTATTAATTAATATATTATATTATTATAATTTTTTTTAATTATTTTATTAATTATGTAATTGGTTATTTTTTCTATATGTCATTAAAAAAATATAAGATAATCATTGAATTATAACAAAATACTTAATTTTTTTATATAAAAAACATTATATTATTAAGCCTAAATTAAACAAATTTATAAAAAAAACATTATCACTTTCTCAAAACCATCCAAAATCGTACTGTAAATCGACAAAATAAAAAAAAATAAACATTAAAATCGTGATGTATATCGCTGCATTGCGCGAGTACGCTTCTAGTATCTTCTAATTATATTAAAATTCAGAGTTTAAGAAAATCTAATTTTAAAAACCATTTATTAAATTATAATTATTTTATTTTAAAATTGAATAAGAATTTTATTTAATTAATTTTCATTGAAAATATGTTAAAAATTTAAGTTAATTTAAATAAAATTGAAAATTAAATTAAATTAATTTAATATTCAAATTATATTAAAATCTAAAATTATATTAAATTTTAAAATTATATTAAATTTTAAAATTATATTAAATTCTTAGAATTATATTTATTTTACAGCTTAATTAAAATTAAAATTTATTTCCGACCGATTTCCGACGGAAATTACCTTAATTTTATTATAGTGTAAATTACGTTTTTCGTCCATGTGGATTGTTAAAAATTGAGGATTTCATCCATGTGGTTTTGAAATTTTAGTTTTCATCCATATTGTTTGCAATTCATTTCTATTTTTGCCTTTAAGGTCAAAACACTACTTTTAAATATGAAGGACTAAAATAGAAATGAATTATAAATTATAGGGGTGAAAAAAAAATCATAAGAACGAAAAAGGGGATGAATTACAAACCATAGAGATGAAAATCTTAATTTCAAAACCACAAGGATGAAAATAGAAATTTTCAACAAACCACATGGACTAAAAACGCAATTTACTCTTTATTATATTTAATTTTTCTGGAAATATGCCGGGAATATCTTGAAATAATTATTTTTTTAAATTAATTTAATGAACTTTGTGGTGGATTTGTGGCAGATTTTTAAAAAAATTACATTTTTGTGTATTTTTTTAAATTCATCTTCGTTTATACTTATTCATTTACAATTGAGCTTTACTGGCTTTTATTGTGGCTTACTCGTTCATATTGAAATATGTTGGTTTAGTTGTCTTATCGAACCGACTACACACCATACGCATATATGTGGTACATATTAGTACACAAACACGTATTAGTTTAGATATGGTGTTATGTTGGGCATTAATAAACTATAAAAGGTCATATTGGGATATAATGGTGGTTTAGTAGTTCGTACTGTGGTATAATGGTTCTTAGTTATCTTATCGACCCTAAGAGACAACACATGCATCTATGAGTATATACGTGCACACAAATACATAATAAGTCACCACTAGTGTTATTAGTCCTTAATAAGTTATAAAATGTCATATTGGACTATAATGGTGGTTGAGAGGTTCATATCAATGTATAAATGTTTCTTGGTTGTCTAATTGACCCTAATACACAACACATGCATCTATGTAATCGATACATGCACACAAGCACGTAATAAGTCACTACTGCTGTTATTGGGCATTAATAAGTCATAAAATGCCATATTGGGTTATAATGGTGGTTGAATGGTTCATATTGGGGTATAATGGTGTTTAGTTGTCTAATTGACCCAAATACACGACACATGCATCTATGAAGTCGATACGTGTACAAAACCACATAATAAGTCACCACTCGTGTGTTTGGGCCTTAATATGTTAAAAATGATCATAATAGGCTTTGATTGGTTCAATTGGGATTTGATGGGTTGTATTGAGCTTAAACCAGTTCAATTGGGCATAAATTGGTTCTGTTGGGCTTAAATCAGTTCAATTGGGTTTTAATAGGTTACATTGGGCCTTAATAAGTCAACAATGATCATAATGGGCTTTGATGGGCTCTATTGGTTCTATTAGAGGCTGTTTGTTTACCTCTTAATGGTTCCATTAAGAGACAATCTTTGAATCGTTAAGAGGTGAATCTTGTTTGGTAAAAAAAAGGCTGCCTCTTAATGGTTCCAAAATCCTCTTAATGGTTTAGTATCCTGGTTCTCCCTTAACCATTAAGCGCCCTGATTTCATTATGAACAATTAGCAAACAACCATATTTCATTTTACACGATATCATAAAAACCTCTTAATCATTGACCACTTAATCATTCTGTACTAAACCATTCAACTACTGTCAAATAACCTCTTAGTTTTAAATCAGTTATATTGGGTTTAAATCGATTCAATTGGGTTTTAATAGGTTATATTGGATTTTAATAAGTTACCACGCTCATAATGGACTTTATTGTGATTTATTGGGATTTGATGGCTTTATTGGGCTTAAATTGGTTAAATTGAGTTTTAATAGGTTATACTGGGCCTTAATAAGTCACCAACAATCATAATGAGCTTAAATTGTTCTATTGGGCTAAAATTGTTCTAAAGGTCGTCAAGACCCAATTAAGTTCATTAAGAACCACTAAAACCTATGAATAACAATGAGTATAATACGACTATCAAGACCTATTACAATTCATGAAGAGTCGTTGAAGTTACCACATGGATGCACCATATACACATAATTTGGATCAGACATAAATGAGCCTGAATCAGACCGAATAAACCCTTATTCAGTTTTTTTTTTAAATTTGATATTTATTAAGAAAACTAATAAATATAAACAAATTAAAGAGCACAATGAAAATCAATATATTTTTTTACAAATTAAGAATTAAATTATTAGTTAATAATCTAATACACACCACATGAGAAATACTTTTTAGATTTCATTAAGACTAAAAAATGTTACAATTTTGTGATGACTGGTTTTTATTTATTTATTTATTTATAAGGCCTTGATCAGTTTTACTGGTTCTTAAATTTTTTATTGGGTTTTTTATTGTTACAAAATTTATTGAGCTTTAGGGGTCGTTTACCTAAACGCTTACCCGGTAAGTGCTTACCGGTAAAATTCAACAAACTCGTTTGCCTTATCAAGTAAAATTCTAGCCTATCAAAAAGAAGTTGAATGAAATAATTTTCCCGGTAAGCGCTAACCGGGTAAGAGTTTTTGCGCTCACTTAACGGGTAAGACTTTCAGTCCTAGACAACGCTCTTACTGGGTAAGATTTTTGTTACTTTCCATGTTCATATGCAAGGTAAATGACTCGCCCTTAATATATTTTTTTTTATCTTTTTAGTATAATATATATTATTTTAACTATTACTGCATATCTATCTATACTATCTTATGAAACAAATTTGTCAAAAGTCTTAAAAATAATTATTTTTGCATCAGGTACTACTTTTCAATGCACCTTACTTAAAATATTTTACAAGTGCTTTACGTATATGTACAACTTTCAGTTTTCACACTCTCAAGTCTCAGGGGGTGTTTGGGATTGCTTATTTGAGCTGTTTTTTAGCTTATTGCGATTTGGCACCGGAGATAAGCACTTTTGAGTGTTTGAATGAGAACAAATTAAAATGGTTTATAGCGGTGTCAAACCGCTGAAAAACATTTTTTGATAAGTCATTTGATTTTAACTTATCAACTTATTTGAAAAGTGTTTATAACTTTTTTAGTTATTTTATATGTATAAGCAATCCCAAACACTTTTAAATAACAACTTATTAGCTTATTACGTTTTAGTACCACAATAAACTAATCCAAACACTTTTTTAAAATCCCCGATTTGACGCCGCATAAGTTGATAAACACTTTTTTAAATAAATATAAGTTGTTTTAAATAAGCAATCGCAAACACCCCCTCAATGCCGATTAATGCCCAGGTTCATGAACACGCCTCCTTCAATGTTATTTAACCCTAGCCTCCTTCAATACACGCCTCCTGTTTGTAATGTTGTCGAGATTCCTTCCATCGAGCCTCCTTCCATCTACAAAGGTATCAATATCCATCGAACCTTCTCGTCGAGGTTTGTCTGCACCGGCGAGCCTCAACAATGGAATTTGATTTTTTTATGAACGCTTTTTATATCTTCACTCTGACACTTCTAATCGAAACTTTTGTGTTCTTAATTATGTGCTTGTTTCTAGCTTGACATTTGCTTGTGTGTTCATAGGACTAAGCTCTGCCGTTTCAGTTGCCAGAAGATATATCTAGGATGAGGGTATTTGATTCATCTCTAAACAGAAATTGTGGATCAGGTATGTACCTACCTACCTGTATAAGGATGCTTATGGACCAGGTGTACCTGCAAAACCGGAAACCAGAAGTTATTTCTATAAATGATACATCTTTCTGTTAGAATATTGGAGCTCAAATTCTACTTTCTAACTGATCTTTAAATATCAATTTCTTCAAAAATCTGTGTTTTCATTATCTTGAATCTATGATTTCTTTCCCAGACCTGCGATTTGTAAGACATGGACCTGCTTTGAAAGCCTTATTGGTTCTTCAAATTTTGATTCTTTGCTTGTTTATTGGTCTGATCTATCCTGTTTTCTCTTTTGTGATATCCATAATGGCTTCTCACCTGTTGATTCTCCCTACCCTTCTTGGTCTAAACTGGTTAAGCTTGCCTACTTGGGTTGATCCAATTGGCCTGTTGATATCAAATATTTAGTTATTACATATAACTTTCCAATAATGTCCTCTTGTGAGTTTCATTGCTCGTTGTTATCTTATCGTTTTTGGTAACCTATACATATTAAAGAGAAATGCAAATAATTTTAGAGAAGTTCTTCAAATTTTCATCGGGTTATCGAGTTGGTCGGGTTACTTTGGGCCTAACCCAATTTCAACCAAATTGATTCAGTTTGTCCTATTTTTGTATCGATTATATGGCGGGTTAACTTGGATTTGATTATTTTGGGTTTTTTTCGAATTAAGTTGGTTGGGTTGATCAGATTGACCTGTTTTTCAAACATCCCTAATTCGTGTTCATTCGTTTATTTGGTAAAATTAAACGAATGACCACGTTTCTCTTCATATAGAGCCCTAGTTGAGTGTAGTAAAAAAAGTTCCTAGAGTAAATTATGCTTATCGTTCTTGTGGTTTGTTAAAAATTACTATTTTCATCCCTGTCATTTAGAAATTATGTTTTCGTCCTTATGGATTGTAATTCATTTCTATTTTTGTGCTTATGGTTGATAACTTATTGTTGTTTCAGTCTATGTGGTTTAGGAGCCGTTTACCAAACGCTTACCCGGATAAGTGCTTATCAATAAAATTTAACACAATCACTTACTTAGCGAGTAAGATTTTAGTCCACCAAAACGGTATCGTATTCAACAATTTTTCTGATAAGCGCTTACGGGTAAAATTTAACACTATCACTTACCTATCGGGTAAGATTTTAGTCCACCAAAACGGTACTGTATGCAACCATTTTCCCAGTAAACGCTAACCGTGGTAATACTTTTCGCCATCACTTACCTGGGTAAGACTTTGGGTCCTTACCTTAGCTCTTACCGGGTAAGATTCTTGGACATTGTCATCTTTATCCATAAGGTAAATGACTTGGTAAGCGCTTACCCAGGTAAGCGTTTGGTAAACGGCCCCTTACAATTATTTACTGTTTTAGTCTGTAAAACTTGTAGCAATTAGTCCAGGGATGAAAATAGCAATAAACTACAAATTACAGGGATGAAAATTACAATTTTTAAACCACATGGACAAAAATAAAAATTGTTAACAAACGACAAGGACGAAAATTGTAATTTACTCAAGTTTTCCTATATCGTTCTGGTCCTCCTTCCAAAACCTAGCCGACGCTAGGGTTTAAGACGCTCCACATTTCTCTCTAACGCCTAAAACCCCTAAACTATTTATACTCCCTCCTTCCCTCTCCTCCAGCCATGAAGTTTCTTCTCATCAAAACCCTAATTTTGTTCACTGCAGATGATGGGTTATGCACATAGTAACACCAAAATCAAACTAGAACAAGAACCGGTGGAAGTAGAAAAGTTCGTCCAAGCTTCGCCTGGCCTCAAGAAATCTAACGTCTCACTTGATCAATCCTTCATAGAGGTCGAAGATTTTCCCGAAGCTTTCCTTGATTCTATCTTAAACTTTGACGGTTGGGTTGAAGACCATCCAAATTTACTTGTCGCTGAAGTTATGAACTCAGAAGAGAAACTGAGTTTAGAGAAGTCTTCGGAAATTAAGACAGAAATAGAAGAGGTTTGTGATTCTGGGAAATTAGGGGATTTGGGTCGTTTGATTCAGGAAGGGATGGGTAGGGTTCGTTTAACATCGGGTGCTGATGTGATTGATGGCGTAGTAAGTAGTGAGGTTACTGTGGGTGATGAAAACAGCATGAGGAATGATGTGAAGCAGGAGGATGTGAGTGGTGAGGTTAAGAATGTCAATGAGAATGAAGTGAAGAATGATACTGAGAAAAGTGGGGATAACAAAGATGAATCATCATCTTCATCGTCTTCTAGTAGTGATAGTGATGATGATGATGATGAAGAAGAAGAAGAAGAAGAAAGTGATGATGAAGAAGAGGAAGAGGATACGAAGGGGATAAAGAAGGTGAAAGGTGAGGTGGAAATGGAAGAAGGAGAGATAAGAGATTTTGCGAGTGATGATGAAGATGGTGATGTTGTAAAAGGACCAATTAGGTCCAAGAATGAGGTTCAGGTAATTGATAACTGTTTACCGTCTTCAATTTGTTATCTATTTGCTTTGTTGATTGATGAATCTGTACAATATATATGGTTGGAGTCAAGTGCTTCTAGTGAATTACAGTTTTCTCTTGTCAAATCCTGCTGATTCATAAGTTTTTTAGCTGTAATTGTTTATAGTTTCTTCAATGAAGGGTAATGTATCAGCAAACAACACAATGAGTCTTGCTGCCATTTTTGTGCAGAACCTATATTGAAGCTATTTATTAATAGTGTAAATTCTGAAAAATAAGTGACAAAATTGATTTATTATTATTATTATTGTTATGGTAATAAAGTTAATTCACATTTACATGGGTCTATCTACGTCCATCTATATGCCATGCATGTTTTTAGTAGATCATAAGAGTGGGAGTGCAATGTCGTTCTTTTTTACATGATATTTGTTTATCGTCTTGATGGATAACTCTTTTTTTTTCTTCGTGTATAACATTTTATATGCAGCATCTCCCTCCTGTCCCTCCGGTGAATGTAACCATTGAACCACATCATCAGACACTTCCAGTTGGAGTTGTATTATCGGTAAGCTGATTGCAAACAACACTCTACCTTATGCAAACTAAATCCACAGGACTTTCAATTTTAGATATTTTAGGTGAAGTTATTCAATATTAAAAGGTAAAATTCTGACAGTAATATCAATCTCAAAAAATTGAAACCGTGTTAATACCATTAGGTAGTGAATTAAGCGGTAATAAAACACTTTTGGTTATATGTTTAAATGTACATTAAGATGCAGAAAAAGGTACGAGCTCTAGAGACTTCATTTAAAAACTTAAAAACGTGATTTTGTTAGAAATTTAAAAGATGTATATTGTTAGAAAGTTCGTAAATACATTGGCAAAAATAAAAAAGTTCCCCCCTTGCGAGTTGCCATTGGCAACCCCTCCTTTGTAATCACCAGCGGCAGAACAACAGCCCCCTCGGGTTACAATCACCATTGGCTACCCTACTTTCCTGTTTTTCTTGAAATCCAATTTTTTTAACGTTTTGATCACCAAAAGTTCACATTTTTATGTTTCGTGCACTAACAGTTCAACATTTTTATGTTTTGCAGACCAAAAGCTAACATTTTTATGTTTTCAAAACCAAAACCTAAACGTTTATATGTTTTGACTACAACATAAATATGAATAAGGGGTATTTTAATAATTCTAAGCCATTTAAACTGGATTTGGTGTAAATGACCTAAAATGGCCTATCCCTGTCTTCAGGCAACCAATCCCAGTTTGGTTCCCATCCTTTACTGTTTGATACATGGTCCTCGTCTCTGCCTTCATGTTTATCTAACTACTTGTTTGCATATCGTACAGATTATAGGTGCACAAGTTATTGTGGAAGGAGTGGAGAATCATAACCCTCTAAGTGAGGGTTCAATTCTGTGGATCACAGAAAGCAGATCACCACTAGGAGTAGTGGATGAAATATTTGGACCTGTAAAGAATCCTTACTATATGGTACGCTACAACTCCGAGACTGAGGTCCCTACTGGGATCCAACAAGGCAGTTTGATCTCTTTTGTTCCTGAATTCGCAGATTACGTCCTAAATAACAACAATCTTTACAAGAAAGGATATGATGCATCCGGTGAAAATGATGAAGAGTTGGATGATGAAATAGAGTTTTCAGATGATGAGAAGGAGGCCGAGTACAAGAAAATGATAAAAATGTCGAAAAGGGGATCAAGTGAACAGAAAACTGGGAATACGAAAAAGGATAAGAAGTCAAGAAATCGGGTCGGAAACTGGAAAAATGATCACCAGCCTTCCCCTGCCTCACAAGTTAACGGTTTTGCTGGTCGACCCCCCACCAGTGGACCTGGGGTTGGTCCAGCCTTTTCACCTGGTCCACCGCCACCTAACCTCACTGGACCTTCTGGCGTTTGGCCAAACGGGTTTCCATCAATTCAGCCACAAAATATGGGCTTTCCTCCTAATGGTTATCCTCCTAATGTACCATTTATGCAACAGAACTTCAATCAGCAACCTATTGTACCATTTATGCAACCCTTTCATCCACAGTTCAACACTAATGGCCAGATGTTTCCTTCTAACTTTGGTCAAGGTGTTCCCCCAAATTTTGGTGCAAGTTCTGCATTTACATCTTGGCCTGCAGGTATGCCTCAGAATGGCTTTAACCAATCACAAGTTGGGCCACCAATGGCATTCCAGGGCTTCCCTTTCAATCCTTCCATGAACGTTCAACCGCAAGGAGTTGCAATGCCTAACGGACTTCAAATGGAAAACAATGGTGCTATGAGGCCTCCGATGGCTAATGGATTTCCCAATCGTGGAGGAAGAAAGCCATTTCAAAGGGGCGGTGGTCGTTTTAGAGGTGGCAGAAGTGGACAGCAATCCAGGTGAATTGTGATGATGATGCATAACATTTTTGTAATTTCTTTGATTAGATTTGCTACTTTTGTCTGTGATACAAGGAATCTACTTCCCCTATGGCTTCAAGTTCTTATTTGGATGTATAATTGATGTTAGAGAATTACATATATACGTGGTTTTATATGTTGTATTTTTCCATTGTGGAGTTAATGAGGACAGGTTACAATAGGCCTGGTCCATCCGATGCCACTGGATCGGATACAGTTGTTGTAGTTTTCAGTGGCATATGGCGGCCGTTGAGGGAGTTGTGGGGTTTTTTTATAAACTTTTTGACTGTTTGCCTTTTTAGAGTCCATTACATTTTTGTCTTTGTGGCTTGTTCAAAACTTTTGGTTTTGGTTGTTGATTTCGTTAACTAGTTTACTTGTTTGTGACACCGAGCGGTGATGAAATTTTGGTGTTAACAAAATATGTAACAAAGTTATGATGAACATAATTTCTTAATCGATAACTAATGAAATACAATGTGAAGCAATGAATTTATTAAAGATATTTTCAATGTAGATTATTTGCATTCATGTAGTCTCCGTTAGCATAGCGAATTTCATACTAAATTGTGCTTGATTTTCATAATTAATTGTTTGTAGTATTAATACTACTCCGTCTTGTTGGGCCGGTCCTTCAAGAATGGAGTTGTTAGTCTTTGGGAGGGAGTCCCTCGTCATTTAGGTGACGTTTGTTTTTTAAGAGGTGCTGAAGTCTGAAGTCTGATTTCACTTCTGATTTTTAAGATATGGTGCTGAAGTCTGAAATCTGAAACAATAAAGACTGTTTGTTGCCGTTCAAAAAAAAAAAAAAATAAAGACTTTGTTTTTGTAAACTGATAAACATCTGAAATCTGAATTAATTAAATTATACTAAAACTCAAAATCCCTCCAACCTTCTCAGAGTCTCACCCCTTATCATCCCTATTGTTGTCTGTTGATGGTCGAAAACCCAAAAATCCCACCATCAGTTCAACATCCATCTGCCATAGGATACTCACTTCCGTCGATCATACCTGCACCCTCTAAACCACCGCTAGCGACCCCTTCACCCCATAACCCATCGGCAATCACAAAACCCTCCACCGCCGATTGTCCAATCCTCTGTCCAAAACCCTTTACCGGCAGAACACTCACCTCCGGCGGCTAAACCTCACGACCGGCGACAGAACCTTCCCACAGACAGAACCATCACGACCGACGAAAACCCCCCCTACCCGATTTGTGAATATCAGTTTGGGGGTTTGAGAAGATAGAAGGCGAATGAGGGAGACGGATGAGGGAGACGAAGGTAGTGATAGAAGACGAAGGGAGACAATGAGGAGTAGGTGCTGCAAGAATCGATCGATCTGGACAAAAAATCGAACGATTTGGAGAACGAACAGATAGAAAATCGAACGATTTGGAGAACGATCGGACAAAAAATCGAACGATTTGGAGAACGGCTAGATTGGAGATCGATCTGTAGTTCCCTGGGCTTGGAGATCGATCTGGAGTTCCCGGCTTAGAGATCGATTTGGTAGAGGCGAGGGTGTGGAGCGGCTATCTTGAAAAAAAAAGTGATAAGTGATTAGGTTTATCACTTTTTGTTCCAGACCAGTTTAAGTGATAAGTGGGTCTGAATAAATAAAAAACCAGACTTATTAGGGAAACATCTGACCGAAAAAGTGATAAGGGGTAAATAAGCTCTGAAAATAAAAAAACAAACAACCCCTTAGTTGTATTTCTTGTTTTTCTTTCAATATATTGCTAGGAGTGCAACTTCCTTTCCAAAAAAAAACCTCCGATTCTTCTTCCAATCTTGATGCATTAGGGTGTCTGTAGTGGGCCTTGGAAGAGGTTCATGGACTGGTCCCTTATTTTCTTTTCCCGTTGAGATGCACCGGTTCATTGCCACGTATTATGGAGAAGGTTCATGAATGAGAACCGGTAATATAAAACTATTACAATAAAATGGTGGGACATATACTTTAAGATTTTTATATTTATTTACCTCCAAACAAGTTTTTTATTTTATGTTTTCTTTATATTAAAAATATCATATAAAATAAAACAATTAGTATATAGGGTTGGGTTCACTTGAGACCACCCTGTTTTCGTGAGACCGGTGAGACCAGAAAATAACACTAAAACTTCACAGCGATTCATTGTGAAGCAATGAAAAACAATAAACCTTCACAACAAAAACACTGTGAAGGTTTACCTTTACAATACCTTCACAATCTTTTGCTGTGAAGGTTTAGTGTTATTTTTGTGGTCTCACGGATCTTACGGAAATAACTTGGTCTCACATGATCTCAAGTCTTAGTATATATTTTAGTTTGTTCTATTTTTAATTATTATAATTTTTAATTTATATTATTTTTAATCTTTATGACTTTTATTAATGTACCCTCATTTTTGGAAATTTTCATATATCCTTAATATTTTTATAGCCTTTTAATTATTATGACTTCCACAATTTTAATTTAATTATTGTTTTTTTAATTATAATAAGTAATTTTTAATTGTTATAATTTTAATATTGTAGTTTTTATTATATAAATCATGAACCAATCCATGATTGAGAGTGAAATATTTATAAAATGAATAGGAAAGAGAAAATTGATGTGACAGAAAGAGAAATCTGATTTGACAAAGTTATAAACACCTATATAGGTTTATGACTGCGGATGCTATAATTCTATTATACACAACCATAGCTCACAATAAAACATAATATGATTAACATTTTAAAAAGGCAATTGTCAAAATTTATGCTTACATGGTGAATAATAAGCATATAAATGCATAAAAAGATCCTGAAAATGAGAATGGAAGGACAACAAATCTAATACACCAAAACTAAAAAAAACAAAAAAACAAATTCACAATACAAAACAAAACAAAGAAGCTTCATCAAAGAAAAACCCTTCGGCAATCGACCACCATCATAGGTGGATTACCGATGGATCTCATCGCTGAAGAAAATATGGTTGAAGCCTCTTTCTTCTGTAGTGTAAAGCGAGTAAACCATTTGGATCGGGACAAACCTATGTGCGCCTTGGCCGGGCTGACAAGTCTTTGGAGCCAAAAAGTGAGGGGGAGAGAGAGATCTCGTTTGTACTGGCATGATTGTCGTTGGCCGGCGGACTTTAGGAGGAAAAGGCAAAGCTGGTGTAAACCCCAACTTAGAGTAATCTGCATGAAAAGTGACCAAATGTAGTGAAATGAAGGATCTTTCTGAAAGTTATCTATGGTTGGAAGAAACAGGTGGAGTGAGCCGAGCGAGAACAAAACAAGTTTGAGTTGTGGTCTGTCAGTCTAGTCCCATTTTATAAATGCTATTTGTTTTGTAATGTCATGAGCTACCTGGCCTATTCTAAAGATAACCAAATATGTAATGCACTGTCTTATGCAGGGAGGGTTTGACCAGGAGTGCAAATTGGCACGAAACAATAAATGTTGCCAAGGATCTTTAAATCACACATACTGGACTCTAAAGACAACCCCATTAGCTGGTAGATAATGAAAAGTAAGTTTAGATGACTTTGATCCTTCTATTGCCATACCTTGGCAATTGCCCACCAACATGTCCTTGATTTTGAATAAAATGTGCAACTAAATTTAGAATAATGCAATGACCATGCTTTACATCATAACATTAAACTATTTAAACAATTAGTTCGAGATAAAAACTACTAAAAATATCATAAAATAAAGTAAAATATACACACAAAGATGTAAATAGATGATATTATCTTGGAGTACATTATACTCAAGAAATAAGAAATTCATTCTCATCGACTTTGATTACAAAACCCTAAAGTATGGCAAGTGAATTATTCATATTTTATCATCGCAAAATACAAAATTCCTGAAGACAATAATAAAATATAGATGAGACAAACTAATATGGGTTGTATCCTAATTGTAGCTAAATGAGCTCTCATTCAAGTTTATTTTATGGTCATTTAATAATCGAAACAACCTATATTCTTGATGCCTTATAGTGTTTTAGGATCAATTCACATGGTTCCTCAATCTAGCAGCTGAGCTTGAAGCTTTATGAACACATACAAAATTATCATCACATCACCACATCAAATTCACATAATAAGATTATCAAAACATGTTATGTTACTAATAGCAAAACGATTTTCCATTGCAACGTCTTTCCAAGCCTCATTTGCCAATAACCATTAAAGGTTGAGCACAATAAAGATATCATCTCATACATGATTTAAGTTCCCTCCAAATTAAAAAAAAATATAAAGAAAAAGAAAATGTTACAGGTGCACCAAACTTCACTAGAGTTAACATGGTTAATGAGTATATAATAAGTAGCATTAACCACACTTCACATAAGAGCAATAAGATGTTAAGCTTCCAAATAAGACATGATTTCATCTATGAATCACTAAATAGAAACCTTATTAGAATGCGTTTTTCTAGCCAATTCTACAGGTTAGGATAGTAACAACACATACTGTAGAAAATTCAGAAAACTATAATTAGAACTAAAAGCTATTTTAGATTAACATCATGGATTCAAGCTCAAGCATAAAACGAACACTAAAACTTAAAAAACCATTGAAAACAGATCCGAAGATAATCAACATATCAATGAAGCTCTATACTAACATATCAATTAAATAAAATAGATGTAACATCAAATAGAAATGAAGGTTCGAGATAACTAATGCCTAAAAAACCAAATGATGTAACAAATAGCTATATATTTGGAATGAAAAAGCCATTAATTATTCCTCACTAGAAGAGTTAGGGAGGGGCCAACCTGTAAAACTTACTCAAAACATATCATAAGTAAAAGAAAAACAGAAGAAAACAAAACTAAAGAAACCAACAGAACAATCATTTTTGTAGAAAAAACGAAGATCATCTCCATTTTTTGCCTCTCAATCGAAGGTTTCTCGATAATTGCTACTCCAATGTCGACGTGCTCTGGAAAAAGGGAACATAGAAGTATACAAAGCCAGAAATGTAGAAAATTGAAGTTAAAAAAATCCTAGGACAACATATAGTCAAAATGACTTTTAGACTCACAACTTGACTCAATGTTCTTTCTCTTCCGCTATAAATGAAGCTACAGAAGGGAGAACCCCCCCTCTCTCTCTCTCTATATATATATATATATGGATGATACATATATATACATAGGGTTTGTAACACCCTCAAATTTGGAAAGAGTAACTAATTAGACATTTCGGTTTTACTCAGGATAAACCTTCTTCCTACAAATCAAAACTCGATATACCTCAAATTAAATTCTATAATTAACTTCTGCGGAGAAGGAGACTAAGTCATCGGTCGTGCCGGGATTGATTTTCTACTCAAGTCTTATACAAAGACTAAATCGAGGTCGGGTGTTACCAAACCAAAACCAAGTTGTTATTCCCAAAGTGGGGAAGACTTCACCTGTTGGATCCCAGATTATTGCTTAATGATTTAAACAAACAAACATAAGAAATTATAGTGGAAGCAAAGATTGTTTAAACCATATTAATTGTTGATATATACTCAAAGTAAAGAAGATATATCCATTGTGTAAAATAAAGAACAAGTTAAATACTTACTGGATAGTAATGTAGATTATCAAGAACACCATAAAGGTGGTTTAAATCATACAATATCTTCTTGTACAATTCACCATACAAAAAGATATTTCTTTATACAAGCAGGTAAAGGAAAACACACTTTAGAACAATGGGGTGCACGTCCTATTTATAGGACTAAAAGATGAACAATGTACTTTTCTGACATAAAAAACATGTGTGAATAGTGTTCTACCTAAAAGGTAAATCTTATCAGTTGATGACGTGTCTTCTGAGCTTGTATCATGACTTGTAGAATTCTTCAGCTGGAACTTTAGAGAGAATGTCTTCAGAGCTCGGACGTAGTGCCTCTGATGAAGCTATCTCTGATGTCTTCTGTGTGTCCCATTTAGTGCAATCAATCAGGATTATGAAGATGACAAAATCAATTGATCAAACAATTTCAATTCAATTTAATTTTCAATTCAATCCATACAAGATTATCTCTGAATATTTCTCTCTCTAAACATAAACTCTCTTTTAGCCTAATCGTATACAACAAGCCTAATGAGTCTACGAACATAAAATAAAACCTATTTATACCCTATAGTAATTACAAGACAAAACTAAAACACTTTGACTTTTTTACATTGACTTATTACAAAGACTTTGACTTATGCTTGAGAGGCTTTGACTTGAGCATTGACTTTGACTTTTATCTTCATGATCTTGGATCCAACATATTTGAGCACTAACAATATCCTCCTTTGGATTCAAGATCATTATCAAAAAGAAATTTGGCAATGAAGCTCCCCTTTGGATTCAGAAACAAATTATCTCCCCCCTTTGGATAAGCAAAATCAAATTTCAGCATTCATGAACAATCTTCCCCTTTGTTTAAGTTGTCCTCAAACTTTCTGTAATCTCCCCCAAAGTCTGTGAATATGCTCTTCAAGAATCTTTAACAATTTCCCCAAAGGTAATAAAACCTCTTTCAGACTTCAGAAAAAAATTATCTTCAGATTTAGTTCATTTTTCCTCAGCAAATATTCTTCAAAGCAAAATTTCTGCAAATCTTCAACAAACTTTCCGAATTCTTTGAACTATCGCTTTCAAATCTTGTACAATCTCCCCATAATAAACATTAGCTTTTCTCCAAACAATATTTCTTGAAATTATTTCTCCCTTAATTTATTTTCCATTTCTTGATCTTCTCCCCCTTTTTGATGATGTAGAACGAACAAATCATCAAAACTTCTTCAAGAAATGTCACGAACCACTTTCTTTCTGACCACTGATCTTTCCATAAGAGCCACTGAACATTCATCAATTCATAGTGTATTCATCCGAATCTTTTCAAATTCAGACATAAGAATGTAACCTTGAATCAACAAATGATCAGTTAATATGCCTGTAAGCAAAACGAAGTCACTTAGTACAACGAATGTAATGTACAAGGATTTTTATTGATTTTCACTCCCTAGGACTTCCATTCAATCATCAAATAACACAAGATTATTCTATGAATGTTCCGACAGAAAAACGAATTTTCTGTGTGTACGTGCTTGTGTATGAAAGAATTTAAACATGAATGTTTATAAGTCCCAAAATGTGTAAACTGTTGGATCATAAATTGTATTCAAGATTAAAGTTAAGGGTTCAATTTGTAATAAGTTGATAGTTATTTGTAATTAGGCCCAAGCCCATTAGGCTTATACGACCTAAGTATTTGCAGTTTTTAGTTATTAGGTTTTAGGGTTAAGTCTCATTATTATCATAATCAATAAAGGTAGCCGTACGTATTATTCTCTGTAATCGCAAGACTAAGGTATCAAGAACACACACTAGGTTTCATTGATTAATCAAGGGATCGTGGTATGTTACTCTGATTTATTATCTCTTGATCTTATTGTGTTGTGTGTTTAATCATCAACTAGAGAATCTGGGTTTAACAAGTGGTATCAGAGCCTAAAGAATCAAGTTTTCTGGATTAAAACTGAATTTATCGATACGTACTGTGTGAATACCAATTTCTCAAATTAATATGTTTTTATACTTGAAATCGATCTGATTAGATGTGTTTTATGTTATTGAATGCTATCTGATTGGTTAATTGCACTTAATATCTCAAATCGATTGGCTTTTGGAGGATTTTTTGAAAACTGGGTTCGACAAGTTCATGTACCTGTCAAACACTGTATTCATCAAATTGATTGAGTAAAAGTTGTTTTTAATTGTTGTTTTTTATTGGGGTTTGATCGATATATGTTTATGGGTACAAAGGATTGATTTCTGCATTGAATTTGAATGTTTGATGGGCTTTCTGGATGGATAATCGTGTTTCTGGGTCAAACTAATAACATCGGTCGATATTCATCGTGTCCGGTCCCGGTCACTCAAACACCCGGGCGCCCTTATTACCCGGGCGACCCTGTTACCCGGGCGCTGCCATCCGGTCGGGGACATCCCGGTCAACTCTCTATACCGGTCGCTCGGTATACACATGGTCAATATCGGTCGACAGAATACCGGTCCAAGCAGGATACCGATCGAACTCTTGTCCGGTCGCTACAGTGGTCCGGTCGACACTTGGGTCCGGTCGACGAGTTCCCGGTCAAGAAAGTTACCGGTCCAATCAGGACACCGGTCAAGCAAGACACCGGTCAGCACATCGGTCGAGCAAAATTTGTCTTTTTGCACCAATTTCACACTTTTCCATACTTAGACAAATTTTTGCAAACTGTAATATGGCCTTTAATTTCTTTTTAGTGATCAATTTTTCTGCGTAGGGGGACATATTTCTTTTTAGTGATCAATTTTTTTCCAGTATTGTTTTGTGTTTTATACTGGTTGCTAATTCTGCATTTGATTATTTTTGGAAATTTATTTTTCTGAAATTTTTTGAGTGTAGTTTTTATCCAATACTTGATTCTAACGATCTCATCTAGTTGATTCTCTTGGTACAAATAAGTTTGCTTACTAACCATACAACTAAAGATGTCGAACCAACTTCTCTCAATGGGCTCTCAGTCCAAACCTCCTGTCCTCATGGCAAATGAGTATCAACAATGGAAGAAGAGAATGATCCAGTTTCTGAATCACAAGAACAGAGACTATATGGAATCAATCATCAATGGTCCGGTAAATCCAATGATCAAAGTACCCGGTCAAGCAGCGACTGCAAACTCTCCAGAAATCCCTGACAGATTTGTTCCTAAACCGTATCAGTACTTCACTGACAAGGAGAAAGATCTGTACAAGATAGATGAAGAGGCTCTCATTTATCTGACAATGGCAATTCCAAATGACATCTACAATCGTGTAGACAGTCAAAGCTCTGCTAAAGAAAATTGGGATGAATTATCAAGACAGTTTGAGGGAAGTGAAGCCTCCATCCAAGCCAAGCAAAATTTATGCATAAATGCCTATGAGGGGTTTCACGCAAAGGAAGGAGAGACACTACTTGATACCTACAACAGATACAAGAAAGAGAAGTCTGAGATGCGATACCAACCAAGGTATGGAAGAAGAGAGGACAGACGAGAAGAAAGGAAAGATGACAGGAAGGAAAGCATAAGAGAAGAAAAGAGAGAGGAGAATAAAGAAGACAGAAAGGATGAACCAGACAGATGCTTCAATTGTGGCAAATTTGGGCACTTCTCCAGAGACTGCAAGTTCAAGAAAGTAAAGAACTCAGAATATTATGCAAGGAAGTCACTCATTGCCAAGAAAGCTGAAGAAGGAAAGGTGCTTATGGCTGAAGAAGAAAACTGGCTGTTCTAAAGTTCTGATGACGAAGAGCAGGCACACTTCACCCAAGTTTCCTACAAGGCAAAACTGGATGGTGACGATGAAGATTCTGAGGCACATTCTGAAGATGCAAACTCTGAGGTAAGTGATAATTCTGAACTTATTGAATCTCTGATGGCCCAAATACATAATATGAAAGATGAATTTGCTTTATTGAAAGGTAAACTTAGCTCGACACAACAATCAGTATTGAGTTTTCGTGATGAAAACGCTTTACTGAAAGTTGTTGTGGAAGATAAAGAAAAAGAAAAAGATGGTTTAAAAGCTGAAAAAGAATCCTTACAAATAAAAATATCTAGTTTAGAAAAGGATCTTGTGAATTTAATGCTGAAAAAGGTGAGATTCAAATAAAATTCGAAGTCTGTTTTCAAGAAAGAAATGAAGCTTATACCAAGATCAAGCAATTGGAGGATATTAACATGAAACGAGGTCAGACTGAGCAGACTTTAAATCTTTTAACAAACAGACTCCAAGATGTCAGATTTTACGATGTAAGAAAGGGCTTAGGTTTTGAAGAAAATAATGTCTTAAAAAGAGCACCAGAACATTTGTATAATGTTGATAAGATGGGCTCCACTCCTGCAACACCTGATATTCGTGACACTTTTGTTACCTTTCTTCAAGGAGAAACTCTCAATTTTGATAACTCTTCAAAAGGTAAAGAGGTGACTGAAAATGACCCTTCATCTTGTGCTGATTCAGTTTCAAGTTTTAAATCTGTTGGTTTTACTTATAAAGGATTGAACGAGAGTTACAAAACAAGAAAACCGGAATTTAGTGAATCTCCATCACTGTTCTCTCCTTATTCACCGACTAAATCAGCCAAGGTTGAAACCATTACTCCTGAATCTCAGTGCCAATATGATGAGTCTGACTCAGAGACTGATGTTGAGAATCAAATTCCTACAGTTGAATCAGTCACTTCAGATTCCTCAAAAGAGACAAAAATTGAATATATCACGAATCAAAGCCTTAATATGACTGAGGAGATCTTTACTGAAATGATGAATGCTTCAGACTCTGATCCTGTTTCTGTTTTAGAGAAGTCAAATTATGTGAGTGATCATACATCTGAATTGATGAAGCAAATTGACATGTTGCAACAGTCTCTTGATGCGATTGAAGATGAAAACTTTGATCTCAAATTTAAACTTGAAAAATCTTTGAAAGAAAATCAAGTGCTTTGCACAGAGATCAATGATTTGAAAATCTATTTGTTTAAAAATGCCTCAAATGATAAACAGACGTTCAATGATCCATGCTGGAAAGTGCAAACTAATCCAGAATTTGATGCTTCTACAAAACCTTCAGTGGTTTACTCTGATTGTCCTGAATATCCACCTAGTATTTTTGAAAAGGGTGAGACTTCAAGTACCTCAAGAAAAGAATCACCTTCTAAGTTAGAGACTAACAAGGTTCATGTTTCTGTTTCAGATATAAAAGGAAATGGAGTTGGGAGGAGTAAGAAGAATAAAGATGCTAGTTTGAATAAAAATGATAGTTTGAATTCTAGTAGTTGTACTTCAGACAATGTTATTTTGAAAAGTAATTCTTTTGATGAACATGAATGTAAAGATTTGTTTCGATAAATCCAAGTTTTTGAATTTTGCTCGAAAGAATCTTTACTGCAAACACTGCTGGGATAATTCTTTCAAATACTACTCCACTCCTAAGTCCAAGAAAAGTAAGAGAAAGGCTAAACTGAATCTTAATTCTAATTCTTCCACACAACCCAAAGTGTTTCGAGCTAAGGTTGCCAATCCTAAATCTAACAAGCATTTTCTGGAATTGAATGTGAAAACAGTTTGGAAATGGATTCCAAAACCCAGATATGAATGGAGAGTGAAAGTTAAGCCTGCTGATATTCCTGAATTGCTTAAAGCTAACAGCGAAGGACCCATTCTGATATGGGTACCAAAGCAAAACTGATTGTTTCTTTTGCAGGTCTGTCAATTGTGGGTAATAGATTCCGGATGTTCACGCCACATGACAGGATTCAAGCACCTCTTGCATAACTATGTGGAGGAGCTTGCCGGAACAGTTCGTTTTGCAAACTCAGAAGTAGAAGGAAAGGTCAAAGGATACGGCATGCTGGATAATGGAGTTGTGAAGATTCAAAGGGTGTTGTATGTTGAAGGACTTGATCATAATTTGTTTAGCACCAGTCACTTCTGTGACATGAAATATCAAGTTCGCTTCACAACAACTCATTGCTATTTTGAGGATCCAGATGGTTATTAAGTCTTCAAAGCTGAACGCCATGGAAATCTATATTATGTATATTTTCCAACACTGTCTGCCACGCGCAGTATGCCTATTAGCCAAAGCTTCTAAAGCACAATTGTGGACGTGGCATCGACGCTTGTCTCATCAAAATTTCATATCAATCGCTAAGCTACAGAGACAAGGTCTGGTCAAAGGTCTACCAGAAATGAGGTTCGAGAAAGACTCACTCTATTCCGTATGTGAGTTGGGCAAAATGAAGCGAAACTCATTCAAATCCAAAGCTGAATCATCAACCTCATCTGCACTAGAACTTCTTCATATGGACCTTTGTGGCCCAATGCAAACAACGTCTATCAACGGCAAGAAATACGTTTTAGTAATGATAGATGACTATTCGAGGTATACATGGCTCGAGTTTCTCCGCAACAAGTCAGATGCGCCAGAGTTGATCATTGCTTTTATTAAGTGAATTCAAGTACGTCTTCAACTGCCAGTTCGTACAATTCACAGTGACAATGGCACGGAGTTCAAGAATGACACCTTGCAGAGTTACCTTATCTCTGTGGGTATTTCACACAATTTCTCCACCGCCTACACTCCACAGCAGAACGACATAGTTGAACGGAAGAACCGCACTCTTGTAGAAGCAGCTCGCACTATGCTTGCATATGCTAATCTACCAATGTATCTTTGGGCCGAGGCAGTTGCGACAGCCTGTTTCACACAGAATCGTACCATTGCGGTCAAACGTTTTGACAAAACAGCATATGAGTTGATCAACAATCGTAAACCTAACATCAAATTCCTTCATGTTTTTGGTTGCAGGTGTTATATTCTCCGAGAACGTTAAGGATTATCAAAATTTGATAAGAAAGCGGATGAAGTATATCTAGTTGGATACTCTCTGACATCCAAAGCTTATCGAATCTACATTATTCGAACCAAGACGATTGTTGAAAGCATGAACATATCGTTTGATGAGAATTCTACGAGGACTTCTGGACACAACAGTTCAGAACTCGGACTTAAGAACAAAGTTGCTATTCACTCCAGAATAGAACTAGCGTCAACATAATCCACTTCTTCTATGCCTAACTCTATTACATCTGAGTTAGATTTGCTGTTCATTGATGCCTTCGATGATATTTGTGCAGATTTTGACAAAGGCATATCAACATCAACAACAAGCTCGGTGGTCCCCACTATTTCTGAGGACATGACTAGACCATCCGAAGAAGTCACTGAAACTGCATCTTCATCAGGTACAACTACCCAGTTAGTTTCTGACTCTACTAATGCTGAATCTGTCTCTGCAGATAGTTCTTCTAGAAATGAAGTCACGAGTACTTCAGCCGCTGATCCAGAAGCTTCAGTATCAGAAATACCAGTACAAGATGTCCCGAGTACATCTGTGGATCCACCTGCCGTGCATGATGAATACAATGCATCCAACAAGCAACAAACGGTTGACTCCTTACCAAGTACACATCGTTGGACCAAGGATCATCCCCTGCATAATGTAATAGGTGACGTACAATCTGGTGTCACGACAAGGTCCGCGTCAACTAATTTCTGCATGTTTTCAACCTTCCTTAGTTCCCTAGAACCAAAGAAAGCATTAGAAGCTCTACGTGATCCCTTCTGGATTTCTGCTATGCAAGACGAGCTTCTACAATTCGAACGGAACAAGGTTTGGCGCTTGATCCCACTACCTAACGGTAAAACGGTTATTGGCACTAAGTGGGTATTCAGAAACAAGAAAGACGAAGCTGGAGTAGTTGTGAGAAACAAAGCTTGACTGGTCGCCAAAGGGTATTGTCAACAGGAGGGCATTGACTAGGATGAAACATTCGCCCCAGTTGCAAGGATCGAAGCCATCAGAATTTTCCTAGCCTATGCAGCGCACAAAAACTTTACAGTATATCAAATGGATGTAAAGTCGGCTTTCCTGAATGGCGTTATGCATGAGGAGGTCTACGTGGCTCAACCTAAAGGTTTCATTGATCCGCATCACCCTGATCACGTCTATGTGCTAGACAAAGCACTCTACGGTCTTAAACAAGCACCAGGAGCCTGGTATGAAACTCTAACTAAATTTCTCCTAGCTTCTGGTTTCAAGAAAGGTTTGGTTGACACCACCTTATTTCTTAAAAGGCAAGGTGAGGACTTGATTCTCATTCAGATTTATGTTGACGACATAATATTTGGGTCGACAAATCAGAAGTTTTGCATGAACTTTGCTAAAATCATGGAAACAAAGTTTGAAATGTCAATGATGGGTGAATTAATTTTCTTTCTTGGTTTACAAGTAAAGCAATTACCCGAAGGCATTTTCATTAATCAAGCTAAATACATAAAAGATATATTAAGCAAGTTCAATATGTTAGATAGTTCAATCATGAAAACACCAATGGCTACTGGTACACTTTTAGATGCAGATCCCTCTGGTAAACCTGCAGATCAAAAAGTATATCGTATCATGATTGACTCTTTACTTTATCTGACTGCCAGTCGCCCTGATATAATGTTTGCCACATGCTTTTGTGCGAGATATCAGTCTAATCCTAAAGAGTCGCACTTTAATGCTGTTAAGCGAATCCTTAGATATCTCAAAGGCACTCCTCATTTAGGCCTTTGGTATCTAATGGATTCCCGATTTGATCTAACTGCCTTTACAGATGCTGACCATGCAGGATGTAAGCTAGACCGGAAAAGCACCTCTGGATGATGTCAATTTATATGTGACAAACTTGTGAGTTGGACCTCTAAGAAACAAAATTGTGTTTCAACATCCACTGCTGAGGCAGAATATGTAGCTGTTGCTAGCTGCTGTTCGCAAGTCCTTTGGATGAAGACACAGTTAAGGGACTTTGGGTACACCTACAAGCGCGTTCCTATTTTTTGTGATTCCAAGAGCGCAATTGCTATAACATCTAACCCGGTGCATCACTCCAAGACCAAACATATAGATGTACGCTATCATTTCATCAAGGACCATGTAGAAAAAGGTGATATCGAAATGCACTTTGTTCACACTAACTTCCAGTTAGCTGACCTTTTCACCAAGCCGTTGGATGAAAAGCGATTTCAGTTTCTAATCAGCAAACTTGGAATGTTAAACATGTCTCCTTAACCTTACTCATGATTCGAGGGGGAGTATTCTGATTCTTACTCTTATGTTAACTATTATCCAACTGTTGCTAATGAACGAGGAATCATTTTCACAAATGATTACCATGATTTCTTTTTTGTGCAGATTAATTCAAGTGACTATGGCTTCTAATCCCATCTGATTAGAACCCGCACTTCAGTACTACATTAGGGGAGCTTAAATGTCAACGAGCTTAAAAGACAAAATCTTTTAGTTTGAGGGGGAGAATAGCATTGTCACAAACTAAATGTTTTTGACTTTTCTCCAAAATTTTATTTTCTCCAAATTTTTCTCTTTGTTTCTTCATGTGTAACTATGTTTCTTTGTGCTTTAATGTATAAATGACTGTTGAACAACACATTTTTTAGGAAATTACATGGGATTCAGTGTGAGTGCTTAATAGAACTTCCATGGATTCACGTTAACCAGTGTTTCCTACCCCAGAAGTAATCCTTGAGTGATTGAGGGGAGAGGGGTCTAAAAGAATTGAGTGTGGGAGTGAACTGAGATAAAATGAAAACGAGAGATTGGTTAGATGTGAGTTTAAATGATTAAAAGAAAGAGGGTGTGAGATCAGAGTTAAAAGAATATCAAAACTCTGCACCAAAATTCTTTCTGAGCCGGACAGCCACATTACTGATTGGTTCACATTTCTTTGGTGAACATCATTGAAATAGGTAACTAGCCCATGCCATCTCTTGCATAAAACCCCACCAGCTACTCATTCTTTTCTCAAAAAGAGAATGTTTTACATTTTTTGGGGAAGCAACATATAATCTATTGGTTCTTCATTTGGAAGATACTAATATTGAAAAAGAAGGAAAGTTGCCCCACCTTCGACCTTTCTCATGCACATTGAGTCTGTGTATAATTTGTTGATGTCTCAACAAGTTACATACTTTGAGCCTAAATTGAAAAGCAATCATTGATGCTTAATTCTTTCATACACATGCACGAGCACACAGAAATTCGTTTTTTGTCAGAACGTTCATAGATAACCATGTGTTATTCAATGATTTAATGGAAGTCCTGGGGAGCCAACATCAAAACCAGCTCCTTACATAGTAACTTTGTGTTACTCAGTAACTGTGTGTTACTGACAGACATTTCAAACTGAGTCATTTGTTGATTCAGGGTTACAACTATTAAACTGTTTGAATTTGAAAAGATTTAAACGGTTACTACTCTTTATTTGAATCTGAAAAGATTGAAATAATCACTCTTTCCATTTGGGAAGACTGCTCTTATTTCCACACAGGGCTCTATACATGAAGACTGCACTTTACTGTTGATTTGGGGGAGATTAATTAAAAGGGGAGAATTCAAGAACTGCTGAAGACAATTGCTCTTTTAAAGAAAGAGAAAGATGAAGACTGTGTAAAGCTACAAGATCTGATGCTGTCAATGTCATATCCACTACAGTTTTCAAGAGAAGCAAAGACCTGAAGTGAAGACCCAAAGAAAGTTGAACCTTTTTAATCTTGAATCCAAAGGGGGAGATTGTTGGATCACAAATTGTATTCAAGATTAAAGTTAAGGGTTTAAACTGCAATTGTGTTAAAGTTAAAGTTCAGGGTTCAATTTGTAATAAGTTGATAGTTATTTGTAATTGGGCCCAAGCCCATTAGGCTTATACGACCTAAGTATTTATAGTTTTTAGTTATTAGGTTTTAGGGTTAAGTCTCATTATTATCATAATCAGTAAACCGTACGTATTATTCTCTGTAATCGCAAGCCTAAGGTATCAAGAACACACACTGGTTTTCATTGATTAATCAAGGGATCGTGGTATGTTACTCTGATTTATTATCTCTTGATCTTATTGTGTTGTGTGTTTAATCATCAACTAGAGAATCTGGGTTTAACATAAACCATTGAGACAACAATAGTATTACATGGACTCAATTGTGCATGATCGAAGGTCGAAGGTGGGGCAGACTTCCTTCTTTTTCAGTATCCATATCTTCCAAATGAAGACAAGATAGATTATGTGTTGCGTCCCCTTTAAAATATGAAACATTCTTTTGTTAAGAAAAGAATGAGTAGATGGTGGGGTTAAGTCAAGAGTTGGCATGGGCTAGTTGCCTGTTTCAATGATGTTCATGAAAGAATTTGTGAAACAACAGTAATATGGTTGCCCGACTCAGAAAAAGTTTGTGCAGAGTTTGATATTCTTTTAAGTCTGTTCTCTCACCCTCCTTCTTTTTATCATTTGAGCTCACGTCTAACCAAACTCTCTTTTCATTTTATCTCAGCACACACCCACACTCAGATATTGACCCCTCGCCTCTCGATCACTCAAGGTAACTTCTTGGGTAAGAAACACTGGTTATCGTGAATGCATATAAGTTCTTTTAAGTTCACACAATGATCCCATGTATATGGTCCTAAAAGAAAAATGTTGTTCAATTGGTTTAAGTTTAACAGTTAAAGCACAAAATGAAATACATGTCAAATATTTGTATGCTCAAGAATATAATCATTAAGATTTGAGCATTTTAAACATGGAAGATATTCTAAAAAACAAGTATAATTGAATGAATGAAATGAGTACAAAAGACTTGTCTGAGAATCTGACATTGTATTGAAAAGATAAATATGAACGATTTATCATGAAAAGCTTAGGTCATGAAAAATTGGATGTTGTCAATATGAATCAAATATAGACATTCTTGAAAGAAACGCTTTGAATGAATTATCGCTCAACAAACTTTGAATTTCAAATGAGGTTTATTGCCATCGAAAAATTGTTTCATTTGAGACATGGTAATAAGAAAGTCAACAACAATACTAAACCGGTGTGTGTGAATACTTGATAGTATATGGAAAAGATAATACACAAGTATATATCTTTGAAAACACACGGTTCGTGAAACATGTTTTGAGAATTCTAAACAATAAAGCACATGTATGAAAACATTTAAACTCATACTTCTAAATTCATGAAATCAGTTTAAGATCGAGAAGTGGTTTGAACGTTTAAGAAACATGTTTTCATGTTTGAAAGCTGTCCTTCTTTCAAACATAATGAGATTAAGATTAGAATATTCCTTACACTCATCATTAATCTCATGAAGTCAGCTCTAAAGTCATTAATGATATGATCATGTAAGCTCCCCCTTAAAATCTGCAAATAGTCAAAAATTCGTCAAAGTACAAAGTCTTATTCACAAAAATTATTGAAAAATTAAAGACATAAAAGCAGTAAAACATTTAAAGAACGAGTTCTGATCATATGTAATCACAAATCAATGTCCTAACTCCCCCTGAAAATATGCATTACAAGATATGTCAGTAAAAAAAATATATGCAAATCTCTACAGCTCCCCCTTAAATGCAGATCAACTAAACTTTATCTCACTCCCTCTGAAAACATGAACATAACCTTTCAGTGCAGATATCTTTCATATTAAAAATAAAGAAATGACGAAAAATAACAAAATAAACTGTACTGGATAAATACAGATTAAGTCTTGAGGTTTAACATGCCAAGTTTCGAAAGGAGAAAATTAAATCTCTTTTCGTCTAATGGCTTGGTAAACACTGCAAGTTGATAATCTGTGTTTACAAAGTAAAGTTCGATAGTACCTTTTTCAACATTATCTTTGATAAAATGATATCTCACATCAATATGTTTAGTCTTTGTGTGCTGAACATGATTAGCTGATATGGCTATGGCGCTCTTCGAATCATAATGTATTGGAATCTTGTTGAACTGGAAACCATAGTCTCGAAACTGTGTCCTCATCCATAATACTTGAGAGCAGCAACTGGCAGCAACTACATACTCTGCTTCAGCAGTTGAAGTGGAAACACAAAGTTGTTTGACGCCCAGCTTACGAGCTTGTCTCCAAGAAATTGAATGCGACCCGATGTACTTTTCTTGTCTAGCATACAACCTGCATGATCTGTGTCTGAATACGCTATTAGCTCAAAACTTGTATCTTTAGGATACAACAAACCAAGATCTGCAGTTCCCTTTAGATATCTAAATATCTGCTTTACAGCCGACATATGGGATTCTTTAGGCGAATCTTGATATCTAGCACATATGTATGTAGAAAACATAATATTCGGTCTACTCACCGTTAAGTACATTAAAGAACCAATCATTCCTCTATAGGTTCTAACATCAACAACTTTTCCCGAAAGATCAACTCCAGTTCATGGTGCCATCGGGGTTGAAATTGGAGTACAATTTGACATATTAAATTTCCTTAAAATCTCAGCAATATACTTCGCTTGATTTATAAAAATCCCCGTGGAAAATTGTTTAACTTGTAATCTGAAAAAGAAATTCATCTCTCCCATCATACTCATTTGAAAATGTGACACCATGAGGTTAGAAAAATTCTTACAATACTTTGGATTAGTTGAACCAAATATTATATCATCCGCATATATTTGAACTAAAATGATATCAACTTTCTCCCTTTTTATGAATAAAGTGGTGTCAATTTTACCTTTTGAAAACCCAGACTTGACAAGGAATTTGGATAACACGTCATACCAGGCTCGAGGGGCTTGTTTGAGTCTGTCAAGTACTTTGTCTAGAATATAAACATGATCTGGTTTGTCTGCACTTACAAAACCTTCAAGTTGAGGAACGTACACCTCTTCTTTGAACAATCCATTCAGAAAGGCTATCTTGATATCCATCTGATAAACCGTAAAATTCTTGTGTGCAACATATGCTAGGAACATCCTTATTTCCTCAATATGTGCGACTGGAGCATACGTCCCATCATAATCAATGCCTTCCTCTTGTTTGTATCCCTTGTATACAAGTCTTTCTTTGTTTCGAATAACAACACCATCTTCATCCTTTTTGTTCTTAAATACCTAATTGGTGCCAATGATTATCTTTCCTTTAATTCGGGGCACCAATTTCCAGATTTTAAGCGCTTCAAATTGGTTGAGCTCTTCTTGCATGGCTTCTAACTGAATGTGTAACTTCTGGCTCTGCAGTTTCATTTGCAACTTCAACTGATGGAGTAGGTGTTTGAACTTGAGTTTCTTCTTGAATCGGGGAATTTGATTCAGTTGAGATATCTGAAGTGATTGGATGATGAGTGCTTCAATCTTCAAATCTGTCATTCACAACAGGTTTAGTCACTCTAAAACCAAGAAACTCATCATAAAAATATTCAAACAATAAATCTAAATCTGTTAAATGAGACGTAGACGTTGACGCTTTATCAGAATTAGAAGCTTTAACCGTAGGTTCTGGACTGATCTGTCTAGAAGCTAATACTCATATTATTACGAGTTCTGAACTGATTTGATCAGAAGCCATATCTTCATCAAATCTGACATTTACGCTCTCACCACAATCTTTTAATTCTTTAGATAAACTATGTATGAAGCTGATGTCTGAAAATAACCAATGAAGATCCCTTCTTCAGCTTTAGGACTGAACTTGTTCAAGCTCTCCTTGTCGTTCAGTACATAACACCTGCATCCAAAAATATGAAAATGTTTAATGCTTGGTGTTCTGTTGTTAATCAAAGCATATGGTGTTTTACCAAACGACGATGGATGATAGAACGATTTTGTGTATAACAAACAGTAGATAACTTCAGCCCACAAGAATATATGTAAGTCTGACTAGATGAGCATCGTGCGTGTAGCCTCAACTAATGACTTGTTTCGTCTTTCAACTACCCCATTATGTTCTGGCGTTCTGGCAGCAAAAAATTGATGTATTATCCCGATCGACTCGAGATAATCATCAACAATTCTGTTTTTGAATTATGTGCCATTATCAGTTCATATAAGCTTGACTGTCTTCTGCAAGTTCACTTGAACGGTCTTTAGGAATGAGATGATGACATCGGGCTTCTCATCTTTTGATCTTAAAAATTTGACCTAGGTGTATCTTGAATAATCATCCACAATCACCAATACTTATTTCCTGCCGTCAATGCTTTGTGTTCGCATTGGACCACATAGATCTATATGCAACAGTTCCAAAGGAGTACTTGTGCTCGGTTTAGTTTTAGGTTTATGTGAAGCTCTCTTCATTTTTCCCTTCTCACACGCATCACACAGATGTTCTCGTTCATATTTAAGCTCTGGAAGACCTTTCACCAAATTTCCAGTCACCAACTTGTTGATATATCTGAAGTTGAGATGAAATAGCCTTCTATGCCATAACCTGATCTATTGCATAGATGCTTTAGAAAGTAGACACACTGCATTATCAGTCTTGACATTTGACAAATTGATCGTGTAGAGGTTTGACTTTCGCGTTCCGACCAAGAGTTCTTGACCTTCTTCAGTTCTAACACAACGTCGCTTGGCCTTAAAATTCACCTCTAAGTCCTTGTCACAGAACTGACCAATGCTGAACAAGTTGTGTCCTAATCTTTTAACATAACTCACCTTCTTAATCGTTATGTTCTCTCTCACAACATCTCCATATCCCAAGATTGGCGAAAACTGGTCATTCCTAAATCTGACTTTGCCATAGAATTTCTCTGTATAATTAGATAAAATATCTTTCTACCCAGTCATATGCTTGGAGCAACCAGAATCAAGTACCACATATGACGGGTCTGCACAAGAGAAATCAAGGAACAATAGGTTTAGGTACCTATTTATAGATGGGTCCCATCGTGTTAGCACAAAATTTAGGCATCCATTTGAATTTGGACCCTATAAGGTTTATGAATCTTCAATAATAATAGAGAGATTTGCATTCAACAATATATATAGTACATGGTTACAAAGGAATAGGAAAGGATTACAAAATATTACAAAATATTAGATATAATTAAGAATTCCCACAATCTCTATACCTCCTTCAAGCGAGGAGGTGGGGAGCCAACGCAGAGCTTGGATCGAAAGTGCTCAAACAATGGCCGGAGAAGACTTTTTGTAAAAATATCAGCCAACTGGTGAGTAGTAGGCACAAACCGAGTAAGAAGGCGGCTAGAGGATACAAGTTCACGAACAAAATGATTGTCTATATCAATGTGCTTCGCACGCTTGTGAGCCACCGGATTTTGACTTAAAAATATAGCACTTTTGTTGTCGCAAGACAAGGTAGGTAAAGTTGTTGAGGAAGCATGAAGGTCACGCAGTAAATGAGTGATCCAAACAAGTTCAGAAGCCGTGTTTGCCATTGCTCGGTATTCAGATTCACAACTTGAGCGCGAGACTGTTGGTTGCTTCTTAGCACTCCAAGAAACAATATTCCCACCAAGAAAAATAGAGTAGCCATACGTGGAGCGACGAGTCTCAATACACCTTGCCCAGTCGGCGTCAGAATATGCAACAAGACTTCTAGCGTCGGAGTAGGCAACAAGAGAGATGTCACGGGATCGTTGAAAAGTGAGACCAAATGATAAGGTGCCCTTGACATACCGAAGAATGCGCTTGACCGCTTGAAAATGATCGTTGGTAGGAGCGTGTAGAAATTGGCTCACTTGATTCACCGCATATGATAAATCCGGCCTAGTAATCGTTAAATATTCTAAACCCCCAACAAGCGAACGATACAAGGTCGGATCTGAATATGGATCACCATGACTAGTGAATTGTGCAGACTTGGTGAGAGGTGTTGAAGCAGGCTTGACATCCAGTAAACCGGCCTTTGTGAGAATATCATGAGCATACTTATCTTGAGTAAGGAACAAGCCATTATTCGTATAGGATATTTCGAGTCCTAAAAAATAATGTAATTTGCCTAAATCTTTAATGGCAAATTCCTTATGTAGACGAGAGATAAATAGCGAGCTAAACTCTGTATTGTTGCCCGTAAGTATGATATCATCAACGTAAACGAGAAGATATAAGATGCAAGAGTCTCGTTTAAACACAAACAATGATGTATCGGCTTGACTACATGTAAAACTAAGCTGAAGAAGGAAGGAGCTAAGCCGTTGAAACCAAGCTCGAGGGGCTTGTTTGAGGCCGTAGAGCGCTTTCTTAAGACGACAAACATGATTAGGATACCAAGAATCAATAAACCCGGTGGCTGCTCCATATAGACAGTCTCATTAAGGTGTCTGTTCAAAAAGGCGTTCTTCACATCTAGTTGATGAAGAGGCCAATTTTTTAGGACAACAAGGGAGAGAAAAATACGCACCGTAAAAACCTTCACAACTGGGCTAAAGGTGTGAGAATAATCTAATCCTGGAATCTGGGTAAAACCTTGGGCCACAAGACGGGATTTATATCGTTCAATGGAACCGTCCGACCAAAATTTTGTACGAAAAACCTTTTTGAGCCAACGACATTCGTAGCAAGCAGTCGAGGAACCAAGTCCCAAGTTTCATTAATGCGAAGAGCAGACATCTCTTCATTCATTGCCTCTACACATTTCAAATGTTTGGCAGCAGATTTGAAACCATTGGGGTCTTTTTGAGAAAAGAGGGTAACATGAATAGGACTGGAGCCAAGAATAGCAAGATGAACAAAGTGTCTTCGCTTAAAAATACCTGTGTGTTCCAGATTCTAGTTTCTAAACAAGATTAATCAAACAAACAAGATTCAAATCAAAGATTACCTGTTTGATTACTTTGAATTTCACAATTTACACTTTCTCTCTCTAGAACTCCTTCTCTCTCTAAAACGTATTCTCTCAAATCTGATATATCAACTAATGTCACCTCACCTTGAAATACAAAGAGAAAAAGTATTTATACTACCACAAATACAAGGAAAACTATACTAATACAAAAACAAATACAATTGACTTTTATTAAGAGACTTTGACTTTTAATGAGATTTGACTTTCTTCAGCTTTGACTATCTCAACTTTGACCTTCAGTCTTCTTGATCTTGCATCCAACAGATTTATGCTCTAATAATCTCCCCCTTTGGATTCAAGATCATTGTTGAAAGATTTAAAAATTAAGTCTTCACTTTAAGCTATGTCAAAATAATCTCCCCTTTTTCTTTTGACTGTCTCCTTTCCAAAAATATCTTCAACGATGAACAATCTCCCCAAATCTTTCACAGAATACTTTCAGACTTTGGAAAGAAAATTATCTTCAGATTCAGCTCACCTTGCTTTAACAAATAATCTTCAAAGAAAATTTCCTCAAAACTTCAGAAATTCTTTGATTGTCTTCAAATCTTCCCTTTTTAACTTTCTGACTTGAACATTTCAGAAAATCAACTTCACAAAACATTATCAGATCTTGATATCATCTCTTCCAAACTTCCAAACTTTAACATTTCTTCATATCATCTCCCCCTTTTTGATGATTTGAGCATCTATATCATCAAAACTTTTCTCCAAGAAATGTCATTGACCATTCTGATCTGTCATACCGAGCCTCTGATTCTGTGATCCATAACCAAGTATTCATCTAGATCTTTGCAAATCCAGATAAAATAAGAACATGTAACTCCTGAATCAACAAATGAATCAGTTAATATGCCTGTCAGTAACACAAAGTCACTGTGTGTAACGAATACACAATATAAAGGAGCTTTTGTGATGTTCACTCCCCCAGGGCTTCCATTCAATCATCGAAATACCACAAAGGCAATTTCTATGAATGTTATGACAAAGAAACGAATTCTTTGTGTTCTCGTGCAAGTGTAGAAAGAATTAAAGCACAAATGATTGTTTTTTAATAAGGCTCAACATTGTGTAAACCACCGAGACAACAGTAGATAAAACAGACTCTAAGTGCATGATTGAAGTGCGAAGGTGGGACAGACTTCCTTCTTTTTCAATATCCAGATTTTCCAAATGAAAACCAGATAGATAATATGCTGCGTCCCCTTGAAAATGTGAAACATCTTCTTTTTGAGAAGAAAATGAGTGGTTGGTGGGGTATTAAGCAAGAGTTGGCATGGGCTATTTGCCTGTTTCAATAATGTTCATGAAAGAATTGTGAAACATTAGTAATGTGGCTGCCCGGCTCAGAAAGTATTTGGTGCAGAGTTTGATATTCTTTTACTCTGATCTCACACCCTCTTTCTTTTTATCACTAAGCTCACAACTAACCAAACTCTCTTTTCCATTTTACCTCATCACACCCACACTCATTTCTTTTAGACTCCTCACACTCAATCACTAAAAGATTAACTTCATGGGTAGGAAACACTGGTTAACGTGAATCCATAGAAGTTCAGTTAATTCCTAGCACAAAGAACCCAGTAATCCTAAAAGAACATGTTGCTCAAAATGGTTTATCTTGAACATGTAAATCATAGAAACTATGGGTCAGATATATGTATACTCATAAAATATAATCATGAAGATTTGAGCATTTAAAACATTGAAGTATTTTCAAACAAGTATATTGAATGAATGAATATGAATGCAAGAAACTTGTTTGAAAATCTGACATTGTATGAAAAATGATCAGAAATAAATGATATAGCAATTAAAGCTTATGGTCAAGAATAATTGATATTTGTCTATACGAAACAAAATATAGACATTCTTGAAATGACCATTTCGAAATGAAATATCGCTCAAAATTCTTTGAATACAAGCGGAGTGTCTTACCATCGAAGAAAAATTGTTCCAATTTAGAGACATGGTAAGAACATGTTGAACAAAGTCAAACCGGTGTGTGTGAATACTTGCAAGTATATAGAAAAGACAATACGCAAGTATTTATCTTTGGAAACACACGGTTTGTTTATCAATTAATGACAAAAAAAAATGAAAACATTTAAAATCACACTTCCAAATTATAAAATCTGTTTAAAAATCGAGAAGTGGTTTGAACATTTAAGAACATGTTTTCTATACCTGAAAGTTGTCCTTCTTTCAGATACATTTGAGATTAAGATAAGAAATTTACCTTTTCGAGCAATCTTAAATCTCAGAAAGTCAAGCTGTAGTCATTTAGATATGATCGTGTCAGCTTCTCTCATCCTGCATAAGTCTCAAAGTCTAGTCAAAATTTATTCACAAAAATTTATTTGAAAATAGAATGACATAAAGCAATAAAACGATTAATGTACGAGTTCTGATTTGAAATAATCAGAAATCATAGTCTTACTCCTTTTGACTTATAAGCTCCCCCTAAAATCATGCATCACAAAAATTTTATCAGTTAAGTATAATACAGAAATTAGTTTTGCTCCCCCTCAAATTAATGTAGATCATCTAAAATCTTCTCTAACTCCCCCTGAGATCATGAGCAAACAATTAAAGTGCAGATATCTCTCAGAAAATAAAGATAAAGAAAATGATGAAAAATAACAATTTGTAACTTTAGTAGGTAACAACCGATTACGTCTTAAGATTTAACATACCAAGCTTAGAGACAAGAAAATTAAATCTCTTTTCATCTAAGGGTTTGGTAAATAAATCTGCAAGTTGATAATCTGTTTTTACAAAATAAAGTTCAATTGTTCCTTTTTCTACATTATCTTATATAAAATGATACCTGACATCAATGTGTTTGGTTTTCGTATGCTGGACAGGATTAGCAGATATGGCAATTGCACTCTTCGAGTCACAGTATATTGGAATTTTATCAAATTTGAATCCATAGTCTCGTAGCTGTGTTGGCATCCACAAGACTTGAGAGCAGCAACTGGCAGCAGCTACATACTCCACTTCAGCAGTCGATGTGGAGACGCATAACTGTTTCTTTGAAGCCCAGCTAACGAGCTTGTCTCCAAGAAATTGAACGTGACCAGAAGTACTCTTTCTATCCAACATACAACCTGCATGATCTGCATCTGAATATGCAGTCAGTTGAAACCCAGTATCCTTAGGATACCACAAACCAAGGTCTGCAGTGCCCTTCAGATATCTAAAGATCCGTTTGACAGCGGCCAAATGGGATTCTTTGGGTGCAGCTTGATATCTAGAACATAAACATGTTGAAAACATAATATCTGGTCTACTTGATGTTAGATACATTAACGATCCTATCATACCTCTATAAATCCTAACATCAACACTTTTACCCGAAGGATCAGTGTTAATCTTAGTACCTGGTGCCATCGGGGTTCCAATTTATTTACAATTTTCCATTTTGTACTTCCGAAGAATGTCCAAAATGTACTTAGATTGATTTATAAAAATCTCCGTGGATAATTGTTTAACTTGTAATCCGAGAAAGAAATTCATCTCTCCCATCATACTCATTTGAAAACGTGACACCATGAGGTTAGAAAAGTTTTTGCAAAATTTTGGATTAGTAGAACCAAATATTATATCATCAACATATATCTGAATAAGAATAATATCAGCTTTTTTCTTCTTGATGAATAAAGTAGTATGAATCTTACCTTTGGAGAAACCAGACTTGACCAAGAATTTGGATAAAACGTCATACCATGCTCGAGGGGATTGTTTTAATCCATAAAGGGCTTTATCCAAGATGTAAACATGATCTGGCTTATCTGGATTTACAAACCCTTCTGGTTGAGACACGTACACTTCCTCCTTAAGAATGCCATTCAGAAAGGCTGTTTTCACATCTATCTGATAGACTGTGAAATTCTTATGAGCTGCGTATGCTAGAAACATGCGGATTGCTTCTATAAGAGCGACTGGAGCATACGTCTCATCATAATCAATGCCTTCCTCTTGCCGGTAGCCTTTGGCAACAAGTCTAGCTTTGTTTCTTATGACGATACCATCTTCATCCTTTTTATTCTTGAATACCCATTTAGTGCCGATCACGGTTTTACTTTCTGGCTTAGGAACAAGTCTCCAAACCTTTAGGGCTTCAAACTGATTGATCTTTTCTTGCATTGCAGATACCCAGTCCGAATCAGCAAGAGCCTCAGATACTCGTGTTGGCTCAATCTTACTGAGGAATGAGTCATGCATACATTGATTAAGAGTCGCTGACCTAGTTTGTACAGACTTGTTAATATCTCCAATTACTTGATGTAATGGATGCTCTTTGGTCCAACGATGCTCATGAGGGAGTGGAGTAGATGAAGTTTGAATATGATCATCATCTAGAAATCCACTTTCAGAATCTTCAGTTTGAATAACAAGAGGGGGGTGTTTAGTTGAAGTCTCAGTTGCAGAAGTATCAGTTGGTACAGCAGATTCATGCTGTTGAGAAGACAATGTATTACACCCAACTGAAATGATTACTTCTGGCTCAACATTTGTTTGAACATCTTTAACTGTAGGAGTAACAATAGGAATATGAGTCTCTGACTGAACTGGGGATGCTTGTTCAGTAATAACATCTGAAATGACTGGATGATGACAACTTGTATCTTCAGACCTGTCAGTCACAGCAGATTTAGATACATTAGTTCCAAGAAACTCATCATAAAAGAATTCAAATAACAAATCTAAATCAGTTAAATGTGAAGTAGATGTAGATGCGTTATCCGAATTTTTCTCTTTAGACGCAGGTTCTGGATTGATCTGTCCAGAAGCTAACACTCCTGTGATAACGGGTTCTGAACTGATTTGATCAGAAGCCATTTCTTCATCAAATGTGACATTGACGCTCTCGATAACTGTCTTTGACTTCTTTAGATAAACATGATATGCAATAGATGTTGAAGAATAACCGATAAAGATGCCTTCGTCCGCCTTAGCACTGAATTTATTCAGACTCTCTCTGTTGTTAAGCACAAAACATTTACACCCAAATATGTGAAAATATTTGATAGTTGGTGTTCTGTTGTTGATCAACTCATACGGAGTCTTCTGAAAATGGCGGTGTATCATAGAACGATTTTGAGTATGGCATGCAGTCGACACAACTTCTGCCCACAAGAATAGAGGTAAGTCCGATTGGCTAAGCATAGTCCGAGCGGCCTCGACTAGCGTTCGGTTTCGCCTTTCGACTACTCCATTTTGTTCAGGCGTTCTAGCAGCAGAATACTGATGTGATATCCCTACCGATTCGAGATATTCTTCAACGATTTTGTTTTTGAACTCTGTGCCATTATCAGTACGAAGAAACTTGACTTGTCGCTGCATTTTTACCTGGGTCGTCTTTAATAAAGTAATGAGAACTTCCGGTATCTCATCTTTAGATCGAAGAAATTTGACCCACGTGTATCTTGAATAATCGTCCACAATGACCAACACGTATTTCTTACCACCCAAACTCTGAGTTCTCATTGGACCACATAAATCCATGTGTAGCAATTCTAACGGAGAACTAATGCTTGGTTCAGGCTTCGGTTTATGTGCGGCTCTCTTCATCTTACCCTTCTCACAAGCTGCGCATAATTGTTGTCTTTCATATTCAGCTCAGGAAGTCCTTTGACCAATTTCCCACGAACCAGCTTGTTGATGTAACGAAAGTTCAAATGAGATAAACGTCTGTGCCAGAGCCAACTTTGTTGCATTGAAGCTTGTGACAATAAGCATACTTGACTGTCAATCTGAACTTTGGACAAATTGATGGTGTAGAGGTTGGTCTTTCGATTTCCAGATAAGAGTTCTGTTCCATCTTCAGTGCGAACTGAGCAACTCTTAGACTTGAAGTTTACCTCTAACCCTTTATCGCAGAATTGACCAATGCTGAATAAGTTGTGCCCCAAGCCTTCGACATAACTCACCTTACTTATCGTTATGTTATCTTGAATGATGTCACCATATCCTAAGATAGGTGAAAGCTGATCGTTTCCAAATCTGACATTTCCACTGAATTTCTCTGTATAGTTAGACAATAAAGCTTTTTGCCCAGCCATATGCTTGGAACATCCACTGTCCAAGTACCACATATGCCGGGTCTGCAAGAGAAATCAGACAATAACAATTTTAGGTACCCATTTAAAAACGGTCCCTAACGGATTAGCACAAGATTTTGGTATCCACTTAAAAATGGATCCTCTGTTCTTTTGAAAACTTTGAAAAACATTTGATCTTGAAGAATTAACATGATAAGATCCATACCAATCAGAAGAATTATGAGAATAAGCAAAATTAGTTTTCCGATAGTTAGGTCGAGATTTAGTAGTAATAGGGGATAATTGAATCAATTGCTTTATTGAGTAACTCTTGTAAGAATTACAAGGTTTTGTTTATGAGAAGCACATTGACTAACTATATCAGAATCACTACTAACAGATTTAGTACAAGAATTATCAGTAACTGATTCAGCTATCTCAGCATCCTTCCGTTTTGGTCTCCATTCGGATTGAGCTTTTATCTTTTTCTTCCTTAAATCTGAAACATAAGATATAGATTTATTAGGAAAAGTAGATTTCTGATATTGAGTTTTCTTTTGTGTACCAGTGTATTTCTGCTTCTGTAATCGCTGTTTCTTATGTTTCTTACCGTGAGCATAGTAATCAACAGTTACAGAAACTGAATCACCAACCTTAGTTGATGTTTCACCAATATGAACATCACTTGGTAACACTCTTTCATTTTTAAGACAAGTAGAATGATCAGGAAGTTTAGAATGGACATCAAACATATCAGATTCTTCCATGCACCCATCATCAGAATTAAAAGAATCATTTGCAGACTCAAATAAGTCATCAGAATTATCAGAGAAAGTTTGAGGTGCCTTTGAAACTATAGAACACTTTGTTGATTTAACTTGAAAAACAGTGTTCTTTAAAACTGTAGAAAATACATTTTGTTCTATATCAACCAAAAGTTTTTCATCAGATAAAACATTTTCAAGCTCGACTATTTTGCTTTCAAGAATAGATGTAGGAACATAAACCTTTGCAATTGCAGGTTTTTCCTTCATTTCAGAAGCCGAATAACTAACAAAATAATCGTTTGAAAGAACTTTTGGTGTTTCTGAAAGATAACTATCATTTAACTTTACATAGTTAAACGGTAGTTGCATTTTCTTTTTATTATTTCTATTTTCAGTTTCTTTGGCCTCAACTTCATCTGACAATTTGGTAACAAATTTGGGTTTTAAATGAGTATGTTTACCAGCACAAGCAAGAAAATCATAGTTATAAAGTGCCGGCTGTTTTCTGATGGTTTTCTTAAGATAATGGGGGTTTTCAAAACCAAGTCCCCATTTCTCTTTAACATCAGCCTCTTCATTAGGTGCATTTAGAAAAATGGTTTGATCTGTTTGACCTCTCGCATAAAGTTTTGCTTCCAGACCATTTACCTTCTTATTCAAATTCTTATTTTCAACCTGCAATTTATAAACAGTTAGTGTAGATTCATTCTTCTCAAACTCATATTTAGACACTTTACCTTCAAACTCAGAAATCTTCTTTTCAAAACAATCTACTTGAGATTTAGAATCAAAATCAGACTTGCGTAAAGAATCAATCAGATCTTTGTTTGAAATAACAGACGTATTAAGTTCAAAGATCTTTTTGTTCTTTTTAGCAACCCTTTCCTTTTCCTTTTTCAGATTATTTTGTAAATTTTGAAGCTCAACCACCATGGTTTCCAACTTGGTAATGAAATCTTTTGGAGTTAAGTTTAATACCTCATTAACTGCCTCATCATCTGACTCGTCATCTTTTACTTCTTTGCCCATGAGACAGATATGAGCATTTTCTTCCTTTTCTTCCTTTTCATCTTCTGAGTAATCCAACCAAAACTCATCTTCAGCCATTAAAGCTACACCCGCTTCTTGTTGTCTTGCCAAAAGCAACTTATTCTGATAGTACTGAGAGTTGCGAACTTTCGGCTTCCGACAATCTTTTGCAAAATGACCCAACTTGCCGCAATTGTAGCATTTGATTGAATAAGTTGCTGGCTTTTCAACAGCGGTGTAGTCATTCACAAACTTCTTTTTCTCATCCGGTTTCTTCTCCACATATCTATCCTCTTCATACCTTTTCCTTCCACTTTCTGTCGATGCTCGTGGTTCTTTGAACTAGATGAAGAATATCGTTAAGAATTTGATCCCGGCTTCTTGTAAAATTTCTTCTGGAATGCCCGGGTCAGCAGTATCATGGCTTGTTTCATACTTTCACCATCATCACTATCTGTAACTGAATCTGACTCAGAACTGGTAAGAACTATCTTCTTTTTCTTCTCTTTCTTCTTCTCTCCAGCTACCAGTGCAATCGGATCAGGAACTTTTTCTGCTTTCTTCTTCTCACCTCTTTTCTCTTCAACCTCTTCTTCATTATATTTCAAAGTCTCAAATACCTCATGTAAAGGAATTTCATTCAAATCCTTCATTTGCTTCATTCTTCTTGTATGCTTCTTCCATTCCGGGCGTAGGATACTCAGAAATTTGACATTGTTTTCCAACTGCTTCTTTTTGAATTTATTCTTTGTCAGCTCATTCAGAAGCAATACAAACCTCTCATATGTATCTTCCAGACTCTCATTCTCCTTAGCTTTGAATTCCTCATAACTATTGATGCAGTTTGCCACTTTCATTTGATTTCCAATCTTGGATCCCATCATCATCTTTTGCAACTGATCCCACATCTTCTTAACATTGGCTTTATAGCTATCAATCTTGATGTAGATCTCGTTTGGAATGCTTTGAAGAAGTAATGATCTCGCTTGTTTATCTGCTTTGTATCGGCTTTTCTGATCTTAAGAATATTGAGAAATATCCACTATTACTGTTTTCATCTTTTGCTCTCTTTCCTCAGTTCCATCTTCACTATCAGAAGAATCAATATCAGGTACTTGAACTGTTATTGGAGCCATTGGACCTTTGGTGATAGACAGAAGAATATTCTCTCCATTTGAATGCCGATCTATGAAATCCAAGAATCTGTCCTTCCATTGTTCATACTCACCTTTGAATAGAACTGGAGGCTTAACATCAGTACCAATCGAAAGTGCATCTTTGGAAGTCATCTTGTATAAACCTGTTTAAAAAATATATCAAATAAGAAACTAGAACTGATCGTTAGTCCAAAATGTGAAATCACAAGAATATAGAAATAACACTGATAAAATAAAGTTCAGAAATTTTAATCACAATCAGAATTTTTGTCCCCCTTCGCAGACTTAGCACGGGGGTCCCTTGCGGGGTCGAGGGTAGCGCCCTTGCGGGGTGGGGTCAAGGGGCAGCGCCCCTAGAGAATTTTTTTTCACTATTAAAGGCCATATTACAGTTTTGAAAATTTCTCAGAAAATATTCTAAGTATAGAAACTCGCAAGTCCCTATTCAAGCTTAAAACTCGCAGATTCTGAGAAATACGCAGATCGAGACTTGCGCATTTGATAAACTCTCAAACAAACTCGCAGACAAAATCGCAGACCAAACTCGCAGATGATGAAACTCGCAAGTGCCTAAACTCGCTAAAAACTGTTCATACTGAAACTCACTAACAGAGATGTGCGCGTTTCCCAAACTCGCACGTCGAAGCTTGCGCGTTTGAACAAAAGTCGCTAGCTTCACTTGCGCGTTTCAACACTTAGAAATAATTCTTGAAGTTTCAAACTCGCAGGTCGATGAACTCGCTAATCACTATTCCTCCTGAAACTCGCTAGCTTCGATTAGCGAGTTTGTAGAACTCGCTGGCCACTACTAACGCGTTTCTTAGAACTCGCAGATAGCCCTTGCGCGTTTTAGACCAAAAATTTATTCCTTCAACTTGCGCGTTCTAGCTTATGAATCTTGCGCATTTCACGACGAACTAGCGCGTTTCACGAAGAACTTGCGCGTTTGAGAGATCTAGCGCGTTCTTCCTTCTATCGACCCAAAAACTAACTTTTCCATCTGATTTCGATCTTTTCTTGTCCAAACGATCTGTAACTTTGCAAAAACCTTTGTAATCAAACCAAGAACATATTACAATACACAACTTTTACAATTAAACACTTACAATCCAAAAAGATAGATGAAACAGTAAGAATCGACTCGTGAACAAAATTCAACAAAAATCACAAAATTCGAGTGATTTACAGTGCAATACTGAAATTGAATTACAAAGACTCAATCTATTACACTTTTGTAACGATTCCTAACCAAACTCTGCTCCAAAAACTCACTCAAACTCAAACTTCGATTTTTCTTTCAAGAACAGTTCAAACAAAGCTTTTCTCGAATTTCTTGATCTGATTTCACCTTTGGATCTGCTCTGATACCAATTGTGTGTTCCAGATTCTAGTTTCAAAACAAGATTAATCAAACAAACAAGATTCAAATCAAAGATTACCTGTTTGATTACTTTGAATTTCACAATTTACACTTTCTCTCTCTAGAACTCTTTCTCTATCTAAAACGTATTCTCTCAAATCTGATATATCAACTAATGTCACCTCACCTTGAAATACAAAGAGAAAAAGTATTTATACTACCACAAATACAAGGAAAACTATACTAATACAAAAACAAATACAATTGACTTTTATTAAGAGACTTTGACTTTTAATGAGATTTGACTTTCTTCAGCTTTGACTATCTCAACTTTGACCTTCAGTCTTCTTGATCTTGTATCCAACAGATTTATGCTCTAACAATACCTGCACGAGATCGTGTAGTCATAGGATGCACGGAAGGTTGCTGAACTGTAGGGGGAGGCGGTGTAGGAGATTCGACGACAACAGGTTGCTGAACTGCAGGTGACGTGGTAGTTGTAGGAACTGCTGAAGGAGGCACATCATCAGGACAAAGAGAACAGGAAGCAGGAGGCTTCGATGGACTAGGCCTGACAGATTGACGATTGTCACTGGGCTTTGATTGGGCCGACAGTAACAATGTAGGCTCCTCAAAATGTGAGAACACCAATTGTGCAAGATCTACAGAAGAAACAGTGCCAACAAAGGGAAAAGTATTTTCATCAAACTTAGCATGCCGAGTTGTGAAAATCTGAGTAGTTTATGTATCCAAACATCGATAACCCTTATATTGAGTGTTGTACCCTATAAACACAGATGAAGCACTGTGCGATGCAAGCTTGTGAGGTGAGTAATTTCGTACATAGGGAAATACACGACAACCAAATATTCGAAAAACATTATAATTTGGTGTAGCATTAAACAACAACTCAAAGGGAGACTTATGTTGTAACACCTTAGATGGCAACTGGTTTATAATGTAGACCGCGGAGCTAAAAGCATCAACCCATAAAGAGGCAGGAGCATTTGCATTGAAAAGCATGGCAAGGCCGGTTTTGGTGATATGACGATACTTACGTTCAGCATGCCCGTTTTGCTGAGGCGTGTAAGGATACGACAAATGGTGATGAGTTCCTATTTCAGTTAGTAAAGATCGAACCCGATGATTAAGAAATTCCGTGCCACCATCACTTTGAAATACTTTAACCTTGCATGAGAATTGGGTTTGAACAAACTTCAAGAAATCCATTAGGATTTTGAAAAAAATCAGATTTATGTTTCAATGGATAGAACCAAGTGAAATGAGAAAAATCATCAACAAATATCGCATAATATATATAACCATCAGTAGACATAATAGGTGCGGGTCCCCATAAATCACAATGAATCATATCCAAAACATGTAAAGATCTTTTCTCATTGAGTTGGAATGGTAACTTGTGGATTTTAGAAAGGTCACAAGAGGAGCAAACATTTGGTTTAGGTAAAACAGACGTAACAAATAGCCGACCATATTTATTTAATAATGAAATTGTATCAAACGCAACATGTCCTAAACGATTGTGCCAGAGCTTGTAAGAAGCACGAAGTAGGTTGGAATTAAGTTGAGCCACAAGTTCGTTATGACCTTGCTCGGGCACATAGAGACCACAGTCACATCTACCCCTTGCTAGTATTTTCTTTGTTTTCCGATTCTGAATAGTGAAAGCATGATCAGAAAATAAAACATCAATCGGAGAATCAGAGGTTAATTTGCTAATAAAAAGAAGATTCTTCGTTAGTCGAGGAACAAAAAGAACATTCATTAAATCAATGTTCTTGGTGATAGAAGCATTACCAATACGAGAAATATTTAAAATATTACCATTACCAAAGGTAACATGATCATTTCCCGTGTAAGGCATTGAAGAATCGAGATTGGCAGCAGATGATGTCAAATGAGCGGAAGACCCAGAATCGACAAACCAATCAGAAGTGTCATTGTGAACATTACACTTAACATGAAAAGCGTGTGCCAAGTTTGCATCGATAGAAGAACCACAATGTGCAAAGGATGGAAGATCGGGACACTGATTTTCATAGTGGCCATCTTTCCGACAAAGTTGGCAGTGGGGTGGACGACGAACATGACCCCGACCACTTGAACGACCCCCACGGTTTAAAGATCCACCATGACCCGAAGAGCCACGGTTTGAAGATCGACCAGATTCGGCATTGAAGGTAGCAGGAGGTGTGGAGGAGCCATGGACCGATTTGAGAAAAAGCTCATGACCCTCGGCCTGGGAAAGGAGATCACGAAAGGGAGGCCGCGGTTTGACAACCCTGTGAGCCGTAGAAAAAGTCTCAAAAAAAGGACCGAGACCACGTTAAACCAATGAGTTTTATCCATGTCGTCCACCGGTTGACCAATAGCAAGCAAGTTGATCACAAATAGACTTGAACTTGTGACCATATTCTGAAACAGACGAAGTCCCTTTGTGCAATTGACGAAGGGAGTCACGAAGATTCTGCATGCGTTCCACAGAATCATGGCTATAGGCTGATTCAAGAGCTCGCCAAACATCACGTGCAGTAGAGAGACCAATAACCTCGACCATGGCCTCTTCAGTGAGAGAGGTTTGAAGAATCAAAAGAATACGCTGGTTTGCTTCCTGCCATGTTGAAAAATCAGGATTAGGAGAAGTTTTACCATCGTTAAGGATGGTGTGTGGAGGGGCGGCTAAAGTTCCATCAATATAACCGAGAAGGTGTTGATAGGATAGGAGGGGAAGAAGCTGATATTTCCAGAGAAGGTAATTGGTAGATGAGAGTTTTATGGTTAACATATGGAGAATAGTAGCTAGGGGCAGAGTGGTATCATTGGAGGAAGAAGAACCGGCAGCCATGGAGGAGAGGAAGAGATGCGATAGGTGAAAATAGAGAGGATCGAGAGGCTGATACCATATAAGGTTTATGAATCTCCAATAATGGAGAGATTGGCATTCAATAATATATATAGTACATGGTTACAAAGGAATAGGAAAGGATTAGAAAAGATTACAACAATATTAGCTATAATTAAGGATTCCCACAATCTCTAGAAGATTGTTGGGATATCACGTTTATAAACCCTTTGAGCTTTTGAAAAACTTTTGAAACATATAAATTATAGACATGATATGAACCAAACCAATTATCAGAATATTTTCAAGACACAAAATCATTTCGACCATGTGTAGAAAACTTAGTAGTAGACGGAGATAATTGGAGCAATTGCTTTATTGAGTAAGTCTTGTAAGAAGTTACAAGTTTTGTTTTATGAGAAGCAATATTACCAATTACATCAGAAAAACTATCAGTAAACCTATTACAATCAACATCACAACATTATTTTGTATTCTCTCCAACTTTCTGTTTTGGTCTCCATTCAGATCTCACTTTAGGCTTTCTCCTTTTCAAATCTAAAACATATGAATAGTTCATGTTAGAACAGTGAGACTTGAGAGATTGTTTATTCTTTGATTTACCAGTGTTATTCCGTTTTTGTGAGTGTTTGTTCTTATTTTTTTCTTACCTTTTGCAGAATAATGCTCACAAAAATTGGTTTATCAACTTTCGTTTATGATTCACCATTCTCATACACACTTGGTAAACCATTAGAATTAATAATGAATTGTGAATGATCTGGAAGTTTTGCATTAAAATCAAATTGATCAACACATTTATCAAAACAACCATCAGAGTTTATAAAATCAAAATTTTCATCAAACAGAACATTAACATCATCTGATTTAGAAGCTTTGGAAGTATTGGAAAAATCAGTGTTTACAAATACAGTTGAAAATACCATTTGTTCTAATCCAATCAAAATTCTTTTTTCTTCAAGAGTATTCTCAAGTTCAGAAATTTTACTTTCTAAAATGAGTGGAGGAACATAAAATTTGCCTTTAATCGGTTTTGCCTCCATTTCCTCTATAGAATAGCTTTGAAAATAATCGTTAGAAAGAAATTTTGACTGTTTGGGACTGTAACTAGAATTCAACTTCTCATAACGAAATGGAAGTTGCATTTTAGTTTTATTTTCATTTTATCATCTTCCTTAGCTTCTTCCTCATCTGATGATTTTGTCCATTTGACTTTGAGTTCAGGATATTTAGGTGCCAATTTTAGAAAATCAAAATTATATAGAGCAGTCACTTTGGAAATACCCCTTTTCAAATAGTGTGGGTTATCATAACCAATACCCCAACACTCACTGCTCTATTTTGGTTTATTAAGATGAATGGTTTGCTCAATCTGACCTCTAGTATAAGGTTTTCTTCCAAACCACTCACTTTTTCAACCAAAGATTTGTTTTCTTTCGTTAAAGATAAACATTTTTTAGCAACCTCTTTAATCTCAAGTTCACACAGTTTGAATTTTGAGGATGTTTCAGATAAATGATTATGAATCACAGTCTTTTCTCTAGCACTGGGATCAATATTTTTATGTAATGTCTCAATCAATACATTCTTCTCAGCAATATCATTGTTGAGTTTCAGCATTGCTTGGTTTTTATCTTTAATGATACCTTTTTCGCGTTTAAGTTTAGACTGCAGATCCTGAAGTTCAACCATCATGGATTGCATTTGTGTTAGAAAATCAGATTCAGTCATATCATTTACCTCTTCAGAATCCTCCTCAACTGAATCATTTTCAGCTACTTTCTGTCCCACGAAGCACATATGCGCAGTTTCTTCCTTGTCACTCTCAGGCTCAGAGTGATCCAACCAAAAGTCATCTTCAACCATTAAAGCTTTGCCAACTTCTTTCTGCTTGGCCAGAAGCATCTTGTTCTTGTAGTACTCAGAATTATAAACTTTTGGCTTTCGACAGTCTTTGGCAAAGTGGCCTTTTTTTACCACAATTGTAGCATTTGACTGGTTCTGCCTCTTTCTTCTCCTCATACCTATTCGCATACTTCTTTTCTTCTTGCCTTTTTTCCTCAAACCTTTTACCTTCTACTCCCTCTTTGTGCTCAAAATTCTTTGACCCTGATGAATATCGTTGACTGTTAACCCTGGCTTCTTGCAAAACTTCTTCTAGAAAGCCTTGATCAATAGGAGCATCGCTTGCTTCAGGTTCTCACCATCATCAGAATCTGAATCATCATTTTCCTCTTCCTTAGTCTCAGAAAAAACTACTTTCTTGTTCTTCAGACTTAGAGGTCTCTTTTCTTTTCTCTTTGCAACCAAAGCTACCGGATCAACTATTGGTTTCTCATCTTTCTTCTTCTTATCTTTAATCTCATCAACCGTTTCTTCATTTTGATGGAAAGTCTCATAAACTTCATGGAGAGGTATCTCATTCTGATCATTCATTTGTTTCATCTGACGAGTAAATCTTTTCCATTCAGGATGTAAGATACTCAGAAACTTGACATTCAGCTCAATCTGAGATTTCTTTACTCTGTTCTTGCTTAGCTCATTTAGAAGAGTAACAAATCTGTCATAGGTTGACTCTAAGATTTCACCTTCCTTAGCTCTAAACTCTTCATAATTGTCCAGACAATTTGACACCTTCAGCTGATTTGCAATCTTAGATCCTAACATCATTTTCTCAAGCTGATCCCACATCTGCTTCCCAGTAGCTTTGTAGCTATCTATCTTCATATATATCTCATTGGGAATTCCTTGTAGTAGAAAAGACCTTGCCAGTCTATCAGCCTTGCCTCTTCTTCTATTCATTAGAATATTCATCTACATGCATTGGATATTCTTTGTTGACTACCTCTTCTCCTTCTGCTTCTGTAGAATGAATCTTAGTTGGAGGTTCCATCAACCCTTCTTTCAAGGATATCCTGATATAGTCACCAAGTTCATTTCTGTCAATGAAATCCAGAAATCTATCTTTCCACTATTCGTATTCTCCTTTGAAAAGAACTGGTGGTTTGACATCGATTCCAATTGCAAGAGCCTCCCTAGAAGTCATCCTGAAAAAGGAACTGAAAAATAAGAACTTAAAATAATCGTTAGTTCGAAAGAAATCAGCAATCAGAAAAACTTAGAAAAATTTTCAGAAAATAAATTTCTAAAAATTTTCTAAGGCAAGAATTCTCACACCACTGTAGCTACAGAATTCGCAGAATGAAGGAATTCACACACCACATAATTCGTACAACATTCACAATTCGCAAACTGAACGGATTCGCACACCACACAATTCACACGTAACTAGATGCGAAATCTAGGAATTCACGCACTGCTATATGCGAATTCTTAGGAATTCGCACACAACTATATGCGAATTTTAGACTTAGAAATTCTAGAACTTCCAACTTTTCACACAACAGAGATATACGAATTCTATACTTAGAAACTATATCAACCTCAAACAATTCGTATGGATACGAATTTTAGACTTCGAAAATTTTCCAAATTTCCATGCGAAATCCTAAGAATTCGTATGTAACCTTATGCGAATTCAAGGAATTTGTATCCTCCTATATGCAAAATCCTTACTTTTCGCACTTAACTTGATGCGAAATCTGTCCTTAGAAAATTAATCTTCCAACTTCTCGTACACAGAAGTATGCAAAATCTGTACAATTCGCACACAAGAATTATGCGAATTCTTCCCTTAACTTTTCACAAAATCAGTTTATGCAAAATCCTATGCAACTAAGTTCATCATGCGAGTTCTTCGTACGAAATCCATAGATCTTGCGAGTCTTTCAAAAATCATGCGAGTTCTTCAAGGTTCGAGCCAAAAACACTTCAATCGATCCAAAAACTCATTATTTCTTCGATTCCGAGTCTGAAACTTTGCCAAATCAGCCACAAACAGTGTACGATCCTATTAAAACAATGAATTTCAAATAAATTCACTCACATATACAATTTGAATCCTTTACAGTGCTTAGAACTCGTTCAACTCATAAATCATAAAAACATCAAATTGACCAAAAATTTACAGTGCAAATGTGATACAAACCAATACAAGATCTTTCTAATACATCACACAAACATCATAGGCTTAATTAAACTCAAAATTTTAATGCAAAAATACAAAAATCGATCAAGTCACGGTAACCATGGTGCGAAGAACTTTTCTTGAAAAATTTTCAATCGAACTTCTGCTCTGATACCAATTGTGTGTCCCAATTTAGTGCAACCAATCAGGATTATCAAGATGACAAAATCAATTGATCAAACAATTTCTATTCAATTCAATCTTCAATTCAATCCATACCATACAAGATTCTCTTTGAATATTTCTCTCTCTAAACATAAACTCTCTTTTAGCCTAATCGTATACAACAAGCCTAATGAGTCTACGAACATAAAATAAAACCTATTTATACCCTATAGTAATTACAAGACAAAACTAAAACACTTTGACTTTTTACATTGACTTATTACAAAGACTTTGACTTTATGCTTGAGAGGCTTTGACTTGAGCATTGACTTTGATTTTTATCTTCATGATCTAGGATCCAACATATTTGAGCACTAACATCTTCTTTGCTGAAGGTGTCTATCTTTGAAATGTCTTCAGAGGTACGCTTGTTATCTCTGGTAGCTATCTCTGGAAGTCCTTTGGAAATGACTTAGAATATTTTTAATACTTTTACATTTTGAAATGGGGCTAGCAATCTCCCCCTAAGTATTGAAAATAAAAACAATGAGTAGATCTTAGACTAGCTTACTTGAGACACATAGGAGAAAGTCATCCTCTTAAACAAAAGTTTACTAATAATAAAGGAAAGTTACATTGAAATTTTTTGAAAAGATAAACTAATCTAAGGGAATTATTCTTTACAAATTCTATGAAACTTCATAATGAGATCTCTATATTCAAGCATTGAGTTGGTCTCCATTATGAGCTTCTGTGCTGCTTCTTTTGAATACCTGGGTTATCCTCTGGTTTCAAGTATCTTATCTCTGAAGTATTTGAGAGCTAGAGAAGAATATTTGAATGAATTTCTAGCTCTCAAGAATCTGTTCTTTTTCTCTTCATTTATGTAGACCATCCTTAGTGGTTCAACAAGAGTTGTTCCACTCTGAAGATTCTCCAATCATTCCAATTCTTCATTTGGTGCATTCATTGAAAGTTGATCTACTCCAAGCTCTATAGCAATCTGAAAATATGTCTTGGATCTCAGCTCAACATGCTTTTCCATCACCATCTTTACTTCTCCTAGAGCCACATTGAACTTCTTTGCCTTATCTGCTTGATTGTAGAAGTGCCCATGCAAGTGAGTCATATCGTATGGATTCAAATTCACTAGATCATTATCATTGAATACATAGATGGCATTGTTGGTCCTTTCTACAGTATATTCAAGGTAGTGAATCTGATTACAGCAGAATTGTCGTTCTTTACCTCCAGCACTTTTCTGATACCATCATCAGAGTAGACCTTGCTTATGTCTTAGGTCATGACTCTGATGAATCTTTGTCTGACCAGATCGAGTGTTAGAGCATTTAACCTAGGGTTCAGAGGTCTGGTAGTACCTGTAATGTCCTCCCTGTCTGAATATAAGTACCTGAAGACATATTCATTCATCACATACTCTTTGGGTCTTGAAGATTCTGCTTGGGGAGGTCTGATCAAGGTCTTAATTTGCTAAGTGACCTCTTTAACCCTGTCTTGATTCGTATCATATGGGCCAACCTATGATGTTTCCATTTGTTGGGTTAGCTCTTGCACTTTATCTTTTACCCATGATGGACCAGCTTCTGGTTCATCTTCTGGTTCATCTTCAAATGCATCCCACATTATAACAGTAGGTCTTTCAGGTGAGGAAAATGCATCCTCTGAGAAAGTACTGGAGTAGTCCACCAACTGAGTGTCATCATCTTCAGTAGCAGGGAGTTCAGAGGTGGTTTCAGGGATGATGGTCTCTGGAATGTCAGTTACAACGGGTACTAATGGAAGCTCTGGAGTTGCAGTAGCGAGGAGAATAACTGGAACTGGTGATTATAGAATTATGGGTGGTTGGTCTTTATCAGAGGTGGGATTCCTCTCTGGTTCAATTCTTTCAAATTTCGAAATCCCTTAGACTATTGTCTTATGGAAATCTTTAGTTAGTTTGTCCTTGGTTTGATTTGGTGTAGAGGAGGAGGGAGGGAGCAGAGGCATTAACTTCCTCTGTTCTGATATTTTGGTCTATGTTCTCCCCCTTTTGAGAATCGAACGACCCATCTAGCATATCATCATCATCCTTGTCATCAGAGTCCTCAAACCTTTCCTTTTTAGAGGACTCTTTTGCATAAGAAGTTTCACCAACCTTTCTCTTACCCTTTCCCATTGAAGGGGCATGTTGGTGGTGTAGAGTTTTGCAACAACAGTCTCGATAACTTCTTTGGCATCATTCGCTGCCAGCTGCATCTCGTTGATCTGATCATCCACACTATAGTTGTGGACTTCAAGCATTGCTTTAACAGCCTTTGTGGTCTCTTCAGATTTGTCCACAAATTTTCTTGAGACTGTGAGCATACAGCTAGTGACCAGTTTAGAGAACTCATGAAGGTCAAATTTTGCGACTAGGTCCTCTGAAGTCCTTAGAGGTTGGACTTGAGCATGAGGAGTTGCATAGACTGGTATTGCAACTATGGCGTCAGAGATCATCTGCTTCATCATTGTCTTGAATTGCTCCAAATTAGCAGTGGTGATCATTGGTGGTACTAAAGAAGGTAACTATGGAATGGCCCTTATGATATCAGTTTAGGTAGAAGTCAGATCCACTGTTAGTTTATCCGAGCAACCATTGATAAGTTGTTCTAGAGCTGCCAATTTGTTGTTGTTTTTGGCATTCAGCTGCGTGTTTAACTCAGAGACCTCTGAAGTAAGTTTGGTCACTTCAGAGTTCAAGGTAGAGGCCTCTGAGGTCTTTTCAATTGTCAGTTTTAGATCATGCAAAGATCCTTTGGATTCATCACCAAAGATTTTGAACTCTTATTTGGTGAGAAAGTCAGAGAGGGGAACCTTCGACCCAACACATGAGTCCAAGTTAACCTCGAGTACATAGATTCCCTTCTTCAGAGGTGAAGGGATGTTACCTCCGGAAGGAATTCCACCAGATCCTTAAAAGCCCTTTGAATGGGACTTCTCTACCGGTGTTCTGATCTCCTCAGCTTCCTCTGACTCAAATTCAGAAGAAGTGAAGTAGATATGATGGGAAGACTTGTTGTCCATAAAAGTTTTCCCTTGTGCGACTAAGTCTTGCCACTTCCCCTGAGTTGGGCAGTCCGTGCGTGAGATCTTAAAGATCTCTGGTACTAAGGAAGGGTCCTCTAGATGATGATCCACCGAGGCATCATCTTGTATAGGTTTGAGTGGCGTACCCTGGGGTGATAGGGCACTTATGTTTTCAATAGATAAGTCCTTTTGAGAGGACATATCTAGATGTGTGGCTTCCCCTTGGTTGTGAGCATCAAAGGCAGAAAGAAATGCCTCTATGTGGTTTGCTTGGTTTAGGTTCGAGGTGTGCACATCTGATTCAATATCTCTTAGTGCTGAACCGCCAGGGATATATTGAATGCTTGCATTGGGGGTTGGGGTGTGGAAATACACATGTGCGCCTCTTTAGGCATCTTCTGCTACCGTACTTCTCGGCTCTTATGGATTCATAAATCTCTCTCTCTCTCAAAGGAACTCTCTGTCTCACCGCTCTCTGCTCTGGTAGAGCTACTTTGTTCACGAGATGTAGAAGCACTCTCTGATTTTCCCTCTTCAAAGGCACCCTCTGGTTTCCCTCTACTCTCATCTAAAGTGGATTCTGAGTCCTCACTTTCTGACTCAGGTTCAGGTTCAGATCCAAAATATGTGGGGATCCCACCACCGCTTCTGGCGATTGGGCAACACTATTAATAAAGAGAAGGGTAGGGTGGTCCTCTGGAGTAAATTTCTTCATGCTCTGAGGGAATCTTCTGGCATTTGGGTGAGGAGGAACAGTTGTGGGCTTGAAAGTATTCATCACAAAGAGTGGTGCCTTTGGTCCTTCCTCTAAAAGCTCAAATTTGGTCATGTCTCCCCTCATGACCAAAGAAATAAACCTAGGAAATAGAACAGAGACTGGAGGTTTGTTTTGGCCAATGCCTTGTTCTTTCTATCCACAACAATAAAAAGTTCAGTGTAGAGGAGGTTGACCATGTCGATGTTTCTGTTAAAGAACAGGGCATACATTATGGCTAGTAGAGTAGGGTTTGCTTGATCTTGACTTCCAATCTTGTAGGTTAGTGTGCGATTGAGCACACTAAACATGAAATTCCACACTGGTGGAAGGTGTTGTCGTCTGAACTCACTCAATCTTGAGATCTCGTTATTGTAGCCCAAATGGATAAGAAATTTGAGAAGGGTTTCTTGGGTAGGAGGTTTCTCGAACTTGGAAATCCTAAGGTCAGATGTTTTCAGAAGAAAGAGGCGACGACGAAGGGTTTTAGGGGAAATTCTAGTGGAGCCACCTGCTTCATTTCCAGCATCAACATAACCAACAATCCCTTTGGATTCTTCATTGTACTCACTGGTATACCACCATTGTTGAACGAAGTTGAGGGGAATATTGGCATCGAAATCAGTGAGAGCATGTTTTAGTTCACAATTTTTAAAGAATTCCAGTACGGGTCGATAATGTTCGTCAAACTTGGAGGGAGTTAAGTCCAAATGAAAGTTATTTCCCTTGACAGAGATGTTGAACTGAGGAGGGGCTTGATTTGGGATTATTTAACTTGAATCATCTGAATCATTTTGGTGTTGTGCCATTGTTGCAGTTTTTGGTGTTCTTGAGCTTTGGAATGCTTAGAGGAAGAAGATGAAGTTGAGAGGGAAAATCTGAGAGCGTAAAGAGGAAATGAGGGTTTTAAATGGGTTTTTATGGGCGTGAGGCATGTGTAAGAGGTTATGGAAATGGCACTTATGATTACCTATATTAGAAAACGTTCCATCGTCCATCAACTCAGACATTGACACGTGGAGAGGTAGAGTGAAAGGACGCACACGTCAGACAACTGTCATTTTGGGGTTGATATTGAAACATGACAGTCACCCAAATAAATAACCCGCACAAGTCAATTTTAGAATAATTTACAAGTGTAAAACCTTTTCAGAGAAAGAAATGAACAATCATATTTTCTGAAAAATTGACAATTGTGCCTAAACATTCAGCCTTCTTTTGACAGCTCAAAAACTTTTGAAAATCCAAAATTGGATTGGAAGAAAATCCAAGAAAACTAATATAAAGTGCTCTGATGTATCTTTAGAGCATATTTAAAGTAGAGGCTCTGAAGAATAGTATCAGAAACTAAATAATAGATTCGGGAGTTTATTCAAAAGTTTAGAGTCAAATTTGGTTTTATTTTGAAAAGATAAGTTTAGAACAGGAGTGAATACTTACCTTCTCTTGTGATTTGGCAAAGGACCTTCTGATGAGATAACAGAGGCTCTGAAGTGGATCTCAGAGGCTCTGATCTTAGTCTGTAGTGCCTTTCCTTTTCTTATAGCTCCCCCTCAACAAATGAATAATTCTTTTGTCTCCCCCCTCAAATTGTGCTTAGGGTTTCCCAAAGTGAGATGTGTTTGTGTACATAAAAATAACACGCTTTGATAAAAATGCAGAGACTCTGAAGGATGTATCAGAGGCTCTGATGATTTTTCAGAATATGCTACAGCAGGATATTAGAGGCTTTGAAGCGAGGTAGCAGAGGCTCCGATTTTTGTATAGATCAAGTAGACATATTTAGCATACCCAACTTGATGATCAAGAAATTGAACCTTCGTTCATCTAAGGCCTTTGTAAAAATATCAGCAAGTTGGTAATCAGTTGGGACAAAGTACATATGAGTTGTACCTTTTTCAACATGATCCTTAAGGAAGTGATACCTAACATCAATGTGCTTGGTCTTGGAATGTTGCACTGGATTAGCATAGATGGAAATGGCACTTCTAGAGTCACATAAAATGGGATTTGTAAAACTCAAGACCATACTCTTTGAGTTTAGTTCTCATCCATATTACTTGTGAACAACAACTAGCAACAACAACATATTCTGCTTCTGTTGTAAAGGTTGACACACAACTTTGCTTCTTGGATGACCAACTCACTAACTTGTTTCCCAGAAGTTGGCAACATCCAGAGGTACTATTCCTGTCTAATTTGCATCCTGCATTATCTGCATCAGTATAGACAGTTAGTTCAAAACCAGAGTGCTTTAGATACGAGAGGCCAAGAGATGGTGTGCCTCTGAGATATCTAAACACCCTTTTGACAACAGATAAGTGTGATTCCTTGGGATTAGCTTGATATCTAGCACAGAGACAGGTTGCAAACATTATATCAGATATATTAGCAGTTAAGTATAGGAGTGACCCTATCATGCCTCTGTAGCTTTTGACATCCATTAGTCTACCAGAGGGATCAGATTCAAGTTTAACTCTAGTGGCAATAGGAGTTTTCATTGGAGTTGAATCATTTAGCTTATACTTTTTCAAAATATTAAAGACATATTTAGCTTGATTTATGAATGTGCCATCTGAAATTTGTCTCACTTGCGGTCCTAAGAAGAAAGTTAATTCTCCCATAAGACTCATTTCAAATTCATTTTTCATCAGCTCAAAAAACTTGTCACAATATTTTTGGTTAGTAGAACCAAAAATAATATCATCAACATAGATCTATACCAGATGTAGCTAATTTTTGTACCTTTTGATGAACATAGTGGTATTCGCAGTTCCTTTTTTCAAAATCATTTGCAATCAGAAAGTTGGACATAGTTGCATACCAGGCTCTGGGTGCTTGTTTAAGGCCATACATAGCTTTATCAAGGTAATAAACATGGTCTGGGAACTCCAAACTTTGAAATCCTGGTGGTTGCTGGACATATACTTATTCATGGAGTTTGCCATTAAGAAAGACAAATTTAACATCCATTTGATATACTTTGAATCCTTTGTGTGCAACATAGGCTAAGAAGATTCTGCTTGTCTCTAGCCTAGCTACAGGTACAAAGGTTTCATCATAATCATTCCTTCTTCCTGACAATATCCCTTAGCAACCAACCTAGCTTTGTTTCTGATTACGATTTAATCTTCGTTCTTTTTATTTCTAAATACCCATTTGGTTCCAATTGAAAATTTTCTTTTGGGAAGAGGAACCAGGGTCCAGACTTTGTTTCTTTTGAATTCTTGAAGCTGTTCTTGCATGGCATTAATCTAATTTAGATCAGCAAGAGCTTCATTTACCTTATTTGGTTCAATGATGCTTAAGAAATTTACAATGAATCATTCATTGATTGTCGCAGATCTTGTCTTCACACACTCAGAGGGAGAACCTATGATTTGATCATGATGATGATCCCTTGTCCATCTTGTGATATGAGCATGAACATGTATAGGTGTTTGAGCTTTAGAGATGACAGTGTGTAGTGTCTCTATTGTGCTATGCACTGGCTCTGTTGAGTTGTCCAGGGATGGTAATGATAGCCTTGGAGTCTCTTCCACAAGTGTTTCTGTTGGTCCCGAAGGTGTTTAACAAGTTTGTAGAAGGGGGGGGGGGGTTGAATACAAACATAATATTTTAAAGTTTAATAAATTGTTTATTGATAAATCAAAATACAATTTACAAGTTTGTTGCACTAAGAAGGTTGCACTAGAAATAGATAAATGAAGGTTGAGAGAATATAGAAAACAAGGGTTTTATATTTTTAGAAAGATGATGACACACTCAGATTGAGTGTTAATCTTTCTATTTATACCCTATGCATTAAATGCATGACAGGGTGCTTTACACGTGTCTTTAATTGATTGGCAGCGAGGGTCTGACTTTGGGAGACATACTTTCGGCCGAATGATGAACAGTGTAGTTGACAGAGTTCTTGTACGAATTTCAGCAGAGGTATGTCCGTTCTGACAAATCGTACTAGATGTGCAAGGGTAAGACAAAAGAGACTTGAGGTGTAAGCTAAGTGATCATCGATCGCTAAATATCTCTTCCTTCAGAGATACAAAGAAGTTCAACTATCGCTGAAGCTTTTCCTCGGGTTTCTTCGCGTTGTGTAGACTTGTCTTTGCTTCACTGATATCCGCATCAGGTAATGAGTAGACTTGTCTTTGTTCAGTAGCTTCGTCTTCGATTCAGCAGTGAACATCTCTTGTCGCAAAACTTGTCTTCAGGGATCATGTTTAACTGTTTACTAAAGAAACAATCAGCGATACTGAACATACTCAGTATTTGATCGCTGATAGTGAAACACTAATACATATGAATGTTTACAAGAGAGATCATCAGTGATAGCTGAATAGACTCAGTATTATCGCTGATGATGAAACACTAATATATATTATTAAATGTAATTTTCACTAAGTACAGAAAAGGGTCTTTTATCAAATCACTGAGAGAGTATGGATTAACAATCTCCCCATATTTGATAATGACAAAGTAACTGAAGAAAATTACTTTAAATTCAAAATGAGGAATAATTAGGACTCATAAGATATATGTCCCAATTACTATTTTGAGGGATCTTTTACAGTACTGATAGGGTTAAGTATTTCACTGAATTTTCATTAATTCAAAGAGAGAATTACAAGAGATGAAAACTAGAAATTACAAGTGCAGAACTAACTACGATGAGAGTGTCCAAATCAAGCCATGTTTATCAAACAAGATCAATTTAAATCAACAATGAAGATCACAGTATAGAGAGAGATAGTCATATGTATTTCATGAGAGAATAGTCAGTACACACACACACACACACTATGATGAAATGCTACAAGGTTACAAAACACTCACAACAAAAGACTATTTATACTCACAAGCTTCTCTCTAGGTAATACAAAATAAATCTCACTACAAGGTTCTCTCAAAACATTAAACATGAAAGTCAAAGATAAAAGTCAACTGTTTGATCTAAACAATTTTGCATTAACAGTCTCCCCCTTTTAGATCAAACATCAATGTTGGTGTTAACAAGCGGTCTTCCCCACCGAGATAGTTTGCCTTGACGAATTCCAAGTAAAGACTCAAAGTTTCTGATACCTCGTCTGAAATTGAAACGATCATAGATTGCATCAACAATTTTTTCAGATAGGACTTTGACGGTCTTGTTTATAATTGGTTTCTCTCCTTTCCTCAGCTTCTCTTTGTTCTCTTTCAATATCTGCTCCAACTGCATTTTGATCATCTTTAGAGTTCCATCTGAAAACTTGGCAATTTCAAATAACCTGAAGAACCTCTTTTTGCCTTCAGAATTCTTGTAAACCACACCAAGTTCAGGTTTGTTAAGCACAGTAAACAAGCTGTAATCATCAATGTTATCCAAGCCTAGATTGGGCTTCTTCATATTGATCTTCTTCTGGTTAGTCTCAATTCCAAGATGGAAATCATAACAGTAAGTGTAGTTGATCTGCCTTCTCATAAATTTTTTTACAGCATCCAAAGCAACCAAGATGTTGTCTTTCCTGATAGTCAAACTTCTAAAGAGATGGTAAAGATACTCAATATCGTCCACATTAAAAAAACATAAGTCGGCTTAAGAGAAAGTACATTCAGTTAGATCTCTTCTTTGCACATGGAATGTTGGATACCAAATGTTAACAAACTGTACAAGTCTAACTTCTTTCACAGTTAAAATCCCAGACTTGTTTTTCACAGATTTCTGAGTTTTCCTTACCCAGCTCATCATTTTGGCATACTCTTCTTGATAAGTCAATAGTTGATCAGTGACACCTGGAACTTTGAATTTGTCCACTTCTCTGAGCCTGTGTACAAAGATATTCTTCATTTCTTCCTCCAAGAAAGGTTGCCTCAAAGTGTTCCTCATTTTCCTGATTTGAGCATCAGTTGGGGCAAGAGGTACTTGAGGTTGGGGACCAGTTTGATTTTCAACAGTGTTAGAAGGAAAGAAAGGTTCTGGCTTAAGTTCGGTGTTTGGGCTTGGGAATCTGTTTGGGCTTGGAAAGTTGGTTTGGGTATGTGGACTAGGTTGAATAGAAGGTGTTGGTTGGGTTGAAATAGGTTGGGTAGTTTGTTCAGGTTGCCTAGATTGGGTAGGTTGGGTAGTTTGGGTAGGTGAAGGTTGGTTTTCTTGGCTAGAAGGTTGGTTTGAAGGTTTAGAAAAGGTTAATTTCTTTGAAGGAAGGAATTTCTGGTGGTTCTTGAGTAGTTTTCGGAACATCAATATGCACAGGACTCAACTGGATGTCCTCCTGAGAGCATGCAAGAATATCCAAAATACTCTCTTCTCCTTCACCCATCAACTCCCTTTCTTCCTCTTTGATTTTCCAGAATTTGTCATACTTTTCTATAGCTGATGCCTCATCATCTGATGACAAATCAATGGCATATAATTCTTCTAAGCCATGAAATTATGATTATCTCTTCTCTTGTAGCAACCACAGGCTTTTCAACCAATGGTTCTACTTCATTTACATACAATACAAGTTCCAATCCCTGACCTCCTTCCCAATTTCTCCGTTCTTCCTCAACATCAATCATCTCAGTATCATTTCCTTCATCTGTTCCACCAATTTCAAATCCAGACTCATCAGCAGTTCTCTGTCTCCTACTCATCTCCCCCTCATGGTCATGATCTAAATCATGATCATGCCTTTTACATAAATCTGCTTGAGTCTTACAAGTTTCTTGAACCGCCTTGGTTAGTTCTTGCATTTGCCGAACCATTTCTGACTTGAATGAATTGAACTCATAGATTGAAACTGCTTCGGTAGGAACTGATTGTTGTTGATTTCTCAGAAGGACAACAAGATCTGCATCTGAATCCTCAACAGGAGCCTGTGATAATATCTTGGCATACATTACTGATTTCAGCTCCTCCACAGACAGGTCAACCGGCTGAACTGGTGGTGGTGGAGGTGGCTGAACCAGCTCTTCGACTGCAGGGCCTTTTCCCTTTAACAACACTTTCACCTTTGTAAGCTCCGTCTCAAACTTGGCAGAAAGTGAATCTGTGATGTGTTTCTCGACAGCCTTTAAGGCGCCGTCAAGGTATTCCTTTGACACAACGTCGGGAAAACTAACACCGGGAGAACTTAGGTTGCCTGTTGACACAACTGTTGAAGATTCAACAGTGTGGCCTGTGTTCAAAGCTGGCATAGTGTTAGCAATGACAGGACTTCCACCCGATCCTCGTAGTCCGGAATTCGAATCTACTATGGGTGTTTCGATCGGGTCACTAAGACGTCCGATGGTAGCAGAAAATGATGGTAGTGTCTTACGAATGGATGATGATACAATTGGCTCTAGACTCGATTTTGAAAACAAGGAAAGTGAGCTCTGGGGCAGCTGAGAAGAGGCGGCTCGGAAGGGAAGGAATGGGAAATCGTCAAAGATGCTCCAAAAGGGTATCTGAGAAACTCTCATTACCCTCTCTTCAAAATTCTCCCAGGTAATCCTGAAAATATGGGCTACCCTCCATACAAGAATGATTCTAGTTTCAATACCTACCATTTCTGAGCGAAAGGCAGATAGAGTTTGTACTAAACCCCTATGAGAAGATGAGACTAACTTCTGTTGAGAGGAGATATAATGGGTGGCTAGGGTGTGCTGTTGCGTAAGTGGGCTACTTATGGCTTGAGCATCCGAATGCAACACATGCATCGGAGTGCTATATTTGGTTTCCCTTTTGGAACGGTAGGTAACGGTGACTCACACTCGCCATATTCTTTTGCTACATTCTCTTGGCTTACATTTTCTTGATTTTCAACTAAATCTCCCTCAAGTCCCTTTATATTTCCCAACACCTCTTCAATGGTATTACCAGCTGTGTCTGTTTCCATATCTTCAGCATTAAGAGATATGTCATTCAAGAATCCGAAGCTATGTTGAAGATTTTCATCATCAACATAATTTGAATGAAAGATAGTTTCTCCGTGTTGCTGATCCGAAGTGGTTGAAGGTATTGACTTTGTAGAACTGGCCTGTTGATCCGACTCAGTATCAAAATTTACACCCTCATCAGCTGTCTTTAACTGAGGATTGGTTTGATGGATAAAAGTTTGTTTAGGTTCGGATGTGGAAACCTCTAGACGTGTGGCATCTCGTGCCGAGGTCTCCACAGCTTCAGATGCAAATGTCTAAACCCCACCTATTCTCCTGTCTTCATTTTCTCTCATATCTACTCGTTCAAGGACCCCCTGGTCTCAAGAACCCTCGCCGACTCCTCTCGCCTAATGTTTGAGTCTTGGGTAGGGATAACCGGTTGTGGTAATCCCATAGACTCTCTATACTCGATTACACACTCATCTGTCGAATTGGCATAAGAGAGCAAAGCTTCAGGAACTGGCATGGAGTTTGCAAACTGCTTCTTCTGCTTTTGGAGATATTTTATCTCATACTCAGGTGCAAGCTCATGATTAGCCCTCTTTGGAATGTCGCGGTTCGATCGGATCATGCTTAGGATGATTAACTGGAGAAATCTTTGTAAGGCACTATTGGGTATGAAACATGCTAAGGTTGGATAATACTGCTGAGACTTGAAGATTAGTACTTCTGAAGAGATTAGTACTGCTTGAAGAGTTAGTACTGCCAGTTGGAAGATACTACTGCTAGCATGTTAGTACTGCTGATGCTGAAGATGCTGCATGAAGAATTAATGCTGCTGATGTTGATAAGGATGGTTTGTTACTTGAAGCGAAAGACATGGAGTTGAAGATAATTATGGAATGGATGCTGAAGATCAACTTTACTTTCATATTTATCTTGTAATCTGTTTGGTATATATAGTTTAGAAGTCTTAGATTATTAAACATATGTACGTCTTTTGTTTTGAAGAGAGAATTAGCCTCAAGATACTTAGTGATCCTTTCATTAGAGAAGTTTTGAACGTCTGTTGAGCCTGTTCAACAGATTGAGGCTTTGGTTGTAATCATTAAGTTTATTCAATACAACTTGTGATTTGAATTCATACACTGTTTCATTGTTTTCTTGTTAAAGTGTTATTCCACAACTTCTTTAACAAAGTTTCTGAGTGTTTAGTTAAATTCTTGTTTTGAATTTCTTTCCTGAAAAGTGGTATCAGAGCCTTAGGAACTCAGAAATCAATAATCATCATGGAAAGATCAAACGACATTGTTCTTGTTTCAAAGGTCCCCATGCTCAAACCCAATGAGTTTGACATGTGGAAAATCAGGATCAGGTAGTATATACTTCTTATAGACTACTCAATGTGGGACATCATTGAGAATGGTCCCTCAAGTGAAGGAGAGATGGGAGCAGATGGCAAGAGACCTCTACCAAAGACTGATGGAGAAAGAAAGATGAGGCAGACTGAGATGAAAGCCTTGAGCACTCTGCTCTTGGCAATTCCTAATGAATATCAACATCAGTTTTGCAACTATGCTGATGCTAAAATCTTGTGGAATGCCTTGGAGAAGAGGTTTTCAGGTACCAAAAGCACTAAGAGAAATCAGAAAGCAATTCTCAAGCAACAATATAACAGTTTTATGTCTACAAAGAATGAGTCTATGACTCAAACCTTTGATAGGTTCAACAAGTTCATTGGAGAATTGGCTACTGTTGGTGTCAAGATGGACCAGGATGATGTCAATAGAAAGTTTTGAAGATCCCTTGGTGAAGAATGGATAATGTATACAGTATCCTGCAGGCAGAATGATAATCTGGAGGATAAGGAAATTGATGACCTCTAGAATGATCTAAGGGTGTTTGAAGCAAAGATTGAATCAAAGAAGAAGCCATCTGGATATTCTCACAATGCTGCTCTCCTATCATCTACTACTGATTCTTCTGCTAATACAGAATTAGTTAGTGCTGCTTATGGCTCAAAACCGGATGGACCCAATGATTCTGTTTTGGAAGCTTTCCCTGCTAGCCATGCTAAATCTTCTCTTATCAATGATGATCTGGAACAGATTAATGCTGATGATCTTGAAGAGATGGACATCAAGTGGCAAATGGCAATGCTCACCATGAGAATCAAAAGATTCATTAAAAGAACAAGAAGAAACAATTTTGCCATTAGAAGAGAAAATGGTGTTGGTTTTGACAAATCCATGGTGGAATGCTACAAGTGTCATAAACCTGGGCACTTTGCAAGAGAATGCAAAGGAGGAATTTGTCAACAGCATGGAAGCAACAATCAACAATCAAAGTCCACAAACTACAACAACAACATGAACTCATCTCAAGCACTTGTCTCACAAGAAGCAATGGGCTTTGATTGGAGTGATCAAGCAGATGAGGCAATCCAGAATCAAGCATTGATGGCTAAGGTTTCAGAGTCTTCAAGCACAACAATTCCCACAGAGGTAAAATCTAAACTTTGCTCTAAAGCCTGTCTTGAAACTGTTAGAAAGTACAGGGATCACAATCAGAGCATGTGTGATGATCTTAAAAGGTTGGAGAAACATAGGAGAGAGTCTAGTTTAATCATTGTGAATCTTGAAGAACAGATCAAAGCATATCAGGCCAATGAACTTCAACATTCATATGATCATAACTATTGGAAGTGGGAGAAGAAGGGGTTAGAGATTAAGCTAGAGAAGGCTAGGGAGGAATGTGAGAAAGTTAGGAGTGAATTTAAGAAGGCCAACTTAGACATTGAGAAATTTTCCAATGCTTCTAAAGCAATGGACACTTTACTCAAGTTTCAAGTTCATGACAAAATAAAGAGTGGTATAGGCTACAACAACACCCCTCCACCTTACAATAACAACTATATTTCACCTACCTCAGACCTCTTAGAAAGACAAGATAAGAAGGACTTACCTGCAGGAGCCACAAAAGTAGATCCACTTGACAAAGTAGTGGTTGAGGAAGAGTCTGAAGAAGAGAACACCGAGGATCAGAATAAGGAAGACCAAAAAGAGATTCCCTTAGAAAACCATATTCTTACAAATGAGGGGGGGGGGTAAACCATTTGTCAAGAGTGAGAACATCTAGGAAATAGAAAGAGAGTAATAACGAAGAAACTTCCAGGAAAGGGAAGGAAAAGGTACAGGGAGTTCACTATATGCAAACTACTGTTGTAAATCCCTGTACTTGTCAACAGATCAAGCCCCATCAGCATGATAAAATAAAGGGAAATCAGAGAAACAGAAATAACCAGTGGTCTCAAAAACAAGGAATTGATCTAAGAAAAATCAATAGACCAAAACCTTGTTTTATTTGTGGCAATTTGAATCATTTAGCCAAACACTGTTATTTCATTCCTGTTAACCAAAGAATTACTTTTCAAAGACAAATACGAAATTCTGTTGGTTATAGAAATCAATCAAGACAATCAAGGAACCACATGGTTGATAATGTGAGATCAGCACCAATGAAAACTGGTTCTGCAAAATCTCATATTCAAAATAAGTTTGCTAAAGCAAAATAAAATACTCCAAGCAATTCAAGGAACAACTCAAAGAATAGAAAAGCAAACAACTTTGTCAAAATTTGGGTTCCAAAAGGCACTAAACTTGTTAGTCCTGTTACCACAAATAGTACTACTAACAAAAATAGTGTTGCAGATATCAATACTACTGCTGACCATGTTAGTACTGCTATCTCAAATAGTACTGCTAACACAAATAGTGCTACAGATATCAATACTACTGCTGACCATGTTAGTACAGCTACCTCAAATAGTACTGCTAACACAAATAGTGCTGTTGATATCAATACTACTTCTGACCAAGTTAGTACTGCTAACAAGGATAGTACTGCTACCAGTGTTAATACTGTCAAGCCTATAATTATGACAAAGTATTCCAACCATGAGATTCCTAATTTTGATAATTCCATCAAGACTAAGATTTCTGAGCATGAGTATGTTAATGAAAAAGGGAAACCTAAGACCATTTTGGCTTGGGTTCCCTCAAGACACTAACTGTTTTATCTCATGTACAGGGCAACCAATAGCTCAAGAGGAAGAACATTTGGCATGTAGATAGTGGTTGCTCTAGGCACATGACAGGTAACATGGCCTGCCTTCAAAATTTCAAAAGGTTTGATGGAGGACGTGTTGCTTTTGGTAACAATATAGCAGGAGGTAAGATAAGTGGTAAAGTAATGAGCAAATTGCAGGAACAAGTCCAGAAAAGGTACAAGAACAAAAACAAGAGTTTGTGCTATTTCCTATACCTACAGTTGATCCTGTTGAATTTTGTCAACAAGAAAAGAAAGATGATTCAGAAGCAGAGGAGTCTGAACCAGAACAAGATGAAGAGGATAAAGGTGAAAAAGAGGATGCTCATCTTTCAGGCTCAGGAAACACAGGTTCTGAAATGCCCACATTGTCAGAGAAAGACACTGATGATGAAAATTCTTCAGTTTTTGGTGGAAACACTCCTAAAAAGAATGACTCCAATCTTGATGCAAACATTAATGAGGAGGTTGTCCATCAAACAAGAGTTCAGAAGAATCATCCTCCTCAGTTGGTGATTGGTGATATCAATTCCACCATAATCACAAGGCATCAAAGTAAGCTAGGAGGATTGAAATACTTACAGTCAGGTTTGTTGTCTTGTTTTCTATCCCAGATTGAACCCAAGAAGGCTTATGATGCAATGAAAGACCCAAGCTAGATAGAAGCAATGCAAGAGGAGCTGCTACAGTTTGTGCTGCAAAATGTGTGGGATCTGGTTGACCTTCCACAAGGGCACAGGGCAATTGGAACTAAATGGACCTTAGTTGATGATTTAGCAGTTTTAAGAACACTTGGTAACACCTTTTCATTTGTAACACAAGTAGAATGATCAGGAAGAGGAACATTGAAGTCAAACATATCAATTTCTTGTATGCACCCATCATCAGAATTAAGAAAGTAATTTGCAGACTCAAATAAGTCATCAAAATTATCAGACGAAGTTTGAGATGCCTCAGTAACTTTAGAACACTTTGTAGATGTAGATTGAAAAACCGTGTTCTTTAATACAGTAGAAAATACACTTTGTTGAATATCAATCAAAAGTTTTTCATCAGATAAAACATTTTCCAACTCAACTATTTTGCTTTCAAGAATGAGTGGAGGAACATAAACCTTTGCAATTGCAGGTTTTGCCTTCATCTCAGAAACAGAATAACTAGCAAAATAATCGTTTGAAAGAAGTTTTGGTGTTTCTGAAAGATAACTATCATTTAACTTTGCATAGTTAAATGGTAGTTGCATTTTCTTCACATTCTTTCTATTTTCAGTTTCTTTGTCCTCAACTTCTTCCGGTAATTTGGTAACAAATTGGGGTTTTAAATGAGTATGTTTACCAGCACAAGCAAGAAAATCAAAATTATAAAGTGCTGGTTGTTTTCTGATGGCTTTCTTAAGGTAACGAGGGTTTTCAAAAACAGGCCCCATTTTTCCTTAACATCAGCCTCATCGTTAGGTGCATTAAGAAAGATTGTTTGATCTGTTTGGCCTATAGCGTAAAGTTTGGCTTCCAGACCATTTACCTTCTTATTCAAAAGCTTGTTCTCAACCTGCAGTTTATGAACAGTTAGTGCAGATTCTTTCTTCTCAAACTCATATTTAATAACTTTAACTTCAAAATCAGAAATCTTCTTTTCAAAACAATCTACTTGAGATTTAGAATCAGAAGCAAACTTGCGTAAAGAATCAATCAGATCTTTGTTCCCAATAACCGACTTATTGAGTTCAAATATCTTATTGTTTCTTTTAGCAACTCTTTCTTTTTCCTTTTTCAATTTATTTTGTAAGTCTTGAAGCTCAACCATCATAGCTTCCATTTTGGTAATGAAATCTTTTTGAGTTAAGTTTAATACCTCATCAGCTGTCTCATCATCTGATTCATCATATTTGACCTCTTTTCCCATAAGAAAGAGATGAGCAGTTTCTTCCTTCTCTTCCTCTTCACCTTCTGAATGACCCAACCAAAATTCGTCCTCAGCCATTAAAGTTATGCCCGCTTCTTGCTGTTTGGCCAGTAGCAGTTTGTTCTGATAGTACTGAGAATTACGAACTTTTGGCTTTCTACAATCTTTTGCCAAATGTCTAGTCTCGCCACAGTTGTAGCATTTGACTGGATCACTTGCTGGCTTTTCGACAACAGTGTAATCATTCATGAACTTCTTCCTTTCATCAGGTTTCTTCTCAACATATCTGTTTTCTTCATATCTCTTTCCTTCCACCCTCTCTCAGTGCTCATGATTCTTTGAACTTGATGAAGAATACCTTTGAGAATTTGATCCCGGCTTCTTGTAGAATTTCTTTTGAAAGGCACGGGTCAGTAACATCATGGCTTGTTTCAGACTTTCTCCATCATCACCATCTGATTCAGATTCTGACTCAGAACTCGTAAGAACTTTCTTCTTTTTCTTTTTCTCTGCCTTTTCTTTCTTTTCTTTCTTCTTCTCTCCAACAACCAAAGCAATCGGATCAGGAACCTTTTCAGCCTTCTTCTTTTCAGCTCTTTTCTCCTCAACCTCTTCTTCATTCTGACGTAAAGTCTCATAGACTTCGTGAAGAGGTATGTCATTCAAGTCTTTCATCTGCTTCATCCTACGTGTATGTTTCTTCCATTCAGGTCGTAGGATACTCAGGAATTTGACATTGTTTTCCAGCTGCTTCTTTGTCACTTTGTTCTTCGTCAGTTCATTCAGAAGCAAAGTAAACCGTTCATAAGTATCTTCCAAACTCTCATTCTCTTTGGCTTTGAATTCCTCGTAGCTATTGATGCAGTTAGCCACTTTCATCTGATTCCCGACCTTGGATCCCATCATCATCTTTTGCAATTGATCCCACATCTTCTTATCATCATCCTTGTAGCTATCAATCTTGATGTAAATCTCATTAGGAATGCTTTGAAGTAGAAGAGATCTTGCTTGCTTGTCTGCTTTATATCGACTTTTCTGTTCTTCAGAGTACTAAGATAAATCCACTTTAACTGATTTTGTCTTTTGTTCTCTTTCTTCATCACCATGTCCACTATCAGATGAATCATCCTCAGTAGGTACTTGAACTATGATTGGTGCCATAGGACCTTCTGTAATTGACAGAAGAATATTCACTCCATTTGTGTGCCGATCCACGAAATCAAGGAATTTGTCCTTCCATTGTTCATACTCTCCTTTAAATAGTACAGGAGGCTTGACATCAGTGCCAATAGAAAGTGCATCTTTAGAAGTCATCTTGATAAAACCTGTTTGAAAAATATTTGCAATAAGAAACTAGAACTGATCGTTAGTCCAAATGAAACAATAAGAAACACAAATATTCACAAAAAAATCAAAATGCAAAAATCACAAAAAAAAATTCTAAGTTTTTCAAACTTTGCGTAACACACAGGTTACGCAAACCACTACTTTGCGTATCACGCTGAATACGCAAACCACACTTTGCGTATCACTCAACTTGCGTAAACTACACTTTGCGTATCTAACTGGTTACGCAAATCTCCCTTTGCGTATCGAACTGGTTATACAAACTAAGTCTTGTGACGAGTAGCTTTGCGTGCTGAGAAGGTTACACAATTCTGACTTTGCAAATCATGAAGCGTACGCAAACCTTACTTTGCGTATCAAGAAGTGTACGCAAATCACACTCTGCGTATCACACTTTAGCTTTTCGTTTCACTTCATATACGCAAACCTTATCTTTGAATGACGAACTAGATACGTGAACCTGGCTTTTTGTATCTATATACTTGCGCAAAGTATACTTGTCTGAATTCAAACTTCCTCTTTTCAATTCAAGATGAATACGCAAAGCTCTCTTTGCGGATATGGTTGAATACACAAATCTCAGAGAATCACTTGATGCAAACTTGATGAATCTTGCGCAAACCTCGATGAATCTTCCGCAAACCTCGACGAACTTGCGCAAACCTCAGATCTTGCGCAAACGACGAAACTCGATCAAAATTACACCAAAAACCTATCTAGAACTCGAATTACAGTACGAAAATTTGACAATTAGCTCACCTAAACACCTAGAACACAATTCTAACAACTAATTTCGATCAAATACACAAAAATGTACAAATCGATATGAATACAGTGCATTCGACTCGTGAACTTCAAACTGACCAAAAACCAAAATCAACAATCGATTAAAGTGCAAATTGATCTAAAACTTATACAGACTCGATCGATTACACTTTTCTAACAAAACCTAATCGATTACAACTCCAAAATCGCACAAAAATTCAAATTTGATCTGGACACCGAAGAACACAGATACGAACATAACTTTCTTAACTTTCTTGAATTTCTTGATCCGATTTCTATTTTGATCTGCTCTGATACCAATTGTTATTCCCAGATTCTAGTTTCTAATTACACACAAACAATCAAACAAATAACATATCACAATTACCTGTTTGATTTCAATCCAATTCAACGATTACAACTTTCTCTCTCTAGAACTCTCTCTCTCTCTCTCTCTCTACAAAAATCTCTTTCTAACGAACTCTCTCTCTGATATCCTTCTTCCAACTTGTTTGTATGAATTACTACTGAAATACAAAGAATACAAGACTATTTATATCTATAACTAATACAAGGAAAATAAACAAATTCAAATACTGTTTGACTTTTATTACAAAAGATTTTGACTTTGATGAGATTTGACTTTCTTCAGCTTTGACTTTCTTAAACTTTGACCTTCAGTCTTCTTGATCTTGTATCCAACATATTTATGCTCTAACATTTTCAGAAATAAGAAAGATGAGAGAGGGATAGTGATAAAGAATAAGGCCAGACTTGTGGCACAAGGGTACACACAAGAAGAGGGGATAAACTATGAAGAAGTGTTTGCACCAGTAGCCAGAATTGAGGCCATTAGGCTATTTCTAGCCTATGCTTCTTTCATGAAGTTCAGAGTATATCAGATGGATGTTAAGAGTGCATTTCTATATGGGAAAATTGATGAAGAAGTGTATGTTTGTCAGCCTCAAGGGTTTAAGAATCCTAACTTTCCTGACAAAGTATACAAATTAAAGAAGGCACTCTATGGGCTACATCAAGCACCAAGAGCATGGTATGACACTCTGTCTACCTATCTCTTGGAAAATGGTTTTGAAAGGGGAATCATTAACAAGACCCTTTTCATTCAAAGGAAGAAGAAGGACATCCTGCTTGTACAAATCTATGTGGATGATATCATATTTGGATCCACAAAAGATCATATGTGCAAGGAGTTTGAGAAATTGATGCACAAAAGATTCAAGATGAGCTCTATGGGTGAACTCACATTCTTCCTTGGTCTATAGGTTAAACAGAAGAAAGATGACATTTTCATAAGTCAATCAAAGTATGTGCAGGATATACTTACAAAGTTTGGATTTTCAGAAGCAAAGCCTGCAAGCACACCTATGGAAACACACAAACAGATCACTGCAGATCTTGAGGGGGAGGATGTGGATGTTCATCATTATAGATCCATGATAGGCTCCCTCATGCATCTAACAACTTCAAGACCAGATATTATGTTTGCTGTATGTGTGTGTGCCAGATTTTAAGTGAGGCCTAAGCAATCTCACTTTCAAGCTGTCAAAAGGATCTTCAGATATCTCAAAGGACAACCTAGGTTGGGTCTTTGGTATCCTCATGACTCACCATTTGATCTGCTTGCATATTCTGATAGTGATTTGGGTGGTGCAAACTTAGATAGAAAGTCTACATCAGGCGGATGTCAATTTTTGGGTGCAAGGCTAGTTTCATGGCAGTGTTAAAAGTAAACCACAGTGTCCACCTCTACTACAGAAGCAGAGTATATAGCTGCTGCAAGTTGTTGTTCACAAGTGCTATGGATTTAGAATCAGATGTTGGACTATGGTATTACTTTTCTTCACACTCTCATCTTCATTGATAACAACAGTGTTATAAGCATTGTTAATAATCCAGTGAAGCACTCAAAAACCAAGCATATAGAAATTAGGTACCATTTTATTAGAGATTGCAATGAAAAGAAGTTGATTAAGGTATTGAAAGTACACACTAGTAACCAATTTGCTGATCTATTCACCAAAGCTTTTGATGTGGGTAGATTCACATTCTTGGTTACAAGTGTGGGCATGATAAACACTGAATAAACCTCTTTTGACTTCCTTCATGTACCATTTCTGTATAGATTCCTCAATGTTTACTTTCTCATATTTCATTGTGCATGGTGCTGCTAACCATTTGTGTTTAAGTGTTTCAGATTGCCTTGCTAATTAGTTACTTGGTACTTCTGGTTAAGTTAATACTGCTCTCACTATTACTCCTGCTGACAGTTCAAATATGGTCAAGTATGGTTACTACTGCTAGGTGTTAATACTGCTGGTATGTGTTAATACTGCTAGTATGGGTTAATACTGCTGGTATGTGTTAATACTGCTAGTATGGGTTAATACTGCTGCTATGTGTTAATACTGCTGGTATGTGTTACTACTGCTGATATGGGTTAATACTAATGCTGCTAGGATACTTAGTACTGCTTTTAACTGAATCCCTTACCCAATAAATACCATCTCTGCCAGCCAAAATCCAAACGGATCTTTGAATTCCCATTAAGTTTTCATCTTCTCTCTCTCTCTCTCTCTCTCTCTCTCTATAGAATTCTTGATTTCCAGTGTGTAAACCCTAGTTTTGATTCGAACTCTAGAATCAGACATAAAGATGGCAGAACTTGATTTCTTTGATGACCACAATGAGCTTGCAATGTTACAAAAACCCAAACAAGCTGAGGGTTTCCATGGAATTGTGGATTTCTTAAAATCCTCACATATTGCATATGCGCTGACGGTAAATCCGACCATCTATGTGGAACATATGCGACAATTCTGGGAAAATGCATCCATCCAGACTGTTGATGGGAATTAGTTCATTCAATCAAGGGTCTGTGATAAACCTATCACCATCTCAGAAGGCTGCATTCGCACTCATCTTCATCTAGATGATGCCTCAGGTATTTCTACTCTCTCAAAGAAAGTTTTATTTCAAAAAATTGGTAGAATGGGGTATGAAGGTCCTACTGAGGTTTTCAAGTTTTACAAAAGCAAAATTTCACCTCAGTGGAGATTCTTTGTTCATACTCTTCAACATTGTTTATCTTGCAAGACAACTGGATGGAGTGAGTTTAGCAGTACAATAGCTTATGCTCTTGTATGCTTAGCTACCTCCAGAAAGTTCAATTTTTCCAAAATGATTTTAAATGATTTGCTGTCAAACTTGGATACCAAAACCAAAACCAAAAGATTTTATATGTATCCAAGGTTTGTACAAGAGGTACTAAACAAGGAATTGACGGATTTACCCTCTTTTGAAGAGGTATATGTACCTAAACCTCCCAAAGGGAAGGTATTTTCCAATATGAGAAGGCCTAGTAAGGACTTTTCTGGAAAAGACACACCATTGTTCTCTATTGAAGAAGTTTCAGATGAGGAGGATTCTGAAGAGGTATGTGATATGACTGAATCTGATTTCTTAACTCAAATGCAATCCATGATGATTGAACTTCAGGATTTGCAGTCTAAACTTAAACGCGAAAAAGGTATCATTGAAAAGAAAAACCAAGCAATACTGAAACTCAACAATGATATTGTTGAGAAAAATGTATTGATTGATACTTTACATAAAAATATTGATACCAGTGCTAGAGAAAAGACTGTAGTCCATAATCAATTATTTGAAACATCTTCAAAATTCAAATTGTGTGAACTTGAGATTAAAGAGGTTGCTAAAAGTGCTTATCTTTAAAGAAAGAAAACAAGTCTTTGGTTGAAAAAATGAGTGTTTTGGAAAAAAAAACTTTATACTAGAGGTCAGACTGAACAAACCATTCATCTTAATAAACCAAAAGAGAAATGGCAAAGGTTGTGGTTAGCAGAATAATCAATCAAAGCTTGCGTTTGGATCCTAATCTAGGGGTGTAAACTGAAGTGTTGAAAGCATCTTAGAAGACCATTTGAAGAACTTGACTTCTCTTCCTAAAAGTCAAGTTAGGGGGAGATTGTTGGGAACTGAAGAATTGCTAAGTACAATTAATGCTGCTAGAAGAACAGGATTACTACTTCTGAGGTTACTACTTCTGATGTTAATACTGCAAGATTGAAGTTAATGCTGTTGATACAACTTAATGCTGCTCATCAAGATTAGTACTGCTAGAACAAAGTTAATACTGCTGATCATGGTTACTACTGCTGAACTTAATACTGCTCAGAGTATTAATGCTGCTTATAAGATGAAGATTAGTATGGCAAGGATGACAGCTGGATTGAAGATATTCATGGAAGCTTAGAGATAATGATGGAAGATTATATTGAAGATCTTTTATTATTTTGTAATTATCTTTTGTCTTTAGTATATGTATAGAATAGTTTTGTTTCTTTAGCATAACAATTATTAATTCTGAGTTTTAGCTTTTATAGAGAGAATCAACCTCAAGGTTAGATCCCTAATTCTAGAGAAGTAGAATTCGTATTGGTGAGTCTGTTCATCAATATTGAGGTTGTGTGTAAAAGCTTGTGACTTTCAATCATTCAATAAGAGTTTGCAAGTTGTTCATCAGATTTACTGTTTCATTGAATATCAAAGTGTTATTCCGCAAACTTCTTTGATATTGTTTTCTGAGAGTTTATTCTTGTTTAGAATTAAGATCCTGACAGACAAGGAGAACTTGAACAAGTGCAGTCCGAAAGTTGATGAAGGCATTTTTATTGGATATTCTCAGACATCTGCTGCATACAGAGTTTACATGAAGAAATCCAAGATAGTTGTGGAGAGCGTCAACGTCACATTTGATGAAGAAATGGCTTCTGATCAAAGTAGTTCAGAACCCGTTATAACAGGAGTTTTAGCTTCTGGACAAATCAGTCCAGAACTTGTGGTTAAAGTTTCTAATTCTGATAAAGCGTCAACGTCTACATCTCATTTAACAGAATTAGATTTACTGTTTGAATTTTTCTATGATGAGTTTCTTGGTTCTAAATTGACTAAACCTGTTGTGATTGACAGATCTGAAGATTCAAGTAGTCATCATCCAATCACTTCAGATGTATCAACTGAATCTGATTCCACGATTCAAGAAGAAACTACAGTTAAAATATCTACTCACTTAGTTGAAGCTGCAAATGAAACTGCAGAGCCAGAAGTTACACATTCAGTTGGATGTACGGTAATGTCTACTCAACAGACATCAAATGTCCAATCCACTGAAACTTCTGCACCGATTATTTCAACTGAACCCCAACATGAAGAAAATACTGGATACTTAGACGATTAACATGATCAATCTATATCTAATCCACTTCCTCATGTATACAAGTGAACCAAAGAGCACCCGGTTCATCAAATTATTGGAGATCCGTCAAAGCCGGTGCAAACTAGGTCTGCAACAACAAATGAATGTTTGTTTGATTCATTCTTGAGCAAAATAGAACTGAAAAAAGTTTCAGAAGCTCTTCGTGATCCAGATTGGGTTACAGCCATGCAAGAAGAGCTCAACCAATTTGAAGCGCTTAAAGTCTGGCGATTGGTGCCCCGACCTGAAGGAAAAACAATCATTGGCACCAAGTGGGTATTCAAGAATAAAAAGGATGAAGATGGTATTGTTATTCGAAATAAAGCAAGACTTTTAGCCAAGGGATACAGACAAGAGGAAGGCATTGATTATGATGAGACGTATGCACTAGTTGCGCTTATTGAGGCAATTAGGATGTTCCTAGCCTACGCTGCACACAAGAATTTTACGGTCTATCAGATGGATGTCAAAATAACCTTTCTGAATGGATTGTTAAAAGAAGAGGTGTACGTTTCTCAACCTGAAGGATTCGTAAGTGCGGACAAACCAGATCATGTCTATATTCTAGACAAAGCAGTTTACGAACTTAAACAAGCCCTTCGAGCCTAGTATGATGTGTTATCCAAATTCCTTGTCTAGTCTGGATTTTCAAAAGGTGTAATCGACACCACTTTATTCATAAAAAAGAGAAAAAGTTGATATCATTTTAATTCAAATATATGTGAACGATATCATATTTGGTTCAACTAATCCAAAGTACTGTAAGAATTTTTCTAACCTCACGATGTCACGTTTTCAAATGAGTATGATGGGAGAGATGAACTTCTTTCTCGGATTACATGTTAGACAATTTTTCATGGGGATTTTTATAAATCAAGCGAAGTATATTGCTGACATTTAAATAAAATTTAATATGTCAAATTGTACTCCAATTTCAACCTCGATGGCACCAGGAACTAAAATCGGAGTTGATCTTTCGGGAAAAGTTGTTGATGTTAGAACCTATAGAGGAATGATTGGTTCTTTAATGTACTTGACGACTAGTCGGCCAGATATTTTGTTCTCTACATGCTTATGTGCTATATATAAAGCTTCGCCTAAAGAATCCCATATGTCGGCTGTAAAGCGGATATTTAGATATCTGAAGGGAACTGCAGATCTTGGTTTGTGGTATCTAAAAGATACAGGTTTTGAGCTAACAACGTATTCAGACGCAAATCATGCAGGTTGTATGCTAGACAGGAAAAGCACATTGGGTCACATTCAATTTCGTGGAGACAAACTCGTAAGTTGGGCATCAAAGAAACAACTTTGTGTTTCCACTTCGACTGCTGAAGCAGAGTATGTAGCTGCTGCTAGTTGCTGCTCTCAAGTATTGTGGATGAGGACACAACTTCGAGACTATAGTTTCCAGTTCAAAAAAATTCCTATATATTGTGATTCGAAAAACGCCATTGCAATATCAGCTAATCCTGTTCAACGCACAAAGACTAAACATATTGATGTGAGATATCAGTTTGTCAAAGATAATGTCGAAAAAGGTACAATTGAACTTTACTTTGTAAACATAGATTATCAACTTGCAGATTTGTTTACCAAGCCGTTAGACGAAACGAGATTTAATTTTCTTATTTCGAAACTTGGCATGTTAAACCTCAAGACATAATCTGTAGTTACATAGTACAGTTTATTCTTGTTATTTTTCTTCATTTCTTTATTTTTAATCTGAACGATATCTGCACTGAAAGGTTCTGTTCATGTTTTCAGGGGGAGTGAGATAAAGTTAAATTGATCTACATTTTAGGGGGACTTATAAATTTTCTTACATATATTTTTCACTGACATATTTTGTGATGCATATGTGCAGGGGGAGTAAGTAAATGAATTCTGATTACATCTGATCAGAACTCGTTCTTAAAAGGTTTACTGCTTTCATGTCTTTATTTTTCAATAAAGTTTGTGAATAAGACTTTGTACTTTGACGACTTTTTGACTACATGCAGAATTTGAGGGGGAGCTTACATGATCATATCAATCATGACTTTGGAGCTGACTTTATGAGATTTAAGCATAGCGTAAGGATTATTTTAACCTTAATCTCATACATATTTGAAAGATGGACGACTTTCAGATATGAAAACATGTTCTTAAACGTTCAAACCACTTCTCAATTCTTAAAAAGATTTCATGAATTTAGAAGTGTGATTTTAAATGTTTTCTTTTATGAACTTTATTGTTAACTAACCATGTGTTTTCGCAGATAAATACTTGTGTATTATCTTTTCCATATACTGTCAAGTATACATACACACCAGTTTAGTATTTTTATTGACTAAGTTCTTATCATGTCTTAAAATTGAACATAATTTTCGATGGTAAGACACCCCGTTTGAACTTCATCTGATGAGGTATTAAACTTAACTCAAAAAGATTTCATTACCAAAATGGAATCCATGGTGGTTGAGCTTCAAGATTTACAAAATAAGTTGATAAAGGAAAAAGCAAGAGTTGCTAAAAGGAACAATAAGATCTTTGAGCTTAATACGTCTGTTATTGGGAACAAAGATCTGATTGATTCTTTACGCAAATCTCCTTCTGATTCTAAATCTCAAGTAGATTGTTTTGAAAAGAAGATTTCTGAGTTTGAAATTAAAATTTCTAAGTATCAGTTTGAGAAAAGAGAATCTGCACTAATTGTTCATAAATTGTAGGTTGAAAACAAGCTTTTGAATAAGAAGGTAAATGGTCTGGAAGCCAAACTTTACGCTAGAGGCCAAACAGATCAAACTATTTTTCTTAATGCACCTGATGAAGAGGCTGATGTTAAGGAAAAATGGGGACTTGGTTTTTAAAATCCCCATTACTTAAAGAAAGCAATCAGAAAACAACCAACACTTTATAATTTTGATTTTATTGCATGTGCTGGTAAACATACTCATTTAAAACCCAAATTTGTTACCAAATTACCGGAAGAAGTTGAGGTCAAAGAAACTGAAAATAGGAAGAATGTAAAGAAAATGCAACTACCATTTAACTATGCAAAGTTAAATGATAGTTATCTTTCAGAAGTACCAAAAGTTCTTTCAAACGACTACTTTGCGAGCTATTCTGTTTCTGAGATGAAGGCAAAACCTGCAGTTGAAAAGGTTTATGTTCCTCCACTCATTCTTGAAAGCAAAATAGTTGAGTTGGAAAATGTTTTATCTGATGAAAAACTTTTGGTTGATATTCAACAAAGTGTATTTTCTACTGTATTAAAGAAAACGATTTTTCAATCTACATCTACAAAGTGTTCTAAAGTTTCTAAGGCACCTCAAACTTCGTCTGATAATTTTGATGACTTATTTGAGTCTGCAAATGATTTTCTTAATTCTGATGATGGGTGCATAGACGAAATTGATATGTTTGACTTTAATGCTATTATTCCTGATCATTCTACTTGTCTTACAAATGAAAAGGTGTTACCAAGTGTTCTTAAAACTGCTAAATCATCAACTAAGGTTGGTGAATCGGTTTCTGTAACTGCTAATTATTATTCTCAAAGTAAGAAACATAAGAAACAGCGATTACAGAAATAGAAACACACTGGTACACAAAAGAAAACTCAGTCTCAGAAATCTGTTTTTCCTAATAAATCTACATCTTATGTTTCAGATTTAAGCAAGAAAAGGTCGAAAGCTCGAAGTGAATGGTGACCAAAAAGGAAGGGTGATGAGAAAGCTGAATCAATTTCTGATAACTCTTGTAATAGATCAGTTAGTAGTGATACTAATGTAGTTGATCAATTTGCTTCAAATAAACAAAACCTTGTAACTTTTTACAAGCGGTATTCAATAAAGCAATTGATTCAATTATCTTATATTTCTACTACATCTTATCATTATCGGAGAAATGATTTTGCTTACTCTCATAATTCTTCTGATTGGTTAGGATCTTATCATGTGTATTCTTCAAGATCAAATATTTTTAAAGGTTTTCAAAAGAACAGAGGGTCCATTTTCAAGTGGATACCAAAATCTTGTGCTAATCTGTTAGGACCCGTTTTTAAATGGGTACCTAAATCTATTGTCTCTTGATTTCTCTTGCAGACCCGACATATGTGGTACATGGACAGTGGATGTTCCAAGCATATGACTGGGCAAAAAGCTTTATTGTCTAACTATACAGAGAAATTCAGTGGAAATGTCAGATTTGGAAACGATCAGCTTTAACCTATCTTAGGATATGGTGACATCATTCAAGACAACATAACAATAAGTAAGGTGAGTTATGTCGAAGGCTTGGGGCACAACTTATTTAGCATTGGTCAATTCTGCGATAAAGGGTTAGAGGTCAATTTTAAATCTAAGAGTTGCTCGGTTCGTACTAAAGACGGCACAGAACTCTTAGGTGGACATCGAAAGACAAACCTCTATACCATCAACCTGTCCAAAGTTCAGATTGACAATCAAGTTTGCTTGATGACAAAAGCTTCAATGCAACAAAGTTGGCTCTGGCACAGACGTTTATCACACCTGAATTTTCGTTATATCAACAAGCTGGTTAGTGGGAAATTGGTAAAAGTACTTCCTGAGCTGAAATACGAGAAAGAACACTGATGTGCTGCATGTGAGAAGGGTAAGATGAAGAGAGCTCCGCATAAACCGAAGCCTAAACCAAGCACTAGTTCTCCGTTAGAATTGTTACATATGGATTTGTATGGTCCAATGAGAACTCAGAGTTTGGGTGGAAATAAATATGTGTTGGTTATTGTGGACGATTACTCAAGATACACATGGGTCAAATTTCTTCGATCAAAAGATGAGACGCCCGAAGTTCTCATTACTTTCTTAAAGACGACCCAGGTGAAAATGCAGCGACAAGTCAAGTTTCTTTGAATGGACAACGACACAGAGTTCAAAAACAAGATAGTTGAAGAATATCTCGAATCGGTTGTGATAGTACGCCTGAACAAAATGGAGTAGTCGAAAGGCGAAATCGGACGCTAGTCGAGGCCGCTCGTACTATGCTTAGCCAATCCGATCTACCTCTATTCTTGTGGGCAGAAGTTGTGTCGACTGCATGTCATACTCAAAATCGGTCCATAATACACCGCCGTTTTCAAAAGACTCCATATGAGCTGATTAACAACAGAACACCAACAATCAAGTATTTTCACATATTTGGGTGTAAATGTTTTGTGCTTAACGATAAAGAGAGTCTGAATAAATTCAGTGCTAAGGCGGACGAGGGTATATTCATTGGTTATTCTTCAACATCGGCATCATATCGTGTTTATCTGAAGAAGTCAAAGACAGTTGTCGAGAGCTTTAATGTAACATTCGATGAAGAATTGGCTTCTGACCAACTCAGTTCAGAACCCGTTATCACTGGAGTATTAGCTTCTGGGCAGATCAGTCCAAAACCTGTTTCTACAGAGAAAAATTCGGATAACGCTTCTACTTCAGTTTCATATTTATCTGATTTAGATTTGTTATTTGAATTCTTTTATGATGAGTTTCTAGGATCTAATATACCTAAATCTGTTGTGACTGACAGGTCTGAAGACACAAGTTGCAATCATCCAGTCACTTCAGAAGTTATAACTGAACCTGTATCCCCCGTTCAGTCAGAAACTCATGTTCCATTGAATACTCCTACAGTTGAAGATGTACAAGTAGATGTTGAGACAGAAGTAACTGTTTCAGTTGGGTGTGATATATTGTCTACTCAACAGCCAGAGTCTGCTGTTCCAACTGATGCTTCTGCACCTGAAACTTCAACTGCAAACCTCCCTCCTATTATTCAAACTGAAGAGTCTGATAGTGGATTTTTAGATGATGATCATGATCAATCTTCATCTACTTCACTCCGTAATGAGCATCGCTGGACCAAAGAGAATCCATTACATCAAGTAATTGGAGATCTCAACAAGCTTGTACAAACTAGGTCAACGACTCTTAATCATAGTATGCATGACTCATTCCTTAGTAAGATTGAGCCAACGCGAGTATCAGAGGCTCTTGCTGATTTGGACTGGGTATCTGCTATGCAAGAAGAGATAAATCAGTTTGAAGCCCTAAAGGTTTGGAGATTAGTTCCAAAACCGGAAGGAAAGACCGTGATAGGAACTAAATGGGTATTCAAGAATAAAAAGGATGAACATGGTATTGTCATAAGGAACAAAGCTAGACTTGTTGCCAAAGGTTACTGTAACACCCTCAAATTCGGAAATACAACTAATTTAAAATTTTCTAAATACATCGATAAATAATTCATCTACAAACACAATTTAGGATTTAACCTCAATACACACATACAGTCTATAATAAGGACGGGTGCTACTAAACCCAATAATAGTCACTATCTCCAACTGTGGAAGACTTCATCAATCTACTTACTCTCGTGTAAGTCTAATGCTCAAATCCTCCAAGCACTGCTAGAACCAAACCCCAACTAGAACCTGATGCACATGCCGACAAATAAAAAGGTTAGGCTTAACGCCTAGTGAGCTCAAGAGTTTTCATTAGAGATAAATAAAGCATTAACTTCAAGAATGTTATTTAAAAATCATGATTTCAGAAATGCAACACATTTGATTTGAAAGCAACCAAAAATGGAATACATTAAATCACAAAACAATCTCCTTTCATTATTCACCCTTTTCGTGATTTAAAATCATAAAACGAACGCTTCTTTAAATAAAGCCAAAACCCGAAGCGCACGTAAAACATAACTGACATTAAAATGATCAAACACTGAAAACGTAGATAACTCCAACTTCCAAAACATCCCAATAACTCGAATGAGTTTTGATAACCAAAACCTTTAAACATAGATAAATATCCATACTCAAACGTCTCCGAAAACATGGATTATAAAACTCCATATCCAAAACCACACTTAATGGTGACGGGGAAAACCCGGTTACATGGTACGTGACGGAACACAAAGTATGTCACATAATTATGTAAGAAATCAAAACATGTGGGTTACACATAAAACACCCACCGAGCTCAACTCCTCTGAGTCTATCACTCGAAAACATCAAGTCAACCCCTCTAGGTCTATTCTTGAGAGTTCCAAAACGGGGAACTCTAGCACAAGGGAATTACACCTTACTGCCCATGAGACGCTGCCCGACCGTATAGGTCCACACCTTACTTATCATGGTGACCCGATGCCTATTCCGTGCCAAGTGGCGAACCTAATGTCCAAGACGGGGACATGGGAACACCGTGCCTATGGATCCATTGCACTAACTAAACCATTACATGACTCGAAACGAATGAACTAATGCATTCAAAACATGTAATTCTCAACTAAGATGTAGTAAATGTAAACCATAACCAAACGCTCAACATTGAGCTATTAAAACGGACAAGTGTCCTCAAAACCCAACAAAATCCAAACCGAGCCATAAGCTCGACAAACCCAAAGACCCAACGTTGAAAATCATAAAATGAAATCAAATATAAACAACCCGTACTTATATAAACCCATGCTCCAAAACATATGATTAATTCCAACGTAGTTTAGATTGGGACAATTCATTTTCCAAGTGAGTTTGCAACATTTATTCTTTCAAAACGTCCCATAACATAAAACCATGCATTTCTCCAAAACACAAATTGAAACGCATTTATACTCAAAATCTACTTCCATAAAATAAATCATTAAAATACCGAAATACATGATTTATTTATCATAATGCCCAAAATCCCAAAGATGTGTGCTAAATGAGTTTATAAAGTCAAACACCTTTAAAATAACCAACTTATCAGCAGTTAACAAAGCTTATTAGTAGTTAGCAAAACTTATCAACAGTTAACAATTTCGTGTAAGGCACAAAACCCTTTAAAACAAACATTTTGGCATGTACACCGTTTTCACAAATCAACTTGAACTCACCTCGCTAGATTTAGGCTAAATATAGATTTTCCCCCAATTAGAGCTCCTTTGAAGAACACTTGGATTCTCAAAACCAAACTTCCAAAACCTAAATCCATACATATTCAACCACATATAAACATAATCAACCACAAAGAATCGTTTCCCAAACCATCTACATGAATACCTCCATTACTACTGAAACCCTAACTTTCATAACCGAAGAGAATAGAAGATTACCTTAAAACAAACTTGAATCCACCAATCAAAACACCTCTAGTTCACCAAAATGATCACAAACCTTCAATCTATGAATGGGAGAACAAAGGGGTGGATGAAACCCTAGAAAACTTAGTGAAGAAGATGAAATGGGAGAAGTGAGGAGCTTACCACCTAACACCCAACATCGCATTTGTGGCATTTAGAGTTGATGTTGTTTCCAATTTCTTGGAAGAAGTTATAAAGTCTCAAGAAGAAGCAGTGTCAACAGAAAATTTGAAAAGTGAAAGGATAGTTGGGATTGTTAACTCGTTAGTAGTTGACAATCGAGGAGTAAAGTGTTTTAATAAGCGGGTATGGATCCCAAAAGCAGGAGGTTTGAGGCAGAAAGTGTTGGAAGAAGCTCATAGATCTCGGTATTCAGTTCATCCTGGAACTAATAAGATGTATAGAGATGTGAAGCAGTGTTATTGGTGGCCAGGGTTAAAGAAAGATATTGCTCATTTTGTTGAACGATGTCTTACATGTTTAAAGGTTAAAGCTGAGCATCAAAGACCCTATGGGGAGCTTCAACCGTTAGAAATTTTAGTGTGGAAGTGGGACGAGATTACTATGGATCTTGTTACTGGGTTACCACGATCACCAAAGGGGCATGATGCTATTTGGGTGATAGTGGATAGACTCATAAAGTCAGCTCACTTCCTACCGATCAAGGAGACGTACTCACTAGAAACGTTGGATCGATTGTATATCGACGAAATAGTGACCAGGCATGGAGTACCGTCGTCCATAGTATCAGACAGGGATGCTCGATTTACATCAGCGTTCTGGAGAAGTTTGCAAAGGGAATTAGGCTCTCAACTGAAATTGAGTACGACCTATCATCCGCAAACAGATGGTCAGAGTGAGAGAACTATACAGACCTTGGAAGATATGCTACGTGCATGTGTTATAGATTTTAAAGGTTCGTGGGAGATTCATTTGCCGTTGATTGAATTTTACTACAACAATAGTTATCATGCTAGCATACAAGCAGTTCCTTTTGAAGCTTTGTATGGTCGTAAGTGTAGAACACCTCTATGCTGGAATGAGGTGGGTGAACGTCAGTTAGCAGGACCAGAAATTGTACAGTTGACAGCTGATAAGGTTGATCAGATTCGGGCAAGATTGAAGATTTCTCGAGATCGTCAGAAAGTGTATGCTGACAGACGAAGGAAACCGATAGAGTTTCAGATAGGAGATAAAGTAATGTTGAAAGTTTCACCTTGGAAAGGGGTGATCAGATTTGGAAAGAAAGGAAAGTTAAGACCAAGGTTTGTTGGACCATTTATCATCACTGATTGTGTTGGTGAAGTGGCCTACGAACTTGATCTACCAGCAAGTTTGAGTGGGATTCATCCTACGTTTCATGTGTCAAACCTGAAGAAGTGTTTGGCAGAAACAGATATAGTTGTTCCTTTAGAAGATATTCAGATAGATAAGAAAGTAAGTTATATTGAAGAGCCTGTAGCAATTACAGACATCAAGATAAAGAAATTGAGGAACAAAGAGATTCGCTTAGTGAAAGTTCAGTGGAAATTTCACCAAGGGCAAGAGTCTACGTGGGAAGTAGAAGCGGATATGAAAGCTCAGTATCCCCAGTTGTTTAGCGATAGAATTCCGGGGACGGAATTCTCTTAAGGGGGGAAGATTGTAATACCCAGTTTCGAAATTTGGTTAATTTTGGAAGTTGGGGGAAAAAGTGTAAGTTAGTCAAGTTTAGGGGGTTTATTGAAAATTCCATTTTTCATCACATAAATATCAGATTTTGAGATTTTCATCTCATACTGATATCTTATGTGAGTGTTTGAAAGAGTGAAAGAAGAAAGAGTGAAAAAGAGAAAGGCAGAGAGAAAGAAGAAGAGATTTGTGAAGGAAATCGCCGGTTTGTCAAAAAGAGGTATGTTTTTAGCTTCATGCTTCTATCTGCATGTTATAGTCGGTAAATAGACGTGTTAATCGAGCTTTTAACCGTGTATTTGATCGATTTAATCGATCAAAATAGTTCTGGGTTTAGAACTGGGTAAACCGACTGTGTTCTTGATTAGACCGGAAGATGATACATCGGTCATATGCGTTAGACCGATATAGTATAAGACCGGTTGAGGCATTCGACCGGTGTTATGTAAGACCGATTGATGCCTTCGACCGGAGATAAGTAAGACCGGATGTCTGTTTAGACCGAAGGTCTGTTCGACCGGTGTGTTGTTAGACCGAAAGCATGATTCGATCGGAGGTGTGTTCAACCTATAGGTTGTAAAGGACTGAGAGTTATTCGACCGATGCTATGGTTAGAACAGTATATTCGGTCTATTTGTTAGACCGATAGTTTGTTAATTGGTCCAAGAGGTTTTTAATCAGTTTGGTTCTGACCGGGTTAAAAACAGTAGATTTCAATTGATGAGTCTTTTGAAAGAAAGAGAGTTAGTTGCAAGTTAGCTTACCTTTGTTTTAATACCATCGTAGGTGGTGTTAATTGATAGAAGTCAGAGTTTAATTCAGAGAAATTAAAGGTGAGTCTTTCAACTAAATCTTTTATGATTTGAGCAGTTATTTATAAATGTGAGTTTTTATATACTGCGCATTTATAATATGAAAAGTTAGTAGAATTATTTCAAATAATTGATTTAATTAGTTGGGCATGTTTATGCTCAGGGTATATAAACTTGTTTTATATACTGGCAGGACCAAATTTATGTATACATTTGAGTCAGAAGTTGACGTAAGTCGGGAAGTGTGACCCGCCTGCTCGTACCGGGGAGTGTGGCCCGTTTATGCCATTAGGGCGTGTCCCTAAAATAAGGCAGTGCGAGACAGACATACCGTCTTTGACGGGAATGTTGGTCAGTAGTTGAAAGTACGCTTGTGAGCGTAGAAAGTGATTAGTAATGGCCATTACATTGATTTATATATGTAAAACATAAATGTTTTAAAGTGATTTTAAAGAGTAGGCATGTATTGAGATATATGCAATTATGTTTAAATGTTTTAATTAATATTTGAACTGTGTAGTAGTGATTGGAGGGGACTCACTAGACCTTTTGGTCTAACCCTCGCTGTTTCGAAACTTTAATTCTATTTCAGGTTATCGAAAGGGAGCAGATAAAGGAAAAGATAAGGTGTGAGCTTTAAGCAGGAGATAGAAGACTTCCTGCCATAGCTATTCTTTTGAGAAACTAAGTTGTGTAATAGTTGATAGTAAAGACATTGAAAGCTTGGGACAATATTTAGTAATAAATGTTATTTTATTATGTAAATAAATGTTCAGGTTGTTACAGAAATCTATAAAACTTTCAAATACATGAGTTTTATAACAATTAATCGTGCGGTAAAAATACACTACCGTTCGTTCGATAGGTTTCAAAATCGATCACCAACACTACGCATATAAAACCATTTCCAAAACTCGTTTGATCAGTAATTACGTTAATAAAATGGTAACAAGAGATGCGCAACAAAATTTTCAAACGGACTACCATGGTCCTAGTAATGCATCAAGTTATACTTTGCATATGAAAGATAACTTTCCGCACTATAACATGTGCAATAAAAGTTTGTACAATTCCCAAAAAAGACATTCACAAATTAATTTTAAAGTTCTGACTTCCCAACCCACAAGTCGTTGCGACATAAAATTATTAACCACTCCATATGCAACAGTTTATTCCCCAAAGTTCGATGAAATGATAAGAATGCAAATAATTCTCAAATCGAGTTTAAAACTTTAAGTCGCCTCGATAAGACACATTTGACCAAGATGGTAACTACAACGATATGCAATTCGAAAATTCATTTCATGTATTGCGGAAAATTTATAACAGCAAGGTCAACAAGCGAAGCACGCTTAGATTAAAATTTAATTTAAGACAATATAAATATTTCGCATATTTACTCTCGCGAGTGAAAGTCGGATTCAACCCAAAAGTATGCACATATACTCGTGTGAAACTCAAGATGCAATCATGTGACATTTAGATTTTTCAAGTTGCCTCTTACGGTTGCAAAAGTGTCGATGCAAGACTCGCATGAAACAAAGTATTGAACACAACTCGTAAATTAACGCACACAATGATGCATATGCACATGTTCTCAAAATTATTTTACGCAACGCAAAATGACGTAAGACGAGGCACCCTAAACCCAACTGAATTTTCGCAAAACTCAATAATGCTAAAATCATGCAGTGACAAATTTTCATTTCTCAACAAGAATGTAAGACGGCAATATGGCTAAAACACTAAGCCTTTAAGAGTTTCCTCTTTTAATGCAATGAAAGGTAAAATGACACCTTTAACAAAATTCACATGGGACACAACGCCAACTAACTCATAAGCTTAAAAGAAGCAAAATTAAAACTCACGCATGGAAAGACATCGTATAAAACAATACTCCATGAAATTCCAACAAAACTCACACAAACTAAAATTCTCAAGAAATTCCGACTCAACGCGTGGGAATAACTTTTCCTTTAAAACCATTGACATATGTGGAGGAGATCCAATGCCTAGGTTAAAATCTCATAGCTACTTGCCCAATACTCAAATGACATTAAAACATGGATATTACAATATCCGCAAATAGTGTTAAACAAGAGACGTGAATAAAGAGATTTTTGATAACAATGTGCAATTACGTGCAACAAAACAATTTATGCATGCTTAAGCTCACAGTTTAAAATCTGATGCGTGTTAAATGCTTTACCAAAACTTTCTAATATAAACCACTTTCTGTTTTATGAATACAAGAAACAATTTATGCAAATTTATTTCATAAATAAATTTTAGTGCATGAATTTGGTCGGCATTCACCCCTCTAGACTACGCTTCTCAACAACCCGACATACTAATACCATCCGGGTGTATCAAGCATCTTAGGACAACAATCTCAATTTCCTACTATTGTCATCCGGATACTCCACATCTTAAAGCGACACTCGGATATTTAATCGGTTCACCTTACAATCTCTCCTCGTATGACGTCAATTCCATAAGCTCAAGGTTCTACTCCAACCAATTATTCTTACTCAAGACGATCAACTTAATGCATTCAACGCACTTAACTATCACTTCAACATGACATTGCTATAGACATCAACGTTTCCTTAGATTACTCCCTTAGAAACCTTCTCACTACCCCAACGGTAATCATACCAAGGTAGTTCAAGTATACACATGAACTATGTAGGTTCACCATAACACTGGCCAGGTGCCATTACGAACGTACCGCACATGTTCATCCTTGCGACCTTCGACAAGTTTTCCGTTTCTAGTGACTCGATCAACTCCATAATATCTTATCTTAAAGTTCCTAATGTGCAACTTCACTTACAATCGCTTATAAAAACGCTAGTTTGAGTCTAGGCATCCTACAATCAATACCTAATTCTCTCAAACTTAAGCTCTGATACCAACTTGTAACACCCTCAAATTCGGAAATACAACTAATTTAAAATTTTCTAAATACATCGATAAATAATTCATCTACAAACACAATTTAGGATTTAACCTCAATACACACATTCATTCTACACATACAGTCTATAATAAGGACGGGTGCTACTAAACCCAATAATAGTCACTATCTCCAACTGCGGAAGACTTCATCAATCTACTTACTCTCGTGTAAGTCTAATGCTCAAATCCTCCAAGCACTGCTAGAACCAAATCCCAACTAGAACCTGATGCACATGCCGACAAATAAAAAGGTTAGGCTTAACGCCTAGTGAGCTCAAGAGTTTTCATTAGAGATAAATAAAGCATTAACTTCAAGAATGTTATTTAAAAATCATGATTTTCGAAATGCAACACATTTGATTTGAAAGCAACCAAAAATGGAATACATTAAATCACAAAACAATCTCCTTTCATTATTCACCCTTTTCGTGATTTAAAATCATAAAACGAACGCTTCTTTAAATAAAGCCAAAACCCGAAGCGCACGTAAAACATAACTGACATTAAAATGATCAAACACTGAAAACGTAGATAACTCCAACTTCCAAAACATCCCAATAACTCGAATGAGTTTTGATAACCAAAACCTTAAAACATAGATAAATATCCATACTCAAACTTCTCTGAAAACATGGATTATAAAACTCCATATCCAAAACCACACCTAATGATGACGGGGAAAACCCGGTTACATGGTACGTGACGGAACACAAAGTATGTCACATAATTATGTAAGAAATCAAAACATGTGGGTTACACATAAAACACCCACCGAGCTCAACTCCTCTGAGTCTATCACTCGAAAACATCAAGTCAACCCTTCTAGGTCTATTCTTGAGAGTTCCAAAACGGGGAACTCTAGCACAAGGGAATTACACCTTACTGCACATGAGACGCTGCCCGACTGTATAGGTCCACACCTAACTTATCATGGTGACCCGATGCCTATTCCGTGCCAAGTGGCGAACCTAATGTCCAAGACGGGGACATGGGAACACCGTGCCTATGGATCCATTGCACTAACTAAACCATTACATGACTCGAAACGAATGAACTAATGCATTCAAAACATGTAATTCTCAACTAAGATGTAGTAAATGTAAATCATAACCAAACGCTCAACATTGAGCTATTAAAACGGACAAGTGTCCTCAAAACCCAACAAAATCCAAACCAAGCCATAAGCTCGACAAACCCAAAGACCCAACGTTGAAAATCATAAAATGAAATCAAATATAAACAACCCGTACTTATATAAACCCATGCTCCAAAACATATGATTAATTCCAACGTAGTTTAGATTGGGACAATTCATTTTCCAAGTGAGTTTGCAACATTTATTCTTTCAAAACGTCCCATAACATAAAACCATGCATTTCTCCAAAACACAAATTGAAACGCATTTATACTCAAAATCTACTTCCATAAAATAAATCATTAAAATACCGAAATACATGATTTATTTATCATAATGCCCAAAATCCCAAAGATGTGTGCTAAATGAGTTTATAAAGTCAAACACCTTTAAAATAACCAACTTATCAGCAGTTAACAAATCTTATTAGCAGTTAGCAAAACTTATCAACAGTTAACAATTTCGTGTAAGGCACAAAACCCTTTAAAACAAACATTTTGGCATGTACAACGTTTTCACAAATCAACTTGAACTCACTTCGCTAGATTTAGGCTAAATCTAGATTTTCCCCCAATTAGAGCTCCTTTGAAGAACACTTGGATTCTCAAGACCAAACTTCCAAAACCTAAATCCATACATATTCAACCACATATAAACATAATCAACCACAAAGAATCGTTTCCCAAACCATATACATGAATACCTCCATTACTACTGAAACCCTAACTTTTATAACCGAAGAGAATAGAAGATTACCTTAAAACAAACTTGAATTCACCAATCAAAACACCTCTAGTTCACCAAAATGATCACAAACCTTCAATCTATGAAAGGGAGAACAAAGGGGTGGATGAAACCCTAGAAAACTTAGTGAAGAAGATGAAATGGGAGAAGTGAGGAGCTTACGACCACAAAATGTTCTAGTATACTTCATTAGACTTTCAATCTCTTGCTAAATCCTTGAAGAGCTCTCAAAAACGAAACCGTAGCAACTTGAATCACCCAAATAGGAGCTAGGATGAAAGAGATATGAAGAAATGAAGTTTAGGGCTGAAAATTGCGATTTTAATCGTCCAGACGCTGCCCGCGAGAGTGACGGCGAAAGTGACAAGATGTCACTCTCGCGGGGAACTTTCGCCGAGAATGTAGCGCGGCCGAAAACTTCCCCGATCACTGTTTTGGCCATAACTTCTTCGTTATAGCTCCGTTTTTGCTCCGGAAAGAACCGTTGGACTCGTAATTGAATCTTTCATCCCTCTAGACTATAAAATCTAGGATTCAGGTCCAAGATTAAATATCTTATTTTTCTTTGATATATCGGTTTCTATATTAACTTGAAATGATACCTTTCGAAAGTCGGGGTGTTACAGTTACCGGCAAGAGGAAGGCATAAACTACGATGAGACGTATGCTCCAGTAGCGCGTATAGAAGCAATCCGCATGTTTCTAGCCTACGCAACTCATAAGAATTTCACAGTCTTTCAGATGGATGTGAAAACAACCTTTCTGAACGACATTCTTAAAGAGGAAGTGTACGTATCTCAACCATAAGGGTTCGTCAAATCAGAGAAGCCATATCATTTCTACATCTTGGACAAAGCCCTGTATGGTTTAAAACAAGCCCTCGAGCATGGTATGACGTTTTATCTAAATTCTTGGTCAAGTCGGTTTTTTTTAAAGGTAAGGTTGATACCAATTTATTCATCAAAAAGAAAAAAGCTGATATTATTCTTATTCAGATTTATGTTGATGATATAATATTTGGTTCTACAAATCCAAAATTTTGCAAAAACTTTTCTAACCTCATGGTGTCACGTTTTCAAATGAGTATGATGGGAGAGATGAATTTCTTTCTCGGATTACAAGTTAAGCAGTTTTCTACGGGGATTTTCATTAACCAATCTAAGTACATTTTGGACATTCTTCGGAAGTACAAAATGGAAAATTGTAAACCAATTGGAACCCCGATGGCACCAGGTACTAAGATTAACACTGATCCTTCGGGTAAAAGTGTTGATGTTAGAACTTATAGAGGTATGAAAGGATCGTTAATGTATCTTACATCTAGTAGACCGGATATTATGTTTTCAACATGTTTATGTTCTAGATATCAGACTGCTCCCAAAGAATCCCATTTGGCTGCTGTCAAACGGATTTTTAGATATCTGAAAGGGACTGCAGACCTTGGTCTGTGGTATCCTAAGGATACTGGGTTTCAACTGACTGCCTATTCAGATGCAGATCATGCAGGTTGCATGTTGGACAGAAAGAGTACTTCTGGCCACGTTCAATTTATTGGAGACAAGCTCGTTAGCTGGGCATCAAAGAAACAATTATGCGTTTCCACATCGACTGCTGAAGTAGAGTACGTAGCTGCTGCCGGTTGCTGCTCTCATGTCCTGTGGATGCGAACACAGCTATAGACTTTGGATTCAAGTTCAATAAAATTCCAATATACTGTGACTAGAAGAGTGCAATCGCGATAACCAAACACATTGATGTCAGGTATCATTTTATAAAAGATAATGTAGAAAAAGGAACAATTGAACTTTATTTTGTAAAAACAGATTATCAACTTGCAGATTTATTTACCAAACCCTTAGATGAAAAGAGATTTAATTTTCTTGTCTCTAAGCTTGGTATGTTAAATCTTAAGACGTAATCGGTTGTTACCTACTAAAGTTACGAATTGTTATTTTTCATCATTTTTCTTTATCATTATGTTTTAAGGATATCTGCACTTTAAATGTTTGCTCATGATCTCAGGGGGAGTAAGAGAAGAGTTTAGATGATCTACATTCATTTGAGGGGGAGTTTAACTAAATTCTGCATTTTACTTAAATGACAAAATTTTTGTGATACATGATTTTAGGGGGAGCATATAAGTCAAGTCAAAAGGAGTAAGACTATGACTTCTGATTACTTATGATCAGAACTCGTATTATAATCGTTTTACTGTTTTACGTTTTTTATTTTTCGAATAAATTTTGTGAATAAATTTTGACTAGACTTTGAGACTTATGCAGGATGAGAAGATGACACGATCATATCATTTTTGAATTCAGCTGACTTTATGAGTATTATGATTGAGCGGAAAGGTAAATTTCTTATCTTAATCTCAAATGTATTTGAAAGAAGGACAACTTTCAGATATAGAAAACATGTTCTTAAATGTTCAAACCACTTCTCGATTCTTAAACAGATTTCATAATTTGGAAGTGTGATTTTAAATGTTTTCATTTTATTTTTGTGCTTCATTGATAAACAAACCGTGTGTTTCCAAAGAGTAATACTTGTGTATTGTCTTTTCTACATACTTTCAAGTATTCACACACATCAGTTTCATTTTTTTGTTCAACTTGTTCTTATCATGTCTCATATTGTAACCAATGTTTTCGATGGTAAGACACACCGCTTGTACTTCAAAGAATTTTGAGCGTTATTTCATTTCTAAACGTTCATTTCAAGAATGTCTATATCTTGGTTCGTATAGACAATATCCATTATTCTTGACCATAAGCTTTGATTGTTATATCATTCATTTTCTGATCATTTTTCATAAAATGTCAGATTTTCAAACAAGTCTCTTGCATTCATGTTCATTCATTCAATTAACTTCTTTGAAATATCTTTAATGTTTTAAAATGCTCATATCTTCATGATTATATTTTTGAGCATATTTACATCTGACATTTGTATATGAGCTTTAACTGCTATAGTTAAACCATTAGAGCAACACATACTTTCTAAGAAATATGGGTTCTTTGTGCTAGGACTTCAATGAACTTCTATGATATCACGTTAACCAGTGATTTCTACCCAAGAAGTTAATCCTTTAGTGATTGAGTATGAGGAGTCGAAAAGAAATGAGTGTGGGTGTGTTGAGGTAAAATGGAAAAGAGAGTTTGGTTAGAAGTGAGCTTAAATGATTAAAAAGAAAGAGGGTGAGAGATCAGAGTAAAAGAATATCAAACTCTGCACCAACTACTTTCTGAGTCGGGCAGCCACATTACTAGCGTTTCACAACTCTTTGATGAACGTTATTGAAACAGGCAAATAGCCCATGCCAACTCTTGCTAAAACCCCACCAGCCACTCATTTTCTTCTCAAAAAGAAAATATTTCACATTTTCATGGGGACGCAGCACATATGCTATCTGGTTTTCATTTGGAAAATCTGGATATTGAAAAAGAAGGAAATTTGCCCCACTTTCGCACTTCAATCATGCACATTGAGTCTGTGTTTATCTATTGTTGTTTCAGTGGTTTACACTATGTTGAGCCTTTATAAAAGCAATCATTCGTGCTTAATTCTTTCTACACATGCACGAACACACAAGGAATTTGTTTCTTTGTCATAACATTCATAGAAATTGCCTTTGTGGTGTTTCGATGATTGGATGGAAGCCCTGGGGGAGTGAACATCAAAAAGCTCCTTTATATTGTGTATTCGTTACACACAGTGACTTTGTGTTACTGACAAGCATTTTAACTGATTCATATGTTGATTCAGGAGCTACATGTTCTTATTTTGTCTAAATTTGCAAAGATCTAGATGAATACTTGGTTATGGATCATAGAATCAGAGGCTCAGTTTGACAGATCAGAATGGTCAAAGACATTTCTTGGTGAAAAGTTTTGATGATATAGATGCTTAAATCATAAAAAAGGGGGAGATGGTATCAAGAAATGATAGAGTTTTGAGATATGATTTTCATAAATGTCCAAGTCATAAAAGTTCAAAGTAAAGATTTGAAGATTTGATGAAGATCAAAGAATTTCTGAAGATTTGAGGAAATTTTCTTTGAAGATTATTTGCTAAAGCAATTCGAGCTGATTCTGAAGATAATTTCTTTCCAAAGTCTGAAAGTATGTTGTGAATGTTTTGGGGAGATTGTTAATCGTTTGAAGACAGTTTTGGAAAGAATACCGTCAAAGAAAAAGGGGAGATTGTACTGACAGAGCTTAAAGTGAAGACTGAATTGCTAGATCTTTCAACAGTGATCTTGAATCCAAAGGGGGAGATTGTTAGAGCATAAATATGTTGGATACAAGATCAAGAAGACAAAAGTCAGAGTTCAAGAAGTCAAAGCTGAGAAAGTCAAATCTCATCAAAGTCAAAGTCTTTTGTAATAAAAGTCAAAGTATTGTATTTGTATTTTACTTTCCTTGTTTTAGTTGTAGGTATAAATAGCTTTGTTTTTCTGTTTTGTAAGTGTGGTATTCAGTTGTAAGATTGAGAGAGAGAAAGTTCGTTTGAGAGAGATCTGTAGAGAGAGAGAGAGAGTTATAGAGAGAGAAAGTTTGTACTCTTGAATTTGAAAGTGAAATCAAACAGGTAATTGATTCTTGTTTGTGTTTTTGTTTGTTTAATTGTGTTTAAAAACTAGAATCTGGGCACTCACAAAACGTTTCTTTCAAGAATGTCTATAATTGTTCTTATAGACAATATTCAGTTTTTCATGACCTAAGCTTTTAATGCTAAATCATTCATATTTGATCTTTTCATACATTGTCAGATTCTCAAACAAGTCTTTTGTATTCATTTCATTCTTTCAATATACTTGTTTTTGAGAAAATCTTTCATGTTTAAAATGCTCAAATCTTCATGATTATCTTACAGAGCATACATATATCTGACATGTATTTCATTTTGTGCTTTAACTGAAAAGTTAAACCAATTGAGAAACATTTTGCTTATAGGTAATATACATGGGAATTGTTTGTGCTTAATTGAATTTCTATGGATTCACGTTAACCAGTGTTTCCTACCCAAGAAGTTAACCTTGAGTGATCGAGAGGTGAGGAGTCAATCTCTAAGTGTGGGTGTGTGCAGAGATAAAATGAAAAGAGAGTGTGGTTAGACGTGAGCTCAATGTTAAAAAGAAAGAGGGTGAGAGATCAGAGTAAATGAATATCAAACTCTGCACCAACTTTTTTTGAGTCGGGCAACCATATTACTGTTGTTTCACAATTCTTTCGTGAACTTCATTGAAACAGGCAACTAGCACATGCCAACTTTTGATTTAAACCCCACCTGCTACTCATTTCTTTCTTAACAAAGAGATGTTTCAATTTTTCTTGGGGACGCAACATATAATCTATCTTGTCTTCATTTGGAAGATATGGATATTGAAAACAAAGGGAGTCTGCCCCACCTTCGCACTTTGATCATGCACAATTGAGTTCGTGTATTACTGTTGTTATTTCAATGGTTTACACATTTTGAGATTTATAAGCATTCATGTTTTAATTCTTTCATACACAAGCATGAACACACAGAAAATTCATTTTTCTGTTGGAACGATCATAGAATAATCTTGTGTTATTCGATGATTGAATGGAAGACCTGGGGAGTGAACATCAATAAAACTCCTTGTACAATACATTCATTGTACTAAGTGACTTCGTATTACTTACAGACATATTAACTGATTCATTTGTTGATTCAAGGTTACATTATTATTTGTATGAACTTGTAAAGATTTAGATGAATACTTTATGAATTTACGGATGTTCAGTGGCTCCTGTGGAAAGATCAGTGGTCAGAAAATGATGACATTTCTTGAAGAACTTTTGATGATTTCTATGCTACATCATCAAAAAGGGGGATATGATCAAGAAAAGTTTGGAATATGGGAGAAGTAATTTTAAGAAATGACAACTAAAGTTCAGATGGTGAAAGTTTGAAAGATTAATTGTCAGAGTTATGGGGAGAATGGTCTGAATAATTTCAAAAGTTCAAAGAATTCGGAAAGTCTGATGAATATTTGCTGAAATTTTCTTTGAAGATTGTTAGATCTGATTTTATAGTAATCATTGTATTTATTTCCTTTTATCTGTTAGTGCTAATAGTTCTTTTCTGTCTTGTTAATGCCTTGGGGTATTTAAGTCCCCTTGGCTTGTTTTGTTGTAAGAACTTTACACTTTTGAATACAAGTTACTGTTTCATTCAAGCGTACACTTTCTCTCTCTAGATTCTCTCTCTACAGATCTTGTGATCTTGGCTTATCAATTGGTATCAAAGCCTTCAAGATCTTGAGAGGATTGAGATTAGTGTAATTTTGTTACTGATTTGTGTGGATAATTCGAAAATTTGATCGATTTTTGTTGTTTTTTCAAGAAAAATCTCGTTTTCTGGATTTTCACCATTTTCAGTCATTTTAGTGATCGAATTGCTATGAATTTGATGTTATTAGATGCTTTTTAGATAGTCGATCGAGTTTGTTTCTTGTTGATTTGCATAAAAACGTGATTTGGTGCTTCGATTTTGAGTTTGAATATTTTCTGAAAAAGTCGAGTTATGTGTTCTGTTATTCTTGATTTTTTGAGATTTGGAGTGTTTTGATCGAATTTGTCATTAGAATTGTAGTAAAACTTGTTTTCGATCATTTGTGTGCAATGTGTTTGGGTTTAATTTCATTGATATGATTGATATTGCAGATTTATAGTCGAGTGTAAGTATGCGTGTGATTCATGTAATATGCGGGTTATTCATCTTACTATGCGTGTGATTCATATGTTGTGCGGGTTGATATTATAGTTTGCATGTTAGTCATATATTTTGAAGTATGCGTGTGATTAATGAAGTATGCTGGTTATTCATATTCATATTATTAGTATGCGTGTCCATCATATATTCATTGTGTAACTAACTTTTGGGTGTTAGTATGTCTCAGGTAATTGGGTCTCTCTTGGAAACGCACTCTCTTGCGTATCTGTCAACACACGCATAACATATCTTGCGTGTCACTCTGAATACGCAAAGTTTCAAGTGCGTGTCACTCTGAACACGCAAAGCTTCAAGTGCGTGTCACTCTGAACACGTAAAGCTTCAAGTGCGTGCCTCGTTGAACACGCATAGTACTATTCAGTGTACGCTCCTTCTATCACCCGAGAAGTCCTTGTTTGCGTGTCATCAAGGACCTGAATAGTTTCTTTTGTGAACTCAAGCCAGAAACGCATTCCTTGAGTGTTCGGGTCTTCAAGACTTGGTTATTTTTTTCTGAATATCAGATTTCATCAAAATGTCTCTACAAGCTCAACTTTACAAGAATGATCTCATGATGTCGTTGGGGTCTGATACTCGTCCACCTGTTCTGATAAATGAGAACGAATTTGAACAATGGCAGGACCGGTTTATTAATTTCATCGAAAGGCAACCAAATGGGGAAAATATGATGAAAGCTTTGACTGAAGGTCCCATGGTCAGGCCAATGAAAGTGATACCAGCTGTTGGAAACACTCCAGCCACTAATGTTGAAAAAGCACTGAGAGAATATGAAGCTGATGAACTTCTAAGATACCAAGCTGACAATCAAGCCAAGTCGAATTTGATTCTTGCTCTACCAAATTCCATCTATAATAGAATCGATTGTTTCAAACACAATCCTATGCTGATGTAGACACAACTGGAGAAAATCATGCTTGGTACTGCAATGTCTACCCAGCTTCGTCAGACAAGATACATGAACAACTTTGAAGAATTCAAGGCTAAGGATGGGGAAAGTTTGAAAAGTGTCTTTGACAGATTTTGGACTGTTATTAATGATCTGTATAAGATCAAGGTAAAAAAGAATGAGCTGGAAACAAATCTGAATTTCCTCAATGCACTCAAACCTGAATGGGAAAAATCCTGTTATCGGATGAGGAATGATCCCAGAATTTCCAAAATGCTCATTGAGGAAATGTTTGAAATTCTGATGTCTGATGAAGCCATGGTTCTGAAGAAGAAAGCTAAGCTGGATAAGCAGAATCCAAAGACTATGGATCCAATCGCTCTTTTAGCTAGCCAAATGGCTGAGCAAGCCTTGACTGAGTCTGCTTACGACGGGTCAACAGATGACGATGGCGAAGCATTGGAAAAAGCCATGATTCTTCTAAGTCAGCACTATCAAAAGAAATATCAGAAATGGCCAGGTTCAAACAATCTTTGTTTCTCATCTGGATCAAAGAAGGTAGAACCCGATACTACATCAAAGCCTTTCTTTCCCAAATATGAGCCTGCTACAGCAGCTGAACCAAAGAAAGAAGATAAGAAGGCTGTGACTTGCTACAACTGTGGCAAACCCGGGCATATTTCAAAGGAGTGCAGAACGAAGATTGTGAAAGATGTTGATTTCTATAAGAAGAAGTTAGCTTTGGCTGAAAAGAAAGCAAGTGGAACAATTCTGTTGGCTGAGGAGGAATACTGGTTGGACCACTCAGACAACGAAGCTGATAATGTAGAGACTGCTGCTATGAGTTTTATTGGAGACGACAACAGTGATGATGAGGATGAGGAGACTTCAATCGATGAATCTGAGGTACCATCTGAGTTTGATTTTAATTTCATTTCATCGCAAATGAATGTCATTACAAAGGCTTTACATGACTTTCGTTCAAAGATTCTATCCGAAAAACTTGAAAATCAAGAAAAGTCTGTTCAAATTGAAAAATTGAAGATTTCTCTGAGAGATGAAAAAACTATTTTAAAATTTACAAAAGAGAAATTTCAAGAAAGAATAGAAGATTTAGAAATTGAAAAACAGACTTCTCATGATTCTTTGTCTGATTTGTCAATTTTAAATCAAGAGTTTTTGGATAAAATATTTGAATTAGAAGAAAAGTTATATAAACAAAATCAAACTGAACAAACAATTTCATAAACCAAGGAGCTATGAGTCGTTAAAAGAAAATTGGGGTCTTGGAGTTAAAAATCCTCAGTTTTTAAAGAAAGCTAAATTTGAGATTCCCAATTTTTATGATTATGAATGTCTTGGTCTTTCTCAATATGGTTCTCAATACAAACCTCTTTGGACAAGTGCTAAAGAAACTACAATTGAGGAAGATAAAAAACGGATAAACAACAAGAGAATGGAAGTTCCTTTTGTTTACACTCAAGAAAATGCAAAATATTTTCCTGAAAAAATAAAGAAGAGAAGACAAAAGTTAAACAATGTTTCTTCTACTAAATCTTCTAGATCGAATGACTTCTTTGATTTAAATACATCTAATCCTAAAAAGGACAATATATCTCCAGTACCTTATGATACTAAGAGATATATACCTCCATTAGTATTAGAATGCCAAATCATTGATCTAGAAGAACAATTGGAAGAACAAGAGATTTTGAGAAAAATTGAAAACGATGTCATTTTTTCTTTTCTGACATCGAGTTTTAAAGAAAATAATTTTGGTCTTCTCAAATCTTCCATTAACTTGTGTTCATCTGATGTTTCTTGCTCTGAGGTTTATCAAAATAAAATAACTGATCAGTTTGGTTTTATTGATAAAACTTCCTCTTCTAAGTCAAATATTTTATCTGAAATTGTTGATGACACTTTTACGTTAAATGATCATTTCTATAGAAACAAAGCGTAAAAGAAGAAGGTCAAAGAAGAAAAAGAAGAAAGAGTTTGATATTTCTGAAAATTCTAACTTTTCTGATTCCTCTATTTCAGATAGGCCTTTGAAGAAGTCTGTGAAGTTTGTTTGGCTAAAGAAACAGAGATCTGAAGAATTTGTTTCTGTAGAGGATAAATGTGTAGATCTTCTTTGTAAACAAGACTCATTTGCCTTTTGTAATAAAACTACAAAATATTCTGTAAAGCAAATGTTTCAAATTTCGAAGAATATCTCATATTGTCTCTCTAGTTCTGATTCTGATGATTGCGTTTCTTCTTTAAAATGTAATGATATTCATGCTTTATTTGATCAGTTTCAGATGTTTTGGAAAAATAATTCTTTGAAAAAGAAAAAGGAAAGGACTAACAAGAGGGGACCCATATTTATATGGGTACCTAAATCTCAGTAATTTTTGATTGTGCAGCTAAATCAATTATGGTATCTGGATTCGGGGTGTTCCAAACACATGACTGGCAACAAATCTCTACTTTCAAATTTTAAAGAAAAATGTTGCGGTTGTGTCAAATTTGGAAACTGCAAGACGATTCCCATTCTTGGTTATGGTGATCTTGTTCAAGGTAATATAACTGTCAAAAGAGTAAGCTATGTCGAAGGATTAAGTCACAATCTATTCAACATCGGAAAGTTCTGCGATAAAGATCTTGAAGTCAGTTTCAAGTCTAAAAGAGTTGCTGTAAAGAATAATAGCGGCATGGACTTATTTGTTGGAAAGAGACGATCAAATCTTTATACCATTAATCTTTCCGAAGTAAAGGTTCCATCAGACATTTGTCTTCTATCAAAAGCCTCTATTCATAAAAGCTGGGTGTGGCACCGACGACTAGCTCATCTCAATTTCAAATATATAGATCGCTTGGTCAAGAATGATTCTGTGAGAGGTCTTCTAATCCTCCGTTTCCAGAAAGACCATCTCTGTCAGGACTGTGAGAAAGGAAAGATGAAGAAAGCATTTCATAAGCCTAAGCCTGAACATTGCACTGCGGATATCCTAGATCTAATTCACGTTGATTTGTGCGGACCAATGAAGACAAAGAGTATTGGTAAGATTAAATATGTTTTGGTTGTTGTTGATGATTACTCCAGATATACATGGGTAAAATTTCTCAAATCTAAAGACGAGACACCCGAAATTCTCATCAACCTCATCAAATCCATTCAGACAAATAAGCAAAAGCATGTCAAAGTTGTAAGATCAGATAATGGCACAGAATTCAAGAATTTAACTCTTCAAGCATTCTATGATGATCAAGGAATACAACAACAGTTTTCTGCTGCAAGAACACCGCAACAGAATGGGGTTGTTGAAAGACGGAACAGAACGCTTGTGGAAGCTGCTAGATCTATGCTTGCTTATTCAGGTCTTCCTTTGTCCCACTGGGCCAAAGCCATATCAACTGCCTGTCATACTCAAAACAGATCAATTCTACATCGCCGGTTCAACAAGACTCCATATGAATTGATGAACGGTATCAAACCCAACATCAAATATTTCAAGTCTTTCGGGTTTAAATGCTATGTTTTGAATGACAGAGATAATCTGAACAAATTTAGTCCAAAGGCAGATGAAGGGATATTTCTGGGCTATTCTTCTAATTCTGCTGCTTACAGAGTCTTTCTCCTCTCTGCAAGAAAAGTGATAGAGTCAGTGAATGTCAAATTTGATGAAGCTGCCGATTTGGTTTTTGGACAACACAGTTCAGAACCCGCTTTTACTGGAAACTCAACTTCTGAACAAATTAGTTCAGAACCTGCACTTCAATCGACAAATCAGGATCCTTCTACTTCTATGTCTAATCTTTCTGATCTTGATTTTCTGTTTGAAAATTTTTATGATGATGTTCCTAAACCAAACACTGATAATGTGTCAAATGTCTTGAATCAGGAATCTGTGAGTGCATCTAATTCTACTTCCGCTGCATCAACCTCTGAACCTGATGTTGTTTCAGTATCTCCTGAAATTCAAGACATACCTTCTGAACATCATCCGGATCAATTATTTCATGAACCAGAAATTGTTGAAACTGTTCATGAGGACTCTGTAGAAGATGAAGCTGTTCCAGAAGAAAATGTTCAACAAGAAGTACAAGATATGTCTGATCAACAAGAGTCTGAATCTGATGTCATGGAAATACCTCCTCCTCCAGTTGAAACGATATCTGTGTCATCTTCTGACATTATTTCATCTGAAGATCCTCCTCAACAATTAGAAGTGGTTCAAGAAGTTATTGATCCTCTCCCTCATACAACAAAATGGACAAGATCTCATCCAATCCATTAAATTATTGAGGATCCTCAAGCAACTGTTTCTACTCGCTCCAGAACAACTTCTTCCAACGAATGTTTGTACACTTGCTTCCTAAGCAAGATTGAACCTACCAAAGTTTCTGAAGCGTTGGAGGACCCAGATTGGATCATTGCTATGCAAGAGGAGATTAATCAATTTGACGCACTCAAAGTGTGGAGACTTGTACCAAGGCCGAAAGGTAAGAGTATAATTGGTACCAAGTGGATATTCAAGAATAAGAAAGACAAAGATGGTATCGTCGTTCGGAACAAAGCAAGGTTAGTAGCCAAAGGATATCGACAAGAAGAAGGTATTGACTATGATGAAACATTTGCACCCGTTGCCAGATTGGAAGCTATCAGAATGTTTCTTGCCTTCGCTGCTTATCGCAACTTCACAGTATATCAAATGGACGTAAAGACAACATTTCTCAATGGCAAGCTGAAAGAGAAGTATATGTATCTCAGCCAGAGGGATTTGTTGACAAAGATCGTCCAGATTATGTATATTTTCTCGATAAAGCATTGTACGGCTTGAAACAAGCTCCACGGGCTTGGTATGACGAGTTGTCAACTTTCTTGGTCAAATCCGGCTTCACCAAAGGCTCGATAGATACAACTCTTTTCATTTATAGAACTAATCTTGATATCTGCTTAGTACAAATATACGTAGATGATATTATTTTTGGTGCGACTAATAAATCTTTGTGTAATTGGTTTTCTGATTTAATGACCTCTAGATTTCAGATGAGCATGATGGGAGAAATCAACTTCTTCCTCGGCTTACAAGTGAAGCAGTTTCCAGATGGAATCTTCATCAATCAGTCAAAGTACGTATTTGAAATTTTGAAGAAATTCAAAATGGACAAGTCTACCTCAATCGGCACGCCTATGGCTCACGGTGCCAAACTCGGACTGGATCCAGATGGAAAAGCTGTGGATCAAAAGACATACAGAGGGATGATCGGATCACTGATGTATCTTACTGTCAGTCGCCCGGACATAATGTTTTCAACGTGCTTGTGTGCCCGTTTTCAAGCTAAACCAAAAGAATCTCATCTTTTAGCAGTCAAACGCATTTTTAGATATATTAAAGGAACTCCGTATTTAGGATTATGGTATCCTAAAAGTTCTAACTATAATTTGATTGCTTATTCTGATGCAGATTATGGTGGTAATCAATTGGACAGAAAAAGTACTTCTAGTCATCTCCAGTTTCTGGGTGACAGACTGATAAGTTGGGCGTCGAAAAAGCAAAATTGCGTGTCAATATCAACAGCCGAAGCTGAATACGTCGTTGCAGCTAGTTGTTGTGCTCAAGTGCTCTGGATGAAAACGCAATTTCGCGATTACGGGATGCTATTCAAGATTGTGCCAATATATTGTGACAGCAAGTCTGCAATTGCGATATCGGTCAATCCTGTCCAGCACATCAAGACCAAGCACATAGACATGAGATATCATTTTATAAAGCATCACGTGGAAGAAGGTACTATTGAGTTATATTTTGTACCAACTGAATATCAACTTGCTGATATATTTACAAAAGCTTTAGATGAAAAACGTTTTAACTTTCTGCTTTCAAAACTTGGCATGTTGAATTTAAAAGTTTAAATCTTTACAAATTTTATTCTATAAAGTTTAATATTTCAGATTTTCTTTCTGTTGAATAAAATGTGTGTCTAGGATCTTTTACAAGTCGCCTTGTTTATATTAAAGTTTCATATGTTTAACTTTTAAATCTTACAAACATCGAAAAGTCAGCAACATGTTTGTCGCTTTAGATACTGCTTAAATATATGTGAGTCGGCATTCTTATGGTTTACTTTGCTTAAACAACCTAAGTGATCAAAATTGTAGATTGTAGTGAAAATATGGGCTAAGCGATTCAATATAGATCTGAGTTATTGAGATGATTAATTTTACGCTTATAAAATATAGAAATCTCTGAATTTAAAAGTTTGTACCTATGGCCTTTCTGGTTTGGAAAGTAAGTTCCTAGGGATGCTTGTCATCTGGTCCCCTAAGGTCATTTGGTCTGGGAGCGATCGAACCCAAATCCTGCAATAGAACCAGATCGAAAGTCATGTTCTACTGGTATGAATGGGTTTGGGATATGTTGATGTAGCCTTTCTGATCTGGGAGAGTAAGTTCCAAGGGGTGCTCGACATCTAGTCCCTTAAGGCCAACTGGTCTGGGAGCGGTTGACCCAAAATCCTGCAATAGGATCAGATAGAAAGTTACGTTTACGGCATGTTCTTTACTTAATGAACTTTTTGATTAAAAGATGCCAAAGTGCACAACGCTTAAAAGATGCCAAAGAGCACACTCATGTAAAGATGCCAAAGAGCACACAGCTAAAAAATGCCAATGAGCACACATCTCTTGATACTTGGTGATATATTTTGAGTTGCGATAAACCTGTAAATTTGTGAAAATCTTAATTCTTGATGACTTAGTGTCTGTACATGCAAAGTTCTCCATTTTATGTTTAGAATTGCGTTTTTCTTGAAGCTGATCAAAGATCGCATGCAAGCACACTGAATAGATACCTGCAAGTTTTTGACATTGAACATGTCTTAACTTGATATGCAATGAAACATCTTTCTGTATCCAACAACTCTTGTTTGATTTCAACTGATTGATAAATCTGGAATATTTTACTGAGTAGACTTTAATTTGTTTAGTGTTTAAAATTTTATATATTCAGTTGTTACAAAATTTATATTCCATAAGATCATCTTTCATATTGATGTCTTTATGTTTGCTATCTGTGTTTTTACTCATATGGTCTGTGCATTTTTCGAGGGGGAGTATTTATCTGAGTTCCATATCTGCTAATATTCTATTTTTGAGCGGGAGTAAATGTTGCTGATTAATTACTTCTTGTGCTGATCAGAAATTCATAAGGTAAGTATTTCTGAAATTACTATACAAATGCTAAACTAATTTGATAAATTTTGTGCATTTGTGTAGGGGGAGTGAATGAGGGCTTATCAGGTATTTTTTTCATAGTTATTTTTTTTAGTGTTCTTTGTTTTTAGAATATATATAGAAGTAAGAGTGTGTATTTTCTTTTCTTTATTCCCTTTGAACTTGTTTGACTATTCCTCTTCCCTCCATTCTCTTTGTGTTTCTTCTTGCATTCTCATCTGATTCATTTCAGATTGTCGCTTTAGAATTTCAGGTATGTTTTTTTGGTTTTCGTTTTATGTTTGTAGTTTGATTAGTGTTCCTTTACTTTGTTTTGATTTCATTTTTGGTCTCTTACTGTGTATTTTTACTGATTTGCGTTTTTTCACTGTTCATCGATCTTGAAAAACTCAGATTCGAGTTGATTTTGATCGATTTGCGTATTGGGTTTTGTTTAGACCTTATAATCGACACTAAGGTATGTTTTCTTTTGGTTTAATTTTGTTGTTTTGTGATTAGAATTAGATTTTTGTGGTTTTCGGGTTTGAACAAACGTGTTCTAGGGTTTTGTTCAAGTCTTTGAGACCCGTAAAGGTTACTATGCGTGTCCTGTTAGAACCGCAAAGTGTTCTTTACATGTCTTTCTAGACCCGTAAAGTATACTGTGCGTTTTTAACAAGAATCGCATAGTGAGCTTTACTTGTTCCTTTAGACTCGCATAGTGAACTATGCGTTTCACTCGTAACCCGCATAGTGAACTATGCGTTTCACCCGTGACCCGCATTCCTCTAGTTTGTTTTGTTTTCTGTGTAGTTTACGTCTCACTAAGAACATGCAAAGTCTATCTTGCGTCTTCTTAGTGACACGCAAACTCTTTGTCTGTTTCGATGTTTCAAAGTATGTTTTGCGTTCCATTAAGGACACGCATTCCTTACTATGCGTTCCCTTCAGGACACGCATTCCTTACTATGCGTTCCCTTAAGGACCCGCAAACCATACTTGTTTTTTTTCGTATTTTCTGTTGAATGTTTAACTTTGTTTTGTTTTTGTGTTTCAGGTTATCATGTCTTCTAAAACAAATATTGATCCAATGATTCAAGACGAGAATGTCGTTCTTGAGGATCCGGCTGATCAGGCATCTCATGATACACCTATGCCGTCTGTTCCGTCTGTTGGGGCTGATCTTTCTATATCTAGGCAAACTCCAAATAATGTGTTTCCTAACATCATGTACATGCCTTATAAGCGTAACAACTACTTTGTTGACTTTGATCGCATCAAGATTCATCCTGTCATACTCTCCATTCTTCGTGGACATCCGCTCTCTCAAGCTCTCTGTTCAGTTGCTGATGTTCCGGAAGTCTATGTTCAACAAGTCTGGCACACCATCACTAAGAACGAACTGGCACGTCCTCATCGATTTTATCTCAAAATTGATCAATTTGATTCATATCTTTCTTACAAGCGTTTACGGTTGATTCTTGAGCTTCCTGAGCCTACTTCTAGACCTGGAAGGACAACATATGATCAGTTTCCATCTGAAGAGGAAGTTTTTGAGGGCATCAAAAGATTAGGCTATGTTGGTCCACTGAACAAGGTTGTAGACTTTGACAAGTCTAACCTTCCTCCTGTCTGGTATTCTTTATTTTCTGTCATCAACAGGTGCTTAACTTCTAAACATACCTGCACGGATAGTTCTAGTCTTCACTATCTTCGACTGTTCCATGCAGTAGTCTATGACCTGCATGTCGACTATACGATTATTTTCTGGACCGAGCTTTCTGAAGTAGTGAAAGATAAGTTAACCAACAAGCGACGAAAGTTCATTCCTTTTATCAGGTTTCTCAATCTGATTATTAGAAGCATGTTTCGAAGCAATCCGACCATTCCACGAAGATTATCTTGGCCGCAAGTTCAGGATTGCGAGATACTTTATCTTCAGAAACAGAAGAAGTCCTTCACTTTTTCTATGACCATTCCTTATGATCTTATTGCCAATTATGCTGACATGACAAATGACAGTGTCATCGATTATTGTTTAGAACATGAATTTGTAGAGGCTGAACAGGAAGAACCTTCTCATGGCACTCCAGCTGGTACTTCTCATGAAGAGCAAGTTGAAGCAACTACTCAAGAGATAGTTACTGCCGTTGCAACTACACTAGAGACAGATGTTGATCTTTCTGCAGCACCACAAGACGTTGCTACTCATGATGTGGAATCTGTCATTGCTGCTATTGAAACTGAAGCCACTACTGTTACTGCTGATGTTAGAGAAGATGCTAATCCTGATGAAACTGGAGTTGCTGATGATGATGAGACAAATGATGATCTTTCTGATGATGGTGAAAATACAACAAGTGATTCAGATGATGGTGATGATGATGTTGATCAACTCAACATGAAAGTGTATGAAAGGAAAATAAAAACACCGGAAGTGGTTGTTGTCTCAGAAGATGTTTCAGAAGACGAATCGGTATCTATTGATTCCTCTGCTGCTCGTTTAAACGTTGATGAACTGGATATCTCATTTGCTCAAACCTCCACTCAAACACAGAGTCAAGCTCCTGCTTCTTTTATTGTTGATGTTAATGCTACTACTGTCTCTGCTGTTGAGCTTTCTATGGTTTCTGCACGTGTTTCTTCGGAGAAATTTACAACTCTGAATGAGGTAATTCGTCAGTTCTCAGAAAGGGTGGATGCTCAAAAAGAAGAAGATATTAATAAGATGAAGTTGTTTTTCAAAGGAAAAATGCTAGAGATAGATACTTCGGTTCTTCCACCTGAGATTCCTTTCCGCCGTCCTTCAGGGGTGATTATTCGGGAACCTTTTTCTGCGGTGTCTTCATCTACATCACCGATTGTATCTCTTCCTTTTCCATCAATCTTCACTCAGTCTGCGGGTATTTCCATGTCTGCTCCGACTGATACTTCTTCCAGGGCTTCTATTCATGATTCTCCGATTTCTGAGCTATCTGATCTTCTTTATGCGCGTCTTCTATCTATGTCTCCGCCACAAAATCAAGATCAAGATTTGATCTCTCTGTTGAGGAACTTCCAGCCAACGCCGCCTCCAGTTTCTTCCTCTTCTGATTCAGATCGCATTAATGCTTTATCTCATGATTTTCAGGAATTCAGATCAGAAGTTAGATCCAGTTTATCTGATCTTCGTTCTTTTATGTCACAAGCTTTCTCCGATCTTTCGAACAAGATTGATCATCTAGAGCAATCATGTAGGACTGAGGCTGGCCAGTCTCTTAAACGCCGACATGACCAAGATGATCCTGATCATCAAGGTCATGAGGGGGAGATGGCAAAGAGACAAAGATCAGAAGGGTCTTCTGAAGCACGAGAAGGTGTTCAAGAAGAAGTGGCTGGAGATAGAGAAAAGACTGTTGATACAGTTCAAGATTGCAGTATCCAAGATTTAGTGAATGTCATGATTGACAATACTGATGTAACTGCTTTGCATAATGAACTTAATTTGTCTGAAGCAAATATTGATAGTATGCAAATTGTAGTTTATGTGGATCCAGATGTCTCAGGTAGAGCTCATGAAATTGAAGAGTCGGAAGCAACAAATGACATGAGATCTTTCTTCTCGAACTTCATAGAAATAACTTCAGATGATGATGAAGAAGTTAGATTTGAGAAAGTTGCTCAAGTTAAAGAAGAAGATTGCAATAATATCATCATCTTATCTGATACAGAAGATGATACTGTTTTCATGGATGCATCAGATACAAAATAGGCTGAATTGCTTTATGATGATCTTCCGAGTCAAGGTGAGATTCCAGAAGTTGATCAACCTTCATCTACTCCAGTAACTAGTTCTGCTCCGACAACCAATATTCCGTCAAGTGCATTTGAAGTTGGTCAGTCGTCTAGAGCTCAAGCAGATATTCCTTCTTCCGAACCGGTAATTCCTCCATCTCTTCTAGAAGAAGGAGAAGCTTTAACAAGACAGCAAAGGCAGAGAAATCTTCAGCAGAGATATATGGCTTCTAGACTCAGAACAACTTTTCTTGAAGATATCCAAAGCAACATCTTTGTTTCTAGAAGAAGGACAATCAATATATATGCCATACTTGGAGTAGAGAAAGAATCAGAAGCTTATCAGCATGAGTACTTAGCGTTTATCAAGTGCCAGCGCAAAAGGAATAACACAGTTGCTTCTCCTCATCTAATTGTTCGAGTTCTCAGTGTTACAATTAATAAGTTTGTGAACATCTGGTATCCAGATCTTGAAGTGGAAAGAAGAGATTGCAAGCGGTACAAATTTTCAGAGGCTGATTTCATTGATCTTTCAATTGATGATATTGAATTCTTATATGATCACTTCAGGAATATTTATCACCGGACTCAGGATGTTTCTCAAACTCTTTTTGTTATTAAACGATTCATTCGACGACAGATCCGATTTTATCGTGTTTTTGACTTCCAAATGGCCGTCAAAAGTTTTCAACCTGTGGTTAATCTTGAAAGGCCCAACCGAAGTTTGTAGAATCTAGAGTCTTATCCGTTATTCACCATTATCGAAGATCCATACGGAGTAGTATATAAGAATAGCTCAAGTGAAAAATGCTTTCTACGAATTGATGAGATTGGATATTACTCTGATGGAACTCTAAAGGTGATCAAACTTCAGTTGGAGCATCGTCTTCAAGAGGCTAGAAGAAAGTTTTTGGAAACAAGAAGAGAATCATATCTTTTTGAAAATGATGAAATTCGTCTGATCCGTAGAACTTTGGTCGCTATTCAAGATAGACTGAATCTCCGTTCAACTCTGCGACGATTGGAAGTGTTAGTTGGGCTGAACAGACTTCGTCAACGAGAAGAACGTCAATGATTATTCAAAGTCTCCTAGATGGTCAATGCTATTTTTTTGAAGATTTTTTTTTGAAGACCTCGGCGCCAATGATTACTAAGGGGGATATTGTTAGATCTGATTTTATAGTAATCATTGTATTTATTTCCTTTTATCTGTTAGTGCTAATAGTTCTTTTCTGTCTTGTTAATGCCTTGGGGTATTTAAGTCCCCTTGGCTTGTTTTGTTGTAAGAACTTTACACTTTTGAATACAAGTTACTGTTTCATTCAAGCGTACACTTTCTCTATCTAGATTCTCTCTCTACAGATCTTGTGATCTTGGCTTATCAAAGATGAATTACTGAAGCAAAGTGAGCTAAATCTGAAGATAATTTTTTTTCTGAAGTCTAGAAGAGGTTTTATTACCTTGGGGGATATTGTTATAGTTCTTGATGAGCATATTCACAGATTTTGGAGGAGATTACAGAAGGTCTGAAAACAGTTTAAAGAAAAGAAAGATTGATTTTGAACAAATTTATTCAAAGGAGGAGTTGACTTTTAAAGGAAAATTATTTGTCAGAAACTTATAGAGGGGGAATGTTCTTGAAAAGGGGAGAACGTGCTTTTAAAGATGAAATTCATTTGAAGAGAAGTCAAATTTATCCGAAAGGGGGAAATTGTTCTTTGATGCTGAAAGTTAATCTAAATCCAAAGGGGAACTTCAATGCATATCTTGTTGAAGATGATCTTGAATCCAAAGGGGGAGATTGTTAGTTCATAAATATGTTGGATCCAAGATCATGAAGATGAAAGTCAAAGTCAATGCTCAAGTCAAAGCCTCTCAAGCGAAGTCAAAGTCCTTGTAATAAATCAAAGTCAAAGTCAATGTCAATATATTTTTCTAGTTTTGTCTTGTATTTGTTAGAAATATAAATAGATTTCCTTTTGTCGTTGTAATGTGAGAACTTAAGCATGTATGTAGAACTTAGAGGAGAGAATACACGGACAGAGAGAGTCCTAGAGAGAGAAAACATCATGTGTTCGAATTGTAAGCTGTAGATTGAGATTAATGACATATGACAATTTGGATTGCTTTTTCTTGTTGTTGATCTTGATTAGAACTATATTTGTGGGACAATCAGATATACTTGTTGTCTTCATTATGGGCATTAATGAAAACGATCTTGTCATTATGTTTTGTCATCGGTTATATCTTGAGTCTTTACTTTCATTAAGTCTTTATGTTGAAACGTAAGTCATGCAATAAACACATAAAAAAGAACTGACGAGTTATCGTTAGTAACCATTAGACGTATGTCAAAGATATCTTGTCATAGGAGTTCTGTCGTTCAACCATGATTGGTCGGGTTTATGCTTGGTCGTGGGAATTATCCTCTATCGTCGAGCTTGTGAAATTTTACCCAAACAAGTACTATACTCTTAATATGATTCTATGTAATGTTAGAATTACACCTATATGGATATAAGTAGTGGTGTCACTTATAAAAAAATTATAAGTCAACTTTTGTAAATATCCATGAATCCAGGTTGAACACATGGCCATAATGGTGCTTTTATATTTATGAACATCATATAGAGACAAATTTTGTATGTAGTTATTTCGATTATAACATATAAAATCTTGGCTCAAAAGCTATATGATGCAATAGATTTTTTTATAATTTTGAATACCTTACTGTTACACCAGTTTTGGACGAAACAGAAGTCGAAACAAAAGTCTTTAATGAAGGGAACGTCGTAGGTGACAACGAGCAACCAAGGCGTTCTCATAGGATTACGGTAGCACCGGCGTGGCACGATGATTACGTTTTTGGGTGAAAGAGTTCTAAATCATTAGAAGTGTTTACCATCGTGGGTATTATTGGATAGGTAGGAGTTTACTTATTTAAATTGTTGCCATCAATAGGTATGAGATAAGTATTAAGTGCTATTTGTTAGGATTTAGAGTTTTCACAAGAAAGTAGAAGTCATATTATTTAAGTTGCTTTTTCTTATCAAGATTTTATCAATAAATTCTCTTATTCTTCCTTCAAGGTGTTCCACTGTTTCTGGAGTTTTGCACTCGCTCGAAAAATGTGGGTGAAATACCCGAGAGATCGTATCACTTACACTAAGGGAAAGTTCAAATCAAAAGATACTTTCGTCATGCAAAATTTGTAAAATTGAAGACTAAGTGGGGACACAGAGCTTCGATTACTTATGAAGGAACATATCGACGCCCTGACCCAAAAAATCGATGTTCTCGCCATGGAATTACAAGCAGCAAAATTACAAGACCAACCGGAGGGCAATCCAACAGGAGCAATTCGCACTCCATGCGGTTGGATGTACCACGTTTCGATGGAATAGATTTGGACCATCCAAGTTTGAAGACCCACGAGGAGCGCTTTCTAAGTTACTACAACGAGGTACCGTAGCAGAGTATCAAGTAGATTTTGAGAGGATGATGAATCGAGTAATCGGCCTAAGCGAATCTCTATTGATTTTGTTCTATATCTCGGGCCAAAAACCAACACTACAACGACAGTTACTAGTTGCCAAACCAACAACGTTGGGAGAAGCATTTGGATTAGCCCGTATTTCTGAAGCCATGTTTAAAGATAGTATATCGAATACACAACTCCTTAATCATAATAGATTGGCACCAGGGAACAACTTTAATATGGCACCCTCGATCACTACGAAAGAAAATAACCCAACTTTGGGTTGAACTACGGTCGCAAAACCAAATCCAACACAGGACCCGTTGCTGCCTACACCCAACACAGTACAAAAGTCATTCCCGCACTACCGATCAAATGGATTTCCACAACTGGAACACAAGAAAGAATGCACAAAGGTCTGTGTTTTAATTGCGACCAAAAAATACGTGAGAGGGCATAAGTATTCCAGAAGGTTCTTACTGCTAATGACCTCAGATGAGGACGATGCTGAAAACCAAGAAACCGATCTGATAGCAGGCACCTAGGAACCACTAGAAAGTGGAGATGTTTCGATCTTGAACTCATTGGTTAGCCACAGGAGTCCACGCTCGTTACAATTATCGGGTGCAATTGGCAATAATGAGGTGCATATACTCATAGATAGTGGTAGCACCCATAATTTCGTACAACCAAGTGTGGTGGAAAAGTTGCACTCCCAGTCCATACAACCAAATATTTTAAGGTTTACATCGGAAGTCGTGATACTCTCCTATGTGAAAACATGTGCTCGAAGGTTACGATCACTATGCAGGGGCTAAAATTCAACATGGACCTTTTCGTATTACCAATGAAGGGAGATGAAGTTGTTTTGGGAATACAGTGGCTTCAAAGGCTAGGAAAGGTGACCCATGATTATTCAAAGCAATCCATGAAATTTGAGATGGAGGGGAAGAAACAAGTATTACAGGGAGATGAGACTTTCCGGATGAAAAAGAAGAGTTTCAACCAGATGCAAGCCTTGATGGATAACAATGAAATATATGGAGTATATGGAGTACATTCGGTCAAGACAGATGGCATCAAATCGACTAAAGCGATAGGCGAGAAACCATCAAACTTGCACCCAGACATTAGTGCATTGCTTGATCATTACCAGGGGTTGTTCCAAACCCCCACTACATTATCACCACACCATCTTATCGATCACCGAATTCATCTACTAACAAACACTAAGCAAATCAACGTATACCCTTACCGTTATCCCTATTATCAAAAGGGTGAGATGGAAAAGTTGGTTGCAGAGATGTTGGAACAAGGCTTTATAAGAACGAGTCAAAGCCTATTTTATTCCTCGGTTCTTTTAGTGAAAAAGAAGGATGACTCTTATCGATTCTTTATGGATTATAGAGCATTAAATGCAACCACCATAAAAGAAAATTTTCCGATTCCCACAGCAGACGAGATGTTTGATGAGCTCGGAGGAGCCAAGGTGTTCAGCAAATTGGACTTACAAGCAAGATACCATCAGATACGTGTTCATGAGAGAGACGTCTACAAGACAACCTTTCACACTCACCAAGGAAATTATGAGTTCCTTGTTATACCATTTGGGCTCACCAATGCACTATCCACATTCCAAGCAACTATGAACCGTATATTCACCCCTTACCTACGGAAATTTGTTATCCTCTTTTTCGATGACATATTAGTATATTGTACTTCCGTTACATTTCACGTGGAGCATTGACACGTGTTCCGGTGTTTGCAAGAAAATCACTTTCATATTAAGATGTCCAAATGTTTCTTTGGTACCGAAGCCGTGGAGTACCTCAGGCATATCATCTCAGGTCAAGGAGTGGCAATGAACCCCAAGAAGGTGGAAGCTCTAAAACATGGCCGGAACCGAATACCCATAGGCAAGTATGCAGGTTCTTGGGATTAGCAGGGTATTATAGACGGTTCATCAAAGGATATGCAACCATAACGGTAGCTTTTAATGATCTCCTCCAAAAAGATGGATTTAAATGGGGTGATGAGGAAGAAAAAGCATTTGGCAAATTGAAGGAAGTCTTGTCCAATGCCCCCTTGTTAAAGTTGCCAAATTTTGAGGAACAATTTATAGTGGAAACAGATGCATCGGTTGTGGGTGTAGGGACTGTACTTGTTCAAGGCGGACACCCGGTGTGTTATTTCAGCAAAAAATTTAGTGCCCTGGATGCAAGCGGCATCAACTTATCATAGAGAGCTATCTGCAATTGCCGAAGAGGTATATAAGTGGCGACAATACTTACTAGGGAGAAAGTTCATCATTCGAACGGATCATAAGAGCATTAAATAGTTGATGCAATAGGTAATTAAAACCTCGGTGCAACAACTTTATGTTAGAAAACTATTGGGATTCGATTTTGTAACCGAGTATAAGCCAGGTAACACAAACCAAGCAGCTGATGCCTTATTGCGAGTACACAAAGAGGATGAAATAATTCATTCAACCTTTATGGCCTTGAGTAAACCCATCAACAGGTTGTTGGAAAACTTAAGGTAAGCTCCCAAGATGAATGGAAAGTTGGCCCAAGGTAAACTCCCTCTTAAGTTCCAACAAAATGCAAGGATTCTCAGTTATAAAAATCGCTATTTCATAGGCGAACAATCCCAACTGAAGCACAAACTTTTACAAGAATTCCATGCAACACCAAGTTCGGGATACTATGGCATAAAGAAAATGATGGTTGGGTTGTCGGATCTGTTTTACTAGAGAGGGATGCGAAACTCTATGGAAAATTTTACTTCTCAATGTTTAGTCTGCCAACAAACTAAGTATTACACATAAGCAACAGGTGGTCTTCTACAACCATTACCAACGCCGACGACATTTTGAGAGGATTTGACCATGGATTTCATAATAGGATTACCTATTTCGAGTGGTAACACAGTCATACTTGTGGTCGTGGATAGACACACCAAATATGCGCATTTTGGAGTACTTCCTACTTATTATAATACTAAAAGGGTTGCCGAGTTATTTGTCGAGAAAGTGATCAAGCACCATGGGTTTCCTAAGACTATTGTATCAAACCGTGATGTTGTATTCCTTAGTCAATTTCGAAAGCAGTTATTTGAGTTAAGTGACACACAAGTAAAGCATAGTATGACCTACCACCCTCAAATAGATGGCCAATCGGAGGTGGTCAATAGGGGATTGGAGCAGTATTTACGAGCAATGGTGTTGGAACGATCACATCAATGGGCTTCATTATTGATTTGGGCAAAATATTGCTATAGTTCAAGCTACCACATTAAAATTAAAATGTCGCCATATCAGGCATTATATGGAAATCTACCCCCAACCTTGATTCCATATGGAAAAGGGACATCTAAAATAGATGTCGTAAATGAGATGCTAATAGAATGGGATGCATTGATGTGTCGAATAAAGGAGAACTTGTTGGCCTCTAAAAATCACATGGAAATGATTGCTAATCGTAAGTGACAGGAATTCGAGGTGGGGGATAAGGTATTCATCAAATTACAACCATATAGGCAGGTAAAACGGTGGCCTCTCGGCTATCTAACAAGTTGGCCACGCGATTTTATGGCTTGTTTGCCATCATAGAGAGAATTAGGGCGGTGGCCTACAAGCTAGAATTTCCTGCTTCCAACCACATTCACCCTGTCTTCCACATGTCCCTTCTCAAACCATATTGTGGATCTTCTGTTGATAAGGTTAGCGAATTACCGAGTTGGAAAATGGCCAGCCACTGGAATAACCTCTGGTCATTTGTGGCAGGCGACTGGTGCTAAGGAACGGAAAAACTGAGGCACGGATCTCGGTTCAATGAATAGGAAGTTCTTCTGAAAATGTAACTTGGGAATGGATTCGAGAGTTCCAATTGGCTTATCCAGATTACCACCTTAAGGACAAGGTGATTTTTGAAGGGGAGGGGAGTGTTACACCTGCTCGCGATGAAACAAAAGTCGAAACAGAAGTCTCGAATGAAGGGAACGTTGTAGGTGACAACGAGCAACCAAGGCGTTCTCATAGGATTACGGTAGCACCGGCGTAGCACAACGATTACGTTGTTGGGTGAAAGTATTCTAAATCACTAGAAGTTGTTACCATCATAGGTATTAGAGGATAGGTATGAGTTTACTTATTTAAATTGTTGCCATCAATAGGTATGAGAATAGTATTAAGTGCTATTTTTTAGGATTTAGAGTTTTCATAGGAAAGTAGTAGTCATATTATTTAGAGCATCTCCAACAGCTTTACTATAATTTCTCTAAAATAGAAAACCAAAAGTGAAAATTTCTAAAAAGTATTACATTCAACTCCAACAAATTTGCTATTTTAGAAATTTTAAAACAACTTATATTATTATAATATTCTCCAATTTATCATCCTAATACACCTTAAAAAAATTAAATATAAAATGATAAAAATTGAATCTCATTGGTGGAATGGAATAAAATAATATTTCTCTCTCCTATTTGGAGAATTATAGAGAGTTCTCTAAATTTAGAGTTTTTTTTTTGATAATTCTCTATTATAGCAAACAAAATAGCAATGTTGTTGGAGAAATATAGAAAACAAAAACCTATTTTTTTCTATTTTAGCAATATTGTTGGAGATGCTCTTAAGGTGCTTTATCTAATGGTATTGTTATCTGTTGGGAACTGAAGATGTGACCAAGTCTTTAATGCTGCCAGTTCAGAATTAGTACTGCCAGAGCATGTCAAAGATAATACTGCTAGGTATTACTACTTCTAGTAGAATTAATACTGCTAGTCAAAGTTAGTGCTGCTTGATCAAAGTTAGTACTGCTTAGCTAGTTAGTACTGCTAGAGGTTAGTGCTGCTTAGTAGTTAATGCTGCCAAGAGTAAGTTAATACTTCCAAGATGATTAATGCTGCTTGTGAGATGGAAATCCGAATTACAAGAGTGACAGCTGGATATACTGAAGATATTCATGGAAGATATTCTGAAGATATTTTATTTATTGTAATTATCTTTTGTTCAGTATATGTATAGAATTGTTTTAGAATAGTTCAAGAGATAATTAATTCTAAGTTTTTGTTCTAGAGAGAATCAACCTCAAGGCATAGTTCCTAATTCTAGAGAAGTAGAATTCGTCTTGAAAGAGTCTGTTCTTCAAGATTGAGGTTGAGTGTGTAATCTTGTGATTTTAATCATTCAATACAAGTTTACAAGTTGTTAATCATATACACTGTTTGTTTACTGTTACATTGAATATCAAAGTGTTATTCCGCAACTTCTTTGATATTGTTTCTGAGTATTCATAATTCTTGTTGAGAATTCTATCCTGACAAGTGGTATCAGAGCTTGTTCTCTCAGAAACATCTATTCATTCATCATGGAAAACTTTGCAGAATCAAACAGTACTCTGGTCTCTAAGGTTCCAATGCTCAAACCCAGTGAGTTTGACATGTGGAAGATCAGAATTAGGCAATACATTCTTCTCACTGACTACTCAATGTGGGATATCATTGAGAATGGTCCTTCTGAAGCAGGAAAGATTGGACCAGATGGGAAAAGACCTCCACCAAAGTCAGATGGTGAGAGGAAGATCAGACAGACAGAGATGAAGGCCTTGAGCACTCTGCTCTTGGCCATCCCCAATGAATATCAGCATCAATTTTGCAACTGCACTAATGCTCAGATTCTCTGGAATGCTCTAGAGAAAAGATTTGCTGGAACTAAAAGCATCAAAAGAAATCAAAGAGATGTTCTAAAGCAGCAGTATGAGAACTTCACTTCTTCAAAGAATGAGTCTATGACTCAGACTTTTGATAGGTTCAACAAGCTCATTGGTGAACTGGCCACTGTAGGAGTGAAGATGGAGCAATATGATATCAACAGAAAGTTCCTCAGATCTCTTGGGGATGAATGGACTATGTACACTGTCTCATATAGACAGAGTGACAATCTGGAAGAGAAGGAACTTGATGATTTATATAATGATCTAAGAGTTTTTGAAACTGAGGTAGAAATCAAGAAGAAGCCCACTGGATATATTCACAATGCTGCACTTCTATCAGCATCTACTGATACTACTGCCAACCCTGAAGCAGTTAGTGCTGCCAATGGAGTGAATTCAGAAAAAGGCACTAAAACTATCTTTGAAGCCTTTTTGTCCAGTCACAGCAACAACTCTTTGATTAATGATGATCTGGAACAACTTCACCCTGATGATCTAGAGGAGATGGACATTAAATGGCAGATGGCCATGTTATCTATGAGGGTAAAGAAGTTTATTAAAAGAACTGGGAGGAACAACTTCTCTCAGAAAAGAGAAGATGGTGCTGGTTTTGACAAGACAAAGGTGGAATGCTATAAGTGCCACATGAAGGGACATTTTTCTAGAGAGTGCAGAAGTGGTGTACAAAATAACAACCACCAACAAGCTCATAATGGAGGCTACAATCAAAATAAGAACCCTGCTCAAGCCCTTGTTTCTCAACAAGGAATGGGGTTTGACTGGAGTGACCAACCTGAGGAAGCCATTCAGAATCAAGCTCTTATGGCAGAAGTGTCTGATCTCCCCTCTGAGGTAATTTCTAATCTTTGCACTCAATCTTGCATAGACACTGTCAAAAGGTACAGGGATCACAACCAAAGCATGTGTGATGACCTCAAAAGATTAGAAAAGGACAGAAGAGACTATGTGTTGATAGTAGAGAGATTTGAAGAACAAATCAAAGGCTTTCAAGCTAATGAACTTCAACACTCTTATGACACAAATTACTGGAAGTGGGAAAAGAATGAGTTAGAGACAAAACTGTCTAAGTCCATAGAAGAGAATGACAGGATGAAAGAAGAACTGTCTAAGGTTAAGCTTGACATAGAAAAGTTTTCATATGCTTCAAAAGCAATGGATTCTCTTCTAAAGGCTCAGATTCATGATAAGATGAAGCCTGGTATTGGATACAACAACACACCTCCTCCTTACAACAACATATATATCTCTCCTACTTCAGACTTGTTAGAGACCAAGGAGAAAAAGGACTTGACTGAGAAAGCATTTAAGATAGATCCTTTGGATGAGGTAGTAGTTAAGGATTTGACTGAGAAAGAAGCCAGTGAGAATAGGAATAATGCTGTGAGTAAAGAGATACCCTTAGAAAACAACATTATCACCAATGAGGGATGTGGAAAAATCTGGGTCAAGTCTAAGGAGATAGAGAAGACCAAAGGAAAGGATAACAAGGTCCATTACAAACAAACCACTGTTGTGAATCCTGGACCTTGTAAACAGTGTGCTTGCAATAAATCTAAGAGCCTAAATTCTGGTATAAAAAGTGGTAACCAAAGAAACTGGAATAATCAATGGGCTCAGAAACAAGGAGTTGATCTGAATAAAATAATCAGACCAAAACCTTGTTTCATATGTGGCAAGTTGAATCATTTGGCTAAGTACTGTTTCTTCAATCCTATTAACCAAAGGATGAACTTTCAAAGATTTTTGCAAAAACCTGTTGGTTATAGGAAGACTGGAAAGAAACATATGGCTAAGAAATCTGTTGAAACCAAAGGCCAAATGAAGAAAAAGGTTTTAAAAGAAAGTGTTTTAATGTGGGTGCCTAGAAGCACTAAAACTGTTAGTACTGCTAACAGGGATAGTGCTGCTAATAGCAATACTGCTGCTACCAGTGTTGGTACTGCTGAAAAGATTAATGCTTCTAACATTGTTAGTACTTCTTCAATGGTTACTACTGCTAATACAGTTACTGCTGCTGACACAGTTACTACTTCTAACAAGGTTAGTACTGCTAAGCATGTAAGTGCTGCCAATGCAGTTAATGCTTCTAATACCAGTACTGCTTCTAGCAAACGTGCATCCAAACCTATTATTGTGACTAAGTACTCCAGTAATGAGGAGTCAAAGTTTAAAAATCTTGTCAAGAAGGAATGCAAATATTTTGATGAGAAAGGGGTACCCAAGACTACTGTGGCTTGGGTTCCTAAATCATACTAACTGATTTATCTTATGTGCAGGGCAACCAACAGCTCAAAGGGAAGAGCATATGGCATGTTGATATTGGTTGCTCTAGGCACATGACAGGCAACATGTCATGCCTTCAGAATTTCAAGCATATCAATGGAGGACATGTTGCATTTGGAGATAATCTTACTGGTGGTAAAATAAGTGGAAAAGGTAATGTTACAAAAGGTAAGATGACATTTGAGGATGTCTACTATGTTGATCAGTTGAAATACAACCTGTTAAGTGTATCACAGGTTTGTGACAAACAACATAGCATATTATTTACTAATACAGAGTGCATGATCCTTGCTCTAGGGTTCAAAGTAGTTGATGAAAGCATGATATTACTTAGAACTCCAAGAAAGGACAATATTTATTGTCTAGATATGGACAATGTTTCTAGTGATTCATCCCTGAACTGTCTTGCTTCAAAAGCTTCTGTGGATGAATCCTCTCTTTGGCACAGAAGTATGTGTCACATGAACTTCAAAACTATGAACAAACTTGTTAAAAACAACCTTGTAAGAGGTTTACCATCAAAAGTCTTTTCATGTGATGATCATTGTGTTGCTTGTCTTAAAGGCAAACAGCACAAAACTTCTCATAAGACCAAAGAGTTTAATACAATTTCTTCTTGTCTCCAGTTATTACATATGGATCTATTTGGTCCTACAAATGTTATGAGTATAGGCAAGAAATCTTACTGCTTAGTAATTGTTGATGATTACTCCAGATTTACTTGGGTATATTTTTTAAGGACTAAGGATGAGACATGTGGACTGATTAAATCCTTTATCCTAAGAATTGAAAACCAAACTAATCAAAAAGTAAAAGTCATTAGATCAGACAATGGGACTGAATTTAAAAATCTTGATCTAAACACCTTTTGTGAAGAAAAAGGAATTGAGAGACAATATAGTGCCCCTAGGACTCCTCAACAGAATGGAGTTGCTGAGAGAAGAAATAGGACACTAATAGAGGTTGCTAGATCTCTGTTGGTTGATTCAAAACTGCCAATTACCTTCTGGGCTGAAGCAGTTAATACTGCCTGTTATGTCCAAAACAGAGTTCTAGTGGTCAAGCCAAAGAACAAGACCCCATATGAGCTTTTAAATAAAATAAAACCCTTTATTGGATTTTTCAAACCTTTTGGGTGTCCTTGTACAATTCTCAATACCAAATCTCACTTAGGTAAGTTTGATAGCAAAGCAGATGATGGATTTCTTGTTGGTTACTCATCTCAGAGTAAGGCTTACAGAGTTTTTAACTCTTCTTCAAGGATAATTGAAGAAAGTGACAATGTCAAATGCAATGAGAATACACCAAATCCTATTGGGTCTGGTCCTCAGTGGCTGTTTGACATTGATTCACTAACTCACTCTTTTGGTTTCAGTAGTAATGATTATGCAGGTTCAGGGAGTGGAGGATCAGGGACTACACAAGTTCAAGACAGTATATCTCCCTCTGTAATCTTTCCCATACCTACAGTAGATCCTGTTGAAGACTGTGAAAAGGAGCCATCTACTAAACCAAATCAGAGTGAAGAAGAAAGAAGAGATGAGGAGAGTGAAGAAAATAAAGAATCTGAAGTAGCTGCTGAAATCACATCATTTGAGTTGAATGACTCAAATCTAGAGGTTGGACTCAATGAAGAGTCTAGTCATCACACCAGAACTCTAAAGAATCATCCTCCTCAGCTGGTAATAGGAGATATCTCTTCTCCTATGATGACTAGAAATCAAAGCAGGCTGCAAGAAATGCAAGACCAACAGCATACAGTGCTCTCTTGCTTTTTATCCCAGCTTGAGCCTAAGAAGGCACATGATGCTATGAAAGAGTCCAGTTGGATAGAAGCCATGCAAGAAGAGCTACTGCAATTTAAACTGCAAGATGTTTGGGATCTGGTAGACCTTCCTAAAGGCCAAAGAGCAATAGGAACAAAATGGGTCTTCAGGAATAAGAGAGATGAAAGAGGCATAGTAATAAGGAATAAAGCAAGGTTGGTGGCTCAAGGGTATACACAAGAAGAGGGAATAGACTATGACGAAGTATTTGCACCTGTAGCCAGGATAGAAGCAATTAGATTATTCCTGGCTTATGCTTCTTATATGAAATTCAAAGTCTACCAAATGGATGTCAAAAGTGCATTTCTATATGGCTCAATTGAAGAAGAAGTATATGTCTGTCAACCACCAGGGTTTGAAAACCCAAGCTATCCAGACAGGGTATACAAATTGAAGAAAGCACTTTATGGACTGTATCAAGCTCCAAGAGCATGGTATGACACTCTGTCATCCTATCTCTTGGAAAATGGCTTTGAAAGAGGAGTCATTGATAAGACTCTATTCATCAATAGAAAGAAGAAGGATATCTTGCTGGTCCAAATCTATGTTGATGATATTATCTTTGGATCCACAAGAGGCAATATGTGCAAGGAGTTTGACGAACTAATGCATCAAATATTCAAAATGAGTTCCATGGGGGAACTTACCTTCTTCCTTGGACTCCAAGTTTAATAGAAGTCAGATGGTATTTTTATCAGTCAGTCCAAGTATGTGCAGGATATTCTAACCAAGTTTGGTTTCTCAGATTCAAAACTTGCCAGCACACCTATGGAGACACACAAGCAGATAACAACAGATATTGAGGGGGAGGATATGGATGTTCATCATTATAGATCCATGATTGGCTCTCTCATGTATCTTACAGCCTCTAGGCCAGATATAATGTTTCCAGTCTGTGTATGTGCAAGATTCCAAGTTAGGCCAAAGCAATGTCACTATCAAGCTGTTAAGAGGATATTCAGATATCTCAAAGGGCAACCCAGATTGGGACTTTGGTATCCTCATGACTCATCATTTGACCTACTTGCATACTCAGATAGTGATCTAGGTGGAGCAAACTTGGACAGGAAATCTACTTCTGGAGGATGTCAGTTTTTGGGTGCAAGACTAGTGTCATGGCAGTGCAAGAAACAAACCACAGTGTCCACATCTACAACAGAAGCAGAGTACATAGCAGCTGCAAGTTGTTGTTCTCAAGTCTTATGCATTCATAATCAAATGATGGACTATGGGGTAACCTTTCTACACACTCCAATCTTTATTGATAATAGCAGTGCTATTAGCATTGTTAATAATCCTGTCAAGCACTCAAAGACAAAGCACATTGAGATCAGGTATCACTTTATAAGAGACTGCAATGAAAAGAAACTTATTCAAGATGTAAAAGTTCATACTGATAACCAGTTTGCTGATCTATTCACCAAAGCCTTTGATGTGGGTAGATTCACTTTCTTGTTAACAAGTGTGGGAATGATCAACTCTGAATAAGTACAAAAAGTGGTTAAATACCTGTATATTGTTTTTGTTTGGTGTTACTAATCTTCTTCTTCAAGAAATGTATAGCAGTTCTCAGTTCATCACAAGCTTAAAAGTGTAAGTATGGTTAATACTGCCAGTACAGTTTTAGTGTTGCCAGTACAGTTTTAATACTGCTAGTGCACAGTTAATACTGCTAGTGGTTAATACTGCTCTCAGTTAATACTGCTAGTTAGTTAATACTGCCAGTGGTTAATACTGCTCTCAGTTAATACTGCTAGTTAGTTAATACTGCCAGTGGTTAATACTGCTCTCAGTTAATTCTGCTAGTTAGTTAATACTGCTCTAGGTTAATACTGCTTATGTCCCGAATACTATAAATACCCTTTGCCCACCTAAAAGTTCATAACGACCCTTTGCATACTGTTCACTTGCGCTCTAACCCCTTTTTCTCTCAAGTACTAAATTTTCAGGCAAGAACTTTCAAGCTCAATGGCATCCATGGCATTCATCGACGAGCACAATGAGATAGCTATGCTCCAAAAGCCAACACAAGCTGAAGGGTTTCACCAAATAGTCGACTTTCTGAAGACACGTCACATAGGTCATGCGCTCACTGTGTCTCCTACCATCTTCATAGAGCATCAGAGGCAGTTCTGGGCTAATGCCACCATTGTTACTGAGAATGGTGTGCGAATGATCAAGACAAGGGTGTGTGAAAAACCCCTAACAGTTACTGAAGAGGTGATACGCATCTGTCTACGTCTAGATGATGCTGCAGGTATAACCTCTATTCATAATGAGGAATTATTCTCAACTCTTACAAGAATGGGGTATGAAGGCCCATTGGGGATTTTCAAGTTTTTCAAAGCTAAGTTTTCACCCCAATGGAGGTTCTTTGTTCATACCTTGATTCATTGTATTTCTAAGAAAACAACTGGCTGGAGCCAATTTAGCAGTCCAATTGCCTATGCATTGGTATGTTTATCCACTGCTAGAAAATACAACTTTTCTCAAATGATCTTCAATGATCTTCTCTCAAACCTGGACAACAAGAAGAGTTTCTTCATGTATCCCAGGTTTGTACAGACAGTTATTACCAATGAATTGACGGATATACCTCACTTTGATGGGGTATAGGTACCTAAACCCCCTAAAGGCAAGGTCTTCTCAAATATGAGAAGATCTGCTAGGGACTCGGAAGGAGTTGACACCCCATTGTTCTCCACAATGATGGTGGTGTCCCAACCACAAGAAGGTATGGCAGCAGGGTCAAGGCCCTCATTAGACAATCCCACTGCTAGCCAATCCCAACCTTCCCACTCTATATCTATCCCCCAGTCCCTACTTCATAAGCCCACTTCTCCCATTACCCAAACCTATACAAGGAAACAGGTAATCAAGGCTCCTTCCCTTGTTGTACCTATTCTTAACCAAGAACCTCAAAGCCCTCTATTGGAGCATTCTCCAATAGAGAATATCCAAAGGGAAACCAATAGGGTGTCTCCCAACCCTGAGGAGGTGCTCTCTAAGGAGATGGATGAGCATATGGGAAAGAAGAATGCCACTACTTCTGCTAGCACAGAGAAGGACAGTGGTAACATCTCTAAGACCTTCCCCATGGCAACTTTGGCTGAGAAATCAACCAAAGGACCCCGGTGCCAAGAAACCAAGGGGGTAGTTGGTGCTTCTGCTAGGCAGAAGGCTACTTCTACAAGATCCAAGGATCCCTCAAGGATGGGAAAAACATCCAAAAAGGGTGATGACAGATCTGAAACTAATGAATTGATGGAAAAAGATTCCAATGATCCTTCAAGGGTGGGAAAAACACCTAAAGAAGGTGAGGATAACTATACTTATTTAGAATTGATGGAAACAATAGCCAACATCAATGTTGATGTGGTCAATCAAGGAAAAGAAATCAAAGCCTTGCATCAAGTAGTCATCTCCCAACAACAGCAGATTTCCAAACTCAAGCAATTGGTGGGAAAGCTCATGGCTAAGAGAAGAAGAGGTCAGTTTGTTCTAAGAAAGAAAAAGGGGGCAACCGACAAGGAAAATGAGAATGCTTCCAAAAAGGGCGAGAATTCAAGCTCAGAAAAGTCAGATCAACAGATTGAAGGGGAGTTTGTTGAAGCACAGGGAGAGTTTGATAAAGAAAAAGCTGCAGAAACAACCCCAGCAGCAGAAACTGTTAGTGCTGCTGAAACTTCAAAAGCAGCAGTAACAGGTTTAACATCAGCAGAGATTGAAGTAGCAGAGATGCTTGTCAAAGCAAAGAATGACACTCCCAAAGCAAAGGGAGTGGTCATAAATGAAGGGGGAGCAAAGAAAATAGAAAAGAAAGAAATGGCTGCAGATGCAAAGAAAAAGGGAAAAGAAAAGATGATAGAATCTGATCAACTATCCAAAAAGCAAAAGATGGTTGAGTCTGATGAAGCATTAGCCAAGAAAATGCAAGAAGAGTTAGATCAAGCAGAGAAAGAGCAGGTTGAGAAAGACAGAGAATTAGCCAGAGCACTTGCAAATGAATTAAATGAAGCTTTTCAGAAAGGGTTGGAAACAGAAAAGGCAAAGCAAAGAGCAATAAGCTTGAGAAAGGCTATGATGGCCAGATCAAATGCAAAGAAGAGAAGACCTTCACAAACTTATCTTGCAACTCAGGAAAGAAACAAGATGATAACTTTCTTGAGGAGTGCAATTGGTGTAAAGAAAGAAATGTTTGTGAAGATGACTTTTGATCAAATCAAGGACCTCTATGAGAAAGAAATGGGAAAGCTGAAGAGCAATGAAAAGGATAGAGTGGAGTTTGAAAAGAAAGCCAAGGAGAGACATGATGTGAATATCAATCAACCTTTCCCTGAAAGTGAAGAGGGAACTCCTACAAAAGAAAAGGCAGAGATAAAGGAAGAAAAGAAGAAGGAAGCTACTATAGGGCAAAGCCAAAGGATTCTGAAGAGAACTAAGATGATGGCTAAAAGAAAGAAAAATGAAAAGAAGCCTAGAGTAGAAGAAAAGAAAAAGGTTGCTGAAGAAGAAGAGGCACCTAAGAATGAAGAAAAGAAAGTTGAATTTCAGGAAGCACCACAGAGTTCAGATATAAATATGTACATAGTGGTAATGGATAAAATTCCAAAGCCTATCACAGCTAAACCTGTTGGAGTCAAACCTCCTGAAGTCATTCACTGGGATATTATGATGGTAGATGGTAAGGAGTATATCAGATTGAAAAGAAAAGATGAAAAGTACTATGTATTTGCAACATGGAACAAAATAGTCAAAGAATGTTCAAGATCAGACTTGGAAGAAATGTTTGAAGTTGGTATGAAGCTACATGCAGATCAGTTGAAAGCTCCAGGGCTACCAATAGTGAAGCTGGTCATGGAGTACTTGTGCATGTTGTTCAATCCAGAAGCAGTGAAGCATTTAATCAGAGATGTGTTCAAAACTGTTAGAGGATGGACTCTGTATGAAAGGAGTGGAGTTTATGAATTAGCCTTGGATACTTTTCACATGGAGTATTACTTAGTGGATAGGGTCTACAATCACACACGTCTGAAGCTCCATGCCATGTTAAAGAAGAAGCTGGGTTGTGCATCAAATTCAGAAATGGCAAAGTATCTAATTCAGAGAATCATCAATCAGAGCATGGGACTGGATCCTAACATGGGACTGAATCAATGATAGTTTTGGAAGCATTTGAAGAACTTGACTTCTCTTTCTAAAAGTCAAGTTAGGGGGAGATTGTTGGGAACTGAAGATGTGACCAAGTCATTAATGCTGCGAGTTCAGAATTAGTACTGCCAGAGCATGTCAAAGATAATACTGCTAGGTATTACTACTTCTAGTAGAATTAATACTGCTAGTCAAAGTTAGTGCTGCTTGATCAAAGTTAGTACTGCTTAGCTAGTTAGTACTGCTAGAGGTTAGTGCTGCTTAGTAGTTAATGCTGCCAAGAGTAAGTTAATACTTCCAAGATGATTAATGCTGCTTGTGAGATGGAAATCCGAATTACAAGAGTGATAGCTGGATATACTGAAGATATTCATGGAAGATATTCTGAAGATATTTTATTTATTGTAATTATCTTTTGTTCAGTATATGTATAGAATTGTTTTAGAATAGTTCAAGAGATAATTAATTCTAAGTTTTTGTTCTAGAGAGAATCAACCTCAAGGCATAGTTCCTAATTCTAGAGAAGTAGAATTCGTCTTGAAAGAGTCTGTTCTTCAAGATTGAGGTTAAGTGTGTAATCTTGTGATTTTAATCATTCAATACAAGTTTACAAGTTGTTAATCATATACACTGTTTGTTTACTGTTACATTGAATATCAAAGTGTTATTCCGCAACTTCTTTGATATTGTTTCTGAGTATTCATAATTCTTGTTGAGAATTCGATCCTGACATTATCATAATTTTATCAATAAATTTTCTTATTCTTCCTTCAAAGTGTTCCACCGTTTCTGGAGTTTGCACTTGCTCAAAGAGTGTGGGTGAAATACCCGAGAGATCGTATCACTTACACTAAGTGAAAGTTCAAATCAAAAGATACTTTCATCATGCAAAATTTGTAAAATTGAAGACTAAGTGGGGAATTGTTTAATATAGTCTTCAATGTGTGAAATTTTGTCCCACATAGGAAAGGAAATAACATTTTAAGTTCTTACAAATCCTAGCCTATTTGATTTATCAAATAAGCAATAATAGGTTTATGGAGTTTGGTATTGATTTTCTACTCGGTTTGGTTTTGCATATTATATATTTAATGGATCAGAAGATAACACGTTGCTCGTAAAATCGAGATTTCTTTTCCAGAAATAGAATCTACAGCGCCTTTCACACGAGTTTGGTCGCTGGATAGCCCGTGCAAGTTTCCGGAATCTCGAATAGTGACTTACGTGACTTTCTGCGTGACTTAAGTCTTGGGAAAACTCGCGCAACTAACTGGATGTTGATTTTTTCTTATTTTTTTGACAATTTTTTTTCCTGGTTGCTTTACTCTCGACTCTAATATGAATAAGAGTTAACGATAATTTTTTATGGTTAATAACTGTCAACAAGCCAAGCCTATAAATATGAACCAAGTCTATCAAAATCAATCATCTTTTTTATTCATTCTCTTTCCCTCACATTCTGCATAAATGATGTTCATGGAAATAGAGGGATTTGTTGTATCCTTCTTCTAAGATTAAGTAAATTCTGGGGCTAAATAAGCCTTTACCCAACAACAATTAGTGGGGTTAATATTATCCTAAGGATAATGATTCTAAATCACATCCTAATATTATCTGTTTATTGTTATTTGCAACGTTTTTTCTAACACTTAAAAGGTAAGAGTCTTCTTTCTTACTTACCTGGTAAGAATTTTTGTCCTTGCTATGCTAGTTACCAGGTAAGATTTTGTCAGGATCGAAATTCGAAACAAAAATTTAATAAACACTCAGAAACTATGTTAAAGAAGTCGCGGAAAAACACTTTAACAGTAAATCAATCAAACAGTGTATGAAATCAAATCACAAGTTATATTGAATTAACTTAATGATTACAAACAAAACCTCAATATGTTGAACAGGCTCAACAGACGTTCAATACTTCTCTATTGAAAGGACTACAAAGAACCTTGAGGTTAATTCTCTCTAAACGTATTCTATCAAAAACTATTATCAAACTATCAAAGACTTCTAGACTATACATACAGAACTGATTACAAGATAATTACAAAAGAAATATTGATCTTTAGCATCCATTCCATAATTATCTTCATAATTATCTTCATCTCCTAGTCTTTCGCTTTAAGTCTTCAATCCATCTTTATCTTCATAAGCAGTATTAACTTCAACCTCATCAGTATTAATCATCCAGCAGCATTAATCTTCAAGCAGTACTAACTACTAGCAGTACTAACTACTAGCAGTACTAACGCTTCAAGCAGTACTAACTCTTCAAGCAGTAGTCATTCTACTAGCAGTAGTAATCTTTCAAGTAACACTATTAAAGTATTCAGCAATAGTAATCTTCAACCTTAGCAGCACTATCTGAACTTAGCACATTTCAGACCCAACAATCTCCTCCTAACTTAACTTTTCAAATTGAGAAGTTAAGTTCTTCAAAATGTGGTCTACATGATGCTTTCAAAACTCCAGTTCAATTTCCATGATTAGGATCCAGACCTAGACTTTGATTGATAGTTCTTCTGATCACTATTCTGGCCATTTCTGAACCTTTAGTGCAGACCAACTTTGCTCTCAACATCCCTTGCAGCTTTGCCTTGTTGTGGTCATACACCTTGTCAACCAGGTAATAATCATGATAACTTTTGTCAATTGTAATGGCATAGACTTCACATCTTTCAAATAACATCCAATTATCTATTCTTTTAAATCCATTCTCAAGATGCAAGTCTTTGATAAGATACTGCACTCTTTCAGGATCAAACATCATGCACAAGTACTCCATGGCCATCTTTTTAATACTCATCCCTGCTCCTTTCAGTAAATCCCCATACAGGTTCAAACCAACTTTGTACATTTCTTCCAAATCCACCCTAGTACAGCTTCTGAGTATTTTACCCCATGTAGCATATACTTCATAATGATCACCCATTCTCTTTATTCTGAAATACTCTGTTCTTTTATCTACTAGAGTATCCCAATGGATAATCTCTGGAGCTTCCACAGAGATGGAATCAGCTTGCAAAGGATCTTCATCAGTTACTGTCATATACAAATCAAATTGTTCTGATTGTTGAGTTGTTGGCTCTTGATTCTGCTCATGCTCTACTGAAGATGCAACAGTAGGAGGTTCTGATGGTTCTGCTTCTGTTCTTTCACTTTCATTCTCTTTCTCAACTTCCTCAATCCTTGTCCTCTTTGCCTGTTTCTTTAAAGCAATATAATTCATTCTCTTAACAGCTCTGATCTTCTGGGCTAGTGTTTCTTCTTTCTTGACTTCTGCCCTTTCTTTTGTAGGAGTGCCTTCTTCACTGTCAGGGAAGGGCTGTTGAATATTTAGATCATGTATCTCTTTCAATTTTCTTTCAACCTCAACCCTTTGACTAAAGTCTCCTTGAAGCTTGGCCATCTCCTTCTTGTATAACTCCTCTATTCTGCTGAAGGACATGTTAGTAAACATTCCTTCAGGGACTCCAATGGACCCTTTCAGGACGTTTATCATCTTTCTCCTTTCCTGTGCAGCCAGAAAGGTCTTAGAAGGCTGTCTTTGTCTTGTCTTTGATGGCTGCCTTTGCCTAGAAGCTTTCATGGTAACTTTCTTAGCAACAAGCTTTAAATCCTTCTGATATTTTTCATTTAGCTTTGTAGACAAATCTAAGGCAATCTGTCTGTCTTTAGCTGTTTGGGTCTCTTCTTCCTTTTCAAGATCTTCTTGCAACTGCTTAGCTAACTTTGCATCCAGTTCTATTTGTGAGGATTTCTTTGATGGTTTCACAGGTTCAACCACTTTTTCTTTCCCTTTCCTTTTGGCCTCTGCCTCACTGACTTCTTTTCTTTTCTTCTCTGATCCTCCTTCTTTGATCACCACTCCCTTAGCCTTTTGAGTGGCCTTGGGAGTGTCAGTCTTTGCCCTCACCAGAGTCTCTACAATTTCTATTTCCTCTACAGTCAAACCAGTTTCTGCTGCTACCTTCTCTGTTTCTACTGCTGGTTCTACAGTTTCTGCTGTTGAGTCAGTTACTGCTGCTTTACCAATTTCTGCTGCTTTCACAAAAGTTTCTGCTACTTGATCATTTTCTACTTCTTTCTCAGTTTCAGCACCAATCTCCCCCTCAAATTGAGATTCCATGCCAACGGGGATTTTCTTTTCACTTTCATCCTCTTGAGTCTCCCCCTTTTTGGAAGCATCATGATCAATGCTCCTCTTCTTTAAAACAAATTGGGTTTTCTTCTTTTTGTGCACCAATTTGAGTACCATCTTCTTGAGTTTGGAAATCTGCAATTGTTGAGAAGTGATCACCTTTTTCATCTCTTTTATCTCCAAATCTTGATTGTGAACTTCCAAACTTATTGTACCAAGAGTATCCATCAATTCATCATAAGTATATCTGTCCTCACCTCCTTTGGGTGTGTTTACCACCCTTGAAGGATCCTTGGATCTTTTAGTAGAGGCCTTCTACCTAGCAGAAGCACCTTCTACCCCCGTGGTTTCTTGGCACCTGGGACCCTTAGATGATTGCTCACCTAAAGTTTCCGTGGGGAAGGTCTTAGCTATGTTCACACTATCCTGATCTACACCTTGTGCAGAAGCAGTAGTGTGAGCCTTGCTGCCCACATGCTCTGCCTTCTCCTTAGAGAGCACCTTCTTGGGGTTGGGAGACACCCATATGGTTTCCCTTTCGATATTATCTGATGGAGAATGCTCCATCAGAGGGTTTGTAGGCTTTGGGGGTGAAGATACAATAAGGGAAGGAAGCTTATGTACCTTTTTCCTTATATATGTTTTGGTGATGGGGGGTTTTGGCTTGACAATAGGGATCTGAGGAGTATTAATTGAACTGAATGGTGTGGGTAGGTCATCATCAGTTGGGTGGTCAGATGTGGGTTGTGACCCTGATGCCTCACCATAGGAATGAGACACACCCATCATTGTAGAGAACAATGGAGTGTCTTGTCCAGAAAAGTCCTTACTAGGCCTTTTCATGTTAGAGAACACCTTCCCTTTGGGAGGTTTAGGTATATACACCTCTTGAAAAGAGGGTAAATCCGTCAATTCTTTATTTAGTACTTCTTACACAAACCTTGGATACATATAAAATCTCTTTGTTTTGGTTTTGGTATCCAGGTTTGACAGTAAATCATTTAAAAGCATTTGTGAAAAATTAAACTTTCTGGAGGTTGCTAAGCAGACCAGAGCATAAGCTATGGTACTGCTGAACTCACTCCATCTGGTTGTTTTGCGGGAAATACAATGTTGAAGGGTATGAACAAAAAATCGCCATTGAGGTGAAAATTTGCTTTTAAAGAACTTATACACCTCAGTGGGACCTTCATATCCCATTCTACCAATTTCAAGAAATAAGTCTTCCTTTGGGAGAGAAGATATACCTGTGGCATCATCTAGACGTAGATGAGTGCGAATACAGGCTTCAGTGATTGTGATAAGTTTATCACATACCCTTGATTGGATGACCTGATTGCCATCGACAGTTTGAATGGAAGCATTGGCCCAGAACCATCTTTGATGTTCCACATAGATTGTGGGATTGACTGTTAACGCATAGGCAATGTGAGATGATTTCAAGAAATCTACAATTTCTTCAAAACCCACTGCTTGTTTGGGTTTCTGCAGCATTGCGAGTTCATTGTGATCATCCACAAATTCCAGTCCTGCCATCGTTCTTGTGATCGAAGCAATACTAAGGTTTATGCACTGGAAAGCAAGAATTCGAGAGAGAGAGAGAGAGAGGTAGGACTTAATAGAAATTCAAAGGGTCGTTTGTGTTTTTGGCGGACAAAGATGGTATTTATAGGTGGAGGGTTTCAGTTAGAAGCAGTACTAAGTACCCTAGCAGCATTAACACCTACCCGCAGTATTAACTCATATTAGCAGTAGTAACGCATACTGGCAGTATTAACACAGACTATCAGTATTAACACAGACTAGCAATATTAACACATACCAGCAGTAGTAACACTGATTTGCAGTAGAAATAAGGCAAGCAGTAGTAACTTTGCACTGGCAGTATAAACCACCTAGCAGTAGTAACCATACTTAACCATATTTGAACTGACATCATGAGTAATAAAGAGAGCAGTATTAACTTAACCAGAAGTACCAAGTATCCAATCAAAAGATGAGAAAGTAAGCACTATGCACAATAAAATATGAGAAAGTAAGCAGGAAAAATCAAAAGATGCTTATTCAGTGTTTATCATGCCCACACTTGTGACCAAGAATGTGAATCTACCAACATCAAAAGCTTTGGTGAATAGATCAGCAAATTGGTTACTTGTGTGTACTTTCAAAACCTGAATTAGCTTCTTTTCATTGCAGTCTCTAATAAAATGGTACCTTATTTCTATATGCTTGGTTTTTGAGTGCTTCACTAGATTATTAACAATGCTTATGGCACTTTTGTTATCAATGAAGATTGGAGTGTGCAGAAAAGTAACACCATAGTCCAGCATCTGATTCTGAATCCATAGCACTTGTGAGTAGCAGCTTGCAACAGCTATGTACTCTGCTTCTGTTGTAGAGGTGGACACTGTGGTTTGCTTTTTACACTGCCATGAAACTAGTCTTGCACCCAAAAACTAACATCCTCCTGATGTAGACTTTCTATCCAAGTTTGCAACACCCAAATCACTATCTGAATATGCATTCAGATCAAATGGTGAGTCATGAGGATACCAAAGACCCAACCTAGGTTGTCCTTTGAGATATCTGAAGATCCTCTTGACTGCTTGAAAATGAGATTGCTTAGGTCTTACTTGAAATCTGGCACACACACAGACAGCAAACATAATATCTGGCCTTGAAGCTGTTAGATACATGAGGGGTCCTATCATAGATCTATAGTGATGAACATCTACATCCTCCCCCTCAAGATCTGAAGTGATCTGTTTGTGTGTTTCCATAGGTGTGCTTGCAGGCTTTGAATCTGAAAATCCAAATTTTGTAAGTATATCCTACACATACTTGGATTAGCTGATGAATATACCATCTTTCTTCTGTTTAACCTGTAGCCCAAGGAAGAATGTAAGTTCACCCATAGAGCTCATCTTGAATCTTTTGTGCATCAGCTCCTCAAACTCCTTGCACATATAATCTTTTGTGGATCCAAAGATGATGTCATCCACATAGATTTGCACAAGCAGGATGTCCTTCTTCTTCCTTTTGATGAACAGAGTCTTGTCAATTATTCCCCTTTCAAAACCATTTTCCAAGAGAGAGGTAGACAGAGTGTCATACCATGCTCTTGGTGCTTGATGTAGCCCATAAAGTGTCTTCTTTAATTTGTATACTCTGTCAGGAAAGTTAGGATTTTCAAACCCTGGAGGCTGACAAACATATACTTCTTCATCAATTGTCCACTATAGGAATGCACTTTTGACATCCATCTGATAAACTCTGAACTTCATGAAAGAAGCATAGGCTAGAAACAGCCTAATTGCCTCAATTCTGGCTACTGGAGCAAATACTTCTTCATAGTCTATTCTCTCTTCTTGTGTGTACCCTTGTGCCACAAGTCTGGCCTTATTCTTTATCACAATTCCTCTCTCATCTTTGTTATTTCTAAAAACTCATTTAGTACCAATTGCCCTTTGTCCTTGTGGAAGTTCAACCAGATCCCATACATCTTGCAGCACAAACTGCAGCAGCTCCTCTTGCATTGCTTCTATCTAGCTTGGGTCTTTCATTGCATCATAAGCCTTTTTGGGTTCAATCTGGGATAGAAAACAAGATAACAAGCCTGATTGTAGGTCTTTCAATCCCCCTAACTTGCTTTGTTGCCTTGTGATCATTGGGGAATTGATGTCACCAATCACCAATTGAAGAGGATGATTCTTCTGAGTTCTTGTATGATTGACAGCCTCCTCATTAAGATTTGCTTCAAGATTGGAGTCATTCTTTTCTGGAGTGCTTCCACCATACACTAACGAATTGTCATCATCAGTGTCATCTTCTGACAGTATGGGCATCTCAGGTCCTGTGTTTCCTGAATTATGAGCATCCTCTTTATCACTCTTATTCTCTTCATCACCTTTGTCCTCTTCATCTGCTTTAGCATCTTCATCCTGATCTGGATCAGAATCTTCTGATTCTGAATCATCTTTCTTTTCTTGCTGGAAAAATTCAATAGGATCTACTGTAGGTATTGGAAACAGTACAAACTCTAGACTCTGTGCTTGTACCTTTTCTGAGCTTGTTCCTGCATTTTGCAAATTACTAAAACCCAAAGCATTAGTTAGTGAATCAATGTCAAACAACCAATCATGACATGTACCAATTTGATTTGGTGTGTTCTCATTGCATTTGACATTGTCACTTTCCTCTATAATTCTTGAAGAACTATTAAATACTCTATATGCCTTACTCTGAGAGGAGTATCTAACAAGAAATCCATCCTCAGCTTTGCTTTCAAATTTGCCTAAGTGAGATTTGGTGTTGAGAATTGTGCAAGGACACCCAAAAGGTTTGAAAAAACCAATGAAAGGTTTCTTCTTGTTAAAAAGTTCATAAGGTGTCTTGCCTTGAGATTTGACTACTAGAACTCTGTTTTGGACATTACAAGCAGTATTAACTGCTTCTGCCCAAAAAGTGATGGGTAGCTTTGAATCTGCCAACAGAGATCTAGCAGCCTCAATTAGTGTCCTATTTCTCCTTTCAGCAACATCATTTTGTTGAGGAGTTCTACGAGCACTGTATTGTCTCTCAATACCTTTAGTCTCACAAAAACTGTTTAAGTCATTGTTTTTAAATTCAGTTCCATTATCAGGTCTGATGACTTTAACTCTTAGATTAGTTTGGTTTTGAATCCTAAGAACAAATGATTTGATTAGTCCACTTGTCTCATCCTTAGTCCTCAGAAAATATACCCACGTAAATCTAGAGAAATCATCAACAATGACTAAGCAATAGGATTTCTTTCCAATACTCATCACATTTGTAGGACCAAAAAGATCTATATGCAATAATTGAAGAGGTGAAGAGATTGTATTTATTTCTTTGGACTTATGAGAAGTTTTGTGCTGTTTGCCTTTAAGATAAACAACACAATGATCATCACATGAAAACACTTTTTGAGGTAAACCTCTTACAAGGTTGTTTTTCACAAGAATGTTCATTGTTTTAAAATTCGTGTGACACATCCTTCTGTGCCATAGAGATGATTCATCTAAGGAGGCTTTTGAAAATAGACAGTTTAATGATGAATCAGATGATACATTCTCTAAGTCCAAACAATAAACATTATCCTTTCTAGGAGTTCTAAGTAGTATCATATTTTCATCAACTACCTTGAATCCTGGAGCAAGGATAATACATTCAGTCTCAGTCTCAGTAAATAGTATACTATGTTTCTTGTCACAGACCTGTGATACACTTAACAGGTTGCATCTCAATTGCTCAACATAGTAAACATCTTCAAAGGACATCTTACCTTTTGAAACCATACCTTTTCCAGTGATCTTACCTCCTGCTGGATTGTCACCAAAATCAACATGTCCTCCATCAAACTTTTTGAAGTTTTGACGGCAGGCCATGTTACCTGTCATGTGCCTAGAGCAACCACTATCTACATGCCAAATGCTCTTCTTCTTGAGCTGTTGGTTGCCCTGCACATAAGATAAAACAGTTAGTTTTTAGAGGGAACCCAAGCCAAAGTGGTCTTGGGTTGCCCTTTCTCATCAACATATTCATAATCAGTAATCTTAGTCTGAATGAGATAATAAGAGTTAGGAATCTCATAGCTGGATTACTTTGTCAAAATTATAGGTTTAGCAGTATTAACACTGGTAGCAGCACTATCCTTGTTAGCAGTACTAACTTGGTTAGCAATACTAACTTGGTTAGCAGTAGTGTTGCTATAAGCAGCACTATTTCTGGTAGCAGTACTATATGGGATAGCAGTACTAACAGGTTTCTTTACTTTTGGAACCCAAATCTTGACAAAGTTGTTTGCTTTCTTGTTCTGTGAGTTACTCCTTGATTTGCTTGGAGTATTTTCTTTTGATTTAGCAAACTTATTCTGAATATAAGGTTTCATTGGTGTTGTTTTCACATTCTCAGCCATGTGGTTCCTTTTTGATTTCTTCCTATAACCAAAAGAATTTTGATTTTGTCTTTGAAAAGTGATTATTTGGTTAATAGGATTGAAATAACAGTGTTTGGCTAGATGATTCAATTTGCCACAAATAAGGCTTTGGTCTATTGACTTTGCTTAGATCAATTCCCTGTTTTTGTGCCCACTGATTATTTCTGTTTCTCTGATTTCCCCTTATATTATCATGGTTATGAGGCTTGTTATGTTGACAAGTACAGGGATTTACAACAGAGGTTTGCATGTAGTGAACTCCCTGTACCTTTTCCTTTTCTTTCCTGGAGGTCTCAGCTTTCTCACTCTTAACAATTTCTTTCTCTGTCTTAGACATCTCCACCTTGTCACTCTTGATAAATGGTTTACCCCCCCCCCTCTCATTTGTAAGAATGTGGTTTTCTAAGGGAATATCTTTATGGTCTTCCTTATTCTTACCCTCAGAGTTCTCTTCTTCAGAATCTGCCTCAACCACTACTTTGTCTAATGGATCTACTATTGTGGCATCTGCAGGTAAGTCATTCATATCTTGTCTTTCTAAGAGGTCTGAGGTAGATGGAATGTAGTTTTTGTTGTATGGTGGAGGGGTGGTGTTGTAGCCTATACCTTTTCTCATTTTGTCATGAACTTGAGTTTTGAGTAAAGAGTCCATTGCTTTAGAAGCATTGAAATATTTCTCAATATCTAATTTGGCCTTCTCAAATTCACTCCTAATTTTCTCACATTCTTCTTTGGCATTCTCTAGTTCAATCTCTAACTGATTCTTCTCCCACTTCCAGTAGTTGGTATCATATGAATGTTGAAGTTCATTGGCCTGGTATGCCTTAATCTGTTCTTCAAAATTCTCAATGATCAATCTATACTCTCTTCTCTTTTTCTCCAACCATTTAAGGTCATCACACATGCTCTGATTGTGATTCCTGTACTTTATAACAGTTTCTAGACATGTTTTAGAGCAAAGGTTAGATTTTACCTCTGTGGGAATTGCAGTGCTTGATGACTCTGAAACCTCAGCTATCAATGCTTGGTTCTGAATTGCCTCCTCTGCTTGATCACTCCAATCAAAGCCCATCCCTTCTTGTGAGACTAGAGCTTGAGATGAATTCCTGTTATAGTTAGTGGACTTTGGTTGTTGATTATTGCTTCCATGCTTTTGAGCAGTTCCTCTTCTGCACTCTCTTGCAAAGTGTCCCAGATTATGGCATTTGTAGCATTCCACCTTGGATTTATCAAATCCAGCACCATCTTCTCTTTTCATGGCAAAGTTGTTTCTACCTGTTCTTTTAATGAATCTTTTGACTCTCATGGTGAGCATCGCCATTTGCCATTTGATGTCCATATCTTCAAGGTCATCAACATTGATCTGCTCCAGATCATCATTAATAAGAGAAGATTTTGCATGACTAGCAAGGAATGCTTCCAAAACATAATCATTGGATCCATCATGTTTTGAGCCATAAGCAGCACTAACTGATTCTGTATTTGCAGTAGAATCATTAGTAGATGATAAGAGGGCTGCATTATGATAGTATCCAGATGGCCTTTTCTTAGATTCAACTTCTGCTTCAAACACCCTTAGATCATTGTAGAGATCATCAAGCTCCTTATCCTCCAGATTATCATTCTGGCTGAAGGATACAGTGTACATCACCCATTCTTCACCAAGAGATCTTAGAAATTTTCTGTTGACATCATCCTAGTCCATCTTGACACCAACAGTGGCCAACTCTCCAATCAACTTGTTGAATCTATCAAAGGTTTGAGTCATAGACTCATTCTTTGTAGACATAAAACTCTCATATTGTTGCTTGAGAATTGCTTTTTGATTTCTCTTAGTGCTTTTAGTACCTGAAAATCTCTTCTCCAATGCATTCCATAGAATTTGAGCATCAGAACAGTTGCAAAACTGATGTTGATATTCATTAGGAATTGCCAAGAGCAGAGTGCTTAAGGCTTTCATCTCAGTCTGCCTCATCTTTCTTTCTCCATCAGTCTTTGGTGGAGGTCTCTTGCCATCTGCTCCCATGTTTCCTTCATTGGAGGGACCATTCTCAATGATGTCCCACATTGAGTAATCTGTAAGAAGGATATACAGCTTGATTCTGATTTTCCACATGTCAAACTCATTGGGTTTGAGCATGGGAACCTTTGAAACCAGAACACTGTCATGAGATCCGTCCATGATAATTTTTGATTTCTGAGTTCAAGGCTCTGATACCACTTGTCAGGATCGAAATTCGAAACAAGAATTTAATAAACACTCAGAAACTATGTTAAAGAAGTCGCGGAAAAACACTTTAATAGTAAATCAATCAAACAGTGTATGAACTCAAATCACAAGTTATATTGAATTAACTTAATGATTACACACAAAACCTCAATCTGTTGAACAGGCTCAACAGACGTTTAATACTTCTCTATTGAAAGGACTACAAAGAACCTTGAGGTTAATTCTCTCTAAACGTATTCTATCAAAAACTATTATCAAACTATCATAGACTTCTAGACTATATATACAAAACCGATTAGAAGATAATTACAAAAGAAATATTGATCTTTAGCATCCATTCCATAAGTATCTTCATAATTATCTTCAGCTCCTAGTCTTTCGCTTTAAGTCTTCAATCCATCTTTATCTTCATAAGCAGTATTAACTTCAACCTCACCAGTATTAATCATCCAGCAGCATTAATCTTCAAGCAGTACTAACTACTAGCAGTACTAACTCTTCAAGCAGTACTAACTATTCTTCTAGCAGTACTAACTTTTCAAGCAGTAGTAATTCTACTAGCAGTAGTAATCTTTCAAGTAACAGTATTAAAGTATTCAACAATAGTAATCTTCAACCTTAGCAGCACTATCTGAACTTAGCACATTTCAGACACAACAGATTTTATGTCTTTATCATACTCACCAGGTAAGGTGAGTGACACCCGGTATGCATTTAGTAAACAACCGTTAATACTTGTTTGGACAATTAAGGTGACAAAAGTTAAAAAACTGAAACAATTATGGTACTTTTGTAAAACAAAGAAACCTTAGAGGCCAAAATGTGAGATTTTTCCAACATATTAGCCGGTTCCATTAATGAAACCCTAAATCCCTAAATCCTCAGACCTTTTCTATATCTGCTGACCATGGTACTTCTTCGATCCTGTAAGTTTGTTGATCGTTCTTTATTATCAAATTCTAGTTCCATTTCCAGGGTTTTATTCAATGCCTAATTTTCCTCAACAAACGCACAAACCCCTTCGATTCAAAGTCATGATTTACTACTGTATAAGCGAATTTCACCGACGGCAATAACGCCGAGGACTTCAATTGTTCCGATTCTCGATCAATGGTTACAAGAAGATAATGAAATCGTAGTTGATAAGCTCAAAAACATGATCAAAGTTCTCAGGAATCACAATCGATATACGCATGCTCTACAGGTTAGTAAATGATTTCATCTTGGCTTGTATTTAATCCTATTACATTACTAGTATGTATGTGAAAGTTAGGCTACATTTCTCCTCGTGGATGCGTTCTAGTGGTTATTCCAAATTTTGTTCCACAAAATTTGATAACAAATTATTACATGTATAAAAAGTTGAAATTTTGTCGGCGATGATAAATTTTGGTGTGATCTCATAGTTAGTTTTAAAGGGTTTCCTTTTCGTAGCAATGAACTAAAGCAAAAGATGTAGCTCTTTTTGTTATGGGATGGATTTAGTATAAATTGTTTGTATAGGCAACCCGAAAACTTATAAAAAGCAATTTATTGTAAAATTACCCAATGCAATACCTTTCCGCATAGTAAGCTATTCGAGCTTGGCTTGAAAAATTACTACCAGGCTCGGGCTCGAATAACTTTTTCGAATTAGGGCTCGAGTTCGAGCTTGAATATTTTTTGAAATCGTTTATGGGTTCGAACTCGCGATCGATTAACTCGTTTTTTTGGCTTGAGCTCGATAATTTTTATATTTTTATTGTATGATTAATGAACATATGAGCTTGTTTGGAACGGAAAAGTGTATGCTAGAATGGCTTGGCTCAACTCGGCCCGATAAATTTAATCAAGTTTTCCAACTAGATGAGTCTAACATTGGTGTTATGAAACTCGGCTCGTTAAGTTAAAACGAGTGCTATTTTGTGTTCGGGAATTATGAAGCTCGAGCTCGAGATAAACGAGCTCGAGTAGCTCATTAAAAGCTCGAATCATTTACACCTCTAGTTGAGATCATCATATTTTATTTTACGTTATCTTGAATTTTGTCCTGAGTATTGCACTAAGAATTCTGATTTCAGCTGTCTGAATGGATGACTAACAGAAGCTACCTTGATCAATCATCGGGGAACATTGCGGTTCACTTGGATTTGGTTTCAAGAGTTCATGGTCTGGAACAGGCTGAGAAGTACTTCGATACCATACCAGACTCCTTAAAGAATTTTAAGGTCTATGGAACTCTCTTAAACTGTTACACATTCAAGAAATCATTGAAAAAAGCAGAGGCCACCATGGAGAAAATGAAACAGTTGGGGTATATGACTTCACATTCCTACCACAGTATGCTCAGTCTGTATAACAAGACCAGAAATCATGAAAAGCTAGGCGCACTCATTCAAGAAATGGAAAAAACAGGTGTTCGCTATCACAGAACAACATATTACCTTCAGTTAACAGCATATGCCTCTTTCGACATTATGGCAATGGAGAAGCTTCTTGGTTATATGGAAGCCAATCCTAATCTCTCCCTCGATTGGCGTGTTTACATCATTGCTGCGAAGGGATACCTAAACTTTGGTCAACATAAAAAGTCCCGAGAAATGCTAAAGAAATCAGAGGGATGTGTCCATGAGAATACAAATGGGGTTGCTTATGAAATTCTGGTCACCATGTACGCTAATCTGGATGAAAAGGATGATGTTTATCGTATATGGGATTTATACAGAAAAAGATGGAGAAAAATAAATGATAAAGGGTATCACCATATGATAAACTCGTTAGTGAAGTTGGACGGCATTGTTGGAGCAGAGAAGATTGTGGCCGAATGGGAATCTGTAACAATGTCGTTTTTCTTCTGGGTACCTAATATTTTGGTCAATGCGTATAGCAAGAAGGGCGATTGGAAGAAGGCTGAAACTTATGTAGAGAGATTAGTTGGTATGGGGAAGCAACCGCCTACAAGCACATGGGATATTTTGGCTACTACGTTCTGTAAACATAGGCAGATGGAGAAGGCTGTGGATGCAATGAGGAAGGCGATTTTGAGTCATCACCATGATCATTGGAAACTAAATCAAGTTACTTTGACAGCGTGTTTGAAGTATTTGGAAGAGAAGGGCGATATGGAAGTAGCAAAGGAGTTTGTAGAAGTAATTGATGGGGATACTGATATAAAAACCAAACCAAACGAACCCAGTATATCCCGCAAAGAGGTAGGATCTGTTGGATGGGGATAATGATATGGGATCTGTAAATGATGAAAATTCAGCCGCGATTGGATCAAGTTATTGAAAATTGAAGGTCAGTATTGACTTTGGCTTTTCATACTTATTCAAAATTGATAGTTTTGATTTAGTTGTTTGATATTGAGATCGAATGGTTTAGCTAGCTCTCAAGTTGTTTACATTTGAAAAATGAAAATCCCACAGGAACTCGAACCACCCATGCTACCTGTTTTCGAACCACAAAGACATCATTTACACCCTCAAATAGGTTCATAATGCTTGAAACCTAGATGTCACATGTCTTACGTTTGAATTTCACATATGCTGTCAACTCCCCAGGAAGCACACTCACTAGCCGAAAGGTCTATATGTTCAGGTTTTCTCAATTAAGACATATCCGGAATAAAGTTGGTTTGTTTTATGAGTTGAATAAATAGGCTGAATGATTAAAATTACCATTTTACTCTTCATACTTTCTAGGGCAACGATCTAAATTTTTAGAGTAAATTACATTTTTCGTCCCTAACGTTTGTCATTCTTAACGGAAGTAGTCCTACAATTCTTTTGTTACATATTTGTAACCAACGTTTGCAAAAGTTACAAACCCAATGAACCAGTCAATGTCGTCCAACCATTTACATCTATGGTTTATCTTGAGTGGTATCTTAAATGAAATTAAGTGCAAAAAGACAGATGATGGAAAGTTAGTTCGTATAAATTGTATAGAAATAAAAGTGTATGTTGTTTCACCGGTGATAGGAAAGTTATTTGGTATAAATTGGTGTGAAATAAAATAGGGCAAATTGGATGAAAAAGTATTGTACTTTATTTCATTTAAGATTTTACATCATAGGTACCAAAATGAATGTTTTAAAAGTACGTTACTCAAAAATAGGAATCAACATAAAGTACAATACCTTTTCATGCAATTTGCCCAATAAAATATGCGTAACTTAGGATGTAGTTTCAAAGTGAAGGACTACTAATGTGAGTACACGGTAAAGATGACGATAGTTTTCATTGGTGAAAAGCGTATGAATAATCACAACCTGTTTAGCATAAAGTACTACTCATAAATGTATAGAGTTCTCTCTCTAAAAAAAAACCCTTGTGGTTCTCCATAGTGGCTTAAGGTGTCTTCTCCGGCCAAGCTTTGGCCATTCTCTGTTCGTACATTACGCTCGTTCCTACTTTCTTTTAGCTTGTCTCCTTATCTCCATCTTCCCTCATGGCAATGAACCAAGAAATTATTGACAACCTCACAATCCTAACCAACAATCTGCAAGTAACCCAAACCCAACCCTCATCCGAAGTGGAAGATGCTACAGAGATCATCAACGTTCAATCTGTGGAGGATCTCCAACTAGAAGTCTTCGCGGAATCCACAATGGTTACTAGAGTATTTTCAAGAAAAGGTTGCTCCGTCTCCTTTCTCAAAACGATTTTTAACTGGATGTGGAAATTTAGAGGCCCATAACAGGTTCTATATTTGGGAACCGACGACATGAGCTCATTCTTCGGTTTCTCTTTCTCAACCCCGTCGGACCAAGTCTGGGTTCTTCACAGAATGTCGTGGTGTTTCACCGACGGGTTTCTCATCGGGACGTCATGGCCTATTTCAGGCAATCGGAAGGACGCTAAGCTAGACACGGCACCACTCCATCCATCCATCAACAATATTCTGCTAAGGCTCTTCACGCAAAACAATCTCTCCTCTTGGATCAAAATGGCGGACCCCCATGCCGAGCTTAAATGGAAAGGATCAAACCTCGACATGATCCGTGCTAGTACCACAACCCGAGTTAACCTCCCAATCGACAAACGTCCATGTGTTGGTCTCTTCATCACTTTCGAGGGACGGAAAAAATGGCTTCATTTCAAATTTGAAAGGCTTCTGATTATTTGCTATAGATGTGGTATATGGGGACACGACAAACAAGATTGCACGAACAAACTCGTGGAAATTAGAGACCCGGATGACCCGAAAAGAAAACTCATACAACTTTTTGGTCCTTGGCTTTCCGGTAATTACGTCGGAGATTGTTTTACACCCATCTATGGCAAAGACGAATGGAGAGTCGAAGAGCTAAAATCTCCCAAGAAAGTTGCTATAAATACCAAAGACGTTGGACACTCCATTGCCGGCAACAATTTCGGCAACTCTCCCCTACCGTCGGCATCCTCTACCCAACAAGTATCATCACATCCGGTTTCTGATAAGGATAAAAGTAAGATTACCTTCTATTTTGGAAAGGTCAACCACCCTGAAACTAGGAACCATCACCTTTCCCACTTCTCGACAAACCCAATTGCTAAGAAAGTTAATATTGAAAACCAACCATTTCCTTTGGTCAAAGACCTCTCTTCTATTAAAAACAACAAAAAGGAAAAAGGATGGATGGCCTCACATGACCGTACCTGTTGTCAATTTGGGGAACATACGTCTCAAAAAAGACAAAGGGGATGGGACAAATGTCATTTTTTCCCCTTTGGAGGCTTCCAAAAGGACTACTCCTCTCTATGACAAACGTACCCTACCCTCTTCCCTTTTAACTATTGAACCTACCACCCTCCCATCCGTCTTGTCAAACCAAAAAGTTGACCCCCCCATATTCCCACCAAATTAGTCGTACCCACCCATCCACATGCAACCTTTAAAGATGAACCAACCCATAATTACCCTACCCATGAAATATGTAACCTTTTACCCCAAACCCACAAAGTTGTCACTAATAAACCCCATGCAAACCATCCTACACCCCACCAAGCCATGCAAAACGTCTCTAATAATCCAATGCAAATTGTCGCTAAAAATCCCATACAACCCCAAGTTCCCACTATCACACACCCCTTCGACATCGGGCCCTCAGAGTCCGCACCCACCCCCAACAAGGAAACGTATCTCCATCAAAGACAAATCCCGGAAGTTCAATGGGAAGAAAATGAGGGTCGGATTTGGTCGACAACACTGAAACCGACGACCAAGCCGACGATTCCACCACCCTTGTGAAGGACACTCTTCTACAATAAAACACACTAGAGGCGGGACTTGCATCGCAAGCCCGACTACACAAATGATCATCATCAGTTGGAACTGTCGAGGCCTCGCCAACCCTCGTACAGTTCCAGTTCTTCAGGAGCTCGTTCGTAGTTCTCGTCCAGATGTCCTTTTTCTTTTTGAAACCCTTGTTTCCCAAGCGAGAGCATCTAGTTTAAAATCTCGTTTGGGCTTTAGTTGTTGCTTTGCAGTGGGATGTATGGGCCACAGTGGTGGCATTTGTGTTTTTTGGAATGAAAACTATCATCTTTCTATTTTGTCTTACTTGCAAAATCATATTGATATGGATGTTGTTGATACCGTGAATGGTCCTTGGAGAATCACTGGATTATATGGATTCCCCAAACGGAACCAACGTAGAGATTCTTGGAACCTCCTAATAACCCTTGCGGACGTGTCCAACCGTCCTGGGGTGGTCGTGGGTGACTTTAATGACCTTCTCTCTCAAAATGAGAAACGGTGTCTCATCAACACCCAGATCGGTGTATTTGCAGTTTTAGAGATTCCTTGTCGGATTGCAATTTAATAGATCTCGAGATGCATGGTTTTCCTTTCACTTGGTGTCGGTATAAAGGAAAACCTAACGAGATCTATGAACGTCTTGACCGTGCGGTTGGAAACCATCTTTGGACTAATCTTTTCGCCAACTACCGGGTTAACAATCTCGTCGCCCCTATATCGGATCATTCCCCGATTTCACTTCAAACGCAGGTTCGAACCTCCTTCCCTCCTTAAAAACTTTTCATTTTGAGAATAAATGGTTTCAGGAGGAGACATTTGAGAGGATATTCATTGAAGCCTGGAGAACCTTCGGCAATTCCGACATTCTTACAAAGCTTTCCAAACTCGCCAAAGTTCTTGACAAATAGGGAAGAAACCTTAATGCCTCGTTTAAAAACGAGATAAAGGAATCCTATTCCAAGTTGACTACCCTTCGGATCTCGAGAGACGATAGTGCCTCGACGGCTTATGAAGAAGAAAGGCATCAAATTATAGCCACGCTTGCTAAGGAGGAAGCTCATTTGCGGCAAAGAGCTAAAGCACATTGGCTCAAAGAAGGAGACCAGAACACAAAAAAATTTCACGCCTTTGCAAGCGGTGTCGACAAAGAAATCGAATCCTCAAGTTGAAAAACGATGACGGCTTATGGATTATGGACCCGGTCAAAATTCATAATCGTGTGACTGACTACTTTAATCGTACCTTCTCGATGAGTTTCGGAATCCCGGATCGGATCACCAAATATGAGTTTCAAAATTGATATTAGCAAAGCCTATGATCGCTTGAATTGGGACTTTTTGCGACATATGCTAATTGCCTTGGGGTTTCCTCCTCATTAGGTTAACATGATATGATGAACGTTGAAACCATCAAATATTTTGTTAAAGTTAACAACGAGATGGTGGCCCTATTGTTCCGAAAAGAGGTATTAGCAAAGCCTATGATCGCTTGAATTGGGACTTTTTGCGACATATGCTAATTGCCTTGGGGTTTTAATGAAAGCATTAGAAATCCAAATTTTATAGTTCAAACTTATAAGTTCTAACCAAATCTAAAACATTAAAAATCAAAAGTATTAAAAAGAAAACTTATAATATATATATATATATATATATATATATATATATATATATATATAGGGGAAGGTTCATTTGAGAAATAGCATATATATGAGAAATAGAGAAGTCATCTTGACCATTGCTTAATATGACGAACGGTCAAGATCTGACGGGCTGAAATTGTACCACGGAATAATTGCGGTCATACGATAAGAACTATGGAACTGTTCAAGGGTAATTTTGTAATTTTAACACCTAGATGAATAAAGGCGGCAAAAGAAATTATTACACTCTAAAACACTCATTACACTAAATCATCGAAACCCGTCGATAATTCAGAGATTATCGTTTCAAAAATCACACAAAATACACAGATTCATTAACAAAATCTTCACAAATCGTTTGAAGTTGCTTAAGCAAACATCAGGAAATGGCAAAAGCACGAAAGGATTCAACGAATCGCCAAGAACAACATTCTGAAAATCCAGAAAAACGGTAAATCCAAAACGAAGAAGATGAAACGTTGAAGACGATGATGAAAGAAGGTAATGTACAAATTATATGTATTTTTTTTTGTAAAATCATTGAATAATCAACATAAAACACTATTATATTCAATGAATCTATGTTTAGACAAATAATGAAAGCATTTAACAACATTTTAGGGTTTAAACAAACATGGAAAAAATATTAATGTACATTTCTCTTCATTTTTTTATTACAGTGAAGAGCTCAAAGGTTCCAAAGCTAAAAATAAAGAGAAAGGAAACAAGTCAAAACACAAAAGGTGTAAGTCCCGAAATCAAGCAATTAAACAAGATAATCAAGATTTGACAGTTTAAGAACAAGATCTAGGGAGAGAGTGTAGAGAGAGAAAGCTCCAAAGTCGTATATCTAACAAGATCAACAATACAATGGCATGAACTCTCACACCACAATACTCTCATATGCCTTGCTTACATACTTACATCTAATACAAACACTCACATAAAATGTATTTAAACAAGGTTGACTTATACAAGACTTGACTAGACTTTGACTTTACATGACCTTGACTTTTCTACTTAAATCATGGATACAACTATGCACTAACAATCTCCCCTTTTGTATTCAAGATTTAATAAAAATTTGACAATCGTCTTCAGCTCTTGATTCTTCAAACTTTAACTCTGACGACTTTAAACTTTGAAGCTCTGACATTTTTCAAATTTTCAGCTTTTGAAGAATCTTGAAAAGTCTTTCACAATGTCATTGTAAAGCATCAAGTCTTGAACTTGAATTTGAAACTTTGAAACTTCTTGAACTTGAGGCATCTTTCAAAACTTGTATCTTCATCTCTGTAATATCTGAAACTGTCTTCGAAAAGCAAACTTCCTTGATTCATCTTTAACTTTCATCTGTCTTGAACATGAAATTATAGAAATTTCTCCTCCATTTTGATAAACTTTCATCAATCTTTTCAACTGACTTTTATCTCCCCCATTTTCTTCAGAAGATCTTTCAAACTTCACTTAATCTTCATCTGACTTGAAAATCCAGAATTTCTTCCATTTGTCTTGAAATCTCAAAATATCTCCCCCTTTTTGATGAACTGTGAGCAGCAAAATCATCAAAACCATTTCAAGTCATCACAGTCTTTGAATATTTATCTTCCCCTTTATGATAAAATAACATTCTCTGCCCTTTATGAAATGAAAATCTTCGTTCTTTTTGATCTGTGAATCTGTCAATTCATGAATTGTATATTCCCGAATCTTTTCAAATTCAGATATAATAAACGTTGTAACCTTGAATCAACAAATGATACAGTTAAAATGTCTGTAAGTAGCACGGAGCCACTTGGTACAACGAATGTACATTGGAAAGGAGTTTTTGAGATGTTCACTCCCACAGGGCTTCCATTCAATCATCAAAAAACCACAAAGGAATTTTCTATGAATGTTATGACAAGAAAACATATTCCTTGTGTGTACGTGCAAGTGTAAGAAATGATTGAAGCTACTCAAGTTTTTTTAGGCTCAAATTGTGTAAACTGTTGAGACAACAACAAGTATTACATGGACTCAATGTGCATGAAAGAGGTGCGAAGGTGGAGCAAACTTCCTTCTTTTTCAATATCTAAATATTCCGAGTGAATATTAGATAGCAGATATGATGCGTCCCCAAAGAAAATGAAACATTTCTTTGTTAAGAAAGAAACAAGTGGTTGGTGGGGTAATTGCAAGAGTTGGCATGGGCTCACTGCCTTTTTCAATGATGGTCACCAAAGAATGTGAACCAATCAGTAGATGTGGTTGCCCGACTCAGAAAGTGGTTGGTGTAGAGTTTTGATATTCTTTTAACTATGATCTCACACCCTCTTTCTTTTTATCATTTAAGCTCACTTCTAACCAAACTCTCATTTACATTTTTCCGCTCCACACACTGAGAAAAACTCAATCGGATGAGTTGTCTCCCCCACTCTTTGATAATGACCCCTCACCCCTCAATCACTCTAGGATAACTTCTGGGGTAGGAAACACTGGTTAACGTGAATCCATGGAAGTTCTGTTTAGCTCACACAAGAATCCCATGTAATTTTGTCCAAAAAAGATGTGTTGTTCAACAGTTTAACTTGAACAGTTAAGCACATGATATCATTGTCATATAAATGTATTCTCATCAAATATATGAATGAAATTTGAGCATTTGAACAATGAAGATCTCTCAAAACAAGGATATTAAATGAATGAAATGAAATCAAGAGAATTGTTTTGAGAATCTGACAATGTATCAATCAGATCAATTATCACGAAATATGAACGTAAAAGGTTAGGGTATCAAAGTACTTGACGGTTTGTTTATATGAACGAATATAAACAATTTAGCAATGAACGCTCAAGTTGAAATGATGATTGTTTCTCAATAACAGTGAATTACAAACGAGGGTATTACCATCGAAAATTGATTCTCTTTGAGACATGGTAATAACAATTTCAAATGAAGTACTGAACTGATGTGTATGAATACTTGACAGTATATAGACAAGATAATACATAAGTATTGATCTTTGGAAACACACGGTCGGTTAAACAGTAAAGCTCAATAATGAAAAACATTTAAAATCACACTTCTTAATTCATGAAACCTTTTGAGAATAGAGAAGTGGTTTAAACATTTAAGAAAACGTTTTTATGCTTGAAAGTTGTTCTTCTTTCAAACAATCAGAGATTAAGATCAGAAGATACTTACATTTAAGCTCCTCCTCAAATTATGATAAAATGATTTATATTCTGATAAGCTCTCCCTGGATATTTGCATGATATCCTTATCTTTAAACATTGAAGACCGAGTCCTAAATTGATGTGTTTAGAAGTCTAAGTTCTTTAACATTGTAGTTTGAGTTCTAAGTTGTAGTACTTAGAAGTCAATATCTTTGACATTAAAGTCCGAGTTTTGATCTGTTGTAATCAGAAGTCTATGTTCCTGCTCCCCCTAAACCTGTGGTACCTGCAAATTAGATTTAATAGGTTTTGGTACCCACTGGTATTTGGGTCTTGGTAGGTTAGAATTAGGAATCCACTTCTCAATAGATTAAAATCTTTTATAATCATATTTATGAGAAGTTATTCTATAAGATCCGTACCAGTGATGAGCAGTTTTTCTTTGAACAAAGTCATTCTCTCCACAATAAGAACAACATATTTTCTTTTGAGCAACCCTGATCAAATGATTAGTAGAATAAAACATATCAGGTTTACCAAAAGATTTACCTTTATGCGCATTGTTCTTTTTGGTGTTTGTTGTGGATACGAATGATTTGTCCTTCTTCTTCTCATCAAGAGAACCTTTTACTCTCCACACCATCTGTCCTTTCTTAGAACTCTTTCCAAGAGACTTTACATAGAAGCTTGCTGAACTATCAACAGATTTGTCATAAAATAGATTAGATGGACGAATCTGATTTGATTTGACAATGTTTGGTTTGACACTGTTCTTTTTGAAAACATTTTCATGAATGGAACTTGAAGTTGTTTTAAAAGAACAAAGTGATTCGGTTGAATTGTCATAAGGTGATTGAGTAATCACATAAACAGAAATCTTTAAGACAATTCAACATTTGCAGCTTCCAAGTCCTTTATCTTTTTGGATTGAATGTTTCTTTCTTCAAAAATAGTGTCAAACTTTTTCTTCAAATCAGATCTAACCATCTGTTCTTTAAGAATATCTGATGATAGAACAATTATCTTGGATGTGAGATTAGATATTTCATTTTCAAAGTTTTGACGTTCTAGCTCAAAATCTTTTTCCAAGTTCTTGTTCTTTTCAGAAATTTCTTTGAAAATTCCAACATTTCTCTTTTCAATATTTTCCTTTTCAATCTCAAAAGACTTTTTCTTTTCTTGAAAGACTTTTCTTTCTTTTTCAAGTAAGTCTTGTAACACAGAGATTGGTTTGGGAAATTCAATAACTTTTTCTTCAAGAACTTGTCTCTCTTTTGCAAACGTGTCTCTTTCAGTTATTATGATCTTTTCAAATTCTGACACTTGCTTAGAGAGTTTCTTGCATCTTAGCTCCAAATCCTTTTTCTCTTGAAGAGTTTTATTTGAAAAGTCAGATAGCTTTTGATTAGAAGCGTTCTCCAGATTTGTTTTGTCTTTATCTACTTGGAGGCTTTTCATCAGATCAACCTTTTTTGCTTCCAATGCAGAAATTTGATCTTCAAAAGCTTTAAACTTGACATGTAGATCAACTGATTCATCTTTAAGTTCAGCTGTCTTCTGTTCAGTTGACTTCAGCTTGCTTTGAAGATTGGTTATCTTTCTCTCTTTTTGCATGATTATTTTCTCTTTAACCTCTATAATATTTTCTTTCATTCCAATTTCTTTCTCTTTCTCTTTAATCTCTTTCTCTCTTGCCTTGATGATACCTGTAAAATCAAATTGAGAATTATCAGTACATTTTGCACATTTAGAAGTTTTCTCAGAATTTGAAAATTTAGCTTTAAACTCCTGAATCTGATTTAGAAGCATTGAATTCTGAATCTTCAGTTTATCCCGTTCAGCTTCTATGGCAGGTATTTCAGGCATATACAGTATAGCAACATCTCTCCCTGATAAAAAAAAAGTTAGACATCTTGATATCTAGAAAATAAAATTTAATTCAAAATGATCGTTAACAAAAATCAGAAAATTTTGATCACTATGAAAAATATGTCCCCCTCCGCAGAGAAATTTTTTTCTGACATATTTGTTATAGCACAGAATTGTTGGATTCAAGATCATAAAGATTGAAGACAAAAGTTCAAGAAGTCAAAGGCTGAAAAGTCAACTCTCATCAAAGTCAAAGTCATTTGTTAATAAAAGTCAAAGTCGACATTTGTATTTGTTTGTTTCTTGGTATTTGGTAGTGGGTATAAATAGTCTTTGTTGTTTTTGTAATCAGTATGTACACGTATTAGAGAAGAGGCAATAGAATATCATTCTAGTGAGAGAGTTTAGAGAGAGAAAGCATATGAGATTGTAAAATGTGAGATATGTGATTGAAATCAATGAATGTGATTTAGATTCTCATCTTGATTGTGTTTGTGATCAATTAGAACTTGAATATTGGGAATAACAATTGGTATTAGAGCAGATCCAAAAGTGAAATCAGATCAAGAAAAGTGTCGACTATGTGTTCTTGAACGAGAGATTTGATTTTGGAAGTGTTAGTGCAATTTTGTTGATGAAATTGATTAGGTTTTGTTAGAAAAATGTAATAGATTGAGTTTGTATAGAAAGATTTGTGAATTACACTGTAATCAAGTCGAATTTTTCGAATTCTTTTGGTTTTTATGTTCATGAGTTCTTGACACTGAGTTCGAATCAAATTTGTAATTTTTGAGTTTTAGATCGAAATTCCTGCATTGTAATATGTTCTAGTATTGTAATCGAGCATTCGTTCAAAGTTTCAAGCCAATTGGACAAAGTTTGGATCGAAAACAAATGGAAAAATCAATGTTTGGTTCGACTTTCTGAAGAACACGCTAGATCTCCAAAACGCGCAAGTTCATCGAACAAACGCGCAAGACTCATCCGCAAGAATGCGCAAGTCGAAGGGAAGATTTTGATCAAAACGCGCAAGTAACGATTAGCGAGTTCTAGAAACACGCTGATCGAAGTCTTCGAGTTTGGAAAAGTTGGAAAAAATTTCTAAGGAACAGAACGCGCACGTAGTGGTTAGCGAGTTCTACAAACGCGCTAATCGAAGGGTGGGAGTTTGAAGAGGAATAGTGATCTGTGAGTTCATTCGACGTGCGAGTTTGAAATTTCAGGAAAAAGTTCTAAGTGTGGAAACGCGCAAGTATAGTTAGCGAGTTTGTTCAAAACGCGCAAGCTTTGACGAGCGAGTTTTGGAAACGCGCACGCCTCAGTTAGCGAGTTTCGTCGTGAATAGTAATATGCGCGTTTAGGCGTTAGCGAGTTTCAGTAGGAATAGTCACTTGCGAGTTTCAGCGTCAAGCGAGTTTTAGCTATCTGCGAGTTTCACTTTGAATAGTGGTTTGCGAGTTTCTGTACTTCGTCAAAATTTTCAAAACTGTAATATGCTCTTTAAAAGTGAATTTTTTTTCTCTAGGGGCGTTGCCCCTCGACCCCGCAAGGGCGTTGCTCCTTGACCCCACCCGTTAACCGGGTAGCGGGACCCCCGTGCTAAGTCTGCGGAGGGGGACATAGTTCTGATTGTGATTAAAATTTCTGAATTTTTATTTCAAGTTTTTCTGTATTTCTTGAGATTTCATATTTTGGATTAACGATCATTTTTGTCAAGTTCTTTTTGAAACAGATATTCAAGATGGGATATTTTTCTGTTGATGATGAAAAGAAGACTGAAAAGCTCAAATTAGAGAATATGAGTCTTGCTTCTTCAGTTGATTACTACTCAAAGAGGTCAAAACGATATAATGATGAAAGGAAGCTACTGAGAGAAGAAGTCAGTGCGTTAAAGAAAATAAATGAAGATCTGCTGAAACAGACTTCTGGGCTTAATGAAGAAAAGGTCTTGTGTTTGGAAGCTGAAAATACTGAGTTAAAGAACAAGATCTCAGAATTAGAAGATCACATTGTCAAGTTTCAGCAAACAGGGTGTGCTAATGAAAAGAAGATCTTTGAATTAGAATTTCAACTTGTTGAAGAAAGATCAGTCTTTGAGAAAGAAAAGAAAGAGTTTGCAAAGAAATTTTCTGAGTTTTCCAGAAAATGTGTTGATGAGAAGAAAACAGTTGAGCTGAAATGTTTAAAACTTTCTCAACAAATCTCTGATTTTGAGAAAGTAATCATTCTAGAAAGGGAAAAATTTTCCATAGAGAAGAAGTTAATAAAGCAAAAGAATGTTGGGATATTCAAAAAAATATCTGGTCAGAGGAAAAATGCTGAAATGGGCTTTGAGGAAGAAAGAAGCTTATTTGAAGCAGAGATAAAGAAGCTAACTGCAAAGCTATCTGAGCTATCTACTTGTGTGCCTAAAGAGCAGGAAACAAAGTCTGAATTTGAGACGAAGATTGATCTTATTGTAAAAAAAAGAGACAGTTATTCTTCAAAGGTAAAAGAGCTTGAAAAGATTGTTTCAAAGGTGGTGGTGACTGAGCACACGACTCCAGAGTCAAAAATCCACACACCTAGAAATAGTTCAGTTGGTTCTAACAAGCCAGCATCAAGCTCACAACAGCAAACTGTTTTTACAAACAGGTCAGGTAAATCTTTTGATAAGATTTTTACATCTAATATTTTCTATGATTGGAAAATAGATAGTTCAGGTACACACAGAAGGAGAAGAAAAAGATATGGAAAAGATAAGCTGCCAGTTGAAGATGAGAAGAATGATGAGAAGAAGGAAGAAAAGAAAGGAAAGAAGGAAGAGAAGAAAAGTAACAAATCATTTGTACATGCATCAACAGCCAAGAAGAACAAAGTGCTGACAGGTAAACCTGATCTTGCTTACTCGAGAGATCAATTGATCAGGTTATCTAAAAAGAGGTATTGTTCTTATTATCATACTTATGATTTTGTTCATAAATCTAGTGATCATTACTGGTATGGTTCTTACTCAGTTACTCCCTTAAGAACTGCAACTAACATTAATGGACCCAAATACCAGTGGGTACCAAAGCCGAAAACTGATTCTGTGTTGCAGGCACCAACTTTCAAGGGGGAGTACATATTTTTCTGAAATTTTTGCATCCGATAGATATGACGAACTACATTCCAAAAGGAGTTGTAGATCTCTATCATGTACTTTATAACTGACATATTTTAGATGCATAATTTCAGGGGGAGTAAAAGGATTATGATTTCTGATTACTTCTGATCAGAACTCGTATTTTAAAAGTTTTATTGCTTTATGTTTTTAATTTTTGAATAATTTTGTGAATAAATTTGTTTTGACTAGACTTTAAGACTTGTGCAGGATGAGAGAAGCTGACAAGATCATATCATTATGACTTCAGCTTGACTTCGTGAGATTTAAGATTGTGTGGAACGGTAAATTTTTTATCTTAATCTCAAATGTATCTGAAAGAAGGACAACTTTCAGATATAGAAAACATATTCTTAAATGTTCAAACCACTTCCTGATTTTTAAACAGATTTTATAATTTGGAAGTGTGATTTTAAATGTTTTCATTTTATTTGTGCTTACATGTTTACAAACCGTGTGTTTCCAAAGATTAATACTTGCGTATTGTCTTTTCTATATACTTTCAAGTATTCACACACACCGGTTTCAATTTTTGTTCATGTTCTTACCATGTCTCTAAATTGAAACAAATTTTTTTATGGTAAGACACCCCGCTTGTACTTCAAAGAATTTTGAGCGATATTTCATTTCGAAGCGTTTCATTCAAGAATGTCTATATTTTTGTTTCATATAGACTATATCTGTTATTCTTGACCATGAGCCTAATTGCTATATCATTTCTATTTGATAATTTCATACAATGTCAGATTTTCAAACAAGTCTCTTGTATTCATGTTCATTCATTCAATTAACTTGTTTGAAATATCTTCAATGTTTTAAAATGCTCATATCTTCATGATTATATTTCTGAGCATATTTACATCTGACATTTGTATATGAGTTTAACTGCTATAGTTAAACCATTTAAGCAACACATGCTTTCTAGGATTATATGGGTTCTTTGTGCTAGGACTTCCATGAACTTCTATGATATCACGTTAACCAGTGATTTCTACCCAATAAGTTAATCCTTTAGAGATTGAGTGTGAGGAGTCAAAAAGAAATGAGTGTGGGTGTGATGAGGTAAAATGGAAAAGAGAGTTTGGTTAGTAGTGAGTTTAATGATTAAAAAGAAAGAGGGTGTGAGGTCAGAGTAAAAGAATATCAAACTCTGCACCAACTACTTTCTGAGTCGGGCAGCCACATTACTAATGTTTCACAATTCTTCATGAATGTTATTGAAACAGGCAAATAGCCCATGCCAACTCTTGATAAAACCCCACCAGCCACTCATTTTCTTCTCAAAAAGAAAATGTTTTATATTTCTCTGGGGACGCAGCATATATTCTATCTGATTTTCATTTGGAAAATTTGGATATTGAAAAATAAGGAAGTTTGCCCCACATTCGCACTTCAATCATGCACTTAGAGTCTGTGTTTATCTACTGTTGTCTCGGTGGTTTACACTATGTTGAGCCTTAAAAAGCAATCATTCGTGCTTAATTCTTTCTACACTTGCACGAACACACAAGGAATTTGTTTTCTTGTCATAACATTCATAGAAATTGCCTTTGTGGTGTTTCGATGATTGGATGGAAGCCCTGGGGGAGTGAACATCAAAAAGCTCCTTTATATTGTGTATTCGTTACACACAGTGACTTCGTGTTACTGACATGCATTTTAACTGATTCATTTGTTGATTCAGGAGTTATCTTTCTTACTTTGTCTGGATTTGAAAAGATCTAGATGAATATCTTGGTTACGGATCAATGAATCAGAGGCTCTTGACAGATCAGATTGGTCACAGACATTTCTTGGAGAAAGTTTTGATGATATCGATGCTCAAATCATCAAAAACGGGGAGAAGAGTTCAAGAAATGTTTGAAAGAGTTTGAATGAAAAAGAAATGTCCGAATGAAGAGTTATGTTAAAGTTGAGAGAAAAATGTTCAAGAATTGGTTGTTAAAGAAAGATTGTTGTTCAAAGCCGAAAGAATTCAAAGATTTCAGTTTGTTGAAGATAATTTGCTGAAAATGAAGATAATTTATTTCAATGTCTGAAAGAGGTTTGTTTATAATCTTGAGGGAGATTGTTACTATTTTTTAAGATCAGACGTTGGGAAGATTGTTGAAAGTTTTTGAAGACAAAGCTAAAGAAGAATTTCATTGTTCAAAGGGGAGTTCAAAATGAGCTTAAAGATTGTTGAAAGTTTTTGAAGACAAAGCTAAAGAAGAATTTCATTGTTCAAAGGGGAGTTCAAAATGAGCTTAAAGAGAGACGATCGCATTGCTAAATCTTTTAGTAATGATCTTGATCCAAAGGGGGAGATTGTTAGAGCACATAATTGTTGGATTCAAGATCATAAAGATTGAAGACAAAAGTTCAAGAAGTCAAAGGCTGAAAAGCCAACTCTCATCAAAGCCAAAGTCATTTGTTAATAAAAGTCAAAGTCAACATTTGTATTTATTTGTTTCTTGGTATTTGGTAGTGGGTATAAATAGTCTTTGTTGTTTTTGTAATCAGTATGTACACGTATTAGAGAAGAGGCAATAGAATATCATTCTAGTGAGAGAGTTTAGAGAGAGAAAGCATATAAGATTGTAAAATGTGAGATATGTGATTGAAATCAATGAATGTGATTTAGATTCTCATCTTGATTGTGTTTGTGATCAATTAGAACTTGAATATTGGGAATAACAATATTGAATAATATGCTTGAAATGATCGTTCCCAAAATATTCGGATAAAATTTGACTTGAAAATCAAACATGAAAATAAACTTGAAAAGATCAGGAAAAAAATTTCTAAGGCAAAAACTCGCAAAACACTTAAACTCGCAAAACACTGTGGATTGAACTTCTCGCAGATAGGCTTATGTGTGTTTCAGTTTTGCGCAGAACACTACATGCGCGTTTTAGGTTTGCGCAGACAATGGTGTGCGCGTTTTGGCTTCTCGCAAATGTCTACTTGCACGTTCTTGAGCGTGCGCGTTTTATACTTAGAAATTTTTTGCATTTTAACTTCTCGCAAAATGAATTCTTGCAAAACAATAGAACTCGCAGATCATTGTGGCAATTACTTCGCACAAGTAGGCTTGTGCACGTTTCCACTTTGCGCAGACAACTACGTGCGTGTTCTTCGTTGCTTTGCGCGTTTAGTGACGTGCGTGTTCTTCACTTTGAATCTTGCGTGTTTTTTCAAATCTAGCGTGTTCTTCATCTGTGTTCACGAATTCGATTCAAAAACTTCAATACCTGCAATTAAGACTTGAAAATGCACAGTTATGATCAAAAAGTGAAACTAAACACTTTCTTAATACAATCTTTAAGCTAAAAACTACAAAATCACATAGAATCAATGAGATAGAGTGTTCGAACCATTTTAAACCGAAAATCACAAAAATCTAAAATTGAATGAGAATTATTGCGAATTTCGTGATACGATCTATACAAGAAATGTTCTAAAATAGTAATCGAACACTATGAACCCATTATCTTGCATCAAAAACAATTTTACATGAAAAAATTTGATTCAACAGTGTTTTATCAGAAACGTTTTGTGTATTCTTCCAAAATCAAGAATTGATCCAATCCAAGTGAATTTAATCCATCTGAATAGTTTTGGTCTGCTCTGATACCAAATGTTAAGTCCCTGAGATCATGATTGATCATTACAAGGCCCAATACAATATAAAGTTGATTACTTTAATAAACTTCTAAAATAGAACATATTTATGTTCTAACAGCTTTGAGTGTTACACTCAGGGCCGTTCTTTGGGGTGTGCGAAGCGTACCGCACAGGGCTTCCGATCGCCGAGGGGCCTCGAAATATTTTTTTAATTTTTTTACTTATAATAAAAATCACTATATAAACAATTTAATGCAAAAGTTTAAAGAATAACAGATCTAGTGCAATGGCAAAAGGCACGTGCGTTGTGTATGCTATGTTTCCCCTGTGGCTGAAAACCTGGTCTGCAAACTTTTTTTTAATTTAATCTTGTTTTTATTGCAAATAAAAAAAATAGATTTGTCTTATCATAGATTTTTTGGTATACATTTAACAATTTCTTTACTTTAATTATTTTTTTTGAAAATGACTTAAATATATTATTTTTTATTATTCTTTTTACTATGATAATTAAATTAATTATATAATTGTTTTTAAAATGTTTTTTATACAATGTATCATCTAAAATTCAAATCTATAGCTCTTAATTTATATGTTAACCTTTAATTTTGTATATTGTTTTTCTAAAAAATGTTTTAAGATGATAAATTTATAATATATTTTAATAATATAAATAATGTTGAAATTGTAAAAATAAAATTGCTATTGGAGTTGAATGTAACTTTTTTAGAGACATTAAATTTAGATTGTCTTATTTAGAAAAAAATATAAAATAGTTGATAGAGATGTTCTGAATAACGTTAGATGTTTAGTTTTTTTTAATGATATATCTTATATTTTTCTTCGAATATTTAATAGATTTAGATTTTTTAGTATTTGTCGATTTTTTCGGTATGTTTTTTGGCACACTTTTGATTTTTAATATATTGATTTTTAATGATGATACATTCTTGTTGATATGGGTTTTGTGAAAACCGATAATGGTTGATCAATTCTTTAGAAAGACAATTGTTATTCATATCTCGTCCCCCACTTACATACCATGTTATTTCATATCTCCTACATCATCACAAACCCTTTACTGGAGGAGTTATGAAAGTTAAAACACTAAAATTAATTAAAAGTTAAAGAATCAATTACAAATTTTGAATCCACACTAAAATAATAACATTAAAAATTAAAACTTAGAGTCAAAAGAGAATAAAAAATGGACAATTTGATCAAATTCAAAAATAAGTTATCGGTAGATTTATTATAAGACAAATATAATAAAAAAATAATTTAATAAAGAATATGAAAAAAATTAAAAGCACATTTAGTTTTTTGTACAGGGTCTCCAAAATATCAAGAACGATCATCGTTACACTTTTATACCCAAAGAGTGATTTGAGTGTTTTGTTTTGAGTTTCCCATTTTGAGAGTGTTCTTGAATTAACTTGTGTCTAATTGATTGTGTGTGCTCAATAATTGATGTTGCATTGCAAATCTCAAGTTCATGAAGTTCTATGCATGTTGATATCTTCATCTGACTCCATTTTACTATTACATGCTAACATAAGTCATTGTCGGGATCGACAATAATTTAAGTGTGGGAGAATTTGATAATTACCAATTTTAAACATATCATAGTGTCAGATTTACCTCAAGTTAATGTTGACTTGATGCTTAAAAGACCCCTATTTAGTTGAATTAGTATCTTAGGGGGTGTTTGGGATTGCTTATTTGAAGTGCTTTTTAGCTTATTGCGATTTGGCACCGGAGATAAGCACTTTTAAGTGTTTGGATGGGGAAAAATGAAAAGAGCTTATAGCGGTGCCAAATCGCTGAAAAGCTGTTTTTGATAAGTCATTTTGTTCTAACTTATCAACTTATTTGAAAAGTGCTTATTACTTTTTTGGTTATTTTGTATGTATAAGCAATCCCAAACACTTTTAAATAACAACTTATTAACTTATTACGTTTTGGTACCACAATAAGCTAATCCAAACACTTTTTTAAAAACTCCGATTTGACACCACATAAGTTAATAAGCACTTTTCAAAATAAACATAAGTTGTTTTAAATAAGCAATCCCAAACACCCCCTTAATTATGTATATAAAATTAAAGATGAAAAGGGACAATATAATGGGTTTGGGGTTTCTTTTATATAGACGGTTCCAATAAGATTTTATACCCCCTCTATAAATATCTAGTGTGTGGCACCGCACCTTGTGCGGTGATGGAAAATTTTTGTTTTAAAATAAAGAAGTACGTTAAGATTAGACGTTTGTTACTTGACAACTAATGAAAGACAATGTAAAAAATGGGACTGACATAATGTTTCAAATTAACTCTTTTAATGCCAAAGCTATTTCAGGCTTATGCATCTCTATACACAATTGGTTGCAAATACGCCTATATTAACAACGGCGATCCAACCAATAAATATGTTTTTCTTGGTAGAAATATACTACGTCACAACATGGAATAATATTAACAAGTATCTATTGAGACTTGTTGTTTTTATGGTTTTGTCATGTATGAATGTTTATTTAATAAGTATACAAATTATTTATTTGCTATGTCTATAATTGACTTCATATTGTATGCAATCATCTTCATCTTGTTTTTCTCTCTTTTATTATCAAGAAATTAACTTTTGCAACCGATATTTATGTTCTTCAATAATTGGTTTATTGATGCAATATTCACTAACATTCGCCAATGAAGAACAACAAACAACCTTCGTACTCTCATATTCGTAAAGATATAATTATACAGGCACAAAAACCTTTCCAGAATTCTCTTCATAGTTATTAAATCAAACTGAACTGAAAACATTAGCCATTCAATCAAACTATGCAGCTTGAAGTAGTCGAAACCTAGCACAATGTAATGATTTGGAGTCAAATACATAATATGTTTTGTTTTGTGGGTCTGAAATTGCTTAATTACCTCATGCAAGTGCCACAAAGAAACATGGTAAAGCGTTTCATATGCCTATCTCGCCCAACCTCCATTCATACTTGTAACAAATAATTCATTTAAAAGTTAATAAACCTTAATGTGAATTCATAGAGACAGAGACAGAGAAAGATGGTTGCTTACCGCCATGCCAACACGTAGAGAAAATGTATCAAACACCTCCACATAAGAAAAATCTTCATCTTGTAAGAACTCATGTACTTTTCCCAAACGATAAAATTTTATAGTTTTGATTATAGGTACAAAATTAACATATAATGAAGTAGAACACCATTTGCCATGAGCATAGGAATACAACCATGGGCTCTTATCAAGGACGCCAAAATTTGCAATTTCAATAACAAATTCTATAGAATCTCGTAATCACAAAAAATATCAAAATTTTATATGAATCTATGTGATTCAGTCGTAAACAAAATCACATCCTTTGATAACGAATCATATTACTTGAAGAATATAATGTTTACACACTTGTTTGAGATGTTTGCGATCGAATGTTTTGTTCTTCCCAATAGAGAATTCTTTGAGCAATCTATTTCTCTTTCATGTGTACCTCAACTCCCTATTTCTTTGATTGAGATTTTAAGACTTTAATAGAGAAATGAGTAATGAAGAGTTAGAGGTTAAACTTGGTATGCAAAATAAAAAGAAGTAAAGGAAGAAGCAAATGAAGAGTTGGAGGTTGAACTTGGTTGGCAAAACTACAAAAAAAACCGGCAAATAATGAAGCACATGCTTTTTATATAAGGGTAAAAAAGTCATTTAACATATTAAACTTTAAAATAAATCAAAAATATGAAAAGTTTATAGCCTCACTTCCTACTCCATAAATGTGTCACCTCATTGCTTTTGGATCTTACTTTTATATATATAAAGATTATAGTTGGGTCAATCAATTTGAGTACCTTCATATTGTTTAACCTAAATATGCATCACTAGATTTAGCTTTGAATCCACAATTGTTCTTAGTTTTATCTTGGTAGTAAGCATTGCTTCAATTGGTAATCGTGTTAATTGATAGTAGTGTAGGATTGCTTAATCTAGTCTAAATGGTCGGCGTCCGATCATTGGCTAAGAATGATGTTTATTTAATCTTAAAGCATCCGATAATTGAATTCTACGTTCGTAACTAGATTAGATTAACCCGTTAGAAATCAGTCACTGAGTTTCTGTTGTTGATCGACGCTTGACAACCGGTGTATTAAGAAAAATCATTTTAATTTCACATTTTATGAACAAGTCTATGATACACGGTCCGGTGAATGATTTACACTCATTGCTAGTTTATAATTATTTGTTTTTCGCTTTAATTTCACATCTTTAGTTTAGTATCTCAATCCCCCCCCCCATTTTACATAAAGTGGAGAAGGTGTGACACCATTCATATCCAATCCCTATGGAGTCGATCCTACCTTAATAGGATTCTATTATTTGTCGGACTCGACACCCATCAAATATATCATTTAAAATGAAAGTTTATGTATTTTTGTAATTTTAACAATTTTTTAAAAGCTTTTAATTTCTTTCCTTTCCTTTCCTCAACATCTGGGAGAAAAGTTATGGAATGAAACTTATCATTATTTTGCTTTTGTTTCCTTCCATTTCTCTCCTAAAAAAATTTCGAAAACATGAATTTTCTTTTACTTTTCTTCCATTTTCTTCATTTTCCTTTCCTTTCCTTTATAATAGAAGTTTCGAGAATACAACATATATGCTAATTAACTAATTGATTCTCTACATTAGACCATATGTTTAAGAGTATAGTTTCAAATGCAAATGTAACAACAATTTATACCAAATACATTTCATCGACCGTTGAAAAGACATTCAAGTTTTTTAATGGCAAAGGGAAGAGACCACTATCGGGCTTCGGCATTGCCATCACCCAGCCGAGTCACGTTCATAACATTAAAAGAAAGGTTGTTACAAGCATTGTTAATACAAGGATTAAGAAATTGGGGCATGCTATCAAAAGAGACATTGCGGTCAAGATTACAAGCGTGTCTAGCCATTAAATGAGCCGCTTCGTTTGCAAGACGGTTGATCAATGAACGGAGATGTGATCTTTTGAATTTAGGATGTGTATAATGTCCTTGATAATGTCTCCGAACTCCGAATTGTCAATGTTCGTGTCATAAATCGCTTCCACTACTATCATGGCGCCGGATTCAAAGATGCCATGACTGTTGTTACGGCTAGAAATCCAACGGAGAGCTTCACGAATAGTGATGGCTTCACACTCTCTAGTGGAGGGGAGAAAATTACACGGGGATGCGAAAGACGAAACGAAGGATCCCATGTTGTCGCGAAGGACGACACCGAAACCCGCACGAGAATCCGAGACAAAGATTGTTGCATCCACAATGCATTTAAGAAATCCATACCGAGGCGGTTGCCAAATAGTAGTGTGTGGAGGATCGGGTGGACATGGAAACTGACGAGTGGAGGACTTTGAAGCCGTCCAATCCGACAAGGAAAGCCTAGCATGATGAATCACCATAGATGGGTCATGCGGGCCATCGTTCCGGAGCACGTCATTTCGACGAAACCAAGTGCTCCATAAAAGTATGAGAAAAAAGTCCCGGGATTGACCGGTGTTGTTATGGATGAACTTAAAAATAAACTCGTGGAAGGAATTGGACCACATAGCTAGATCCTCAACATCATTCCCAAAGCCAGCCTCATACCAAATTTGCTGAATCAAAGGGCAACCGACCAAAGCGTGCCAAACGTTTTCCACATTGCGGTTGCAAAAGGGGCAATTGGTCGAGATCCTAATTCCCCTCGATTAAAGGGCGCTTCGTGTGGGCAAAACATCTCTAATAGCTCGCCAAGCGAAGAATTTGACCTTGCAAAGAATGTTAGCATTCTAAAGATTTTTCAATCACCACATAAAAAAGGATGAGAAGTCAGGGTGATTAACTCCGTGATAGTACGATAGCTAGATTTGACGAAATAAATTCCATCAAAGGACCAATGCCATATGAGAGTGTCCTCACGGTTGTCGGAAGGAGGTAGACCTGGTAAAAATTGACACGACACGCTAACCCGACACGAACTCGACACAAAATAAACGGGTTTGGGTAATACATTTCAAATCGTTTAAGTAAACGGGTTGACACGACATGACACAAAAATTAAACGGGTAAGGTCAGAGTCAAAAATTTCAACTCGAAAATGACCCGTTTATATATATATATATATATATACTACCTTATAATGCATTTAAGCAAAACTCTTAATTACAACTGACAAAGCAAAAGGTACTACCATTTTATGCATGAAATTGAAAAAACTATGAATTACAACCTCTAAAACATAATGTACAAGTTGTTGATACACTGACTTTATCCATGTCACAACCATGGATGAGGGGCTTGTTGAAGAAAGGTTCAGACTTTCTTTCTAAGAAAACAAAAAGTCAGGTGCCTTCCTTTGTGTCTGTTTCTCTCCCAATATAGTGTCTATTTTAAGGTTGGGTTTCAGCCTTGCAGGCAACTACAGCTGGGTTGTTTTAAGACCTTGGGTTTCATTCAAAATTCAAATTTAAAATTACCAGTTTCCAATTTCCTTACTCTGCATCTTTGGTAGTAATTAGCTCTCTCCTGATTCAAAATTTTCAAATTTTCAAAATCTTAGATGTCACTCCTCTTGATCTCAAGCATCGACGAACACAGAAATCAGAAGCATAACCGGATTCGAACGCTTACAAGGTTACATCTCAACACCACGAATGCTGGCAGCCCTCACATACAGAAATGAACCAACGAGTTTTAGATTTGGTTTTTGAAGTCAATGTTTCCGGAACTAATTTTCCTTGATCAAGTTATTATATTTCTAATTTATTTAGATTTGGGTAATTGGGTTCATGAAGTTATCCTCCACTGTATCTTCTATTTCTTTATACCTTTCAAATTTGTTAGTAACTGGATTTTTTTCTTATTCATTTAGTTGCAAAAACCTACGTAAAGTGTAGTGTTTATTTCATGCTTACAAAGAAAGCCATGTATTGGTCACTAGATATGTGTGGATTGTTTTTCTAGATTATTGATATATTTTTTAGCTGAGCTTGAAAGAGGAGGAAAGGTTATGGCTCAGCTTGAAGTTGTGGCAGAGGAAGACGCATGACTAAATAGACAATCAAAACCAGCTGTAAATAAACTCAAAAAGTTTCTTCTTTTAACAGATGTACTAGCCAAGTAAGTGGCATCATCTTGCATAAATGCTTTGTAACTATGTTACTTTATTTACCTTTTTATTTTTCATGGCATGAAACAACTTCAATTAGTGTTCTAACTTTTTTGAAGAATTAGCTTGAACCCCTTCCAGATGGAAGCTTGCCTAATATGAACATCTGAGTAGAGATATTGGAGATCTTTACTGAGGTATACACATATGATCAAAATGTTGTTTATGATATGTCTCTTGATTTCCTTGTAGTTTATTCTTTCATATTTAACTACCGTTAAGAATTTGGTTTGCAGACTCTATCACGACAGTCTTACCCGGTGAGTGAAAGTGACGACTCTAACCCGTTAAGAGCTTAGCGAATCAAAATGTTGCATATGCTGATGTTTTAATGGATTAAAATTTTACCGGTAAGTTAAGTGAAAGTGTTACTTTTACTTGTAAGCGCTTACTGTGTAAGTGTAGGGTAAACAACCCTTTAATCAACATATGTCGGTTTAGATAGGAAAGTACAAGTTGTTGGTCTATGGGTAATAAATGGGTATTGCATGGGTAAGGTGGTTAGTAGCAATGTTTTAAAAACCGTTTTTTTTTGTTGACCCGGTGTGGTGACCGGGTCACGGTCCAACCGGTTCAACCGGGTGGTTGACCGGGTTTCAAGAAATTTTATGTATTTTTCATTGTCTTGTATATATATATATGTATATATAAAACCAAGAATTTGATGTCCACAAGTTAAAACATTAAAAATACACATAACAAAAAGTTTTATATCAATCCAAAAACATTAAAAAAAGCACATAACAACAAGTTTTACATCAATCCAAAAACATAAAAAACACAAATATATGAAATTGATTTTTTTAACCGGATAAACCCGGGTTTTTACCGGTTCAATTAGACCGGTTCAACCGGTTCTATCAAAAAACCGGCGGTTCAATCCGGGTCGTAATTTCCCAAAAAAACAGTCGTAATTGACCCGGTCTCTTCATCGGTTCCCGGTTCAACCGACCGGGTCAACCTAGGTTTTAAAACATTGGTTAGTAGTATTACACACACACATACACACACACACACACACATATATATATACTACCTTATAATGCATTTAAGCAAAACTCTTAAAAGACAAGTCACAAAGCACAATGTACAACCATTTTATGCATAAAACTCAAAAAACTATGAATTATAACCAAGAATGCATAGTGTACAAATTCTAAATACAGGACCACCCATACCCATACCCTCACACTGAAATCTCTCTATCCCTTTCACCACCGAAAATGGTCTACCACCTGGGTTTCTTTCTTAAAAGAAAAGTCTTTCCTTCTATTTTCATGCATACCATCTATATCTTCAAATCTACATCTTTATGAGTTCCCAATATTTATCCAAAAGAGATAAAAAAAAAGATTGTAATTTGTATTTCCAAAGCAATTTTACGATATGAAGAATTTCCTAGAGTGTACCGAAATTCAAATTCAAATTGAAATCATCTCTCTACATCTACTCTTTCCCAGATTGAAATCATCTCTCTACATCTACTCTTTGCTTTGTCCCATATGATAGATTCAAATCAGCGCTCGGTGTCTACCTTCAGGCTTTTGCTCTCCCTGAATCTTGATTTTCCAGGTACTATCTCATCACTTAGAATGGAAAACATTGAAGTATTCACAAACCTTTGAAGGAAAACTTTGATTGAAAATGCAGATTCGAGGTGCTATCTCTATCTCTCACTTTTCTCAAACAATTGACGTAAGATTTGAATTAAACTCCCGGAACAAGCTCACAAACAAACTGAGGTAAGATTTTGATTTTGTAACCTAAATCCATACTCTTCCATGGTTTTTGTTCTTCTATTGTTTTTTTCTTATATGGTACTTTTTTTCTTCATATAGAGACGGTTTTGAATCTTGATCTCCGAAGGTAAGATCCATTCCCATTTTGTGTCGACTTTGAGGCCAAAAATGCGATATTCGGTAAAATATTCGTTTAAAAGCTTATCTTACATGGGTTTTTGAGGTGGTTAAGTTTTCAACAATGATGACGATAATATGTGATATTATTAATATTTTCAGTTTCTTTTCTTTTGTCAACTATTCAAAGCAAGAAGGGAGCACAATCAAACCAACCTATTTGTCAGCATGAATCCTAGCATCAACACCATTACAAACTGTCATTCATATTTCATGGGCTTCTTCATGTGTGCACTCTTAAAACTTAGCTAGAAATATAAAAACTAAGAAAAGAAACGGAGTAAGAAATATTTCACCAAGGATCTAAACAATGTTATTTTCACTGTTGTTGCTTACTAAACTTTGCTAAAATGTGAATATCTATCTACATTTATATTTGAGTTTATTGTTATTTCTTTGTGTTCAAAGGGGGTTTGTCTATAAGAAGTAAGCAAATGTTTTAAAATCTTCCATTTATGTTATGCCTAAAGTTAATTTCAAAGTTAACACACTGTTTTTGTTTCCTAATGCTTTCCATAAAAACTGCATCAGTGGGTTGATTTAAGTATGTTATCATAACATTTTTAAGAAGGTTAATGCTATTACAGTAACCATGTTTCCACAAATGTTTTCTGTATTAACCATAGATAGATCATGCTTTGTTGAATGCAATTTTTTGAGATTTACTTTCTTTTTCATGGCATTTCCCTTCATAAACGCATCTAATTGAAAGGCTAATGTGGTTTTATCAGGATTTTGTGTGATTTTCCTTTTTGCAACTTGAGATGAAAGTGTATGGACGGTATGATTCATCTTGATTATAATTATTAGATAGAAATTAACAAGGACGGACCTATAGTGGTGCCAACGGGGGAACGTGCCATCATATTGTTTCCCTTGTAAAAAAATTTAGGTTTGTGAAAGGTGCAAACTGTCAGGAACTTAATTCTTAACAAGAATAAACACTCAGAAACAATATTAAAGAAGTTTGCGGAATAACACTTTAATATTCAATGAAACAGTAAAACAGTGAATCAGAATAACAACTTGTAAACTTTATTGAATGATTGTAAAGCTACAAGATTCAACACTCAACCTCAATATTGATGAACAGGCTCACCAATACAAATTGTACTTCTCTAGAATTAGGATTATAAACCTTGAAGTTGATTCTCTCTATGAAAACAAAAACTCAGAAAATTCTATATCTTCTATCAATTCTAAACTATTCTATATATACTAAAGATAAAAGATAATTACAAATAATAAAAGATCTTCAGAATAATCTTCCATCTTTATCTCCAAGCTTTCCATAATCTTCAATCTTGATCTGCACGAATCTTGATAATCTCTTAAGCATCATTAAGTCTTCAGCAGCATTAATACTTTGAGCAGTATTAAGTTCAGCAGTACTAACTACTAGCAGTACTAAAATTTCTTAGCAGTAGTAACTTCACCTAGCAGCATTAATCTTGACTAGCAGCATTAATCTGGTTCAGCAGCATTAACTTCAAAAGTAGTAACCAAGTTCTTCTAGCAGCATTAACTGTACTTGTGCAATTCTGAAATTCCCAACAATCTCCCCCTAACTTGACTTTTAGGAAGAGAAGTCAAGTTCTTCAGATGTTCTTTTAGATGCTCCCAAAACTTCATAGCTCATACACTTGTAATTGCATCCAACCCCAACCTCTGATTGATTGTTCTTTGAATCAAATACTTTGCCATTTCTGAATTTGGAACATATCCAAGCTTCTTCTTCAACATTGCATGTAACTTCAATCTACTGTGGTTGTACACTCTATCCACTAGGAAGCATTCTATGTGATTTATGTCCATAGTCAGTGCATACACTCCACTAGTTTCATATAGAGTCTAGTTGTTGACAGTTTTAAACACATTTCTGATCACATGCTCCACTTCTTCAGGTTTGAACATCATACAAAGATACTCCATCACAAGTTTTGTGATTGAAATCTCTGGAGCTTTCAATTGATCTGCATACAACTTCATTCCTATTTCAAACATTTCTTCTAGATCTGACCTGTAACATGTTCTGACAATCTTTGCCCAAGTATTATACACTTCATACTTTTCATCTTTTCTTTTGAGCCTGATATACTCTTTGCCATCAACCTTCATTGTATCCCAGAGAATGACCTCAGGAGGCTTAACACCAACAGGTTCATCTGTAATAGGTTCAGGCACTTTGTCCATCACTACCATGTACAGATTCACATCATTAGTGCTTGATGGTTCTTTCTGTTCAATTGACTTAGGTGCCCCTTCTTCTTCAGCAACCTTCTCAGCTTCTTCTTCAGCTACTCTAGGCTTCTTGGCTGATTTTCTTCTGGCCATCATTTTGGTTCTTTTTAAAGTCCTCAGACTTTCACCAAGAGTGGCTTCTTTCTTTGGTGTTTCTTGCTCATCAGGGAAAGGTTTTTCTATCAGAAAGTCATTGCTTTCTTTCATTCTCTTCTCCATTTCCACTCTTGCTGTTTCATTCCCTTGAAGCTTTGTCATCTCTGAATTATACAACTCTTTAATCTGTTCAAATGTCATTTTTGAGAACATCTCCTTTCTGACTCCTACAACACCTTTGAGAAAAGTAACCATCTTGTTTCTCTCTTGAGTACCAAGGTAAGTCTTTGAGGGTTGTCTCTTCTTTGCAGCCACTTTGAACAACACAGACTTCTTCAGGGTGGCAGCTTTCTTCTGTGCTATTTCAGTTGCCAAACTTTGTTGATAAGCTTTATTTAACTCTGCAGCCAGAGCCTTAGCCATCTCCCTGTCTTTTTCAACTTGAACCCTTTCTTCTTGCTCAAGATCATCCTGAATCTTTCTGGCCAAAGCTTCATCTGACTCAACCAACTTTTTCTTTTTAATTGGTTGATCAGATTCCACTAACTTTGCTTTGCCTTTATCTTTTCTTACCACCTTCTCAACCCTTGCTGTCTTGATAGCCTCACCTCTTTCTTTGATGACAACTCCTTTGGCCTTTGAGGTGACCTTGGGAGTATCATGTTTGGCCTTGATCAAAGTTTCTACTATCTCAAGGTCTGTTAATACTTCTTGCACTATTTCTGCTGCTTCATTCAATTCAGCAGTATTAACAGTTTCTGCTGCTTTGCTTGATTCAGCAGCATTAACAGTTTTTGCTGCTTGCTCTTTTACTGCTGCTATGCTTGCTTGTTCAAAATCTGATTCTTTTTCCACTGCTTGTACAAACTCTGTTTCAGTTTCTTGCTCCCCCTCAAAATCAAATTGGTCTTGCTCCCCCTTATCTTTGGCATCTTCCATGTTGGCATCAGCTTCTGACTCCCCCTTTTTGGGAGCATCAGTCACTGGTTCCCTTCTTCTGAGCACAAACTGTTTCTTCTTCTTTTTCTGGATCAATCTCTTCACCATTTTCTTCAGGTTGACAATCTGTTCTTGTTGAGACAGAATGATCAGTTTCAGCTCTTCTATGTCTTTTCCCTGCTTGATTACATCCATGTTGATGTTGCCCATTGTTTCCATCAATTCATAATAGTCATATTTGTCCACACCTTCTCCAGGAGTGTGACCCCCTTTTGAAGGATCATGGGATCTTTTTGTAGTAGAGGTCTTCTGCCTAGCAGAAGCACCTGCTACCCCCATGGTTTCTTGGCACCTGGGACCTTTGGATGATTGCTCATCCAAAGTTGCCATGGGGAAGGTCTTATTTATGTTACCACTGACCTCCTCTATGTTAGCAGGAGTAGTGGCAGCCTTTGCACCCATATGCTCATTCATCTCCTCATTGAGCACCTCCTTGGGGTTGGGAGACACCCCTGTGGTTTTCCTGTAGATATTCTCTAATGTAGAATTCTCCATTAGAGGGCTTAAAGGCTCTATGGGTGAAGGTACAAGAAGGGAAAGAGCCTTCTTTACCTTTTTCCTGATGTATGTATTGATTATTGGTGAAGTTGGTTTTTGAACAAGGGACTGAGGGATTGATATGGTGATGGAAGGTTGGGATTGGCTTTCAGTGGGTTGGTCTAATGAGGGCCTTGACCCTGAAGCCATACCTTCTTCAGTGTGGGACACCACCATCATTGTAGAGAACAATGGGGTGTCAACTCCTTCCGAGTCCAATGGAGATCTCTTCATGTTTGAAAAGACCTTACCTTTGGGGATTTTGGGTACATATACCTCATCAAAGTGAGGCACATCCGTCAATTCATGGGTTATAACTACCTGTACAAACCTTGGGTACATATAAAAACTCTTTTTGTTTCCCAAGTTTGATACAAGGTCACTGAAAATCATTCTTGAAAAATTGTACTTTCTGGCAGTGGCCAAGCAGACCAAAGCATAAGCAATGGTACTGCTGAACTCACTCCAGCCAGTAGTCTTTTTAGAAATGCAGTGCATCAGGGTATGAACAAGAAAATGCCATTGGGTATAAAATTTAGCTTTTGAGAATTTGAAACCACCCAATTGGCCTCCATACCCCATTTTGACAGATTTGGGAACATGTCCTCATTAGGAATAGAAGTAATACCTGCAGCATCGTCTAGACGTAGACAGATGCGTATCACCTCTTCAGAAACTGACAAGGGTTTGTCACACACCCTTGTCTTGATTATCTGCACCCCATTCTCTGTGACTACTGTGGCATTCGCCCAGAATTGTCTTTGATGCTCTATGTAGATTGTTGGCGATACTGTAAGAGCATGGGCAATGTGGCTGGACTTGAGAAAATCCACAATCTGGTGAAATCCAGCAGCTTGTTTAGGCTTCTGTAGCATTGCAATCTCGTTGTGCTCATCAATGAATGCCATGGATGCCATGTTAGCTTGAGTGTTCGTGCCTGAAACTTACTAGGAGCTTGAGAGAAAAGGGTTAGAGAGCAGATGAATAGAAATCAAAGAGTCGTTATGAACTTTTAGGCAGGCAAAAAGAGTATTTATACGATTCAGGACATAAGCATTATTAACTCCTAGCAGTATTAACTGAGAGCAGTATTAACCACTAGCAGTATTAACTGACTAGCAGTAGTAACTGAGAGCAGTATTAACCACTAGCAGTATTAACTAGCTAGCAGTATTAACTGAGAGTAGTATTAACCACTAGCAGTATTAACTAACTAGCAGTATTAACTGAGAGCAGTATTAACTTCTAGCAGTATTAACTAACTAGCAGTATTAACTGTGCACTGGCAGTATTAAAACTGCACTGGCAGCATTAACTATACTTACACTTTTTGAAGCTTGAGGTACTCTGAGCAAGGTAATAACTTCCTGAGAAAGATGTTAGTAGCACCAAAGAATAAACCAATAACAGGTATGAAAACACTTTTTAAGACATGAGCTCATTCAGAGTTGATCATGCCCACACTTGTGACCAAGAATGTGAATCTACCCATATCAAAAGCTTTAGTGAATAGATCAGCAAACTGGTTGTCAGTATGAACTTTAGCAACTTGAATTAGCTTCTTTTCATTATAATCTCTAATAAAGTGATACCTGATCTCAATGTGCTTTGTTTTGGAGTGCTTGACTGGATTGTTAACAATGCTTATAGCATTGCTATTGTCAATGAAGATTGGAGTGTGAAGAAAGGTTACCCCATAGTCCAGCATCTGATTCTGAATCCATAGAACCTGAGAGCAGCAACTTGCAGCAGCAATGTACTCAGCTTCTGTTGTTGATAAGGACACTGTGGTTTGTTTCTTACACTGCCAAGATACTAGTCTTGCACCCAAAAGTTGACATCCACCTGAAGTAGACTTTCTGTCCATGTTAGCACCTCCCAAGTCACTATCTGAATATGCAATCAAGTCAAAGTTGGATTCATACAGATACCAGAGACCTAATCTAGGTTGCCCTCTTAAGTATCTGAAAATCCTTTTAACAGCTTGAAGATGTGATTGCTTTGGCTTGACTTGGAATCTGGCACACAAACACACTGGAAACATGATGTCTGGTCTTGAGGCTGTGAGATACATGAGAGATCCAATCATTGATCTATATAGATGGACATCAACATCCTCCCCCTCAAGATCAGCAGTGATCTGTTTATGAGTCTCCATAGGTGTGCTTGTTGGCTTTGAGTCTGTTAAACCATACTTATCCAGGATGTCTTTCACATATTTTGATTGGCTTATGAAGATCCCATCTTTCTTCTGTTTCACTTGAAGCCCAAGGAAGAAGGTAAGTTCACCCATTGAACTCATTTTAAAGCTCTTGTGCATCAACTTTTCAAAGTCTCTACACATCTGATCTTTTGTGGATCCAAAGATGATATCATCCACATAAATCTGAACAAGTAGGATGTCCTTCTTACTTCTTTTAATGAAGAGGGTCTTGTCAATTATTCCTCTTTCAAACCCATTCTCCAAGAGATAGGTAGACAGTGTATCATACCATGCTCTTGGGGCTTGATGAAGACCATAAAGTGCTTTCTTTAGTTTGTATACTCTGTCTGGATATGATGGATTTTCAAATCCAGGGGGCTGACAGACATATACTTCTTCATCAATTGTACCATAAATAAAGTCACTCTTCACATCCATTTGGTATACCTTGAACTTCATGTATGAGGCATAGGCTAGAAATAGCCTAATTGCCTCTACGCTTGCCACTGGAGCAAACACTTCTTCATAGTCAATGCCTTCTTCTTGAGTGTACCCTTGTGCCACAAGCCTTGCTTTGTTCCTGATCACAATGCCTCTCTCATCCTTTTTATTCCTGAAAATCCACTTGGTGCCAATAGCTCTATGACCTTTTGGAAGGTCCACCAAGTCCCAAACTTCTTGCAATTTGAACTGCAGTAACTCTTCTTGCATAGCTTCTATCCAACTAGAATCTTTCATTGCATCATAAACCTTCTGTAGATCCCAGTGCAGTGTAATCACAAGTAATAATGAATAATGATGAACAGATTATAGGCCACAGCAACTAGTCATACGATTGATATAACTTCAAAGGGTTAAGGTTTACAGAGAGAATTTCTGATAAAGGTATGTAAACCTAATGACTAGAAAACTGAATAATGAATTTCTAACCTTTCTAAACTGTTCAACCCTAATTATGAGATAAATAAGCCTTTATATACTTAGGCTTTACAAGCAATTGGGCTTATGGGCTTGGGCCCATCTAACAAATTAACTGTTAAAGAATTACATTTCGAACCCTTATAAATACTTTATTCCACTTTCAACACTCATGACTTTCAGTTCTAACAATCTCCCCCTAAAGTTGAATAAAGCATTTAACAACTTGATAAGCTTCAGGCCTTGATCTTCTTTCCCTCTTGAATCTTTGAAGAACTTTGGTGTTGCATGTCTTCATGACTTTCCACGCCCCCCCTTGAATAAAGCTCTTGTTCTTCATAGTATCAACTTTGTAACCAGATTCAATGTATAGTAGCCTCGACTGAATGCACTATCAAGCAGCTTTTAACTGTAGAAACTCAATCACATCGGATCAGCATACAAGAAAGATAATGTGAGAGTTACTTGACATTCCACGGTGCAAATTCAGTTTAAAACAAAGAATCTGTCTTTGAACCGCGAGTTGAATAGACTTTCAGCTTAAGAACTTGTTTCAATCAGCTCGTAGGAGGAATGATAAACAAATTTGTAGCAGACACCATATGATACGGGAAAGAAGAAATAAAATCTTTGAAATCTTCATCTTTGAAAATTGAAACAACATCTTCATCTCTTTGATCTCTAGACTGTCTTCAGAAATAACTTTCTTTCTTTAAAACTTTGAAATTGAACAGAACTTTTTCTCCCACTTTTTGATGATTGTGAGCATCAAGATCATCAAAACTTCTTCAATTTCAGCACTTTCTTTGATCTACCCTTTATGATAATTTAGCATTCTTCCACCTGTGATCTGAGTATCCGTCAATTCATGAAATGTATATATCCGAATCTTTTCAAATGCAGATATATTAGGAATGGTAAACCTAAATCAACAAATGATACAGTTAGTATGCATGTAAGTAGCACGGAGCCACTTTGTACAACGGATGTACTTTGGAAAGGAGTTTTTGTGATGTTCACTCCCCCAGGGCTTCCATTCAATCATCGAAAAACCACAAAGGAATTTTCTATGAATGTTATGACAAGAAAACTCATTCCTTGTGTGCTCGTGAAAGTGTAGAAATGATTGAAGCTACTTAGCTTGATCAGGCTCAAATTGTGTAAACTGTTGAGACAGCAACAGATATTACACGGACTCAATGTGAATGAAAAAGGTGCGAAGGTGGGGAAATTTTCCTTCTTTTTCAATATCTAAATCTTCCGAGTGAAGACTAGATAGCAGATATGCTGCGTCCCCAAAGAAAATGAAACATTTCTTTGTTAAGAAAGAAACGAGTGGTTGGTGGGGTAATAGCAAGAGTTGGCATGGGCTAGGTGCCTTTTTCAATGATGGTCACCAAAGAATGTGAACCAATCAGAATATGTGGCTGCCCGGCTCAGAAAGTGGTTGGTGCAGAGTTCTGATATTCTTTTAACTCTGTTCTCACACCCTCTTTCTTTTTAACATTAAAGCTCACTTCTAACCAAAATCTCTTTTTCATTTTTCCGCTCAGCACAATGAGAAAAACTCAACCCGATGAGTTATCTCCCCCACTCTTTGATTTATGACCCCTCACCCCTCAAATCACTCTAGGATAACGTCCGGGGTAGGAAACACTGGTTAACGTGAATCCATGGAAGTACTGTTTAAGTTCTCACACAAATCCCATGTAAGTCCTAAAACAATAGTTACTCAACAGTTTAACTTGAACATTTAAGCACAGAATGTATGATAACACTGTCAAAATGTATGCTCATAAGATTTGAGCAATTGAAATTTGAAGATTTCTCAAAACAGATATATTGAATGAATGAAATGAAATCAAGAGCATTGTTTTGAGAATCTGACAGTGTATCAATTAGATCACATAAAATGGATAGGGTATCAAAGAATTGGATATTTTGTTTATATGAACAAATATAAACAATTTAGCAATGAAAGCACAAATTTAGAAATAATGATAGATGTTTAACAACATTGAATTTCAAGCGGGGGTATTACCATCGAAAAAATTGTTTCGCTATGAGACATGGTAATAACAAATACAAATGAAGTACTGAACCTGTGTGTGAATACGTTACAGTATAAGGATAAGACAATACGCAAGTATTGATCTTTAGAAACACACAGTCAGTTAAACATTAAAGCTCAAGAATTGAAAAACATTTAAATTCACACTTCTAGATTCATGAAACCTTTTGAGAATCAGAAGTGGTTTGAACATTTCAGAAACTGTTTTTCATGCTTGAAAGTTGTTCTTCTTTCAAACAATCAGAGATATAGGATTAGAAGATATTTACCTTTTAAGCTCCCCTTCAAATCACGATAGAACGATATAGATCTATTAAGCTCCCCCTGGATATTTGCAAAATATCCAGGTCTAAACGTTGAAGAACGGGTCCTGATCTGTCATGTAATCAGAAGCCAAACTTCGTTGAAGTCCGGGTTCTAAGCTGATTTACTTAGAAGCCATCATTCTTCTACTCCCCCTTGACAGTAGGTGCCTGCAACAAAGAATCAGTTTTCGGTTTTGGTACCCACTGGTATTTGGGTCCTCGAATGTTAGTTCCAGTTCTTGTGGGGGAAATAGAATAAGAACCATACCAGAAATGATCACTGGTTTTGTGAATGTGATCATGTGTATGACAATAAGAACAATGGTATTTCTTACCTGACAACCTGAGTAATTGATCTCTCGAGTAGATATGATCAGGTTTACCTTTATGCACTTTGTTCTTTTTGACATTGGACGCATGTACACATGATTCTTTTTCTTTCAGCTCATCTTCAACTGGTTTCTTCTTCCAGACCAGTTCCTCTTTTTTGTGTCTCCTTCTTCTTTGGAATGTACCTGAACCATCTATTTCATTATCATAGAAAAGGTTAATTTTACGAATCTGATCAAAAGATTTAACTGACCTATGTGAAGAGACATATTTCTGATTTGAGCTTGATACATTCTTTTCAAGCACTTTAATCGTTGATGCAAAGTTGTCTCTTTCTGTTAGACCACAGTCTCATTGGATTCAAGATCATCCAAACTGAAGATCGCAATCTGAAGCTAATGCCGGAACGTCGACTCTCAATGTTAAAGTCTATGTCTATTTGTAATAAATGTCAATGTAATTTAATGTAATATGTTTTAGTTTACTTAGATCTATATATCTAAGTTAAAGTATTGTAATAGTTAGTTAAAGGTAACTTAGTTAGTTATTTAGTTTCTAGTTTATATTAGATATAATATCTAGATTTAATATCTAGATATTAATCTTGATAGTGTGTTCAACACACTTGGTAGATTAAGTGTATCTCTAATCTCAAAAACATCATATCATAGATCACACACAAAAACACACACATCAAGGTGTATTTGAGAGAAAACATAGAGAACACATCAAAAACTTAATCGATCAACCTTGTAATCGTTTGATATATTCAATACAGGTTGGTAATCGTTATTCTGTCGTTGTTTCTAAACTTGTTATAAGTATTGTTGGACCGACAATTGGTATCAGAGCGAGGTCGCGGGTTCGAGTCTCCCATTGTGCAAATGCTGGGGGGGGGGGGGATTGTTAAGGAGAAATCCCAACATTTGCTGGGAATGTCGCAAGCATCCAGCGCCCTCACCTTCGACTCGGGAGTACGTAACTGGTCGGGACTAACAGCCCGACCCGCTGGCTCCACGAAAGTGGTGCAGCCCCTCATGTCCGCCTGTCGCTTAGTACGGGGCTTTGCGCTACCATGGTATAAGGAAATAAAGTAGCGCCTTCACCATAAGCAATTGCTTTTTGTGTAGTGCTAAGCGCCTGATCCTAACAAGTTAAGCGTGCTCGGGCGAGAGCAATCCTAGGATGGGTGACCTCCTGGGAAGCTCAAGCCTTGAGACGTAACACTTTCTTTAACAAGCAGATCAATCTTCTTCGTGAACTCAGACTTCGTCTTCTGCTCTTTTAGTGCCTTCTCAGATAGTTCAGATAGCTTGGAAGTCAACTTTTTAATCTCAGTCTCAAAGATGCTTCGTTCTTCTTCAAATCCCTGCCCAACATCATTTCTTTGGCCGGATATTTCCTTGAAGAATCCAACATTCTTCTGTTCAATGGTCTTCTTTTCGTTTGCAAACTATTCTCTTTCAAGAATGATTACTTTCTCGAAAGCTGAAACTTGCTGAGAGAGTTTTATGCATTTCAGCTCCACACTACCTTCTTCTCATCAGCACATTTTCTCGAGAATTCTGAGAACTTCTTTGCGAAAGATTTCTCTTTAGTCTCAAAATCAGATTTGTGTTTAGCAAGCAGTTGATCCAAATCAGATAAACGCTTTTGAAGTTCTGCATTTGCAACTTTCAGAACAGAGATCTTTTCCTCATAACTTTCAGTAGAGACTGGTTGCTGAGATTTAGCTTCCAAAATAGAAATCTTTCCTTTTAGCTCAGAGTTCTTAGCTTCCAATTCTCTCCCTTTTAAAACCAGATTTGGCCCTAACACCAACCATTCAGTACAATCCCACAACTCTTTTCCTGTCATTTTGTTATAAAATATTTGACCAGAAATTTCATTAAAAGTGTCACGAAAAATGTCACAAGAAATACTACTTGTCATATAATTTCTAGCATAATTATTGCCACTCTCTCTTTGCTCCTTTTCCACAGGAGAAGCTTCTGCCGGAATTTGGGATTGCTTTTCTCCTTCAGTCAAAGATAATCTGATGTAGGGACCCACCTCATGTTCGTCAACAAAATCCAGAAAATCAGATTTCCACCTTTCATATTCTCCTTTGGACCGTAACCTTGGTCGGTACACCATTTTGATCGTTTCGAATAGAATGTATTCGCTCCGGCTTTCAAGAGAAATGAAACTTGAAAGTGCAGGGACCAAAAGTGACAAAATGTGAAACTTGAAAGTTTAGGGTCACAAACGACACGCTGAATCCTTGAAGTACGGGGGCTAAAATATATGCACTGCAAAAAGATCGTGAGACAAATATGCAAGATACCAGTCGAAGGTAAGACCGGAGTAGGCAAGTACCCGGTCGAAGGTATGCCCGGAGGAAGCAGGTATCCGGTTGAAGGACAAGACCGGGGATACACGTATCCGGTCGAAGAACAAGACCGGAGAAACACGTATTCGGTCGAAGAACAAGACCGGGGAAACGCGTATCCGGTCGAAGGTGTTTGACCGGAGGAACTCTTATTCGGTCGAAGGAAGAAACTCTTATTCGGTCGAAAGGACAAGACCGGAGCACAAGTGTCCGGTCGAATACTTAGGTCGAAATACTTTAATTATGTTAACCACAAATATGGATAATATCAAATAAACCGAAGAACACGAAGAGTTCGACCGAAGAACCCGAAGAATATCTGGGATTCGACCGAAACCAAAACCCAGATCTTCTCCTTCGATCGAAAGAAACAAACAATATCCACTAAAAATCGATTCAACCGATTAACAATTCCACATAAACCAAAAATCGACCGAACAGAAAATAACCCTAATAACAATTGACCGGACAAAGGATTTCCAGAAAAAAAATTCGACCGAACTATAAAACACTTACTGTTTTCAAAAAAATCGATCGACTAAACTAACAGATATCTAACAATCAAACAATCAATTAATGCATGTAAAGCAATTAACACAAGAAATTGATCTTAGGGTTTCAGACAAACCTTTTTACTGGATCAAACCTTTTTGCCTATCTGCTCTGATACCAATTGTAGATCCCAGTGCAGTGTAATCACAAGTAATAATGAATAATGATGAACAGATTATAGGCCACAGCAACTAGTCATACGATTGATATAACTTCAAAGGGTTAAGGTTTACAGAGAGAATTTCTGATAAAGGTATGTAAACCTAATGACTAGAAAACTGAATAATGAATTTCTAACCTTTCTAAACTGTTCAACCCTAATTATGAGATAAATAAGCCTTTATATACTTAGGCTTTACAAGCAATTGGGCTTATGGGCTTGGGCCCATCTAACAAATTAACTGTTAAAGAATTACATTTCGAACCCTTATAAATACTTTATTCCACTTTCAACACTCATGACTTTCAGTCCTAACACCTTCTTAGGTTCAATCTGAGATAGAAAGCAAGAGAGTACTGTGTGTTGCTGATCCTGCAGCTCTTGAAGTCTGCTTTGATTCCTTGTTATCATAGGAGAAGAGATGTCTCCTATGACCAGCTCTGGAGGATGGTTCTTTTGAGTTCTAGTCTGATGACTAGGTTCTTCATTTATTCCCACATCTAGATTGGAATCATTTAAGTCAGCTGAGGGGATCTCATCAACTGCTTCTGGCTCTTCATGCACTTGATTCTCCTCATCTCTTCCTTCTTCTTCACTTTGAATTGGATCAGTCATAGTTTCCTTTGCACAGACATCAAAAGGCTCTATTGTAGGTATGGGAAAGATCACAGACTGAGGAATAATGTCTTGTACTTGTACTTGGTCATCCCCTGATCCTCCACTTCCTGAACCTGCATGATAATCACTACTGAAACCCAAAGAGTTAGTTAGTGAATCAATGTCAAATAATCACTGAGTACCAGACCCAATAGGATTTGGTGTGTTCTCATTGCATTTGACATTGTCACTTTCCTCAATTATTCTAGAAGAAGTATTAAAAACTCTGTAAGCCTTACTCTGAGATGAGTAACCAACAAGAAAACCATCATTTGCCTTGCTATCAAACTTTCCTAAGTGAGTTTTGGTATTGAGAATGGTACAAGGACACCCAAAAGGTTTGAAAAATCCAATAAATGGTTTTCTTTTATTTAAAAGCTCATATGGTGTCTTGTTTTTAGGCTTGACTACTAGAACTCTGTTTTGGACATAACAAGCAGTATTAACTGCTTCAGCCCAGAAAGTAATTGGAAGTTTTGAATCAGCTAACAGAGATCTAGCAGCCTCAATCAGTGTCCTATTCCTTCTCTTAGCAACACCATTTTGTTGTGGAGTCCTAGGAGCACTGTATTGCCTCTCAATTCCTTTTTCCTCACAAAAGGTGTTTAGGTCATGATTTTTAAATTCAGTACCATTGTCTGACCTAATGACTTTTACCTTTTGATTTGTTTGATTTTCAATTCTTAGAATAAAGGATTTGATCAGTCCACTTATCTCATCCTTAGTCCTTAGAAAATATACCCAAGTAAATCTAGAGTAATCATCAACAATAACTAGGCAGTATGATTTCTTACCTATACTCATAACATTTGTAGGACCAAACAGATCCATATGCAACAACTGAAGAGAATGACATATTGTGTTCAACTCTTTGGACTTATGAGAAGTTTTGTGTTGTTTGCCTTTGAGACAGGCAACACAATGATCATCACATGAAAAGACTTTGGAAGGTAAACCTCTTACAAGGTTGTTTTTAACAAGTTTATTAATTGTTTTAAAGTTCATGTGACACATCCTTCTGTGCCAAAGTGATGATTCATCCAAAGAAGCTTTTGAAACAAGACAGTTTAGGGATGAATCAGTTGAAACACTTTCCATGTCTAAGCAATATACATTATCCTTTCTGGGAGTTCTTAATAGTATCATTTTTTCATCAACTACCTTGAATCCAGGAGCAAGGATAATGCATTCAGAATCTGTAAATAATATACTATACTGTTTGTCACAAACCTATGATACACTTAACAGGTTGTACCTTAACTGCTCAACATAGAATACATCTTCAAAGGTCATTTTACCTTTGGTTACATCCCCCTTACCACTGATCTTACCTCCATCTGGAGTATTACCAAAGGCAACATGCCCACCATCAATTTTCTTGAAATTCTTGAGGCATGACATGTTCCCTGTCTTGTGCCTTGAGCAACCACTATCAACATGCCAGATGCTCTTCCCCTTGAGCTGCTGGTTGCCCTGCACATAAGATTAAACAATTAGTATTGATTGGGAACCCAAGCCAAAGTGGTCTTGGGTCTCCCTTTCTCATCAAAGTATTTACATTCCTTTTTGATGAGATTTTTAAAATCAGTACACTCTTTATTGGAGTACTTTGTCAATATGATTGGCTTAGCAGCACAAACACTAGAAGCAGTACTAACCTTAGAAGTACTAACAGAGTTAGCAGTACTAACAGGTTTAGCAGTACTAACCTTGTTAGCAGCACTAACAGAGTTAGCAGTATTAACTTTTGAAGAAGTACTAACAATGTCAGCAACAATAACATTGATAGCAGTAGTAGTACTTCTAGCAGCACTATCATTGTCAGCAGCACTATTTGTGGTAGAAGTACTAACAGTTTTAGTGCATTTAGGAATCCACATCTTGACACTTTCTTGAACAGTCTTTTTCTTCATGTGGCTATTTGATTTAACAGATTTCTTAGCCACATGGTTCCTTTCCTTCTTCCTATAACCAAAGGGTTTTTGCATAGATCTTTGAAAATTCATCCTTTGGTTCATAGGATTGAAATAACAATCTTTGGCAAGATGATTCAATTTGCCACAAATAAAACAAGGTTTTGGTCTATTGATTTTACTCAGATCAACCCCTTGTTTTTGTGCCCACTGATTATTCCAGTTTCTTTGATTTCCCCTCTTTTTATCATGTTTTAGGGGTTCAGTCTTCTTACATGCACACTGTTTGCAAGGAACTGGATTCACAACTGTGGTCTGTTTGTAATGGACCTTACCAGACTTTCCTTCTGTCTTCTCTATGTCCTTTGATTTGATCCAAGCCCTTCCACAGTCCTCATTGGTGATAATGTTATTCTCTAGAGAAATCTCACCACTCACATTGTTCTGCTTACTTTTACCAACCTCTTTCTCAGTCTTATCCTCAACAACTACCTCATCTAAGGGATCTATCTCAGTGGCTCCCTCAGGTAAGTCCTTACTATCTTTGGTTTCTAACAAGTCTGAAGTAGGAGGGATGTAATTGTTGTTATATGGTGGTGGTGTGGCATTGTACCCAATTCCTCTTCTCAATTTGTCATGAATCTGAGTTTGTAGTAAAGAGTCCATTGCTTTAGAAGCATTAGAAAACTTTTCCACATCAAGCTTAACTTTGGTTAGCTCCTCTCTCAACTTTTCACTCTCCTCTTTAGATTTGGTCAGTTTAAGTTCTAGATCCTTTTTCTCCCACTTCCAGTAATTGGTGTCATATGAGTGTTGGAGTTCATTGGCTTGAAAACCTTTAATCTGTTCCTCAAACCTCTCAACAATTCTCACATAGTCTTTTATATCCTTTTCTAATCTCTTAAGGTCATCACTCATCTTCTGGTTGTGATCCCTGTACCTTTTAACAGTGTCTATGCAAGTTTTAGAACAGAGATTAGAAGTTACCTCAGTTGGGAGATCAGATACTTCAGCCATAAGAGCTTGATTTTGGATAGCCTCTTCTTCTTGATCACTCCAGTCAAACCCCATTCCTTGTTGAGAAACAAGGGCTTGAGCAGAGTTTCTGTTATGGTTGAGGTTTCCAGACTGTGCTTGTTGGTGGTTGGTGTGAGACACTCCACTTCTGCATTCCCTGGCAAAGTGTCCCTTCAGATGGCATTTATAGCATTCCACCTTTGATTTATCAAAACCTGCTCCATCTTCTCTTCTTTGGGAGAAGTTGTTCCTCCCAGTTCTCTTTATGAACTTCTTCACCCTCATGGAAAGCATGGCCATCTGCCATTTAATATCCATCTCTTCAAGATCATCAGGATGAAGTTGTTCCAAATCATCATTGATCAAAGAGGAGTTTCCATGGCTGGAAAGAAAGGCTTCAAACACAGATTCAGTGTCTTTCTCTTGATTTGCTCCATTAGCAGAATTAACTGATTCAGGGTTAGCAGAAGAATCAATTGATGCTGATAGGAGTGCAGCATTATGAATATATCCAGAAGGTTTCTTCTTTGCCTCCACCTCAGCTTCAAATACTCTAAGGTCATTGTACAGATCATCAAGTACTCCCATAGTAGCTAGTTCACCAATCAACTTGTTAAACCTGTCAAAAGTTTGAGTCATGGACTCATTCTTAGTTGACATAAAGTTTTCATACTGTTGTTTCAATATGGCCTTCTGATTTCTCTTGGTACTTTTGGTACCAGAGAATCTCTTCTCTAGAGCATTCCAGAGCATCTGTGCATCAGTGCAATTACAGAATTGGTGTTGATACTCATTGGGAATGGCCAAGAGCAGTGTGCTCAAGGCTTTCATCTCTGTCTGCCTTGTCTTTCTTTCTGCATCCGTCTTTGGTGGGGTTCTTTTTCCATCTTCACCAATCTTTCCTGCATCAGATGGGCCATTCTCAATGATGTTCCACATGGAGTAATCTGTGAGGAGAATGTATTGCTTGATTCTAATCTTCCACATGTCAAATTCATTGGATCTGAGCATTGGAACCTTTGAGACCAGAGTACTATTTGATTCAACTGTGTTTTCCATGATGAATAAGATTTCTGAGAATACTAGCTCTGATACCACTTGTCAGGATCTTAATTCTTAACAAGAATCAACACTCAGAAACAATATTAAAGAAGTTTGCGGAATAACACTTTAATATTCAATGAAACAGTAAAACAGTGAATCAGAATAACAACTTGTAAACTTTATTGAATGATTGTAAAGCTACAAGATTCAACACTCAACCTCAATATTGATGAACAGGCTCACCAATACAAATTCTACTTCTCTATTATTAGGATTATAAACCTTAAGGTTGATTCTCTCTATGAAAACAAAAACTCAGAAAATTCTATATCTTCTATCAGTTCTAAACTATTCTATATACACTGAAGATAAAAGATAATTACAAATAATAAAAGATCTTCAGAATAATCTTCCATCTTTATCTTCAAGCTTTCCATAATCTTCAATCTTGATCTGCACGAATCTTGATAATCTCTTAAGCAGCATTAAGTCTTCAGCAGCATTAATACTTTGAGCAGTATTAAGTTCAGCAGTACTAACTATTAGCAGTACTAAAATTGCTTAGCAGTAGTAACTTCACCTAGCAGCATTAATCTTGACTAGCAGCATTAATCTGGTTCAGCAGCATTAACTTCAGAAGTAGTAACCAAGTTCTTTTAGCAGCATTAACTGTACTTGTGCAATTCTGAAATTCCCAACACAAACGTATTATTTAGAAGTACAACTGTACCTCGTAATCAATCAAAAATCCAAAAAAAAACTCTTGAAATCAACAAAAAAAACCCGAAAAAAATCTCTTGAAATAACCAAAAATACGGAAAAAGTCTCTCGAAATAAAAAAAAAACTTAAAAATCCCTCGAAATCAAGCAAAACACTTTAAAAATCCCTTGAAACGACGGAATTGGGCTAAAAACACATCGGGCGTTATTGAACGTTAGTAAAAAGATGAAGATACGTTGATAAAAACCGTATGAAAAAAATATGGTGCCACCGTATGAAAAAATCACATATGATTCGGCTCTTTCTTGTGTTTTCATAAATAGATATCACTCTCATTTAAACCCTACTTTCTATATATAATTACTTGTACACTTGAAATTAAAATTAATATCTACTAATAAGTTGTTTTTATAACTTTTAAACAAAAAAAATTCCCGGGATCTAAGTTGGAATACAAATATGCTTTTTGAGATGAGAGTTCAAATGCTATCATGGTGCTTTGATATGGGGATTTTGTGATTGCTAGATGCCATGATAAGATTGTACAATTTTTACAATATGAATACACATATTTATAGAATCATGTTTTCTATCTCCTGCATATGCTTTATGGATTGAGAAATAATAAATTTCCTTTAGGCATGGAGAAATGTAGACAATTCCACTACGAGGCCTACATATGTTACATAATCTTTTAACTCAACCTATCTTTTTATTATTTCGTAAGATGTAATTAACCAAGCATAAAACAAAAACGATAAATTATGGCATACATATCTTTACAAATGAGCATCGTATATACATACTCCCTCCGTCCCAAAATAAATGTCCACAATAAAAATGACACACAGTTTTAGGAATGTGCAATTATTACACTTTTTAAATAACCAATGGACACTTTTACCCTTGAAAATAGAGAGAGAAACTTTCTCCACCTTATAATTAATGGTAAAATGGGAAATTGGATGCTTATTTTTGAAAGTGGACATTTAATTTGGGACAAACAAAAATAGTAATGTGGACACTTAATTTGGGACGGAGGGAGTATTTATTTTTATTGTTTTTTTAAGGTTCACTCTCTTAGTATAATAAACTTGTAGAAAATGGACTCCCTATTGACATGTTTGCATCACTACAACACATACATGCACGATGGAGCTTGACAAGTGTTCATGTGGAGTTTGTTTGGGAAGATGTTAGGAATCAAAGACTATTATGTTTCTATTAAAAGCATTGCGTGTTTTTTGCAGGACATATTCACGGATGAGTGTTTCACGAAAACTAAACGACATTTTGGATATACGGATATGCATTGTAGTTCTGTTTGTTCAGTCAAGAATTTCAAATTTTGTAATAAGTTTTGATTATATGTGTTTTGAAGTTCAATACTTATGCAGTTATTTTTCCAATATATCTTGCTAATACACCACTCAAACTCATGAAATAAAATCGAAAGTGTGGAGAAACATAATTTAGGGCTAAATCAATGTTTCAAAATTGTGATTCACCCGCACTGCATCGCGCGGGTACACTGCTAGTGTATATATATATATATATATATATATATATATATATATATATATATATATACTACTACTACCTTATAATACATATACACCTAAACTCTTAACCACAATCTCTCAAGCATAATGTACAACCCTTTAATACACAAAATTCAAAAAACTATGAATTACAAGATAATATGCATAAGGTACAAGTGAATAATACATAAGACTTTATGGTGCCAGAGAGTTTACTTCTCCATGTCGCTTTGATTCCCAGATTCCTAAAAAAATTCAAATTTCAAACATGTGGCCCAAGATTTACTAGCTTAAAAACACATACAGATTATCACAAACACTTTGTTTAATAATCACAAGAATTACATCAAGCCATAGATCTAAAAGTGATTAACCTTTCAAGATAGAATGTGTTTGTGTGTGTACTCAATGTGTGCAACTATGTGTTTCTCTCAACTACCACCAATATTACACCTTCACTTTCACACACTAACTCTCTTGCTTCTCTACAAGTCTACAACAAAACAACACAAATACTTGCTTATATATATAGGTCAACATGACCAAGCAAGGTCAAACCTTCTAAGCTCATTACAACTAACACACAAACACTAATTATAACAATGACCCTCATTTAATCTTGAATACAATTACAGTCTAACAATCTCCCCCTTTGGATTCAAGATTAAAAAAAAATTGACAATAATCTTCAGGTCTTCATATCTTTAGAATCAACTTCAACTTCAAATCTTTTCTGGTTTTGACATCTCGAAAACTTTAACAATTCTTCAAACTGGTCTCTCCCTTTGAATTAGCTTTTGCACATTCTGAATAAACAACCTTTCTTTCAAACTCTGACTTTCTTCAACTTTTTCTTTGACAAGCTTTCTTTAATCTTTGATTTTGATCATCTGACAACTTTATCTCCTCTGAAATCTTTAAAACTTCAATCTGATCTTGAACTTTGATTATTCTCCCCCTTTTTAATGATTTGTAAGAATCAAAATCATTAAAACACTTCAAGGTCAGATTTGTCATTGAATGAACTTCCCATCGTCTTATAAGCACATTCTTCATGAACTTTCATCTCCTCCTTTTAATAATAGACAATCTCCCCCATATAGGAAAATTATAAATCTCCAAAACATGATGTGATAAAATCTGTCATCTGATCTGAAAGAGTCGTTGAACCATAAATGTATTCATCTGAATCTTTTCAAATTCAAACGAAATAAAAGTTGTAACCCTGAATCAACATATGAAACAGTTAGAAATGCCTGTCAGTAACACGAAGTTACTGTGTACAACGAATGTACAATATAAGGAGCTGGTTTGATGTTGACTCCCCATGACTTCCATTCAATCATTGAAAAACACAAGGTAATTCTATGAATGTTCTGACAGAAAAACAAATTCTCTGTGTGCTCGTGCTTGTGTTTGGAAGAATTAGAACAATGATTATGTTTCATAAGGCTCAAAGTATGTAAATCACTGAGACAACAATGATTATACATGGACTCAACGTGCATGAGAAAGGGTCGAAGGTGGGGCAACTTTCCTTCTTTTTCAATATCAGCATCTTCCAAGTGAAGATCCGATAGATTATGTGCTACTTCCCCAGAAAATGTGAAACATTCTCTTTTTAAGAAAAAAATGAGTAGCTAGTGGGGTTGTATGCAAGAGATGGCATGGGCTATTTGCCTATTTCAATGATGGTCACCAAAGAAATGTGAACCAATCAGTAATGTGGTTGCTCGGCTCAGAAAGATGTTTGGTGCAGAGTTCTAATATTCTTTTAACTCTGTTCTCTCACCCTCTTTCTTTTAAACATTTAAGCTCACATCCAACCAATCTCTCATTTCCATTTTACCTCAGCTCAATCCCACACTCAATTCTTTTAGACCCCTCTCCCCTCAATCACTCAAAGGATTTCTTCCGGGGTAGGAAACACTGGTTATCGTGAATCCATGGAAGATATAGTAAGCACTCACACTGAATCCCATGTTCCTAAAAGTACATGCTGTTCAATGATTTTCTTGACATGTACATCACAAGAAATCATATGTCAGTGTATATATGCTCTCTGAGTTTTGATGAGCATTTTAAGCATTTAAGATTTCTCAAAACTTTATATGAATGAAAAGAATAGAAATGTTTTGAGAATCTGACAATGATTAAGATCAGATCAAATTATCATGAAGAAAAAATATTTGGGAATTCAAAGACGTATGTTGTTTATATGAACAATATATAAACATATTATCAATGAAAACACATTAAAATGAAATGACGTTTGATTCAAACAACTGTGAATACCAAACGACGGAGTATTACCATAGAAAGATATACCATTTGATACATGGTAATAACATAATCAAATTTGAAAATACTGAACCAATGTGTGTATGAATAATTGACAAAGTATATAGAAAAGAAAATACACAAGTATTATTCTTTAAAGAACACACGACCAAATAACCAATGAAGTATCCAAAAAAAAATCATTTAAAATTCACACTTCTCAAATTATAAAAACATTTTAAGATCGTGAAGTGGTTTGAACATTTTAAAAACATTTTTCACAAGTAAAAGTTGTTCTTCTTTCTCAAGTGTTAGAGTATAAGGATTAGAATGTTATACCTGTGAATTAAAATCCTTAACTCCCCATGGAATGAATATAGCAATTAAAATATCCTTGACTAGATATCCTCCCCCTTGATATCTGTAAAACGTCAATTTTTTTAGAAATATTATTATAAAAGATATAGCAATATAATATTTAAACTCTATTTCAAACGAAAAACTTCCTGATAAGATGTAATCTTGAAAGCATTCTTCAGAAGAAAACATTTGAATACGGGTTTTGAACTGAATTGTCCAAAAGCCATTGTCACATAAAATATCCTGCAAGAAAAAGATTTTGGTAATCATTATAAAAATGATTCCGCTTTAGTCAGATAGCATATGATGAAATATCTAAAATATATGCAAATAAAGTACAAGATTAGAAAACTCCCCCTAGAATCATGAATTGGCATTTAACATACCAAGTTTGCTAACTAAAAAGGTAAACCTCTTTTCATCCAACGACTTGGTGAAAAGGTCAGCCAACTGGTAGTCTGTAGTCACGAAGTGCATCTCGATATCGCCCTTCTCAACATGATCCTTTATAAAATGATAATGCACGTCGATGTGTTTCGTCTTGGAATGTTGTACTGGATTAGCTGTTATCGCAATCACACTCTTAGAATCACAGTAGATAGGGACTCGTTGGTAAGTATATCCGAAATCTTTTAACTGTGTTCGCATCCAGAGATCTTGTGAACAGCAGCTTGCGGCAACTACGTATTCAGCCTCACGGTGGATGTAGAAACACAATTTTGTTTCTTAGATGTCCAACTAACCAACTTATCACCTAAGAACTGACAAGAACCAGAGGTGCTCTTTCTATCCAGTTTGCATCCTGCATGATCAGCATCAGTATAGGCAGTTAAATCAAAAGACGAACCCTTAGGATACCAAAGGCCTAACTCAGTAGATCCTTTAAGATACCTAAGAATCCGTTTTACAGCGACCAGGTGTGATTCCTTCGGATTAGCTTGATATCTCGCACAGAAACATGTAGCAAACATAATATCCGGTCTACTGGCAGTTAAGTACAGTAGTGACCCAATCATGCTACGATACACTTTTTGATCTACTGATTTGCCAGAAAGATCTGCATCTAAAAGTGTGCCCGTTGCCATCGATGATTTCATCACTGAACTGTCAGTCATGTTAAATTTCTTGAAAATATCTCGAATATATTTTGACTGATTAATGAAAATGCCTTCAGGTAACTGTTTCACTTGAAGACCAAGGAAAAAATTCAATTTGCCCATCATTGACATTTCAAAACGAGATTCCATGATTCTGGAAATTTTTTTACAAAACTTTGGATTTGTAGAACCGAAAATTATGTCATCTACATAAATCCGGATCAGAATCATATCATCACCTTGCTTTTTCAGAAAGAGAGTAGTATCAATTGTACCTTTCTTGAATCCTGAAGCGAGTAAGAATTGAGTTAAAGTTTCATACCAAGCTCTTGGTGCCTGTTTGAGTCCATATAAGGCTTTGTCTAAGACATAGACATGATCATGGTTCTTTGGATCAACGAATCCTTCTGGTTGAGCAACATATACTTCTTCATGCAATATCCCATTTAAAAATGCTGATTTTACGTCCATTTGGAAGACCGTAAAATTTTTATGTGCTGCATAGGATAAGAAGATTCGTATCGCTTCCAGTCGTGCCACAGGAGCAAATGTTTCTTCATAATCAATCCCCTCCTGTTGACAATAACCCTTTGCAACAAGGCAAGCTTTGTTTCGAACTACAACTCCAGATTGATCTCTTTTATTTCTGAAAACCCACTTTGTTCCAATAACAGATTTTCCTTTTGGAAGTGGTATAAGTCGCCAAACTTTGTTCCTCTCAAATTGTAGAAGTTCATCTTACATCGCCAGTATCCAATATGGATCGCGCAAGGCTTCTGAAGCTTTCTTCGGCTCGAGAGAACTTAAAAAACTTGAATACAGACAAAAATTAGCCGATGTTGCACGCGTTTGTACACCCGACTTTGCATCACCAATGATATTATGAAATGGATGATTTCTTGTCCATTTCATTGTACTTGGAATCGGATGAATTTCAGCTTGAGTATTATCTTCCTCATATTCATCATATACTGCAGGTAAGTCTTTATCAACCCCAGATGTGCTCAGGACATCTTGTACAACCTCTTCTGAAGTAAATATTTCCGGAGCAATAGAAGAATCACTCGGAACTTCTGTTGCAGAATTTGGATCTGCATTCACATAATCAACATTAGTACCTTCAGAATTTATATGTGTAGATGTACCTGATGTGGTTGATATTGTGACATTTTCAGAAGGTCCTGAAATATCTGCGATTATAATTGGAACCTCTGAAGTTGATGCGGATATGTTTGATTTTTCAAAATCTGCACATATATCCAGAAAAGCATCAAAGAATAATAAGTCTAATTCAGCTGTAATTTTATTTGAATTAGAAGACTTATTCTGTTTGACTTCAGGTTCTATTCCATCTTGAATAGAAACTTTCTATTTAAGCGTGAGTTCTGAACTGTTGTGTTCAGAAGTCAACTTTGATGATTCATCGAATGACACATTAATGCTCTCCATGATCGTCTTGGTTCGTCTATTGTAGATCTGATAGGCTTTAGACGTTAACGAATAACCAATGAAATAGCCTTCGTCAGCCTTCTTGTCAAATTTACCAATATTGTCTCGATCATTGAGAATATAACACCTGCAACCAAAAGTACGAAAAAATTTAATATTCGGTTTTCGACTATTAATAAGTTCATACGCTGTCTTTTTATGTCTTTTGATGACAATCGTGCGGTTTTGTGTGAAACACGCAGTGGCTACGGCTTCAGCCCACATAAACATTGGCAATTCGGAATAGGCTAACATTGTCCTTGCAGCTTCCACCAGTGTTCGATTCTTCCTTTCAACTACTCCGTTTTGTTGAGGAGTGTAGGCAGCAGAAAAGTTGTGAGAGATCCCAACAGATATGAGATAACTCTGAAGCTTTTCATTCTTGAATTCCGTGCCATTGTCACTTCGCAAAGATATAACCGACAATTGTAGTCGAACCTGGATCTTCTTTAAAAACTCAATGATCAGCTCTACTGCATCTGATTTGTTTCTTAAAAATTCCAGCTAAGTATATCTGGAGTACTCATCTATCATGACCAAAATATATTTCTTACCATTGATAGACTGAGTCCTCATCGGGCCACAAAGGTCCATATGTATCAATTCAAGAGGTGTTGAAGATGAGAATTTTGTCTTTGCTTTATGAGATGTCCGCTTCATCTTTCCCATTTCACAAGCGGGACAAAGAGAATTCTTCTCAAACCTTAGTTCTGGTAGACCTTTGACAATGCCTTGTCTCGCCAACTGCTTAATCGCATTAAAGTTTTGATGAGACAGACGCCGATGCCATATCCAACTTTCCGCTCGTGAAGCTTTTGCAATCAGACAAACAGGTCTTGATGCAGAAAGTGTTGGAAAATTCACAGAATAAAGATTTTCATTCCGCTTGGCTTTAAAAACTTCACGACCATCTTTATCTTCAATATAACAGCATTTATCAGTAAACCGAACTTGAAATTGACTATCGCAGAATTGACTTGTACTGAAAAGATTATGATAAAGTCCTTCTACGTATAATACTCTTTTGATTGTCACGATGCCATTTGTTAAAGATCCGTGTCCTCGAATGTATCCAGTAACCTCAGAATTTGCATAGCTTACAGTACCAGTCGGTTCCTCAACATAATTGTGAAGTAGATGCTTAAATCCTGTCATATGGCACGAGCATCCTGAATCTATATACCATGTATGTGAGGCCTGCAAAAAGAACAACTCATTTTTGTTTAGGTACCCATATCCAGATGGGTCCTTCCTTGTTAGCTTTTCGCAACTCATCAACATCATCTACCGTAGCCTTAATTCGCCACTCATAGCGAGGCTTAGGTACCCATTTCCATACCATTTTAACATTAAGCTCATGAAATGTTTTCTTTTTCGAAAAATGATCAATCTTAGCATGAAAAATTTTAGCCTGATGAGTTAAGGAATTTAATGCTGATTTGATATGAAATGTTTTTCTGGCAACTTTAGATTTAGGATGAATGGAAGGAATGATAAATGCATTATCATGACAGTGTTTACAAATAAAATTCTTACGTGCAAATGTCAAAAGCTTAGATTTATCTAATGAAGTACAATCATTCATACAACTTTGACATTTGGAAACGTTTGAATTTTTACACATCAAACTACCACTATCACTGATATTACATTTATTTTTAGCAACTTTATTTTCCTTCACATCCTTCATCCTTTCTCCTTTATCATTTTGCCTTTTTACATCTGAAACAGGAAACATAATCTTGTTAGTGTTCTTTGAAGAAGATGATTTTGGCTTTGAATTACAAGAAGCTTCTCCTTTCTCAAAAATACTCGGAGGATATTCAGGAGTAGTAGTATAAACAACTTAAGTTTTAGAATTAACAATATCAAACTCTGGATTAGAATGAACATTCCAGTTTGTAGAGTCAAACATCTTTTTCTCCTTTAGATTTTGTTGAAACAAATCATCTTTTAAAATATTTAACTCTCTAGAGAGTTGTTTGTTTTCTTCAGAAGACTTGTCAAGTTTGAATTTGAGATCAACATTCTCATCTTCTAACTCTTCAATCGTCTTTTGAAGATCTGTGATTTGTTTCTCAAAATTAGATGCTTGATTTACCTCAGAGTTTGATTCCATCTTTTAGATAATAGGAACAGGATCTGAAGCATTCATCATTTCTGTAAAGATCTCCTCAGTCATAATTTTTGAAAAATCAGAATTAAGGTTTTGATTCATGATATTTTCACTTTTTAAATCTTTTGAGGAATTAGACGTGAATAAATCAGATAATAACACTTGATTCTCAACATCAGTTTCTAAATCAGATTCATCAAACTGACACTGAGATTCAGTATTATTTTCTTCAACCTTGGCTGATTCTGTTGGTAAACAAGGAGAAAATAGAGACGTAAATTCACTAAATTCTATCTTTCTTGTTTTGTAGCTTTCATTTAAATCTTTATACGCAAAACCAACAGATTTTAAACTTGAAATGGAATCAGCGCAAGATGAAGTGTCATCATCATTCACAACTTTACCTTTTACAAAATTATCATGAATATCAGGTTTTGTAGAAATAGAGCCCATTTTATCAAAATTATACAACTTTTCTGGTGCTCTTTTCAAAACAGTATTTGGTTCAAAACCTAAATCTTTTTTAACATTATAAAATATGACATCTTGGAGTTTGTTTGTTAAAAGATTTAATGTTTGCTCAGTCTGTCCTCTTTTCAGATTTAAATCCTCCAGTTGTTTGATTTTACAATATGCCTCGTTTCTTTCTTGAAAACACGCTTCAAATTTTAGTTGAAATCACCTTTTTCAGCATTTAAGTTTACAATATCTCTTTCAAGCTCAGATATTTTTGAATTTAAAACATATTTGTCCTTTTTCAAACAATCTTTCTCAGATTCTTTTTCCTTAACAACATCTTTCAACATTGAATTTTCATCACGAAAATTCAACATTGTTTGTCTTTCATGACTAAGTTTGCCTTTTAAAGTTTTAAACTCTTCTTTCATGAATTTAACTTGAGCCTTTAAGGACTGAATACGTAACTCGGAACCACAGTCGGAATGATCAGAAGATGATCCAATGTCCTCATCTACTTTGGCCATCATACACACCTGAGTAAAGTGTGCAGATTCATCATCAGAACTCTTGTAGAGCCAATTCTCTTCTTCCGCCATTAAGTTCTGACCATCTTCCACCTTCTTTGCTAACAAAGTTTTCCGAGCATAATATTCCGAATTCTTTGTGCGCTTGAACTTGCAATCCTTGGAAAAATGACCTGGTTTTCCACAGTTATAGCATCTTCCATATTTCGGCTCAGTCTCTTCTTTCTTTCCTTCTCTCTTCTCTTTTCGTTTCTCTTCTCGCTTTTCATCTCTTTTCTCTCCTCTTTTCTCATACTTCTTTTCAGATCTCGGTTTGTACTTGTCTTTCTTGTAGCTCTCAAATTTCGGCTTGTACTTGTTCTTTCCAAAGCTTTTGAACTGCTTTGTGAGAAGAGCCAGATTTTCAGCGAATCGTTGCATATCCTCATCTGAATGTTCTTCACTGTCAGTAGAAGACTTATCAGTTCTTGAATCAGTGACTTCAGTTAGGAGAGCTCTGGATTTCCTTGACTTTGACTTGTAAGAAGAACTGGACTTGAAACTTGACCCTTTCTTACGTTCAGACATTAAGGCTAGAGAAACTTTGACCATCTTCTTTTCAGCACCAAGCTGCTTTACTTCATCCTCATGCTGAGATAAAGTTGTGAAGATATCATTGACGTCTTCTAGTGCCATGTCCTTAGTCATCTGAATGTTGATAGCATAGCTTTTCCATTCTGGGTTCAAGTTCTTGATGAACTTATAATTGATCTCTGATTCTGACTTGTTCATTCCATTTCTCCTTAAATCATTCAGAATCACATTAAAGCGATTGTATGTCTCCAATAAAGTCTCTCCTTCTTTCGCATGAAAGCCTTCATATGCATTTATACTCTAATTCAGCTTTGTCTGAATTGACTTCTTTGATCCTTGAAATTGTTTCTCCAATTCATCCCATAACTCTTTTGCAGATTCCCTACTATCTACTCGATTGTAGATATCATTAGGGATTGCCATAGTGAGATAGATAAGTGCCTCATCATCTAGCTTGTATCTTGCCTTTTCCACATCAGTAAAGAATTGATATGGTTTTGACACATATCGATCTGGGATAGCTGGAGATGTAGCTGTGGCCGCTTGGCCAGGTACAAATGATTGTGGATTTCCCGGACCATCTATGATAGATGTCATATAATCTCTGTTCTTTAGATTTAAGAACTGAATCATTCTTTTTTTCCATTGTGAATAATCTCCGACAGACAAGACCGGAGGCTTCAGATGAGATCCCATGGAAAGAAATTCATTTGCCATGGTTGAAGAATGTATGTACCTTTACAAAATGAAAAAAAATATTAGCTAGTAAAGATCTTTAAATCCAACAAATCAAGAAAACTAAAAAAAAATTCAGAGATTTTGATTACTCAAAGAACTTTTGTCCCCCTGCGCAGACTTAGCACGGGGGTCCCGCTAAAAAATTCTAAGTACAACTCAGTGTGAAACGCAAAACGTGTGAACAGTGTGAAACGCAAACCACACTTCGCGTTTGTAGCAAGGAACGCAAACCTTAGCTTTACGTTTGTAGTGAAGAGTGCAAACCAACACTTTGCGTTTGTGCAAAGGAACGCAAACCTTAGCTTTGCGTTTGCAGAGTGAAGCGCAAAATCCACTTTGCGTTTGTGCTAAGAAACGCAAACACTACTTTGCGTTTGTGCTTTACGTGTGTGCTATGGAGCGCAAACCTTAGTTTGCGTTTGTGCTGTGAAGTGCAAACTAACACTTTGCGTTTGTGTGATGATACGCAAAGTACAAATCAAACACAAATACGATGAATGAAATGCAAACCAGGATGAATCACGCGCAAACCAGGATGAATCAAACGCAAAGTTTGACGAACACACGCAAACCTCTAAAATCAATCAAAATCACATCAAAACACATCTAGACTTCGAATTTCGATCTAAAATTTTGACAATTCACTCACCAACACATTTCGAACACAATTCTAACAAGCAATTTCGATTAAAAACACACAAATCATCAAATTGATTCAAGAACAGTACGTGAAACTCGTGAACTCGTAAAACAACAAATCTTCAAAATTAATGATCAATTCACATGCAATTCAAAAACAAAAGATATAGACTCGATCGATTTCACAATATGATCATAACCTGATCAATTTCAACTCGAAAATTCCACTAAAAATCAAAATAAATTTTGACTTCGTGAACATTAGCTTGAACAGTACGACTCAAAACATTTTCTTGATTTTCAAACGGATTTGGCTTTGATACCAATTGTGGCCCAAGATTTACTAGCTTAAAAACACATACAGATTATCACAAACACTTTGTTTATTAATCACAAGAATTACATCAAGCCATAGATCTAAAAGTGATTAACCTTTCAAGATAGAATGTGTTTGTGTGTGTACTCAATGTGTGTAACTATGTGTTTCTCTCAACTACCACCAATATTACACCTTCACTTTCACACACTAACTCTCTTGCTTTTCTACAAGTCTACAACGAAACAACACAAATACTTGCTTATATATATAGGTCAACATGACTAAGCAAGGTCAAACCTTCTAAGCTCATTACAACTCACACACAAACACTAATTATAACAATGACCCTCATTTAATCTTGAATACAATTACAGTCTAACAAAACATGAGGTTTCATGCTTTACCCCGCTTTAACCATCCTCTGCTTTGTTTCAAAATTCAAAAAACCAGGACACTAGCATACACCCCTCTTTCTCTCTATTCACTCATCTCAACTCACAAACCAGACGAGCTACTTGATATTTCCATTAGGTATGTGTTATTGAATCCCTAAATAAGACTGCTTGAATCCTTGTTCATACTTTGAATCTAGGGGTTCCATTGTTTAATCCATTATGAGTTTATCTTCGAATGGATTTTGGTTTATTATCTTTGAATTGATTTTGGTTCGAATCATATGCTACAATCCAAGTGTTCTTTCGATTTTTGTATAAATCTGGTAGGACGTTTTGTATTCTCCATAGGTTAAATATACGCGTATAAATCTCGTAGTGGGTTTTGTATGCTCTGTAAAACTTATGATTGGTTTCAGCTGAAAAGACACAGGAAAAGGGTTTCATCTCATGGATTTAGACTAACACATAGGTAACTTTTTTGATATCCAACCCTATTATGTGCTAATCGATTTGTGATTTAGACGAACACACAAGTGTTACGTGCTAATGGATTGTTTTATTTTGCTCATCCCTCCACATTCAAAGGCATTTATTTTTTTTCTCCTGGAACAACAATTCTAGGTTTTCGGAGCTCTATAAACGTTTGTGATTGATTTCAAACGAACATACAGAAATTGATTGTTCACAAGTACACTTGCTCTTAAATCTTAATTGGTTTTGGGTTAGAAGTTCCTCTTTGCTTAAAGAATACCCATTCTAATGTAAGTTTTGTTTGCTATTCAACATTATTAATAAGAGAAGGTACTAAGATTATAGAAGTTGGAAATGTTGACTTTAGAGCAATTGCAGATTGTGAATGATATTAGATAGGATGGATTATGTTTTGATGGGCTTTTGGATTTTCATAATTGAAATGGCAATTGGCCTTTTTGATTATCTTCATTTGGATATGTATTTTATCATTTTATGTTTTCCAGAGGTTATAGGCCTTTATTGATGTTAACTGAAATGATTGGAATTCCTTCAGTTTTACAAAGTTGGTTTTCTGCATTTGCAACCTTATTATGTTCACCCGGTAAGGTGATTGAACCGGTAAATGCTTTAATAAACAGCCCCTTGTACATATTGTGTGCTCATGCCTGTACATATTGTCAACTTCATTACTCTACAAAAACTTATGTGTAACTAAAAGATTCACTCTTGATGCAACCAGCAGATTCAATGTCAACTGGTTGCAGGGAAGGGGTAGTCATTGTTGAATATAAATGTGTGTTTTACTCTCTTCTATGGTATCTCTAAGAACCCTCAATGTGTGTTCTATTTGACCAGATTGAGACTCAACCACAAGAAATCAATCGTCGGTTACCGAAGATCAGGCTCGTTGTATATTTTTGTCAATTACTATTTAGATTTACAAGTATATATATATGTAATTATCCTTATGAATTAAGGTTTATTTTTCTTCTTCTAATTTGGTTATATATTTGGGAATACAGATTTTGTACATGTATTGGATTTGAACTTGATATTTGGTTTGATCTATTACATATCGTCACTTTTTTTTATTGAAGCACCTTCCGATTGACTTCGTGAGATCAAATGGTTTGAACATCGGAATAATGATTCTTAGAGACGATAAAAGTTGATCATGAAGTTCTGCTGAAAGAAATTGACGGTAGAAAATTTTATCTTGGATGCGGTTTAGAGCTTTTCTGGTTGCCAATGAGTTGAAGGAAGGTGGTGCTCTCAAGTTCGAGCTTGTTGAGAACAAAAACGACAATCCTCCAATCGTCAACTTTTCTTGTACGGTAACTTCAAATTCAATCCATGTTTACATTCTGATTTGATTGAAGGGGGATTTGTTTTTTAGCTGTATAATAATTTGATTGAAGGGGGTGGGTTTTTTGTGTTTTTTGCATTCATCAAGCATGGACATGAGCAATTTTTTGGCTTGTCCCATGGCTTGATTTCTTTTGTTGGGAATTGGATTTTTTTTCATATATAGTAGATATGGATGGGATTTTATGGATGTGGTTTGTTTAGTGACAGGTATACATAATTGGAGTTATAAGGAGCAATGTCACTGGATGTTGCAATTCATTATGATCTCAAGTAAGCTCAATATTTTGATTATCATCTTGATTCTTTATATTTTCTCTATGTTGATTGCTATATTGGCCTTTCAACTGTTGATTATTACCCTCTTTTTTGGTCTAATGAATCACTCATGGGGTTTTGAGATTGGGATTAGGGATGATAGTATAAGGGGTGTGGGGTAGAGGTGTTAGGATGTTTGTTCTTGTGTTGGAGATGTAAGGAGGTTGTTTTGGAGGTTTGGATGGTTATTTGGTGTTATACAATATTGGTGTATAGGGGATCTAATCTTGACTATTATGCTATATTTGGTGAGGGTGGTGAGGTTTTTTGGTTTTTTGTTTCCATCACTCATAGGTATGAGCAATTCTTTGGCACTTCCCATGTATTGATTTCCTTTCTTGTGAGAATGATTATGGTCTTGTTAAAGGATTGTTGGTTCTTATGGATGGATAAGGGGATTACTTGTTGGTTCTTGTTTGTTTGGGACCAGACTTATGCTTACTGTTGGAATACCACTCTGGTATCTCAAGTTTTGTTTCTTATCTATTCATTTGGTCTCAAAATTTGGTTGTTGATCCTATATGCAATCTGGCATTCTGCCATTGCATATGGTTTTGATTGGCCCATGGTTTGTTATCATTTTGATCACTTGTTTCTTTGGTCAAATCTGGATGGGAGGAATAAGGAGATAATTTATGTTGGCAAACTTTCTCAGTTTCTGTACCTCTTGAGCATTAGTATTCATTCTATGATTTTTGAATAAATGACAAAAAAAAATTGTGTTATGAGCATTAGTATTCATTCTATGATTTTTGAAAGTACTTAGATTTGAAAACAAAGGTTCATATATGAATAAGGTACATAGTTCATATATGAACTTATATATGATATAACTGGTTATGTTCATATATGAACAATAAGTTCATATATGAACAATAAGTTCATATACCTGTATTTTGATATAACTGTATTATGATATTACTGGTCCACATATGAACAATGTTTCATATATGAATTATAGTTGTTCATATAACTTGTTCATATATGAATTTATAGTTCATATATGAACATGAACATGTAGTATTATATTTTATAAGTTACTTTAAATTCATATATGAACTATCGTAATATATTACTAAAACATAGCAAACAAAAGTATTTAGTTTTGAAAACATAAGTTCATATATGAACTTATAAAATTAATGAGAGTTATAGAAACATATATATTCATATATGAACATGTATAAAGTCAACTGATAATACTGTTCATATGTGAACAATAAAATTGTTCATATATGAACTAATGTTCATATATAAGAATCCTAAAAATCCTTATAGAATCATACTTGAACAAGGTTTAGAAACTGTAATATCATAGACATCATCATACCAAAACATACCAATAACTGTCTTGTTCATCAACCAAACATGAAAAGTATACGATATTGTTTTGTTCATCAACCAAACACCAAAACCATACGATATTGTTTTACTTATCAACCAAACATGCAACAAATAGCCCAAAATATTGTTTTTTAACCACCCATATCCCCAATACCCATTACTTGAATTGTTTATAATGCAGACTGCCTGTCTTTCTTATTTGTTTTTGCATGTGATTCAAGGTACTTCTTTTTATCTTCATCATAAGAGTCGAACTGATTTTCTTGATCAATCACCATCTTCTTGTGAAAATTCCTCTTCGACAGCAACAACATGGTGGCATATTGCATACAGTAGATCTGTTGTTTTTGTGCTTTCTCATTTGGTAAAAACCCACAATCTCACTTCTGTATGTCTTGCCCTGTGTAGTATTCCATGTGTCGCATGATAAAGATTCCACAATCAACTTTGTTTTTAGTTGAGCACCATTTCATAATGTGTCTGTTTGGATGTAGTAGAGCAATTACTTCTGCTTTTGGGTGCTCAACTCACCTCAAGTATGCTGTAAATAACTCATGATGCATAATATTATGAGTCATATAAGTAAGTTTGATAATATGTTCATTTATGAACTTTTAAAAATATAAACAGTTGTATGCTTACCAGCCTTAGTGGTATGATTCCATATTTGCTTTCTAGGGAGACATTTGTAGACATATTGTCTATCACCAGCATTTGTGGGTTCTTCAAGTTGTATACAAACAAAAAAAAGTGTTCTGATTATATAATTGGGAAAAAAGTGTTCTGATTATATAGTTGGGAATAATATTTGTTCATTTTATAAATAGAAAATGATTAAAAATTGAAAAAATAATTAGTATTTTTTTGAACTTTTAGATAGTTTAGATACATACCAAATCATAATCTCTCAAATTAATCAAGTCTGCATTCTCCCACAATGCAGAAGTGATGTTTGATTTGAAGATTTTAAATCTTTCATCATGAGTAGTCTTGTTATCCAATATCCCATCCGGCTAAGTAGACAAAGTAATTAAAAAATTAGTTCATATATGAATCAAAGTTGTTAGAAGATGTTAACTTAAAATTATGCATATATGAACCACCAAAGAATGATTATATGAACTCATATATTCATTCATATATGAATTTATATATAAGAATTCATATGTGAGGTATAGAGTAATTTATGAAAAAGATTCATATATGAAGTCATAATTCATATATGAAAAGGATTCATATATGAACAGATATAAACATTCATATATGAACTCATATATGAATTCATATAAGCATTCATATATGAATTCTTTTATTAACTCATATGAGCACTCATATATGAATAGTTAGAATATGTTAAGTTAAAACCAGTCATATAGAATCAAAACAGTTAGAAAATATCAACATAAAACTCATGCTAATATGAACTAGTTTTAGTTAAAAGTAGTTGGATAATCTTACCAATACCCCATTGTTAAGGAAAAGACGGTGAGGGGATTCCCTGCTCCTCAATTCCTCTTCATTATTCAATAATGTTGCTCAAACATCAATAACATTTGCAACAACGTAGGTGTTAGGCATTAGGCTCTTAGCTGCCACCCGTATCATTATACATCATCGATTGTTTCAGAAATGATATCACTATAAAGCAAACAGAATCATGATTAAATGATCAAGCAATTTAATATATATGCATATCATAAAAGTAAAATAGTAAAGGTTTACTTAATGGACTTCTCCCGTCAATGCAAATAACCATCTCCCAATCTTGTTCTCTGTTTGTGACATACATTTTGTTATATGAACAACTCTGTCAATGTATGGTGACTTTAGGCTCTCTGCCATTTTCACCTCCCTCTTCCCCAAACATTTATCCTCTTCCCTTTCCTTCATTTTTTTTCATCTTCTTCCTTTTTCTTCATCCTCTTCCTTTTCCTTCATTTTCTTTTCATCCTCTTTCTCTTTGTCTTCTTTTTGTTTCTGTAATTCATATTCCTCTGATGATATTCCCAAACTGAAACTTGGTAGATCAAGTAAGTATGAAGATGCAATTTTGGCCACATCTGGTGTGTTTTCATCTATCTTCTTCTCATCCTCTTTGTTAAGTTCCTCATTCGTTACTTCTCTTTCTTTCAATACTATTTCATTCAGCCCTTCTTTTACTATCTCCATTCCTTGTTTAATTGCCTCAACCATACTTTCTTTCTCAAAAAATTTCATCACCAATTCCACTTCTCCACATGTTTTTGGGTCCTCCCAAAACTGTGATTCATTAACTTTGTCTACATCTACATCTTTTTGCAACTGTAGATTCTCTACCAACAAAAAATCTTCTTCTTCAATCCCAATCTCAATTCCAGTAGGAATGTTGGGCTCCTTCAAGCATGATGAAATTTCAGTAGTCTCCTTCATAAAAAACTTTTCAAACTCTTTTTTGTATTCATTGAATACAATATTATCTGGAAATTTCTTTAAAGCTTCATCCAAGCTTTCTTCTATTTTCAATCTGTCATCTTTTAAGCAGTCCATTATGCTTCTTATCATTGATTGATAAACCTAAAATTTATAAATTGTTTTCATAAAAATTGATGCATATATGAATTTATAATAATTATTCACATATGAAATTTAAGACTCTAACAAATGTGGGGGTATGCATAAATACATATATGAATTCATATAAGCATTCATATATGAACTCATATAATCATTCATAAATGAATTTATATATAAGAATTCATATGTGAGGTATAGAGTATTTTATGAAAAAAGATATATGAATGCATATATTCACATATGAATTGATATATGAAGTCATATATGAAAAGGATTCATATATGAACTGATATAAACATTCATATATGAACTCATATAATCATTCATATAAGCATTCATTTATGAGTTCATATGAGCATTCATTTGGGAACTCATATGAGCATTCATATATGAACTCATATATAATAATTCTTATGTGAGCTATAGATTATTTTATGAAAAAGATTCATATATGAAATTATAAATTCATATATGAACTCATATAAGCATTCATATATGAATTCATATAAGCATTCATATATGAATTCATATATTCTTATATGAAATATTTATATGAATTCATATATGAACTAATATAAGCATTCATATATGAATTCATATAGTCTTATATGAAAATTTTACTATATCATGAGTTTTGAATATTCATAGTTGTTCATCATCCTCTGTCTTTTTGTTTCATCATCCTCTGTCTCTATTATTTCATCATCCTCCTCTCTTTTTTTTTCTTTATCAGAAATTGTCATATTCTCCATTGGTGCAAGTAATCTCCCCAATACAAATGCACCATTCTCAACTTCATATCCCTCTCTTCTTCTTAATCTTTCAACATTCCATCTTATTATCACAGGTCTTTCTCTTCCAACATTCACAGCTTCACAAGCAAAGTTGTCAACATACATGAGCTGCAAATAAGAATCAATTAAAATAATCATTACATTATTGTAAGATATATATTTAATTCATAAATGTTATAGTAAACTTACAATCAAATATGTAACCGATCCGACATAAAAGCTCATGTTTGAGTCTCGTATCCATCCTTGCTTACTCCTTCTCAAACAATCATAGATGTACCCACACCAATTAATCTTTGATACATTTGTGTCTGGTTGGATAAAATTTGTCACTGAGAGATTGAAATTTCCACTTTTGTTACCCTCTCCCATAGTGTTGCAGAAAAGGGTAATGAAGTTTAACTTGAAATTGAAGTCATCTTCATCGTTGTCAATGATTATTTGTTTGAGGTCTGTCGGACGTATGATTTCCTTAGAAAATTGGGATCTCCAATTAACTAGCAACTGACTGTCATCATCCAAGTACATGCAATCGAATATGCTTTTTTCTCCTATAGGAACACCGAGCATATCTTGAATTGATTGTTCTGTAACCTTCAAACTTTCCTTCCCAACATGAATCTCCATTGATTCAATGTCGAAACTGTCCACAACGTAAAAGCCCAATTTTGAGGGTATTCCGTCTATCTTCATTTCTAAAAGATCTTTGAAATCCATGCTTTTGATACATGTTTTCAGGTCTTCATTTAAAGCTCTAATTGCTTCATAAAGGGGTTTTGGTGATGTTCGAACTTTAATGACCGGAAATTTATGTTGTTGTTGTGGCTTCTTTCCTTCTTTCTTTGCTCTTTTTATCTTAGGAACAGGAGCCTCAAAATCGTCATCTTCATCGATGACTTTGGAAGTTTTTGCCTTTGCCAGAGTCTTTCCTTTCGATCCATCAGTATCTTTCTTTCTTCTCTTTGTATCCGGTTCCTTATCTATTCATATACACTTGTTAATAAAATTAATGAAACAAAATTTCAATATAATTTTGAAATTGATATTATTTTTTATTGTTTACATACACAAGACAATTTGTTTTGAAATATCTTCGGGATTTTGTTCCTTACGGATTATAAGCTTGATCTTTGGTATTTTTGGGTTGTTTCTTGTATAAACAATTTGTATATGTAATTATCATAGTCAATTTATGAAGACATGGAACTATTCGTAGATATGTGCTAATTCATGTCTGAACAACGTAATATTATACACATTCATATATGAAGGCATGGAACTTTTCGTTGATATGTTGTTAGGACTGAAAGTCCTATGTGTTGAAAGTGGAATAAAGTATTTATAAGGGTTTGTTTTGTAATTAATTGATAATTGTTTTTTTAAGATGGGCCCAAGCCCATAAAGCCCAATTGCTTATAAAGCCTAAGTATATAAAGGCTTATTTATTTCATAATTAGGGTTGAACAGTTTAGAAAGGTTAGAAATTCATTATTCAGTTTACTAGTCATTAGGTTTAATTACATACCCTTATCAGAAATACTCTCTGTAAACCTTAACCCTTTGAAGTATTATAAATCATATGACTAGTTGTTGTGGCCTATAATCTGTTCATCATTGTTCATATTTACTTGTGATTGCACTGCACTGGGATCTACAATTGGTATCAGAGCAAAGAGACTAAAGGTTTGATCCAGAAAAAGGTTTGTCTAAAATCCTATAATCAATTATTTGTGTTAATCACTTTTATCTGCATTAATTGATTATGTGTTTATGAGTTTTATTGGTCGGTCTATTGTTTTCCGGAAAAAGTTCATCCGTCTTTGTGTGTACTGTTGATTTTCTATTTATCGGTTGATTACTGCATGTGTTTGAATCTGACTATTTGCTCATCGAAGTCAATTTTCTGGGCTCGATTGAATATATGGGTTATCATCATCGGTCTGTGTTCATCGTGTTCTTCGGTGTTCTTCGTGTTGATCGGTCGATTATTTTGTTCGTTTTTATCGGTCTTTACATGATTTTATCGATCTTTATCTGTTAATTTGTTATTCGACCGATAGTTATTCGACCTGAGCTTTCGACCGAGTGTTTGTAAACACCGGTCCTTACTTCGACCGGGTAGGTGTGATCTCCGGTCTTTCCTTCGACCGGACCTTAGCTTTCCCCGGTCTTTCCCTTCGACCGGGTAGGTGCATCGACCGGACCTTAGTGGTTTCCGGTCTAACATTCGACCGATACTCGGCTGCTCCGGTCTTACCCTTCGACCAGGTACTTGTTACTCCGGTCTTACCATTCGACCGGGTACTTGCTTACTCCGGTCTTGCCTTCGACCGGTATCTTGCATATTCCGGTCCTTTGCTTCGACCGGACCCCTGTTAGACCGGTGTTCTAAAAAAAAAGAGTATAAAAGGTCAAATTTTTTGTCTCACGATCTTTTTGCAGTGCATTTATTTTAGCCCCGGTACTTCAAGGATTCAGCGTGTCATTTGTGACCCTAAACTTTCAAGTTTCACATTTTGTCACTTTTGGTCCCTGCACTTTCAAGTTTCATCTCTCTTCAAAGCCGGAGCGAATACATTCTATTCAAAATGATCAAAATGGGGTACCTACCAAGGCTGCAGTCCAAAAGAGAATATGAAGAGTGGAAAGTTTATTTTTTGAAATGTGTGGACGAACATGAGGTGGGTCCCTACATCAGATTATCTTTGACTGAAGGGGAGATGCAATCCCAGATTCCTACAGAAGCTTCACCTGTGGAAAAGGAGGAAAGAGAGAGGGCTAACAATGTAGCTCGAAATTATATGAAAAGTAGTATCTGTAATGAATTTATTAGTGACATTTTTAGTGAAATTATTGGTCAAATAAATACTAACAACATGACAATAAAAGAGCTGTGGGATTGTGCTGAATGGTTGGTGTTAGGGACAAAGGGTTTATTAACAGGAAGAGAATTGGAAGCTGAGAACTCTGAGCTAAAAGGAAAGATCTCTATTTTGGAAGCTAAAACTCAGCAAACAGTCTCTGTTGAAAGTTCTGAGGAAAAGATTTCTGAATTGAAAGATGCAAATGCAGATCTTCAAAAACGTTTATCTGATTTGGAGCAACTGCTTGCTAAACACAAATCTGATTTTGAGACTAAAGAGAAATCTTTCGCAAAGAAGTTCTCAGAATTCTCGAGAAAATGTGCTGATGAGAAGAAAGAAGTTGAGCTGAAATGCATAAAACTTTCTCAGCAAGTTTCTGATTTTCAGAAAGTAATCATTCTAGAAAGAGAGAAGTTTGCCAAAGAGAAGAAGGCCATTGAACAAAAGAATGTAGGTGTCTTCAAAGAAATATCTGGCCAAAGAAACAATGCTGAGAAGGGATTTGAAGAAGAAAGAAGCTTGTTTGAGACTGAGATCAAAAAGCTTACTGCCAAGTTATCTGAACTATCTGAGAAGGCACTAAAAGAGCAGAAAACGAAGTCTGAGTTCACGAAGAAGATTGACCTGCTTGTTCAAGAAAGAGACAACTTCTCTTCAACGATTAAAGTGCTTGAAAAGTCTGTAAAGGTCAGGTAAATCTTTTGATCAGATTCGTAAAACTAACCTTTTCTATGATAGCAATATAGATGGTTCAGGTACACGTTCTAGAAGAAAGAGATACAAAGATGAGGAACTGGTCTGGAAGAAGAAACCAGTTGAAAATGAGCTGAAAGAAAAAGAATCGTGTGTACATGCGTCTAATGCCAAGAAGAACAAAACGAGTAAAGGTAAACCTGATCATATCTACTCGAGAGATCAATTACTCAGGTTGTCAGGTAAGAAATACCATTGTTATTATTGTCGTACACATGATCACATTCACAAATCCAGGGATCATTTCTGGTATGGTTCTTATTCTATATCCCCCACAAGAACTGCAACTAACATTCGAGGACCCAAATACCAGTGGGTACCAAAACCGAAAACTGATTCTTTGTTGCAGGCACCTACTGTCAAGGGGGAGTAGAAGAACGATGGCTTCTAAGTAAATCAGCTTAGAACCCGAACTTCAACGAAGTTAGGCTTCTGATCACATGACAGATCAGGACCCGTTCTTCAACGTTCAGACTTGGATATGTAGCAAATATCCAGGGGGAGCTTAATAGATCTATATCGCTCTATCATGATTTGAAGGGGAGCTTAAAGGTAAATATATTCTGATCTAGATCTCTGATTGTTTGAAAGAAGAACAACTTTCAAGCATGAAAAACAGTTTCTGAAATGTTCAAACCACTTCTGATTCTCAAAAAATTTTATGAATTAAGAAGTGTGATTTTAAAATGTTTTTCAATTCTTGAGCTTTAATGTTTAACTGACTGTGTGTTTCTAAAGATCAATACTTGCGTATTATCTTATCCTTATACTGTAACGTATTCACACACACAGGTTCAGTACTTCATTTGTATTTGTTATTACCATGTCTCATAACGAACCAATTTTTCGATGGTAATACCCCCGTTTGAAATTCAATGTTGTTGAGCATAAATCATTATTTCTAATCTTGTGCTTTCATTGAAAAATGGTTTATATTCGTTCATATAAACAAAATATCCAATTCTTTGATACCCTATCCATTTTATGTGATCTGATTGATACACTGTCAGATTCTCAAAACAATTCTCTTGATTTCATTTCATTCATTCAATATACTTGTTTTGAGAAATCTTCAAAGTTCAATTGCTCAAATCTTATGAACATACATTTTGACAGTAGTATCATACATTATGTGCTTAATTGTTTAAGTTAAACTGTGAGCTACTATTCTTTTTAGGACTGATATGGGATTTGTGTGAGAAGTTAAACAGAACTTCCCTGGATTCACGTTAACCAGTGTTTCCTACCCCGGAAGTTATCCTAGAGTGATTGAGGGGTGAGGGGTCATAAATCAAAGAGTGGGGGAGTTAACTCATCGGGTTGAGTTTTTCTCATTATGTGGAGCGAAAAAAATTGAAAAGAGAGTTTGGTTAGAAGTGAGCTTTAATGACAAAAAGAAAGAGGGTGTGAGAACAGAGTTAAAAAGAATCTCAGAACTCTGCACCAAACACTTTCTGAGCCGGGCAACCACATATTCTGATTGGTTCACATTCTTTGGTGACCATCATTGAAAAAGGCACCTAGCCCATGCCAACTCTTGCTATAACCCCACCAGCCACTCGTTTCTTTCTTAACAAAGAAATGTTTAATTTTCTTTGGGGACGCAGCATATCTGCTATCTAGTCTTCACTTGGAAGATTTAGATATTGAAAAAGAAGGAAAGTTGCCCCACATTCGAAATTTTTTTATGCACATTGAGTCCGTGTAATATCTGTTGCTGTCTCAACAGTTTACACAATTTGAGCCTGATATAGCTAAGTAGCTTCAATCATTCATACACTTGCACGAGCACACAAGAAATGAGTTTTCTTGTCATAACATTCATAGAAAATTACTTTGTGGTTTTTCGATGATTTAATGGAAGCCCTGGGGGAGTGAACATCACAAAAGCTCCTTTCCAAAGTACATCCGTTGTACAAAGGGGCTCCGTGCTACTTACAGGCATACTAACTGTTTCATCTGTTGAATCAGGGTTACATTGTTCATTGTGTCTGAATTTGAAAAGATTCGGATATATATATTTCATGAATTGACGGATAATCAGATCAACGGGCGGAGAATGCCAAATTTTCATAGAGGGGAGATCAAAGAAAGTGCTGAAATTGAATAAGTTTTGATGATCATGATGTTCAAAATCATCAAAAAGGGGGAGAAATGTTTACAATGTTCAATTTCAAAGTTTTAAAGAAAGAAAGTCAGTTCTGAAGACAGTCTAGCGATCAAGGAGATGAATATATGATTTTAATGCTAAATTTGTTTGTCTGAAGATAGTGAAGATTTCAAAGATTGAAGATTTCAAAGTTTGTATTGATTCTTTCCCGTATCATGTGGTGTCTGCTACAAGTTTGTTCCTCATTCCTCCTATGCGCTAATTGAAACAAGTTCTTGAGATGAAAGTCTAACTCAACTCACGGTTCAAAGACAGATTCTTTGTTTTAAACTGAAGATGCACCGTGGAATGTCAAGTAACTCTCACATTATCTTTCTTGTGTGCTGATCCGATGTGATTGAGTTTCTACAGTTAAAAGTTGCTTGATAGTGCGTTCAGTCGAGGCTACTGAACATTGAATCTGGTTACAAAGTTGAAACTATGAAGACCAAGAGCTTTATTCAAGGGGGAGCGTGGAAAGTCATGAAGACATGCAACACCAAAGTTCTTCAAAGATTCAAGAGGGAAAGAAGATCAAGGCCTGAAGTTTTTCAAGAAGATAAATGATTTATTCAACTTTAGGGGGAGATTGTTAGGACTGAAAGTCCTATGTGTTGAAAGTGGAATAAAGTATTTATAAGGGTTTGTTTTGTAATTAATTGATAGTTGTTTTATTAAGATGGGCCCAAGCCCATAAAGCCCAATTGCTTGTAAAGCCTAAGTATATAAAGGCTTATTTATTTCATAATTAGGGTTGAACAGTTTAGAAAGGTTAGAAATTCATTATTCAGTTTACTAGTCATTAGGTTTACATACCCTTATCAGAAATACTCTCTGTAAACCTTAACCCTTTGAAGTATTATAAATCATATGACTAGTTGCTGTGGCCTATAATCTGTTCATCATTGTTCATATTTACTTGTGATTGCACTGCACTGGGATCTACATATGTGCTAATTCATGTATGAACAACGTAATATTACACACATTCATATATGAAGGCATGGAACTTTTTCGTAGATATGTGCTAATTCATGTATGAACAACGTAATATTACACACATTCATATATGAACTATTCATATCTACTACTCAAAACACATTTAACTTTTAGCCTAAAAAACCCTACTTATGTGATAAAACAGAAATGAACAACAAAATACTACACACATTCATGTATCAACTATCATATGTTCATTCCAAAGAGAAGAAAATTTTCCCCTAAAAACCCTAGTTATGTGATAATTCATAAATGAACAATATAATATTAACTCGTTCATGTATGAACTATCGTATGTACAACCCAAACACAAGAACTTTTCACCACAAAACCGTAAATATGTGATTATTCATAAATGAACAACAAAATACTTCAAAAATTCATCTATGAACTATCTTATGTATATTTAAAACAAACAAATGAAAATTTTCGTCTAAAAACCCTAGGTATGTAATAAATCATAGATGAACAAAATATATTACACATAATCATGTATGAACTATCGTATGTACAACTCAAACACATTAAACATTTCGTTTCAAATCGTAGCTATGTGATAAATCAGAAATAAACAACAAAATCTTACAGATTCATTTATGAACTATTTTATGTACAACACAAACACATTAAACTTTTCGCTAAAAACCCTAGTTCTTTCATAAAACATAAATGAACAGCAAAATAGTACATATATCATGTATGAACTGTATTATCTTCAACATTCATACATGAACAACAAATTTATGTCACGATTTCATATATGAACGAATATACCTTTTGTTAGTGCATAGTTGTATCCAAGATTTAAGTAGAAAAGTCAAGGTCATGTAAAGTCAAAGTCTAGTCAAGTCTTGTATAAGTCAACCTTGTTTAAATACATTTTATGCGAGTGTTTGTATTAGATGTAAGTATGTAAGCAAGGCATATGAGAGTATTGTGGTGTGAGAGTTCATGCCATTGTATTGTTGATCTTGTTAGATATACGACTTTGGAGCTTTCTCTCTCTACACTCTCTCTCTAGATCTTGTTCTTAAACTGTCAAATCTTGATTATCTTGTTTGATTGCTTGATTTCTGGACTTATATTTGGTATCAGAGCCGAACGCAGATTTATTCTACGCATGATCGAGATTAGTTTGATTGAAAAGAACAATCGTTGTGGAAATTTTTCGATTCCTGGAATTGATGTTAGTTTGGATGTTCTATGTTGCCAAATTGATTCAGAAGTTATTGTTGATCATTATTGAATCAATTAATTGTTCTAATTTCAATTCAGAAAGTCGAATTGATCGATTTTTGAGACTTTTGTTCGAAAAAGTTGTATCACTGTGGTTATGATAGATTATGCTTTAGACTTGTATTTGGACATGGTCATCAACTAAAAATGTGCTATAAAGTCATTTTCGAACCTGTGTACAAAAGCTCATCTCAAAATTCGAAGTTTTGAGGCTGAATTTGAAGAAAAGTTGAAAAACATTCGAGATCCATAGAATTCGCATGATTATATGAAGAACTCGTAGAGAAAGAATTCGCATAGTGAATTTTTTGAAGAATTCGCATGCTTCAGAATTCTCACAATGGACCTTGAAGATGAAATTTGTTAAATATAGATTTCTCATAACAGTGTGTAGCGAAATGTGCAGAATTCGCATGCTAGTGATGTACGAAAAGCTCGATACGAATTCATGTGGTCAAAGAGATTTCTAAGTGAAAAATTCGCAGGAAGTCGTATGCGAAATGTTGAGAATTCGCATCCTACCTTATGCGAAATGTGAGAATTCGTACGTAGCTTATGCGAGAAGTTAAGATTTCGCAGATGTGAGTCATGCGAAATGCGAGGAATTTGCAGAATAGAGTTATGCGAATTGTGGTGTTAGGCTTATGCCATCATGCGAATTGTGCTCAATTTGAAATAGTGACCTGCGAATTGTCGATTATATGTGAAAAGTTTTGGTGTTTTTGAGAATTTTGACTTTCTGAACCCTGTTTGCTACAAGTTTGCCCTGTTCCCGAGCTTTATACGCGTAATGCATATGTGACATCACTCCTATCATATGTTGGTCACATATCTCTAGCAACTGATCAAATCTTCATGAGTGCTCATGCTTTTTAAGATTTGAATATTCTAGATTTGAAGATTTAGTGTCTGATTGGATTGAGTTAGCTGCCTGAGCATCTGCAATCATCAGTTTGGAAACCTTCTTTTATGGTTAGACCGTTGAGAGCACTTTATCACTCTTCTGACCTGATCACTCAGTAGTGTGAGCGACTGCAATCATTATTCTGATGCTTGAGTTGTGATTCAGAATCCTGAGTGCTTATAATCATCCAACTGATTCGTGAAGAAAGGAGTTATGGGTTTGATTATTCAGTATTCTAGAAAGCAGTCATAAAATGAGCGTCTTCTAGCAGTTGTTGAACATTGCTTGCCTTCAAACCCTTGCTTTGTAGTGTTGCTACCGGATGCTACCGTCCTTAATCTGATTAGATGAAGTTCTTAAGATGAATTCTTATTTCAACTCGTGGTTCAAAGACATATCAGATGTTATACACTGAAGATGCACTTGGTTGTCATTCCAATATTCAACACATATCATTCTTGTGGGCATACAGAATGTGTTGGGTTTACAAGAGTTAAAAGTTGTCTTTATGTGCACTCAGTCGAGGTTATGGTCTACATCAGATCTGGTATTTCAGTTGAAAACTCCAAGGATAAGAGCTACTTTCAAGGGGGAGCTAGAGGAGCTTTGAAGTTTATGCAACACTAAGTTTTATAAAGAAATCAAGGGGGAGGGAGCTAAAGCCGGAGCTTAAAAGATAATGATTACTTTACAAAACTTAGGGGGAGAATGTTAGAACATAAATATGTTCTATTTTTGAAGTTTAGTAAAATAATCAACTTTATATTGTATTGGGCTTTGTAATGGGTTTGGGCTTAATGTGTACAAGGGGTATGGGGTATATAAGGAGTCTTGTTAGTTCATTTAGTAAGTAACTTTTTTTATTTACAATGTAGATCATACGAGTTCTTGGTGTTCAGTAGTGCACTTTACTTTCAATAAATAAAACTACAGATTTCCAATTCCCAATCTCTTGTTTATCTTGTTAATTCAATCAATCATGATCTCAGGGACTTAACAAAAGCGTCTCTATACTAACATGCTATTACCATAGACTTGAAAAATCACTCACTTTACCCTACTTAGATTAAAAGCATGCATATAAATCAAAAGGACATTGAGGTCTAACGTGTAATCCAACTTTGGATAAGGTAAAGACATATCTGGGAATGAGCGACTAAAAACCTTATGCCAAATGGAGAACATGATTGTACTTCCCTTGAAATATTATGCTACATATGGGGATCTTCAAATATATTCTTTAAGGCACATTCCCATTTGATGATAGGGAGTAGCGATGTATACATATATTCGACCTTATCATCCTTTTTGTTGTCTTGCTTTATTTCTTTTATTGACGACAATATTTTTTTTCTTATTATATATATATACATATATATATATATATATATTCTTCTATTTTCAAAATAAAATTCATTTTTTTCTTCTTTTCTTCCCCCAACATGTAAGTTCCGTTTTCTAGCTTATGGGGATGCTTGGGTATACATCACTAGCAATTGGTCGGAGGGTAGTGTTTCGATAGGTTTAAAGCTTGGGTAACAAATAAAATAAATAAAGGCTCAAACTTGGTTGCAATTTTGAAAGAATAGCACAAAAGAGTAGGCTAGGCTAATTGGCTAAGACACAATAAGTGAAAGATGACTTTTATCATGTTTATTAACATGTAAAAATAAGTGTAATCTTAAGGAGAGATGAGTCCAAAGCTAGGCAAGACGTAACCACACAAGAATGAAAGTGAGATTGATGCTAAATATTCAGTCACAAATGCTTAAAGTATCACGGTGTTTAGGCTTTGTCCTAGAGATTAGCAAGAATCAAAATATGACCGACATACATCTACTAATTAACTCTATGCTCTATCATCAAACCTGTTCATGCTATATACGTATCAAAAGTCATCATCATCAAATTTAAGCTTTAGAAACATGTTAACATATTGATGGACGAACAATAATCCATAATTAAGCTCAAAAGGTCAAAAATTTTACCCCCAAAATTAGAATGGCCCAGTTCATGCATATATTACCTCACCCCCACATTTAGATCATACATTTTCCACAATATATGCATTATGTAGAGGACACTCGAAAACGTTAAAAAGTAAAGGGAAACGGTAAACTCCTCTGATTGGCGAGTGTTCTTCCAATGTATGAGCTAACGAGGTGAGTGCATCCATTTAAGCTCCATATTAGAGGCAGAAAATTCTCAAAAAAAAAAAGAAAGATAAGAGCTTAGACGACGACAGGGAAAACTACAAAAGGAAACAAACAATTAAAAGCAAGTGCATATATTAAAAAAAACATGAGTTGGCTCCCATGTAGTTCCTTTCTTTTACATCTTTGGCTAGATGTCTTCCATACACTATCGGGTGTCCAATAGACCTATGCCCCATACATGCTTCTTCTCTACATGTTAGGGCGCCTTGAAGTCCGTTCGGATTTTAACTGCGAGGCCTTTGTATTTTGGCAATACTTCCTCCTTGTAGGTCAGACAAGGCATCATCACCCCGGTTCACCTTCTTATCTTCAATCATTGGTTCTTCAAGCTCTGTGAAGGTTTCCCAAGTATCTACACATTCTGTAACACCCCGATTTTTAGGAAGGTATAATTTCAAGTGAATTCAATTGGGTATTTTAAAGGAAAAAGAAGAAATAGTATTCTTGACATGAATCCTAGATTTTATAGTCTTTTTGGATGAAGGGTTCAATTATGAGTCCAACGGTTCTTTCCAGAGCAAAATCGGAGCTAAAACGAAGAAGTTATGACCAAAACAATGATCGGGCAAGAAAATCAGGCTACAATGCTCCGCGCGGATGGATCTTCACCACCATCCGCACGGAGCCGCTGTGTGCATTAACACGGGAAAATCCGACCCCCAAACCCCATTTTCACCCAAATCTCAAAACTTCTCCCCATTTTCTCTCCCAAATCAACCCTCAAACCCCAAGACTCAAACCCTAACTCATTTTGGGTCCATTTCTCGAGTTCTTAAGGTGTTCCATCATCAAGTGGTGATTGGGAGCTTTGGCAAAAGAGTTCACCATTGTCATCTTCAACCTCAAACTTCATCTTAGGGTTTTCACCAGAACCTAAGTGGTAAGTTTATCCTCTCCATTTCTAAACCTTAATATAAGATATAAATGTCATCTTAATGATTTCCTAGTGTTGGACTTCTCAAATTTCGGGTTTGATGGTTTGGAGAAATTAGATCAAAAATTAGGGTTTTGGTCAAGTTGGGGATTTTGATGTAAAATGTTTGGGGATTGATTCTAAATGGTTGAATGTGTATATTCATGGTTGGAAACTTGTGAATATATGTTTTGGAAGGTTTTCCTTGTGGAATCAAGTTTCTTCAAGGAAGCTCTAAGTCGGTTAAATCTAGATTTCGCCTAAATCTAGGAAGGTGAGTTCAAGTTGATTTGGGAAAATGGTGTACATGCCAAAATGTCTATTTTAAAGTGTTTATATGTTTTACATGAAATTATTAACTGTTGAGTTATTTGGCGAATCTTGATTATTTGAAGTGTTTGATTTTATAAACTTTGTAAAACACCCACGTTAGGGGTTTTGAGCATTTTGACAACTAAATTATACACATTGGTATTTTAAGGATTTATTTCATGATGTAGAGTTTGGGTATAAATACATTTTATTGTGTATCTTAGATAAGAGTTTGATTTTGTGTCATGGGACGTTTTTGAAGGAATAAATGATGGAAACTCACTTGAAAAATGATTTATCCCAAACTAAACTACGTGGAGTTATTTATATAATTTGGAGTATGGGTTTGCATAAAGGCGGATTGTTTACGTTTGGTCTCATTTTATGATTTTCAACGTTGAGTCTTTGTATTTGTTGAGCTTATAGCTTGGTTTGGATTTTGTTGGGTTTTGAGGACACTTGTCCGATTTTAATAGCTCAATGTAGAGCGTTTGGTTATGATTTGCATCTACTGCATCTTATTTGAGAGTTACATGTTTTGAATACGTTAGTTCATTCGTTTTGAGTCATGTAATGTTTTAGTTAGTGCAATGGATCCATAGGCACGGTGTTCTTTTGTCCCGTTTTGGATAAGTTCACATTTTGGCACGGAATAAGCATCGGGTTCCATGGTAAGTAAGGTGTGGGCCTATACGGCCAGGCAGCGTCCCATGGGTAGTAAGGTGTAATTCCAGTATGTGCATAAGTTCCCCTGTTTTGGAACTGAGTTCCCTGTTTTGGAGCTCTCAAGGATAGACATGGAGTGGTTGACTTGATGTTTTCGAGCGATAGACTTAGAGTAGTTAAGCTAGGTAGGTTTTATGCGTATAATCTATACGTTTTGGTTTTCTACATAGCTATGTGACCCACTTTGGTGTTGCGTCATGTACAATGTAATCTGGTCTTCCCCCATCACCAAAAGGTGTTGATTTGGGTTTTGAGTTTTATAATTTATTTTTTGGTGACGTATTGAGTACAGGTGATCATCCATGTCTAAGGTTTTGATTATTGGATCTTATCCATGTTTTTGGGATGTTTTGGAAGTTGGAATTTATCTACGTATCAGTATTTGATTATTAAAATGTCGGTTATGCTTTACATGAGTTTTGAGTTTTGGATTTATATCCAAGAGGCGTTTTGTTTAATGATGAATGTTGAAAAAGAGATTGTTTTCAGATTTAATGCATTTCATCTTGTTTGCTTTCAAATTAAATATATCTCATTTTGGAAAATCACGATTCAAATAACATTCTTGAAGTCATTGCTTTATTTATAACTAAGGAAAACTCTTGAGCTCACAAGGCATTAAGCTTAGCCTTTTTATTTGTCGGCATATGCATCAGGTTCCAGTTAGGGTTTGGTGCTAGCAGTACTTTGAGGAGATGAGCTCTAGATTTACACGAGGGTAAGTAGTTTGATGAAGTCTTTCGCAGTTAGAGATAGCGACTGTTATTGGGTTTTAGTGACATCTGTACCTATTATAGATCGTGTATAGGGATTGAATTGTGTTTATTGAAGTTAAACGTTAAATTATTTTTGTAGTTGATTCAGTTATCGATGTATTTAGAATAATTTAAATTAGTTGCTATGACCAGATTTGAGGGTGTTACAAGTTGGTATCAGAGCTTAAGTTTGAGAGAATTAGGTATTGATTATAGATGCCTAGACTCAAACTAACGTTATTTTAGGTGATTGAGAGATAAATTGCACCAATAGGCACTTTAATGTTTTGAGGTTGTTGGAGCTTCTAGGAGTGGGAATCACGTCGAGGTAGCAAGGACGATCATGTACATTACGTTCATAATTGCACCTGGCCAGTGTTATGGTGAACTTACGTGTTACATGTGTATGCTTGAACTGCCTTGGTATGATGACCGTTGGGGTAGTGAAGAAGTTTCTAAATGAGTAACCGTTATAAGGAGTTGATGATCTTAGCATTCGTCACTTGGAGTGACAGTAAGCATGGTGATTACATTAAGTTGACCGTTTCAGGTCGGAATGATTGGTTGGGTTAGAACCGTAGACTTTTGGAATCAACATTAATCGAGGAGAAATTGAAAGGCGAACCGATGAAATCTTCGATGATTGCCTTAAAATGTTTGATCATCCGGATGACGATAGCATGACCAGGAAATTGAAGAGCGTGATTTCGGGGTGTTGAGTGCCGACTCAATTCATGCACGAATAAGTTTGTATCAATTTTTCTCATGTTCTCAAATCATAATGTGAGTAGAATTACGAAATTTTGGGAAAAGGTTTAGCACACACAAGATTTTAAACGATGAGTTCAAACGTGCATAAAATTGTTTTATTGCATACGATTGCAGACTTTGTTGAGAATTTATTTATCCTTGTTTTTGTCGAATGATATTTTCGGATATTGTAGTATTTGCGATTCAATCTTGTTTAGAGTCTCGGGCAAGTAGCTACGATTTATGACGTTGACATTGGATCTCCTCCACATATGTTAAGGTTTTAGAGGAAAAACTATTCCCATGTTTTAGCATTTGAATTTTATTGGAAACTTTATTCCGTGTGAGTTTTATTGAGATTTATGAGGTATTATTTTGCGACGTTTAGCTACGCATGAGTGTACCTTGAAATGCGTAGGCTTTAATTTTTATGCATGTGAATTTACGAGTTTTATTGAAGCGTTAAGTCTCATGCGAGTTTTGTTGAAAAGTGTCGTTTTATATCACAAATGCGATAAAAAAGAAAATTTTGGAATTATGACATTTTAATCATAACTTTGTTTCATGCTATTTGATTTTGGGAATGACAGTTTTGGCACCATTTGATTTTGAGTGTCGTTGGGTTTCATTGAGTTTTATGGAGAATTTTATTGGGTCTTATGAAATTCTATTTTACGGCATTTTGCGTCGTGCAGTTGAACTTTGAGAGGTGTATATACTTGCATTATTATGTGCGTTAACTTATGAATTTTCGTTTAGTATTTTTGTCACGTGTGAGTTTTGCACCGGTATTTTCGCAGTCGTAAGGAACGTCTTGAGAGTTTTGTTAGTAGGTATTATTCCATATTTTATTTTGGGAAGTTTCAGTATCATGTGATTTCTCTTTGGGGTTTCATACAAGTGTCATTCGTTATATGCTATTTAGTATTTGAAATAATTTATAGTGTGGTGTGAGTAAGCATACTAAATATTTATTTTGTCTCGTATTGAACTTTCGCTTTGAACATGTTTCGGTTGTTGATTTTACTGTTATAAATTTTCCGCAATGCATTAAATGAGTTATCGGATACATGTCATTGTAGCTGCTATTTTGAACAAGTGAATTTTATTTACGCGACCCAAGGTTTGAACTCGATTTAAAATTTATTTGTGTTTGACCAAAGCACACACCCCTATTGTTTTACTATGTTTTGGGAAATAAACTGATGTATATGGGTCTTGTTGGAAATTTTATTCCACGACGTTTTGTGGTTTAAAGGAAAAAATTTTGAAGTGAAATTGTGAAGGTCCCTTTTGGAGATGTACAAACATTTATTACATATGTTTTAGTACAAAAAGTCATTTTCATGTACATAATGTAATTTGATGCATGCTAGGACCATGGTAGTCCATTTGAAAATTTTGTTGCACATCTTTTGTTATTTTTATTATTAACATGAGTATTGATCAAACGAATTTTGAAATAGCTTTATATGTGTGGCATTGGTGATCACTTTGCACACCTACTGAGTAAACGATAGTAGATTTTTACACGTACGATTAAATGTTATGGAACTTTTGCATTTGAAAATTTTAAAAAATATTAAGTTGGCATATTAGTTGAAAACCTTGAACTCATTAAGGCTATAGATTTTAAACCCTACCTTAAAAAGAGTTGTAAATTAGGGACTAGAGGAGTCCTTTCGAATTGAAACGTCGAATGATCCGACTTGTGGTCAGTCTTGAATCTTGGGCTTCAATTTTTGGATCTATGCATGCATGGATAATGGAGGTATTAGATTTATGCCTCCCTAGTTAATCGAGGGGTGATCCGTATGCTTCGGTAAACCTGTAGGATAAGGTGATTATCTGCGCCTGGATGGGTTCGATTGGATGGGTTGCTTATCCGTTTGACACGATGTTATATGTGGACGAGGTACCGTCTTAATGAGTTTTCGTGAACAAAAGAAATATTGTGATTCGTTGTTAAAGATGTAAGATTGGAATTTTAGTGACATGCTAGGTATCGACACACAATCTTGAGGGCAATGACCGTTGGGATGCTTCAGTGCACTTCTGATGTATTGTGTGGCTGCAAGTTAAGTGATAACCTTAAGAATAGTAGGAGCTGGCAATTAAGGGGCGATCATTGGTAATTCTATAATCAACAAGGTTTCCACGGATTCGCTAGTCGATGTTTGAATGCATTAAGGGAGTTGTGTAACCGTGGAGTTTGGGGTAATCCGATATCTACACATGTTGTGTGTGTGTCAGTTTGAGAAACCAATTTATTGAAGATTGGATCGGACCAATCTAGTGCTAGGAATTTCGTCAAGGAAAGGACGATAAACCTTTATGGTATGGATTATTGTAGGAAGTAGTGAGACTGTCAAAGTAGACCTTAAGTAGAAATCGATTATTGAGGAGATCTTGATGCGTCAGAATTGGAAGTATCGATTCCATAACAACAATGGATGACCAACTCAACAGTTTTATAAGGGTTCCTGCACCACTCGAGTAAGGTCAACATGGTTGCGAGTACTCAGAATTGAAAGTTGTATGGGTAAGCGATGGTTTAAACCCTTCTGCAAAGATGGTTGTGTTTGGAGGCAAGGAAATAATATAACGTCACTCCATAAGGGACGATTAGAAGTATTTAAATGTAAATTCGCTTTGGGGTATCCTTGGTGGAAGTAGTTAATTAAGATCGTAAGTTTCTCTTAAGGTGATAAGGGCAACCTAAGGTTGGGAGGCAACAAAGACCCTTATGATAGGAAATGATTCGACAAGGACTCGATATTCACTCAGTCATATGTAAGGTATATCGAACGTTGAGATCGGGTGTGGTGGCCTGTGTTGAGAAACACAGTGACAACCTTAACCGGGACGTAATCGGTTTCATATATGAGGCAAGGTATGGTGAAAGTATCCCTTTTTTGGATAGATAGCCAATTGACCTCGCTTAACGCGACGTTGGATGATTGGTCGGGATCAGATTTCGAGGATGAAATCTCTTTTATGGTTGGGAGGATTCTAACACCCCGATTTTTAGGAAGGTATAATTTCAAGTTAATTCAGTTGGGTATTTTAAAGGAAAAAGAAGAAATAGTATTCTAGAATTGAATCCTAGATTTATAGTTTTCTTGGATGAAGGGTTCAATTACGAGTCCAACAGTTCTTTCCGGAGCAAAATCGGAGCTAAAACGAAAAAGTTATGACCAAAACAGTGATCGGGCAAGAAAATCGGGCGGCAGTGCTCCGCCAGGATGGATCTGTGCCACCATCCGTGCGGAGCCGCTATGTGCATTAAAACGGGAAAATCCGGCCCCCAAACCCCATTTTCACCCAAATCTCAAAACTTCTCCCCATTTACAATTTTTTATGACGGTAAATTTAAAGAGAAATCTTTTAGAACACAAACTTACTAAAATAATGAAAAAATATGATTATTTTTGTGATTATTGAAACTTAATTATACTATATATATATATATATATATATATATATATATGAAATACTTATAGAGTTAGTCCCTATAGTTTGAAGTTTGTTACAAAAGTGAAAAAGACAAAAGAGATGAAATAGACTAAAATGTTCATCCTTCTAACAGAGAAAACAAATGGATTTTGTGATGAGAGACCACTTTCAGAACGAAATGAAAACCATAAGGATGTTTTATAGACTTATCAAAGTTTAGGTCTCACCTTTAAACTTTTCACTAAGCCCGAGGGACCAAAAATAGAGTTTACTCTAAATAAAATAATATATTATTGTATGATTTGATTTGTTTAAATTTTTTTAAAAGTTAATTATCTTAAATATGATTTAATTTTATTGTAATTGTGGAAAATGATATGTTTTATTGTTCTAATGTAACTAAAATTTTAATTTAAACAAATCAAATCATTAAACTATATCTTATTTTATTTAGATGGAATAAAAAAATATATGGTTTTATGATTTAATTTATTTAAATTAAAAAATTAATCATGTTAAAGCGATTTAATTTTATTGTTCCTTTTTTTATCATTGCAATTTTGCAATAAACAAGTTTATTATCGATATTTTAACACCAAAATAATTGAAAATCACTAAGAAACGAACTTCAATTTTATCATCCAAAAATTACTATTCCAGTTTTCATATTAATTATCATTCAAAAACTCAAAATCTAATATTTAGATCTTAACCAAATCAAAGATTCTTATATACTATCATTTTTGTAACTTAAAATTGAACAATTCCTTATATAAACTTCAACCAAGTTTTCATACCCAAATAGGTAAAAATACTAAAACAATGAAATTAAATCGTATTTAATATAATTGATTTTTTAATTTAAACAAATCAAATAATAAAATAATATATAATTTTATTTATTTTGGTATCATTATATATAGGGTCTCCTTCTTTGGTTAACCAAGTAATTAGTATTAACCATGTTAACCCATCTAAACCGTTTATTATTGAGATCAATGGACAAGGATTTTTTTTAATATTTTTAATAAAGTAACTGATGACATACATGCGCTTTTAAAATTGTGCATAGACGAAAAGGGGTAGATTGGTAAAGTTAGCTATTTGATTAAAGAAGGAAACCGATTCTTGAAGATGTAATCGAAAGACATGGTAAAATTCCAAATTTAGATTGGTTCATTTATGGAGAATGTGCTCTTATGGACGTTCCAAATTTGGTTAATTGGAAAATTCCAAATTGACATTGAGTTAATTTATGGAGAATTCATAAATTATGTTCATTGTGCATAAATGCACATTACTGTGCACCGGGTATTATGCATAATGTAACACCCGGGAAAATGCAAGTAAATGACCCAATTTATGTCTTGTTGAAATTAGGTTAATTTAAATTGGAATTTGTTTTGAGAACTCTAGAACCTTGGTTTGAACCATTTAATCATCAGAGCGAAGAAAACGTCACCGAGAAAGGCATGGGCGACCTTCCGCCGACTGTGACGGGTGTCACAATCGCCTGTCATAGTCGTGTGGAGTTAGAGGGCCTCGGTACACCCGGGGCGAGTTTGCCTAACGATTATGACATATGGCATTATCGTCTGTTATTCTCGCTGGAGTGGTACCGAGAGGGGGGAGTCTGCCGCGATAGTGCCACGTGACAATGCACTTGGCACTATCGTCGGGTATTGTTGTACATGGGGTCTGAGGGTATAAAATGTTCCTTAGCCGATTTCCACCCTCATTCTTCTCCAAAATCAGATTTGTGCGACTTTTGAAAGTTGTGAGGCGATTTTCACTCACCCACACACTCTCCTCATTTACTTCTAGGTTAAAGTTGGTTGAGATCATTAATTGGGGATTTTAGAGTGGATTGAGAGCATTTATTGTGGATACCTAGCAAGATTTCAAGCACCTACACCTCAAGTCTTCATCAATCTCATCTCTTAGGGTTTGCAAGTTTTCTAGAGTTTCCTATAAGAACCTAGATTGTGAGTTTCTTAACTTTTTGTAAAACTAGATACATGTCTTATTGGCCTAACACTTGTTGGTGTCGACATGTATTTCAGGATCTAGCGGAGCCGGCATTAAGAAGGCTTAGACATGATTAGAGCGATCTTAGGGAATCAACTTTTGGGAACCCTCTTTTTAGAAGACTGTATTTTTGTGAACAATTGGATAACACCCGATTTCTAATCTTCTTTTTAATGAAATTAGATTAGTAGGTTGTTATTTCCGATTACTTCGATTACAAACTTGTAAATATGAAATAATATTATTTCCCCATTTTTGGGAGACTCGTGCTTTGACAAATTTATATACCAAACTTTCCATTTTTGAAAGGTTTTTTGTTTGTCCTAATTTTTGGGGTGCTACACATAAGGGCACATTAATGTGAATTATGAACACAGTTATGTGCATTGTGCATTATGCATAAGGGCTCAGTTTTGTGAATTGTTCATAATGGCACAAGTATGATAATTGTGCATAAGAGCACATTTATCAGCATTATAGACAATTCCATTGGTATTTGCATTGTGCATAAGGCCACCATTATGTGCATTATGGTTCACAATGACCAACATACACATATATGAGCATTCTGAAAATATGTAGTTTACCATAGTGGCCCTGTTTACAAAAATTACAATGTGTATTAAGTTAAAAGATGTGCACATATGCATAATATATAATACTTTTACGTGGTTATCAATAACTTGTGCAAAACTGAAATTCAGTTATGGTGGCATAATTTCTTAACAAATACAAACGCATAATAATACGATTCCTTCCTCAAATCTATACATATAATAAATAAGTAACTAGAAGGACACGTGTCGTCTTCTGGTGAGTCGATTTCAGTATTTTCCCGTCTAAACATGTATCTGAGCGCATTTTACATTATAAGTTCATTTAGCACACCCACATTCACTCCTCCTTAAATCTCTCATTAATTCAATTTTTTTTAATTTATACGTTACATTTACTACCCTTATAATTAGGTATCTAGTTTACTTTTAATCCATTACTTTTTTATTTTTCATTTTAGACTCTTATCATATAATCATAAATAATGTATATGAACTAAAATGCATTAAAAACATTTCTATTTTTTACAAATTATATCATTGTAATCGATTCGTCAATACATTCGAAATAAGCCCAATATTGAATATTTTTTGTTTTAATTATATTATTAAATATCATAAATATATACGAATTAATGTGTCGTGATAAGTATGAGATTTGTTGAAATTAGTATGAGATTTGATACAAATAATCACTAAATTGTCTTAATTTTCCTTTGGCAATTTCATATCAATTTTTACTTCAATAGCTTTTATAAAAACCTCATCCTCTTTAGATTTTTATACAATAATTTTGATTATTATCTTGAAGTTTTATAAAAGAAACATTTTTAATTTTATTTTATTGACGTTATAATATTTAGTATATATTTACTTATATATAAGTATAGATTATTGATTACTGGTATTGAAAAGTCAATGAAACTCATAAAAATGAGTTTCTTTTACAAAAACTACTATTAAAGATGCAATAGATGCTTTATGGAAAATAAATATTTATTTTTATAAATAGACTATAATTTAGGAACAAATAAGAATAAAAATATAGATAGTTATTTTGAATTAAAAGATATTATACTTTCAAAAAATAAAATAATTAATTGTAATACAAGATATGCTTTAATAATTACGGTAAACTAAAAAATAAATATTTATTTTTAGAAATAGACTATAATTTAGGAACAAATAAAAATAAAAATATAGATAGTTATTTTGAATTAAAATATTTTATAATTTCTAAAAATAAAATGTATTTTATTGTAATACAAGAATGAGCCTACATTGATATCTTGCAACTTCCTATAAATTCAATGTATTCGTGCAAAATTGAGTTGATTTCGTTTTTGATTCATCTCTTCTCTCCCCTGCTCTAAGTTTCAAATCAAGTCTCGGAAGAAATCGAGAAATATCTTGAATCTCGCAAGTATCTAATCGAGTTTTAAACGTATATTCAAAGACCCCTACATTATTGAATATTGTATTTATGTGTTTTGTGGTCCTGCATCTTGCATTTTATGTTTATTGCATGTTTTGATCCGTGGTTCCACATCAACTTTCGCTTGTTGTATGTGGCAAATATTGGGATTTAGAGCTTCGATTATTTTTTAGAGTGGTGTGTATTAATATTAAATATTATAATAATTGTTTGTCATGTAATCATGTGATATGGATTTGTCTAGATTTTTTTATTTTTTAAATAATATTTGTTTTACCAATGTCATGATGACACACGTTTTTCAATACCCAATATTCGCAATTCATCTTCCTCTTTCCTTCCTTTATTGTGTTTTTCTTTTTTGTTAACCATGAACAAATTTCATTGATTAAATATGTTCAAATATTTATTCGAAGAACTCGGTTTCAAAACATAAACATTTTTGTATATGTTCATGAACAAAAATTCATATAAATAACCACTTTTCATTGAACGAAGTTATTCTTGATGAAGGATTCACTTACTGATGCCAGTTGTAACAATTTTCGTTTCATCTTCTTCGTCCAAAACCACAGGTGTATATGCTGTGTGTTTTAAAGCTTGAGAAAGAATGAAGCTTCATCAATCGTCCAATCCTCTTCTGAACTGTTAAAAAAAAAAAACTAACGTCTTCATTAAAAACTGGAAAATCAAATAAATAATGCATTCATATTCATCAAACGATTCAATGAAGTCGAATCTTTTATGTATTCATACTTGGACCTCATTCCTCCATGAATCTGTCTTCGTTCTTGGATTTTGAAAAAAAAAAACCGTTGTTGAAATCGGAAACCGTATTTTCTTCTTCTTTTTGAGATAAAGGGAGTTTTATCCGGGATTTGATATTCATCTTTTCAAGTTACCTTTTCTTAATTAAAACTCTTTTATTTTTTATTGACCGTTGTACCATTTCGTGCCTAGAATTGCATCAAAATAAATCTTTATTTTAATACTAATTACAATTATGCCACCGAACTCCTTTCGGCCGTTGATCAACTCATTGTCTGGGTTTGATTGGTTTGTAGGGTTTGTTAGTTTTAATGGGTTTGTAAAATAAACCACCACTATATATATATATATATATATATATATATATATATATATATATATATATATAGGGTTTGTTTAATTTGCAATCCTTAAAAAGATTGCAAACTTTGCAACCCACATCTTAACCGTCGGATTCATGATCGGCGGTTATAAAAGATATGAGGCCCAATATTTTTAATTAAAAAAAGAGAAAAATAAAAATAAAATAACCGTCGATCATGAATCCAACGGTTAAGATGTGGGTTGCAAGTGTTGCAACCTTTTTAAGGGTTGCAAAATATCCTTCCACTATATATATATATATATATATATATATATATATATATATATATATATATATAGGGGTAGTTTAATTTGCAACCTACATAAATTTTACAACCCATGCAACCAACATCTTAACCGTTGGATTCATGATCGACGATTTCAATAAATGTGGGCTCAATATTTTCAATTAAAAAAAACATAAAAATAAAAATAAAATAACCGTTTATCACTGATCTAACGGTTAAGATGTGGATTGCATGAGTTGTAAAATTTACGTGGGTTGCAAATTATCCTTGGCCTATATATATATATATATATATTGTAGTAATTGTTTTATGTCAAACACTAAAAAACAACTTATTAGCTTATCACATTTAACAATAAGTTAATCCAAATACTTTGTACTGATAGTGGTTGCTTTTGTATTCTGGTTTTTTATTTTTGTGCTAACCTTTAAAAAAAATATTCTTTGTGGTTGACCGTTTGATTTTTTTTCTTGATTGACAAAAAAATGTCTTTTTTGATTAATGGATTATTTTGTTAGCTTTCAATTTATTTTGCAATTGATATATAACCAACATCTCAAAAAAAATGTCTTTTTTGATTAATGGATTATTTTGTTAGCTTTCAATTTATTTTGCAATTGATATATAACCAACATCTCAAAATCAAGCCACTTGCACCCAGCACCGTGACGAATTCACGCCCACGGAACTCGCAACCAGACCTGTTCTATTCATCGCTCGCGCCCTCAGCCACTTCGCCTCTGACCGCCTCTGCTACTTATGCCGGTATGGTTTAGTGATTTTATTGTATTATCTTTATTCTAGGGTTTAGTTGATTATGCAACGACTTTGATTATTGTTTGACGCCTACAATACGATTAAAGGCTTTAAAATTTACGGCGTTTTATGTTAGGCTTCTGATTTTCTATGATTCTGTGTAATTTTTGCTTTTGTTGAAGAAAATTATTGTAAGTGGATCATGATTTCATGTTAACCCAATTGGTTTTGTGTTTTTATACTATTATGAATATGTATTGTGTTTGAATCGTTGATTAGAGAAGACTAGGTTTGTGTTATTGATTGAGTTTTATTTAGTTGTTTTTAGGGTTTATTTCTATCTTTTGGTAGAGTTATTAGGGGTCTTTGCTTGATGGGCATACCATATGAGTTAACCATATGGCTGGAAGAGATGGTTAGCCATTAAAAAATGCCCGACTTTTCTGCGTGGACTTCGCTCGTTGGTTCTGTTGTTTATGATACAATTGATGTTAATGTTTTATTTGAAATAATCGAGTTGTAAGAGAATCATTGGGATTTGTTTTTCCCACATGGACCCGATAAAAAAATTGTCTGCCTTATATTGAGTTTATCATATCTCCTGACGAAAGATAAAAGATCCAATGTTCATCAAAATTTATAGTAGAAAATATCCCTACATATTTTAAGCTTCTAAAAAACTGTTGTGTCGAAAATTGCCACCCCTACTGAATATTTGTGTATTTCCAAAACAGATTTCTTCAATCCCGTAAATCAGCAACATATTTTGATAAGACATACAAACTGAATTTACGTTATAAAAAATGCTTCAATATATAAAAAACAATTATTCAAAACTCTCATTTTCCTGTTATTGTTGTTCCTAACGATTTGTGATTAAATGAGTTCATGTACTTTTTCATGATTAAATGACTTCATGTTTTTTTTACAGATTTCAACTATAAAATGGATTCTACTGATGATGCTAGAGAAAGTAGAAAACTTAGAAAGATAATTTTGAATAATAGTAAAAAGTGTTCTATGTCTACCACATCAGACACTCAAGGTTCTTCAATCACCAGAGTGAACTCTAATATGATGGAGCATGGGAACAGTATGACTCTTGAACTAAGACCTTACATGTTATTGTTAAAATACTTATTACCTTCAAATGTATTTTAACATATATTACAATATATGTATACCTTACTAACGTTTTTATATTTGAAACATACATCTTTCTATTAAATAATAACAGTGCAACACCGCCATCAAATAAGAGACGCTATTCCTTATCTTCTAATGGCATGACATCAACCAACTCATCAACAATTGAGCAAACTTCTTCTATTATGAAGTTATCATCAGGACAACATAGATTAGGAAGGAAGACTGTAAATGTATCTGATATACCTACAATTGACTTGACATCAGATGAAGAATTAAACGATGAACAACAACCTGGAGACATAATTGCAAGGATATCTCAAGGTGACTTTTGTTAATCAATTATTTCACATTTATAAATTATTATTGTTATTGAATCTATTATAATATTTCACCAACATATTATTCAACAGACTACTTGGATCATGGTGATCAAACGGTTATCTGTGAATTATGTCATGCAAAATTATGGAGAGATGAAGCTCTTAGGGGAAGAAGATGTGGGATGAAAACAAGTTATTCACTTTGTTGTCTTTACGGCAATGTTGAGCTTCCCAAAGAAAAATAAATGCCGGCAACTTACACAAATCTTTTTCGTTGCGTAGATTCTAAAAGCAAATACTTCATGAAGAACATTCGTCGTTATAATGCAATGTTTTCATTTACCTCAATGGGTGGGAAAGTTGATTCATCCATTAATAGAGGTAATGATCCATACATAAATCGGCTTAGCGGTCAAAATTACCATAGAATGGGCAGTCTTCCACCACAAAATGGATTGAAACCAAAATTCTCGCAACTATACATATACGATATTGAGCATGAAGTTTCTAATAGATATAGTGCTTTTCGGTATATATTCACCCTTATACTTATTAATAGATTTATTTTAATTCCCTAATATAGTTATAATAATGTTTACTTTTTATATATATTTTTTATTATGTAATCAGTGAACTAAAAGAAGGGTCTGTATCAAATTTTGAGTCCCTTGATGTTGAGATTATACAATATTTGTAACACCCCGTTTCTTCGATGTATGTCATCATCACCCAATATGACTTTTCTCTTAGGACCATGGTAACTTCATTTTCAAGTCTAATGAAACGTTTGAACAATCATAAACCCTCTCGTAAGTTTGCATATCAAAGCCAAGGTGTTAATGTATGTATGTATGTATGAGTATGTATATAAATATTCGTTTCATGTGTGTATGTTTATGTGCTCCTATTTTCCTATGTGTGCATGGGCCTTTTTAACCACATACATATGTATTTATGTCGGTCTTCGTGAGGTTTACACTTTAGGATTACCACCCTCGACCTTTAGACATGTCATCCCGAGACTTTGGAGACCGAAAGAAGCTCAAAGCAGGTCGAGACTTGGATTGAGCAACTATGCCCGACGACAATGCCATGGCATAGCCGCTGTTGGCATTACCTCTTGGAGAAAATAGTGGGTTGGATGAAGGGCACGACTATGCCCGACGATAATGTCGTGGCATAGCCGTTGATGGCACTATTGCCACTTTGTTACCGTAGCTAGGCGAGGACGGGCGACAATGTCGTGGCAAAGTCGTCGGGTCATTGTCGCATGTAGGGGACGGGAGGCTGTACTTTTAAGCCGATTGTGAGGCCAGTTAAAGGGATTTCTTCCCCTAAAAAATCTGCAGATCTACTCTCTCTCACTCTCGACGATTTTTCATCCTCTCCTCTCTTCTCCCTCCTCAATTAATGATCTAAGTTAAACCTAGCATTTAGTAACCTCAAGAAGGGTTGTTGAAGCCAAGTGGGTGATCTTTGTGCCTTAAAGTTCCATGTGAAGCAAGTTTCTCCCAAGTCCGTCAATTTTAAGGTTTTCTCCTTATAAACCCTAGTTTGTGAGTTTTCACCTATAAACCCTAATATCTCCACTTTTATGCTTATTAAATGGTTGTAGATCCCAACTTACTTACTTGCATGATTAACCTATATATATAACCATATTCCGATTTATGTGTTGACCCAACATCTAGGGTTTTATGGAAAAAGGTGAAAAGAGTATTGAAAGCATTATGTCTTGCATTTAATAAAATCATGGTGGTATGTTATTTGGTAAATGTAAATGTGTGTCATATATATGAAATATACTACTTGTGGAATAATGGAACTTCCTATGATAAATATCATGCCCATAAAGGAAATGTGAAACTTGTCTAAAGATGCATATTTGACTTGTATGTGATCATATGTTGATATTGTTGGCTCCTACTTCCTTGTGCACGAGGATGTAGTTTGCATATCTAATAGGCCTGTCATTGTTAGCCAGTATGGATTACTAACGAGTAGGCAATGGGGGACGCAAGTCCTTGAGGTGTAACTCGTCTAGATTTGGATAGACAATAATGTCCCGTAAGACCTTGAGGTGTAACTCGACGGAGTAGGCAATAAAGGTAATATTATGGTTTGAGGTTGTGATGTCTTGTTGGCATGGGAACTAGGACCGGGACATGAGGTGTAATCTAATAACATCATGGGTGACTCCACTCCCGTGTACATGTCACCCCGATGGAAACGGGTCTCCCCCGTATTTCAAGAGTTATCTCTTGTATGTTTATGTTCAGGTTTGGGAACATCTTGCAAGTGGGAATAACATTTTAACGCAAAGGGATTCAGTAACACAAGTTTTATAATATGATATTCTTGTTTGTGAACTATTTAATTTATGAGATCTCACTAGGCTTCATCCTAACACATGTTATGGTTGTTGATTATCTCACAGGTCCCACTAGCGGTGGTATCTAGGATGTCGGGATTGTCAACTGCGCACGTAGGAGATCTTGAAGTGCAGATCTTTTTGGGGAACCTTTGAGAAGAGAGATTTTTGGTAGAATAGCAACACCCATTTTAATCTTGTTTGAATTAATTCTAGATTATGTAGGTTGTTGTAACCTATATATCCCATTCTTTTGCAAACTCTATAGTGCAAACTAACCCAACTTAATTTGGGTTTTTAGTTGTCATGAATTTGGGATTTGCTTTTATTTAGATGTTTATATTTTACATGGTATATTGGACCTCCATATTTTAGACGTTATATTACCAAAATTTTGAAATTTTCAATTGCCCAATTTTTAGGGCGTTACAATTTGGTATCAGAGCTCTAGTTTAAGAGAACTAGGTATGTAATCTCGATGCCTAGACTTAAGATGAGACCACTAGGTAATGAATTGTGAGAATCGGGTAGAACTTCTAAGATGGGACAGACTTAGAGTCGATGGAAACTACGTTGTTGAGAATTGTAAGAAATGGTTGCGAGAATTCTTATATAAAGTATGTTCATAATCGCACTTAGCTACTGTTATTATGAATATATTTCTATGTGAGTATACTTTAATTACTATGATTATGATGATCGATGAATTGTATTAGTACGTTTCTAGAGTATAATCTTGTGTAGCCTATCTCTTACCCTCTCTTGATTGTGTGACAGAGGAAAATGGTAAATACTCGGAGTCACCTTCAATCATCTCCAGAGGGCCAAGCCGTGACCGAATCCACGGACGATTGGCCAAAGGAAATTATAACGGTTGTACCTTCATTTCCGCTTTTGCTTAGCGGGAGGGTAGAGTAAATACCGAGAACCAACATTGCCACCGTCGATCCAGTTATGACTGAGGCAACCCCTCAAACTCAAATGATGGATATGATGAGAGCCATGAACGAGACCATGGCAAAACAACAGGAATTGTTCATGAAACTACTAGAAGACCATGAGGTTAACCATCGCCGACACGAGACGATTGAAGAAAATGTGGTCATAGCGGGTTCCGGGGGTACCGAAGATGAGAACCGCACCGAGGGACTGGTGACCCTAGAGACGAGACAACCTGGGAGGACTTGTTCTTACAAGTCTTTCCTTTGTTGCAAACCGTTGGAGTTTGCTGGAACCGATGAACCCGCCAAGTGTATGAACTAGCTCAGAGAAATTGAGCAAGCCTTCAGAGCTTATGACTGTAAGGAGGGCCAAAAAGGAAAACATGGTTCTCAGATGATCCGAGGTTCGGCCTAGATATGGTGGAATGTCTTCATCTCAACTGTAGAGGAATCTGTTTTAGCTAAGATGTCTTGGACCGAGTTCAAGAGGAAGATTTTGGAAGAATATTGTAATGAAGAAGATATGGACTTGATAGAGGAGGAGTTCTGGTCAATTAAAAAGGGGGATTTATTGGTGAAGGAGTACACTCGATTGTTCATGGAGAAACTAAACTTGGTGGGGCATGTGGCCCCGACCATGAAGGAAAAGGTAAAAGCGTACTTGAAGGGCTTGTCAGCGGACATGATATCAATGGTTCGCAACTCCAAAGCCTCTAACCTCCGTGAAACAATCGAAGAGTCCAAAGTTATGGAGAGAGTCTATGCGCGAGACAAGGAAGATAAGTCGAAGGTGGTGGAGAAGAGAAGGTGGGAGAGCCCGCCAAGTTCGTACAAGAAACCAAAGTTTCAACCGGGAAGTAAAAGCTTTGACAACCGCCGTGAGGTGAAGTGGTGTCCCAAATGCAAAATCAAGCATTTTAGGTTTTGCAAAACCAACTCCAACCCCAACCCCAACCCGGTCTCATGTTTCAAATGCGGTAAACCGGGTCATATTAGCTCCGAGTGTCCCATTAGAGGGACAATTTGCTATGAGTGTAAGAAGATGGGGCATGTGAGGAGGGAGTGCCCCAAGTTGAAGGGAATTGTGAGAGGAAGTAGCTTGGGAAACCAACCAAAGAAGGAGGCCATTCCTATGGCTCAAGGGAGAGCCTTCCAAATGACGAAAGAGGAAGCAAAGGAAACCGCCGATGTGGTGTCGGGTACGTTCTTACTCAACTCCATACCCGCTAGAGTTTTGTTTGATTCTGGTGCAAATTTCTCCTTTGTGTCGAATTTATTTTGCGAGTCTTTGAACGTGCCTACTAGTATTCTTCATGATGCCTTAGTCATAGAGGTAGCTAATGGGGAACGAGTAGTTCTAAGGGACGTTATAAGGGATTGTTGTCTAGAAATCAATGGTGAATCGTTTAAAGTGGAATTACTTCCCATGACCATTGGAAGTTTCGACGTGATAATCGGGATGGACTGGTTGGCGAAGCATCAAGCAAAGATTTTGTGCTCCAAGAAACTCATCAGAATACCCGTCCGGGAAGGTGACTTCATTTTTGTGTATGGCGAAAAGCGAAAAGGCGAAAAGGCGAAGTGCCCATCATCTCATTCATTAAAGCAAGAAAGTATTTGATGAAGAAATACCCTTCGTATCTAGACTTTGTGGTAGATGCCAAGGAAGAGAAAAAGAAGGTAGAAGACGTGAGGATTGTCAACGAGTTTCTGGATGTGTTTCCTGACGACATACCAGACTTGCCACCCGACCGAAAAGTGGAGTTCTGGATCGATTTAGTTTTGGGGGCTACACCGAAAGCTCGTGCACCGTATCGTCTCGCGCCAACAGAGATGCAGGAAATGATGACTCAGTTTCAAGAGTTGCTAGAGAAGGGGTTCGTAAGGTCAAGCTCTTCACCGTGGGGAGCTCTGGTGCTCTTTGTGAAGAAGAAAGACGGGTCGATGCGTATGTGCATCGATTACCGAGAGTTGAATAAGGTGACTATAAAGAAAAAATATTCGTTACCCCGAATAGATGATCTCTTTCATCAACTGCATGGAGCCAGATGCTTTTCCAAGATTGATCTTCGATCGGGATACCATCAAGTGAAGGATAAAGAGGAGGACGTTCTAAAGACGGCATTTAGGACTCGGTATGAGCATTACGAGTTTCTAGTCATGCCTTTTGGGTTGACGAACGTGTCGACATTATTTATGGACTTGATGAACCGTGTGTGTTGACCATTCTTGGACCGGTTGGTCATAGTGTTTATCAACGACATCTTAGTATACTCCAAGGATGAGGAGGAACATGAGCAACACTTGAGAGAAGTGCTAGAGGTGCTAAGAAGGGAGAAGCTATACGCCAAATTCTCCCAGTTGAATTTTGGTTGCGGGAAGTTCAATTTCTCGGCCATGTGGTGACCCAAGAAGAAGTGAAAGTAGATCCAACGAAGATTGAGGCAATGATGAACTAGGAGCCTCCAAAGAGCCCAACCAAAATCCGAAGCTTTTTCGGACTTGTCAGGTACTACCGAAGGTTCATTCAAGACTTCTCCAAATTCGCTTCATCATTGACCGCGTTGACTCGGAAGAATTTGAAGTTTGTGTGGACCGAAGCTCAAGAGAAAGCATTCCGTACCTTGCAACAAAAACTATGTGAAGCCCCAATCTTATCACTACCCGAGGGAACAGAAGACTTCGTCATCTATAGCGACGCCTCCAAGATGGGTTTGGGTTGCGTTTTAATGCAGAGAGGTAAAGATATAGCATATGCGTCAAGGAAATTGAAGGAGCATGAAAAGAATTACCAAATGCATGACCTCGAATTGGCGGTGGTAGTGTTTGCTTTGAAGCTATGGTGACACTACTTATATGGTAGAAAGTGCACACTCTACACCAACCAAAAAATCTTGAAGTACGTTTTTGATATAAAAAAAAGAGTTGAATATGAGACAACGAAGATGGTTAGAATTGTTGAAAGATTATGACTGTGAACTTCAACACCAACCTGGCAAGGCAAATGTAGTGGCGGACGCATTAAGCCGGAAAGAGTATAGTGGAACGGTGCGAACCTCTTTGGCAAGGATTGAGATTATTTCAAACCTTATGAATATGCTAAAGACCGCTCAAGCCGAAGCATTATTCGAAGCGAACCTCAAGGATGAAGCTATGTCAAAGCAACGTCTTAGCTTGACGGGAGACGGTAGGGGATTGAAACTTTTCCAAGGATGAGTTTGGGTGCCCAAGTTGGAAGGATGTCGGAAGTTACTCTTAGAGGAAGCACACAAGTCCAGATACTCCATTCATCCCAGGAGCACAAAGATGTATAGAAATCTAAAGTTGAACTATTGGTGGCTGGTTATGAAGCTTGATGTGGCGAACTTCGTGGAGATATGCCTTACTTGTTCTCTAGTGAAGGTCGAGCATCAACGACCATATGGGAGCTTGCAATCCTTAGAGATACCAGAGTGGAAATGGGATCAAATCACGATGGATTTCGTGACGAAACTATCGAAGACGTTGAAGGGCCATGACACCATTTGGGTAGTAGTGGATCGGTTGACGAAAAGCGCACACTTCTTGGCCATGAGAGAAACGTTACCATTGGACAGGCTAGCAAGGTTATATATAAATGAAGTGGTCTCGAGACATGGGGTACCGCTATCCATCGTTTCTGATAGGGATAGTCGTTTCACCTCCCATTTTTGGAATGCTTTTCAAAGAGAGTTGGGAACAAGAGTAAAGTTGAGTACGGCGTATCATCCTCAAACAAATGGACAAAGCAAGCAGACTATTCAGACGCTAGAAGACATGTTGAGGTCGTGTGTCATTGACTTTGGTGGAAATTGGGACTCTCATCTCCCGTTGGTAGAATTCGCCTACAACAATAGTTATCACTCGAGCTTGGGCATGGCACCGTTTGAAGCTTTGTATGGCCGGAATTGTATAACGCCAACTTGTTGGCTAGAAGCGAGCGAGAAGCAATTCACCGGACCAGAAGTGGTGCAAGAAACGGCGGACAAAGTAAAGTGTATTCGAGAACGGTTGAAGGTGTGATCCCAGTTTCCAGAAATCTAATTAACACATATTATCAAGAACAAAACAATCTTTTATTAACCACACAATCTACAAATAGTCATATCCATATTTCTTGGATTTGACTCTAACGTACTATGTGTAAGTGTGTGTTTTTCAGTATGAAATCTCTTACCAAATCTGCGTATGTTCTTATGACAACTAAACACTTAGACTTGCTATTTATATATGGTCAACATGACCTTTAGCAAAGTCAAAACTTTTACACTATTACTAAATAACACCCTCACTTTACAAACATTACAAATTAGACCCTCTATCTTAATCTTGAATACAATTCATATCTAACAATCTCCCCCTTTGAATTCAAGATTAAATTTTTTTTTGCAATAATCTTCAGGTCTTCTTTTCTTCAAAACATTTGTTAGATCTGATTTTATAGTAATCATTGTATTTGTTTTCTTTATCTGTCTGTACTTATCATTCTGTTTTGTCTTGTAAATGCCTTGGGGTATTTAAGTCCCCTTGGCTTGGTTTCTTGTAAGAACTTTTCATAGTTTGAATTGAATACACTGTTTGATTAGAGCGCACATTTTCTCTCTCTAGATTCTCTCTCTACAGATCTTGTGATCTTGGCTTATCAATTGGTATCAGAGCCTTCAAGATCTTGAGAGGATTGAGATTAGTGTAATTTTGTTACTGATTTGTAGGATTATTCGAAAATTTGATCGATTTTTGTTGTTTTTTTCAAGAAAAATCTCGTTTTCTGGATTTTCACCATTTTCAGTCATTTTAGTGATCGAATTGCTATGAATTTGATGTTATTAGATGCATTTTTGATAGTCGGTCGAGTTTGTTTCTTGTTGATTTGCATAAAAACGTGATTTGGTGCTTCGATTTTGAGTTTGAATATTTTCTGAAAAAGTCGAAGTTCTGTGTTCTGTTCTTCTTGATTTTTTTGAGATTTTGAGTGTTTTGATCGAATTTGTCATTAGAATTGTATTAAAACTTGTTTTCGATCAATTGTGTGCAATGTGTTTGGGTTTAATTTCATTGTTATGATTGATATTGCAGATTTATAGTCGAGTGTAAGTATGCGTGTGATTCAAGTAGTATGCGGGTCATTCATCTTACTGTGTGTGTGATTCATATGTTGTGCGGGTTGATATTATAGTTTGCATGTTAGTCATAGATTTTGAAGTATGCGTGTGATTAATGAAGTATGCGGGTTTGAGAGTCCAAAGATCTCTTATTCGTTTAGAGAGAGAAAGTAGAGAGATAAAGTGAAGCGCAAAGTAACAGATTCTATTCAATATGCGTGTGCCAACTATCAACAAGACAAAGGCGCAAAGGGGACTTAAATACCCCTAGCCCTTACAAACAGTAAAAACTACTAAAAGCAGTAAAAGCTATAGAATAAATACAATGATTACTACAAAATTAGACTTAACAATCTCCCCCTTAGTAATCATTGGCGCCGAGGTCTTCAAAAACAATCTTCAATAACATCATAGACCATCCAGACGCCTTTGAAGAATTACTGACGCTCCTCTCTTTGATGCAGTCTATTCAACTCGAGTAACACTTCTAATCGTCGCAGAGTAGAACGGAAATTCAACCTCTCTTTGATTTTATCCAATGCATTCCGTAGAAGTTGAATCTCATCATTTGTTATCAGAGCCCTGTTTGTTCGTGTCTCCATGAATCTTCTAACAGCATCTTTCAATCTTTGATCTAACTGAAGCCTGATCACTTTCAAAGTTCCATCGGAGTAATGACTTATCTCTTCAAATCTGAGGAAGCACTTTTGACCTGATGCATTCCTGTAAATAACTCCATGAGGATCCTGAAGAATAGTGAATAAAGAATAAGAATCAATGTCTGGCAAGCTACGGTTAGGTCTTAGCAAATTCACCACCGGCTGAAAGCTTTCGGCTGCCATTTGAAAATCGAAAACCCTGAAGAACCTGATCTGACGCCTTATAAACCTTTTGATCACAAACAAAGCTTGAGAGATGTCATTTGACCGGTAGTACTGATTCCTGAGCTCATTGTACATAAACTCAACGTCGTCTATGGATAGATCATTAAAATCAGCCTCTGAGAAGATATAACGATTACAATCTCTTCTTTCAACCTCGAAAACTGGATACCAGATATTAACCAACCTCTGAATTTCAATTTTGATAATCTGAACTATCAGATGAGGAGAAGAAACCAAATCCCTTCCACGACGTTGACATCTGATAAGCATTACATACTCATATTTGAAAGCATCTGATTCCTTTTCTACACCAAGAATGGCATGGATGTTGATCAGTCTTCTTCTTGAAACAAAAATATTGCTTTGGGAATCTTCAAGGAAGGCAGATCTTTGACGTGAAGCCATATAACGTTGTTGTAAGTTTCTTCGTCTCTCCCGTCTTGACAAAGCTGGTCCTTCTTCTAAAATACTTGGAGAAATTACAGGTTCAACAGGAGGATCAACAGCTTGTGGTCTAGACGACTGACCTACTTTAAATGTTTCTGAAGGAGCAGAGGTAGCCGGAGCATTAGCAACAACAGGAGATGAAAGAACATGAGTAGCTTCAGGAACATTAGATTCAGAAACATTAGCTTCAGGAGCAGTAGATTCAGGAATTGTAGCTTCAGGAAGATCTCTGTATAACATATCTGATATCTCTTCATCCTTCGCATCCATGAACATTGAGTCATTTTCTGTGTCTGATATGATGATGATGTCATCACAGTCTTCTTCATTAACTTGACATATCTTTTTCAATCTGACATCTGTATCATCATCAGAATTAATCTCAATGAAGTTAGCGAAGAATGATCTCATGTCATTTGCTGCTTCAGAGTCTTCCACTTCATGAACACTTGGAGAAACATCTGGATCCATGTAGACAACAATTTGCATATTATCATTAATGTTGCTTTCAGACAAATTCAGTTCATTATGCAAAGAAGACAAATCAACATTCTCAATCATTATATTCACTAAGTCCTGAACATTGCAATCTTCAACAGATCCTCCACTTTTTCCTCTATCACCAGTCGTCTATATTCTAACACATATTATCAAACAATTTCAATTAAAAACAACAGAATCTGAAAATTTGACAAGAACAGAACGTGAAAGTCGTTTTCCAGAAAAATGCTAAAATTGCAAATTGAAGATCTAAACACAATTTTTATGCTTAGCACAAAGAAACAATTATGATCGATATCCAGAAACGAAACAATTAAGATCAATCACAACACACAAAGATCAACAAACACTCCAAATTTGATGATTAAGCAAAAAACGAGATTTTCTTGAAAAATCAAGAAAATCGATCGAGTTTTCTGCTTTAAATCACAAATCAAGAAACAAAACACTAATCTCTCAATCTCTCAGGATTCAGATTGCTCTGATACCAATTGAGAGTCCAAAGATCTCTGATTCGTTTAGAGAGAGAAAGTAGAGAGATAAAGTGAAGCGCAAAGTAACAGATTCTATTCAATATGCGTGTGCCAACTATCAACAAGACAAAGGCGCAAAGGGGACTTAAATACCCCTAGCCCTTACAAACAGTAAAAACTACTAAAAGCAGTAAAAGCTATAGAATAAATACAATGATTACTACAAAGTTAGACTTAACAGGGTTATTCATATTCATATTATTAGTATGCGCCTCCATCATATATTCATTGTGTAACTAACTTTTGGGTGTTAGTGTTTGTCTCAGGTTATCGGGTCTCTCTTGGAAACGCACTCTCTTGCGTACCTGTCAACACACGCATAGCATATCTTGCGTGTCACTCTGAACACGCAAAGCTTCAAGTGCTTGCCTCATTGAACACGCATAGTCCTATTCAGTGTACGCTCCTTCTATCACCCGAGAAGTCCTTGTTTGCGTATCTACAAGGACCCGAATAGTTTCTTTTGTGATTCAAGTCAGAAACGCATACCTTGGGTGTTCGGGTCTTCAAGACTTGGTTATTTTTTTCTGAATATCAGATTTCATCAAAATATCTCTACAAGCTCAACTTTACAAGAATGACCTCATGATGTCGTTGGGGTCTGATACTCGTCCACCGGTGCTGATAAATGAGAACGAATTTGAACAATGGCAGGACCGGTTTATTAATTTCATCGAAAGGCAACCAAATGGGGAAAATATGATGAAAGCTTTGACTGAAGGTCCCATGGTCAGGCCAATGAAAGTGATACCAGCTGTTGGAAACACTCCAGCCACTAATGTTGAAAAAGCCCTGAGAGAATATGAAGCTGATGAACTTCTAAGATACCAAGCTGACAATCAAGCCAAGTCGAATTTGATTCTTGCTCTACCAAATTCCATCTATAATATAATCGATTGTTTCAATCACAATCCTATGCTGATGTAGACATAACAGAAGAAAATCATGCTTGGTACTGCAATGTCTACCCAACTTCGTCAGACAAGATACATGAACAACTTTGAAGAATTCAAGGTTAAGGATGGGGAAAGTCTGAAAAGTGTCTTCGACAGATTTTGGACTGTTATTAATGATCTGTATAAGATCAAGGTAACAAAGAATGAGCTGGAAACAAATCTGAAGTTCCTCAATGCACTCAAACCTGAATGGGAAAAATCCTGTCATCGGATGAGAAATGATCCCAGAATTTCCAAAATGCCCATTCAGGAAATGTTTGAAATTCTGATGTCTGATGAAGCCATGGTTCTGAAGAAGAAAGCTAAGCTGGATAAGCAGAAGCCAAAGACTATGGATCCAATCGCTCTTTTAGCTAGCCAAATGGCTGAGCAAGCCTTGACTGAGTCTGCTTACGACGGGTCAACAGATGACGATGGCGAAGCATTGGAAAAAGCCATGATTCTTCTAAGTCAGCACTATCAAAAGAAATGTCAGAAACGGTCAGGTTTAAACAATCTTCGTTTCTCATCTGGATCAAAGAAGGTAGAACCCGATACTACATCAAAGCCTTTCTTTCCCAAATATGAGCCTGCTACAGCAGTTGAACCAAAGAAAGAAGATAAGAAGGCTGTCACTTCCTACAACTGTGGCAAACCCGGGCATATTTCAAAGGAGTGCAGAACGAAGATTGTGAAAGATGTTGATTTCTATAAGAAGAAATTAGCTTTGGTTGAGAAGAAAGCAAGTGGAACAATTCTGTTGGTTGAGGAGGAATATTGGTTGGATCACTCAGACAACGAAGCTGATAATATAGAGACTGTTGCTATGTGTTTTATTGGAGACGACAACAGTGATGATGAGGATGAGGAGACTTCAACCGATGAATCTGAGGTACCATCTGAGTTTGATTTTAATTTCATTTCATCGCAAATGAATGTCATTACAAAGGCTTTACATGACTTTCGTTCAAAGCTTCTATCCGAAAAACGCGAAAATCAAGAAAAGTCTGTTCAAATTGAAAAATTGAAGATTTCTCTGAGAGATGAAAAAGCTATTTTAAAATTTACAAAAGAGAAATTTCAAGAAAGAATAGAAGATTTAGAAATTGAAAAACAGACTTCTCATGATTCTTTGTCTGATTTGTCAATTTTAAATCAAGAGTTTTCGGATAAAATATTTGAATTAGAAGAAAAGTTATATAAACAAAATCAAACTGAACAAACAATACATATGCATAAACCAAGGAGCTATGAGTCGTTAAAAGAAAATTGGGGTCTTGGAGTTAAAAATCCTCAGTTTTTAAAGAAAGCTAAATTTGAGATTCCCAATTTTTATGATTACGACTGTCTTGGTCTTTCTCAATATGGTTCTCAATACAAACCTCTTTGGATAAGTGCTAAAGAAACTACAATTGAGGAAGATAAAAAATGGATAAACAACAAGAGAATGGAAGTTCCTTTTGTTTACACTCAAGAAAATGCAAAATATTTTCCTGAAAAAATAAAGAAGAGAAGACAAAAGTTAAACATAGTTTCTTCTACTAAATCTTCTAGATCGAATGACTTCTTTGATTTAAATACAGCTAATCCTAATAAGGACAATATATCTCTAGTACCTTATGATACTAAGAGATATATACATCCATTAGTATTAGAATGCCAAATCTTTGATCTAGAAGAACAATTGGAAGAACAAGAGATTTTGAGAAAAATTGAAAACGATGTCATTTTTTCTTTTATGACATCGAGTTTTAAAGAAAATAATTTTGGTCTTCTCAAATCTTCCATCAACTTGTGTTCATCTGATGTTTCTTGCTCTGAGGTTTATCAAAATAAAACAACTGATCAGTTTGGTTTTATTGATAAAACTTCCTCTTCTAAGTCAAATATTTTATCTGAAATTGTTGATGACACTTTTACGTTGAATGATTATTTCTATAAAACAAAGCGTAAAAGAAGAAGGTCAAAGAAGAAAAAGAAGAAAGAGTTTGATATTTCTGAAAATTCTAACTTTTCTGATTCATCTATTTCAGATAGGCCTTTGAAGAAGTCTGTGAAGTCTGTTTGGATAAAGAAACAGAGATCTGAAGAAATTGTTTCTGTAGAGGATAAATGTGTAGATCTTCTTTGTAAACAAGACTCATTTGCCTTTTGTAATAAAACTACAAAATATTCTGTAGAGCAAATGTTTCAAATTTCAAAGAATATCTCATATTGTCTCTCTTGTTCTGATTCTGATGATTGTGTTTCTTCTCTAATTTGTGATGATGTTCATGCTTTATTTGATCAGTCTCAGATGTTTTAGAAAAATAATTCTTTGAAAAAGAAAAAGGAAAGGACTAACAAGAAGGGACCCATATTCATATGGGTACCTAAATCTCAGTAATTTTTGATTGTGCTGCTAAATCAATTATGGTATCTGGATTCGGGGTGTTCCAAACACATGACTGGCAACAAATCACTACTTTCAAGTTTTAAAGAAAAATGTTGCGGTCGTGTCAAATTTGGAAACTGCGAGACGGCTCCCATTCTTGGTTATGGTGATCTTGTTCAAGGTAATTTAACTGTCAAAAGAGTAAGCTATGTCGAAGGATTAAGTCACAATCTATTCAACATCGGAAAGTTCTGTGATAAAGATCTTGAAGTCAGTTTCAAGTCTAAAAGAGTTGCTGTAAAGAATAATAGCGGCATGGACTTACTTGTTGGAAAGAGACGATCAAATCTTTATACCATTAATCTTTCCGAAGTAAAGGTTCCATCAGATATTTGTCTTCTATCAAAAGCCTCTATTCATGAAAGCTGGGTGTGGCACCGACGACTAGCTCATCTCAATTTCAAATATATGGATCGCTTGGTGAAGAATGATTCTGTGAGAGGTCTTCCAATCCTCCGTTTCCAGAAAGACCATCTCTGTCAGGACTGCGAGAAAGGAAAGATGAAGATAGCATCTCATAAGCCTAAGCCTGAACATTGCACTGCGGACATCCTAGATCTAATTCACGTTGATTTGTGCGGACCAATGAAGACAAAGAGTATTGGTAAGAAGAAATATGTTTTGGTTGTTGTTGATGATTACTCCAGATATACATGGGTGAAATTTCTCAAATCTAAAGACGAGACACCCGAAATTCTCATCAACCACATCAAAATCATTCATACAAATAAGGAAAAGCATGTCAATGTTGTAAGATCAGATAATGGCACATAATTCAAGAATTCAACTCTTCAAGCATTCTATGATGATCAAGGAATACAACAACAGTTTTCTGCTGCAAGAACACCGCAACAGAATGGGGTTGTTGAAAGATGAAACCGAACGCTTGTGGAAGCTGCTAGATCTATGCTTGCTTATTCAGGTCTTCCTTTGTCCCACTGGGCCGAAGCCATATCAACTGCCTGTCATACTCAAAACAGATCAATTCTACACCGCCGGTTCAACAAGACTCCATATGAATTGATGAACGGTATCAAACCCAACATCAAATATTTCAAGTCTTTCGGGTGTAAATGCTATATTTTGAATGACAGAGATAATCTGAACAAATTTAGTCCAAAGGCAGATGAAGGCGTATTTCTGGGCTATTCTTCTAATTCTGCTGCTTACAGAGTCTTTCTCCTCTCTGCAAGAAAAGTGATAGAGTCAGTGAATGTCAAATTTGATGAAGCTGCCGATTTGGCTTTTGGACAACACAGTTCAGAACCCGCTATTACTGGAAACTTAGCTTCTGAACAAATTAGTTCAGAACCTGCACTTCAGTCGACAAATCAGGATCCTTCTAATTCTCTGTCTAATCTTTCTGATCTTGATTTTCTGTTTGAAAATTTTTATGATGATAATCCTAAACCAAACACTAATAATGTGTCAAATGTCTTGAATCAGGAATCTGTGAGTGCATCTAATCCTACTTCCGCTGCATCAACCTCTGAACCTGATGCTGCTTCAGTATCTCCTGAAATTCAAGACATACCTTCTGAACATCATCCGGATCAATTAATTCATGAACCAGAAATTGCTGAAACTGTTCATGATGACTCTATAGAAGATGAAGTTGTTCCAGAAGAAAATGTTCAACAAGAAGTACAAGTTATGTCTGATCAACAAGAGCCTGAATCTGATGTCATGGAAATACCTCCTCTTCCAGTTGAAACGACATCTGTGTCATCTTCTGACATTATGTCTTCTGAAGATCCTCCTCAACAATTAGAAGTGGTTCAAGAAGTTATTGATCCTCTCCCTCATACAACAAAATGGACAAGATCTCATCCAATCCATCAAATTATTGGGGATCCTCAAGCAAGTGTTTCTACTCGCTCCAGAACAGCTTCTTCCAACGAATGTTTGTACACTTGCTTCCTAAGCAAGATTGAACCTACCAAAGTTTCTGAAGCATTGGAGGACCCAGATTGGATCATTGCTATGCAAGAGGAGATCAATCAAAATGACGCACTCAAAGTGTGGAGACTTGTACCAAGGCCGAAAGGTAAGAGTATAATTGGTACCAAGTGGATATTCAAGAATAAGAAAGACAAAGATGGTATCGTCGTTCGGAACAAAGCAAGGTTAGTAGCCAAAGGATATCGACAAGAAGAAGGTATTGACTATGATGAAACATTTGCACCCGTTGCCAGATTAGAAGCTATCAGAATGTTTCTTGCCTTCGCTGCTTATTGCAACTTCATAGTATATCAAATGGACGTAAAGACAGCATTTCTCAATGGCAAGCTGAAAGAAGAAGTATATGTATCTCAGCCAGAGGGATTTGTTGACAAAGATCGTCCAGATTATGTATATTTTCTCGATAAAGCATTGTACGGCTTTAAACAAGCTCCACGGGCTTGGTATGACGAGTTGTCAACTTTCTTGGTCAAATCCGGCTTCACCAAAGGCTCGATAGATACAACTCTTTTCATTTATAGAACTAATCTTGATATCTGCTTAGTACAAATATACGTAGATGATATTATTTTCGGTGCGACTAATAAATCTTTGTGTAATTGGTTTTCTGATTTAATGACCTCTAGATTTCAGATGAGCATGATGGGAGAAATCAACTTCTTCCTCGGCTTACAAGTGAAGCAACTTCTAGATGGAATCTTCATCAATCAGTCAAAGTACGTATTTGACATTTTGAAGAAATTCAAAATGGACAAGTCTACCTCAATTGGCACGCCTATGGCTCACGGTGCCAAACTCGGACTGGATCCAGATGGAAAAGCTGTGGATCAAAAGACATACAGAGGGATGATCGGATCACTGATGTATCTTACTGCCAGTCGCCCGGACATAATGTTTTCAACGTGCCTGTGTGCCCGTTTTCAAGCTAAACCAAAAGAATCTCATCTTTTAGCAGTCAAACGCATTTTTAGATATATTAAAGGAACTCCTTATTTAGGATTATGGTATCCTAAAAGTTCTGACTATAATTTGATTGCTTATTCTGATGCAGATTATGGTGGTAATCAATTGGACAGGAAAAGTACTTCTTGTCATCTCCAGTTTTTGGGTGACAGACTGATAAGCTAGGCGTCGAAAAAGCAAAACTGCGTTTCATTATCAACAGCCGAAGCTGAATACGCCGCTGCAGCTAGTTGCTGTGCTCAAGTGCTCTGGATGAAAACGCAACTTCGCGATTACGGGATGCTATACAAGACTGTGCCAATATATTGTGACAGCAAGTCTGCAATTGCGATATCGGTCAATCCTGTTCAGCACACCAAGACCAAGCACATAGACATGAGATATCATTTTATAAAGCATCACGTGGAAGAAGGTACTATTGAGTTATATTTTGTACCAACTGAATATCAACTTGCTGATATATTTACAAAAGCTTTAGATGAAAAACGTTTGAACTTTCTGCTTTCAAAACTTGGCATGTTGTATTTAAAAGTTTAAATCTTTACAAATTTTATTCTATAAAGTTTAATATTTCAGATTTTCTTTCTGTTGAATAAAATGTGTGTCTAGGATCTTTTACAAGTCGCCTTGTTTATATTAAAGTTTCATATGTTCAACTTTCAAATCTTACAAACATCGAAAAGTCAGCAACATGTTTGACGCTTTAGATACTGCTTTAAAGATATGTGAGTCGGCATTCTTATGGTTTACTTTGCTTAAACAACCTAAGTGATCAAAATTGTAGATTGTAGTGAAAATATGGGCTAAGCGATTCAATATAGATCTGAGTTATTGAGATGATTAATTTTACGCTTATAAAATACAGAAATCTCTGAGTTTAAAAGTTTGTACCTGTGGCCTTTCTGGTTTGGGAAAGTAAGTTCCTAGGGATGCTTATCATCTGGTCCCCTAAGGTCATTTGTTCTGGGAGCGATCGAACCCAAATCCTGCAATAGAACCAGATCGAAAGTCATGTTCTACTGGTATGAATGGGTTTAGGATATGTTGATGTAACCTTTCTGATCTGGGAGAGTAAGTTCCAAGGGGTGCTCGACACCTAGTCCCCTAAGGCCAACTGGTCTGGGAGCGGCTGGCCCAAATCCTGCAATAGGATCAGATAGAAAGTTACGTTTACGGCATGTTCTTTACTTAATAAACTCTTTGATTAAAAGATGCCAAAGTGCACAACGCTTAAAAGATGCCAATGAGCACACATCTCTTGATACTTGGTGATATATTTTGAGTTGCGATAAACCTGTAAATTTGTGAAAATCTTAATTCTTGATGACTTAGTGTCTGTACATGCAAAGTTCTCCATTTTATGTTTAGAATTGCATTTTTCTTGAAGCTAATCAAAGATCGCATGCAAGCACACTAAATAGATACCTGCAAGTTTTTGACATTGAACATGTCTTAACTTGATATGCAATGAAACATGTTTCTGTATCTAACAACTCTCGTTTGATTTCAACTGATTGATAAATCTGGAATATTTTACTGAGTAGACTTTAATTTGTTTAGTGTTTAAAATTTTATATATTCAGTTGTTACAAAATTTATATTCCATAAGATCATCTTTCATATTGATGTCTTTATGTTTGCTATCTGTGTTTTTACTCATATGGTCTGTGCATTTTTCGAGGGGGAGTGCTTATCTGAGTTCCATATCTGCTAATATTCTATTTTTGAGGGGGAGTCAATGTTGCTGATTAATTACTTCTTGTGTTGATCAGAAATTCATAAGGTAAGTATTTCTGAAATTACTATACAAATGCTAAATTAATTTGATAAATTTTGTGCATTTGTGTAGGGGGGGGTAATGGGGGATTATCAGGTAATTTTCTTATAAGAAGAAAGAGTGTGTATTTTCTTTTCTTTATTCCCTTTGAACTTGTTTGACTATTCATCTTCCCTCCATTCTCTCTGTGTTTTATTCTTGCATTCTCATCTGATTTTTTTTCAGATTGTGTATTTGGAATTTTAGGTATGTTTTTGTTTCACGTTCTATGTTTGTAGTTTGTTTAGTGTTCTATTACTTTGTTTTGTTTTAATTCTTTGTCTCTTATTGTGGATTTTACCTGACTTGCAAAAAAAAAAATCACTGTTCATCGATCTCTAAAAACCCAGATTCGTGTTGTTTTTGATCGATTTGCGTATTGGGATTTGTTTAGATAGTATTATCGACAATCAGGTATGTCTTATTTTGGTTTAATTTCGTTGTTATGTGCTTAGATTTAGTGTTTTGTGGTTTTCGGGATCGAACATCCGTGTTCTAGGGTTTTGTTCGTCTTTGAGACCCGTAAAGGTTACTATGCGTGTCCTGTTAGAACCGCAAAGTGTTTTTTGCGTGTCTTTCTAGACCCGTAAAGTATAATGTGCGTTTCTAACAAGAACCGCAAAGTGAGCTTTACTTGTCCCTTTAGACCCGCATAGTGAACTATGCGTTTCTCCCGCGACCCGCATTTCTTCTAGTTTGTTTGTTTAGTTTTCTGTGTAGTTTACGTATCACTAAGAACACGCAAAGTCTATCTTGCGTCTCCTTAATGACACGCAAACTCTTTGAGTGTTTCGTTGTTTCAAAGTATGCTTTGCGTTCCATTAAGGACACGCATTCCTTCCTATGCGTTCCCTTCAGGACACACATTCTTTACTATGCGTTCCTTTCAGGACACGCATTTCTTCCTTTGCGTTCCCTTAAGGACCCGCAAACCATACTTGGAATATTTTTTTTTCTTTTTTCATGTTTTCTGTTAAACGTTTAATTGTGTTTTGTTTTTGTGTTTCAGGTTATCATGACTTCTCAAACAAATACTGATCCAATGATTCAAGACGAAAATGTCGTTCTTCAGGATCCGGCTGATCAGGCATCTCATGATACACCTATGCCGTCTGTCCCGTCTGTTGGGGCTGATCTTTCTATATCCAGGCGAACTCCAAATGATGTGTTCCCTAACATCATGTACATGCCTTATAAGCGTAACAACTACTTTGTTGATTTTGATCGCATCAAGATTCATCCTGTCATACGCACTATTCTTCGTGGACATCCGCTCTCTCAAGCTCTTTGTTCAGTTGCTGATGTTCCGGAAGTCTACGTTCAGCAAGTCTGGCACACCATCACTAAGAATGAACCGGCACGTCCTCATCGATTTGATCTCAAAATTGATCAATTTGATTCATATCTTTCTTACAAGCGTTTACGGTTGATTCTTGAGCTTCCTGAGCCTACTTCTAGACCTGGAAGGACAACATATGATCAGTTTCCATCCGAAGAGGAAGTTTTTGAGGGCATCAAAAGATTAGGCTATGTTGGTCCACTGAACAAGGTTGTAGACTTTGACAAGTCTAACCTTCCTCCTGTCTGGTATTCTTTATTTTCTCTCATCAACAGGTGCTTAACTTATAAACATACCAGCACGGATAGTTCTAGTCTTCACTATCTTTGACTGTTCCATGCAGTAGTCTATGACCTGCATGTCGACTATACGGTTATTTTCTGGACCGAGCTTTCTGAAGTAGTGCAAGACAAGTTAACCAACAAGCGACGAAAGTTCATTCCTTTTATCAGGTTTCTCAAGCTGATTATTAGAAGCATGTTTCGAAACAATCCGGCCATTCCATGTAGATTATCTTGGCCACAAGTTCAGGATTGCGAGATGCTTTATCTTCAGAAACAGAAGAAGTCCTTCACTTTTTCTATGACCATTCCTTATGGTCTTATTGCCAATTATGTTGACATGACAAATGATAGTGTCATCGATTATTGTTTAGAAAATGAATTTGTAGAGGCTGAATAGGAAGAACCTTCTCATGGCATTCCAGCTGGTACTTCTCATGAAGAGCAAGTTTAAGCAACTACTCAAGAAATAGTTACTGTCGTTGCAACTACACTAGAGACAGATGTTGATTTTTCTGGAGTACCACAAGACGTTGCTACTCATCACGTGGAATCTGTCATTGCTGCTATTGAAGCTGAAGCCACTACTGTTACTGCTGATGTTAGAGAAGATGCTAATCCTGATGAAACTGGAGTTGCTGATGATGACGAGACAAATGTTGATCTTTCTGATGATGGTGAAAATACAACAAGTGATTCAGATGATGGTGATGATGATGCCGATCAACTCAACATGAAAGTGTATGAAAGGAAAATAAAAACTCCGGAAGTGGTTGTTGTCTCAGAAGATGTTTCAGAAGATGAATCGGTATCTATTGATCCCTCTGTTGTCCGTCTAAACGTTGATGAACTGGATATCTCATTTGCTCAAACCTCCACTCATACATAGAGTCAAGCTCCTGCTTCTTTTACTGTTGAGGTTAATGCTACCACTGTTTCTGCTGTTGAGCTTTCTATGGTTCCTTCACGTGTTTCTTCGGAGAAATTTACAACTCTGAATGAGGTAATTCGTCAGTTCTCAGAAAGGGTGGATGCTCAAAAGGAGGAAGATATTAACAAGCTGAAGTCGTTTTTCAAAGGGAAAATGCCAGAGATAGATACTACGGTTATTCCTCCTGAGATTCCTTTCCGCCGTCCTTCAGGGGTGATTCTTCGGGAACCTTCTTCTGCGGTGTATTCATCTACATCACCGATTGTATCTCTTCCTTTTCCGTCAATCTTCACTCAGTCTGCGGGTATTTCCATGTCTGCTCCGACTGATACTTCTTCCAGGGCTTCTATTCATGATTCTCCGATTTCTGAGCTATCTGATCTTCTTTATGCGCGTCTTCTATCTATGTCTCCGCCACAACATCAAGATCAAGATTTGATCTCTTTGCTGAGGAACTTTCAGCCAACGCCGCCTCCAGTTTCTTCTTCTTCCGATTCTGATCGCATTAATGCTTTATCTCATGATTTTCAGGAATTCAGATCAGAAGTTAGATCGAGTTTATCTGATCTTCGTTCTTTTATGTCACAAGCTTTCTCCGATCTATCTAAAAAGATTGATCATCTAGAGCAATCATGTAGGACTGAGGCTGGCCCGTCTCTTAAACGCCGACATGACCAAGATGATCCCGATCATCAAGGCCATGAGGGGGAGTGTTGGATCATTAATTGTATTCAAGATTAAACTTAAATTAGAGGGTCTAAACTGTATTTAATTGATAGTTAAAGTTCAGGGTTTAAATTGTAATAGATTGATAGTTTATTAGCTATTGGGCCCAAGCCCATTAGAAAGCCCATATGGCTTAGGTATTTATTGTTTTAACTAATTAGGTTTTAGGTTTATCCTCATATTCATAATTATATTCATATTGTGAGGTAACCGTATTCTCTGTATTCAAGGGTATCAAGAACACTCAAGGTTTAACCGTTTATTCAAGGGATTGGTATGTTTATCTGATCTTTATATCTCTTGATTATTATTGTGTTTGTGTTGCTTGATTACTTGTTTGATTATCAACTAGATTAAACTGGGATAACAATTGGTATCAGAGCCAAAAGAATCAAGTTTTACTGTTTATCGATTTATCTAGTATCTGTGTTCATCGATATATATATATAAATCTGTAAAAATCGATTCTTCGATTTAAGGTGATATTATGATTGAATCTGATATGATTTGATGAGTTTTATGCTGCTGAAAGTTATCTAATTAGTTAATTGCAATTAAAATCTCAAATCGATTGGTTTTTTGGTTGATTTATGTTTACTGGGTTTGTATACAAGTCGCACTGTGTTCTTCAAATTGAATTCTTAAAAGCTGATTTAAATCTTCAAGTTTGATTGCGTTGTGTTCGATATATGTTACTTGGTGCAAAAGGTTGATATTTGGATTCAATTTTTGTGTTTATTGTGTTTTCTGGGGAAATATTCATCGTTCTGGGTCGACTTAAGAACATATCGGTCGAAAGCATTAAGAACATATCGGTCATAATATTCACCGGTACTCACGTTTGTCCGGTCGACCGATACACGCATAATATCGGTCAAATCAGGACACCGGTCAAATAGTCCGATCGCCCGGTATACTCACAGACCACCTCGGTCGATACCTTGTCCGGTCGAATCAATACCGATCGAATCAATACCGGTCGAAGTGGTTTACCGGTCTTACAACCTCTCGGTCGAAGACTTTTATCGGTCGAATATTTTTATCGGTCTTCACTATACCGGTCAACTATATTCCCGGTCGAACAAAGTACTGGTACAAGCAACTTACCGGTCGAACTCTCTATACCGGTCTTAGTCGTTTACCGGTCGAGCATAAGACCGGTTGTTACATCTTACCGGTCAAACAAGGTACCGGTCTAAGCAAAACCCCAGTCTAAACAAGGTTAGCGGGACCCCCGTGCTAAGTCTGCGAAGGGGGACAAAAGTTTTGCTCTTGATCAAAATATTCTTAATTTTTCAGTATTTTATTTATAGATATTAGTGCTTTATACTGTGTGCGATGACTACATTTGATTATTTTTGGAAATTTATTTTTCTGAAATTTTTTTAGTGTAGTCTTTACTCTTGATTCTAACGATCTCATCTAGTTGGTTGTCTTGGTACAGATAAGTTTAATTACTAACCGCACAGCTAAGATGTCGAACCAGCTTCTCTCGATGGGCTCTCAGTCCAAACCGCCTGTCCTTATGGCTGATGAATATCAGCAATGGAAGAAGAGAATGGTCCGGTTTCTGAATCATAAAAACAGAGACTACATGGAATCAATCATCAATGGTCCGGTCAATCCGATGATCAAAGTTGATGGCCAAGCAGCAACTGACACCTCTCCAGAAATCCCAGACAGATATGTTTCTAAACCTTATCAGTACTTTACTGAAAAGCAGAAGGAACAGTACAAGACAGATGAAGAGGCTCTTATCTATCTGACCATGGCAATCCCAAACGACATCTACAACCGTGTAGACAGTCGGAACTCTGCAAAAGAAATCTGGGATGAACTATCCAGACAGTTTGAAGGAAGTGAAGCCTCTATCCAAGCTAAGCAGAATATATGCATAAATGCATACGAAGGGTTTCATGCAAAATAAGGAGAGACGCTGCTAGAGACCTACAACAGATACAACATCATTCTCAATGACTTGCGGAGGAACAACATCTCTAAGTCTGCTTCGGAGATTAATTATAAGTTCATCAAGAACTTAAATCCAGAATGGAAGAACTTTTCCATCAACCTTCAGATGTCAAAGAACATGGCTCAGGAAAACGTCACTGATATTTTCTCTACTCTTTCTCAGCATGAGGATGAGGTGAGAACCATCAATCTTGAGTCCAATAAACTGAAGGATTATGTGGCTCTCATAGCCGGTAAAAGTTTTGTATCTACCGCAAGGTCAAAGAAAAAGGTGACAAAAACTCTAGTTACTGAAGTTACCGACTCTGACTCTGCTTCAAGTGTTGAAGAACTGGAGATTGATTCTGATCCAGATATTCAGAAGTTCTCTGAGGGCTTGGCTCTTATTACTCGAAGATTCAAGAAGACCTTTGGCAAGAAGAAGTTTTATTCAAAGCCTAAGTACGAAGGTCACAAGAAAGAGAAGGTTGAATTAAGATACAAGCCAAGGGAAGGACGGCGAGAGGAAAGACAAGAAGAGAGAAAAGAAGACAGAAGAGAAGATAAGAGAGAAGAAAAGAAAGAAGACAGAGCTGATGAACCAGGAAGATGCTACAATTGCGGCAAATTTGGGCATTTCTCAAGAGACTGCAGATTCAAGAAGGTAAAGAACTCAAACTATTATGCAAGAAAGTCACTCATCGCCAAGAAAGCTGAAGAAGGAAAGGTGCTTATGGCCGAAGAAGAGAACTGGTTGTTCCAAAGTTCCGATGACGAGGAGCAAGCTCACTTCACCCAAGTATCTTATATGGTAAAGATGGATGGTGATGATGAAGATTCTGAGGCATAATCTGAAAATGCAAACTCTGAGGTAAGTGATAATTCTGAGCTTATTGAATCTCTTATGGCCCAAATACATAGCATGAAAGATGAATTTGCTTTATTGAAAGGCAAACTTAGCTCCGCACAGCAATCAGTATTGTGTTTTCGTGATGAAAACGCTTTGCTGAAAGTTGTTGTGGAAGAAAAAGAAAAGGAAAAAGACGATTTAAAAGATGAAAAAACGTCTTTAAAAGAAAAAATATCTGGTTTAGAAACAGATCTTGTGAATCTTAATGCTGAAAAGGGTGAGTTTCAAATAAAATTTGAAGTTTGTTATAAAGAAATAAATGAAGCTTACACCAAAATTAAGCAACTGGAGGACATTAATATGAAACGAGGTCAGACTGAGCAAACATTAAATCTGTTGACCAATAAACTCCAAGACGAAAGGTTTTATAAACTAAAAACAGGTTTGGGTGTGCCAACTAATGAGATTTTGAAAAAGGCACCGGAGCATCTATATAATTTTGATAAATTCGGCTCCGCAATCAGACTCATTCCTGACATTCGTGCAACTTTTGTTGAAGCAAGTACTCCTACACCTTTATCTGAGACCAAAGGTCAAGAAGAAATGGGAAAGAACAAGTCTGGTGACACTGATTCTCAAAATCCTTTTAAATCAGTTGGTTTTCAATATGGTGATTTAAACAAAAGCTATGCGACTCGAAAGATCGTATTTACTGAGTATGAATCACTATTTACCACACCATCCAACGAATCACTTAGCACCAACACAGTTCTACCTGAGACTGCATGCAAATATGATGAGTATGAATCGGATGTTGATCCATCTACTATGCCATCAGTCTCAAATCCCATTGCTTCTAAACTTTTACTTGTTGAAGAGGTTGAAGAAGAAACTGCTAACACGAATGAATCTTGTTCTAAAAATGATAAAACGGAGTTTATTGAGTCCATGACTGAAGAGATATTCTCTGAAATGATGAATGCTTCAGACTCTGATCCTGTTTCTGATTTAAAGGGGTCAAATTCTGTGAATGATAATACATCTGAATTGATGAAGCAAATTGATATGTTGCAACAGTCTCTTGATGAGGTTGAAGATGAAAACTTTGATCTCAAACATAAACTTGAAAAGTCTTTAAAAGTAAATCAAGAGCTTTGCATTGAGATCAATGATTTGAAAAATACTTTGTATAAAAATGCTTCAAATGATAAACAGATGTTCAATGATCCAAGCTGGAAGGTAAGAACCAATCCATAATTTGATGCTCCTACAAAACCTTCAGTTGTTTACTCTGATTGTCCTGAATATCCGCCGAGTATTTTTGAAACGGGTGAGACTTCAACAAGCACAAGAAAAGAACCACCTTCTAAGTTAGATACTAACAAGGTTCCTGTTTCTGTTTCAGATATAAAAGGAAATGGAGTTGGGAGGAGTAAGAAGAATAAAGACAATAGTTTGAATAAGAATGATAGGCTATCTAGTGAACCTTTTATTCCAAATAGTTGTACTTCTGACAGTGTTATTTTGAAAAGTAATTCTTTTGATAAACATGGATGTAAGGTTTGTTCTGATAAATCTAAGTTTATGAATTTTGCTCGAAAGAATCTATATTGCAAACACTGTTGGGATAACTCATTCACATACTACTCCCCTCCAAAGTCCAAACAGAATAAGAGAAAAGCTAGACTGAACTTTAAGTCTAATTCTAATTCTAATTCTTCCGCACAACCCAAAGTGTATCGAGCTAAGGTTGCCAATCCTACTTCTAAAAAGCACTTTCAAGAACTGAATGTTAAGATGGTTTGGAAATGGGTTCCAAAACCGCGTTAAGAATGGAGAGTGAAAGTCAAACCAGATGATATTCTTGAGTTGCTTGATGTTAACCGCGAAGGACCCATCCTGATATGGGTACCTCAGCAAAACTAATTGTCTCTTTTCCAGGCCTGTCGACTATGGGTGATAGATTCCGGATGTTCACGCCACATGACAGGATTCAAGCACCTCTTGCATAACTATGTGGAGGAGCCTGCTGGAGCAGTTAGATTTGCCAATTCTGAAGCCGAAGGCCACGTCAGAGGATATGGAATGCTCGATAACGGTGTTGTGAAGATTCAAAAAGTGCTATATGTTGAAGGACTTGATCACAATCTGTTCAGTACCAGTCACTTCTGTGACATGAAATATCAAGTTCGCTTCACAACCACTCATTGCTATCTAGAGGATCCCGATGGTTACGAAATCTTCAAAGCTAAGCGCCATGGAAATCTATACTATGTAGATTTTCCAACACTATATGCCACACGTCCAGTATGTCTACTAGCCAAAGCTTCTAAAGCACAATCGTGGACGTGGCATCGACGCTTGTCTCATCAGAATTTCCGTTCTATAGCGAAACTACAAAGACAAGGTCTGGTCAAAGGTCTACCAGAAATGAGGTTCGAAAAAGACTCATTATGTTCCGCATTTGAGTTGGGCAAAATGAAGCGTAGCTCATTCAAGTCCAAAACTGAATCATCGACCTCATCTGCACTGGAACTTCTTCATATGGACCTTTGTGGCCCAATGCGCACGGCATCTATCAATGGCAAGAAGTATGTATTGGTAATCTATCAACGGCAAGAAGTATGTATTGGTAATGATAGATGACTACTCAAGGTATACATGGCTCGAATTTCTTCGCAACAAGTCAGATGCGCCAAAGTTGATTATCGCTTTTATCAAGCGCATTCATGTACGTCTTCAACTGCCAGTCAGAACCATTCACAGTGATAATGGCACAGAGTTCAAGAATGACTCCCTGAAGAGTTATCTTACCTCCATGGGTAGTTCACACAATTTCTCCGCAGCCTACACTCCACAACAAAACGGCATTGTTGAACGGAAGAACCGCACTCTGGTTGAAGCAACTCGGATTATGCTTGCTTACTCAGATTTACCCATGTACCTTTGGGCTGAGGCAGTCGCTACAGCATGGTTTACACAGAACTGTACCATTGTGGTCAAGCGCTTTAATAAGACAACATATGAGTTAATCAACAATCGTACACCTAACATCAGGTTCCTTCATGTTTTTGGTTGCAGGTGTTACATTCTAAAAGAGCGTCAAGGATTATCAAAGTTCGATAAGAAAGCGGATGAAGGATATCTCGTTGGATACTCTCCGACATCCAAAGCTTATCGAATTTACATTATTCGAACTAAGACGGTTGTTGAGAGCATGAATGTCTCCTTTGATGAGAATTCTACAAGGACTTCTTGACACAACAGTTCAGAACTCGTAATTAAGGACAAAGCTTCTATTCAATCCAGAATAAAACCAGCTGCTAAAAGATCCAATTCTTCAAACTCTAACTCTACTTCATCTGAGTTAGATTTACTGTTTATTGATGCCTTTGATGATATATGTGCAAATTTTGAAAAAGGCATATCAACATCAATAACAAGTGGTACAGGCTCGGAGGTCCCTACTATATCTGAAGACATGTCTAGACCTTCCGAAGAAGTCACTGAAACTTCATCTCCATCAGGTATGACTACAAAGTTAGTTTCTGACTCTACTAATGTTCAATCTGTTTCTACAGATAGTTCTTCTGTAAACGAAGTCACGAGCACTTCAACTGCAAGTCCAGGAGCTTCAGTGTCAGAAAAACCAGTACAAGATGTTCCGAGTACATCTATGGAGCAACCTGCCGTGCAAGATGACAACGATGCATCAAATGCGCAACAAGCAGTTGATGCACTACCAAGCACACATCGTTGGACTAAGGATCATCCCCTGGAAAATGTGATAGGTGACGTACAATCTGGTGTCACAACAAGATCTGCAACAGCTAACTTCTGCATGTTTTCAAGTTTCCTCAGTTCCTTAGAGCCAAAGAAAGCGTCTGAAGCTCTACGTGATCCCTTTTGGATTTCGGCTATGCAAGACGAGCTTCTACAATTCGAAAGGAACAAGGTATGGCGCTTGCTCCCACTACCTAAAAGTAAATCCGTTATTGGAACAAAGTGGGTGTTCAGAAATAAGAAAGACGAAGCTGGAGTAGTCGTGAGAAACAAAGCTCGACTGGTCGCCAAAGGGTATTGTCAACAAGAGGGTATTGACTATGACGAAACATTCGCCCCGGTTGCAAGGATCGAAGCCATCAGAATCTTCCTAGCCTATGCAGCGCACAAAAACTTTACAGTCTATCAAATGGATGTAAAGTCAGCTTTCTTTAACGGTGTTCTGCATGAGGAGGTCTATGTGGCTCAACCTGAAGGTTTCGTTGATCCTCATCACCCTGATCATGTCTATGTTTTAGACAAAGCGCTTTATGGTCTTAAACAAGCACCGCAAGCCTGTTATGAAACTCTCACTAAATTTCTACTTGCTTCTGGTTTCAAGAAAGGTACTGTTGATACAACCTTATTTCTTAAAAGGCAAGGTGAGGACTTGATTCTTATTTAGATTTATGTTGACGACATAATATTTGGGTCGACAAATCCGAAATTTTGCAAAAACTTTTCAAAGATAATGGAAACAAAGTTTGAAATGTCGATGATGGGTGAATTAAATTTCTTTCTTGGTTTACAAGTAAAGCAATTACCCGAAGTCATATTTATTAATCAAGCTAAATATATAAACGATATTTTGAAAAAGTTCAATATGTCAGATAGTTCAGTCATGAAAACACCAATGGCTACTGGTACACTCTTAGACGCGGATCCCTCCGGGAAACCTGTTGATCAAAACGTATATCGTAGCATGATTGGTTATTTACTTTATCTGACTGCCAGTCGCCCGGATATAATGTTTGCCACATGTTTTTGTGCGAGATATCAGTCTAATCCTAAAGAGTCGCACTTAACTGTTGTTAAGCGAATCCTTAGATATCTCAAAGGTTCTCCTAATCTAGGCCTTTGGTATGCAAAGGATTCTCGTTTTGAACTAACTGCCTTTACAGATGCTGATCATGCAGGTTGTCAGCTTGACCGGAAGAGCACCTCTCGGTCATGTCAATTCATAGGTGACAAACTTGTGAGTTGGACTTCAAAGAAACAAAATTGTGTTTCAACATCCACTGCCGAGGCTGAGTATGTAGCTGCTGCCAGCTGCTGTTCTCAAGTCCTCTGGATGACGACACAGTTAAGGGACTTTGGATACAACTACAAGCGTGTTCCTATTTATTGTGATTCCAAGAGCGCAATATCTATAACTGCTAACCCGGTACAACATTCGAAGACCAAGCATATCGACGTACGCTATCATTTCATCAAGGATCATGTAGAAAAAGGTAATATTGAAATGCACTTTGTTCAAACTGACTTCCAGTTAGCTGACCTTTTCACTAAGCCATTGGATGAAAAGCGTTTTCAATTTCTCATCAACAAACTTGGTATGTTGAACATGTCTTAAACCTTACTCATGATTCTAGGGGGAGTATTCCAAGTTTTGATCTTGTGTGTTATTTTCCAACTGTTGTTAACGAGAGAGGAATCATTTTCATAAATGATTACCATTATTTCTTTTATTTATACAGGTTTGGTCAAGTGACAATGGCTTCTAATCACATCGGATTAGAACCCGCACTTCATTGCCTTATTTTTTATGTTTTTTTTCTTAACTGTTTAAAAAAAAAGTTAAGGGAGAATATCTGTGATATTAACAGATTTTTGGATACTTAAATGCTTATCTGACCGTGTGTTCTTAAAGATAAATACTTGTGTTTTATCTTGTCAATATACTTTGTCAAGTATTCACACACATAACGGTTCAGAACATTCTATTTTGACTTTGTTATTACCATGTATCAAAAGTTAAATCTTTCTATGGTAATACTCACGTTATTTGTATTCACTGTTGATTGAATCAAACGTCATTTCATGTGATTTCATTGCAAATATGTTTATATATTGTTCATATAAACAACATTCGTTTTTGATTCTCCAACATATTGTTCTTCATGACAAAACTCCTATGAGCTTAATTGTCAAACTCTTTTAGTTTGAGGGGGAGAATTGCATCGTCAATCATCTTCTGTTTTGACATCTCCGAATATTTTTTTTTCATGTAACAAGTGGTATTTGTGCTTTCATGTATAATAGCCTGTTGAACAGCACGTTCTTTTTAGGAAATTACATGGGATTCAGTGTGAAAACTTAATAGAACTTCCATGGATTCACGATAACCAGTGTTTTCTACCCAGGAAGTATTCCCTGAGTGATTGAGGGGAGAAGGGTCAAAAGAATTGAGTGATGGTGTGTGAAGAGGTAAAATGGAAAAGAGAGATTGGTTAGAAGTGAGCATTAAAAGAAAGAGGGTGAGAGATCAGAGTAAAAGAATATTAAACTTTGCACCAAATTCTTTCTGAGTCGGGCAGCCACATTATCTGATCGGTTCACATTCTTTGGTGACCATCATTGAAATAGGCAACTAGCCCATGCCATCTCTTGCATACAACCTCAGCAGCTACTCATTCTTTTCTCAAAAAGAGAATGTTTCACATTTTCTAGGGAAGCAGCACATACGCTATTGGTTCTTCATTTGGAAGATACTAATATTGAAACAGAAGGAAAGTTGTCCCACCTTCGAACCCTTTCTCATGCACATTGAGTCTTTGTATAATTTGTTGCTGTCTCAACAAGTTTACATACTTTGAGCCTATATTGAAAAGCAATCATCTATGCTTAATTTTTTCATACACATGCACATGCACACAGAAATTTGTTTTCTGTCAGAACGTTCATAGATAACCATGTGTTATTCGATGATTGAATGGAAGACCTGGGGAGCCAACATCAAAACCAGCTCCTTATATAGTAACTTTGTGTTACTCAGTAACTTTGTGTTACTCAGTAACTTTGTGTTACTGACAGGCATTCTAACTGAGTCATTTGTTGATTCAGGGTTACACCTATTAACTGTTTGAATTTGAAAAGATTCGAATGGTTACTACTTTCTATTTTAATCTGAAAAGATTGAAATAATCACTCTTTCCGTCTGGGAAGACTGCTCTTATTTCCAGGGCTCGATACATGAAGACTGTGCTTACGTGATCATACACAATGGGGGAGATTGTTTTGAAAAGGGGGAGATTGTTTTGGTATGTTTTGATGATGATGATTCTCACCACTCATCAAAAAGGGGGAGAAGATACAAAAAGGGAGAATTATCAAAGAAGGAGAATATAATCTGAAGACTGATTGCTGAAGATTTCAAAGATATCAAGTTTTGAAGTTATCAGCTATCAACGTCATATCTGAAGAAAAGTGAAGACCCAACCCAAAGAAGACAATTGCAAAAAAGAATTTAATCTTGAATCCAAAGGGGGAGATTGTTGGATCATTAATTGTATTCAAGATTAAACTTAAATTAGAGGGTCTAAACTGTATTTAATTGATAGTTAAAGTTAAGGGTTTAAATTGTAATAGATTGATAGTTTATTAGCTATTGGGCCCAAGCCCATTAGAAAGCCCATATGGCTTAGTTATTTATTGTTTTAACTAATTAGGTTTTAGGTTTAATCCTCATTTTCATAATTATATTCATATTGTGAGGTAACCGTATTCTCTGTATTCAAGGGTATCAAGAACACTCAAGGTTTAACCGTTTATTCAAGGGATTGGTATGTTTATCTGGTCTTTATATCTCTTGATTATTATTGTGTTTGTGTTGCTTGATTACTTGTTTGATTATCAACTAGATTAAACTGGGATAACAGGGAGATGGCAAAGAGACAAAGAACAGAAGGGTCTTCCGAAGCACGAGAAGTTGTTCAAGAAGAAGTGACTGGAGATAGAGAAAAGACTGCTGATACAGTTCAAGATTGCAGTATCCAAGATTTAGTGAATGTCATGGTTGATAATGCTGATGTAACTGCTTTGCATAATGAATTTAATTTGTCTGAAGCAAATATTGATAGTATGCAAATTGTAGTTTATGTGGATCCAGATGTCTCAGGTAGAGCTCATGAAATTGAAGAGTCGGAAGCAGCAAATGACATGAGATCTTTCTTCGCGAACTTCATAGAAATAACTTCAGATGATGATGAAGAAGTTAGATTTGAGAAAGTTGCTCAAGTTAAAGAAGAAGATAGCAATAATATCATCATCTTATCAGATACAGAAGATGATACTGTTTTCATGGATGCATCAGATACAAAAGAGGTTGAATTGCTATATGCTGATCTTCCGAGTCAAGGTGAGATTCCAGAAGATGATCAACCTTCATCTACTCCAGTAACTAGTTCTGCTCCGACAACCAATATTCCGTCAAGTGCATTTGAAGTTGGTCAGTCATCTAAAGCTCAAGCAGATATTCCTTCTTCCGAACCGGTAATTCCTCCATCTCTTCTAGAAGAAGGAGAAGCTTTAACTAGGCAACAAAGGCAGAGAAATCTACAGCATAGATATATGGCTTCTAGACTCAGAACAACTTTTCTTGAAGATATCCAAAGCAACATCTTTGTTTCTAGAAGAAGGACAATCAATATATATGCCATACTTGGAGTAGAGAAAGAATCAGAAGCTTATCAGCATGAGTACTTAGCGTTTATCAAGTGCCAGCACAAAAGGAATAACACCGTTGCTTCTCCTCATCTAATTGTTCGAGTTCTCAGTGTCACAATTAATAAGTTTGTGAACATCTGGTATCCAGACCTTGAAGTGGAAAGAAGAGACTGCAAGCGGTACAACTTTTTAGAGGATGATTTCATTGATCTTTCAATTGATGATGTTGAATTCTTATATGATCACTTCAGGAATCTTTATCACCGGACTCAGGATGTTTCTCAAACTCTTTTTGTTATTAAACGATTCATTCGTCGACAGATCCGATTTTATCGTGTTTTTGACTTCCAGATGGCCGTTGAAAGCTTTCAGCCTGTGGTTAATCTTGAAAGGCCCAACCGAAGTTTGTAGAATCTAGAGTCTTATCCGTTATTCACCATTATCGAAGATCCATACGGAGTAGTATATAAGAACAACTCAAGTGAAAAATACTTTCTTCGATTTGATGAGATTGGACATTACTCTGATGGAACTCTAAAGGTGATCAAACTTCAGTTGGAGCATCGTCTACAAGAGGCTAGAAGAAAGTTTTTGGAAACAAGAAGAGAGTCATATCTTTTTGAAAATGATGAAATTCGTCTGATCCGTAGATCTTTGGACACTATTCAAGATAGACTAAATCTCCGTTCAACTCTGCGATGATTGGAAGTGTTAGTTGGGCTGAACAGACTACGTCAACGAGAAGAACGTCAATGATCCTTCAAAGTCGCCTAGATGGTCAATGCTGTTTTTGAAGATTTTTTTTAGACCTCGGCGCCAATGATTACAAAGGGGGAGATTGTTAGATCTGATTTTATAGTAATCATTGTATTTGTTTTCTTTATCTGTCTGTACTTATCGTTCTGTTTTGTCTTGTAAATGCCTTGGGGTATTTAAGTCCCCTTGGCTTGGTTTCTTGTAAGAACTTTTCATAGTTTGAATTGAATACACTGTTTGATTAGAGCGCACATTTTCTCTCTCTAGATTCTCTCTCTACAGATCTTGTGATCTTCGCTTATCAACACTCTTCAGCAAACAATCTTTTTCAGCTTTGACATCTTTAACTCTTTGAAACTTTGAATGAACTTTGTCAATCTTCAAACTTTGACTTTGATAGCAATTTTAGATTAACCTCCCTCTTTGAAATAGCTTTAAGTAGCTTTGAGTAGAACTTCAACACTTTCTGCATTTTCCCCCTTTGTTTTCAACAATACCACATACTCTTCAGAAAATTCTCTTTAACCCAACAAACTTTGCTTCAGCTTTCCATCTGACTTTAATATATCCCTTTCATTACATAACTCTTGCCATTGCTTTTGCTTTGAAATTAATCTGACTTTGAAATCTCAAACTATCTTCCCTTTTTTCTTGCTTTTCATAACTTTGCTCTCTCTTTAAAAATTTATCTTTTTTTTATCTTTGAAGACTTTCCCTTTTTCTGATACGATCAACTTGAATTTGACTTGAACTTTGAAACTTCTCCCCCTTTTTGATGAATTTTGAGAATCAGAATCATCAAAACTGTTCAATGTCAGCTCCGTCTTTGAAGTATCTCCCCCAAATAATCAGATAAGCACAGTCTCCATGAATAACAATCTCCCCTTTTGGTAGGATATGAACAATCTCTCCCAACTGATCTGATAGAAAGTTTTCTTCAATTCATGAATGTATTCATCTGAATCTTTTCAAATTCAGACAAATTAAGAATGGTAACCCTGAATCAACAAATGAAACAGTTAAAGTGCCTGTAAGTAACACAGAGTTACTTAGTACAACTAATGTACTTTATAAGGAGCTTGGATGATGTTCACTCTCCAGGACTTCCATCCAATCATCGAAAAACACAAGGTTAATCTATGAACGTTCTGCCAGAAAAAAAATCTATGTGTACATGCTTGTGTATGAAAGAATTAGCACAATGATTGCTTTTACAAGGCTCAAAGTAATGTAAACCATTGAGACAACAACAGTTATACATAGACTCAATGTGCATGAGAAAGGGTTGAAGGTGGGGCAACTTTCCTTCTATTTCAATATTCGAGTCTTCCAAATGCAGATCAAATAGAATATGTGTTGCTTCCCCAGAAAAATTAAAACATTCTCTTTTTAAGAAAAGAATGAGTAGATGGTGGGGTTGTTTGCAAGAGTTGGCATGGGCTAATTGCCTATTTCAATGATGATCACCAAAGAATGTGAACCAACAGATTATGCGGCTGGTTTTGTGCAGAGTTTGATATTCTTTTACTCTGATCTCTCACCCTCTTTCTTTTAATCTTTTGAGCTCACTTCTAACCAACCTCTTTTTTCCATTTTACCTCAGCACACACCCACTCTCAATCTTTTTGACCCCTCTCCCCTCAATCACTCAAGGATTACTTCCGGGGTAGGAAACACTGGTTATCGTGAATCCATGGAAGTCATTTAAAGCACTCACATTGAGTCCCATGTATTTATCCTAAAAGAATGTATTTCTTAATGATTATCTTGACAGTTAAGCATAAGATATCATAGTCAGTGTATGTATGCTCATAACAGATAAGAATGAAATTTGAGCATTCTAAACATTTAAGATATCTCAAAACAATAAAGTGAATGAATGAAATGAAATCAATATAAGTGTTTTGAGAATCTAACAATGATAAAATCAGATCAAATATTCATGAAGAATATTAATAATTTGGGATATCAAAGACGTAAGATGTTTATATGAACAAGATATAAACATATGTCCAATGAAAGCACATATAAAGAGAAATGACGTATGATCTCAAACAATTTAGAGTCCAAACAACGAGAGTATTACCATCGAAAGATTAAACTTTTAGAGACATGGTAATAACAAAGTAAATTAGAATGTACTGAACCGATGTGTGTAAGAATACTTGACAATATATGACAAGATAAATACACAAGGATTAATCTTTTGGAAACACACGGTCAGAAAAACATCAAAGTATCCAAATGAAAATCATTTAAAAGCACACTTCTCAATTCATGAAAACATTTGAAGAATAGGAAGTGGTTTAAACATTTAAGAAACCAATTTTCACAAGCGAAAGTTGTTCTTCTTTCAACAAGAGATAGAGTTTAAAGATTAGAAATATATACCTTCAATTCAAAAATCTAAACTCCCCCTAAAATGAATATTAACATTTAAGCTTCCTTGACAAAACATCAGATATGCTCCCCCTCAATATCTGTAAAAAGTCAAGTCATCAGAAAAATATGACAGTTAAAGTATAATGAAATTTTTTATCTTCTCCCCCTAAAAGATTTGACAATGAAATTTTCATTAACTCCCCCTCAAAAGAAAAACTTTTTGAAAAGATATAATCTAGTAAGCACCCTTCAGAAGAAAAAAATTTGAGTACGGGTTCTGAACTGAAGTACTCAGAAGCCATTATTACGTATTATCCGGTGAGAATAGTAATTTTCATCTTTACCATTGAAGAACGGGTTCTAATCTGTTGTAATCAGAAACCATAGTCACTTGAAATCAACCTGCAAAATAAAAGATGTTGGTAATCATTGTAAAAATGATTCCGCTTTAGTCAGTACATGATGAATAGTAGAAATTGTTCATGATTTCCAAAAACACATGCAATGTAAGCAAACAAATAAGATACACTCCCCCTTGGATCATGGACTGGCATTCAACATACCTAATTTGCTGACTAAGAATTTGAAACGCTTTTCATCTAATCGTTTTGTGAAAAGTTCAACCAATTGGTAGTCGGTTTGCACAAAATGCATTTCGATTTCGCCCTTTTCCACGTGATCTTTGATAAAATGGTACCGTACATCAATGTGTTTTGTCTTTGAGTGTTGCACTGGATTAGCAGTTATCGCCATCGCGCTCTTAGAATCGCAGTAAATAGGAACTCGTTGGTATGAATAGCCAAAATCTTTCAACTGTGTCTTCATCCAGAGGACTTGCGAACAGCAGCTAGCCGCAGCTACATATTCTGCCTCAGCGGTGGATGTAGAAAGGTAGTTTTGTTTCTTTGAAGTCCAGCTAACCAATTTGTCTCCTAAAAACTGACAAGATCCAGATGTGCTCTTTCGATCCAGTTTGCAACCTGCATGGTCAACATCTGTATAGGCAGTTAAATCAAAACCAGAATCCTTAGGATACCAAAGGCCTAACTCGAGAGTGCCTTTGAGGTATCTAAGAATTCTTTTAACAGCGACCAGGTGAGATTCCTTCGTATTCGCTTGGTATCTAGCACAGAAGCATGTAACAAACATTATATCAGGTCTGCTAGCTGTTAGATACAGTAATGATCCAATCATGCTTCGGTACACTTTTTGATCAACAAATTTGCCAGACAAATCAGCATCTAAAAGTGTTCCGGTTTCCATCGGCGTTTTCATTACTGAACTATCAGTCATATTGAATTTTTTTTAGGATATCTCTAATGTATTTCGACTGGTTTATGAAAATGCCTTCGGGTGACTATTTGAATTAAAGTCCAAGGAAAATGTTAGTTCACCCATCATTGACATTTCAAAACGAGATGCCATGATTTTAGAAAAGTTATTACAGAATTTAGGATTAGTAGACCCGAATATAATATCGTCCACATAAATCTGTATTAGAATTAAATCATCACCTTGTTTTTTCAGAAACAGGGTTGTATCGATTGTACCATTTTTAAAACCAGAAGCGAGTAGGAACTGAGTTAAAGTTTCATACAAGCTCTTGGTGCCTGTTTAAAACCATATAGCGCTTTGTCTAAAATGTAGACATGATCACGGTGTTTCGGATCAATGAAACCTTCAGGTTGAGCAACATAAACCTCCTAATGCAGAATACCATTAAGAAATGCAGACTTTACATCCATTTGATAGACAGTAAAGTTCTTATGAGTTGCATAGGATAAGAAGATTCTGATGGCCTCAATCCGTGCTACAGGGGCAAACGTCTCGTCTTAGTCGATGCCTTCCTGTTGGCAGTAACCCTTAGCTACCAGACGAGATTTGTTCCTAACCACTACTCCAACTTCATCCCTCTTGTTCCTGAAAACCCACTTTGTGCCTATCATAGATTTACCTTTTGTTAGTGGGATTAGTCGCCAAACCTTATTCCTTTCAAATTGCAGAAGCTCGTCTTGCATAGCTAGAATCCAATCGGGATCGCGCAAGGCTTCTGAGACTTTCTTAGGCTCCAAGGAACTAAGGAAACTTGAATATAAGCAAAAATTTGCGGATGTTGCACGCGTTTGAACACCACTGTGTACATCACCAATGATATTGTGTAGGGGTGATCTCTTGTCCAACGTGTTGTGCTTGGAATCAGTTGAACAGATACTTGCGTATTTTGCTCATCGTATTCATCATAAATGGCAGGTACAACCTCGGATGTAAAAGGGACATCTTGTACATTTATTTCTAAGGCATGTAACTCTGGAGCAACATATAAAGTACTCAAGACTTCTCTTCCAGAATTTGTATCTGTAGAAGCATAATCAGTATTATCATTTTCAGAAACATTTAGTGTAGATGTACCTGAGGTTGTTGTAGTGACTAATTCAGATGGTCCAGGTATGTCTTCAGTAATAATTGGGACCTCTGAATTTGATGCGGACGCTCCAGATTTGTCAAAATCTGCACAAATGTCCATAAAAGCATCAAGAAATAATAAATCTAACTTAGATGTGACAGTGGATGAGTTAGAAGGCATAGTCTGTGAAGATTCGAGTTCTATTCTGCTTTGAATAGAAGCCTTATCCTTAAGCTTGAGTTCTGAACTATTGTGTTTAGAAGTCAACGTAGAATTCTCATCAAATGACACATTTATGCTTTCCATGATACTCTTGGTCCGTCTGTTGTTTACACGATAGGCTTTAGACATCAAGGAATATCCCACAAAATAGCCTTCGTCAGCTTTCTTATCAAACTTTCCAAGATTATCACGGTCGTTCAGTATGTAGCACCTACAACCAAAGACATGTAAAAATTTAATGTTCGACTTTCTTTTATTAATAAGTTCGTACGCTGTTTTATTATGTCTTTTAATCACAGTGGTCCGGTTCTGAGTAAAGCAAGCGGTTGCAACGGCTTCAGCCCAGAGATACATTGGAAGACCAGAATACGCCAACATCGTTCTTGCAGCTTCAACCAAGGTTCGATTTTTCCTTTCGACCATGCCTTTTTGTTGTGGAGTGTAGGCAGCAGAGAATTTATGTGAAATCCCAACAGATGTGAGATAACTTTGAAGAGTATCGTTCTTGAACTATGTGTCGTTATCACTTCGCAACATTTTAATTAGCAGTTGAAGTCGAACTTGGATATTTTTGATGAAGGAAATTATCAGTTCTGGTGCATTAGATTTGCTTCGCAGAAACTCTAACCAAGTGTATCTTGAATACTCATCTATCATCACAAGTATGTACTTTTTGTCGTTGATAGATTAAGTACGCATTGGGTCGCAAAGGTCCATATGAATTAGTTCTAGAGTTGTTAACCAGAAAAATTCAGTCTTTGCTTTATGTGAACTTCTTTTCATCTTTCCCATCTCGCAAGCGGGACAAAGCGAATCTTTCTCAAACCTCATCTCAGGTAAACCATTGACAATTCCTTTTCTCGCTAACTGATCAATCACTTTGAAGTTCTGGTGAGACAAGCGTCGATGCCACATCCAACTTTGAGCTTTCGATGCTTTGGCAATTAAGCATACAGAACGTGTAGCTGAAAGCGTTGGAAAGTTCACCGCGTAAAGATTACCATTACATTCTGCTCTAAAAATCTCATTACTGTCCGAATCTTCAATAAAACAATGATCAATGATAAACCGAACTTGATACTGGCTGTCGCAGAACTGACTGGTTCTAAATAGACTGTGATCAAGTCCGTCCATGTACAGTACTTTCTTTATTGTTACACTGCCATTCTTTAATGAACCATGTCCTTTGATGATACCATTAAGCTCAGAGTTAGCAAATCCTACTATTCCTGCAGGTTCTTCAATGTAATCGTGCAGTAAATGCTTAAGTCCTGTCATGTGTCTAGAGCATCCAGAGTCAATGTACCACAAATGACAAACCTGCAAAAAGGAGCAGATCACTTCTTTTTAGGTACCCATATCCATATGGGTCCTTTCTTGTTAGCCTCATGCAATTTCTTTATATCATCTACCTTAGCCTTAATTCTCCATTCATATCTCGGCTTTGGTATCCATTTCCAAATCATTTTAACATTCAGCTCATGAAATTGCTTTTTCTTAGAAAAATGAGCAAGCTTAGCATGAAACACTTTAGTGTGTTACGTTGAGGATTTGGATTCGGTTTTAGCTTTAGATGCCTTTTTAACAACTATTTGGCTTAGGAGGAATGGAGTGAAATGAAAAAGCATTGTCACCACAGTGTTTGCAAATTAAGTTCTTACGAGCAAATGTCAACATCTTTGATTTATCAAAAGATGTACAATTATTCAAACATTTTTGACATTTATTATCGTTCGAACTTTTACATTTCAAATCACCACTATCAATGATAATACAATCATTTCCACTATCTTTACAAACATTATTTTCACATTCTTTCTTTCTCCTTTCTCCTTTACCATCACCTTTTCTTAGATCTGAAACATGAAAGGAAACTTTGTTAGTTTTCTTCTTCAAAGATGATTTTTTCTTTAAAATTCCTAAAGTCTCGCCTTTTTCAAAAATACTGGGTAAGTATTCAGGACATTCATAAAAAACAACAGAGGTTTTTGTTGAAGCCTCAAACTCTGGATTATAATGCACATTCCGTTTTTTTAGCATCAAACACCTTTTTATCATTCAAATTATGTTTAAACAAATCAGTTTTCAGTTCATTCAACTCTTTGGAAAGCTCTTTGTTTTCTTCAAAAGACTTGTCCAGTTTGAATTTGAGATCACAGTTCTCATCTTCTAACTCTTCAAGAGTCTTTTGTAAATCCTTGATTTGTTTCTCAAAATCGGATGTTTGCTCAATCACAGAGTTTGAGTCAAGCTTCTCTAGAATAGGAACAGGATCTGAGGCATTCATCATTTCATCAAACATCTCCTCAGTCATTTTGTTTGCAAATTCTTTTTGAATGCTAGGATTCGTGACATTTGAGCACTCTTCAGTCTTAACTTCATGTGGGGATTCAGAAGTAACATATTCAGATATAGGAGTCTGAGTACCAACATCAGTATCTGAGTCATATTCATCATACTGACATTCACTCTCAGGGATATCTGTGTCATCATTGGTTGATTCAGTTGGAGATGGTGTTGAAAACAATGATTGAAACTCAACAAATTCAAGTTTTCTGTTTTTATAGCTTTTGTTCAAATCATTGTATTGAAATCTAACCGATTTAAAACTTTGATTGTGAATCAGCACAACTAGACGTATCTTCATCCATCACCTTTTTACCTTTAAATGAAATGTCAGACTTAGGAGTTTCGGCTTTAACAAACGTGTCACGAATGTCCGGGATTTTCTTTTTTTTTTAGCCCAATTTATCAAAGTTGTATAAGTTTTCGGGGGCTTTCTTCAAAACATCATTTTCTGTTAAACCCAATCCCGACCTAGCATTATAAAATCTGACATCTTGGAGTTTGTTAGTTAACAGATTTAATGTCTGCTCAGTCTGTCCTCTTTTCAGATTAAGATCCTCAAGTTGTTTGATTTTGCAATAAGTTTCTTTTATTTCCTGAAAGCAAGCTTCAAATTTGATTTTAAATTCACCCTTTTCATAATTTAAATTAACCAAGTTTCTCTCAAGTTCCAAAATCTATGTTTTTAAAACTTCTCGTTCTTTCTTTAAGGCATCCTTTTCAGATTCCTTGTCCTCAACAACAACTTTCAATAATGCGTTCTCATCACGAAAACTCATCATTGTTTGTCGTTCAGTGCTAAATTTGCATTTTAAGGTTTCAAACTCTTTTTCCATTTTCTGTATTTGTGCCATCAATGATTCAACAAGTTCAAAGTTTTCATAAGTAATACTTACCTCGGAGTCGTTGTCGGATTGATCAGAAGAGTGTTTTGCATTGTCATCTACCTTTGCCATCATGCATACTTGAGTAAAATGAACTGATTTGTCATCTGAACTTTGAAAGAACCAGTTCTCCTCTTCAGCCATTAACTCTTTTCCCTCCTCTTGCTTTTTAGCAAGTAGTGACTTCTTGGCATAGTATTCAGAGTTCTTAACCGTCTTGAACTTGCAATCCTTAGAAAAATGGTCTGGATTACCACAATTGAAGCACCTCCCAGACTTTGGGTCTCTCTTTTCTTCTTTCTTCTATTCTCTTTTCTTTTCTCTATTCTCTTCATTCTTTCCAAATTTGGGCTTGTATTTCTCAGCTCTTTCTTTCCTATACCCTTCATACTTTGACTTTGAACCATATCTCTTCTTTCCAAAACTTTTCTGAAATTGTTTTGTGATGAGGGCAAGGTTATCAGTAAATCTCTGAATATCATCATCAGAGTGTAGCTCAGTTTCTTCAGAAAAAACTTCAGAACTTGATTCACTCAGCTCAGTAAGGAAGGCTTTGGACTTCTTTGACTTGAATTTAGAAGAAGAAACAGTCTTTGAGCCGGAACCCTTTTTTCTCTCAGATAATAAAGCCAGCGAATCTTTGACGATCTTCTTCTCTTCATTTAATAGTTTGACTTCATCCTCATGCTGTGAGAGAGTTGTGAAGATGTCATTTACATCCTCCTGAGCCATATTCTTGGTCATTTGGATATTTATCGCATAGTTTTTCCACTCCGAGTTCAGATTCTTGATGAACTTGTAATTGATCTCAGAAACCAACTTGTTCATCCCATTTCTTCTCAAATAATTCAGAATGACATTGAAGCGGTTGTAAGTATCTATCAAAGCTTCCCCTTCTTTTGCATGAAAGCCCTCATAAGCATTTATACTCTTGTTGAGCTTTGCTTGAATAGATCTTTCTGTACCCTGAAACTGCCTTTCAAGATCGTCACACATGGCCTTTGCAGATTCGCGACTATCTACTCTGTTGTAGATATCATTGGGAATATCCATGGTGAGATAGATAAGAGCTTCTTCATCAATCTTGTGGAACTCCTTCTCCCTTTCACTAGAATACTGATATGGCTTAGGCATATATCTGACTGGGATTTCAGGAGAAGTATATGTGGCAGCTTGTCCAGGTACAGTGACAACAGGCTCAGTTGGTCCATCTATGATTGACTTCATGTAATCACAGTTCTTGTGGTTTAAGAACTGAACCATCCTTTTCTTCCACTGAGCATACTCCCCGATTGACAATACCAGAGGTTTCGATTGAGAACCCATGGAAAGAAGTTCTTTTGACATTCTGAATAGTCTGAAAATCTGCACAAAGAAAAATTTAGCTATATTTGATCGTTAGTCCGACAAAATGAGATAATATATGCAAGACTTAAAAATTTTCAGAAAATGAAATTTTCCAAATACTTCAAGTATAGAATTCGCATGCACTAGATCAGAGAACAATTCGCATGAAAAAAATGACAAAATTCGTATAAAGCAAACTAAAATTCGCACAAGTCCACAATTCGCACAAAAGAGACACTCAAACAAACACAATTCGCATGAGCCTTTATGCGAATTCTTAGAATCTGTATATAGCTTTATGTGAATTCCTTACAATTCGTATGAGTCTCTTATGCGAATTCCATCCTTCAAAAAATTAGAATCAAACTTTTCGCATAAAAACTTTTCGCACACAAAATTCATATCAGAGAATGATGTGAATTCTTTACTTAAAAAAACTTCAACTTGTCAGGATCGAAATTCAAACAAGAATTTATCACACACACTCAGAAACTATGTTAAAGGAGTTGCGGAAAAACACTTTAACAGTAAATCAATGGAATAGTATCAGAATGTAAATCACAACTTATATTGATTTAACAATGATTACAAACAAAACCTCAATCTGTTGAACAGGCTCAACAGACGTTCAATACTTCTCTATTGAAAGGACTTCTAAGAAACTTGAGGTTAATTCTCTCTAACAAACGTATATCAAAAATTGTATCTGTATCAAAGACTTCTAGACTATATATACAGAAATAATTACAAGATAATTATCAAAACAAAATTGATCTTCATTCCATAATTATCTTCATCTCTATCTCCAGCTCCTATTCTTTCTCTTTAAGCATCCTTATCTTCATAAGCAGTATTGTTGGGTCTGAAATGAGCTAAAGATGATTAATACTGCCAGATACTACTTCTTGTGTAATTAATACTGCTAGTTCATCATTAGTACTGCTGAAGGAACTTAATACTGCTAGACAAGTTAATACTGTTAGCATGATAGTACTGCAAGATGGTTAATACTGCTGAGGAATTACTATTGCTTATGAAGATTAAAGTTGCTGAGAAGATAATGATGGAATGATGCGAAAGTCAAGGAGATTTGAAGATAATTATGGACTGGATCATGAAGATTAATTTTTCTTTTATAGTTATCTTGTAATCTGTCTTGTATATATATACTGTATAGAAGGCATAGTTTAGAATAGAGATTGATAGTTTTAGATATTCGTTTTAGTGAAAATTAACCTCAAGATTCATTGTAATCCTTTCTTTAGAGAAGTTTATAACGTCTGTTGAGTTTGTTCAACATATTGAGGTTGAGTTTGTAATCATTAAGTTAATCAATATAACTTGTGATTTGCATTCAAGTACTGTTTCATTGATTGAGTGTTAAAGTGTTTTTCCGCAACTTCTTTAACATTGTTTCTGAGTGTGTTAATTAAATTCTTCATTAGAATTTTTCGATCTTGACAAGTATTAATCATCATCCTCATCCAACAACATTAACATCCTCAGCAGTACTAACTATGCTTGCAGTATTAATTCCTCTCTTGCAGTAGTAATCTTTAAGCAGTACTAACTACTAGAAGTATTAACTTTCAAGCAGTATTAATACCTCTAGCAGTAGTAATTCTTCAACTAGCAGTACTAAATTGTAAGTAGCAGCATTAACCATACTTAGCATATTTCTGACCCAACAATCTCCCCCTAACTGAACTTTTGAAAACCAGAAGTTAAGTTCTTCAAGAAAAATTGTTGTCTTCATGATGCTATCAAAACTTCTGCTCAGTTCCCCAGATTAGGATTCAGACCCAGACTTTGATTAATGGTTCTTCTGATTACAATCTTTGCCATTTCAGAACCTGTAGAACATACCAGTTTTGCTCTCAACATTCCTTGTAGCTTTGCTCTGCTATGGTCATACACTTTGTCCACCAAGTAGTACTCATGGTAGCTTTTGTCTATGGTTAGGACATATACTTCACATCTTTCAATGAGCATCCAGTGGTCAATGCTTCTGAATACCTTTTCATGATCCACATCTCTGATAATATGCTTAACCCTGTCAGGGTCAAACATCATGCATAGGTACTCCATGGCTATCTTGATTAGGTTCATTTCTACTCCTTCCAGCACATCTTTATACAGAGTCAGTCCAACTTTGTATATTTCTTCCAGATCAGCCCTTGTACAACTTCTCACTATCTTTCCCCAGGTTGGATACACCTCATACTGATCACCCATTCTTTTGAATCTGAAATATTCTTTTCTGTTGTCCCTTAGAGTATCCCAGTGAATGATCTCTGGTGCCTGCATTGAAATAGGGTCAGCTTGCACTGGTTCTTCATCTGTCAAAGTCATGTACAAATGGAACTGCTCAATAGATTGTTGATTGGACTGCTCTTGACTCTCCTTTTCCTTGTCAACCTGTTCACCCTGTTTCTGCTGCTCTGAAGATTCTGTTTCCATTTTCTCACTTTTCTGTTCTTTCTTTCCTTCTTCAGTTCTAGGCCTTTTTGCCTTTGACATGGTAGCTATGGACTTCTTTCTTTTAATAGCTCCAATCTTTTGAGCTAAGGTCTCTTCTTGCTTCACTTCCGCCTTTTCTTTGATAGGAGTGCCTTCTTCACTGTCAGGGAAAGGTTGTTGTATGTTGAGATCATGTATTTCTTTCAACCTCAACCCTTTGAATGAAATCCCCTTTCAGCTTGGCCATCTCCTTCATGTATAGCTCTTCTATCCTTCCAAATGACATGCTGGTAAACATTCCTTCAGGAACTTCAATAGCTCCTTACAGAAATTTTATCATTTTCCTTCTTTCTTTGATTGGTCAGGAAGGTCTTTGAAGGCTTTCTTTTGCTTTGTTTAGTTGCTCTCAATGTCACTTTCTTAGCAGCAGCAGCAGTCTTCAACCTCCTTTGATATTCTTCATTAAGCTTAGTAGACAAATATAAAGCAATTTATCTGTCTTTTGCAGATTGAATCTCTTCCTCCTTTTCCAACTCTTCTTGCAACTTTTTGGCCATTTCTTCATCAAGTTCTATTTGAGTCTGCTTCTTTGATGGCTTCTCAGACTCTATCATCTTCTCCTTCCCTTTCTTTTTGGTCTCAGCTACACTGAATTCTTTTCTTTTCTTTTCTGTTTCAACTTCTTTGATTACCACTCCCTTAGCCTTTGGAGTAGCTTTGGGAGTGTCATTCTTTGCCTTCACTAGTGTCTCAGCAATTTCTATTTCCTCTGCAGACATACATGTTTCAGTTGCAACTTTCTCTGTTTCTACTGCTGTTGTTACTACTTCTTGTTCAGTTTCTGCTTCTGCCTCATTTATTGTTGCTTTCACAATAGTTTCTGCTTCACTATTCAACTCCCCCTCAAACTGAAATTCCATTCCAACTGGATTCTCCTCCTCATCTTCAGTTGCTTGAGTCTCCCCCTTTTTGGAAGCATCATGAACAATGCTCCTCTTCTTCAAAACAAATTTGGTTTTCTTCTTTTTTGTGCACTAATTTGAATACCAGCTTCTTGAGATGGGCTATCTGCTCTTGTTGAGACAATATCACCTTTTGCATATCCTTAATCTCCAGGTTTTGATTGTGAACTTCCAGACTTAATGTACCAAGAGTATCCATCAATTCTTCGTAGTTATATCTGTCCTCACCTCCTTTAGGTGTGTTTACCACCTTTGAAGGATCCTTGGATCTTTTAGTAGAGGCCTTCTGCCTAGCAGAAGCACCTTCTACCCCCGTGGTTTCTCGGCACCTGGGACCTTTAGATGATTGCTCATCTAAAGTTGTCGTGGGGAAGGTCTTAGGGATGTTTACACTGTCCTGTCCTACACCTTGTGCAGAAACAGTAGTGTGAGCCTTTCTGCCCACATGCCCATCCTTCTCCTTATAGAGCACCTTCTTGGGGTTGGGAGACATCCCTATGGTTTCCCTTTGTATATTCTCTGATGGAGAATGCTCCATCAGAGGGCTTGTAGGCTTTGGGGGTGAAGATACAAGAAGGGAAGGAACCTTCTGTACCTTTTTCCTTATATATGTTTTGGTGATGGGGGATTTGGGCTTGACAATAGGGATCTGAGGAGAATTAATGGAATTGAATGGTGTGGGTAGGTCATCAGTTGGGTGGTCAGATGTGGGTTGTGACCCTGATGCCTCACCATGGGAATGAGACATAACCATCATTGTGGAGAACAATGGTGTCTCTTGTCTAGAAAAGTCCTTACTTGGTCTTTTCATGTTGGAGAATACCTTCCCTTTGGGAGGTTTTGGTACATACACCTCATTAAAAGAGGGTAAATCCGTCAATTCATTAATTAGTACTTCTTGCACAAATCTTTGATACATATAAAAGCTTTTGGATTTGGTATCCAGATTTGACATTAAATCATTGAAGATCATTTGAGAAAAATTAAACTGTTTAGAGGTAGCTAAGCAGACTAGAGCATAAGCTAAGGTACTGCTGAACTCACTCCATCCAGTTGTTTTTCTAGAAATACAATGTTGTAGGGTATGAACAGAGAATCGCCACTGAGGTGAAAAGCTGTTCTTGTAAAACATATATACATCAGTGGGACCTTCATAACCCATACGACTAAGAACTTGGAAGAGATCTTCCTTAGGTAAAGAGGTTATACCTGAGGCATCATCTAATCGTAGATGAGTGCGAATACTGTCCTCTGTTATGGTGATGGGTTTATCACAAACCCTTGAGTGAATGACCTGATTGCCTTGATCATTCTGGATGGTCGCATTTGCCTAGAACTGTCGCAGATGTTCCACATAGATTGTGGGATTGACAGTTAATACGTAGGCGATGTGTGAGGATTTTAGGAAATCCACAATCTGATGAAAACCCTCTGCTTGCTTGGGTTTCTGTAGCATTGCCAACTCATTGTTATCATCAACGAACATCAGTCCTGCCATCTTCTTGATCGATTAGAGAATTGATCATCGGGTTTCTTTTTGTTACCTTGTGATCATTGGAGAATTGATGTCACCAATCACTAACTGAGGAGGATGATTCTTTTGAGTTCTTGTATAACTGACAGCCTCCTCATTAAGATTGACTTCAAGATTGGAATCATGCTTTTCTGGAGTGCTTCCACCATACACTGAAGAACTTTCATCATCAGTGTTCTCTTCTGACAGTATGGGCATCTCAGGACCTGTATTTCCTGAATTATGACCATCCTCCGTATCACTCTTATTCTCTTCATCACCTTTGTCCTCTTCATCTTATTTAGCATCTTCATCATGATCTGGATCAGAGTCTTCTGATTCTGAATCATCTTTCTTTTCTTGCTGGCAAAATTCAACAGGATCTACTGTAGGTATTGGAAACAACACAAACTCTGAACTCTGTGGTTGTACCTTTTCTGAGCTTGTTCCTGCATTTTGCACATTACTAAAACCCAATGCATTAGTTAGTGAATCAATGTCAAACAACCAATCAGGACCTGTACCAATTTGATTTGGTGTGTTCTCATTGCATTTGACATTGTCACTTTCCTCTATAATCCTTGAAGAACTATTAAATACTCTATAAGCCTTACTCTGAGATGAGTATCCAACAAGAAATCCATCTTCAGCTTTGCTTTCAAATTTTCCTAAGTGAGATTTGGTGTTGAGAATTGTGCAAGGACACCCAAAAGGTTTGAAAAAACCAATGAAAGGTTTCTTCTTGTTAAAAAAGTTCAAAGTGGTCTTGGGTTGCCCTTTCTCATCAACATATTCATAATCAGTAATCTTAGTCTGGATGAGATGATCAGAGTTAGGAATCGCATGGCTGGAATACTTTGTCAGAATTATAGGCTTAGCAGCATTAATACTGGTAGCAGCACTATCCTTGTTAGCAGTACTAACTTGGTTAGCAGTACTAACTTGGTCAGCAGTAGTATTGCTATCAGCAACATTATTTCTGTTAGCAGTACTATTTAAGGTAGCAGTACTAACAGGTTTCTTGACTTTTGGAACCCAAACCTTGACAAAGTTGTTTGCTTTCTTGTTCTGTGAGTTACTCCTTGACTTGCTTGGAGTATTTTCTTTTGATTTAGCAAACTTATTCTGGATATGAGATTTTGCAGTCCCAGTTTTCATTGGTACTGTTCTCATATTAGCAGCCATGTGATTTCTTGATTGTTTCCTATAACCAAAAGAATTTTGTGTTTGTCTTTGAAAAGTAACTCTTTGGTTAATAGGATTGAAATAACAGTATTTGGCAAGATGATTCAATTTGCCACAGATAAAACAGGGCTTTGGCCTATTGATTTTGCTAAGATCAATTCCCTGTTTTTGAGCCCACTGATTATTTCTGTTTCTCTGATTTCCCCTTATTTTATCATGTTTATGGGGCTTGTTCTGTTGACAAGTACAAGGATTTATAACAGAGGTTTGCATGTAGTGAATTCCCTGCACCTTTTCCTTTCCTTTCCTGGAGGTCTCAGCTTTCTCACTCTTAACAGTCTCTTTCTCTGTCTTGGTCATCTCCACTTTATCACTTTTGATAAATGGTTTACCTCCCTTCTCATTTGTCAGAATGTGGTTTTCTAAGGGAATATCTTTATGGTTTTCCTCATTCTTATTCTCAGAGTCTTCTTCTTCAGAGTCTGCCTCAACCACTACTTTGTCTAAAGGATCTATTTCTGTGGCTCCTGTAGGTAAGTCATCCTTATCCTGTCTTTCTAAGAGGTCTGAGGTGGGTGGAATGTAGTTATTGTTGTATGGTGGAGGGGTGGTGTTGTAGCCTATTCCTCTTCTCAGTTTGTCATGAATTTGAGATTTAAGTAAAGATTCCATTGCTCTAGAAGCATTGGAATATTTCTCAATGTCTAGTTTGGCCTTCTCAAATTCACTCTTAACTTTTTCACACTCCTCTCTAGACTTCTCTAGCTTACTCTCTAAATCATTCTTCTCCCACTTCCAATAGTTGAGATCATAAGAATGTTGAAGTTCATTGGCTTGATATGCCTTTATTTGTTCTTCAAACTTTTCAACTATCAAAACATACTCTCTTCTATCTTTCTCTAACCTTTTAAGGTCATCACACATGCTCTGATTGTGATCCCTGTACTTTTTAACAGTTTCAACAGGTTTTAGAGCAAAGGTTAGATTTTACCTCTATGGGAAGTGCAGTGCTTGATGACTCTGAAACCTCTGCCATCAATGCTTGGTTTTGAATGGCCTCCTCTGTTTGATCACTCCAATCAAAGACCATTCCTTTTTGTGAGACAAGAGCTTGGGATGAATTCCTGTTATAGTTGGTGGACTTTGGTTGTTGATTATTGCTTCCATGATGTTGGGCAGTTCCTCCTCTGCACTCTCTGGCAAAGTGTCCCAGATTATGGCATTTGTAGCATTCCACCTTGGATTTATCAAATCCAACACCATCTTCTCTTTTCATGGCAAAATTGTTTCTACCTGTTCTTTTGATGAATCTTTTGACTCTCATGGTGAGCATTTCCATCTGCCACTTGATATCCATCTCTTCAAGATCATCAGCATTGATCTGCTCCAGATCATCATTGATAAGAGCAGATTTAGCATGACTAGCAAGGAATGCCTCCAAAACAGAATCATTGGACCCATCCTGTTTTGAGCCATAAGCAACACTAACTGATTATGTATTAGCAGTAGAATCAGTAGTAGATGATAGGAGGGCAGCATTATGAGAGTATCCAGATGGCCTTTTCTTAGATTCAACTTCTGCTTCAAATATCCTTAGATCATTGTAGAGATCATCAAGCTCCTTATCCTCCAGATTATCATTCTGTCTGAAGGATACAGTGTACATCACCCATTCTTCACCAAGAGATCTTAGAAATTTTCTGTTGACATCATCCTGGTCCATCTTGACACCAACAGTGGCCAACTCTCCAATCAACTTGTTGAATCTATCAAAGGTTTGAGTCATAGACTCATTCTTTGTAGACATAAAATTCTCATATTGTTGTTTGAGAATTTCCTTCTGATTCCTCTTAGTGCTTTTAGTACCTGAAAATCTCTTCTCCAATGCATTCCACAGAATTTGAGCATCAGAACAGTTGCAGAATTGATGTTGATACTCATTAGGAATTGCCAAGAGCAGCGTGCTCAAGGCTTTCATCTCTGTCTGCCTCATCTTTCTTTCTCCATCAGTCTTTGGTGGAGATCTCTTGCCATCTGCGTCCATCTTTCCTCCATCAAAGAGACCATTCTCAATGATATCCCATATTGAGTAGTCTGTAAGAAGAATGTACTGCTTGATTCTGATTTTCCACATGTCAAACTCATTGGGTTTGAGCATGGGGACCTTTGAAACAAGAACACTTTCATGAGATCCGTCCATGATGATTTTTGATTTCTGAGTTGAAGGCTCTGATACCACTTGTCAGGATCGAAATTCAAACAAGAATTTAACACACACTCAGAAACTATGTTAAAGGAGTTGCGGAAAAACACTTTAACAGTAAATCAATGGAACAGTATCATAATGTAAATCACAAGTTATATTGATTTAACAATGATTACAAACAAAACCTCAATCTGTTGAACAGGCTCAACAAACGTTCAATACTTCTCTATTGAAAGGACTTCTAAGAACCGTGAGGTTAATTCTCTCTAACAAACGTTTATCAAAAACTGCATCTCTATCAAAGACTTCTAGACTATATATACAGAAATAATTACAAGATAATTATCAAAACAAAATTGATCTTCATTCCATAATTATCTTCATCTCTATCTCCAGCTCCTATTCTTTCTCTTTAAGCATCCTTATCTTCATAAGCAGTATTAATCATCATCCTCATCCAGCAGCATTAATCTTCAACAGCATTAACATCCTCAGCAGTACTAATTATGCTTGCAGTATTAATTCCTCTCTTGCAGTAATAATCTTTAAGCAGTACTAACTACTAGCAGTATTAAATTTCAAGCAGTATTAATACCTCTAGCAGTAGTAATTCTTCAACTAGCAGTACTAAATTGTAAGTAGAAGCATTAACCATACTTAGCATATTTCTGACCCAACACAACTTTCAAAAACTTTTCGCATCCATGCGAAATCCTTTAGAATTCGTATAAAACAATGTGCGAAATCTCACAATTCGTACCTCTCAGACGTGCGAATTCTATACAATTCGCATCTGAGACATGTGCGAATTCTCTCCTTAGACTTTTAAAATCCAAATTTTCGCACCAGGTACATATGCGAATTCTTGCTTTTCGTATAAAAGAGTATACGAATTCTACACTTGATAAAATTTTCAATTAAAGTTCTATGCGAATTCTCTCTTTTCGTACACTACTGAAGTGCGAATTCTACACTAAATGAATTTAGATGATATTTATGCGAATTCTTTTTGCGAAATCTTAAGTCTACGAGTTCTTCATACGAATTGCAGAGATCTTGCGAGTTCTTGAAGATACGGTCCTAAAATTCAATTTTTAGTCCAAAAATCCACCTAATTCTTCGATCCAGATGCTGTAAACTCACAGAAATGATCAGGTTAGTATAACAATCAATCCAAATCCATCAATTTGCAAACAAATACACTTAAGCATCGAATTCAGTGATCAAATAGTAACTACGACAGTCTCGAACAAAAGCTTTCAAAAATCACAAATTGATTATCCAAATTGATTTTCCAGTGCAATTCACTCACACAAAGATATTCTAAATCAGAATTCGATCACTTTTTAATCAAAAGATTTATCAAAAACTGTTTAAAACTCAAAAATTCAATCAAGGCTCAAGAAACATTATACGAACTCATTTTTCTCAAAAATGTCGGATTTGCTCTGATACCCAATGTGATCCCAGTTTCTAGCAATCTAATTAACACAGATTATCGAGAACAAAACAATCTTTTATTAACCACACAATCTACAAATAGTCATATCCCTATTTCTTGGATTTGACTCTAACGTACTATGTGTAAGTGTGTGTTTTTCAGTGTGAAAGCTCTTACCAAATCCGCGTATGTTCTTATGACAACTTAACACTTAGACTTGCTATTTATATATGGCCAACATGACCTTTAGCAAAGTCAACACTTTTACACTATTACAAAATAACACCCTCGCTTTACAAACATTACAAATTAGACCCTCTATTTTAATCTTGAATACAATTCATATCTAACAGAAGGCGGCCCAAGATCGTCAAAAGAGCTATGCGGACAAGAAAAGACGACTGATGGAATCTCAAGTGGGCGATCGAGTAATGTTGAAGGTGTCTCCTTGGAAAGGAATTATAAAGTTTCGAAAGCGAGGGAAGCTTATCCCTCGTTTTCTCGGGCCTTTTCCTATTATCGAGTGTGTGGGACATCAAGCCTACAAACTAGAGCTACCACCCGAGATGAGTGGGATTCACCCCACGTTCCATGTATGTTACCTACGAAAGTGTTTGGCAGAAGAGGAAAACGTCATTCCATTATCAGAAATTCAAGTTGACAATAATCGTTGTGTAGAATAACCTGAAACCATTTTGGAGATAGAGACGAAAAACTGCGCCATAAGGAGATAGTTACGGTGAAAGTACAATGGAAACACCACCGGGGTGCGAACGTAACTTGGGAAGCGGAGGAAGACATGAAGAGACGGTATCCCCATTTATTTGAGTAGTGTGAGATTTCGAGGACAAAATCTATTCCTAGTGGGGAAGGATTGTAACACCCCGTTTCTTCGATGTACGTCATCATCACCCAATATGACTCTCTCTTAGGACCATGGTAACTTCATTTTCAAGTCTAATGAAACGTTTGAACAATCATAAACCCTCTTTTCGTAAGTTTACATGTCAAAGCCAAGGTGTTAATGTATGTATGAGTATGTATATAAATATCTGTTCCGTGTATGTATGTTTATGTGCTCCTATTTGCCTATGTGTGCATGTGCCTTTTTAACTACATGCATATGTATTTATGTCGGTCTTCGTGAGGTTTACACTTTAGGATTACCACCCACGACCTTTAGACATGTCATCCCGAGACTTTGGAGACCGAAAGAAGATCGAAGTGGGACGAGACTTGGACTGAGCGACTATGCTTGGTGACAATGTCGTGGCATAGCCGCTGTTGGCATTACCGCTTGGAGAAAACAGTGGTCTAGACGAAAGGCGCGACTATGCCCTACGATAATGTCGTGGCATAGCCGCCAATGGCACTATCGCCACTTTGGTACCGTAGCTGGGTGAGGACGGGCGACAATGCCCGGCGACAATGTCATGGCAAAGTTGTCGTGTCATTGTCACATGTAGGGGACGATAGGTTGTGCTTTTAAGCCGATTGTGAGACCAATTAAAGGGATTTTTTCCCCTAAAAAATCTGCAAATCTACTCTATCTCACTCTAGATGATTTTTCATCCTCTCCTCTCTTCTCCCTCCTCAATTAATGATCTGAGTTAAACCTAGCATTTACTAACCTCAAGAAGGGTTGTTAAAGCCAAGTGGGTGATCTTTATGCCCTAAAGATCCAAACGAAGCAAGTTTCTCCCAAGTCCATCTATTTTAGGGTTTTCTCCTTACAAACCCTAGTTTGTGAGTTTTCACCTATAAACCATAATTCCTCCACTTTTATGCTTATTAAATGGTTGTAGATCCCAACTTACTTACTTGCATGATTAACCTATATATATATATACCCATATTCCTATTTATGTGTTGACCCAACATCTAGGGTTTTATGGAAAAAGGTGAAAAGAGTATTGAAAGCATTATCTCTTGCATTTAATAAAATCATGGTGGATATGTTATTTAGTAAATGTAAATGTATGTGGCATATGTATGAAATAGACTACTTGTGGAGTAATGAAACTTCCTATGATAAATATCATGCTCATAAAGGAAATGTGAAACTTGTCTAAAGATGCATATTTGACTTGTATGTGATCATATGTTGATATTGTTGGCTTCTACTTCCTTGGGCACGAGGATGTAGTTTGCATATCTAATAGGCCTGTCATTGTTGGCCAGTATGGATTACTAGCGAGTAGGCAATGGGGGACGCAAGTCCTTGAGGTGTAACTCGTCTAGATTTGGATAGACAATAATGTCCCATAAGACCTTGAGGTGTAACTCGACGGAGTAGGCAATAAAGGCAATATTGTGGTTTGAGGTTGTGATGTCTTGATGGCATGGGAACTAGGATTGGGACATGAGGTGTAATCCAATAACATGATGGGTGACTTCACTCCCGTGTACATGTCACCCCGATGGAAACGGGTCTCCGCTGTATTTCAAGAGTTATCTCTTTTGTGTTTATTTTCAGGTTTGGGAACATCTTGCAAGTGGGAATAAAATTGTAACGCAAAGGGATTCGGTAACACAAGTCTTATAATATGATATTCTTGTTTGTGAACTGTTTAATTTATGAGATCTCACCAGGCTTCGTCCTAACACTTGTTATGGTTGTTGATTATCTCACAGGTCCCACTAGCGGTGGAATCTAGGATGTCGGGTTTGTCAACCGTGCACGTAGGAGATCTTGAAGTGCCGGTATTTTTGGGGAACCTTTGAGAAGAGAGATTTTTGGTGGAATAGCAACACCCATTTTAATCTAGTTTGAATTAATTCTAGATTAAGTAGGTTATTGTAACCTATATGTCCCAATCTTTTGCAAACTCTATGGTGCAAACTAACCCAACTTAATTTGGGTTTTTAGTTGTCATGAATTTGGGATTTGATTTTATTTAGACATTTATATTTTACAGGGTATATTGGACCTCCGTATTTTAGACGTTATATTGCCAAAATTTCGATATTTTCAATCGCCCAATTTTTAGGGCGTTACAATATTTGAAGAACATGCTAGATTCCCAAAATGTTTTGGTTAAGTCTTATAGGATGGCAAGAGATTGTTTTCAATCCAATCCTAATGTGGAGCTAAAGTTACATCTTATCGGAAGACGCCAAAAGGATGGAAGAACATATAACCTACCAACTACTTTGGAGGTTACAGCTTTAATTGTTGGAGATATTGGTGATACAATTGAAAATATGGATATTATTGTAAAACATCAAACGGGTCATCTACAACAGATAAGCGAATTACATCCTTCTTACCTTCCTCTTCAGTATCCACTTTTGTTTCCATCTGGAGAAGATGGTTACAGAGTTGACATTCCTCATAGAGGTATAACGTCTTCAAGCAAAAGTAAAAGACCAACCGTAACAATGAGAGAGTTCTTCGCTTTCAGACTTCAAGATAGGGTAAATATTTTCTCATTAATTCTCAATGCAAGAAGACTTCTCCAACAATTTATTGTTGATGGTTATACGATGATTGAAAGTGAGAGATTGCATTACATACGTAAGCAACAAAAAGTTCTAAGGTGAGAAACTTATGAGAATTTACGTATTGTACAAGAACAAGGAGAGACGAATGTTTCCAACATTGGACAACGTGTTATCTTACCTTCTTCTTTTACCAGTGGTGCTTGCTACATGATGCAAAACTATTTGGATGCAATGTCAATTTGTAAGTGGTATGGATATCCAGATTTTTTTTCCTAACCATGGCATGTAACCCTAAATAGCCAGAAACTAAAAGGTTTCTTAAAGACATCATGGTAAATCCAGAAGACAGGCCTGATATCCTTTGTCGGTTATTTAAGATGAAGCTTGATGCACTTATTAAAGAGTTGAAAGACAATGCATTATTCGGTAAGGTTCAGGAAGGTATGTTACAATTATGATTATAATTTTAACAAAAGGTTAATACTAATAGTTTATCTTTATTAATTTCAAATTTCACTTTTTGTGTAGTTGTTTATACAGTGGAGTTTCATAAACGTGGATTGCCTCATAGTCATATATGTCTATTTATGCACTCTGATTTCAAGCTACCTACTGTTGAACAAATTGATCTGATTATTTCAGCTAAGATCCCAGACAAAGACGAAGATCCAGATTTGTACTCACTTGTGAAGGAGTTCATGATCCATGGTCCTTGGTGAAGAAAACATTAATTGTCCCTGCATGATTGATAGAAAGTGTTCAAAGAACTATCCAAAAAGGTTTTCTGAACACACTTCCATTGATGGTAATGGTTTTCCTCTATATCGCAGACGAAATGATGGACGTTTTTTTGAAAAGTTAGGTGTTAAATTAGATAACAGAAATGTTGTTGCTTATAACAAATATCTTTTGAAAATATATCAGGTACACATTAATGTTGAGTGGTGCAATTAGGCTTCTTCTATAAAATATTTGTTCAAATATATCAACAAGGGTCCGAATAGAGCTACTGTTGCGGTTGTAGAAAGCAGTAATGAAGAAGATAATAATAATTCCATTGATGAAATAAAGGAATATTATGACTGTAGATATGTATCGCATGTGAAGCTTCTTGGAGTATATTTGGATATGATGTTCATTACATGACTCCTTCTTTTGAGGCTTCCTGGACAACAACAAGTCGTTTTTGGTGTTGAGGATGATATTGAAAATGTCATAAACAAAACTTCTGTGGCATCTTCAATGTTCTTAGCTTGGATGAAGTGTAACGAACTTTACGAAGAAGCACTAAAACTTACTTATGTTGAATTACTACAGAGTTTGTGTGGAAACTAGAAGAGCGACGTTGGGATCAAAGGAAAAAGGCTTTTCAATTAGAATAATTCATTCAGTTTCTTCTGCTCTTGGTGAAACGTATTATTTAAGAATTCTCTTGAATAAAGTCAAAGGTCCTAAATCATTCGAAGACATTCGTACAGTAAATGGAGATATATTTCCTACTTTAGAGATGCATGTTATGCTATTGGGCTTTTAGATGACGACAAGGAATATGTTGATGCCATTGAAGAAGCAAGTTTAACCGGTTATGGTTTTTATCTACGGTCTTTATTTGCAACCATGCTGATTTCAAATAGTCTATCAAGACCTGAATTTGTTTGGCAAAAAACATGTCAATACTTGGCAGATGGGATTCTTTACAATCAACGAATTGCACTAAAGTCTCCAGGTATGTTAATTATCTATTTAGGTATTTATACAGTTATTATTTAAATACAAACCAATTTATTGTTTTATTATTTTTTTTAAATATTATTTTCTTTCTTAAATATTTTTTCAGTTAATATTTCTATGTCATGGTTGTTTAACAATTATATTATATATGTTACAGGTTTATCCCTTAATGATGTTCAAGTCAAAAACTTTGACATTGTTTGAGATTGAAAAGATTTTACTTCGTAACAATTCTAGCCTAAAAAAATTCACCACTATGCCTTACCCTGATGATGATTCTGTTGAGTCTTCAAACAATCGTTTGATTACGGAGGAGCTAGATTATGACATAACTAATCTACAGAACGAGTTTCATCATGTAATAACCCATAAATTTAAAACAACGCATGATAAAGAAATTATTCCAAACACGGGTCCTAGTACAATGAAACATTAAGGAAATAGAGCAAGGTTCAATATAGCAGCGGAAACACGCTCTCACAGCCGAGATTTGTCTATGAACTAAAAGGATCAACTAAGCTTCTCCAAGTCACCATATAATCTCAAAGCTCTAGCTCAGGCCTTCTCCTTGCCCTTAGAGGATATTCCACACTTAGACTTACATGAAAAAGGTTTTAGTTTATGAAAACGAGGGTTAGACCATGGGGTCTAGTGATTTCCCAAAGCGTAAAACAATAGACAATAATCATTTCATAAACGATTCACAACACTTTATTACCATAATGTCACCAAAAGAATTTGACAATTTACGATGGTAGTTCTCAATAACTTCACTTCCGCAACCAACCACGATCGGGGCCCAAGCAGACTCTCCTCTCGCCTCGGAGCCTAAGCAGACTCCCCGTACTCCCATGTGTAGAAAACGGATTTCACACACATGGGGTTCTTTCCACATATTCTTGCCATATCGATACGATTCTTAAATGTCCATTACACACATATTTATAATACAAGTAATTCCATCCCAACATAATTTAAGTAGACATCGCATATAAAAAGGTACACCAATTTAAATAGAGAAAACGAACATAATTCTAGATTATTCCATTTTCAGAGTATTTAAGAAATTAGCATAAAGTTGAACTGGTAAGGAGTTATCGGGAACTCACCTGATCCCGAAGAGAAAAATATGCAACAGTCCTATTAATATTCAAAAGCCCCTACAATTGAGTACATTCAAAACTAATTAATTGAATATTAAGCCAAGAATTAATTCTAGGACTACGGCCCAGCCCAAATTTGGCGTTGGCCCACACCCGCTCGCCAAGCCCGGGTTTCAACCCAAGCAACACCCGGATGCCAAGCCCGGGTCATATGCTCAGCGACACCCGACTCTCAAGCCTGGGTCCTGAGTTGTGCCCACGCCCGGCTCATGCCATGGTGCTGGAAGCTCGGTGACAGAATTTTGAGACCCGGTCGACTCCCGAGTTACAATCCACACCCACACCCGCATGAGGTGTTCCCCGACTGAAGCCCGCTCCCCGATTGATGGGTCTCGGTGCCCCTCGATTCGAAGCAACACCTGGATGGGGTCGTCCCTGGCCCAAAGCGAGACCCTAATCTGGGCGATTGGGGTTTTCTTTCCCTCGAACGCAAATCCATAGATCCAAAACCCCCAACAATCTGACTAAGCCACAACTTAGAAGAAGAAAAGGGAAATACATATTCTAACTTATGATTACTATCTAGAATCCAATCTTATGTAACTTATTTAGCAATCCTTTCAAACTACCATTTCTTTTATTGGAGCAGAATCCATATTTCAGATTAAAGTTATAAGTAATAATCATAAATCCCCAACCCAAAATGAATCAGACTTATCATCTCAACAAGATAACTTCAAAGATTAATAGGGTCCTTACCTTACACGATTATCTTCCAATCTCCCATTCGTCTTGCCAAAATCGCCCTCTTCTACCTTGCCTAATCCAGCTGCTATAAAATGAAGAGGAGAGAGAGAGATTTAGGGTTTTCATTGCCTTTAAATAAGTATTCCACTTTTGCACAATTGGCCCCTAAGTCTTAGCTTTTTCCACCTGACCCCCCATCTTTTTACTGAAGAGAAGATTCTATGAACTTGGTCCTTACACATCAACTTCTAGGCGCTTTAACAAACGAGCAACGAGGTATTTATGACGATATCATCACAACGGTTCAAAATAACCAAGGAGGTATGTTTTTTGTATATGGTTATGGCCGAACAGGTAAAACATTTCTATGGAAGACATTATCTGCATCAATAAGATCTAGAGGATAAATTGTTTTAAACATTGCTTCGAGTGGTATTGTTTCTTTACTTCTTACAGGAGGTAGGATAGCACACTCTCGCTTTCAAATTCCTCTAATTCTTAACGAATATTCTCTTTGTTACATAAAGCCAGACAATGATGTTGCCAAGTTAATAAAGAAGACTAGGTTGATTATATGGGATAAAGCACCTATGGTTCATCGGCATGCATTTGAATCATTGGATAGAAGTATGAACGATATTTTTGGTAGTTAAGGCATTATTGACTCGGAAATGCTTTTTGGTGGCAAAGTAGTTGGTTTTGGAGGAGATTTCAGACAAATTCTGCCGGTTATTCCCAACGCAAGTAGATAAGACATTGTTAATGCGTCGCTAAGTTCATCTTACATTTGGGAAAAATGCAAAGTCCTAAGGTTAACTAAAAACATGAGGTTAACTGTTGACAACCAAGCTTCTAATATCGAACAAACAAGGATTTTTGCAAACTGGCTTTTGGATTTAGGAGAAGGAAAGGTTGGTAGTGTGAATAATGGTGAGGCAATTATCGATATACCTGATGATCTTCTCATTACGGATTCAACGGATCCTATATCTACATTAATTGAATTTGTCTATCCTTCTATTCTTGTAAATGTCAAGAATTCATTCTATTTTCAGGAAAGAGCAATACTTGCACCCAAGCATGAAGTCGTTCAAGAAATAAATGATCGTTTGCTATCATTGTTTCCAGGAGACGAAAAGGAGTACCTAAGTTCAGATAGTCTGTGTGAATCAGAGCATCTTCACGAACAGTTTGATGAAACTTTGTACTCACCTGATGTCTTAAATAGTCTTAAATTATCGGGTTTGTCCAACCATAAGATAGTACTAAAAGTCGGTGTTCCAGTTATGTTACTAAGGAATATTGATCAGAAATATGGGTTATGTAATGGAACTAGACTACTGATGTTATCTTTGGGAAATCGGGTTATAGAAGCAGAGATCATATTTGGAAGCAATATTGGAAGTCGAACATTTATTCCAAGAATGTCTTTGACACCTACAGACAAAAGGATTTCGTTCAAGTTTCAAAGAAGACAATTTTCAATTGTTGTATGCCATGACCATAAATAAAAGCTAGGGACAATCGTTATCAAAGGTTGGTTTGTTTCTGAGACAACCAGTCTTCACCCATGGTCAGTTGTATGTTGTTTTATCTAGAGTAAAAAGTAGGCAAGGTTTAAAAATATTAATTATAGATGATGAATGTATAATTAGCAATAGAACAAATAATGTTATATATAAAGAAATATTTGGTAATTTATGATACGTGGTTCTTATTTTATTAATATTTTAACTATGTACTTTTCCATAATTTCATTTACGTTATATTATAAATTTTGTTTTATAAATTCTTAATATTTATTCATATTTTTTATTAATTTTTTGAAAAACATCATTTGTGAAAACTGCCTAAAATAAGGACATTTTGTAACCAGCTGCAAAAAAACAACTCTGAAGGGAAAAAAGCTTGGAAAAATAGCATTGTACTTTTCATGATCATTCATAACTGTAAGATAAGTTTTTTGACATGATTTAATTTTTTTAAATTACCCCGTGTAATACACGGGTTCGAACCTAGTTTTTAATAAGTTGTTAACAAAGGATAATTATAAAAAATTAGAATCAAATCACTAAAAATAAAAAAGAGAAAATTAAGGAAATGATATATGCATGAGGATATTCAATTGAAATACCAAATTAACCCCCCCCCCCCCTCCCCAATTAAAAAGAAGGCGTGTAATTTAACGTAGTTAACACTGATGAAGTGGTTAAAAAAAGAATGAGGCTCTCTCTCTCTCTCTCTCTCTCTCTCTCTATATATATATATATATATATATATATATATATATATATAGAGAGAGAGAGAGAGAGAGAGAGTGTGTTTCATTTGCAAACAAAGCAATTCGTAAAAACTTTGCAAACTACTATATTAGGAAACAATAGATATATTTATGGATACTTATTTTGATTCATTAATAATGATTATGCTATGTCATGAATTCACAATTAATCAATGCATGAAAGATTGAACAAGAGGTAGATTGGGTTGGAAATGTTTGTATTATTCACAACCTAGAGAGAGAAAGAGTTTCTCTCTCTAGAAACACTTACAAACTTGAAAGGCTACATTGTGAAAGAAAGGTTACAAACAAATTACTTACACCTCCTATTTATACCCCAATCAGACATGTTACACAATTTAGCCCAACCCAATATGCTAATGACAAAGCCTATTGCAATAAGGATGACTTTACAAAACTTTCTAAATACAGTACATTAACATTCTCCCCCTAAAATTTTGTAAATGAATCATTCCTTATCAGCTTCAGCTCTTCTCCCCCTTGATTTCTTTTAAAAAACTTTAGTGTTGCTTAAACTTCAAACAGCTCCCCCCCCTTGAAAGTAGCTCCTATTCTAAGAGTATCAACTGAAATATCCGATCTGATGTGGACAGTAACCTCGACTGAGTGCACATTGTTGATCCAAACTCTCTCAGTGATTTGATAAAAACCCTCTTTTATACTTAGAGAAAATTACGTTTAATATGTATTAGTGTTTCACCATCAGCGATCAGACTGGGTCTGTTCAGTTATCGCTGATAGTCCTTCTTTAACATTTAATATGTATTAGTGTTTCACTATCAGTGATCAGACTGAGTCTGTTCAGTTATCGCTGAAAGTTTCTGATGTAAACAGTAACGTAATCCCTGAAGACAAGTCTCACGTCAACAGATGTTCATAGCTGAATCGAAGACAAAGGTGCTGAACAAAGACAAGTCTACTAGTGACCTGATGCGAATATCAGTGAAGCAAAGACGAATCTACTTATACGCGAAGGAACATGAGGAAAAGCTTCAGCGATAGCTGAACCTCTTTATATCTCTGAAGGAAGAGATATTCAGCGATCAAACGATCACGAAGCTTATGCCTCAAGTCTCCTTTTGTCTTACCTTGCACAACCAGTACGATGTGTCAGAACGGACACGTCTCTGCCAAAAATCGTACAACAACTCTGTCAACTACATTGTTCATGATCCGGCCGAAAGCATGTCTCCCAAAGTCAGACTCCCAAAGCCAATCACTGAACGCCACGTGTAAAGTGCCCTACCATGCATTTAATGCATAAGGTATAAATAGAAAGATTACCTCTCCATCTGAGAGTGTGCTCACCTCTGGCCTTCATCTTTCTATTTCAGAGAAACCCTTGTTTTCTATACTCTCTAATCCCCCATTCTCTATATTCTTGTGCAACCATCTTAGTGTTTCTTAAGTTTATTTAGATTGAGCCTGTCTTAATCTTATTCCGCAACAAACTTGTAAATTGTGTTTGATTTATCAATAAACAATTTATTAAACTTTAATTTATGTGTTTGTATTCAACCCCCCCCCCCCTCCCTTCTACAAACTTGTTAAGCACCTCTGGGACCAACAAGTGGTATCAGAGCAGACTGTTTAATTTGATAAACAAGATCTTGCTTTATTCTCTTCCTTGTTATTCTAAAATGGCACTTAACACAAACACAAACTACTATGATAATGGTTTACTTTCTAAACCTCCTCGATTTAGCAGAGAGAACTTCTCTCTCTGGAAAAATCGAATGATGCTATTTCTAGAAGGTGCAGATCCCACCATACCTGAATATATAACAAATGGACCCTATGAACCTGTCCAAATCATAGCTGACATTCCAGCTACTGCCACCACTCCATTTGTTCCTGAACGCTATGTTGTTAAGAAAATTAGACAATGGAGTGATGAAGATAAAAAGAAGGTTGGTATCGAAGCATGAGCAAAGACCATTATCTCAATGGCCTTGCCTGATGAAGTTTTCCATTCCATCATGCATCTTAAAACTTCTAAGGAAATGTGGGAAACCATATGTGTTCAATATGAAGGCACCACTGAAATCCAAGAGACTCGAAAGATTAACTTGGGAAGACAGTATGAAAGTTTTATTGCTGGTAAGAATGAATCTCTTTCTGACGTTCATCAGCGGTTTAACTGCTTAATCATTGATCTAAGAACCGTTGGTAGGACCTATTCTAATTCTGAGGTCCTAACAAAATTCTTGGAATGTCTTCCTGAATGCTGGGACAGTTATTCAATATGTCTCAAGCTGACAAAAGACTTAAATTCTCTTTCTCTCAGCACCTTATATAGAATATTGCTCAACTATGAGCAATCAAATCTCTTAAAGAAGAATCTTATAAAAGATTCTAAAGACTCCAAAAGCACTCCTATTGCTTTAGTCTCTTCAGAAATAATTCCATCTCAGCAATCTACTTTCACTATCACTGAGTTATATTCTGAAACTGAGGATTTATCAGACACTGATATTTCAGAGTTTGATGAATCCTTAGCACTCTTGACAAACTCTTTTAAGAGATTTGCAAGAAAGAGCAATTTCAGAAGAAATAAGCCTTTATCCCTCACTGACAAGCCAAAATCAACCCCTGTTGATAAGGCTACTGCTACTTGTTTTAACTGCGAAAAGATTGGACTCTTTGCAAGTGAGTGCAGGTCAAAGAAAGTCTTCAAACCTTCTACCTCAAGAAGATCCAGCGATGACAAATACCTAAAGCTGAAAGACAAATATCAAAAGCTGAAAAGCTACAAGCGAAAAGGTAAAGGTCTCATTGCTAAAGAACATGACTGGGCTGAATCAGAAGAATCAAGTTCTGATGAAGAAGAAGTCGTTAATCTTTGCCTCATGGCTGAGATTAAAGAAGAAGTGAAAGAACCAGCTGAAACTTCTATGAGCTATATATCATCTCAGGTATCTATCTCTACTAATCCTTCTCTACCTGAAGAAGAGAGAAGTCGCGTCGTTGAGGTGCTGACGATTGATCTCTACAACGCTCTAAACGGCAAAACTCTAGCTGAGAACAAAAACATTGATTTAACTGAACAACTAGAGAAATGTCATGAAAAGATCAAAGAACTGACTCTTTTAGAGGAAAGTTTGAAAGATTAAGTCATTGTTAATGAAATCATCAGTATTGAACGCGAACAAGCTATCGCTGCTCTAAAAGCATAAAAGGCTACTGTTGAAGGATGGTGCAAATCTTCAACAAAGATCAATGAGATTATAAGTGCTCAGATTCCTGCCAGTGATAAAATTGGTCTTGGTTTTTGGAAACCACAGGATGAACCCAAAGAGGACAGTTCCATGCTTAAGTTTGGAACATTTGTCTCTTCCATTCTTGACACTTCAAAGGCTCAGTGCTCTTCATCATATTATTCTAATCCCATCCCTGAGGAAATATCCAAAGGCTTTAAGTCTGCGGATAAAGGAAAATCCATTTTTCATCCTCAGAAGGCTACCAAGAAAGCAAAGCTGAAAGTTCCTTCTAAACCTTCAGAGAATCAATTGTCTAGCTCTATGACAGAAGTCTTTGATCTCTATCCTCCAAAGCTAAAGATTGATCTTAAGCCTAAGAGATCTGAAGAAATAAAAATTCCTCCCAAATCTCATGAGAAAAGCATTCTTGGAGCTGGACCTGCTCATCTCAAATTCTCAAAACCTTTCACTCCTGGTCCTAAAACCACTTTTAAATATAGAAAATGCTATCACTGTGGATTTACTGACCATATTGCAAGCAAATGTCCAACTGCCACTAAAGATAATAAAATAGCTAAAGTGAAGATGAATGCCTCCAAGGCTGAGAAGGTCATCAAAGATGAAAATTTGACCAAAGTGAAGAATACCACTAAGGTTAAGAAATTAACCAAAGTGAAGATTACCACTGAAGTTGAATCTTCATCTGCTGTGAAGATTGTTGAACCTTCCATCTCCACTAACTCTAAAGGATCCATTGAAAAGTGGGTACCAAAGAAAGCTTAATCTTCTTTATGTTTGCAGGGATCAAAGGGCATCTGGTATCTCGATAGTGGATGTTCTCGTCATATGACTGGACAAAAAGACCTGCTCACTGAATACAAGGAAGAGAAAGATCCCTCTATGACCTTTGGTGGAAATGGAAAAGGATATACCCGAGGGTTTGGTGTCCTCATCAATGGGACAACTACCTTAAGAAGAGTCGCTTATGTAGATGGACTGAAGCACAATCTTCTAAGCATCAGTTAGCTATGTGACAAAGACTATGATTCGCTTTACTAAGAAAACATGTTCAGTGGTAAATGAGAAAAGAGAACTTACACTCAGAGGTTATCATAAAGAAAATGTCTATGTAATAGATATGGACTCTACTACCACTGAGAATGTGTGTTTTCTCTCTAAAGCCTCTTCTGATGTCAACTGGCTATGGCATAAAAGGCTATCTCATCTAAACTTCAAAACCCTGAATTCTCTCTCTTCTAAGGAACTGGTTTCTGGTCTTCCTCAGCACTCATATGCTAAAGAATCTCTCTATTCAGCATGTGAAAAAGGAAAACAGACAAAAGCTAGTTTCAAGTCTAAACAAGTTTCCTCAGTGACAAGTCCTCTTCAGTTTTTGCATATGGATCTATTTGACCCTGTTAACATCCAATCTATAGCTGGAAAGAAATATACGCTTGTCATTGTAGATAAATTTTCTCGATACACCTGGGTTATCTTTCTTCGCTGCAAGAGTGATACTCCAGAAGACCTAATATCTTTTGTTAAAAAGATGGAAGTGCTGAATAATCTCACTGTACGTTCAATAAGAAGTGATCATGGAACTGAATTCAAAAACAGTTCTCTGAACAATTTCTTTGAGAACAAGGGAATTTCTCATAACTTCTCTTCAGTTAGAACACCTCAGCAAAACGGAGTCGCTGAAAGAAGAAACAGAACGATCATTGAAGCTGCTAGGTCAATGCTCAGCGATTCTCATCTCCCTACTCAATTTTGGGCAGAAGCTGTAAATACTGCATGGTTTACTCAAAACAGATCGCTGATAGTAAAGCGATTCGGAAAGACATCTTATGAACTTTTTCATGGAAGAAAGCCTTCTATCAGTTTTCTTCATATCTTTAGTTGTCAGTGCTTTATTCTAAACAACAAAGATCAGCTTGGAAAGTTCGACCCAAAAGCTGATGATGGAATATTTCTTGGATATTCCTCCATCTCCAAAGCCTACAGAGTTTTCAACAAGAGAAGAAAATATGTGGAAGAAATAATTCATGTCACTTTTGATGAAACTCGCTCAGCGAACTCTTAACCAATCGCTGACAATGAAGAATTAAACGCTTGGATGTTCTCTCATTACAGAGAAACATAACCCTTCTTCTCAAACCATCAGCATTCAAATCCTCCGGCTGCTGATGATGATCCAAACATCATACCTCCTAACGCTGAATCCAACTCATAGATCTCAGCAGAGCCTCTAAACACACTTCTTCCATCAGAACCATCTTCATTTGAACACCTCTCAGAAAACAATGTTACGTCTGACACTCAACACTTGATAGCTGATGAGCCTCAAGCTTCATCATTAGTGAACATTCCAATTGTTGATCCAATCTCTGAAGTAAGCGATCATGCTCCTGCTCAGCGATGGACCAGAGATCACCCCATTGATCAAATCCTTGGTGATCCCGATGCAGGTATTTAGACACGACAAAGTTCAGGTAATATCTGTCTCTTTGTCAACTTTATTTCTTTAATAGAGCCAAAGAAGGTTGATGATGCCCTCAGAGATCCAAACTGGGTCAACGCTATGCAAGAAGAGCTGACTGAGTTTACTCATAACAAAGTTTGGAATCTCGTTCCTAGACCATCTAATAAAACTGTTATAGGCACCAAATGGGTGTTTAGAAACAAGTTAGATGAACATGGAACTGTAACCTGCAACAAGGCTCGACTTGTTGCTCAGGGATACAGACAAGAGGAAGGCATAGACTATGATTAAACCTTTGCCACTGTGTCTAGGCTCGAAGCAATTCGACTATTCTTAGCTTATGCAGTTTACAAAGACTTCATTGTGTATCAAATGGATGTAAAATCAGCATTCCTAAATGGAAAGCTGAATGAAGAAGTCTATGTAGAACAACCTCCAGAGTTCTATGACCCTAAGTATCCAAATTATGTTTATAAATTGGATAAGGCTCTATATGGTCTCAAACAAGCCCCTCGTGCTTGGTATGACACTCTCTCATCTTTTTCTTATCTCTGAAAATTTTGAACGTGGCAAAATTGATAATACATTATTTTTCAGAAAGATAAAAGGTCATATTATTCTTGTACAAATATATGTCGATGACATCATATTTGGTTCTACTAACTCATCGTTGTGTACTCGATTCGCTGAAAGAATGAAGAAAGAATACAAAATGAGTATGATGGGTGAGCTGACATATTTTCTTGGCCTTCAGATCAAACAATCTGACAAAGGTACTTTTATCAGCCAAGGTAAGTATGTTAAAGACATGCTGAAGAAGTTTGATCTTACACAAACTTCAGCTATGAAAACTCCTATGGCACCTCCCCTGACACTTAACAAAGATCCATCTGGAAAACCTGTTAATGTCACTGCCTATAGAGGAATGATAGGCTCCCTGTTGTATCTTACAGCGAGCCGACCTGACATTATGTACTCTACTTGTTTATGTGCACGCTATCAATCTGAATCCAAGGAATCCCATCTGATCGCTGTTACGCGAATTTTCAGATATCTCAAAGGGACTCCTAACCTCGGTCTTTGGTATCCCAAAGACTCAGGGTTTGATCTAACTGGATATTCTGATAGTGATTTTGCAGGTTGTAAACTCGATAGAAAGAGCACCACTGGTGGATGTCAACTCCTAGGAGGAAAGCTGGTAAGTTGGACAAGCAAAAAGCAAAATTTAGTGTCCACTTCCACAGTTGAAGTTGAATATGTAGCCGCTGGAAGTTGTTGTGCTCAGGTCTTATGGATGAGAAATCAACTATTAGACTATGACCTTCAGTTATCAAAGATTCCAATCTATTGCGATAGCACTAGTGCTATCGCTATAGCAAACAATCCAGTGCTACATTCAAAGACTAAACACATAGAGATCATATATCATTTTATCAGAGATCATGTGATGAATGGTGATATTGAACTTCATTTCATCCCTACTGACTATCAGCTTGCTGATTTATTCACCAAACCTCTTGATGAGGTTCAACTTTCTCATCAGTGAGCTTGGAATGCTGAATCTCGAAGAGTAAATATTCAGTGTTCATGCATTAAATCAGTGATTATAAGTTCCCCTTTATCATTCAATCTCTGATTAAAACTCTGACTCACAGGTATGTTCTCTTACTCTCAATCACTGAATCTTCAGTCAGTAAGATGTTTTAAATAAAACTTTGATCACTGAAGTTTTCTTCAAATGATTAAAAGCTTTTTAAAAACAAAATCTATCAGGGAGTTTTCTCTTCAGTGATCCTTCTAAAATAAAAATCAATCTCTGAATCTTTATCAGGGATTCTTTCAATGGAAAACCTATCTCTGACTTTTCTTCAGAGATAATTTCAAAAAGAACAAATGAAACATTTTTCTCTCTCCTATGACGTCATTTGAACCGACAATCCACGACATGCCTTTTTTCTGACACGTTCGTCCATTGCCCTTCTATCCAATCAACTTCGTGGGACGTGTCCATATCATGATGAACATTTGTATTCCCGCCTCTTTCTCTCTCCTACTCTCTACGTATAAAAGGAATCTTTCTTTTCATTCTTATCTTTTATGCTTTCTGAAAAACTTTTTGAGCAAGAAATTCTCTCTCAAGCTTCTGCATCGTCTTCATTCAAGATCACCAGGTTATTTTAATCTTTAATCTTGTTTCCATTTCAATCTTGTTATTAAAATCCATTTATGTTCTATCATTATGGATTTTTATAAGATTTCTACTCACTAAAATCATTCTTTTTTATTTTATTCTTTCAAAACCTTTGGTTTTCTCATTGTTCTTCCTTCTTAAACTAAGAACAATGTCTTAATCTTCAAATATTTTTGTTTTTATCTTAATCTGGTAAAAACTTCTTTATTTTTAGACTTTAATCCTTCCCTTCTATTCTTTATTTCTTTCCTTGTTCAGCAATGGCACAGTCAGCACTTGTTCCCTCCAAGAACGTCAAGTTCGCCATCACTGACTCTGAAGTCCCCAAGAACAACCATCTTGGACGCCTAGACTTCGATGGAATCAAATATCCACACCTGGTGGATGCTTCTAAATTCCTGAAGCAATCTTGCATTGCTTACGCTCTCACTGTTGATCCAAAACCCTCCAAAACTCTACTTTAACAGTTTTGGTTCACAGCTGAAGAATCGACCATCACCAACAAGAAAGGTGATCAGGTCCCTGCCATTTCTTTCTGCACTGACCTCGGTAAAGGAATGATGACCGCTTTCAGCTTAAGAAAGGCCCTTAGGTTTCCTGACAAACCTAAGAGTGGCTTTGAAGCTCTGCCTACTGACGCTGAACTCATCCGGTTTCTGGATGATATGGAGTACTGCTGGGACAACAAGCCCCGCTCCACTATTCCCAACAAGAAGCTGACTCTCATCAACAAGGCGAACATGCCTTCTCAGCTGAACTTTATCTTTTCTTACTTCATTCAGTGTATGAGTGGGAAAAGTGGTTCCCTTGATGAGGCCAGCAAGGTACAGCTCCAGATGGCCTACTTGGTCATCGCTGGCAAAAACTTTGACTTTGCCACCGCTATCTTTGACGATCTGAGGTCAAAGATAGAGAAGACGGAGAGGGATCCCAAGATCCCATATGTACAGTTCATCTGTGAATATCTGAAGTTCCTCTACGCCAACGCCTATCCCACTACTGTTGATGGCTACTTCGCCAAGGTGGGTCAGCGTTCCCTAGAAGTCAAACCGCTGGATAACGAGGTAAGTATTTCTACCCTACGCTCCCGACTCTCTCTCCACACTTCTTCTACTTCAGCGGCCACGCAGGAGGTTCATTCTTCTGCTAACCCTGCCGCTACCACTGGTTCCAAACGACTATCTGCTAGTTTCTTTGGTCCTTCGAAAAAGGCCAAAGTTACTAAGGAGAAACCAGCCACTAGTTCAAGGCCTGAGGAAGTTTCTCGACAAACTTCCTTGGATGATTTCGTGGTCCTCTCCTTCACGTCTGCAGCTGTGATAACATCAACCGTGCCAGCAACCTCGGTCGCTGTCACAACAACAGTGACTCAACCTGAAATCTCAGTTCTTCAATCAACTGAGGTACCTTCTAAACTCCCATCTTCTTCTATCCCCATCTCTAATCCCTCTATTTCATTGGTCTCTGTTAGCCCCAAATCTGAACCAATGAAAGTATTGAAAATAACTCAGTCTTCAACTAAAGACTTTCAAGAGACAACAGTGAAGAAAGCAAGTTTGTCTCTGAAGTCAGTTCAGAGTCAGAATGAAGAAAGCAAGTCTGTCTCTGAAGTCAGTTCAGAGTCAGTCTCAGAGAAAGCATGTATGTCTGTGAAGTCAGTTCAGAGACAGCCTCACAAAAAGACATCAGAGAGCTCCTCATCAGAGATCCTAATTCAGAGCTCTGAAGATGTTCACTCTGAATTTCATGACAAGTGTTAACAGAAGAACAGATGACAAGTCACCTAGTGATAAGATTTATTTTATAGAGTAGGTCACTGTTCAAAAATGTCTTGATCTTACCTTTTAGGTAAGACACTGTTCAAGCATGCTTCTACTTGTCAGATAAGTACACTACTTACTTTATGGTCTTATAAATAGGACCATCACCTTATTGTTCAAAGTGTGCTTAAGAAATCTTATATCTGATAATATAAGTTGAATATTTTATTCCAAGAATATCTTGTTTATCTATTATCTGCTTTATGAACTGTGATATTTGAATCTCCTTTGATATTAAACTATATTGCTTCCGCTGTTATTACTCTTATTGTTTATATCATTGTTGCGAGATTAAATCTGGGATCCAACAGTCTCTAATCCTCCTTCTATTTCTCAACAGCCACAGTTTGGACCCCTAGGACCTGATCATCAAACTTTTGAAGAATCTATGCAATTCTACAAATTGTTTGATAACTCAGGTACTCCTATAAGCCCAAACACTGCTCCCATCTTTCCATCTAAGCCTATTACTCAGACGCTAACTTTTCTTTCAGGTCTTAGTTTGGCAACTGTTGACTTAAATGTCAACAGTTTGAGTGAAAAGGTGGTCTCTCTCACCAACGCCATCAACGGAACCACCAACGCAGTCAATACCACTGGTGAAGAGCTGAAAACACTGACAGCTAGTTGCTCCTCCAAAGCTGAAACTACTCAAATCTCTGCTCTTCAAAAAGAGATTGTCAAAGCCAAGGAAGACTTTCAGCGTCGGCTTGATGCTTTATCCACAAAAGTTGATGCTTGCACCGCCCTTCTTCAGCAAGTCCTCAACAAGCTGAATGCACCAGCTCCGACTCCATCCCCTTCCTTCACATCGGATGATCGCACCTCTCTGAACGTAGCTGTTGAATTTATTCATCAAGCTACTTCAGATATCCCGGTGATTGAAGGATGCCTGGAGATTCTGGAGGATGAGGTTCGGAAGTTGGCCTCTGCCCAGCCTTCCTCTCTACTTAAAGTTCCCTCCCTCCCTGATAATGACAAAGAGGGGGAGAAGGCGGCTGAAGAAAATAGGTACGAAGCTGCTAGAGTTAATGCTGCTGAAGCTGAGGTTCAACAGGAAGATCCTCCCTCTCATGTTGAGGGGGAGAAGGTTGCTGACAAAGCCCCTCCTTCTTTCGATGTCTTGGTAAATGAAGAAGAAGAAGAGGAGGATGAAGATGAAGAAGATCTTGATATCCAAGATCAAGGTAAAGAGCAACACCCAGATGATGATGATGACGATGAAGAAGATCAATCGCTATGGTTTTTTGTAGCTGCCACATCATCAGTGATAGCCTCGAAAGAGGATGTCACAGCAGGGGGGAGTCATGGAACATCCTCAGGAACCCCTTCCCAAAGCAAATCTAAGGGTGCAGTCGCTGAGGGAAGCCTGAAGACAGTTTCACTATCTGAGGAGAATCCTTCTCAGGTATGCCTTTCACATGTTCCCATATCCTACTATAAATTACCTACCCCTGCTTCCTTCTAGCCTTTATCTTCCTCCTTCCTAAAATAAACTAACTTTGTTTCTCTCTTTTCTGACCAGACAGTTCTCTCCCCTGCTTAAGGGTAAAGAACTTCAAATAATCCCAGCCATTGTAGCTGATGAACAAATAATCCAAATCTCTGTAAGAGAGATTGATAAAGAAGATGAGAAAGAAGAGTCCCTGCAACATCCAGGAAGGCCCTCTAGACCATCTCACTGGTCAGAGGAAGAAATGAAGAAAAGAACAGAGATGATCTCTCATCTAGAGAAACAACGACTGAAGATCCCCTCTCAATCAACAGATCTAGAGTTCCTGACTGAAGCTGAAATCGAAGAATATGTCAGGGCTGAGAAGTTGATAGCTGATTGTCAAAGAGATACCTCTCTTGCTCTCAAGATTCAGTCCTCTCAAGTGAAAGACAAAAAGCTGAAGAAGAAACCAGTTGAAGTCCAGGTTGCTCTATTGAAAGAGATTGAAGAGGAGCGCTCAAAAGAACAAAGGGTCAGCGATAGCTCAGTCGAATGGTGTAAAAACAAAATCGACTATCGCTCTGACCCAATGAAAATCATAGTCGTTGTCATCTCAGGGAAAAAGAAGAAGGACCGAGTTTCTGTCACTATGGAGATTACCAGAGAGGATGGAAGTTGTAAGGCCATGTTCGTTTCAAAGCCGGAAAGCTTCGGTTATATGGAATGGCTAGAGTTCAAAGATACGCTGAAGAAATCCAAATCAACCAGCAGAGGCTATGTCGAAGGCATCTTAGAAGCCCTCATCAACAGAGTCTCCACTATGTTAAAAGTACCATCTGCTCTTCCTTCCAAGCCAAGGCAGTTCAAAAGAAAGTTTGTCTCCTCCTCCTCTGAAAATGTCGCAGTGATAAGAAATGAAACCTCCATCAAATTCTCAAGAGAAGCTCTGTTTGGTCCTCCTCCTGATCTTTCAGTTCTCGATCTATCTCTGCCCCCTGGTGGACCATATGTTGCAGGACAAGTAATCAAAGAACCTTTTGGAATCTTTTTCAGAGATGATGTGGAAGAGCTCAGATTCCAAAGAGTCTCTGAAATTCCTATATGTCCCCTCAGTCATCTCAAGGATCTCTTATGCTTATGGTGTGACTACTTCCCTTCTGCTGAGCAAATCAAAGCAATCATTAGCCAAGAATCTCTAGAGCGAAGGCAAAAAGGAGAAGAAATACCTGAGTATATGATAAATCCTCCAAAATCTTCTTTAGATAGCTGATAGATTAGTTTCTTATTTCTTGTAATCTATTAGTTTAACTTACAATAGTTAGTTCTTCACTTGTACTTATAATTTTCACATCTTGTAATTCTTTCCTTAAATTAATGAAAATTTCAGTGAAGTACTTATCTCTATCAGTACTGAAAAAGATCCCTCAAAATAGTAATTGGGACATATATGTTATGAGTCCTGATTATTCCTTATTTTGAACTATCAAGTAATTTTCTTCAGTTACTTTATCATTATCAAATAGGGGGAGATTGTTGATCCAAACTCTCTCAGTGATTTGATAAAGACCCTCTTTTATACTTAGTGAAAATTACGTTTAATATATATTAGTGTTTCACCATCAGCGATCAGACTGAGTCTGTTCAGTTATCGTTGATAGTCCTTCTTTAACATTTAATATGTATTAGTGTTTCACTATCAGTGATCAGACTGAGTCTGTTCAGTTATCGTTGATAGTTTCTTATGTAAACAGTAACATAATCCCTGAAGACAAGTCTCGCGTCAACAGATGTTCATAGCTGAATCGAAGACAAAGCTGCTGAACAAAGACAAGTCTACTAGTGACCTGATGCGGATATCAATGAAGCAAAGACGAATCTACTTATACGCGAAGGAACATGAGGAAAAGCTTCAGCGATAGCTGAACCTCTTTATATCTCTGAAGGAGGAGATATTCAGCGATCAAACGATCACGAAGCTTATGCCTCAAGTCTCCTTTTGTCTTACCTTGCACAACCAGTACGATGTGTCAGAACGGACACGTCTCTGCCACAAATCGTACAACAACTCTGTCAACTACACTATTCATGATCCGGCCGAAAGCATGTCTCCCAAAGTCAGACTCCCAAAGTCAATCACTGAACGCCACGTGTAAAATGCCCTGCCATGCATTTAATGCATAGGGTATAAATAGAAAGATTACCTCTCCATCTGAGAGTGTGCTCACCTCTGGCCTTCATCTTTCTATTTCATAGAATCCCTTGTTTTCTATACTCTCTAGTCCCCCCATTCTCTATATTCTTGTGCAACCATCTTAGTGTTTCTTAAGTTTGTTTAGATTGAGTTTATCTTAATCTTATTCCGCAACAAACTTGTAAATTGTGTTTAATTTATCAATAAACAATTTATTAAACTTTAATTTTTGTGTTTGTATTCAACCCCCCCCCCTCCCTTCTACAAACTTGTTAAGCACCTCCAGGACAAACACACATAAAGGTAACTTTTAACTTTAGTAAACCCAACACATTCCTTAACGCCCACAAGAATGATATGTGTAGATTATGACATGACAACCAGAGTGCATATTCAGTATATAACATCAAATCTGTCTTTGAACGTGAGTTGAATAGGAATTCGGCTTAAGAACTTAATCTGGTATGCTTGTCGGAGGATGAAACTTGTAGCAAACACTACTAGGCAGGGTAGAAGATTTATCTGAGGAAAAATTTGACAGTTAAATCTCACAAGGCAACTTGTCGCAAAAATGGGTGTGAACAATATCTTGTCGCAAAAGCTCAGAACTCGCAGAACAAGTAAACTCGCAAAGAACTATTTACGTTCTTTCGCGCTAAACATGATGTGCGTGTTCTTGAAACTCGCAGGCCTCTTCATGCGCGTTTTGAAAAACTTGCAGGCCTTGACTTGCGCGTTTTATGCCTTAGAAAAAATTTGACAATATCAAAACTCGCTAAGCATGAAACTCGCAGACTGAAGGAAGTTAATCGCTCAAACTCGCAAGCTTTGTCTTGCGCGTTTCCCAAACTCGCACGCTTCATCTTGCGCGTTTACTCAAACTCGCACGCTTCATCTTGCGCGTTTACTCAAACTCGAACGCTTGATTTGCACGTTTCTCTCTATCCTTGCGCGTTCTTCAGATGAATCTAGCGCGTTTTACAGATCTTGCGCGAAGTCGAGTCTGAAATCTGAAAAACACCAAATCTTTCACATTTCTTCGAATTTTGAGATGAAACTTTGTGAGCATGTTCGAAAAACACTTCTTAACAACTTTGTAGTTGATGATCTTGTCTAAAAACATCTCAATACAAGAATTCGATCACAATACAGAAGAAAAATATTTCGAACAAAAAAAATCTCAAAATCGACTAATTCTTCTAAACTGATTGAAATTAAACAATGTGATTGATTACAAATGATTCGACTCTATATATATAATCAATCTAGCATCAATTCTCGATCAATTAAGCTCCAAAATGAAGAATTTGAAATCACAGTTACTGTTCATGCGACCACAATCACTGTTCCATTAAAAATTGCGAATTCGATCGTTTCGATGAATAACTTCTTCGATTAGGCTCTGATACCACATGTCAGGTCATGAATTCATAATTAATCAATGCATGAAAGATTGAACAAGAGGTAGATTGGGTTAGAAATGATTGTATTATTCTCAACCTAGAGAGAGAAAGAGTTTCTCTCTCTAGAAACACTTACAAACTTAAAAGGCTACATTGTGAAAATGAATGGTTACAAACAAATTACAAACACCTCCTATTTATACCCCAATCACCCATGTTACACAATTTAGCCCAACCCATTATGCTAATGACAAAGCCTATTGCACTAAGGATGACTTTACAAAACTTTCTAAATACAGTACATTAACAGATTGTGATATATATGGAAGATAATAAGGTTTATTCATTATGATCGTGACTTTAGATTAGGAAACATAATAAAATCAGATATTTATTAGACTTGATAACGACTAAATTAGTTTGTATAGTTTGTTCGAATTGCGTGGTTTACAAATGAAACGTATCCTATATATATATATATATATTTGTGTAGATAAAACTATTGTTTTTTTCTTTTTTATAAGAAAAAACAAAAGAATAGGTAAAAATGCTAAAAGGACCTTTGATTTAACGAGACGTTAGTCAGAAGGACCATGACCAAAACAAATTGAATACCACAAAGACCAAATCTATGATGAATATATTGGTAGCGGAAAATCGTATAGGTCCACAAAGTGGTCACAGTGTTACCACAGTGGCGGTGTAAGTGCACACCAGACACTATGATTGCGATAAGTAATAAAGTGGTAGTAATACTGAGATCATTTCCACAGGGACTGATCAAATAAGAATCTGAGACTTTCATGAACTTCTAGTACTTGTTTGAGAAAATTATCAATTTTTGTTTGATGAAGTATTAAAGTAAAGAAATGAACTTTTTAGATTAAAGAGAGGATATGGGTGTAAGTTCTCCTTAAGACAACCGTAATAAACAAATGGTCAGAAACTTTGTGTCACAGAGATGTTCATAAAAATCCTGATCTCTCGAAAGTGAATGGTTATGGACAGTGGCCACAAAGTTCCCACTTCTGCCAAATCTTAATCTTGCCGATTTAACTAAGTTGATAAAATATCAAGTTCCATTAGTACAAAGATTTATACCCAAATCTCTTTATGATATAAATCTCAACCAACATTTGAACCTTAATAAATCATACAAAAATCCGTATCTCTACGTATTTATTAAAGACTTTTTCAAATCTTTGTGCATCCCTTAAGTCGTATTTCGAATCCGCCCTCTCGAGGTCAAGATCTAATATTAACATTTCAAGGTGATCGGCTTATCAGCGTTGAGTATAAGTCCTGACTCAAGTGACCAAGCTTAAGATTTAGCAAAAGAGACAACACCCAAATGTTGTTTACTTAGTCTTAAGTTTGGCTCACACCCATACCCACTAAAGTGATTAGCTCATAATAAAATTAAGTAACATAATGGAAGCAAATAAATAACTAAGAATTACTTTCATTAAAATACGAAATGTAAAACTGTCACCACAGTGGTGAGACAGTGTACAAAATTTAAGACTTGAAAATAAAATTACAAGAAATTAAAACTACAAATTAAGAACTTCTTCTGGCCTTCTTAGAGAGTGTTTTTGCTGTCCAAAAACTTGTGTCTTCCATGAATGTAGAGGGCTCCAATTTATAGATCCAAAAAGTTGCATACACCCTCCTTTTACCCAATGGTTAAGCTCTTCTCATGATCCCAAGGTCCTTCCAATTGCTCCCTTTCTTCTTATGGAAAATCTTATTTCCTCCTTCCAGATTGGTACCAACACTCCATCCCTTAAATCTTTCAAAATTCTTGAACAAATCTTCATGAAACTGCCCACAGTGGTGAGTTTGTGGCCACAATTCAACATCAACGATTTTTTAAGCAAAATTCACTCCTTGGTAGATTATTACCCTTTTGAAAAACATTTTAAGACCAAGTGAAAAGGAAAGAAGCAAAATGGGTATAAAAATAATCTAAAAACGGGAGTATTGAACAATAAATAACTCCCAAAAATGAGAGTTATCACATATTATAGGGACCATAATAAAATAAAATAAAAATATAGAGACTAAATCCACAATTCACTCATTGTTTTATCATATTTTTAAGAGTGAATTGTGGATTTGGTCCCTGTGATTTTGTGTTTTCTTTTACTATAGTTCTCATTCTATGTTTATTATGGATATAGTCCCTATGTTATGCAATATATTGTGGCTAAGGTAACTGAACACTAACACCATTAAGTATGAAAGGTTAAAGGCATCATGTGCCTTGCACACTGTTCGGGTAAAAAATACACGACCGCGACGAAGATACATTTAATGCATATTTCACACGATTTGTCTTGGATTAAGATAAGGTTCTATCGACCAAACATAACTATGACACTCGTCGACACTATCTCGAAGGTCAGTCGAGCGTCGTATGACCATCACAAGGATTTACTCTCGACCACGACCATACTAACGTACGACTCAACGTCTCTTTCTTGTTCATTTATTGCAGGATTAAGGCTCATAAGTACCAACGGTCATAACCGATCAACGCCATCAAAGCCATTTATGAAAGATCAACCGTTACAGAAGACATATTTATGAAGAATCAAAGCTATAAATACAGAAGATACATCTATCATTGGGACATCTAATATCTAAATCACGAAGCTTAAGAACTCTACGAAGAACTATTGCATTCTCGCTCTAGCAACACACGTCAGCAGTACAATACATACGACAAAAGTGTTTTTACACACGTTCTGTATTTGATCTTAGCTCATACACTTGTTCTTACTGTTCATCGTGTAAAACATTGTAATAACTAAGGACATCACCCCTGTTTGGTGACTATAGTGCACGACGACTACCCTCTGTCGTCCGCGGTATTTTTTTCGTTGATGTTTTTTCGCGTCACCAATTGTCTTGTCTCTTTATTTTACTTATTATTGCGCATATTGTTGTCTGGTTACTTTCTTTAGTTGGATAAAGTTCCACATCAACCTTAAATTATCTTTTGGGTGATTTTTGGTATTAACAGTTTGGCGCCCACCGTGGGGCCCCATCTAAAGGAAATCCTCGACAACAGCGCACCGTATTAACAGTTTCCTCGAGTATTTTTTTTGTTTTTACAGAACGATGTCAGCTCCTCAGGAAACTCAAGAACACATTATGGCTCAAATGAACATGGAGTTGAACGCGACTCGTGCTCAAATTGAAACCTCGACAAATCAACACAGGCAACCAGTGGAAGAGATTGAATCCCTAAGGAATCAGAATGCAAGCAACACAACAGGGCCATCGCATGGACAAGGTGGATTTAGCATGCCCTGGTCGGGACCTCCACTTCCCAACTACCCAAGATCATTTTTCCCTGGCATCTCTAGTCAGCCTATGCCGACGTTGCCACCTCCACTTCCACCATTCTTTCCTTCGACAGCATAGGTCCCCACGATGTCATTCGTGACATTGATCCCACCCTTCTTTCCCTTGACAACGCCAAATCCCACGATGCCTCCTACAACGTCGATTTCCACAATGCCAATACCCACCTTCCAATATAATGGATATGCTTCTGACTCATCGCAACAGAATGGTTTCCAGAGTACAAGACATGTCCCATCGGGTGTTCAAAGGAATGCTCCTGTCACCTACACCTGACACGCCTGTTTCCCACGCCGCCATGACATCACACATGTCAGTTATATCGTCATGGGCCTAGTTGAAATCGAACCGCTTCGGTTCCACCGCGACGAGAACCTTTCCCCCAATTGGCACGTGGCAAGAATTTTTCAAAATTTAATAATTAAATTTAATTTTGCCGCTTAAATTTAAATTTTTGGGGGCAAACTGTTTGGGTCAAAAATACACGACCGTGACGAAGATACATTTAATGCATATTTCACACGATTTGTCTTGGATTAATATAAGGTTATGTCGATCAAACATAACTACGACACTCATCGACATTATCTCAAAGGTCAGTCGAGCGTTATACGACCATCGCAAGGATTTACTCTCGACCATGACCATACTAACGTACGACTCAACGTCTCTTTCTTGTTCATTTAGTGCAGGATTAAGGCTCATAAGTACCAACGGTCATAACCGATCAACGCCATCAAGGCCATTTATGATAGATCAACCGTTACAGAAGACATATTTATGAAGAATCAAAGCTATAAATACAGAAGATACATCTATCATTGGGACATCTAATATCTAAATCACGAAGCTTAAGAACTCTACGAAGAACTATTGCATTCTCGCTCTAGCAACACACGTCAGCAGTACAATACATACGACATGAGTGTTTTTACACACGATCTGTATTTGATCTTAGTTCATACACTTGTTCTTACTGTTCATCGTGTAAAACATTGTAATAACTAAGGACATCACCCCTGTTTGGTGACCATAGTGCACAACGACTACCCTCTGTCGTCCGCGATTCTTTCCTCGTTGAGGTTTTTCCGCGTCACCAATTGTCTTGTCTCTTTATTTTGCTTATTATTGCGCATATTGTTGTTTGGTTACTTTCTTTAGTTGGATAAAGCTCCACATCAACCTTAATTTATCCTTTGGGTGATTTTTGGTATTAACACACACTACGGGCATAATTGTCATATTACTTTTCCCTTTCAATTAACCTATATGTCTTAAAAAAAGAATATTAAATTGTAGATTTGGTTCCATCACTCATCATCTTTAAAACCCATCTATAATCTCTCTTAACTTATTTCATCCATTCCTCATTGTCAAAGTACAAGAAAAACTAATTTGTTAAAGTACAAAAAAAAAACTACTTGCATTTAAAAATAACAATTGTTTGAAACCAACATTACATCTCAGAAAAGATAACCCATCAAAATAACAATTGTTTGATATCAACATTACATCCCGAAAAAAACAACTCATCAAAATAACAATTACATGATATCAACACTACTATTAAAAAGAAAAGTCTACTGTACTGTACTATTAAAAGGAAGAGTTTACAACTTGACAAAAAGAAAAGTAAAATAGTGCAAGCTTTTACCCTAATTATAAACCCAACATATAGTAAATATATTTGTTTGATGGGATGTAATGTTGATATCAAACGATTGTTATTTTGATGGTGAATTCTATCCATACCCCCTCCTATAGGGGGTATGTGAGTGAAGTAGGAGGGGGTGTATGTGAGTGAGATAGGGGGTATGAAAGTTTTTGTGAGGGAGGAGGGGGTAGGGATAGCAACACTCTATTTTGATGTGTTGTCTTTTTCGTGTTGTAATGTTGATATCAAACAACTGTTATTTTGATGAGTTGTTTTTTTGGGATGTAATTGTTAGAAGATGAATATGATTGAAGAACACGATGAATATGCTGAAGGTTTGAAACCTCGATATATTGATTGAGAGAAAACGTACAATACAAAAGGTAAAACTATGAGAGTAGTCTAAACCTAGCCTACAATATACAAAGTATTTATACATAGACAAAATGGGCTTGGGCCTTATATTGACACAGGCCTGGGCCCTCTATACATATATATTAACATCCCCCCTCAAACTCAATCAGGAGAAGAATGAGCCAGATGGAGTTTGGAAACGAGATCACGAAACCGTCCTGGTAAATGAGCTTTCATGAAAATATCAGCCGGTTGATCAAGAGTCGAAATAGGAAGAAGTTGAATAGTATTACGAGTTACATGTTGACGAACAAAGTGATAGTCAATTTCAATATGCTTCGTTCGCTCGTGGAAGACATCATTGTGAGCAATCTGAATGGCACTGTTGTTGTCATACCACAATGAAGTTGGAGACTGTTGAGGAGCCCCCATGTCAGAGAGTAGCCAGCGTAACCACACAAGTTCTTGAGCCGTGTCAGCTAGTGCTCGATACTCAGCTTCAGTACTGGACCGAGCTGTGAGAGATTATTTCTTGCTTCGCCATGATATAAGAGAGTCACCAAGAAAGAAACAGTAGCCGGTAGTGGAGCGACGATCAGTCATGTCACTGTCCCAATCAGCATCAGAAAAACCTCGCAAAGTCAACAATGAGGTGGATGGAAAATGAAGACCATGAAACATGGTCCCTTTTAAATATCGAAGAATGCGCAGGACAGCAGCGTAGTGATCAGAACAGGGTGCAGACATGAACTGACTGACAGTATGAACAACATAGGCAAGATCAGGGCGAGTCACTGTCAGATAGACAAGTGACCCCACTAACTGGCGATATAAAGTAGGATCATGCAGAGGAGGACCAGCATTTGGAGCCAAATGAAGGTTGTGCTCAAGAGGAGTGGATGTTGTTTTGTTGTTAGTAATCCCAGCTTTTGACAAAAGATCTGAGGTGTATTTGGCTTGACACAGATAAATTCCCGATGGATCGGAGAGCACCTCAAGACCAAGGAAATAGTGTAAAGAACCAAGATCCTTCATTTCAAAATAGGAGCTGAGAGATGACTTCAGATTGGCTATGCCTGTAGAGTCACTGCCAGTAATAATCATATCATCCACATACAGGAGAAGTAAGATTGTGCCGTCCTCAGTGGTCCGAGTAAATAGTCCTGAATCATAGTTGCTGGGTGAGAAGCCCAGAGAGGTGACTTTGGAACTGAATTTCTCAAACCAAGCTCGCGGAGCTTGCTTGAGACCATAAAGAGCCTTTCGAAGACGACAAACATGACCTTGTGGAAGTCGAACGCCTGGAGGATGTGTCATATAGACCTCCTCAGATAAATCACCGTTTAAAAAGGCATTCTTAACATCCATCTAAAAGAGAGGCCATTGTTTGGTAACTGCGATGGCAAGAAGACTGCGAACAGAAGTGACTCGAGCAACAGGTGCAAAGGTCTCCTCATAATCAATACCGTACTCTTGATTGAAGCCCTTGGCCACAAGACGAGCTTTGTACCGATCAATAGAGCCATCAGATTTGGTTTTGATCTTGAACACCCATTTGGAGCCAATGGGTGACTTGCCTGGTGGAAGAGGGACAGATTCCCATGTCTGAGCTTTGTTAAGTGCCTGAAGTTCCTCATCCATAGCTTTCTGCCAATCAGAGTTAGAGGAGGCTTCCTTGTAGGAAGTAGGTTCGTGATTGGACAGCAGAGTAGCATAAACATGATAATCACGAAGATGAGAAGGAACTTGTCTTACCCGTTCTGATCGTCTGACATTCTGAGATTGAGAAGTTCCAGGAGCCAAAGACTCAGCAGGCACCTCAGATGTTGGTTGTGCAGATGGAGCAGATGATTGATGTTGATCAGGAATACTAGTAGAAGTAGGCTGTGTAGGGGCAGGAGACTCTGAAGAAGAGGCAGACTCATAAGAAGTTGGAACAACAGGTGGAGGGGATATGATGTCAGATTGGAGTGAGTCCAATGAGACGGAAACATCGGTGAAGAACGGAGTGGTGAGGTTAGGAGACTCACGAAACTTGGATATAGAAGAAAAAGGAACATGCTCCCAGAAGGTAACATGACGAGATATACGAAGACGCTGGGAGATAGGATCCCAGCAGCGATAACCCTTGTGCTCAATGCCATATCCAAGGAAGCAGCAAAGTCTGGAGCGAGGTTCAAGTTTGGTATGTTCATGAGATTGTAATTGAACAAAACAAGCATTACCCCAAACTTTTAGAAGTTCATAGGCAGGGGTGACCTCATAAAGATCCTCATAAGGAGACTTGTTATTAAGGATGGGAGTAGGGTGACGATTAATGGTATAAACGGCGGTGACAGCAGCTTCCCCCCAAAAACGTTCTGGACATTTAGCAGAGATGAGAAAAGTGTGAACCGTATCAAGAATATGACGGTGTTTGCGTTCGGCACGACCATTTTGAGGAGATGTGCCAGGACAGGAGTACTGAGAGAGAGTCCCTTGAGATTGAAGAAAGGAGAGAAGAGATGACTCTTTATATTCCATAGCATTGTCAGCTCTAAGAATCTTTATGGATTTTGAGAACTGGGTGTGAATCATCCGGACAAACATAATATAAATTTTGGGTAGTTCCGAACGATGTTTCATTAGATATATCCATGTGAAACGTGTATGGTCATCAATAAAAATAACAAAGTAACGAGCACCCCCCATGGATGGATGTGGTGCTGGTCCCCATACATCAGAATGAATAAGATCAAAAGAAGAAGTAGAACTAAACTCATTCATTTCAAAAGGTAAGGCATGATGTTTGCCAAGTTTGCAAGATAAACAAGAAATATTGTCATTTGATACACAATTTCCCAACACCCCTAAATGAGCTAATGATTTTATTCTGGCTAGAGATAAGTGACCCAGCCGGGCATGCCACAACTCAAAGGAAGAAGTGCTGGAAACTAAGGCAACAAGGCTGGAAGAGGGTAATGGAAGACGCAGGTAGACCACTTCAATCATCCGTCCAACTTTACGGCCGAGTCCAAGGATCTTCTTGGTCTTTGGATCCTGTACAACATAACCAGAAGAATGAAATAAAATGATCAAATTAGATTCAAGAAGTTGCGCAATCGAAACTAAGCTCAGAGATAGCTTCGGAACATTTAGAACATCCGGTAATTGTATATGAGGAGTGGAAACGTTTCCACTAAAAGATACCGGTAGACCAGTGTTGTCAGCAGTTCTTACTGACGTAAATTGCTGAGGTGGTTTCTTAGAGATAAAACCATCAGGGCAAGGTGTCATATGATTGCAACACCAGAGTCAAAAAGCCATACGTTACCTGATGCAGCTGAGTGAGGAGAATTCATACCCATAGCACCAGACATGATCTGCTCCATGAGTTCCTGATTGCGACGCATCAGTTCTATTAGGTCAGGTGAGGAGGCTGTAGAAACCTCAGTATCAGCAATGGTAGGTCCAGCAACAGCGTGCGTCCGGTTCTGAGAGCCAGTGTGCTTTGAGTTCTTAGGACAGTCAGACTCATAATGGTGCGGATGAGTGATACCACACCTACGGCATTTGCGAACAGGACAATCAAGGAGAAGATGAGCAGTAGAGTGGCAAAAAGCACATTCGGATGAATTTGTCTTTCCCACAGATTTAGACTGGTTGCTGTTGGTCCATTTACCCTTGGACTTGGGATGAGACGTGTAAAGAACGCTATCAGTAGCAGGCACCGGTAAGCGCATGTGAAGACGAGTTTCTTCACTGAGTAATTCTGAGATGGCTTCTTCAAGAGTGGGTAGGGGTTGCCTATGAAGAAGCGAAGCACGAACATTCTCAAATTTGTCTGTAAGCCCCATCAAAATGGTGATCAAATGTAGCTGGTTGAAGTAAGTTGTGAACTGTTGAGCCATTTCATCAAAGATCTGTGGTGCTCCAAGACTAATATGATCTCGGAGAGACTGCATTTCAGAGATATAAGAGTTTATGGATTGATCAGGAAGCTGGCGTTTGTTCTGAAAAGTGGTCCACAGTTGATACTGATGAGACAGACCCGATGATGTGTATCTCTTGGCAAGGAAATCCCAGAGACTTTTGGCGGTGACATAGCCAAGAAATTGTTGGTTGGTTTCGGGAGTAGTGGAGGCATTAATAAAGCCCAGAATACGAGCATTATTGATGTCCCACTCATTCATGCGTTTGGCAAAGTCAACAACATTTTCATTGGCTTCCTGAACTGGAGCTTTGGATGCACCAATAACATAGGTGTAAAGGCCATGAGATTTTAACAGAATTGTCATACGATGATGCCAGAGAATGTAGTTGCTACCATTGAAAATAACCGAGATGGGATTTGAGTGACTGAGATTGGCAGCCATGGGAGTGATAAACAGTTCAGATATGGACCGAGAGATTCGACCGGTATATACAAAATTCGACCGGTAGAATGTTTCGACCGGTAGATGGTTCGACCGGTAGAATGTTTCGACCGGTAAATTGCTTCGACCGGTAGATGCTTCGACCGGTAAAGAGATACGACTGGTATACTTCCGGTCTGCGGCTAGGGTAAGACAGGAACGATTCGAAACAACAATCGATTATCAAAACAACAATCGATTATTGAAATCGATTATCAAACAACAATCGATTAAAGCAACGGCGGTGAGAGGCGATGGCGGCGAGAGGAAATGAACAGTGCGATGAATAGTGAATCGGATGAACAGTACGAATGAATAAACCTACAACTCTGATACCATGTTAGAAGATGAATATGATTGAAGAACACGATGAATATGCTGAAGGTTTGAAACCTCGATATATTGATTGAGAGAAAACGTACAATACAAAAGGTAAAATTATGAGAGTAGTCTAAACCTAGCCTACAATATACAAAGTATTTATACATAGACAAAATGGGCTTGGGCCTTATATTGACACAGGCCTGGGCCCTCTATACATATATATTAACAGTAATGTTGGTTTCAAACAATGTTATTTTTAAATGCAAGTAGTTTTTTTGCACTTTAACAAACAAGAAGCGTACTCGCGCAATGCAGCGAGATGCATCACGATTTTAATGTTTCATTTTACTTTTTGTTTTTTTGTAGATTTACAGTACGATCTTGGATGATTTTGAGTAAGTGATAATGTTTTTTTTTATAAATTTGTTTAATTCAGGCTTAATAATATAATGTTTTTTATATAAAAAAATTAAGTATTTTGGTAGAATTCAATGATTATCTTATATATTTTAATGACATCTAGAAAAAATAACCAATTACATATTTAATAATATAATTAAAACAAATTTATAGTAATATAATATATTAATTAATAATGATACATGGAAAAGTCTGCATAAAAGGAAGGTCCTGTACATACCAAATTGATGGGTGTTAGAACTTAGAAGCTTGCAGTAATAATATGTATCTTGTGCTTTGAAACTTGTAAATTAAGAGATTTTTAAAATCTTGCATAAAATGATGGTACCTTGTGCCTAATAATTTGTATTTAAGAGTTTTTTTCTCTAGGCTTTATAATATAGTATAGATATAGATAGATAGTATAGATTAGTTTTTCTTATACTTTGGCAATGAAGAATGGATGAAAAAAAATTAAGAGAAATGATAGATGGATTTTAAAGATAATGAGTGATGCATAGGGACCAAATCCATAATTCAGTATTCTTTGTTTTAAAGACGTATATGTCAATTGAAGGAAAAGGTAAATTGACAATTATACCCACGGTGTGCAAGACACATGATGCCTTCAACCTTTCAAACTTAATGGTGTTAGTGTTCAGTAGGGGTGAACATAACTAGGTACCCGACCAAATTTCATGGAACCAGAACCGAAACTGGCGGTTCCTAGAATGAAGGAACCGGAACCGCTTACATCGGTTCTCTATATTTTAGAATCGGTCCCGTAACCGCTGAGAATTGGTTCCGGTTCCAGGTACTCGGTATCAATTTTTTTTATTATAAAATTTTAATATTTCATACAATAAAAATATAATTTTAACTTTTTAAGCCTAGTGCAAATTACAAAGTACCAACTTAAAGTAATAAATACAAAAAATTGTGAAAACTACTTTGATAAAAAGTAATTATTACATAATTAAATTAGACAATCTCGAGCCTTCATAGCAACAAAAGACTTCCATAACATTTCGCGTTAAGTCGTCAAGCCTAGCAAATAAAACATCATTTTAAAAATTTTCTCGCCGGGTACGCAACGGGTAACGGTTCCAAAAAAATGAGAACCAGAACCGGAATCAGTCTTAATCGGTTCCGTTTTTAGGAACCGGAACCAATCACATCGGTTCCAGTTCCATAAGCGGGTACCCAATTCTGATGTCCACCCCTAGTGTTCAGGGACCCTAGCCACAATATATTGCATACCACATGAACTATATCTATAATCTATACTATATAATGAAAATTCTAAAACGGTTATACGGTTATTGTACAATCTTTTGTACAATAACATTTACCACCCTTAATCTTTTGTACAATAACATTTACTACCCTTATAATGTTACATTTACCACCCTTACAATTACTTATTTAATTTATTTTATATCCCTTACTTTTTCATTTTTCATTTTACACCGTTATCATATTAACACAAATAATCGTATATGAACAAAAATGCAATGAAAAAATACGTTCCTTTTTTTACAAATTATACCATTATAATCGTCTCGTCAATACCTTCAAAACGAGCCCAATATTGAATATTTTTTAATTTAACCATACTATTAAATATCAGAATATATATGAATTATCTATTCTACTAAAACGATTATTGTACAATAACATTTACCACCCTTACAATGTTACACTTACCACCCTTACAATTACTTATTTAATTTACTTTATATCCCTTACTTTTTCATTTTACACCATTATCATATTAACACAAATAATCGTATATGAACAAAAATGCGATGAAAAATACATTCATTTTTCTACAAATTATACCATTATAATCGTCTCGTCTGACTTTCAAAACGAGTCCAATATTGAATATTTTTTAATTTAACCGTACTATTAAATATCATGAATATCTACGAAATAATTTGTTTTCTATCCATACGTTTTATTTTTTTTCCACCGTTAGCACGTTAAAAATACATAATCGTAAAATACGTTTCATTCTTATTATAAGTAATATCATTATAATTTTTTTCGTCAATAATTGTAGTATAAACTAATTATTGAATATCTTTATGGGTTTAGGTTTCATAAGTTGTGATTCTTAAGTCATGGTTGATTATTGATGAAATGTATATAAAGAAATAACATTAATTGTTCGTTCTTTACTTACATTCCGCTGTATCGCACGGGTATATGCCTAGTAAACATAGAATGAAGACCATAGTCAAAGAAAACACAAAATCATAGGAACCAAATCCACAATTCACTCTATTTTTATAACTTATTCGATTAATTATACCTATTTGATACAGAATTATAAAGAAAATAACTTATTTACTAAACTACTAGGAAGAAGCTTTATTACTTTATACAAAAACCCAAAATTTTCTCCGATATATCCATTACAAATAAAAACCGATCCTTACAAAAACCTTTTCAGTTTATATAAAAAAATTAATCCATATATAAACTTTATTCGAATTCATGAAAAACCTACCAAACACATGTATTTTTTCACTCAGCAACTCCAAGTAACATTCCAACAAAACTCCACTCCGAACGATTCGAAATTTCTGCAACGCTTTTAGGTTTCAACCTGCCGGAAAATTGTATTCACCGTCGGCTTTTTCATTCACTCCGATCTCTTCGAATTTCGCCACATCTGATCGATTAGTCCAAGTTTCATCGAACAGAGAGGGATACAAATCGAGGTAGAGTAGCAGTAGCCAGAGTACTTGCAGAATAAGGTAAAAATGTCGGTGCAAGAGTATCTGGACAAGCACATGCTCTCGCGGAAAATCGAAGACGCTGTCAATGCGGCAGTTAGGGCCAAAACTCCCGACCCCGTTCTCTTCATCGTGAGTTCCCCTCTTTCTTTTTTCATTATTTGTGCGTATAATACGATTTTAATTTGAATGCTATATATTTCATTATGATGTTGCTGCTTGTGATCTTGATTTCTTACCTTAAATTGCACGTTTAATACGATTTCAAACGACGAAGTTATGAGAATGAGAGCAAGTCTTAGTAGTAATCAATATGTATTTGCTTGTTTATGTGCAGTCTAATCATATGCGAAAGGCGGTTCCTTCGGTTATAACAAAGGTTAGAGCGAGGCAAATCCTTGATAGCAGAGGAATTCCCACTGTTGAAGTTGACTTATACACCAATAAAGGAATGTTTCGAGCTTCTGCTCCAAGCGGTGCTCCCTCTGGACTGTAAGTTTCTATTTTTCCATCTTTTTGTTTATTGGACCTAACTTTTTGACGAAATTTGTTACTGATGTTTAGTTCTGAGTGGTTTCTTTGACTTTGGATATTGTCTTACAATATGAGCAACATAATGAGACCCTGTGTTGCTAAAATAATAATAGTTTTCAAGTATTCATGGACTAAATATAGTTATTACATTTAGTTCTCAACCTGCATTGTTTCTATTCTATACTCCACCGCTGAATGTTAGTTTTCATTCTTTAATTTTATTTTCCCACTTTATTGTGGCTATTATTTGTTTTCGCTACCACTTCTTTTATATTCGTAGTACTTATACTTTTTGATGTAGTATTGATTTTTTCTTAAAAAAAATTAGATGTCCATATTGTTGAAAATTTGGTTACAAACCAAACCAAATAAACTTAGTATATCAAACTCGGAAAGAGGGTTAGGGGGGTGGGAAGTGTAGGCGAATAGGCTTAGACAAAAAAGTATTCCCCTACCCCAAAGATTAGAGCCGTTGTGGCATTGTTTCCATGAAAACCTTGGCTTGTGAAAGTGTAAGCGAATAGGTTTAGACAAAAAAGCGACAATTTTTACCCCCCCCCCCCCCCCCCCCCCCGCGCGGCGGGAATTGTGAAAAAGTGTTAAACTAAAAAGTTCAGACAAAAACGCCGAATTTTGGAAAGAAGAACTTACATTAGTGAATAGTATGCGGCATAAAGAAATAGAAGCACAATGAAACATGGAATGTGCAAGGAAAACAATACAACCCTTTTCCTAAAGTAAGACCCTGTAGACCTATTTGCCAACTCTCTAACCCTCCCCTCCTTCTCAACCTCAACCATCCCATCGCCGTTTCTCTTGCCCATGCTAACTACATGTCCCTACATCTAGTCTGCTACCCTAGTCCTGTGCCTCCAAAGAACTCTTATTAAACATCATGTGCTCGGAAATGTCTAAGGACACTATGTCCATAGACACCAGGAAAATGAATATTCTACAGTAGTGATCAAGCTGAGTACAAAGCATTGACATACCACATTCTACAATGCAGAGCATTGGCAAACCTTGGATTCCATAGGGCGTTGGTGGGTGTTGTTAGCAGGTTCAGGTATAACCAACTTATTAAGAAATGGAGGTGGTATACCGGAATGGCAGAATCTAAAAGGACTATTCTTTGGAAAATTAGAAAAATGAAACGCAAAGATCTGGTCTATTCAACACTAGTGTGTCTTCTTTCTTCAAGCCGAGCACTAACTTCCTCGAAGGACCAAGTTTATTTTATTCATCTCCAAGTTCTTTGAGAAACCTTTATGTGAGACTGACATTCACAATCTAAGTATGATAACTAATAAAGAAGGGATTGGAGTGCTATTTATAAGCATGATGTAAGCGGAGCGAGCGAGGACGGCTAGTCCAAGGAACTTGGGAAAAACCTAGACAGGGGTGACATTGGAGACTTCTAGAGAGAGCGTCGACCTGGACTTAGGAAACTGGCAGTGGGAGGACGCTGAAAATATGTGGAGTAGAGTGTCCTGTACCATTAGAGTTGTGACTATGGAGATACGTGGAGTTTCGTTAGCGAGAGCTAGGGACCACAAGGAGTCTTGGTGGAACGAAGACATACAAGCGAAGGTTAATGTAAAAAAACATGTTTTAAGGGGCTGATGACGTGTCGAGAGGACGAGGAAAGGAGCAGGTTGAGGGATTTGTATGAGGAAACAAGACACGAGGGAAAAAAGGTGGTGGCAAGGACATTGGAAAATGCATATGGGGAGATGTGCAAGAGGTTAGATACGGGAGAGGGGGACATTGGAATATACAAGCCGAGAAAAGCTAGAGAGTGAAGAAGTTAGGACTTGGGGAACCATACAGTATATTAAGGATGAGAATGAACAGGGTATTAGTAAGGGACGAGGATATTAAGGAAGATGGGGAATAAAAGTCAACATTGAGAATCAAACGATACCTAAAAAGGATAACTTTCAGTATCTAGGCTCTATGATTAAGAAGGGAGAAGTCAAGGATGACGTGACACATCGCATAAAGACCGGGTGATTAAAGTGGAGAGTTGCAATGGGATTGCTTTGTGACAAGAAAGTCCCCTTCATAAAAAAATGTCAAGAAAGTCCTGCTAAAACTGAAGGGAAAATTTTATTGGGTACCATCTTGGCTATGTTGTATGGGTCGGAGTGTTGAGCATGAGGAAGGCGCATGAGGAAGGCGCATGAGAGGAAGTTAGAAGTTGCAGAAATGAGGATGTTCAGGTAGACCTGTGGTCGAAACCATGTTGGATAGGATACCAAATGAGACCTTCTAGGCGGAGTTGGGAGTTGTGCCCATCACGGATAAACTAAGAGAGGGAAGGTTCCGGTGGCGTAGGCATTTATACTGGAGGCAAATACAGTACCAATGAGGAGGGTAGAGAGTATGACGGTTGAGTGGGTGAGGAGGAGGGGCAGGCTGAGGAGGACGTGGGAGGCATAGTTTGAGGATGGACATGGCAGGCTTAGACATTTAGGACATGACCTAAGATAGGAGCTCTTGGAGATGCATGACTAGAGTAGCAAACTATGGGTAGGGCTCTGTAGCATGGACGAGGGAGAGAGATTGGAGTAGTTGGACTTGGATGGTGTGACAGGGAGAGGGGTAGCATGGTTGCAGTTAGGTTACTAGGGCCTTACGACTGATGGATGGTTGGCTTACTTCTTTCTACCTTACATTATGCTTTTGTTTCTACTTATGTGAACTGTTTGTATTACATTGGTCTTAGATTTTCTTGTAATTGTAGTTGTCTGTAGAGTGCTTTGTGTTTCTTGTCCTTTTGTTTGAGAAATCTATTTCCCTTACTTATGCCTGATGCATAGTTTGTTTGCTTGTTCTCACCTGTAGCTTGCTCATTTGTTCTATATTTGTTTCATAAGGCAGGGGTCTTCATGGGAAGGTCTGTGTACATCTTTAACCCCCGCCCCCGCGCTCTCGGTGGACACTACCTCTGGCTCTGCATGGGATTTTTTGTGCCCGTTTGTGTTTTCTTTATTTTGGTTTTTGTGTAATTTGTTTTTGTCCTACACGAATATTAAGGTTATATATCTCTTGTAGGTACACTATATCTCAATTAATATTTCCCTAATGGGCAGCAAACATTTTACTAGCAGAAATTTGTCTGCAATGTTTTCTTGCCTAAATTAACCTTAGTACTTGATGCACTTGTGTGCCTTTATGGAGGAGTATGTTTGCTTGTCTGTATGATAGGTAATAGTCTGTTTATAAGGAAATGAAGCCAATAAGGAACAGCTTCTCAAGGACTTATACAAGATTCTTGTAAAATATATCTTCACTGTTGGTGCTTCATTTTTTGAATTTTGTAGTCTCTAAGTGGTTGGCTGAAATCTCTTCCTTCTAAGAAGTATTTGCAAGCAAGCTGACTTCATGCAAGCTTCAGAGTTGTTTTGGCTTAAGGAGCTTCTTAAATTTTTTTACTGGATAATGGGTTTGCGTGCTAGGGGCAGCATTGAGTTTCCTTTAGACCATAGCTACTGAAATACAATTTATGTGGTTCTACATGATGATATTCTGATACATGTTAGGAATTTGCTTGTGAATAGTCTATATCAAAATGTGGGATGATGATGCCTGTCTTATTTTTCTTAAGGTTATGTTCTCTGTTTTCAATAGGAATATTTACAATTTTTTCCCTATTTTTCTGGGTAGATCGATTTTGCTGGTTATATAAGAAAACATGACCTTTTGTCATTCTTACATGTCACAGCTATGAGGCTATTGAGTTACGTGATGGAGACAGGGGCACATATCTTGGCAATGGTGTCAGCAGAGCTGTTAGAAATATCAATGAGAAGATATCTGAAGCTATAGTTGGCATGGATCCAACCCTTCAGAACCAAATTGATCAGGCAATGATAGACTTGGACAAGACTGAAAAAAAGGTAGTTCTCTCTTCATCTTGATTTAGCTAGGTGGTGATCAGTGTGATAACTTTATTGTTTAATTTGATGGTTTGCATAACATTTTCATGTTTAATGTGTCTGCAGTGTCATTAGTGCCGTAATTTCTTATTTATTCATGACGATTGATGATACTCTGCAACTGTTTTGTATTTCACTTGATAGAATATATGATAGTGCACACTGATAAATGCAGCATTCAGGGGGTGAAACCACAAGCATAGTGATGATGACAGATTGTAAGGGTTAAGCATCTTTCGTATTATGCATCAGCTATTTTTTAAGGTTTGATGTTCTATAAGTAAAATATATAGTTCTTGCTCTTCGTTGAATAAAAATGTTGCTTTCTGTAACTCCACTATGTTTACATTACCTTATTTAGAAAATTCTGTTTTCTCTTGGTTACTAGAAGTTCTGTTGCATTATTCTTAGAGCAAAAAGTATGAAATTGCATGGAAGTTCTACGTTCAATATCTCTAGTAATCTAAAAGTACAAAAAGGTCTAACTAAACCAGCTGTTATGATTGATTGGTAGGTTCTTTAATACAGACACTGTCATGTCTTTTCTTAGAATGGTATATGGACCTTTTGTGAATTGATGGCCTATTTGGTTATGACATATGTGTTGTATTGGATATACAAATTTGTTTCTGCCTTCTGAAATTATAACATATGTTTTTTTGTTGGCATTGTCTTTATGTCATATCATTATCCAGGGTGAGCTTGGAGGGAATGCAATATTAGCTGTGTCAATTGCTGCTTGCAAAGCTGGAGCTGCTGAGAAGGAGGCATGCACAATTTAATGATCTTATTTGATATTCAACCAAAATAATGTTCTATATAGAATGGAATAACTTCTATATCAAGTTAAGCAATCTCTTTTCTTTCTTAAAAATAAGATTGAAGTTATGTGCAAAATGTTCTTGCAGGTTCCACTTTACAAACATATTGCTGATCTCTCTGGCAGAGGAAACCATGTTCTTCCTGTTCCTGCCTTCACGCTAATAAGTGGTGGAAAACATGCTGGGAACAATTTGGCTATAAGAGTAAGCTGGTGTTTAGTTCCGCATAATCAATTTAATCAGTGGATTCTGTTCCTTTGGAGCTATTTCATAATTTCTTACTTGTAAAATTGTTATCATCCTGTTTCTGTTATGCTTATCCCTTTATAGGCACATAAATTTCCTGGTCCCACAGTTGACAACAATTTCTACGGGTCGAACAACCTAAAATTTTCTATTAAGTTCAAAAAGTTATTTCTTGCGTTGATTTGTTTTAAAAATGTAATCAAATAATATTAGGACATAATGATTCTTCCAATTGGAGCAAGAAGATTTGAAGAGGCAATGCAAATGGGCTCTGAGACGTATCATCACTTGAAGGTGACTTCCTCTTACCAACTTCATCCCTGTGATTTAATTGGATGCATATCATTTATATATGTGTGGCCAATGGCAAGGCTCTATTAGCTCAAGCATACTCATTGCCCAGCTTGCTTAATCAGTATGTAGGGTTATCTTCTGAGATTGTGCAACTTACTAATTTTATCAAACCTAGCACTGATTGCTTGCTATGTACTTCTTGCATAAAGTTCTTGTTTTAGTGGCGATTTTAGTGAAGAAATTGGGAGCATGTAGTGGGAAATTCTAATTGAAGTGTAAGCACTAGAAGATAACATGCAAGTGTCAACTTATTTTGAGCCTTATTTCTGTTGGGGTGGGATATGCACTGGGGTGTTCTGAGAATGCAAAAACGGATTGAAGTGTACATTCTATAGGAGGATATTCAGGATGTGTAACTATTATAGGTCAGAATGTGATGCCCTTGAGAAGCAACAATGTGCTTATGATTAATGTAGATGTTTTGCGGATGTCAAAGTGGATGCATGTTCACCTGATGTTAGCTAGAAGATATATACATATCAGGAAGAGAAGTTCATGGTTTAGATAGATGAGATAGCACATTTGACAAGGCCTTGTCATGTGTAATGATGGCCTTTAGATGCCTGGTGAACGGTGGGGGAATTGACTCCAACAGAAGAGCTCCCAGGCATGATAGGCAGGGTTAGGACGACATTAACCTCGGGTAGCAAAAAGTAAACTTCGACCAATAGAAATACAAAAGGCATAAATTTATCATAAATCTCCAATGGGGTAAGCCTGTATTGCCCACTTGCTATTCATTTTATATGCTCTTTCCATATGCAGGCTGTTATTACGGAAAAATATGGTGCACATGGATGTAATGTTGGTGAAGATGGCGGTTTTGCTCCTAACATCTCCAGGCATGTCTTTCGTCAATATGGCGTGATCTTCTGGAAGCTCCGTTTGTGATGTTGGTTCTCTGCTTTTGCAGCTTTAGAGAAGGACTAGATCTTGTAAAGGAGGCAGTTGGCAGAACAGGTTACAATGATAAAATTAAGATTGCAATTGATGTTGCTGCTACCGATTTCTGCATAGGTAATGTTTATCATTCCTCTGAATACTCTCAACATGGGTATCTGACTGCTTTAACGAGTTGAAAACCTCTTTTAGTGCCTTGTATAGAATGTTATTTATGTGTATAATGGGCCACAGCAGACATTATACATGTCTAATACCTTTTTGTAGTGGAGATTAGATTTATTACTTTCCTGCATTCTGCTTATGTCATTTGTTAGTTGACTGACATGCAATTCTAACTAGACCTTTTCAGTTAGTTGCTGTCCATGCATGATTATTGTTGCTTGCAAAAACTTGACATTTATATTTTTTTGTATTAGGTACAAAGTATGATTTAGATTACAAGTCTCCTAATAGGTCAGGACAAAACTTCAAGTCAGGAGAAGATATGGTTGAGATGTACAAAGAACTATGTAGAGGTATATGACTATGTTTGCAAGATAGGTTTGTTACTTCATTTGAATACTTCATGCAAGCATATATGTTTAAACAACCATGCTACATCCTCTCTAATTGTTGCTGAACTTGCTGGGCATTAGACTATCCAATTGTGTCTATCGAAGATCCATTTGACATGGAGGACTGGGAACAAGTCAAACATTTTTCAGGGCTTGGAATTTGCCAGGTTTGTTCTTTAATTCTTTATGTTGGTCTGTGCCAATCATGCTTGCTTCTGCCTTATGTAAGAACAAAACCAAACCAAACCAAACGATCCTAGTATATCCCACCTTTAGGCGGGGTATGGGGGTGGGTTGTAAGCAGACCTGACCTCTACCTCGAGGAGTAGAGTGGCTGTTTCCGTAAAGACCCCCTTCTTGTGAATAGTGTGCTAAATAAAGAGAGTTTGCCCAAGAAAATGAGGAAATAGAAGAAGGAGAAGGTTCGAAAAGGAACTTGAAGCAAGAAAATCGAGTTAGAAGTAAGCAATTCTGCCTTATGTAAGACAGTAAGTTAGATTTAAATGGATGGGAAACATTTTTAACAGGAAATCCATGTATTTATGTATACAGTCACACTTTGCTTGAGGAGAAAGGCCACACCCCATTTGACCCTATAGAGACCCAAAATGTTGGAGCTTCATAGTAGTCCTTGCTACTTGTGATCAAATTAGGCTTCTTCCATCTTGTATTAATTGGGTAATACGTATCTGGAGGGTTGAGTCGTTAGTAGGGGTAAAAGAGGGAAACTTTGGTGTCAGGAGTCTGTTAGGATCGGGAATAAATTGGTGAAGAGAGGATAGAGAAGGTATCCAAAAACTAGAGTGAAAACAATTAACGGGAGTGACTAGCCTCTCAAATTGCTAGGGAATTTTCCTTTCTACTTTAAATTTCTTTCATCATTCCTCTGTCTCCATTCCATGTATGGTTCACTTTTGCTTAGAAATACATTGAAGATCTTCTGTTCTTACTGATATTACTTACTCCCAACCGAGATCATCCCAAGTCTTAGCTCCATGCCCTCTATACAAATCCAATTTGAACCTTCCTTAATGATTGTATGCCATTAAACTTGTCTATATATATATATATATGGGCTAAATAGATGGAAGCTTTATAGCAGTACCCATAACATGATAAGTTCCAATGGCAGGCCAACCTGTATCTTCTTTTTCTTGCTCTTCCATGTGATGAGGTTACCACCTCTAACCACACATTAACCTTGGTACAACTCTGTGTTGTTGGGCATCACACCTGGTGACAAATTGAGAATCCTCTTATAAGTTAAAATACCAGGTCTGTTCTCTGCGAAGACCCTTCATGCTCTAGAATGCTCTTGATATGGTATATAAATATCTCTCCTTGGAGCACCCTTGAGGTATTGGAAGATATGAAAGATTAGTATGAGGAGCATATACAACTAACTACACAAGTATGCATGTTAGCATGGATAGATAACTACTTGAACTTCCAACTAGTCTCCTGTACTTCTCTAAATCATTGAGAGGCACTTCATATCCCCATCTTTAGGTAATAATTTGTTAATCTGGATCATAAGTGAATCATTGGTTTGCACCTCAGTCACCCTCAAGTAAAAGATAGAAAACATTTTCCTTTGATGGATAAAGGTCGTCAGTCAAGACTTTGAAACACTCATTTCCCATTAAATGTTCTAGTATGCCAATATCTATAGTGCGAAATTGTTTCCCAGAGAACTCTTCAGTGAGTTGACTATGCCCTGAGCATCATCTGCATCATTTATAAGAACTGTTGGAATAATTCTTCCTGTCACCACCCGGCCATGGCGAGGCCCTGGGAAATTGCTTGAGACATTCTGTTTCGCAGAATAATCATTGTCATTCTGAAACATGATAAATTGATTGGAAGTCTGTGAATCATCGAATTCAAGCCCTAAGTGAGTACATGAGATCGTATAAAACCATCAAAGTTAACAAATTTGTTAAGTGCTCTCATAAACAACGAGTCCAGTCCAGGAAGTGGATTCATATAAACCACCTCCTCGATAAAGCCAATTAAAAATACTTGATATCCAACTAACGAAATAACTAGAAATGGATAGTAGCGAGAAACTGGAAATGAGTATGTGGCAATAGCAGTACATTTCTAGAGAAATGTGAGTTTATCCAAAGGGGAGCAAGTATCATAATCATTTCCATGGACTTGAAATGACCCTTTGCCAAATGATGAAGAGAACAAGATGGATGAAGTTTCACTGCAATCATGGATTTCCAGCCAAAATGACTCTAGAAGCTAAGCCCGCATTTTTTATCCTTTCAAAGTTTATATGATGCTTCTTGCATGATGTATATACCATCTCGGATCTGAAGTGTTTTCGACACACTTGTGGGGATAAAATAACTGTACTATAGTGGTACAAATCTAATACTCAAAAGGGAGGTGAATCTAGGCCAAGTTTTTAGTGGGTCAGGGATACAAGCATACGTACAGACCTACCTTTGTACACAAAAATATGGGTGACAGAAGGTATGCCATAAGGAGAAGGGCGCCGGGGATCAGATTGGGAGCTTGGGACGGTATCCAGGGATGCTAAATCAAGAGCATTACTAAAAGATACTAGATGCACATAGCCACATACACATCAGAGTTGATACAACTAGTAATCGAACCTGACTTTTTTTTAGACATAATGCTTGTATGTTATTCTTTTGGGAGGAGGATAAAATTCAGCAAGAACCGTGATAAAACTGATTATCCTCTTGTGGATTGCAACAAAATAGGAAAAATGCATTTGGAAAAACGTTGCAATATTAAGATGCAACACATATTTTTCTTTGGTCTCCTAGGAGGTTAGGGGTTCAAACATCACCAAAGGTGAGGAAGGTGTGTGAGTGTATTTGTTGCATTTGCTGTATATAAATATTATATACTTCAAAAAAAAAATTGAGAACTATGATTTTAAGTTCATGATTTCAATAATCTCATTCCTGCTGTCATTTCAGTGCAAGATTATTGTTGGAGTACATGTTAGTTGAAACAACAAATTATATTACTGTATCTTGGAAAGGTGACCATGAAATGAATTAATTAATAGTTAAAGGTTAAATGCATGCTAGAGCATGGGGACTGCCATGTAGATGTCTCTGCTCTGCATGGGTGAATCTGAAAAGTGGTAGCCAAGAGACTGCACAATTTGCTGCAACCCAATAGCGGTATATGAACAGAAGTTAGTAACCCAATTCTTCTTTTATCCGAGTGGTTATGTAATTTAGTTAAGGTCATGATCCCCTTGTAAAGTTACCGTCTTATCTTTTCCATTTTTCCTATTCATTATATTTTACTACCCTTCTGCCTAAATTCATAAATGTCCATTTTATATGTAGGTTGTGGGAGATGGTTTGTTGATGTCAAATTCAAAACGTATTGAGAGAGCCATCCATGAACATGCTTGTAATGCTCTTCTTCTCAAGGTACATGTCGATTTATAAACGCTCTTTTAAAAGTTCTCTATAATATTCGTTATACTTGTATGGCAAGGGTTGGGTTCCGGTGAGAAGTTGAGGTTTTCGTGAGAAGTGGTTATCAACCGTCGGATGAGAAATGGATGGACATTAAAATGAGATGCACCGCAATGCACCGGATTAATTCTCTTCTAAGCCGCAATTCATGGGAGGCATTTGATTAAAAGAGATCAACGGTTCAGATCCACTTCTCACGCTTCTCACCGTTAACTCAACTTCTAACAGGATCCTTCGCTTGTATGGCAATTGTTGTAAGGATGAATTATTACTAGATGCCTACTTATTAACATGTGTGATGCAGGACAAAGCTAGCATAAGGAAGAGGATTAAGAAAAAGAATGAAGGATCCAAGTTTCTAAGGCCTCACACTAAAAAATCACTAGGATCATTAGAGCTTCGCACCAAAGTAATAATCGAACACATCTCAGCTAAGGGAGATTGTTTCACAATCATAAAAAAAACAGTTTTTTTTTTTAATTTTATTTTAATATTCAATCATGAATCATCTAATAATAATTCTTGAGGATTACATCTCTTATGTTTAATAAGATGAACAATAAAGATATATATATATATACACTAATAATTGTGGATTACATCTCTTATGTGTAATAAGATTAACAATAAAGATATATATATATATATATATATATATATCTATACTAATAATTCTTGAGGCTTAGTATCTCATCTTTGACTTCCACCAAAGCTTCAAATTATCCCCTTCCTTTGCTTGATTCAAGTCTCATGTACTATTCCGGTGCATCTCACCTTCAATCAACACATGATCTTCTGTTTGTGGCTTTTCAATGTTGTACTTGGTAATAGCTTCTTTTGTTACCTTTTCGTGGATCGCCAATTTTGAGTTTTTAACTTGCTTGTTCATTCTTGTAAGTTCCTGAACCTGGGAGATTAAGAGTTTTTTTTTTTAAACAAACAACCCCTGAATGATAAATGCAACATGCCTCTTGTTTTGCTGGAAACACAGCCATTCTTTTTTTTCCACACTTGCAACTATAATAATTCTCTTATGCCTACCATAAAAATGATACAACCATGAACCATAACTTTCCAAGCAAGGCATGGGATACATTCGTTGGCAAGACATCACAACAAACATTAATCGCTAATGTGATTGGGACAAGACATTGATATGTAACCATGACCACACATTATTTAGCGAATTGCTGTTGTAAAGGAGATGGAAACAAGTGGATGTGTGAGATTTTATCTTTCCAGTAGCAAATATTGAGTTTGTGCACATTGTCCATCATAAGCTTGCATGACCTTAAATTATGTAGAATATATGTTGGAAGTTAGAATAAGGTTCTGTGTCATCCTTCTAGAGAGAAGTTTAGAAATGAAAATATTAGCCTTCATCAAAATATCCACAAATTTAGAATAAGGTTTTGTATTTCTCGGATGCTTGCTTATGTTAGCATATTTGAGACATGCTGGTGTTGTGACGTGTAGGTGAACCAAATTGGGACTGTGACAGAAGCCATTGAAGTAGTGAAGATGGCAAAAGATGCTCAATGGGGGGTCGTAATATCACAAAGAAGTGGGGAAACCGATGATTCTTTCATAGCTGATCTGTCGGTTGGTCTTGCCACTGGTCAGATAAAAGCAGGTGCGCCTTGCCGAGGAGAACGGTTAGCCAAGTACAATCAGGTATGCTTTATTTCTTATAGATCCATAAATTCCTGTGTTGAGGAAACTTCATTTGAGAACCAAAGAATATCATGAACATTCATTATAATGAATGATATTCATTGGTTCTGATGGTTCTCAAATGAACCAACCCCTTGTATTTTTATCCCATATCCATCTTCATCTTCATGTAATTCATATGAATCATATCAGGAAATGGAGAGCTAAACAATTTTGCTCATACATACTCCAGTCCCAAAATTAGTTGCAATTTTCCCTTTTTGCGAAATTCCATCTATAACGACCTCTTTGCCCATCAACATTTATTGCAAAAAAATTGATAACTTCGATTTTGATTCACAAAATTCATCGTATTCTGTCTGACTCAAATATTGCATTTATTTTGGAACAACTGGAGTATATACAAGTTAGAATCCAATTAATTTGTTAGTAGATGGCTGATATATTACTTTTGTAAATTCAACTAATACTCCATGAATGTAACATTTAACTTGACACATAGTTTAATGTAAGTGTTTAATTAAAATCAAAAAACATAATATACCTCTTAATAGCACAAAATTGAGAAAAGGACTACATACAATAAATTTCACAAATATCATATGATTGCTAACAATGTGTTAATTGTCATTGCTCTATTTTCCATGTCTTGTATTTTTCAAAACGAAGGGGTATTTAGGAGAATAACCTTGTTGGTTTTTTTGTGTTAGGAAGACCCATTCTTCTCTTTAATCGGTCAGAAAGTCGTGCATATATATATATATATATATATATATATATATATATAGGGTCAGGTTTAGGGGAAAACCTCAAAAAAACGGAAATGAGGAACACTCTAGTAGCCCTTCATCTGGACGGTATGCACTTGTGCATACAAGTAATTTGTAACATGTACACGTGCATATGCACAAGGGTATAATGCATACGTGCTTAAAAACCAAAAAACAACTTAATTTACTTGTATGCACAAGTGCATACCGTCCAAATCAAGAGCTATCAGGGTGTTCCTCAGTTTTCTCTTGAACCTCCCTATATATATATATATATATATATATATATATATATATATATATATATATAGCCACAGGTTCAAATGAGAAATGCTAAGTGTGAGAAATAGAGAAGTAATTCTAGCACTTCATCTGGTCAACATTTGCGGCTTTGATTGTGAAGCACCGGATATTTCCTCGCATGGTATTCAGAAGATAGAGGGGTAATGTCGTAACTTTTACAAATAGGCGGCTCCTAATACCTCTTGTCAGGATCGATTTCTTAACAAGAATAAAGTCTCAGAAACAATATCAAAGAAGTTGCGGAATAATACTTTGATATTCAATGTAACAGTAATCAAAACAGTATATGATTAATAACTTGCAAACTTGTATTAAAATCACAAGATTACACACACAACCTCAATCTTGAAGAACAAGCTCTTTCAAGACGAATTCTACTTCTCTAGAATTAGGATCTATGCCTTGAGGTTGATTCTCTCTTTAACAAAAACTTAGAATTAAATCTATATCTATAAACTATTCTGTCAAATCTATACATATACTGAACAAAAAGATAATTACAAAAAATAGAATATCTTCAGTATATCTTCCATGAATATCTTCAGAATATCCAGCTGTCATTCTTCTAATTCGAATCTTCATCTTATAAGCAGCACTAAGTGGTTGGCAGTATTAACTACTAAGCAGCACTAACCACTAGCAGCACTAACTAGCTAAGCAGTACTAACTTTGTTCAAGCAACACTAACTTTGACTAGCAGTATTAATTCTACTAGCAGTAGTAATACTCAGCAGTATTAACTATTGAAGTCCTCTAGCAGTAGTAATCTTGTACTAGCAGCATTAACCATACTTGGTAAATTCTTCAGTTCCCAACAAGTGTTCATATGTGAACCTGTGTGATTCACATATGAACCCGTTAGTTCACATGTGAACTGTTTAACGGATTTACATATGAACCCGTTAGTTCACATGTGAACTATTTAACTGATTCACATATGAACCTACGGGTTCATATGTGAATCACTTAATTAGTTCATATGAATCTTTTAATTAGTTCATATGATTCACATATGAACCTACGGGTTCATATGTGAATCAGTTAAAATATAGTTCATATGTGAATCACACAAGTTCCCATATGTGAATCAGTTAAAATATAGTTTATATGTGAATCACACAAGTTCCCATATGAACACTGTTGTCGCCTATTTGTAAAAGTTACGACACTACCCCTCTATATTCACATATTTATTACAACAATTATTCTTGACTGGTCAAAGCCGCAAATTTTGACTAGTCAAATCTAATCTTAACCATATGAATGGCTAGGATTACTTCTCTATTTCTTACACTTTGCATTTCTCATTTGAACTTCTCCCTCTCTCTCTCTCTCTCTCTCTCTCTATATATATATATATATATATATATATATATATAAACCATAACTGAGAAGTGCATTGTTAAGCCTGTATTGACTGCTCGTGTTATGCAGTTGATCAGAATCGAAGAAGAGCTAGGCGATCAAGCGAGTTATGTTGGTGATGACTGGAGGCAGTCATAATCTCTTTCCTTTTTTGGAAAAGAAAAAAGGATGACCAAAAGAACCTTTCTGAGGTATCATTTACCAATTTTTATTAGAAACATTCGAGGGTTTTGTATGGGTGAAAATATGGTGGATTTGTACTACAGATGAGAATGAATAACGTTTAAAAACCAACATTACCATTTCTGGCATTTTTGTTACAATAATTCCAAGGGAACACTTTCTATTTTTATTGTATGATTTATGAACATGTGAATATGCTTAGCTTAAGTAGTGTATGCTCAAATGGCTCTACTCGGCTTGGATCAATTTTTATTTATTTATCAAGCTTTCGAATGAGCCTAGTCACGCATTGGTGTTATGAGACTTGAAACGAGCTTTATTTTATGTTAAGATCGACTCATGCTCATTCGCATAGTTAACACCCTGTCAACAATCGTATCTAGACTCAGTGGCTGGCAGCCTCCTTCCTTACCACTCAGGGAGGGGTACCAAGTACCACCAGGCTAATGGCCATTTGGTTGGATATTTTTAGAAGATTTTCTATGGGCATCTGTCAAGATCCACAGGCCGCTAGAGATTGGCAAGGCTGGGCTTAACTGGTTCAAAGACGGCAGTCCATAAAAAGCATGAAACCGGTCCTTGGGCTAGAAAGCGGGTTCGATTCGTCTTTCAAGCATTGGCCCAGTCCAATTATGTTCTTTTCCTTTTAATTCCATTAAAAAAGATAACTACGTAGCCACCTGTACGAGACTGAGGAATCTAGAGATTTTATGGAAAGCGGACGCTAATGCAAGGAAAGGAGGTGTTGTTCGTCCACTTCTACTCCAACTGAGATACCCTTTTTTTTAGTTTCTAGGGTCTTATTTGTTTAATTAAATAACTACGATTAAAAAAATACCTTAATAAAAATATATAAAATTTAATCTAAAACTTAAAATTGTTCTCTTCATATTCGATCTTCAATCATTGTTTTTCAATTGTCAATTCTTCGTTTTTAACATATGCAGTTTTTTCTTCGATCTTTTTCAATTTATATAATTCTTGGTTTCCTTACCATTTTTTTATTTTGTCAATCTTTTGGAATATATGATGTTTAGAGTTGTGAATTGGTTTCGTTCTTCTTCAATTGTGTCTTTAATTTCATGAGGCTGTTTTCCACATATTAGACTAAAAAGGGTAGATTAGTCTATTTGTGTTATAGTTCGTTTTGTGGTTAGAAGTTTGTTCAAGTTCTATTAATCATCCGTATATCCAATGTATAGTTCCAAGAGTCGTGCATTGTAATTTAATCAATTGAAGAATCATCTTCTCCATTTCTTTGGTCTGATTATTATTCATCTTTCTCGTCTTCTACAATATGGCATCAGAGCAAAAACCTCCACTACGTTTTTCTTTCAATTTCAGTTTGATCTTTGTTCGATCAAATTAAACTCGCTCGATTCAATACTCTGATATGATTCTTCCAATTCGATCAGATCAAATTTCAATTTCATTTGCATTTCAATAAATCAATCCTCCATCTTCGGTTTCAATTCCTCCTGTTTCTAATGTGTTATAGGCAAAAGAAGTCCAGTTCATTATATCTGTTAGGAAGCCTAAGCCCATGAAGTTGTTTTGATATAAATAGTTTTCCTGTTTAATTTTCATTCGGATATTGAAAATAAAGTTGAGTTTCTCTCTGTGTTCTCTCTAATCTTCTTCGTATCTTCTTTTTCTTGATTTCTTTCCTTCTCTGTTCTCAAACTGTTTCCACCGTAACATTGGTATCAGAGCTAAACCCTAATTTTTTGAATTAGTTGTTCGTTTTTTCAACTTGGCTCCTGCTACGAGAAAAACTATCACCATGGAAGAAAACATCAGATCCCTAGAGCAAAGAATTGAAGGCCAAAATGAAAACATCACAAAGATGATGAAGGCTATTGAAGAGATGAGTAATAAACTGAAGGAATATGAAAAATTCAGATTAAACGATCCTCCAAGAAACGATCCTCCAAACGGGGCTCTCCGATATGTTCCTAAACTTGATATTCCTAAGTTTGATGGTTCTAATTCAATGATGTAGATAAAGAAGTGCAACAAGTACTTTAGTCTGTGTAAAATTCCTGAAGATCAGAAAGTGATTTGGCTTGTTTGAGTATGGTTGATAAGGCAGAAAGTTGGATGTCTAGTAACATAGCTATCAAGAAGAATGTCGATTGGACGGAATTCATCATTGATTTGTCTGCAAGATTTAAAGATGATGTTAGGTTAACTGTTGTTGAGAAGTTTAACAAGTTGCAATAAACAAGTTCTTTAGAATCTTGTGTTGATGATTTTGAGAATATTAGATCGATTATGCTTCAACAGAACATGTGCTGCCTGATTCTTATTTTATTCATAGTTTTGTGGGTGGATTGAAATCAAGATTGAAGTCCTTTGTTAGAGCCTTTAAGCCTTCAACCTTGGATGAAGCAATGAAGTACGCTAGACTTCAAGGAGAGTCCCTTGAAGCTTCTCACACATGCTATAATCTTGAGTCTTCTTTGGCCAAAAATTCAGATCCAATATCTAAGCCTCCTACTCCTTCTGCCTTCAAGTTAAATTCTGTAAAGAAAACTTTAACTGCTGCTGAAAGAAGGGAAAAGCAAATGAAGAGTCTATGTTACTTTTGTGATCAGTCGTACGAAAAGGGGCATAAGTGTGGGTTGAAACAAACGCAACTGTTTCAATTGAGATTTCAGGCATAGATGAGGACGAAGAGGAAAAACTTGAATGTAAGGATCAATGTCTTGAGCTTGTTAATATAGAGCTTTCTGTATCGATGGACTCTTTAAGTGGAAACCATAATGTTACGGTGGAAACGATTTGAGAACAGAGAACCATTTTGGTCCGGAGGTAAGGTATAACCAGTTACACCAAAAGATGGAGTCAATACACCCATAACCACACTTGTAACCCAAGTTAATTCGCGAGGCTTTTTAAATCCACCGGTGAGATATACACGAAATATATGTAGGATTATCATTAGGACCATCGAAAGAAATCAAGAAAAAGAAGATAGGAAGAAGAAGATTAGAGAGAACACAGAGAGAAACTCAGCTTTATTTCCAATATCCGAATGAAAATTACACAGGAAAACTATTTATACTTGATGGGCTTGGGCTTCCTAACAGATTCTAGCAGATATAATGAACTGGACTTCTTTTGCCTGTAACATTCTTTCCCCCCTTAACAAGAATCTTGACCTCAAGATTGTACTACACAACTTAGAACACAAATCATGAACATTGAACCTTAGCTTTCCTTAACCAACTCCCTTTAGCACACAATGACAAGTTCCCACATCAAACTCAATAGTAAGTTTTTTGAAATCCCAGGTTATAGTCCCCAAATTACTGAGCCATTCAACCCCTAGGACCATGTTATAATTTCCCAATGGAATCAAAACATGTCTGACTTGAACTTCAAGTCCTTTAGCCTCTAAGCAAAGTTCTTACAAACAAACTGACACAAAATATTAGCACTATTTGCTACTGTTACTTCTTAACGAGGAATGAAATCCAAGTGCAAACCCAACCTTGTAGCCAAACCCAAATCCAAGAAATTATGAGTACTGCCCGAATGCTTATCGTCAAAATAACCGGTCACCCTCATTGTATGAATTTTATGGTTTCCACTTAAAGCGTCCATCGATACCGAAAGCTCTATATTAACAAGCTCCTATTGTTCCTCTTGTCTTACTGCTTCATCTGACATAAATCCGTTATTCTTACACCACTCAGACAACACTTGGCTTGGCGTTGGTATCACAACAATTAATAAGTGATAATTATTCTTCATGGAGCGGGTCAACGATGATAGCACTTTATGTGAAGAACAAAGTGAGATTCATTGTTGGATGAGATCAGACGAAGCTCGATGCTTGGGTTCGAAACAACAATATGGTTATTTCATGGCTTCTCAATATTGTATCAAAGGAGATTTCGACAAGCATCATGTGCGTCGAAACAGTCTCAGGAATGTTGGATGAATTGAAAGAGCGGTTTTCACAGGGAAATGGACCAAGAATATACCAGAGCCATCAACCTTCTCATCTCAAGGATTTTCATTGTAATGTTGCTCACTCTTGCAACATTCATCAGCCTCAATATCCAATAGAAAGTGTGATATCTTATGATTGCATATCACCTTCAATTAAGGCTTTTTCAGTTGCCATTTCGTGATATGTTGAACCTTGGTCATACGCTGAAGTGGTTCAATATAAGGATTGGGTTCAAGCTACAGAACAAGAGTTAGACACCATAAAGGTTAACAACACATGGTCTATTGTTCTGGTACCGGCAGGGAAGAATGTTGTTGGATGTCGTTGGATGTAAAAGTTGAAGCTTAAAGCCGATGGTATAGTAGAAGGCACAAAGCCAGGCTTGTGGCCGTGGGCTTCATACAACAAGAGGCGATTGATTATTTGGATATATATATATATATATATATATATATTCCTCTGTGGCCAAACCCAACAATTGATGCTTGCTTTAGCAACAATTCACAAATGGCAGTTGATCCAATTGGTTTTGTTAAGTCATAATTGTATTCAAGATTAAAAGGAGGGTCAAAAGTGTAAAGTGTGAGTGTTTGTTTGTTAAATGCCTTGTAAGTCAAAGTAGTTGACTTTAACAATAGATTGAGTTGTAAGGTCATGTTGACCATATAAATAGTTGAGTCAATGTAAATTTTCGTAAGACAAGAGATAACAGATTGAGAGAGCTTACAGAAAGAACACGCATAGAGAGAGCTCACTGTGAGAAATAGGTATATGAGTTTATAAGATCATTGTAATCGTTGTATTATCAATACAAGATGATTTCTACATGTTTGATGAGTGATATATAGCTTGGATCTGGAACATTCAATTGGTATCAGAGCAGATTCTGATCAAATCAATCAAAAATGAAGAACTCGCACCTGGTTACTGTGTTGTGATCGATTTCACTGTTTTTGATTGTTATTGTTTGATTTCTTGGTAGTACAGTGATCGCTTGATGTAATAGACAATTCTTGTTTAGATCAATTACACAATTGTACTGTAATTTTGGTTCAATTTCTCAATTTTTGTGTTTTTCGAGTTTTTGAGTTTGACGCACTGTATTTCTATCAAGATGTATGTTTGAGTTGATTTTGTTGAAATTCATTGTTTGTAATCTGTTCTACGTGTAAAAGTGATCAAATTGGTGCATTTTCAGAAGCAATTATGGAGATTTGATTGGATTTCAGTTTGATTTTAGTATTTTTGAGCCAAACCACAAAGAACACGCAAGATCTAGAAAATTTGCATGATTATGGAAGGAATTCACATGATTCTTAGTTTTGAAAAGGCTAAGTAAGGATTTCGCATCAGGATATATACGAAAAGGAAATATTTCTCATCAGATTTGTACAAGTAGTAAGGAATTCACACAGTGTATCATACGAAAAGTGATGTTCGAAGAATCTAATGACATAATTCGCATCGTGAAGGAAGCGAAAAGTGGGAATTCGCATCCCATTTATATGAATTCTAAAGATTTCGCATATAGAAGCTTGAAAATTTTCTAAGTATACAACATGCATCGATACATGAAGTTTGAAGTGTTGATTTTGGCTAAGTATAGAATTCGTATAAGATCATTGTGCGAAAAGTTCAAGGTTTGAAAAAGTTCAAGTAAAAAATTCGCATCTCGAGGTTGGCGAAAAGCTGGAATCCACATCCAATATTGTGCGAAAAGTTTGGATTCGCATACAGAGGTGTACGAAAAGTTACTTCTCGCATCCCGTATCGTGCAAAAAGTTGAGAAGTTTGTTATTTGGCGTGCGAATTTCTATCCTTGTGCGAATAGAAGGATATTTGGCGTGCGAAATTCAGTTGGTGTATTTGGTGTGCAAATTTGTGTGTCCCACAATCAATGTTTGTCAAGATGATATCAACAAATCTCAATCAATTTCCATTTTCATTCAATCAAGAAAACGATTACACAGTTCTCTCAAACTTTCTCTCTCTACAAGATACGCGTACAATGCTCTCACTTACAAACTCTCACAACACTCTAATCTAGTCATATCCCTATTTGACACAAAACACTTATACCAAAACATACACAAACAATGCTTTGACTTTGACTTTATTACAAAAAACTTTGACTTTAACATGAGAGTTGACTTGAGCTTTGACTTGCTTTGACTTCAACTTTACTGATCTTGTATCCAACATATTTATGCCCTAACATTCTCCCCCTTTGTATCAAGATCATCTTCAAATACCCTCTTTGATTAGTCTTTAGCACATTTATCTCCCCCTTGTAGATTTCTTTCAGTAAAGATCATCTTCAGAAAGATAAACATTGAAGCACAAAATTACAATCTCCTCTTTTTCATAATCATTCTTCAACCATTCTGTAATCTCTCCAAGGTCTTTGTATAACATGTTTTGCAATCAGCTTTAACAATCTCCCCCAAAGGTTGTAGAAACCTCTTTCAGACTTCAGAAAGAAATTATCTTCAGATTCAGCTCGGGTTGCTTCAACAAATTATCTTCAAAGAAATTTTCTGTGAATTCTGCTTGCATTTTTGAAATCTCTGAACTTTCTCTTTCAAACTTGTACAATCTTTAGCATAGCTTGCAATCTTTGACATAAACTTGCAATGAACTTTCTTCAAATCATCTTTCATGAAATGATTTCTCTTTTAAAATTCCCATATTCCTTTAACTTCTCCCATAACTGTTATCAAACTTTTCTTCAGCAAACATTTCTTGAACAAATCCTCTCCCATAACAGATATAAACTCTTCTTCATCAAACATTTCTTGAGAAAAAATTCTCCCCCTTTTTGATGAAATTGGCATTGAAATCATCAAAACCTTCACAAGAAATGTCATGAACGTCATCTGACCACTGATCTTGTACAAGAGCCTTTGACCATCTATCGATCCAAAAAGATATTCATCCGAATCTTTGCAAATTCAGACAAACTAGAATGTAACACCTGAATCAACAAATGAATCAGTTAAAAATGCCTATCAGCAACACGAAGTCACTGTGTGTAACGAATACACATTGGAAAGGAGCTTTTTGATGTTCACTCCCCCAGGTCTTCCATTCAATCATTGAATAACACAAGTTTATTCTATGAACGTTTTGACAGAAAAACGAATTTCCTGTGTGTTCGTGCTTGTGTATGAAAAAATTAAGCACATGATGATTGCTTTTGTTAGGCTCAAAATTGTGTAAACCATTGAGACAACAATAGTAATACACGGACTCAATTGTGCATGATCGAAGTGCGAAAGTGGGGCATACTTCCTTCTGTTTCAATATCCAGATTTTCCAAATGAAAACAAGATAGATTATATGTTGCATCCCCAAGAAAAAATTGAAACATTTTTATGTTAAGGAAGAAATGAGTAGCAGGTAGGGTTTAAACAAGAGTTAGCATGGGCTAGTTGCTTTTTTCAATGATGTTCACCAAAGAAATGTGAAACAATCAGTAATGTGGTTGCCTGACTCAGAAAAAGTTGGTGCAGAGTTTGATATTCTCTTACTCTGATCTCACACCCTCTTTCTTTTTAACATTTAAGCTCGCTGCTAACCAAACTCTCTTTTAGATTTTACCTCATCACACATACCCACACTCAGTTAATTTGACTCCTCGCCTCTCGATCACTCAAGGATTAACTTCTTGGGTAGGAAACACTGATTAATGTGAATCCATAGAAGTTCAATTAAGTCCTCACACAATGAACCCATGTAGTCCTAAAGGTACAATGTTACTCAACTGATTTAACATTGCAGTTAAAGCACAAAATACATGTCAGATGTCTGTATGCTCATAAAGATAATCATGAAGTTTTGAGCATTTTAAACATTGAAGATATTTCAAAAACAAGTATATTGAATGAATGAAATGAGTACAAGAAACTTTCTTGAAAATCTGACACTGTATGAAAGATCAAATATGAATGATTTAACAATCAAGGCTTAGGTCATGAAAAATTAGAATTTGTCTATACGGATCAAAATATAGACATTCTTGAAAGAAACGTTTTGAATGAAATCACGCTCAACAAACATTGAAGATCAAACGGGGTGTCTTACCATCAAAAATATGTTTCAATATGAGACATGGTAAGAACATTTCCAACAGAATATTAAACCGGTGTGTGTAAATACTTGACAGTATATGGAAAAGATAATACATAATTATTTATCTTTGGAAACACACGGTTTGTTTAACATTGAAGCTCATGAAAATAATGAAAACATTTAAAATCAAACTTCTAAATTCATGAAATCATTTTAAGAATCAGAAGTGGTTTGAACATTTTAAGAAAATGTTTTCATATCTGAAAGTCGTCCTTCTTTCAGACATGTATGAGATTAAGTTTAGAATGAATCTTACGCTCAACTTAAATCTCATGAAGTCAGCTCAAAAGTCATATAAGATGTGATCGTTTAAGCTTCCTCTCAAATTCTGCATTCAGTCAAAAATCATCAAAGTACAAAGTTTTATTCACAAAATTTATTGAAAAGTAAATGACATAAAGCAATAAAACGTGTTAAGAACGAGTTCTGATCAGATGTAATCAGAAATCATAGTCCGTACTCAACTCCCCCTGAAATTATGCATCATAAAATGTGTTAGTACACAATATATGCAAAATTCTCGAACTCCCCTAAAATGAAGATCATCTAAGCATTGTGTCACACTCCCCCTGAAATCATGAACAAAGTTAAGTGCATATATTCTTCAGAATAAAGATAAAGAAATGAAGAAAAATAACAAGACTAAACTTTATTAGGTAACAACAGATTAAGTCTTGATATTTAGCATACCAAGTTTTGAAATAAATCAACAAGCTGATAATCTGTGTTTACAAAGTAAAGTTCAATTGTACTTTTTCGACATTATCTTTTATAAAATGATATCTCACGTCTATGTGCTTGGTTTTAGTATATTGAACAGGGTTAGCAGATATTGCAATAGCGCTCTTTGAATCGCAGTAGATCGGGATTTTGTCATATTTGAAGCCATAATCTCGAAGTTGTGTCCGCATCCACAACACTTGAGAACAGCAGCTAGCCCCAGCTACGTATTATGCCTCGGCTGTTGAAGTAGATACACAAAGTTGTTTCTTTGAATCCCAACTCACGAGTTTATCGCCAAGAAATTGTATGTGTCCCGACGTACTCTTCCTGTCAAGCATACAACCTGCATGATCTGCATCTGAATATGTTGTGAGCTCAAAACCTGTATCCTTAGGATACCACAGACCAAGATCTGCAGTGCCCTTCATATATCTAAAAATACGCTTGACTACAGACAAATGGGATTCTTTAGGTAAAGCCTGATATCTTGCACATAAGCATGTAGAAAAAATTATATCTGGCCTACTAGATGTCAAGTACATTAAGAAACCAATCATACCTCTATAGGTTCTAACATCGACAACTTTTCCAGAAGGATCTGCTACAATCTTAGTTCCCGGTGCCATCAGGGTTCCAATAGGAGTACAATTTTCCATTTTAAATTTTCTGAGAATATCGAAAATGTACTTTGCTTGATTAAAGAAAATCCCCATAGAAAATTGTTTGGCTTGTAATCCGAGAAAGAAATTCATCTCTCCCATCATACTCATATGAAATCTTGACACCATGAGATTAGAGAAATTCTTACAGTACTTGGCATTAGTTGAGTCAAATATGATATCATCTACATATATCTAGATTAAAATAATATCGACTTTTTTCATTTTAATAAAAAGAGTAGTATCGATTTTACCTTTTGAGAAGCCCGACTTGACTAAAAATTTGGATAAAACTTCATACCAGACGCGAGGGGCTTGCTTCAGACCATAAAGAGCTTTGTCCATAATGTATACATGATTTGGTTTCTCTGGATTGACAAAACCTTCAGGCTGAGAGACGTAGACTTCCTTCTTTAAGATGCCGTTTAGAAAGGCAGTCTTCACGTCCATTTGGTAGACGGTGAAGTTCTTGTGTGCGGCATAAGCTAGAACATGCAGATTGCTTCTATGGACGCAACTGGAGCATAAGTCTCGTCATAATCTATTCCTTCCTCTTGCCTATATCCTTTAGCCACAAGTCTTGCTTTTTTTTCTGATTACGATACCATCTTCATCTTTCTTGTTCTTAAACACCCATTTCGTGCCGATTATGGCTTTTCCTTCAGGTTTAGGCACTAGTCTCTAGACTTTAAGCGCTTCAAATTGATTCAGCTCTTCTTGTATCCCAGTCACCCAGTCTGAGTCAACTAGAGCTTCAGATACTCGTGTTGGCTCTATCTTGCTCAGGAATGAATCATGGATGCATTGGTTTAGTGTAGCAGACCTAGTTTGCACCGGTTTGGACGGATCTTAAATGATTTGATGTATTGGGTTCTCTTTGGTCCACTTATGTTCATGAGGGAGTGGATTATATGTAGATTGATCATGATGTTCATCTAAAAATCCACTATCTTCTTCATGTTGTTCAGTTGAAGTAGATGGTGCAGAAGCTTCAGTTGGTTGGACAATGGATGTCTGTTGATAAGACGTTGTAGTACATCCAATTGATTCAGTGACTTTTGGCTCTTCATTACCATGTACAACTTCAACTGATGGAGTAGGCGTTTGAATTGGAATTTCTTGCTGAACCGGGGAATTAGATTCAGTTGATATATCTGAAGTGGTTGGATGATTATTCCTCGAATCTTTTGATCTGTCAACCACAACATGTTTAGTCAGTCTAGTACCAAGAAATTCATCATAAAACAATTCAAACAGTAAATCTAAATCAGATAAATGAGATGTCGACGATGACGCTTTATCCGATTTATTATCACTAATCACAGGTTCTGGACTGATATGCCCAGAAGCTAATACTCCAGTAAGAACGGGTTCTAAACTGATTTGAACAGAAGCCATCTCTTCATCGAATGTGACATTAACGCTCTCGACTTCAATTCTAGACTTCTTCAGGTAAACTCTGTAAGCAACAGACGTTTGAGAGAATAGCCAATAAAAATGCCTTCGTCAGCTTTTGGACTGAACTTGTTCAAGTTCTCCTTGTCGTTCAGCACAAAACGCCTGCATCCAAAAATATGGAAGTGTTTAATGCTAGGTATTCTATTGTTTATTAAAGCGTATGACGTTTTACCAAACCGGCGGTGGATAATGGAGCGATTTTGCGTGTAGCAAGCAGTTGACACATCTTCAGCCCATAGAAATAGAGGTAGGTCTGATTGACTTAACATAGTTCGAGCGGCCTCGACTAGTGTTTTGTTTCGTCTTTCTACGAATCCATTCTGTTCAGGCGTTCTGGCAGCAGAAAACTGATGTGTTATCTCGATCGATTCGATATAATCGTCAACAATTCTGTTCTTAAATTATGTGCCATTGTCTGTTCGAAGAAACTTGACTGTCTTTTGCAGATTCACTTGAGTGTTCTTTAGAAATGTGATGATGACCTAGGGCGTCTCATCCTTTGATCTCAGAAATTTGACCCAAGTGTATCTCGAGTAATCGTCCACAATCACTAATACATATTTCTTGTCGTTGATGCTTTGAGTTCGCATTGGACCACATAGATCCATATGCAACAGTTCCAAGGAAGAACTTGTACTTGGCTTAGGCTTAGGCTTATGAGCGACTCTTTTCATCTTGCCCTTCTCACACGCTGCACAGAGATGTTCTTTGACGTATTTGATCTCTAGAAGTCCTTTCACTAAGTTTCCCGTAACCAGCTTGTTGATGTAACAAAAATTCAGGTGAGATAGCCTTCGATGCCATAACCAACTCTGCTGCATAAGAATGATATGAATAAACATGATATGATCCAAACCAAACATCAGAATATTGCCGAGACACAAAACCATTTCTACGATAAGTAGAAGATCTATTAGTAGACGAAGATAATTGGAACAATTGCTTTATTGAGTAACGCTTGTAGGAAGTTACAAGTTTTGGTTTTTGAAAAACAACATTACCAACTACTTCAGTTTTACTACTAGACACTCTATTACAAGAAATATAAGATGATGATTTTGCAGTCTCGACAATCTTCTTCTTTAGTCGCCATTATGATCTCACTCCAGACTTTTTCTTTATCACATCTGAAACATTTGAACTTTTAAAGTTAGAAAGGTGAGATTTGAAAGATTGCTTGTTCTTAGATTTACCAGTGGTTGTCCGTTTCTGTGAATGCCTAGTTTTCTTCTTCTTACCATTAACATTCTTGGTATTCACAGAAACTGGTTTATCAATTTTCGTTGATGTTTCACCTTTTTCAAACACACTGGGTAATCCAAAAGAATTGATAATAAACTGTGAATGATCAGGAAGTTTTGCATTGAAATCAAATTGAGCAACACACTCATCTAAATCACCATCAGAGTTTAAAAAATCAAACTCTTCATCAAATAGACTCTTAACATCATCAGATTTTGAAGCTTTGGAAGTTTTTGAAAAATCAGAATTGATAAACACAGTAGAAAACACAATTTGTTCTAGATCTGTCAAAATCCTTTCTTCTACCAGAGTATTCTCGAGTTCAGAAGTTTTACTTTCTAACACGAGTGGAGGAACATAAATTTTTCTTTCAACTGGTTTTGCCTCTAATTCCTCTGTAGAATAACTTTGGAAATAGTCGTTAGAAAGAAAATTTGACTTATCAGAACTGTAACTATAATTCAACTTCTCATATCTAAATGGAAGTTGCATTTTAGTTTTGTTCTTTCTTTTCTCTCTTTCCTTAGCTTCATCCTCTTTTAAAAGTTTAGTCCACTTAACTTTGAGTTCAGGATATTGTGGTGCCAGTTTTAAAATTCCAAAATCGTATAAGGCAGGCACTTTAGAAATACCTTTTTTGAGAAAGTGTGGATTCTCGTAACCAAGACCCCAACTCTCACTACTCTCTTTAGGTTTGTTCAGGTGAATGGTTCGCTTAGTTTGACCTAAAGTATAAAGTTTTTCTTCCAAAACATTCACTTTTTTAGTTAAAGATTTGTTTTCTTTCTTTAAAGATGAACATTTTTTCACAACTTCTTTGACTTCAAATTGACACAGTTCAGATAGTTCATTATGAATTATAGTCTTTTCTTTCGCACCGGTATCAATGTTTTTGTGTAAAGCATCAATCAATACGTTCTTCTCAGCAATGTCATTGCTAAGTTTCAGTATTGAACGGATTTTCTCTTTAATGATACATTTCTCGCGTTTAAGCTTAGACTCTAGTTCTTGGAGTTGAACCATCATGGATTGCATTTGATTAAGAAATCCGATTCAGACATATCACATACCTCTTCAGTATCTTCTTCATCAGAATCAGCTTCAGCTTCATTCTCATTCTTTCCCATAAAACACATGTGAGCCTTTTCTTCTTTCTCTTCATCCTCAGAATGATCAAGCCATTATTCATCTTCGGCCATAAGAGCTTTGCCAGACTCCTGTTGCTTGGCCAAAAGCATCTTATTCTTATAGTACTCGGAATTGCGGACCTTCGGTTTTCGACAATCCTTTGCAAAATGACCGAGTTTCCCGCATTTATAGCACTTCATTGGCTCGGGCTCTTTCTTCTCTTCAGTTCTATACCTCTTCTCTTCTGGTTTCTTCTCATCAAACCTTTTTCCTTCGACTCTTTCCTTGTGTTCGTAGTTTCTCGAACCCGAAGAGTATCGTTGACTGTTGGAACCAGGCTTCTTATAGAACTTCTTTTGGAAAGCTTTCGTTAATAGCAGCATAGCCTGTTTCAGATTCTCGCAGTCATCTGAGTCAGAATCCTCTTCACTTTCCATCTCATCGGATTCAGAAGCTATAACCTTCTTCTTTTTCTTTAGGCTCACAAATCTCTTCTCTTTCTTCCTTACTGTTAGTGTATTAATTGTATCCAAGATTTAATTGGGAAAGTCTTGTAAAAAACCTTTGTAATTGAATAGTCAAAGAAAGTCAATGTAAGTCAAATAGTGAAAAGTCAACATAAGTCTTAGTGTGTTTAAGTACTTGAGAGTTTGTAAGGATTCATATTCAAGTTACTTGAGAGTTTCATAGTTCATATAAATAGGGATATGTTTTGTTAATTTTGTAAGAGCTTTCATTGTAATATCAATATACATGTGATAATACATATTTACTTTCTCTCTCTAGAATAAACACTGTCAAATCTTGATTGAGAATGTTTGTTTGATTGCTTGATTGATTAGGAATACATTTTCAATTGGTATCAGAGCTATACCAAACAATTTCAGAAAGATTGAATCACATCAAAATGGATTAATTTTCTCAAAAATTTCAAGAACTTGAAAATCGATCACTGTTGAAATTTTTCTGAAAATTTGTATTGTGATTGTGAAAATGGTTCATATGATTCGTATTGTTTGATAAATTTGATCTTATTCATACTCTCTCTCATTTTATTTCTTGAATTACATGATTGAATTGAGATTTTGGATCAAATTCTTGAAAAATCAAGAACATGCAGATCGTATCATTCTTTTTCTTGATTGAATCGAATTCATAGTTGACAGCTGGTTTTTGAATGTAAAACTAGTTCCATTGGGTTCGATTATTGTTGTAGAAGCATTGTTGTTCACAAATTCACGAATCATTCACAAGAACAGATTCAATTTTTGAATATTCAGATCTTGTTGGCAAAAATTATCGAACACTGTATTGAAAAATGAGCACTGTAATTTTCTGTTTTAGCTAGTTTAGATTGATAGAAAAGTGTTTAAAAATGTTTTTCGATCATTGATTTGCAGGTTTTGAGAATCAATTTTTTCAAGATTGAACTGATTTGGATCGATATGAGAATTCACACAACTCGCGAGTTCATGAAGAACACGCAAACCATTGGTTGAAATTGATTCTTTGATTTGCGAGTTTCAAAGAACACTCAAGGCATTGGATCGAATTTCTACTTCAATCTGCGAGTTTGGTTTCAATTGAAGCTCCAATTGATTTGCAGTTTCGAGTTTTTGGTCACACAGCCTGCGAGTTCTACAAAACACGCAAACAACCATCTGTGTTTCATCACAACACGCAAGTCTCCATCTTCACGTTTCAAGCAGATTTAATTTGTGCATTTCAATTTCATTCAATCTGCGCGTTTTAGGGCAATTCGATTTGCGCGTTTCAACCTAATTCGGTTTGCGCGTTTCATCTCATTTGATTTGCGCGTTTAAATCTCAATTGATTTGCGCGTTCTAAACCCAATTGATTTGCGCGTTTAATTACAACCTTCTGCTAGTTCAAATTGATTGCAGTGATTTTCAATTCCAATTGACCTACGTTGTTCAATTTCACTTGACTTACGATTTCAGATTCAATCTGCAAGTTCCAATTTTATGCTCCAATTGATGCAATTTGCGATTTTCAGCCCTATTGATCTGCAGGTTTCATGATTTGGTTTGCGAGATTCAATGATAACAAGTCAAGAGGTCTGCGATTTCTGAAATCACTCAAACCTCAGTTCGATTGATCTGTGGAACACAGAACACAATTTCAAGCTTATGCAAGTTCCAAATTAATTGCAGAACACAAAACTCAATTTCAAGTAATCTGTGATTTTTGATTTCAAGCATCTTGCGAGTTTGAATTTTCAAGTGATTTGTGAGTTTCAAGCTGAAGTAATTTGCGAGTTCAAAAAACTCTCAAATCAAAGCTTGCGAGTTCTAGTCTTGCTAACTCATTCAGTCTGCGAGTTTTAAGCTCATTTAGTCTGCAAGCTTATGTTCACTTAGTTTGCAAGTTCTAAAATTTCACACTCATTTGTTTTGCAAATTCTAGGAGTTTCAAATACATTTATCTGCAGGTTTTCAATTCATATGATCTGCAAGTTCTAGTCATCTGAAAGTTCCAGTGCTTTGAGAGTTTCAGAGACAGAAATTTTTTCAGAGATAGAAAATTTTCTGAGTTTTTTTGTGATCTAACTTTGACTTCCAGTCAACTGTTCTGAATTGTTTGAGAACGATTATTCATATCAAGCTAATCTGTCAAGATGCCTACTGTTGATGATAAGGGAAATACTATATTGTCAGCAAGAGATATGGCAGTCTTATACATTCCCGAGATACCGAAAATAGAAGCTGAACGAGATCAACTAAAAAATCAGAATTCAGTGCTTCTAAAACAGATTCAGGAGTTGAAATTTAATTTGTCAAACTCTGATAAAACTTATGACTGTATAAAGTGTATTAATACTGTTAAATCTGATTATGCAGGTATCAACAATGCAAGAGAGACAGAAATTAAAGAAAAAGAGAAAGAGATTAAAGATAGAGAGAAAATGATGGCAATAAAAGAAAATATCATTCAGTCTCTTGATAAAGTAATCAAGCTCAAGGAGTCTTATGTTACAAATCTTCGAAGCCAACTGAAGACAACTGAACTAAAATCTTCAGATTTGCAAGCTGAATCAGTTGAACTTCAAAACAAGTTTAAGACTTTCGAAGAGAAGATATATGCCTTGAAAATACAGAATGCTGAACTGTCAAAAAACATCCAAGCAGATAAAGAAAAATCAAAACTGGAGACATACTCAATTCAACAGATATCTGAATTTTCGAAGAGAACTTTACAAGAGAAAAAGGATTTGGAGCTGAGATGTTCAAAACTTTCTAAGCAAGTGTCGGAATTTGAAAAGATAGTAATAACTGAAAGAGACACTTTTGCGAAAGAAAAACAAGTTCTTGAAACTAAAATTACTGAATTTCCCAAACATATTTCTACTTTACAAGACTTGCTTGAAAAAGAAAGACAGATTTTCAAAGAAAAGAAGCAGTCTTATGAGCTTGAAAAGAGAAATGCTGAAAAGAGAAATACTGGGATTTTCAAAGATATTTCTGAGAAAAACAAGAACTTGGAAAAAGATTTTGAACAAGAACGTTTACATTTTGAATCTGAAATATCAAAGCTCATATCCAAAATAACTGTTCTATCATCAGATTTCCAAAATGAAAAGAAGGCTAAATCTGATTTGAAACAAAAGTTTGACACACTGATCTCTGAAAGAAACATTCTTTCCAAAAAGATAAAAGACTTGGAAGCTGCAAACAGTGAAATGTCGGAAAAGATTTCAGCTGATGTGATTAGTAAATCACCTGTTGATAATTCAATAAAATCAGTCTGTTCTTTCAAAACAACTTCAAGTTCTATACATGAAAATGTTTTCAAAAAGAATTGTGTCCAATCTAAAATTGTCAACTCAAATCAGATCCGACCATCAAATCAATTTTATGATAAATCTGTTGATAGTCCAGCAAGCTTCTATGTTAAAACTCTTGGAAAGAATTCTAATTGCTTCTAATGTTTTTCAAAAGAAAAGCGGGCCCAAATTTAAATGGGTGCCAAAATCTTGTGCTGACACTGTAGGACCCAGATTTAAATGGGTACCTAAATCTATTGTTCCCTGATTTCTAATGTGCAGACCCGTCATATGTGGTGCTTGGATTCTGGTTGCTCCAAGCATATGACCGGGCAGAAAGATATTTTATCTAATTATACAGAGAAATATTGTGGGACAGTTAGATTCGGCAACGACCAGTTCTCACCAATTCTAGGTTATGGTGATGTAATTCATGACAATGTGACGATTACGAAGGTGAGCTATGTTGAAGGATTAGGGCATAACCTGTTCAACATTGTCCAGTTCTGCGACAAAGATCTAGAGGTGAATTTCAAGGCCAAGAGATGTTCTGTGCATACTAAAGATGGTATGGAACTCTTGGCACGAGAAAGTCTAACCTTTACACAATTAATCTGTCAAAAGTCCAGACTGACAATGAGGTTTGTCTACTTTCAAAAGCCTCGCTGCAACAAAGTTGGTTATGGCACCGAAGGCTTTCTCACCTGACTTTTCGTTGTATCAACAAACTGGTAACGGGCAAATAGGTAAAAGGACTTCCTGAGCTAAAAATTTGTCAAAGAACATCTGTGTGCAGCTTGTGAAAAGGGTAAAATGAAGAGGGTCGCACATAAGCCGAAACCCGAACCGAGTACAAGCTCTCCACTAGAATTGCTTCACATGGATCTTTGTGGTCCGAGGAGAACGCAAAGCATGGGAGGGAAGAAATATGTGTTAGTAAAAGTGGATGATTTTTCACATTACACATGGGTAAAGTTTCTAAGAACAAAAAATGAGATGCCCGAAGTACTCATCAACTTTTTGAAGACTACCCAAGTGAACTTGCAGAAGACAATTAAGCTTCTTAGGACATTTAATGGCACAGAATTTAAAAACAAGACTGCAGAAGAGTATCTCGAATCGGTCGGGATAACTCACCAATATTCTACTGCTAGGACACCAGAACATAATGGAGTAGTATAAATACGCAACCGAACGCTAGTCGAGGCCGCTCACACTATGCTCAGCCAGTCGGATCTACCTCTGTTTTTGTGGGCAGAAGTTGTCTCAACTGCATGTTATACGCAAAATCGATCTATTATTCACAGATGGCTTGGAAAAACTCCTTATGCATTAATTAATAATCGTACATCTAGCATTAAAAATTTCATATTTTTGGTTGCAGGTGTTTTGTGCTAAACGATAGAGAGAGCTTGAATAAATTTGAACTGAAGGCTGGTGAAGGAATCTTCATTGGTTACTCCCAGACATCTGTTGCATACATAATTTATCTGAAGGAGTCAAAGACAGTAATTGAGAGCGTTAATGTAACATTTGACGAGGTGATGACTTCTGAATCAGTTCAGAACCCGTAATTACTGGAATTTTTGCTTCTGGGCAGATCAGTCCAGAACCTGTACCTACTGCTACTAAATCAGATGAAGCGTCATCATCAAATTCTCATTTATCTGATTTAGATTTGTTATTTGAACTATTTTATGATGAATTTCTTGGATCTAAAGTGACTAAACCTGTTATGGTTGACAGGATGGATGATTCAATGCATGATCATGTGAACGTTAACGAAGAGACAGAAGTTGTTGCATCAGTTGGTTGTACTGTAATGACAAATCAACAGTCAGAAATTGTTGTTCCAACTGAAGCTTCTGTACAAGAAACTTCAACTGTACCCCCATCAATTCCTGAGCAAACTGATGAAGCTGATAGTGGATATCTAGATGATAATCATGATCAATCTACATCAAATCTATTTCCTCATGAGCATAAGTGGACCAAAGAGCACTTGATAAGCCAGATAATTGGAGTTTCATCAAAACCGGTGCAAATTAGGTCTGCTACATTGAACATGTGTATGCATGATTCCTTTCTGAGCAAGATAGAGCCTACTCGAGTATTTGAAGCTCTAGCTGACTCGGATTGGGTGACTGCAATGCAAGAGGAGTTGAACCAGTTCGAAGCCTTAAAGGTCTGGAGACTTGTGCCAAAACCGGAAGGAAAAACTATAATCGACATAAAATGGGTATTCAAGAATAAAAAGGACGAAGATGGTATTGTAATTAGAAACAAAGCATGACATGTCGCAAAAGGCTACCGGCAAGAGGAAGGAATCGATTATGACGAGACTTATGCTCCAGTAGCGCGCATTGAAGCAATAAGGATGTTTCTTGCTTATGTTGCTCATAAAAACTTCACCGTCTACCAGATGGACATGAAGACTTCCTTTCTGAACTGCTTTTTAAAGGAGGAAGTCTATGTCTCACATCCTGAAGGCTTTGTCAATCAAGAGAAACCGAATCATGTCTACATTCTCGACAAAGCACTTTACGGTCTAAAACAAGCACCTCGAGCCTGGTACGAAGTTTTATCAAAGTTTTTAGTCAAGTCGGGCTTCACAAAAGGTAAAATCGATACCACTTTGTTTATTAAAAAGGAAAAAACCGATATCATTCTTATTCAAATATATATGGATGGTATTATATTTGGCTCAACTAATCCTAAATATTGTAAGAACTTTTCTAACCTTATGGTATCACGTTTTCAGATGAGTATGATGGAAGAGATGAATTTCTTTCTCGGATTACAAGTCAAGCAATTTTCAACGGGGATTTTTATAAATCAATCCAAGTACATTTTCGATATTCTTCGTAAATTCAAAATGGAAAATTATATAACAATTGGAACCCCGATGGCACCGGGAACTAAGATCGGCATGGATCCTTCGGGAAAACCTGTTGATGTTAGAATCTATAGAGGGATGATCGGTTCTTTGATGTATTTAACTTCTAGTATGCCAGATATAATGTTCTCTACATGTTTATGTGCTCGATATCAGGCTAATCCAAAAGAATCCCATTTGTCCTCAGTCAAACGGATCTTTAGATATCTGAAGGGGACTGCAGATCTTGGTATGTGGTATCCTAAAGATACTGGTTTTGAATTAACAGCTTACTCAGATGCAGATCATGCAGGCTGTATGTTAGACAGGAAAAGTACATCAGGTCATATACAGTTTCTTGGAGATAAACTCGTTAGTTGGGCATCAAAGAAACAACTGTGTGTTTCCACATCAACGGCTGAGGCAGAGTATGTTGCTGCTGCAAGCTGCTACTCTCAAGTCTTGTGGATGAGAACACAACTGCGAGATTATGGCTTCAAATTTGACAAGATCCCGATATACTGTGACTCTAAGAGCGTCATTGCAATATCTACAAATCCTGTACAGCATACAAAGACCAAACACATACACGTACGATATCATTTTATCAAAGATAATATGGAAAAATGTACAATAGAACTTTATTTTGTAAACACTGATTATCAGCTTGCTGATTTGTTTACCAAGCCTCTCGATGAAAAGAGATTTAATTTTCTTATTTCGAAACTTGGTATGCTAAATCTCAAGACATAATCTGTGATTACCTATTAAAGTTTTTGTTTTTTCTTCATTTCTTTATCTTTAATCTGAAAGATAGCTGCACTTTAAGGTATGTTCATGATTTCAGGGGGAGTGAGAGAAGATGAAAAGATGATCTACATTCATTTGAGGGGGAATTTGAATGTTTTTTCATTGATAAATTTTTCTGATGCATGAATGCAGGGGGAGTATGAATAAGGAGTAAGGAATATGATTTATGATTACTTCAGATCAGAAATCGTACTATCAAAGTTTTACTGCTTTATGTCATTTATATTTCAATAAAGTTTTTGTGAATAAACTTTGCACTTTGACGACTTGTGACTGTTTGCAGATTTGAGAGGAAGCTTAAATGTTCATATCTTTTATGACTTAGAGCTGACTTTATGAGAATTAAGATTGAGTGAAAAAGGTTTATTTCTAATCTTAATCTCATAAGTATCTGAAAGAAGGACAACTTTCAGGTATGAAAACATGTTCTTAAACGTTCAAACCACTTCTGATTCTTAAAATGTTTCATTAATAAAGAAGTGTGTTTTTAAATGTTTTCATTTTTACTTGTGCTTACATGTTTAAAAAACCGTGTGTTTCCAAAGATAAATACTTGTGTATTATCTTTTCCATATACTGTCAAGTATTCACACACACCGGTTTAATTTTTGTTGAAAATGTTCTTACCATGTCTCTAAAGTGAAACAAATTTTTCGATGTTAAGACACCCAGATTGAACTTCACAAGAATTTGAGCATTGATTTCATTTCGAAACGTTATTTCAAGACTTGTCTATATTTTGGTTCATATAGACAACATCCAGTTTTTGCTGACCTATGCCTTCATCGATAAATCATTCTATTTGATCTTTATCATACAATGTCAGATTTTAAAACAAGTTTCTTGTATTCATTTCATTCATTCAATATACTTGTTTTGAAAACTCTTAAATGTTTAAAAATGCTCAAATATCCATGATTATTGTTATGAGCATACAGACATCTAACGTGTATAGTTTGTGCTTTAATCGTCAAATTAAATCGGTTGAGTAACATATACTTATAGGTTTTCATGGGTTTATTTTGTGAGGACTTAATTGAAACTTCTATGGATTCACGTTAACCAGTGTTTCCTACCCAAGAAGTTAATCCTTGAGTGATCGATTGTGTGAAGAGTCAAATACTGAGTGTGGGTTAAGTGATGAGGTAAAATGGAAAAGAGAGTTTGGTTAGAAGTGAGCTCAATGATTAAAAGACAGAGGGTGTGATAACAGAGTTAAAGAATATTCAACTTTGCACCAACTACTTTCTGAGCCGGGCAACTACATTTCTAGTGTTTCACAATTCTTCGTGAACATTATTGAAACAGGCAACTAGCCCATGCCAACTCTTGATAACAACCCCACCAGCTACTCATTTTCTTCTTAACAAGAAAATGTTTCATATTTCAAGGGGATGCAACACATAATCTATCTGATTTTCAATTTGAAAATCTGGATATTAAAAAAGAAGGAAGTCTGCTCCACCTTCGCACTTCGATCATGCAAAATAGAGTCTGTGTTTAATTATTGTTGTCTCAGTGGTTTACATAATTTTGAGCCTTATATAAGCGATCATCATGTGCTTAATTCTTTCTAACATTTTCACAAACACACAAGGAAATTTGTTTTTCTTGTCTTAACGTTCATAAAAATTCCTTTATGGTGTTTCGATGATTGAATGGAAGACCTGGGGGGGTGAACATAACAAAAACTCATTTCCAATGTGTATTCGTTACACAAAGTGACTTTGTGTTACTAACAGGAATTATAACTGATTCAGGTGTTGATTCAGGTGTTACATTCCTAATTTGTCTGAATTTGCAAAGATTCGGATAAATATCTTTTTGGATTGGCAAAGAATCAGAGGCTCAGTATGAAAGATCAATGGTCAGTTAAGATTATCAAAGACATTTCCTGTTGAAACTTTTGATGATTTTAGTGCTCTAATCATCAAAAAGGGGGAGAAGCTAAAGTTTATGAAATGTCTGGAAATAAAAGTTTGTTTCAGATATGTGGAGAAGATCAAGTAATGTTTGTGAAGTGATAAAAAAAATTGTTGGATGACAAAGAAAAGTTGGAGCTTAAACGAGAAAGTTTATGTCAAGACAGTTGATTTGAAGAAAGTTGTTAAAAACTGGAATGAAAAGTTCAAAGAGTTAAAAAGACGAGCTAATTTTCTTGAAATTTTCTTTGAAGATAATCTGCTAAAGCAAACCGAGCCAAATTCTGAAGATAATTTCTTTCCAAATGTCTGAAAGAATTTTATACCATCTTTGGGGGAGAATGCTATTTCTTTTGGAGACAGGCTTTGGATAAGAGAAAGTTTATCAAGTGGAGATTGTTCAAAATTGAGCTTAAAAAGAGAAGATTGAATTGCAAAATCTTTTAGAGATGATCTTGATCCAAAGGGGGAGATTGTTAGTGCACAGGTTTGTTGGATGCAAGATCATAATATCTGAAGCTGAAAGTCAAAGAAAGTCAAAGCTTAAAAGTCAACTTTCAAGCAAAGTCAAAGTCAATTGTAATAATCTCAAAGTCAAAGTCTTGTGTTTGTTCTTGTTTGTAAGCATGTGTTTGTTTTGTTTAATAGATAGATGGTTAGTCTTTGTGTTGAAGAATCACTTGTAACAAGAAAGAATTCGCAGAGTTAGAGAGAGAAAATATACGAACTGTGGTTAGAGAGAGAAAGTGATCTGAATCATTCTGTAATCGAATTTTGTGATTAATCAAAAAAGGTAGATTAATAAATCTTGTTTGTGATTGAATTTAGTAATGAGAACTTGATCAAATCTGGGAATAATACTCTCCCTTATCAAGAACCGATTTTAGGGTTCCATCATATCTCATCTACCATATTTATTGCTAGAAGTTGGGTGCACCAACCAAGGATTCAAGCTTAGAGCATAAAACCACCATCTCCATTGTCATCTTCTCCAAGAGGTCAAGCTAGGGTTTTAGGTTTTCTTCAAAAACCCACTTGGTGAGTTCATACTTCCACTTTCCAAGCTTTATACATGTCAAAACTTTATATTTTAAACTCCTATATATCTGCTTTGTTTTGGTTCATGTTTATCTCATTTTAACCAAACTTGAGTTTTGGGAGATTTTAGGGTTTCCATCATTTTCAACTAAAATGAAGGGTTCCATCTTATATGATGTAATATAAGGATTTACTTGCATATTTGTATGAGTCATTTGAAAGAAAGTATATAGTCTCATTTTTATGACTTTCACTCTTGTGATTTGATTTTGCAAATTCTTATCAGCAGTTAACCATGGAAATGCATTTTTGGAAATAAATGGTATTGAGAACTATATGTTTAACTATAGTTGGTCGCAAATGAAATTGTGACAAGTCTAGACTATTACTAGTGGATCCATAGGTATTGAGTCGGCTTATATTTGGGATGTTTTTCCCCCTTGTAGCTAGTTGAGACATTGGGTCCTCGAAGGCAACTTGGTACGGTTATGTGGGACCGGTTACTAACCATTGACCGTAAATGTAATCCTAGTGAACGAGTATGACTTGGTTTCCTCGGGTGCCCTCCCCCACATCTTAGTACGGATCGGCGTTGTTCGTGGCCATGGTTTCCAGGTATTTAGCTCATAACTCGGGTTATGGTTTACTTTTGTGTTCCGCTACAATCCTTGGTAAATCGTATCTCCCCCGTCATCGCAAGATGTAAATTTTGGACTGAAAGGTCCTTATGTGATTAACATTTCAACTGCAAATTCAACTCTCTTGAAAAGGTTTTCTTTCGTTACATTTGTCTATTTTTCTTCAAATTATAAACTGTATGTTCTCACTAGGCTTCAAGCCTAACACTTTTTCTCAAATGATGTGTATAACAGGTTCCCTTAGCGGCGGGCCGTCAAAGGGTTGAGAGAAGAGCGTGGACTCTTGAGGGCATTTTTGGATGATAGATATTTTGGAGTCTTGGCGTTGAAAACAATTTACTATTTTTGGAATTGGGTTGACAACCTATGTAATCTAGATAGAAATGGTTTAGATTAGTTTGTTGTCGATTTCCCATGCTTCATATGCAGGTTTTGTAAACACGTATACTTTTACCCTTTTTGGGTGGTTGCTCCAAATGCAAATGTCATATTACCGAAATTTCAATTTTTAAAATTATCCGGATTTTTAGGGTGTTACAGTTAAGGTTCGCGAAGGCATGCGATTGATTAGGTATACGGTTGTATCAAAAGTGTAATGCCAGAAATGTTAACGGACACTGGATTGAGAATGTAGAGTGAGACCAGTTTCAAAAACATGTTGTTTGTGTCGTTCTACGAAACCGTTTTGCTCACTGGTGTGAGGACAAGAATGGCGATAAACAATCCCAAGAGATGAGAAGAAGGAAGATAGATTTCGGAATTCACCGCCCTAGTTAGTTTGAACGTTTTTTTACCTTAGTAGTGAATTGTCTTTCGACCATGGTAAGAAAACATTTAAAGGTGTTGTAGACATCTGATTTATGAGTCAAAGGATAGATCCACATATAACGAAAACGATGATCAACACATAACATAAAGTAACGATGACCTTCAAAGGATAAAACAGGTGTAGGACCCAGACATCACAATAAACCAAATCTAAAATTTTATTGCTTCAAATGGAAGAAACAAGTAATTAATGTTTTGATGATTTGCCCATTTGGCAGGACTCACAAAAAGGTAATGACTTATTTGTAACAGGAATAGAAAATCTAGAGAGCATAAAATGAAAAAGACGTTGATGTGGATGACCGAGTCGCCTATGCCAAATGGTAGAGGATGCATGATCAGCAGCAAAAGAGATTTTATTTATAGACTTGAGCTCGGGTAGACGAACATAGTATAGACCATTCTCACTGGGACCCTTGAGCAGGATAGTGCGTGTAGACTTGTCCTTCACAACAAAAAAAGATGAGTGAAATTCAAAGAAAACATTGTTGTCTGAACAAAATTTCTGGACATAGAGAAGAATTTTGGTGATTTCTAGGACGTGAAGAATATTAGATAGACAAAAGGTTTTGTGTGGTGAGTAAATGGTTGAGGATCTAATATGAAGTATAGGTAGTCCCTTACCATTACCAACATGGAAAGCGTCATTACCATAGTAAGCTTCAGAGTTATCCATGCTTGCTAAGTCAGGCGTAACATGACTGTTTGCTCCCGTGTTAGGAAACCATGAAGTTGATGCAGCAGATGAGGAGGCATGGCTGTTGGAAAAGTTAGATATTTGTCTAGAACGAATGGTGGATGGATCACGATTGGGACACTGTGATGGGAGGTGCCCAATACCACAGCGGTTACAGGTTCCGTATACTGTGTTTTGATTAGATACCTAGCTAAACTAGTGACCATCACCACATCCACGGCTATGGCCACGAGAAGTTCCACGGCGACGACTATCATCACCTCCACGGTTGTAAGTGTTGGACTGACGAGAACCATAGAAAGCTTAAGGGACTGCGTTGTAGCATAGCAGGCGTCAACTAATAACAAAGAACATATGCAATGGAACTAATTTGAGCCGCAAGTTGTTGACGATAAAAGGCAAAAGGTTGTAACAAACCAGAAGGTGCTAATGGTGAAGAACCGATAGAGTCACCAGAATTGCCAGTTGTAGCAGTAAAAACCTGAGAGAGACAGATTGAGTAGAGGCATGAGTTTTCCCAAGCATGTATTCATGGTCACTGAGAAGGGTATGAAGTTCATTAAAGGTAGTCGGAAACTGACGTGCAGTGATGGTGGATTTAAGACCGTTGTATTCTTCACGGAGACCAGAAATTACAAGCATAACGAGGTCTTTATCTTTGACTAGTTCGCCAATGGCAGTTAGAGCATCAACATACTCCTGTGCACGATTGAGATAAGCCTCTGGAGTTTCATCACATCTCATTTGGATCTTGAGAAGTTGGTTTTTAGTGTATATTTCTGGGAGGAAGTGTGAGTAGCGTAGGCTCGTTCTAGGGCAAGCCATAGATCAGGGGAGGTTTCACCCTGGACATGTCGAAAAGAGGCTTCAGAGATAGTGGAGATAATCAACATGTGAATGTGAGCATCATTAGAAATCCAAATCAGGTAATTAGGGTTGTCTTGTGGATCGGTGGTAGTCTTTGGATAATCCGTGGTTGTGGTTGTGGTTGTGGTTGTGGTTGATGGTAGATGTTTGGATGGACAAGGTATTGAGTCATCGATGTATCCGAATAAGTTATTTGTGACAAGAAAATGTTGAATCATTGTTTTCCAATAACCACAGTTTGTAGGCGACAGGGTAAAAGCAAACTTGTGTGAATTGTGAGATTGTTTTTTCGTTGTTGTGAAAGAGGCAATGAGAGCCATGATTTTGGCCAGTGTTTAGATTGCATGTGAGAAGAAAAAAAAATTAGGGTTCTGACAGCGGCGACTGTTAGGGTTCTGATGGCGGTGGCCGTTAGGGTTTTGACGGGGCAACAACCAAACCTCCACCCAGAGATGCCATTGATATTGAATTCATCGAGAAGAAAGAAGGGTGGTGGAGGCCGGAGAGCGGCGGCTGTTAGGGTTCTGTTGGCAGCAACCGTTAGGGTTCTGACTGGGCCGTTAGGGTTTTGACGGCAGCGGCTCTGATACCAAGATAAACCAAGAGGGTTTTTGTATATTGATGTTCTAACAGATTACAAGGGATCTCTATATATAGAGATGCTAATTACATAGAGGTGCCCTTTACATTACACATAAGTCCATATAGTCTAATATAAAAAATTAAGAAATAGGAGAAAATCAAGGAATTAATGAACTAAAAGAAAATTTAAAAATAAAAACCAGACCGATTCTCAACTAGTCCAACTACTTTATATGTTTCAAAAAAATTACTAGCGTTTACACAATCCACTCAAAAAGTGGGTCCAAAATAGATTGACCAAGATGATTAAGAAAGCCAAAGTACAATTCTCATGCTTAAATTTTCAATAATTTTTGGGAAAATGACCAAAATAAAACCAAAAATATTTAATGAAACCAAGTTTTCTAACTTTAAGAATCCCAAAATAGAAACAAAACCCCTGATTATTTTGAAATTGGAGTTGTCAAATTACACTATTATGGTTACTAACTTTGACATTTGTCAATGTACATCACTCGTGTTCAACTAATAACCGGTAATGATACACACATGTTTCCTATATGAAATAAAATGACCCAAAATCCCTACAACCCAGTAATGTACAAACTAGCAGCAAAAACAATATCGCGTTTTATGGCATTTGAAGCGGCTTCCATTTTCTTGCATAATGCAGAGTTACCCATGATGGCTGCAGCGTTTTTGAACTCGCGGCAAGTTTCATCTAGCCGCACGATGGTTCTTACTATAAGCCCTTCAGGGACATCAGTCAGATCACATATATCCGCAAATGGAGTACCCTGCATCACAAACACACATTCATTCCATATATTACATGAATGCTCTTTTTCGTGTTTGTTTGTATGTGCATGTATGTGTGTGTGTGTGTGTGTTATAGAGAGAGAGAGAGAGAGAGAGAGAGAGAGAGAACCTTCGCCCATTCATAAACGACCTCAACAAGTCCAAACTTGAGATTCTCCCGAGCATACTCGTGAGGGTCAATCTGTATCTTGAAATGTGCTTGAAGCTCCCCAAGTTTGATAGCTGTATCGTACAACCTACATCATGTTGAAAATTATGATCAAATAAGATGACAGATATATGATGAAAAGAGGGCATGTTAATAGAGTCAGATTGTATCGGAGTTCCAATTTGTTTTAGGTCATTTAACATTTTTACTTTATGTATTCCACACGGCATAATTTGAAAGGGTGATAATGTGACAACCAGTCCAAAGTTTGCACCTTAAATGTCAATCACATGTCACAACAATATCTTTTCAGGAGATATTGTTTTCATGTAATTTTTTGTTTTGCAAGTATCTCTCCCCTCTTGGATAGAGGCAAGGTCTACTTACATCTTACCCCCTGACCCTGACCCTACTTCTGTGTGGGATATATAGGGTTCGTTTGGTTTGGCTTGGTTTGTTGTTTTCAAGTGAAGTTAGTGTTGTTTGGGAGTTTTTCAATTTGATGGACTTTGTAATTTCTTTAGACATGGAAGTTAAAAATTAAGTTGTTTCTGGACTTTGCGACCTAAGTTTATGTTTTTGAATTTTATTCTCTGGACTTCCTATACTTGACGAATATCATATTCGATTGACTGCATCGATCTAAGGACATCAGGAGGACAAATGAACGATGCTAAGTTTAAACTTAGACCAGCTAAATCTTATTCATATGTGCATCAAGAGCAGCGAAAAATTAACATCTGAGAGAGAGAGAGAGAGAGAGAGAGAGAGAGACCTTTGTTTAGCTTGTGACATTCTCGGGGTAAGAGAAGGTTCAGAAGCATTCCTCTGCTGAAATACAAAAGCCGACATCAACGCGACAGCTTCTTCTGGTTCCAAATCATCCAATTGGTTCTCAAATAAGCACTCTGTGCATATCAATTCCTCTCCGGAATTCATCTCACAGGCAACTCGGCCTTTGATTTGAACCACAAGGTCGGCATCTATACACCCAATCTCCTTCAGGACGTCAATCTGCAAAATCCCACCCCACAATGTAACAAAGTATGCCAACAGGTAATAATGATAAATGAAAAGAAAAAAAAGGGTAAGGGTGAAATTTATACGTACACGACCCTGAAAATCAGGCATCTGTTTAAGTGCTTCATCCGACATTTGAAATTCCAGAGCATTAACTTCCTCTTCATACTTCCTTATCTCTCTAGCCACTTTTATGTGCTCCCCCAACTTAACACAATTGTGGCACTTGTTTTGTGACATCTTTTGCAATAGATTATTCCATGTATAGTAAGCTTCCACTAGACTCAAGTCTTTTAGCTTCAAATCTGACAGTAAAGTTGATGTAGGAAAAAGAAAATCAATAACTTTAAGAAAAACCACCACAATTAAATAAACAAATAACCCTTAAGGTAGTTCCAACCGGTAAGACCTCTAAGTGGTCACCAGTTCGAGTCCACTCAGTTCCACCGGAGGTTTTCCTGGCTGTTAATTTCAGTGCCCCATAGGAAAAAAAAAATATTTGAACACGGAAACAGCATCTGAAAATCATTAATGTAAAACACCTTTTCATGCGTAAAATGAAAAGGAAGATGTGAAAAATTATACCTTTAAGTGGATCAAGGGCTGGAGGGTACTTGTTTCCATCAGATTTCTTATCTAAAAGATTTTGTACCGTTTTAGAATAAGCTGCACTGCTATCATTTTCCAAAAGCCCAACTTGATCGATCTTTATCTTGGCATTGCATATAGACAAGAATTCTTTAGTATCAATTTCTCTGACCTCATAATTTGCCCCGGCAGCATTACCACGGTGGGGCATTTTAATGTTGACAACACCTGTTCCCTTGCGTGCGGTGGCAGAAGAATAATAATCGTCATCCATACCACGTTTTGATTTTGGCATTAATATCTGGAGACCAGCAGTTGTTTTCTTTTGTGGACCATCACTACTCGAGGAACTCTGTAATGTTGCTGGTAAAGATGGTGTAAGCATCATAACGATGTATTGTTTATTATTGGAGGAGGAAGGTGCCTTTAAGATTACTCCTAGTAAGTGGTCCTGTCCCTGTCAATTAAATAATCTCAGGAACCTGCAAGTATTGTCAATGCAAACAGCCCAGCTATGTTTGGTAAACTAACAGCTGGTAGCTCATAAGCTAGAGGTTGGCTAATAAGCTAGTTGATAAACCAGTCACGTTTGGTAACAACTAGCTGATAAGCTAGACGATAATGTCGAATGACCTAACAGGACATGTTGAAAAACTACTCGGTTCGAAAATATAAGAGGCATAATTGGAAAAAAAATGTGAAAAAAAATACTAGAACTTACTGAAAAGCTATTTGAAGTAGCTTTCCGAAAAGCTAGCTTATGGCTTACCAAACAGGTGCTTTTTCAATAAGCTAGATTATAATCTAGCTTATAACATGACCTCCAATATATTATGCCTTCGAAGAAAGGAAAAAACAAAAGTCTCCAAAAACGATTTCAAATGAGATGTCAGAGAATCATGGAAACATGAGATGAGAAAGAACTCACAGATTGTGATTTCACAACGACCACTCTTCCTGGCATAAGAAAAGGCTGACAAACTGAAGACTGCATAATAGTCTCAGTTATCTGGTTGCTATAAATCTCAGCCTCCAAGTACCACCCATAGTATTCCTCAATTGCTGGCTCACCCTTTATGCACCTACATAAAACAATTACTTTTTTATTGTCGGTAACCATCTACTACATCTTTAAAAAGTAAAATTGTATTAAATCTGATCAGGAGGACAAAGATGAAGAAAATAGAATGTCAGTGTTTACTCGATAGTTTTTTTCGGCTGGGAAAGCTTTCGCATCAACAGTTGCTGTTGCTCTGGCAGTTTTTTCTGAGCATGAAATTCAGCAAAACTTCTTTTCAGCATGTCCTCCACCTAAATTGTTCGACCAATATTAGTTTCAAACATTAAAAAGCATAAAAGTTTCTCAAGACTTCAGTAAGGTTATAGATTCAAACATTTGCATTTGCATTTGCATTGCATATATAAAACAAGAAACAACGAGGAAGCTCCTTTTTAGGTCGATACCTTATCTCCTATGAAACAATATTTAACGATCTTCTGAAAATCGCAACAGCACAAATATAACATGAAAAAAATCTGAGACCATTTATATCATATGGCAACATATTCCAAGAACCCTCATTACCAGCAATTTTGGTGATGGAATCGCAGCCCTATATTCTTTACGCTTAGTGGATGACAGATTACGTTCACAGATATTACTTTGCATTGTTAGGTGTAAGGTGGCAGTAATATTGGGAGTATGGTAGCCCAAGTACAAATGTCAATTTCACATCAAATGTGTAAAGGCCAAATGAATATTATTCCACCATTTGATATCAGAAAAGTGGGCTGACCCGACGATTCTCCTAAACGAGTTTCCACCTTTTAACTCTTAAGGGTATTCTCAAATCACATAAAAATATGTGATTGACCCACTTTACTAGGCCTGATTGATTTTACAACTGATATCATCTCAAAATCTCCTAGTTGATTATTAGATGGCCTAAGTAACACACTTGGTCTTGACACTATCAATATTATTATACTATGATAAGTGAGCATATGTATTAACTAAATATAAATGAAACCAATACCTTTAATTCTTCAACACGAAGGAGATGCAATATCATGATATACGTCAACCGAAACTGAGATTCAAGCCTGGTTGCACTGCCAGTTATGACATGCTTCAAATCACTCTCGTCTGGGATTTCATCACGACACATCACAAGAACAGTTCCAATCTTATCAAGTCCTCTCCTACCAGCACGTCCAGCCATCTGTGTGTATTCTCCAGGTAGTAACTGTCTGAATTCCTTTCCATCAAACTTCCTTACAGTATCAAAAACAACCTGCCAGAATGCATTTTCAAGTTGGTGATAAGAAGAATGCAAACTTGGTATCATCACGACGTAAGATTTGAAATTTTCTTTTACCTTGTAGAATAATTATTATCTTAACGAATAGTAAAAGGTTACAGGTAAAGACTACCATCTCTAGTATACCAGCATTGATGTTATTCAGAGGAGATAATTATTATAAATAAAATTTACTTCCAAATGAGTGATGGAGATCTTGAATCTTAACGAAGACCGACAAGTTCAGTATAGAAAAGCCATATAGAAAAAAAAGTTCAGCTGCAAAGCAGACATTGACACTATAGCAGTGCCATCAATGATGACTCACCGTTCTAGCTGGCGCATTAACCCCCATTGCAAATGTCTCGGTCGAAAATAAAATCTACAGAACAGAAAAAGAAATAGGTTCATGGGAAAAAAACATCAATAAAACAGCCAATTGATAAACGAATGCTAATGGAACACGAGGAAACTTCAAATATGTAACCAAACAAACACTGCATTTTCAACTATTAGTAAAAACCTATGAATGTCACTACCAAAAAAAGGAGTATGAAAAATGAAATCTAAGTACTCGATTACACATACAGTTGGGAATCTTAAAGTGCACATCTTATGGTCAGCAGCCAGTATAAATAACTTGCCTTAATAACGCCACGACAGAAAAGCATTTCAACAACTTCCTTGACTATTGGGAGCAGACCGGCATGATGTACACCAATCCCTCTGTGAAGAAGACCTTGGACTCTGACAATCTATGGTGCAAAAACAAGAGAACGTTTAAATTTAGCAAACTGCATACACCTTGTAAGCTTGGTGTTAAAATTGATTCAAACGACATATGTGTGTGTATATGTATATGCATGTACAGAACCTGTGGTAGGTTCCTGTCAGATCCCTTTAGCCGAGAAAATGCTGTGTCACAGAAAATGCGAATTTCACTTTTCTCAGAACGACTTGTGAGGTCAGTTTCACGCAGATTATCAGCTGATTTGTCACAGCGATTCTTCGAGAAGCAAAATATCACCACCTATAGCAACATATCAATATCTTTGCAGTTCAGATAACCATCCGGTAACAGAAATAAGAAATAGAAAACCATACTATATTGCAAAATAGATAATTGTGTCATAGCACAAATGCATTGCAACTCGTGTACGTGATGAGCACAAAATGCAAAAAAGGCCAATGTGTAAGTTAATTCCAATAGGCACAAAAAGGGAACTGCCTGAACAATCAAAAGAAATATCTTGCGGAGGTTGATTTAAACCACCTTATACATGAATAGGAAGATATACAAATGACACACGCTTCAACATATTTAAGCTGATGCAGTAGTGCTGAAGCAGACTCCTATTTACTCATGGTACAGATCAGGCTTCCCATACATAAGTAGTCACGATATTGTTTAAAGATATTTCTGTAAACCTTGGTATATAATATTCAACTATTACTATCAATGCTAGTAGATTCATCAGAGCCACTTATTAAACAAACCATTTCAAGTATGGGAATCCATGAGGCAGAATGAATGATGATAAATGATGAGTTTATGTAGATCCTACATAGATTTCAATACGAACATTGAAGCATTCTCACATACAGGTAAAAGGGACATCTTTGACAGCTTATTAATGAGTGACAACCACACAGATTTTTCTGATATTCTTGAGCCCCAATTGTTGTTTCCACCACTGTAGTTTTGGTAGCCTCGACCAGCACCAACAAAGTTCCCCAAGTTCTGGGGACCAGATTGTTTGTTTTGTTTTCCCCTCATAAAACTGTTGGGTTTTTGAGAGTGGACACTGTCATGAGCTGCTGGAAGTGGTGGATACGTTCCAGAACCACCACCAACTGTGCCCATATTTTTTTTCTTATAGACGTCTTTAGCAGCTTTCAGTCCCTGGGGTATAAACTTCTCGAGTTCACAGATTTTGTAGAGTTCTCCAGAATAAAAAAGGCAGTGCTCTAACGGGACTGGCCTCTTGGTAGTCCTGCAGAAAATTTTAAAGAATAGATAAGTAAGTTGACGGTGTAGGATTAGTAGATCGCAAACATATAGTTGGGTCACTGGGCTTTATGTGTTTTCCACTGCATAAATTAGGCTATAAAAGAATATAAATGTCCCAAAACATTTTTTATCCTGATAGCTTAAGAGACAATATATTGTTTCAATCATCAAGTGGAAGAAAGCACTTTTACCCTATATGATGTAACCCATAAAAATATGTAGGACATGAAACAATAAATAGGCAGAATTTATATATCAATAGCACAAGTTATCCAATAGATATGCAAAACCCCTCGGCTCTCACTTTAACATCAGTTATATTTAGCTATCCACTTGGTTTCGGTCAAGTTTCAGCAAAACAGAATTTGGCAAGTATGTAAATAGAAATGAAGATTTTGTTAAGAGTCATCCAGGCTGAAAACCTAGGGACTAAAAAGATAATGTTACAGAAAACAAAAAAAAAAGATTCATACTGCTCAGGGAGGGCCTTGGAGTAAAAAGTTGTTGCTAAGAGGTTTTTATGATGTTATGCAAATGATAGGGAAGTAACTGTTTGTGTCTCCCCTTTGCACTAAGAAATACAGTGTACCATCACTTACATTAGTCTTTCTTTTATTTTTGTTTATTGCAGTGGATGCCACTAACAACCAAGGACAGACACAAACCACTGTTTTGTGATGAATGAGTGGCAGAATGCACCATAATGCAGGACAAAATTAAGCAAAGAACTCGATGCTCCTTATAGAGGAAGCCACAGAGAATGGATAAGAACAACAAAAGATGAGATATATTGACTATACCTCACAATAAAATAGCCATGAGCATATCTCACAAACTATATCAATTAATAACTCTGTTGAATGATGAGGATTATTTTAATAATTAGAGTAGTTACAAGACTCTAGACCTACTAAAAATCAGACACCTGACCTGATCTTTCCTTAACAATAGCTAACATTAACATACTCAAAGGTGAAAAGGAACCATGTAATAACAACTAGATTAAGACCCATTCCTAGTTAATCTACCAATCGACACATACCTACTAATACCAGATTGCCAGCCTAAAAAGCTAGTGGCCCAAATATACAAAATCCTTTGTTGTTAAATCATTTCCTAACCAACTAAACCAAACCAAATCGAATAAGCCCATTATATCCCACCCGAAGGTAGGGTCTGGGGAGGGTGAAATGTACAGAGACCTGACCTCCAACCCAAAGAGTAAAGCGGTTGTTTACGTGAAGCACCCCGGATTGTCCATAGTGTGGGGAAAATGCGGACACATAACATTCGGAAAGAAGAACTTGAAGACAAGAAAGCAAGTGCTGCAGATTACAATACTACTATACTAGTTAGAGGTAAGCAACCAAAAAAATAACAAACAAGCAAAGAAAACAGACAAACGGAAGCAGGTCCATAAAAATGTAACCAAGGTAGGAAGGGCTACATACACCTACTCTAACCTAGAGATCAGGGGGGCTAACTGCCGGCTCACTAATCCTACGCCCAACCTCTACTTTTTCCAGATCCCTTCCTCCCATCTGAGGGAGCTAAAACAGACCTCACCCCTAGTCTGCTACCCTAATCTTGCGTCACAGCTCCTATCAGAGGTCATACCCTCGGAAATACCTAAAGTCGTCATGTCTAACCTCACCTGTTCATCCCAAGTCCTCGGCGTACCCCTCCTCACTCCCTTGACCATGACATTTTCTACCCTCCTCACCGGAGTTGTCCTCACTCCTATGTAAGTCGCCAAACCACCGCAATCTTCCCTCCCTTAACTATTCTGTGATGGATGCAACTCCCAGCATCGCCCAGTAGACTTCATTTGGAATCCTATCATACATGGTCCGTCCACAGGTCCATCTAAGCATCCTCGTTTCTGCAACCTCCAACTTCCTTTCATGGGCCTTCCTTGTTGCCCAACACTGCAACCCCATACAATATAGCTAGTCTAATGACTACTCGGTAAAATTCTCTTTGGTTTTAGGGGGACCTTCTTGTCACACAGCACCCCCATGGCAGCCCTCCACTTTAGCCACCCCATCCATATGCGATGTGTTATGTCATCCTCGACCTCACCCCCTTCTCAATAATAGAGCCTAGATACTTGAAACTATCCTTTTGGGGTACCATCCTCCCCCCCCCCCCCCCCCACACACACACAACACACACACACACAAAAAAAATTCTAAAGGGGATGTATGCTAGTAATAAATAGGTAAAGACCCAAGCCTGGTTAATCTACTATTTTCCCTGTTAATTCAATATCACCTCCCAAGATACCTACTTAACCTATAATATAAAAGTGATTCTTGTTTGTTTGTACTAGATAATTGAACATATAATTGTGAAACCATTGTCCCGTTTGGACATAATGCAGTTGGGCATGCTACTTTCAACACTATTACTAAATGATCTTACTAAACTTCCTAGAAGATAGTCATGCCTACAATAAAATGTACAATATGTTCTTTGAAATATTGATGTTACAAAAGTCAAGGATTTCATTCTAATTTTGAATTTGGGCAGTTCCAGATTTCACAGAAAAGTAAGTCCAACTATGACGATTATTATGAGGCAGAGGTTGAACATAATCAGCGAAAATACTCACTCTACCCCTATCCCCTCACTACCGACCCCCACCCCCACCCCCCAATAAAGGAAAAAAGAAAAGAGATCCCATATTTGGCATTGAGTGTCAAATGAATTGCTCTTAAACTCAAAATCAATAGGAAAAATGTTGATAATTGCTCTAGGCTATCGAAATAGTATTACAATAGAAATATTGTCAAAATCAAAGCATGGAAGTACTAGGTTAGAGTTTTCTTAATCAGAAGTGCACCCAAATTGTCCGACAGTGCATAAATTCCTGACAGCAATTTTCTTAAAATTTGTGGGATGATGTTGTGCATATATTTTACAAAAATAAATTAAAGCAGCAAAAGTTGAAAATATGACGGAGAGCGTAAAGCTTTATAATAAGTGTGCCATTTCTGATGGTAATAAATTTACCCAGTTACACGGATTTGCTTTTGTTTTGTCCTGCCAATCCAATCGGCAAATTCAATTGTATTAGGTACCTGCAAATACAAAAGAAAATAGTAATCCTCGCTCAAATTCAACACAAAACAGAGATTTCTATTCAAAGGTTAACAAACTTATTTATTCCTTTTACCAAAAAAAATTATTTATTCTGTATCCCTGAACTCCGAAATTTCCGGCTCTATGTTTCTTGTTGAAATAAAATTGATAAGAAACTAGATAACAATAATCAATATTTTGTATAGAAACTTACATTTGTGTGCTTATATATGTAAACAGAATTACCGTGGCAGAGAGGAGAACAAACTTGATATGCCTTGGAAGCATGATGATAACCTCTTCCCAAACAACCCCTCTTTCAACATCATTTACATAATGCACTTCATCAAATATAACCTACACACCAGGAACGGAAGTCCAACCAATACAAATTAACTCGCATATGTATTACTGAAAAAAGGTAAGAAACACCGGTGAACAAAAAAAATCGATTAACGAAATAACTACATCCAAAAAGAAACAAGTTACAATATAATATGACTCAGTTTACCCATTCAATGTCACGTATGATATCAGCGCCCCTGTAAAGCATTGATCTTAATATCTCAGTTGTCATGATAAGGCAGGAAGCCTCTGGCCTCAAGCTAACATCCCCAGTGAGAAGGCCAACATCAAACTTTCCAGAAAAATCCCTGTACTTTTGGTTGCTGATTGTTTTGATGGGAGCAGTATATACTGCTCGTGTGCAGTGCTGCACAAGACAAGCATCAGTTCCTTTAAGCAAATTAAAGCCCAAGAAAATGGACAAGAAGCCAAAAGGCTGACACAAAAAACATCATCATTCGGGAGATTTTAAAAATGAGTACATAATCATACAAGACCCATCTACAATAGAAGTTAATTACTTCTGGAAGTCTGGTTCACATAGAAACCAATTCAAATCAAACAAACCCAAAAAATCCCACACAAGGTACGTCTAGGGAGGGTAGGATGTAGGCAAACCTTACCACCACCCTGAGGAGTAGAGAGGTTGTTTTTCTGTGAAGATCGACGACAAGAGAAACAAAATAAAAGATTTTGGGAAAATGATTATGTGAAAAACAAATTGTTCCAGGAAGGAAAGAGAAACAGAATAAAATAAAGAAGAAGAATTTAGGATAGTTGAGAAAAGAAGTAACAAGGACAAATAATAATAATAATAATACAAGCCCGCAATGACATAATTATATTGATTAATGGCTTGAATACAGAGAGATGCCATACCTTTGATGCTAGTGCAAAGGCATACTCTGCAACGACAGTCTTTCCTGCGGATGTATGAGCTGCAACAAAAACCGATTCCCCCTTCTCAAGATAATATATAGCCTGTAATCACACAGCAAAAAGATGCCCATTGTTGTCATGTAAATAAATATATAAAATAGGCATCTCATTCATAAGTTAACAGGTAAAAGTGTATCCAAACCAACCAATTTTTCATTAAAATCTAAGCCTTCTCCAATGTACTCCAAAACTTCAACTCCAAATTTGGAGTAAAAAGAGAACATTCACACTCCAATTTTGAAAATGTACTCCAAAACTTTCAACTTCAAACCTTTTTACACAAAATAAATTTATATTTGGACAATTAATTGCTAATGTTAAATTAATATCCTCAAATGTTTGATTTTTTTGTTTGAATTGGTTCTAATCAATGTTATTGTTCAATTTGCTTTTTAAGTTCATCTTTTACGCCTTGAAGTTTGCCGGCAGCAGAGGAGAAATGGTGGGGGTCCTGCAGCGTGACAGAGAGTGTTGATGGTGCAACGTTTAATTTTAGTTAAAGCCATGAATGTCTTCATATCTTCATTCTCGGTACCTTCCCGTCTCAGGCCCAAAAATGGCTCACCAAAACTTCCACCAACCGTCATCCTCAACTATAATAACAGCATAGCCTTGAGTTCGTTCCACCTCGTAAATGTTCGGCACTGGTTCTCCCATTGGAACCAGAATGATACGTCACCCTCGAAACAATTTACGACAACTTCAATCTTCTCCTCTTTAGTTAATAGGTTCGACATAAAGTACCTTTCAGCATACACCATGCAACCGTCGGGATCCACTCGCTCAAACGACGGTTTCTCCAATCTTCTTCCCTGGATAGCAAAACCCCATCCAGTCCCTGTCGTCCTCTCCTGCGGAATCCACAACTTCTCTTCTTCCGAATGCGACGACTTCTTCCTAAATATTGTTTCCTGCATCATGAGTAACAGCTCCATGTGCTTCATTACAACTTGTACATCTTCTTTCAGGGAACTGACTTTGGCCTGCATCGTCCCTCAACTCCCCTCGATTTTGTCAATTCTCGATGAAACGCTCATTGTCATCTTGTAGATTGTGTTGCTCTGATACCAAGTGATGAACACTTTGATGATTAGATATGTAGTCTCTATTAGCATTGAAAGAATCGAACGCTTATCAAAACTTATGCCCACCACTATTTTTCAGCTTCCAAGAGGTTGAGATCTCTCCCACGGCACTCGCTGAAGTCCAATTATCAAAACTGATGCCCACCATTATTTCTCCCACCTGCGTTTATACTACCCCAGCCCAACAATTATGACTAACCGACTGACACCTGCCCCACCCCACCATATGCTTATTACAACTAACTGACTCTCTTGCAGTACCATAGCCAGGACTATCTTGACCAGCACTACCCAGGGTATCACATATGATAGATTTTGTGTAAAATAATGTTTGCTTTTTATGTATAATAAATTATGTGAATTAATCAATAATATGATAAGGGTATAAAATAAAAGTTCAATAACCAAAAGGGTTAAAATGAAAATTTAATTTTTCAGAGCCATGAATATTGAATAGTGTTACTAATCATTCCTCCAAATTTCGTATGTTGATTGGAGATGGAACTTTACTCAAAAACTCCAAATTACGAGTTTCTGAGGCAACATTGGAGAAGGCCTAACTTGGTAAAGCTAATGATGCTTAATGGAAAACTATCATCCACTTCAGATAACTTGCAACTTTAAGAATATTTATCCTCTTGAGATGCTCTTTTCTATGCATCTGGCATGGTGTTAGTAAAACTGTTTTTGATCCAATGTAGTCTCTTAGACAAGGACAATGAATAGAATTTCTATTTGGACAGTTCATGTGAAACAAAAATGTTAAATAGAAGCACAAGAAAGCCACGTATAATCCATGCACATTTCTGTTCATAAATAAAACCCAATAAGAAGGGTAAGCTTATGTGCATATGCATTATGTGATCAGCAATTAGACCATACATTGCCATTTGCAACTAGAGAGATCTTGCCGTCAATTTACCCCTATATAATAGTTGGACTGTAACCACCAATTAGAAGATCGCTGATATGAATGAAATGGTTTCCATTACTAAATCAGCATTGTAGGATTGAAAATGTACATAATTTCCATCACACAAAAGTGAAGTTCAAGACCAAAGAAACTTGAGATTCCCAAGAAAACCAAGAAGAAGCAAATGCTTCACAACTGTGGAAATATTATCCATCAAAACTTTACAAGAAGCAATAGCAGTCAGTCCAACTAATTTTATGACAATTCATAAAAGTGGTGTACTATATGGAGACAGTCATGGTGGTTATTACTTATCTTGAAATCATTAATAAATTTATAGTCGGCCTACAATGATGTATTATGGTATAAAAATTTAATATTGAATTTTAATAACAAATTATTATTACCTCCTTTTGAAATGCATCTAGTTGAAAAGGGAAATCCAATGCCATGTCAGGAACAAGTTCATCAAAATGGTCTGCAATCCCATCAATACCTCCAGTAACAGCCCAGACCTGCAAAATAAAAGCACCCACTAAGCAAAAGCATCAACAAGAACACGCAAGAATGGTCCACCAAAAAAATAAATAAATAAAATCAAGCATTTGAACTCTTATGGGAAGGTACTTTTGCCTCCTTTGGTTGTTGTTGTTGACCACCATCACCAGAATCATCCTTTGCCTCCTTTGGTTGTTGTCGACCATCATCACCAGAATCATCCAATCCTTTAGCCAATCCCTCAGATCCAGTAGACAAAATCTGATCTATAACAGATGATTCAGGGTCAAGTCCACCAACAGGAAAATCCGACTTGTTTTCAGCTTCCGATGAAATGGACTTGGGAGCTCCGGCCTCAATTACTTCAATTTCTAACTCTGACGATTCTCCTACATTCCCAGCAATGTTATTAACCTCCCAAACATAGACTCTTGTATTACAGATAAAAAAGATGAGAGCAACCTACCAAATCTAGAGCATGTTTTTGGTCTTACATACATAAATCTACAGCATAAGAATTCTTCCATCTTCTATGATATTGATTATCAACATTATTTAGCTTCGACAAGTTATCCTTACAAATGAATACTAAGGAAATTTCAGCCTAATCACTGAACGTTAAATGGATGTAGAAGCAAGTCATATACCTCTCTCATGAACCATATTCACAGTGGCTCAAGAAGTATTGTCTATTCATTGGCATGCTAAAGCGGCAAAGATATGCGTAGCTTATTGATTTTTCTATTCTAATCACCAATCCAACCAGCACAAAATCAGTCACACCTCATTTGAAATTCAGAGTTTCACAATAATATAAGTAGAAATTTCCACCCCCCACCCCCCAAGGCCCCAACACACATACACATAACAAAAATATTAATATTAGGCGTAAATAGAAACACTACTTGGGTCTAATTATTTTTGTGGTTGAAGGAATTGGAATGGGATTGAGATGGGAAAAGCTACGAGTAGATATAGGCATGAACTCTGAAACAGCACTAGAATGTGATTCCCAAACCTATCTGTGTCGGATCATACGAGAAATTCTCCACAGATGGTTGTAGTGTGTTTTATGTTGCTTGTTGGCATGTTAGCATAGGAACACTTGCATAAAATAAATAAATTGAAATCATCTAAATTTTCATTAGAAGTCAACCAAAGAATAGCCATTCAAAAGACTAAAATACTCCACTAGGAAAAGGAAGGGAAGAATAATCCCAGTGGGGGTTGAATTGGACATACCATCAATGGTTAGTTCCGTAACATCCTCTTCCCAAGCTCTTTTAAATAAGTCATCAAACTGGACAGATAAAGTACTCTGCAAAGATAACAAAATATTAACTCGAAAGAATGAGAACATAAATATCACTCCATCCATCCAAAAAAAGGAGTCCAATTTTGATTTTGAGACTTAAACCTTCTGCTTCTCAAATTTACAAAATTGAAAGAGGCATTTTTTTTTTGTTTTAAGATTCAAAATGTGATACTATTATAGTACTTTATTGATGTTTTAATGTCCTGATGATTTCTTAATCTACAACAAAGTGATTGTCAGGTAAAAGTAACTCGTTACACACTCAATATTCAAGTGTGGGCAATTTCTTTGGGAAAATAATATGACTTTATTTGACCAGCCTGAAAACGGGAATCATGACGGCAATGAATATCTGACGAGCTATACCTCAGATGTTGTCTTGGGCACACTCTGATCTTCATGAACAATCCAAGAATATGGATGTCCCTTCAAAAGTAAAAAAAAAAACATAAATAAGAACCACATACATAAAGTAATTAATGATATCATATCTTAGGCAACAAACCTTGAGCTCTCCGAGATCCATTCCTTCTTTAAAACTAGGAGGAACAACTTCGGCAGGAGCACCATTCAGCACTTCCCGTACCCATTCACCATTCGAAGCACCCTCAGGAAAAGTCCTTCCCATGGACTGAGAATCGTCCAAACCACCTGGACGAAAAGGACGATTGTTAATGCTTCCCTTCACAAAATCCTTTGGAGGTCCACTAATGCGCACACCAATAGAATTCTCCGCTTCTACCATGAGTTCTGACACATCAACCTAAAAGTGATCATAATAAGTCAACTCCATGAAAATGTAAGGGGCCAATTTCATGTTCATGATGCCCCTCAATCTCAAATAGGTACTACTCTCCATTCCATCCATCCAAATGAGATTGCTTCAGTTCCTTTCTCTTGAAATACCCAAATAATAGCCAACATCTTTAATTTTTTTCTTACTCAAATTGATTATCATCTCCCTTTTCCTTTTCTCCACCACTTGAAAGTAAAAAAACATTTCAAAGAATGATATTTAGGACGCCCTTTACCAAGGAAAATCAATTTTTAAGTCATTGACAGTCATGCAACTTTCTGATTTCAAGTTGGTTACTGGAATATGCAGAGTTAATAAACATTGCCCAACCAAATGTATAGAATTAGAGTACAATTATAAAGACATAAAAATATCTAAAGTACTCCACTCTATTTATTGCATACAGTAGCTTTTTTACAAATCTAAAAACAGTTTGCAGTACAGACATCAGCATTAGCTACCTGCACAGATGCAGGTTCCCATTTCTCAACCTCTGATGCACGCTCTGGACGTCTAAAAGGTAATTCCCATGCAGGTACTACAACAGAGCGTGGCAATGTTGGCTCTAGGTGAATTTTCGCTTGATCAAACCAGTCAAACTCCCACTGCCTTCCAGATTTTTCGGCAGAAAATCCATCATGATCCAATCTTGGGAGGAGATATTTATCCTCAACAAACGTTTTGATTGATTCTGGTGTTTCCCTAGCAAATGCAGGTGGCTGGAAACATAAACATAGGTGTTAACAGGACAGAAGTTAAGAGGTCGTAGTGTTTTAACGCAACTAGTAAATCTGAATTAACTATCAACGGTCATAAACTATTGTTTATGATTCAAAACAATATATGCATCTTGAAACTTAAGTCTGAGAGTCGCTCAAAGGAAACTACAACATAGACAAGCAAAACATTTATTTGATAAACAAAATTTTCGACGCTTAAAAATTTCTCTAATCAATATAAGTTGGATGGAGGATCAGCATATAAGGAAACACCAAGAAAACAATCAAATTCAGATCAAACATTCATAACAAAATGGTCAAATTAAAAGGCTTGAAATCTTCGAAAATTATTATCCACCACTATGAAAGATGAAATGAAGAGATATGAGCATGCCAACTTGTAATACCAGTCGAGTATTATGCAACAGAGTAATGTTAGTTTTTGACAAAAACCACTTCTTTATCACCTCAAATAATAATACGGAATGCTAATGGGTGATCGCATATCAGGCTACATGAACAAAATATGACACAACTCTAGAAAAGCCAAAAGTTTATGTTCGAACTGTGGCTGTATAAGTTGAAACCCAAAAGAAACCAAAAACAAAACAAGTGGACAAAACCAAACTGAGACGATTGAAAACCAACTTTTCCCTTCAGTTTTAATTTTAACCAAAAAAAAAGTATCGTTTCCCAACCAAACATGTATTTTCCTATGTATTTATGATCAATGCTATCAAGACATTATTAAGCTCTCCGTTGATGCATATCTATTATATAACATTTGTACACAAAACATATCAAACTTTGTTTTCTCTATAGCTTTTTTGCTTTTTTTAGTCCGTATCGTAAGCTTTGTTTAGATTAAATTCAAATTTGGTAACAACATCTATCAGTTGCAATTTGCTGAATTCTTTTGTCCATGTATATTTTTCAGTAAACACTTACGATGTTGCAGTGTTATATGACTTATATCAGCCAGTAAAGTTGCTACATTAGAGAAAAAGGACACCATGAAACTAGTAAATTTACCCACACTTTACAGAACACAACTGAAACGGAATGGACAATCAATGATGTCAATAAATAGATTGTTGTTCCAGGTCCCAACTAAGATAGATTGAAAAAAAAATATGGCAGTTTCAGGAATATCTTCCCTCACTGCATTAGATTCTGAACTAAATTTCGAAAAAGCCAAATAAAAGTATAAATGCCGATGAAGGTATAATTCAGATCAATAGAATCTTAATGTGGCTTATTAAAAGCTTCTATTACTACTTTATTCATTCTAAGACCATAAGAAAAATCTTTTGACTTCAGGAGATGATTCTTTTGGCATCCAACCATAAATCTATCGATAAATCATTGTCACATAGACTCATTGTAGTTTGATGATAAGTAATGAAGAACCTTTTCAGACACACGCTTGGTAGCTTTCTTAATGAGTGAATAGCATTTCGAACAACTGTAATCAGCAATTCCTTTCTAGACAACCAGCATGCTTCCAAATGCAAGAACAACACTCTTTCAAATCTTCTTTTCTCTGTTTTTTCAACCAACTTTATTGTTCTTTTTTGCTATTTTCTACCAACTTAAGTGTTTTTTTCCTTTTTGAAGTTTTGCAAATAAGTTGATGGCTAGAAACATCCCATCAACTACAATAGTCCAAAATGATAGCAAATTGTTTCGAGACCTACACACACATACCGGTAACCTATCGCCCTAAATTCCTACCAATAAACTAAAATGTAATCATTGTAAACACACTTTAAAAAAAAAAATTGAACACCATGAGATTTTTTTCTTAAACTATCAACAAACTAAGATCAGAAACTTGAACTCAAAACCTAAAGGTGGTAGAGATAGACTAATTCCATTGGGCCAAAGGCCATTTGGTGAACACCATTAGAAAAATCAACAAAACCACAGAAAAAATTTTAAATTTAGAAAGAAAACATAAACAGCATATCAGCAAGATAAAGCACTAACGAGTATAAACTCCGGTAGCGAGTTAACGGAGCTGGACTGTTGAACAGGAGGTAGTGGCTCGATTCGAATATGGCCGCTGTGACCGGTGAACCCGACCCGGAAAGGCAACTCTTTCACTGTGTCGATCCGATCCATTCTGCCTCTATGCCTTCAAAACACCCAAGTTTTCTATGAAATCCGCTGAATTTTCGATTCGAACGTTCAAATTAAGCGGGTTTCCTTAAACCGTTGTTAAACCCCCCCCCCGAACGGTAAAAGGGTTTTCCTAGTTTGCTTCTTGTTTGGTCGATTCGAGTAAAACTCTGTTTAAGGAGGGCCACAAAGGGATGGAGGGATTAAAAACAGGAATATAACGTTTTGAAGGGATGAAAAATGGCAAAGAAATAAATTTCATATTTACAGTTTACCTACTTATACTTTAGTTGTAATGCTACTAAAGCCCTTCTACCTATGGGGCAATAAAGGTATATGGGTTGGGCAAATTGATTGAAAAGGGAGCCTATTTTATCTCATCCTTATTTTGAGATCGTACTTTTAAAACATACATTTAAGGGTTTATAACATAACTTTATAATCAAGAAAGGGACTTTGTTATTCGTATAATTGGTTACTGGTAATGTAGCATAGACATACCTAAATATTATGATGTGTCATATTTTATATCATTTTCTAAATTACAAATCACCATTAATATTTCATGTCATTTAATTTATAGTAAATTACAAAAAATGTCCCACCTCATCTCATCTTTACTTCTCCGGAGTAAAACCTTATGCAACCCCAAAATCATCCACCAACCACCATGAACACCATTATCAATGGCCAAGTTCATCCTCCTCAAGTCGTCGTCTCCATCTTTGTCTGAAATCCCAAAGGTCAAAGCCCTAATTCATACCCAGATCTGGAATCAATCCAAACTGAGTGAACATATGGACGATTTTCAGCTATGTGAACAGGGGTCATTTCAACTTCAATTAATACCCGGATCGGCTCCATCACCTGCTTTGACTTCAGTTTTGTCTATGTTGCTCCCCTTGCTTCTACTGCTTCATCTGCATCAAAATAATATGAAAAGATGGAGATGGTAGGTGTTTGTGTGCTTTGTGCTAATGTTGCTTCTTGCTCCAGTGTGTTGATTCTTTGCAAAAACATGAAGATGGATAAAAAGTCATCGGAGAAGAAGCATTCACCAAGGAGGAAGACGTTGGAGATTTGGAAGGTCATTGGTCAATAGGGGGCATGGATGACCGGCGTTATGTTTAGGTGGGGTAGATTATTGTTTTTCATGATGGTTAAAACAAAGTAAATTTAATTTCCAACTCATCGTTATTTACCAGTTACTTGTTACACCGGTCAAAGTCCCTTTTTGCTTATAAAGTTATGTTATATATCTTTAAATGTGTATTTTAAAAGTACGATCTCAAAAATAAGAATGGGAACAAAGTACGTTTCTTTTTTAGGAGTTTGCCCATTTAGGTATTGAGTTTGAGGTCTTCACAAAAGCATACACTACCATTTGGATTAGAGGTTATGTCCGGATATTTCCCACCCTCTCAAAACTTTTTATCGAGTGGGACGTATAGAGTTTGTACGGTTTGGTTTTAGTATTTGGGTTACATATCGTGTTACTCCTTGGGAAGCACCTCGGCCCAACGGACTTTGGGAGGGAAAGGTAAAGCTATTGTAGACCTGAGCTTGAGTGTAGGCACTCGCCCTTATAATTGTATGGATTGTGAATTCTAAGTCCCTCTTTATGCTCTCAAATGGAACCCCTGATCTCATTTCTTTCCCTTTGGTCAGAAATGTAGGGTTGTTCGAAACACAAATCCATACAGTTATAAGAGCAAGGGTCTACACTCACTCCGTTCACCTCCCCTATTTAATAAATATTGCGATTTGAATTGATTATAATTTTCTTATTATAAACTAATTGTTCAAATAAATATATTATTACCTAAATATCCATGACATAAAACACTTGATTATCTTATTCTAATCCTATTCTGGTTTTTCAGGTCATGATATCATTTTGAAAATGCATATCAAACACATATAAATCTGATGAATAAAAACATTATGTGGTACAATACAAAAAAAAGGACCACTACCTGATATCCTGGCGGTCCAATTGGAAACTTGGAACAAGGCCCCAAACAATTTGGGGGCCCATAATATATCTACGGGGAGGATCTTATGTTAACCTAAGCATTGTTGTTAACTTTACAAACCTTGATTGACCAATAAGAATGCAACTTCAATCATTGTTTTGTATACATGTGCAATGCATGAGTAAGGGTATGTGTTAATGCCAAAAGTCGTCCCAAGGAAGATCTAAGATCGGTGTGGAGCTTTATCAATTAAAGTAAGAAATCGATCGACAAATCGTACGACAAGGATAAAAAGTAAATAAGAGACACATATTTTGGTGACGCGGAAAACCCCGTCGAGGGTAAAAACCGCGGACGATAGCAGAGATCATCAAGTGCACTATGGACGTCAAACAGGGACTTCGTCCTTTGGAAGGAGTGATTGTAAGTACAAATGACAATATTACAAACAGAAATAAATAAATCGTAAGCTTGCATCTATTCGTCGTGCGATTGGAGCATTTCGTCGAGATTTCTTGTTTAGGAGAGAATAAGTTGAATGATGTAGATGAAGTCAAGTTGATTCATGTTGTCCAGTATCCCTCAATAATTCTTCAAGTCTTCTATATATAGCTTTTGGTCGATATAAATGATCATTGAATGTCCAACAGTCTTGACAATGATTGATCCTGCTGATTGTTCATCCGTTATATCCGTTGGCATATATGTGATTTAAAACTTGTAATAGAGAACCATAAAAGAAAACAGTCGTATGCAGTAAATGATATAATTGCTAGCTACGTTACAGAGGTCGTAAGATAGGAGTCATCGAGCGACTTCCTTGTGGCGGTCGAGAGAAACTCACGACCATTGTCACAAGTAACGACTACGGTCGTCGTTGTGTGCGATCATCATGACCTTATCTTAATACAAGAATGGTCCCTAGATTGGATATGTTTGATTTTCTTACTTCGGTTGTGTCTTGTAAAATTTTACCTAAACATTTTGCCCCCAAAATTCGAAAATTAGACGGCAAGTCGACTTTTCGAATTTTTGTAACTGATTTGGGCACGTGTCGACAAATGCAACGGAATCAGTTTCATGAAAACCGAAAATTTTATGGGGGAAGTGTGCAGCCGCATAACAGCTGTGACGTCATGGCGACGTGGGACGCGTGGTGTCAGGCATAGGGACAAGTGTTGTTTATCCGACGACTGGCGCACAAAGGGTCGATGACAGGTGTCGACCATCTGTTGATTCGTCCTGACACCGAATCAAGTATAAATATCGACTCCGACCAGATCCTTTCCCTTTTACGTGATTTTGGAGTTTGTAGAGAAAGAGCTTTTATATTTTTGACAAGTCTTTAAAAAACTTCTCCCAATGGTAATTGAACTTCCTAGTACCATAAGAGGGGAGGAAGAAATGAGGGCTTTCGGGCTTCAAGCCAAAATCCCAGCTGACGTTAGGTTGAGTGCTCTAGACCAACTGAGGCCGGAGCAGTGTCTGAATGGGTATTTTTTATATGAATGCCCATTCAAGATAGGCTTTACCTGGCCTTTTTCTCCATTGTCCAGGTCTTTTTTGTCGACCTTTGGCTTATCCCCGGGGAAAATGATGTTGCGGTTTTGGCGGATCGTTCAGGTCATTGAACGACTGTCTGGGAAATGGGTGTCGCCCTTTACTGTTAACGATCTCTTGCTAGCATATTCGGTTAAGGCGGAGACGAACCATATGTACAACCTCTTCTCTAGGTATAGAAGAGATCGTGTCCTGGTTCAGGCGACCACGGTCAATGACCGTAAATGGAAGACGAGATACGTCTTTGGTCGCGTAACGCCAACCAGTGATGACGTTCGGTGGCTTACTACGGAGTGGAATTATATGAGTAAGTTTTTTAGAGTTCTCTTTTCTTTGGATTGCTTCTTTTTTTTAGATCTAACGATCCTTCTCTTTGTTTGTGTAGCGATCGACTTTACTGGAGTCGTGCCTTTTTCTGACTCATCCGCTAAGGTCGAGAGATTTCTCGAGTACAACGTCGAGGAGAGATCGTTCGTTCTTTGGTCGCTAAGGGACGAGGACGACGAAGAGGGTGTGGTTGTTGTCGAAGCCTCTGCCAGTGAGGAAGAGGATGACGAAGAAGATGGAGATGATGGCAAGGCCAATCCGAGTAAGTTCCTTCATTTAAAACGTAGGTCGTTTAGTCGTAGGATGTTTGCTTTACTATTTATTTTTCTTTTTGTGGGGTCTGGACAGAGTTGTCACCCACTGGTCGCAGGATCACATAGGGTTTAGTCGTAAGACAGCACCTCTTGGTCCCTTGTAAGGTCTAGTCCTCTGGGACGTCACCTACTAGTCAAGATGGCGTAAGGTCTAGTAACGAGACATCACTTACTGATAGTTTTTTGTGTTTTGTAGGAAATTCAGTCCCGTCGGGACAGGTGACAGGTCCCTCAAGGAAGGAAACGATGGCTTAACTGGCTCGGCAGGATCGAGCTTTGAAGAGAAGGGCCCGATCGACATCTGGGTCGGAGGCCAAGAAGGTTAGGACGGTTCCGAGGGAACTGTCTCTGACGTGCGACGTCCCTGAGGTCGTCGTTACGGAGGAGGCGATGAAGCCATCGGTCGTGGAGACCAGGTCGGTTTCTCCGGTCCCATCGCTAGTACGGAATCTATTAAGACTGGTTCCGGTTCTGATTCTCATTTTTTTGGGAACCGTTACCTTCTAGTACCCGCCAGGAACGGTTTGAAGACAGTGTACCCCATCCCACTGAGTACCCAAAACCGGAACTGATGGGTACCAATTGTTTTTTATAAATAATTTTATATATTAAAAAAACTATTACCAATTGATCATTTAGGGTTGCTTTCACAATTAATAATTTAACATTACACTTTACACGACCACTTTCTAGTTATGGAAGTCGTTTATGTTGTTGTCAAGACTCGAGAGTGTCTAATTTTTATAATATTTGTTGTATTTATTACTTTAAGTTGATACTTTATTGTATGCACTAGACTTAAAAAGTTAGAATTACCTTTTTATTGTATAAAATGTTAAAATTTTAAAAAAAATGAAACCGGGTTACCCGGAACCGAAACCGGTTCCCAGCGGTTCTGGGACCGATTCCAAAATATAGAGAACCGATGTAAGCGTTTTCGGTTCCGGTTCCTTCATTCCAGGAACCACCGATTTCGGTTCCGGTTCCATAAAATTTAGGCGGGGTACCTGGTTATGCTCACCCTTAAAAACTATAATGTAATGGATCCATAGGCATTCGAGTCTTGTTATGCTGAATTGTTGGGATGTCGAATTCCCATATCATACCAAGAAATAGGAATGGGGTCAAGATGGATAATAGTTGTGGACTTCAAAGTCGGGCAATGACTAATGACCATTAATTGTAATTTCTCGTGAATGAGTGAAATCTAGAATTAATGAAATGACGATTGTTTCGTAGTGGGGCTCTTGAACATGAATGTATGACCTACTTGTATGTTCCGTCACCAACATGAAAAGCGGGTCTCCCCCGTCATCGCAAGATGTGTATGTGTTACAATTGTTTTAATATGAGGAGGTGTTCGTGTTTTGAAAGGCATCAATTATATATTTTCGGAAGTTATATTTATTGTTTTGATTATAAACTGTTTGATCTCACTAGGTGTTAGCCTAACATTTTTTCTTAAATGTGGCATGTATAGCAGGTTCTAAAGTTTAGTGGGGTGGTGAACGTTTGAGAAGACAACTTTTGGAGGCACAATTCTTTTGGAGTAAATACTTGGAGTCATTGGTGAATAGAAATATTTTAATGATCTTAGCGACACCCGTTCTTAATCTAGACTTAGAGTTGGTGTAGATTAGTAGGTTGTTGGCTAATGGTCTATTTTGTATTTGCAAACTCCATAGTTATATTCTTCCTCACTTTTGGGTGATTACTTTCCACGTTAAAGCTCATTTATGGATTTATTTTAGGCTATATTTTATCTCTATTTTTAGGGGTGTTACATATGTTGGAAATTTTAGTAAAAATATGGGTTTTTACTAATTTTTGGACAAAATTAAATACATGTATGTATATTGTATATATCTAACTCTTCGTGGGTTTATGTTCTCCTATATGAGAGCTTCGAAACGATATATTATGTGTCCAAAACGGAATATGTGTGAATGAGATATCGATGCTCAAAGTTGAGTGATTGGGATGAAATTAGCAAAAATCAAATGGGGTGGAATGTGTCCCACATTGGAAGAAATAGTAAACCTTTTGAGGTTTATAACCTTGAATGTGGAAAGAGCTTACAAGCTCTTTGTTTGGTTTTACTCCATCACCTACCCGCGCGCAGGGGTGGTGCCGATTGAGACTTTCGTAGGCTAAAATCGGCGAACTTGTGCGTGGACGTGACCTGCGGACACGAATGCAGCTCTGAAATCTTGTGCACACGCAGGTTGGTTTTTGCGAATTTTTTTGGTTTTGACCACGCGGGTTGTGCCGCGAGTTTACCCGCGTGGCAAGTCGCGACATTCACTGTTTCATATTACGTTTGTAACTCCTTTGATACTCAATAATTATATGAATTAATATGTTTAATGATCAGATTATTACTGATTAATTGCATATTAATTCATCGGTTTCGGATTTGAGTATAAAAGAGGAGTTGGTTCACATCCAAAATACACGAGAGAATACCGAACGAAAATCACACATATACTCTATGATATCGTTGAGGCATACGGAATTTCCGACGATTTTTCAAGGCAAGTGGTCATTTCCGGCAGTACATATTGCTTACGCTGTTGTACCCTGAGAACAGACGGCAAATCTGTTTAAGGGAATCGTGTTCAACACGAGCCTCAACGTCATTTGAATCTTATACGGTTATTCGTTTATATTTCATTCGTTGATTCCGTCTATTTCTTTTATATTCGGGTTTTACTAATCATTTGTTGATTTTGTAGTTTATTACATACGTTGTAATAATATATGTATTATTGAAATACATATCGAATTTACTAACAATCTTAAACAGATTCTAAACGAGTTTGGCTCGATACAATTCGTTTTCTGTTTTGTGTAAACAGATAAAAAAATGTGGTATCGTTTTTTGTTTTGTGTAAACAGATTGTTTACGTAGTACTAACTGTACACGTGAATTGAATCGAGTTTAGCTCGATTCAATTGGTTATCTGTTTTGTGTAAACAAACTTTATATCGAATTTATTTCGATTTGTTACGAATCGAGTTTTGTCTCGATTTAAGGGTATAAACGGATTGATAATCGAGTTTGTTTCGATTAATTCGTTTTATGTGAAAAAGAATTTCTATTGACTATTCGTTCGATTTAATTTTTTGTGTTTTGTGTAAATATATTTTAAATCGTAGTTGTCGATTTAAATAATTATTGTTTTGTAAACAGTTTGAAAAATCGAGCTTGTATCGATTTGTGGAGAGAGATTCTAAATCGAGTTTGTTTCGATTTGGTTGAAAAGAATCTAAAAATCGAGTTTGTTTCGATTTTGTAAAGAAAAATTCCAAATCGATTTTGTTTCGATTTTGTGGAAATAAAATATAAATCGAGTTTGCGTCGATTTGTAGAAAAAGATTACTAAAATCGAGTTTGTTTCGATTTTGTGGAAAATGTTCTAAATCGATTTATTTCGATTTTGTGAACAAATTCTAAAACGAGTTTTGTTTTAATTTAATACTTTTTCCGTTTGTATAAAAGGATTTTCAATCAAATTTGTATTTGATTTAATTCCTTTTCTGTTTTGTGTACACATATAGAGATTGTGTTCACGTGAAATTTGTTTTCCACGATGGTGAACGAATATGTGGTGAGAATGATCACGGATCCCACGGCCATGGTCTTGGAGTTGAATGTGATTGGTGCAAACTTTAGAGAAGGGTGGATTGATACTGGAGCAACCCGCATGTGCGTCATGACATGAGAAACTTCAACATCTACAAGGATGTTGATGTTGATGTTGGGCAAAAGCTCTTTATGGGAAATGCCGCCACCGCCGATGTCAAGGGTATTGGAGACGTCATTTTGAAGATGACTTCCGGGAAAGAGCTTAAGCTTAAGGATGTTTTGTATGTCCCGGAACTTCGAAAGAACCTCGTTTTGGGTTGGTTGTTAAACAAGTTTGGTTTCAAACTAGTGTTTGAGTCGGACGAATTTGTTTTGTCCAAAAGTGGTATGCATGTGGGTAATGGAAATGCTTTTGAATGGTATGTTCAAGTTAAATACAATAGTTTTCAATGAAATGAATAAAACTATTTCAAATTATGTTTATTTGCTTGAATCTCCAAATGTTTGGCATGGACGTTTAGGACATGTAAATTATAACTCCATTCGACGTTTAATTAAATTAAACTGCATACCAAAATTTGTTTTTGACTCAAACCACAAGTGCCCCACATGTGTAGAATCCAAACTTACTAGAACGTCTTTCAAATCGGTTGAAAGGAAAACCGAACCCCTTGATTTAATTCACACTGACGTGTGTGATTTAAAATCGATTCCTACTAGAGGTGGGAACAAATACTTCATCACGTTTATCGATGATAGCACGAAGTATTGCTATGTATATTTACTTAAGAGTAAAGATGAAGCAATAGACAAGTTTGTCTTATATAAAAATGAAGTTGAAAATCAACTTAACAAGAAAATCAAGGTTGTTAGAAGTGATAGGGGAGGTGAATATGTTTCACCGTTTGCTGAATTTTGTTCTAACAATGGAATTCGACATGAATTCACAACACCCTATTCACCTCAGGAAAACGGCATTGCTGAAAGAAAGAATCGCACCTTGAAAGAGATGGTGAATGCCATGTTGAGTAGTTCTGGCTTAAGTCAGAACATGTGGGGGGAAGCTATTTTGTCGGCTAATTATCTTTTAAATAAGATACCCCGCAAGAAAAAAGATGAGACCCCGTATGAACTTTGGATGGGTAGAAAACCATCTTACAAGTACTTACGAGTGTGGGGGTGCCTAGCTAAAGTGGTTGTACCTCCTAAGGTACAAAAGTTATGACCTAAAATAGTGGATTGTGTATTCATTGGATATGCACAAAATAGTAGTGCTTATCGGTTTCTTGTGTATGAATCTAAAAATCCCGAGATACACAAGAATACAATTATGGAGTCAAGAAATGCTTCCTTCTTTGAAGACGTGTTTCCTTGTTTGAACAAGGAAGATCAAGCGTCATCTTCTAAAGATAAAGAAATTGTTCAAGTGGATGAACAAATTCTATCGGATAAAGAAGTGGTGGAACCTAGAAGAAGTAAACGGGCTTGAGTTGAAAAATCGTTTGGTCCCGATTTTCACACCTACGTGGTGGAAAGTGAACCCAAAACCTATCGTGAGGCGATCACGTCTTCGGAGGGACCTCAATGGAAAGAAGCCATCAAAAGTGAGATAGAATCTATCTTACAAAACCATACATGGGAACTAGTGGACCTACCACCGGGTTGTAAACCACTAGGTTACCGTTGGATCTTTAAAAGAAAGATGAAAGCTGATGGCAGTATTGACAAATACAAGGCGAGATTAGTGATCAAAGGATATAGACAAAAGAAAGGTCTAGATTACTTTGATACTTATTCGTCGGTGACAAGAATAACATCCATTATATTGGTGTTAGCTATTGCAGCTATTAGAAATCTGCAAATTCACCAAATGGATGTGAAAACTGCTTTTCTAAACGGAGATTTAGAAGAAGAAATCTATATGGAGCAGCCCGAGGGATTCGTTGCCCTGGGACATGAGAACAAGGTTTGTAAACTTATTAAGTCCTTGTATGGCCTTAAGCAAGCTCCAAAGCAATGTCATCAAAAATTTGATCAAGCCATGTTAGAAAGCGGTTTTAAGATAAATGAGTGTGATAAATGTGTTTACATGAAAGACACCACTCATGGATATGTCATCTTGTGTTTATATGTTGATGATATGCTTATCATTGGCAGTGATGACAAAATGATAAAGTCTATGAAGGATATGTTGAAATCTAAATTTGACATGAAAGATTTGGGCTTAGGGGATGTGATTCTTGGGATAAAAATCACAAGAACCCAAAATGGTCTGGTGTTAAATCAGACACATTATGTGGACAAGATTCTTGAGAAATTCAATGAAGGAGATACTAGTATAGCTAGAACAAGGGGTGTTCATCCAAACCGCACAAACCGCCCACACTGCCCACACCGCACCGCAAAACGCGGTTTAGAACTTTCGCGGTGCGGTTTGCGGTTTGTAATTTTACCAAACCGTACTATGCGGTGCGGTTTGCGGTTTTGAGTTTTCAAATCGCGGTTCAAACCGCACCGCACCGCATCTTTATATTATTTTTTATTTTTTAATTTTAAACATATATATGTATATATAATAGTTTAATTTAATATTTATATAATTGGGCTTTTTATTATGGACTTTAAGAGTTTAAGTTTTGAACTTTGTTAAATAAACTTTTTAATTATAAGCCTCTTAAAAGTTTATGTCTCAACAAATAAAAAAATTCCCTAGGTTAGGACGTTCACGACTGGAGACGTTCACGACTGGAGACGTCACTTAATCTGTTTATCGTATTGAAACAATTTATTTCTTTAGACTATTTTTAGTTATGCATTTTGGAGTTGGATGTATTCAAACTCTTTATTTTTTTGGACTATGGTCAATTAATCGTTGATTTTCTAATGTATTTTAAACTTGTAATTTTTGGATTGTACGCATAAAGTGCGATAGGGACAAACCGCATAAACCGCACCGCACCGCATTTCGCGGTGCGGTTTGAGGTATATGCGGTGCGGTTTGCGGTTTGGGGTTTGGGAAAATGCTCAAACTGCACATGCGGTGCGGTTTGCGGTTTTGCCCCAAGCCGCACCAAACCGCACCGCGAACACCCCTAGCTAGAACTCCAATTGATACTAGTCAACATCTATCTAAGAATAGAGGGGAAGGTGTTGCACAAGTAGAATACTCAAGAATAATTGGCAGTCTGATGTATCTTATGAGTTGTACTAGACCTGACTTAGCATATGCAGTGAGCAGGCTAAGTAGGTATACTAGTAATCCCAGTTTAGAACACTGGAAGAGTATTACTAGATTGTTAAGATATCTAAGATACGCACGTGAATATGGACTGCATTATGGAAAATATCCAATGGTAATCGAAGGTTACAGTGATGCAAATTGGATATCTGATATTAAGGATTTCAGATCGACAAGTGGATATGTGTTTACACTTGGAGGTGCGGCTATATCTTGGAAATCGTCCAAGCAAACTGTTATAGCCAGATCCACGATGGAATCTGAATTTATTGCCTTGGATTAATGTGGTGAAGAGGCAGAATGGCTACGTCAGTTCATGGAAGATATTCCCAAATGGCCTAAGCCGGTAACGGCCATATGTATACATTGTGATAGCCAATCGGCAATTGGTAGATCTCAAAGTATAATGTATAATGGGAAATCTAGACATATTAGACGTAGACATAATATGATTCGACAATTACTCTCTACTGGAGCTATCACGATTTACTATGTGAAATCAAAGGATAACATTGCGGATCCACTTACGAAATGCCTAAGTAGAGATTTGTGTACAAGTCGTCGAGAGGAATGAGACTAAATCCTTTGAATGAGTAATTCATGCAAAGGAAACCTTACCTAGAAGACTGGAGATCCCAAGATCTGGGTTCAAAAGGACAACCTAGTTGTATGAATAAAGGAGGTCACTGTGGGGGGAGTTAATAAACTTCCTACTCTAATTTTGGAATCAGTGATAGTAAGGCTAAGCGTGTGTCTTTTAATGATCAATGAAGATCACCTATGTGAGAGAGAAGTGGGGTCGCTTCAAAGGGAATTGTGGGGGCTCAATTCCTATCAACTCTCGCTGAACCAGGCTAGTGTTCATGACCATAACGAACACGACTATGAGGATATGACCTTGTTAGGAAGAATTATGTGTGAAATGTATTGTCGCCTACATAAATGGCAGTTCAGTTCAAGGACATCGAGTCTACTGACAGCTAGGAGGCTAAGTGTGTTTCACGAGGGAAGGTTCAAAGGGTAACACCTACCTATCCTATGCAGGATTCGACCATTCGAAATTTCGTAAGGAACTTTTCGTATGCAAAGATCAATCTCCATTCATGTGGGGGATTGTTGGAAATTTTAGTAAAAATATGGGTTTTTACTAATTTTGGACACAATTAAATACATGTATGTGTATTGTATATATCTAACTCTTCGTGGGTTTATGTTCTCCTATATGAGAGCTTCGAAACGATATATTATGTGTCCAAAACGGAATATGTGTGAATGAGATATCGATGCTCAAAATTGAGTGATTGGGATGTGTTAAGTCAAAATATTGTATCCAAGATTTAATAGGAAAGTCAAAATTGTAAAGTCAACATTGTCAAAGTCAAGATAAGTCTTGTTTAGTTTTCTTAGTTGTTAAGTCTTTGTATTAGAGTGGTGGTATAAATATGTTTAGGCTTTGTAATTTTGGTAAGAGCTTCATTGTAACATTTTCATACGTGAGATATATGACTTCAAGATCTACTTTCTCTCTCTAGTTCATAATTGTTAGATTATTGATTGAGAATAACTTGATTGTTTGGGAAGATTCAGCAAGCCGTATCTGTTGAGAGTTATGAAGAGAAGATTAGAAGTTTGGAAGATTCTAATGTTGAGCTTCTAAAGAAAATATCTGATTTCGAACAAAAGATGGTCAAAGAAAGATCTGATTTTGAGAGTAAAAAGAAAGAGTTTGCTAAAAAGTTTTCAGAGTTTTCCAAGAAGAGTTTTGAAGAGAAGAAGACAGTTGAGCTTCAGTGTATAAAACTTTCTCAGCAAATTTCTGATTTTGAGAAAGTCATCATTCTGGAAAGGGAAAAGTTTGCCAAAGAGAAGAAGGACATTGAACAAAAGAATGTGGGATTCTTCAAAGAAATATCCGGCCAAAGAAAGGATGCTGAGAAGGGATTTGAAGAAGAACGAAGCATGTTTGAGGCTGAGATCAAAAAGCTTACTGAGAAGCTATCTGAACTATCTGAGAATGCACTGAAAGAGCAGAAAACGAAGTATGAATTCATGACGAAGATTGACATGCTTGTCAAAGAAATAGACAGTTTTGCTTCAAAGATTAAAGAACTTGAAAAGACAGTATCAAGTTCAAATCATAAAATTGTTTCTTCACAAAGGTCAATTAAATCTTCTGATCAGATTCATAGTACTAACATATTCTATGATATAAATATAGATGGTTCAGGTACACAACGAAGAAGAAGGAGATATGAAATTTCAAAGTTCAAGACTGACGAAAGTTTGTTTGGATCAAGAATTTCAAAGTTCAAAGTCTGATGAAGATATTTCTGAAAGAAGTTTCAAAAGTTTTCAAAGATGTTTCAAAGTTCAAAGTTTCAAAGGAGTTTCAAGAATTCAGTTTCGTGTTCAAGACATGTTGACTTTCAAAGATTCAAAGCGAAAAAGACTTTTCAAGATTCTTCAAAGGCTGAAAGACTGAAGGTTGTTAAAGCTTCAAAGTTCAAAGATGTCAGAGACAGAAGCTGAAGAATCAAGTGCTGAAGACTAGTGTCAAATTTTTATTAAATCTTGAATACAAAGGGGGAGATTGTTAAGTCTAAATATTGTATCCAAGATTTAATAGGAAAATCAAAATTGTAAAGTCAACATTGTCAAAGTCAAGATAAGTCTTGTTTAGTTTTCTTAGTTGTTAAGTCTTTGTATTAGAGTGGTGGTATAAATAGGTTTAGGCTTTGTAATTTTGGTAAGAGCTTCATTGTAACATTTTCATACGTGAGATTATGACTTCAAGATCTACTTTCTCTCTCTACTTTCTCTCTCTAGTTCTTGAATAATGTTACATCTTGTTTGAGAAATTGCTTGATTGATAGGGATTTTACATTCACAGGATGAAATTAGCAAAAATCAAATGGGGTGGAATGTGTCCCACATTGGAAGAAATAGTAAACCTTTTGAGGGTTTATAACCTTGAATGCGGAAGGAGCTTACAAGCTCTTTGTTTGGTTTTACTCCATCACCTACCCGCGCGCAGGGGGGGTGCCGATTGAGAATTTCGTAGGCTAAAATCGGCGAACTTGTGTGCGGGCGCGACCTGCAGACACAAATGCAGCTCCGAAATCTTGTGCACACGCAGGTTGGTTTTTGCGAATTTTTTTGGTTTTGACCCAGTACACTACGCGAGTTAGGCCGCGGATTTACCCGCGTGGCAACTCGCGACATGCACTGGAGTGTGGACAAAACAGTGGACTATGCGAGTTAGGCCGCGGGCTTACCCGCGCTGTAAGTCGTGGCATGCACTGTCGTAAGGATGAGAAACAGTGCACCACGCGGGTTGTGTCGCGAGTTTACCCGCGTAGCAAGTCGCGACATTCACTGTTTCAAATTACGTTTGTAACTCCTTTGATACTCAATAATTATATGAATTAATATGTTTAATGATCAGATTATTACTGATTAATTGCATATTAATTCATCGGTTTCAGATTTGAGTATAAAAGAGGAGTTAGTTCACATCCAAAATACACGAGAGAATACCGAACGAAAATCACACATATACTCTATGATATCTTTGAGGCATACGGAATTTCCGACGATTTTTCAAGGCAAGTGGTCATTTCCGGCAGTACATACTGCTTACGCTGTTGTACCCTGGGAACAGACGGTGAATCTGTTTATGGGAATCGTGTTCAAAACGAGCCTCAGCGTCATTTGAATCTTATATGGTTATTCGTTTATATTTCATTCGTTGATTTCATCTATTTCTTTTATATTCGGGTTTTACTAATCATTTGTTGATTTTGTAGTTTATTACATCCGTTGTAATAATATATGTATTATTGAAATACATATCGAATTTACTAACAACATACTCTTAATCAAGATGAAGATAGAGTGAAGGGAAGAATGGAAGAATGGAAGTTGTTGAAAAGGCTGAATCATTGACACTTATGTCTGAAAAGAAGCACAGAAGTGCTAAGACTATCCTCATCCGTGATTTTACACAATCCAACCCAATCTCATTGGGCTAAAAGTCAAACTCAATTATTAAATAATAATAATAATAATGTATAACTTTTTGATTCCCCAATCTTGATCACGATCCAATCTTGGATTGTGGTCTTTTTTTTTTGTTTATTAACTTATTTTGCCATGTGTCAAGATTTAATTGGTTAATATTATATTTTTTTAGATAAACCTTATCATATTAAAAAGATGAGTTTAACAAAAAAATAAAAAAAAATAAAAAAATACCAAAATACATATTTTTCAATTCCCTACAAATGGAGACCAATATTGACATATTTTCATCACACCAATCTTTCTCTCTATTTCAATACTCTCTTCATCTTGAAAACTCTACTTTCTTTGCAAATTTCTTTTACGGATCCAAGCTACCCAAATTTTTATTTCGGTTCTCAATATCCTGATAACCTTCAAAATTACCCAAACACACAATATGAAAACTCTAAGTTACCTTCTTATGATAATCACATTAGTATCCCTGAAAATGTCCAAACTTCGCAAAAGGGCTAAAGAGTCGATACATGGGATACGAGAGAAGATATGGTTCTGATGTCAGCATGGATCTTCGTTAGTGAAGATGATGCTCATGGAAAAAAAACCAAAAGAAAGGGAAGTTATGGTCACGAGTGAAAGAACACTATGATGCAACTCGAACAGAAAATCCAGAAGGGTTTGGTGTCCGAAACGAAAATCAAATGAAAGGTCGTTGGTCTCGACTTAACGAAAATGCAAACAAGTAGGTTGGTGCTTACAGAGAAGCACACCGTAAAAAAAAGAGTGGAATGAGTAACACGGATGTAGAGAACGCAATTCACAAAATCTATGAGGCGGCTGGGAAAAAAATTTAATGATCTGAAAGTATTTAACGAAGTTTTGTGTAAACATCCCAAGTGGGACTTACAGTTGTTAGGAATTGTGTAACTTAGAGATGGTATCGAGACTGGAAAAACTTAAGAATCGTGTTGGAAAGCACTTTCCAAATACAACAATTCGACCCTATAAGCCTTGAGTTCACGAATTTTGTATTGGGATAATTCTTAAGATTTCTCTCTTTTTCAAAGGCTGTGAAAAGAGATTTATGTATATCCACATATTCTCACATTACATGTTTAAATAGGAGACCGACGATTATTGGCGGTTAGGCGGTTATACAACGGTTATAACCATAAATGGATAAAATTAAAAAGTAGTTACAACCGAATTCAATAAGCTATCAGTGATAGCAATAAGCTATCAGCGACCATCTATCACCTATCAGTGACAGTAATAAACCATCAGCAACACCTATCCACGACAGCTATCAGACTTTCAACGATAGCCTTCCGATTTTCAGCGATAGCTTTTAGATTTTCAGCGATAACCTTTATAATTTCTAAAACACAACTTAAATAAATAAATTTATAAGTCCTTTAGAACTTCAACCCCTCTTAAGATAATAAAGGCAACATTTGTAAGTGTGCACTCCGCACCTTCTAACTTACATATGTTTACCTTATCGTCTTAATTGATCTCAAGTAAATCACAATTACACCAAAATGTTTGATGACACTAAAATCACCAACATTCCTCCCCAATTTTAGTGTAATCCTTTGATTCACTATTCAATCATAAATATGTAAAATTCAAACAAATGCATAAATGAAAATGTCACGAAGATTGAATTTTCATTTTAGTATATTACACATTCCAAATATTCGAGAATCGGGGTGTTCTAAGAATTGAACCCATCAACCCATTTGAATACATGAAGATAATATACACATATGTTCGTACAAATCTAGATAACACACTTGACACATTTGTGGAGGCCTTGCGTCTTTATCCATTCATGAACGTATATAAATCCAAGTCGAAAACTTTCTTGAAGCGGCCACACTTCACGTCCATTTAGGTGATTCTTTTATGTCTTGCACCTGCATATGCAATTTTTCAAAAGAATCATTAAGAAATAATTTTTCAACCTTACAGCACTTGTAGGTCTAAGTACATACCTTGGGATGATATTATCATGTGCTTTAATTTTATTAATAAGCCTTCCACATTGAATTCAACCTTTAACGTTGTATTAAAGGGGAATTGGGTATCTTATTAATAAATATTTATATGGACTTTAAACCCATCTCGATCACGGACTTGTGCACTAAGTCTCTAGCCAACCCCTTTGTTAAATGGTCGACTAAATTATTATGAGTTCTAACGAATTCTACGGATATCACCCCATGCATGATTAATTCTCTAACCATGCTATGTCTTACTCCCAAGTGCCTTGACTTTCCATTATATACTTGCCTATATGCCTTAGCCAAGGTTGCAACACTATCACAATGAATACAAATTGTTGATATCGGTTTCGGCCACAAAGGAATCTCGTATATTAAATTCCTTAGCCACTCCGCCTCTTTACCCGCGACCGCTAAGGCCACAAATTCATATTCCATGGTGGAATTTGTGATGCAAGTTTGTTTCTTTGAGGCCCAAGAAATGGAACCTCCACCGAGCAATAATGCCCATCCACTAGTAGAAGAATGATCCTCTACATTGGATATCCAACTCGCATCCGTGTAGCCTTCAATTACCGAAGGAAACCCGATATAAGTGATACCATAATTCATGGTTCCCTTCAAATACTTGAATACTCTTCTTACCGCTTGCCAATGATGAGCACTCGGTCTACTAGTAAACCGACTCAACCTACCAACGGCGTAGGCAATATTCGGGTGTGTACTTGTCATTGCATACATCAAGCACCCAATTGCTTTAGAGTATTCTAATTGTGAAACCGCTTCACCCTCGTTGGGCATAAGCTTCTCACTTGGATCCATCGGAGTACTTACGGGGGAACAATTCAACATGTTAAACTTCTTTAACACTTTCTCTACATAGTGAGATTGTGTTATGGCCAAACCTTTGTTCTCCCGTTTAATCCTTATTCCAAGGATCACTTCGGCCTCCCCCAAATCCTTCATCGAGAATTGGGATGACAAAAACTATTTTGTCAAGTCGACTTGCCTTTGGTCCGTGCCAAAGATTAACATGTCGTCTACATATAAACAAATTATGACGCCTCTACCAGAATCGTCAAATTTGCTATACACACACACTTGTCCGATTGATTTAAACGAAAACCATAAGACAAAACAACTTCATCAAAGTTTTGATGCCACTATTTTGGGTATTGTTTCAAACCATAAAGTGATTTAATTAATTTACACACTTTATGTTCATTCCCCGACATCATAAAGCCTTCTGGTTGCTTCATGTAAACCTCCTCCTTTAAATCACCATTAAGGAATGACGTCTTGACATCCATTTGGTGAATTACCAAGTTATTAATAGCCGCCAATGCTATTAATAATCGAATAGTGGAGTTTCGAGAAACCGGTGCATAGGTATCGAAATAATCGATGCCTTCTTTTGTCGAAAACCTTGTATTACCAACCGAGCTTTGAACTTATCGATAGAACCATCAACTTTCATTTTCTTCTTGAAAATCGTTTTGCAACCCAATGGTTTGCAACCCGGTGGTAAGTCGGACAACACCCACATGTTATTACCCATGATAGACTCCATCTCATCATTTATTGCCTCCTTCCAAAAGGTAACATCTTGAGACTTCATAGCCTCATCATAGGTTCTTGGATCTTCCTCTATGCTATAACAATAAGCATATTGAGATCCGATTTCATCTCGTGAACCTTCAACTAAGTACAGTTGAAAGTTGAGACCAAAAGATTTCTCAATCCTTCCTCGTTTACTTCTTCAAAGCTTGAGAAATTCCAAAGGAATTTCCTTTTCTTTTCCACTATCTTTGATTCCACTCGTACTTGGAATCATGTCTTTTGGTCTCGGTATCGAAGTAAATCGATTCTCATCGAATATGGCATCTCTCGATTCTATTATGGTATTAACCGAAACAGAATCGTTGGGTTCGATGACATAGAACCGATATGCCTTAGAATGGTCGGCATATCCGATAGGGAAAATTGCATCAAAATGGAACCAACTTTGAGTTGATTCCTATTTTGGGGAACCAATTTTCAAAACTATCAATTTAGGGTCTAAAAAAACTTTTCACATATTTAAGGGTCTCAGTTACCTATTCAGGAGGTAACCGGTTACCTTTAAATGACGTGTCATATAAAAAAAAACAAAAGCTTGTGTGGATATTAAAAAATCCACATCAGTCCTTTAGAAAATCACTTCTTCAATCTTCTGTGGATATCAATCTCTCTCTTCTCTCTCCCTAAATCAGGCCACAGTCAGTCCCCATCCGAAATCTCGCTTCTGCCGGACATCTCTACCATTGTCGGTGATCTCTACCTCGCCTAAGATAGCTTTTTTTTTTCGGTCTGCGTTGAGCCCACGTGATGCACCCAACTAGCGACGTCGGACTCCACCACCATCCTCCGGCAACGAACTCCACCTCCCTCAACCTGCAACGTCGAATCCACCACCTCAACTTGTGGCGTCCTTCTCCTCCAACATCGAAGTTTCGTTTGTTTTCTTCCATCTCTTCTGGATCTATGACTACAAAATCGGATCTACATCTCTCTAGCAACATCTGCTCTGGATCTGGATCTATGTCTAGTCTTTCACTGGATCTGGATGTACATCATAAATCCACTGATTTTGTTTTAAAGATTTGTTTGATTTGTGGTTTAGGGTTTTATTTGATTTAGGGTTTGTTTTATATTTTTGATTTGGGGTTTAATTTAAAAGTTTGTATCATATTTTGTTTTGAATGAATATTTACAAGATTATTGTGTATACGTAATGTTTGAAATTATATATTACTGTTATTGAGATTTTATAAAATATTTTTTAAAACTGGGTGGTGATTTATGCACTGTGGTGGATATTCAGGGTGTGCTCGGTGAAGATGAACAAAGAAAAGAAAATAATAAAATATTATAGATTAAAAACTCAAAGCCGCCTCAGTGCCACATCATACAAAAAAAATTCTAATTTGTAATTTACTTTAATTTTAAAATCTGACCTGGAACCTTGGTTGGCAATTTTCTTGAACCATGTCATTATTAGAAGGTAATCAGGTAATTGAGGCCCTTAGATGTATGAAAAGTTGTTTTTAGACCCTAAAATGATAGTTTTGAAAGTTGGTTCCCCAAATTAGGAATCAACTCAAAGTTGGTTCCATTTTGATGCAATTTTCCCTATCCGATAAATATACAATCGATTCCTCTTTCCCCCAATGTCTTCCTTTTGGGATCCGGTAATCTTATCACGGCTCGGCATCCCCAAACCCGTAAATAATTCAAGTTTGGTTTCTTCTTGAACCAAAGTTCATAAGGAGTCACCTTACTTCTTTTGTTTGGTACCCGGTTCAAAACGTAACAAGCCGTCAACATGGCTTCACCCCAACATCCGTCACTAAGACCGGAGTAGGATAACATCGAGTTAACCATTTCTTTCAAAACTCGATTTTTCCGTTCCGCAACACCGTTTTGTTGAGGTGTGTATGGTGTCGTGGTCTCGTGAATAATTCCAACAGACTGGAAAAATAGAGGATCAAAATATTCACCGCTTCTATCAGTTCTTAACTTTTTAATTAAAATATTTTGCTGCAATTCCACTTCGGTTTAATAAATTTTAAATTTTCCTAAAACTTCATCTTTCGAATGAAGTAGAAAAACGTAACAAAATCTTGAAGCGTCATCTATAAATGTAGCAAAATACTTTTTATTTTCAAGTGAAGGAGTCGCATGCAAATCACACAAATCACTATGGATTAAATCCAAAACCATAGATGATCTTTTAATTTTAGGAAAAGGTTGACGTGTGATTTTTGTGAGCATGCAAGTCTTACACTTTTCAATATTTAAATCAAAGGAAGGAATCATGCCATCCTTGGACATTTCATGCATTCTTTTATAATGCACATGTCCAAGTCTGGCATGCCACAAAAATGAATTTTCATTCTCAACCAAACACACAGAATTATCACAAGCAAATTTATTAATTAGATTCAACAAAAACATACCATAATTCAAATATCAAAATCCAACAAACACACCACATCGCGATAAGGTATTCTTATCGCTTTCGAATACTTGTTTGTAACCCAACTTGTTCAACATACTACCGGAGACTAGATTCTTCCGGATTTTCAGTACAAATAAAACATTATTAAGAGTTAATAAATTCCCAGAGCAGCTAAAAGTAAGATCCACACGACCACGACCCAAGATTGGAGCACTAGACTCGTTGCCCATATGCAAGGCAGATCCATCTTCCACCGGTTCGAACTTCTTGAACCATTTTTTATCCTTGCACACGTGACTTGTGGCACCCGAGTCTATCCACCATGCGATATCATCATCTTGTACATAAAATGCATAGGAAATTAGTAATACATAATTCTCACTTGAATTATAAGAAAATATCGAATTTCGACCTAGATTTAGAGGTTGGTCATTCGACCCTTGTCCCGCCCCACTCGTACTCGCTCCATTCTTGTTTCCTTTACCAACTCGGCAATCTCGTTTGAAATTTCCGGTTTGACCACAAATCCAACAAGTCATTTTCGACTTTTTGTTGGGTCCGTGTTTGGGGTTGTCGAACATCCGCTTTTTACCTTTGTCGAACTTCCTTTTGGTCGTGTTCTTACGCTCCTCAACCATGTTGACATTGGATGAACTTGGGACATCCTTATCCTTGGTTTTACCACTTTCTTGTACACGTAATGATTCCTCAATACGTAAGTGGCTGCCAAGTTGCACCAAAGAAAGTTTATCCTTTTTGTGTTTAAGTGTGTGTTTGAAATCTTTCCATGATGGTGGCAACTTGTCAATTATACTCGAAACCGATATGGATTCATCCATATTCATATGGTGTTGAGTAAATTGACCAAGGATCCGGAGTAATTCGTTGTATTGCTCCATAACGGGCCTGGAATCGATCATCTTGTAATTGTTAAAATTACTTACGAGGAACTTCTTACTCGAAGCATCCTCGGCCATGTATTTCAATTCCAAAACATCCCATAATTCTTTGGATGTTTCTACATTCTGGTAAACATCAAATAAAGCATCAGACATACCGTTAAGAATATGCCCACGACATATGTAGTCATCGTTCTCCCACTTGTTTCTACGTTGAACCGCCTCCAAAGTTGAGTCTTCAAGAATCTCGGACATCGGGGTGCTAAGAACATACACGACCTTCAAAGTGGTGAGAATGAAGTGCATCTTCTTTAGCCACCAACGAAAGTCGTTTCCTTGAAATTTCTCTAGTTTGCCAAATTTCGAAGTCATATCGCGAACGGACTCCTCTAGATTCGCCATCATTAATTAATCAGAAAATTGTTGTATTTGAATGTTAAGAATTGTGTAACTTAGAGATGGTATCGAGACCGGATAAACTTAAGAATCGTGTTGGAAAGCACTTTCCAAATACAACAATTCGACCCTATAAGCCTTGAGTTCACGAATTTTGTATTGGGATAATTCTTAAGATTTCTCTCTTTTTCAAAGGTTGTGAAAAGAGATTTATGTATATCCACAGATTCTCACATTACATGTTTAAATAGGAGATCGATGGTTATTGGCGGTTAGGCGGTTATATAACGGTTATAACCATAAATGGATAAGATTAAAAAGTAGTTACAACCGAATTCAATAAGCAATCAGCGACCAACTATCACCTATCAGCGACAACAATCAACCATCAGCAACACCTATCAACGACAGCTATCAGACTTTCAACGATAGCCTTCTGATTTTCAGCGATAGCTTTTAGATTTTCAGCGATAGTTTTTATAATTTCTAAAATACGACTTAAATAAATAAATGTATAAGTCCTTTAGAACTTCAACCCCTCTTAAGATAATAAAGGTAATATTTGTAAGTGTGCACTCTACACCTTCTAACTTACATATGTTTACCTTATCGTCTTAATCGATCTCAAGTAAATCACAATTACACCAAAATGTTTGATGACACTAAAATCACCAACAATAGTTACATCGTGAAACAACACGTTCCCGCTCGGTATATGAAGTGGGTGATGAAGAAAGTGGTGGAAGCACAAAAAGATCAAGAACTACGGAGGAAGGAGATACTGTCAAAATCAACCAAGAATCGCCAACTGGTGGTTCAAAAATTCAACGTCCCCTAGGTAGAGATGCTACAAAAAAAGGAAAAGGTAAGGCATCACAATCATCTTCTATTTCAAATGAGTTTAATGAAAATTATCGTGCCTTGACGATTACAAGAAACAATGAAGTTGAATTGATGAAAAAGAAAATCAATTTTGATCAAGAGAATTTTCAAATCGTTCAAGACCACAAAATGTTGCGCGTACTAATGTCCAAAGAAAACCTGTCACCAGCACAAGAAGAGTTGAAAGAACGTCTTATGGCAAAGTTGTATGGATAGTGATGTGTTTGTAATTTTATTATTATGTATTGGTAATTTAGTTTTCGTGTATTTGTTTGTACTTCTCGTATTCTGTATTAGTAATTTGTATTATGTATTTTATGTTAAAATGAATGGTTGTCTCTTTCCCTAAAGATCACATGTTATTGTCCCCCACTGATTATGTGTTGTCGTTTTCACTAAAAATCACATGTCATTGCCCCCCACTAATTATGTGTTGTCGTTTTCACTAAAGATCACATGTTATTGTCCCCCACTGATTATGTGTTGTCGTTTTTACTAAAGATCACATGTCATTGTCCCCCACTGATTATGTGTTGTCGTTTTCACTAAAGATCACATTTCATTGTCCCCCACTGATTATGTGTTGTCTTTTTCCCTAAAGATCACATGCCATTGTCCCCTTCTAATAATTCAAAAGTTTATTTTATATTTGGTTGTCTTTCATCAAGATTTATTCATGCAATCTTTCCTCAAACACCTTACAAAAAAATTCATATTTCACTAAAATGTCATTCAATGAAATCTCATCACCAGAATCAGTTGATGAATTTGACGCATGGCAATCAAGAGTTCTTGAACAAAACCAACAAATTGATTGCATGCTTGAGGATATCCTCATCAACTCCTCCAATCTGTTCATAGGAGATCAACCTCCAAGAGCAAGAAGAAGGTATCGTGACAGGCAACACAAGATGGGTGAAGCGCGTTTGATGCAAGACAACTTTGTGGATAATCCGACATATGATGACGCTATCTTTTGGAGAAGATTTCGAATGAGAAAACCTTTATTCTGTCGTATAGTTGATGTTGTGACTGCTAATGATGAATATTTTCAACGAAGACCTGATGCCATAGGTGACAAAGACTTTCACCATTGCAAAAATGTATTGGAGCCATGAGGGTGTTGGCGTATGGCACATCAGTCAACGCAGTTGACGAATATTTAAGAATGAGTGGAACCACAACAAGGGATACTCTCATGAACTTTGTAGATGGTGTCATCTCATGTTTCGGTGATGAGTACCTTCGAAAGCCTAACAACGATGATTTGGAAAGACTACTCCATGCTGGAGATCAACGTGGATTCCCGGGTATGATAGGTAGTATTGAATGCATGTATTGGGAATGGAAAAATTATCCGAGCGCATGGGCTGGACAATATGCCGGAAGAAGTGGAAAACCAACAATCATATTAAAAGTCGTTACATCATATGATTTATGGATATGGCACGCTTTCTTTGGAACACCAGGTTCATTAAATGATATTAATGTACTTCATCGATCTCCTATTTTTGATGATGTATTGACAGGTCGAGCACCAAAAGTTAGTTACATCGTGAATGGTCGCGAAAACGACAAGGCATATTATCTCACATATGGCATATATCCTTCATGGTCTACATTTGTCAAGTCAATTACGTTTCCCACTATTGAGAAACACAAGTTGTTTGCTCAATGTCAAGAGTCTACCATAAAAGATGTTGAACGAGCATTTGGAGTTCTACAAGCTCGTTTTGCATTTATTCGACACACATGTCTTGTTTGAGACAAAGATAATATGGGACGAATTATGATTGCGTGTATCATCCTACATAATACGATAGTTGAAGACAAACGAGAGTCATACCTCCATTATTATGATCCAGTTGAATTTCTTAATGATATGCCCACAAATCGACAACCCGAAAGCTATACAGAAGATGATGGTCAACCATTTGGATTCTCTACTGACCGAATTGGAAACCTAAATGATTTGATTGAGCATATATGGCAAAATTTTGGTACTAATAATTAATTATGTCTTTTAGATATGTAATTTTGTATTTCTTTTGTAACTTGTTTTAATTATTTTCAATTATAAGTTTTTTTAATTAAGATTATGATTTAAAGTATCAAATAGTTTAAAAAATCTATTTTTTATATGCAAGAACAATAAAGAAAAAAAATGATAGATATGATAAAATATTAAAATTAATATTTTTTTAAAAATATTTGAGATTGAATTTGATCACTGATAAAGATTAAAAAATATGACATTGAATTGAAATTAGAGATTGGGTAGGTGGAAGAGAGAGAAATTAATTTTTTAATAAAGATTGGATTGGATTGGATTGTGGATGATGAGACTACCCTCATTGGCAATCCAACCCAATCCCAAATAGCAAAAAGACAAAATTAGTTTATTAAAAATAAAATTAAATAAGTAATACAAACCACTTTTCTTTCCAATATGGTTCACGATTCAATGCTAGATTGTGAACTTTTATTTTCTTTTTCTATTAATATTTATTGACACATGTCAAATTCTAATTGGTTACATTTAGATTTTGTTTAGATAATATTATCATATTAAAAAGATAAGTTTAACAAAAAAAATTAGAAAATAAAAAATATACCAAAGTTCATATTTTTCAATTACCTACAAATAGAGACCGATATTGACATATTTTCATCACACCAATCTTTCTCTCTATTTCAATACTCTCTTCATTTTCTGTTATGGATCCAAACTACCAAAAAAAATTCGGTTCTCAATATCCTGATAACCTTCAAAACCCAAACACACAATATGAAAATTTTGAGTTCCTTTCTTATGATAATCACGTTAGTATCCCTGAAAATGTTCAAACTTCGCAAAAGGGCTCAAGAGTCGATTCATGGGATACGAGAGAAGATGTGGTTCTGATGTCCGCATGGATCTTCATTAGTGAAGATGCTACTCGTGGCAAAAACCAAAAGAAAGGGAAGTTATGGTCACGAGTGAAAGAACACTATGATGCAACTCGAGCAGAAAACCCAGAAGGGATTGGTATCCGAAATGAAAATCAAATGAAAGGTCGTTGGTCTCGACTTAACGAAAATGCAAACAAGTGGGTTGGTGCTTACAGAGAAACACACTGCCAAAAAAAAGAGTGGAATGAGTAACATAGATCTAGAGAACGTAGCTCACAAAATCTATGAGGCGTCTTGGAAAAAGTTTAATGATCTGAAGGTATTTAACGAAGTTATGTGTAAACATCCTAAGTGGGACTTACATGTACATCGTGAAACAACACGTTCTAGCTTGGTATATGAAGTGGGTGATGAAGAAAGTGATGGAAGCATAAAAAGATCAAGAACTATGGAGGAAGGAGATTATGTCGAAATCAACCAAGAATCGCCAACTGGTGGTTCAACAATTCAACGTCCCGCAGGTAGAGATGCAACAAAAAAAAAGGAAAAGGTAAGGCATAACAATCATCTTCGATTTCAAATGAGTTTAGTGAAAATCTTCGTACCTTGACGATTACAAGAAACAATGAAGTTGAAATGATGAAAAAGAAAATCAATTTTGATCAAGAGAATTTTCAAATCGTTCAAGACCACAAAATGTTGCGCGTACTGATGTCCGAAGATAACCTGTTACCAGCACAAGAAGAGTTGAGAGAACGTCTTGTGGCAAAGTTGTATGGATAGTGATGTGTTTGTAATTTTATTTTTATGTATTGGTAATTTAGTTTTCGTGTATTTGTTTGTACTTCTCGTATTTTGTATTTATGTATTTTGTATTAGTATTTTGTATTGTATTTTATGTATTGTATTTTATGTTAAAATTAATCGTTGTATTTTTCCCTAAAGATCACATGCCATTGTCTCCCACTGATTATGTGTTATTATTTTCACTAAAGATCACATGTCATTGTCCCCCACTGATTATGTGTTGTCTTTTCCCCTAAAGATCACCTGTATTGTCCCCTACTAATAATTATAACGTTTGCTATATATTTGGTTGTCTTTCATCAAGATTTATTCATACAATCTCTCCTCAAACACCTTCATATTTCACTAAAATGTCTTTCAGTGAAAACTCATCACCAGAATCAGTTGATGAATTTGACGCATGGCAATCACGAGTTCTTGAACAAAACCATCAAATTGATTGCATGCTTGAGGATATCCTCATCAACTCCTCCAAACTGTTCATAGGAGATCAACCTCCAAGAGCAAGAAGAAGGTATCGTGACAGGCAACGCGATATGGGTGAATCGCGTTTGATGCAAGACTACTTTGTGGACAATCCAACGTATGATGACGCTATCTTCCGGAGAAGATTTCGAATAAGAAGACCTTCATTCTCTTGTATAGTTGATGCTGTGATTGCTAATGATGAATATTTTCAACAAAGACCTGATGCCACAGGTAGACAAAGTCTTTCACCATTGCAAAAATGTACTGGAGCCATGAGGGTGTTGGCGTATGGCACATCAGTCGACGCAGTTGACGAATATTTGAGAATGAGTGCAAACACAACAAGGGATGCTCTCATGAACTTTGTAGATGGTGGCATCTCATGTTTCAGTGATGAGTACCTCCGAAAGCCTAACAACGATGATTTGGCAAGACTACTCCATGCTGGAGATCAACGTGGATTTATAGGTATGATAGGTAGTATTGACTGCATGCATTGGGAATGGAAAAATTGTTCGAGCGCATGGGCTGGACAATATGCCGGAAGAAGTGGAAAGCCAAAAATCATTTTAGAAGTCGTTGCATCATATGATTTATGGATATGACACGCTTTCTTTGGAACACCAGGTTCATTAAATGATAGTAATGTACTTCATCGATCTCCTGTTTTTGATGATGTATTGACAGGTCGAGCACCAAAAGTTAGTTACATCGTGAATGGTCGCGAAAACGACAGGGCATATTATCTCACAGATGACATATATCCTTCATGGTCTATATTTGTCAAGTAAATTACGTTTCCCACTATCGAGAAACACAAGTTGTTCGCTCAATGTCAAGAGTCCTCCAGAAAAGATGTTGAACGAGCATTTGGAGTTCTACAAGCTCGTTTTGCATTTAGTTGACACTCATGTCTTGTTTGGGACAAAGATAATATGGGACGGATTATGATTGCTTGTATCATTCTACATAATATGATAGTTGAAGACGAGCGAGAGACATACCTCCATTATTATGATCCAGCTGAATTTCTTAATGATATGCTCACAAATCGACAACTCGAAAGCTATACAGAAGATGATGGTCAACTGTTTGGATTCTCTACTGACCGAATTGGAAACCTAGCCAATTATTTGGCTAATAGAGAACAACTTCGTAATAGAGAAACACATAATGCTCTAAAAAATGATTTGATTGAGCATATATGGCAAAAATTTGGTACTAATAATTAATTATGTCATTTATGTCTTTTAGATATGTAATTCCGTATTTCTTTTTGTAACTTGTTTTAATTATTTTCAATTATAAGTTTTTTTAATTAAGATTATGATTTAAAATATCAAATAGTTTAGAAAATCTATTTTTTATATGCAAAAACAAAGAAAAAAAATGATAGATATGATAAAATATTAAAAATTAATATTTTTAAAAAAATATTTGAGATTGAATTGGATCACTGATAAATGTTAAAAAAATATGAGATTAGAATGAATTAGAGATTGGATAGGTGGAAGAGAGAAATTAATTTTTTTAATAAAGATTGGATTGAATTGGATTGTGGATGTGGGTAGTCTGATAGTCTATGTCTTCAAGAACAGTTTCTAAGATTGTGCTTCCAGAGATTTCTTGCTCAGAATCAGAAGACAGTGAATCAGATCCAGACTTAAAGAAGTTAGTTGAAAACTTGGCATTGCTCACTAAAGCTTTAATAAGAAATTTGCCAAGAAACCATATTCTGGAAAATACAAGAAGGACAGTTCTAAACGCAACAGGAAAGATGAAAAGAGGGAGGAGAGGATTGAAGAGAAGAAAGAAGAAAAGAAAGATGATGCAAAAGTTTCTAAATGTTACAATTCTGGAAAACCAGGGCATTATGCTTGAGACTGTAGATTCAAGAAAGTAAAATTTTCATATTATTATTCCAAAAAGTTGCATTATGCAAAGAAGAAAGGAACATGCACAAGTATTAATGGCTAAGCAAGAAAACTGGTTGTATGAATCATCTTCTAACTTTGATGAAGATGTTGCTCACTACTGTCTCATGGGGTCAACTGCTAAATTTAAATCAACTGCTTCTATATCTGAGCGTTTTGTTTTAGATTCTAACTCTGAATCATAAGTACAAAACTCCTTAGAATCTGAATTTAGTGATACCCTTGCTAAACTAAATGATGATTTTGTTGATGTTAAAAATAAATTAAAAGCTGAGAGAAGCTTGGTCAACAGATTCAGATTTGGAAGGAAAAATTTAAGACCAAGTTTAAGATCTGGAAGGAAGAAAAGGGATTTTTGGAAAAGAAAAGTCTGAATTTAAAGCTAAGATTTATGAATTAGAAAAAGACGATGTTGAAGTTGGAGATGATAACAAAAATTTTAGAATTAAAAAGGAATTTCTTTCAAAAGAAAGAATTGATCTGTACTAGAAGATTAAACAACTTGAAGATTTGAATTTCAGAAGAGGACAAACTGAGCAAACACTAAATTTGTTAACAAGAAATTCCAAGGATGTTAAATTTCATAAATCCTAAGATGGGACTTGGCTTGAATGAACACATAGTGTTGAAAAATTATCCTGCAAAGTTATATGACTTATAAAAAATGGGTGTTTTTCAAACAAAAGGAGAATGTTCAAATTCAAAGCCTATTGATGAAAATTGGGTGGAAAGAATTCCCATAGAAGAGTGTTTTGTTAAGTCAGAGCTCTCTAATTCCATGTCTGAAGTAAAAGAAAAATAAAAATAAAAATTAAGTTCTAACTCTGATTTCAGTGATAAAATAACTGATGACACTGTTCAGACTTGTGAAAGCAATGATCAAATTAAATATAATAATGTGGCTTCTGATTATTCATAGTTACATCAGAGTTATAAAAAAGAAAGCCATATTATTCTTTTAAAGATTATGACATTGTTTTTCAATGTGCAAACAATGAAAACAAGTCTGAAAGTACAAAAGATAAATCTAAGGCTATTTGTTCCAACTCTGAGTACTCTAGTTAGAGTTTAGCACAATGTGTTTATATATCTGACTCCAAAGAGGGTAATTTTGAATTCACTGTTTAGATGGAGTTAGATTCTCTATGTGACAACTCTGATTCTTCTGTTCAGAGTTGTGATATAATCGATCAGCTATCTGAATCATTTGAGACTGACTCTGATCCTGTTGTTCAGACTTGTGATGTCAAAGATGTAAATGAGCAAGAATCAATTAAACTGTCTCATATGATCAATAACATGTCTGAATTTGATGAAATGATAAATGCAACTATTCAGATACAAAAGTAGAGGATTTGGAAAATCATGTTGTGATCAACAAAGATGGATTTCTTGTTTACAAAACCCTAGAAATATGAAAAATGGAGAAATTTTAAAATCCTAATCAAATTTACCTGATGAGTTGTTTGGTCCAGTGTTTTTGAAAGATAATTTGAAACAAGATTTAAACACTCAACTCTCAAGGTATTTTAGAAACATCCAGTATATCAAATCAAAATGAATGGAAAATTCCATCCTAATCCAGAGTTTTATGAACAAGAAATACAGAAAAATGCAACAACAATTTCTAAATCTGAAACTATGTCTAAAACTATTTCCAAATCTATTTTTTTCTTCGAAAAAGGTGACTCCTCTGGTACTGAAACACCTGTAAAATTTGAAAGTAGCAGACAAATAAGAACTTCCAAAATCCTTTAATTACAAAACTTGAAACATCAAATATCTAAAGTTTACAAAGGAAGGAATACTAAAACATGTATCAGAGTTCTAATAGAACTATCTAATCCCTCGAATGGATATAGAATCAGTTGGGTGTTACTAAAACTCCAAAGTCCGTTATTTTCTCAAGACTGGATGACGCCTTTAAAGCCATCCTACCGGAACTTCTACCAAGCTCCAAAACCACTCAGATCCATCTAAGACCTGATATACATGTCGATAAGAAAAAGTGTTAGGCTTAACCCCTAGTGAGTTAAAACAATTTTCATCATATAAATCATAAAACGTTTAAAATGAACATTTTACTATAAATACGGACGTCCTTAAAATGTGAGTTATGAAAAGGCTTAATGTACATATCATGTTGCTTCCAATACCAAACACCCTTTTAAATAATCATTCAACATCCAAATTTCCCAAAACGCACGAACGAGGTCTTTCACCAAAATACTATTTGCATAAATAAAGTGGTATGTTTCAACACCAAAAGTATAGGTAAGGGAATACCCAAAAATAATACCTTTCGGTGACGGGGGAGACCCGATTCCATCGAATATGGAAGGAACACATAGTTAATTCACTTATCAACGTTCACGAGATCCAATTCGAGTCATGGATCCCCGTATATGGATCCATTAAGCAACCCCCGCAAGATACCCAAATAACCCTAGTGTCTACTACTTTGGATGGATTATTTGTAACTGCAAGACTTAGCTCCGTATACGACTCTCCAAGAGCACCATCGCAAGCTTACGTAAAAACATGAGTTAGGGATCACTCACTAGACTTAAACATGGACGTCAAAACCCCATGATGAAAAAACCGACTCCTATGCCTATGGATCCATTGCATTACAATCTAAACATTACATGACTCCAAATGAATGAACTAATGCATTCAAAACATGTAGTAACCAACATTTGTCCAATAATTGTATTTTCATTAAATGCTCCATATTGAGCCATTTAAACCGGACAACGTCCCGAAACTCAGTAGAGTATAAGTTGTAACACCCTGGAAAAATTTAGAGCAATTTAAAAATTCGTAAATTCGGCAATATGACGACTATAAAGGGAGAGAACCTGAATAATACAAAAGAAACATTTCAACCCAAGTATGTCATCCCAAAATGGGGAACTAAGTATGACGTTTACAACCCAATAAAACAATTAAAGTTTAACTCAACAACCTACTAATCTAGACTATCTAAATCTAGATTAAGATTGGGTGTTGACACTTTTCTTCCCAAAAGCATACCAATGCTATGTCAGGGTGTACGCCTCTAAAATCTCCAAAATTGTTACTATCCTCCAATCTCTCTCTCTCTGCTCAAGCCCGAGAAGTCCCACCGCTAGAATGATATGTTATACATGTCATTTTAAGAAAAAGTGTTTGGCTAAAGCCTAGTGAGATCAAACAGTTAAGTAGAGAAATAATAATAAGAGTTAGATGAAAATAAAGGTAAAGCCGAAGAAGAAATGGTTTATAGACCTTTACCATAATATAACACCTCTTGGGTTAACGGGGGAGACCCGCTTACTACACAAGTGACGGAACACAAAAGTAAGCCACTTGACAAGTTAGTAAAACCAATACATATAATAAAGTACACGCAAGGGATGCTAGGCTCGGTAGCTTTAAACGTACACCCGCAGATAGTCAACTTCAACCACACAGGGCCCTTACGTTGAGATCCTCATCCAATATCGTGTACTAGCACGTAGGACTTACAGCCCAATCTGATGCCTAAACGTGTCTCAATGTGGAAAACTAGCGTTCCATCATTGGACAAAATGATATAAACATGTGTGGGGTCATGACACCCAAATGCAACCAAATATGCCACATAAATGCCATTAGGGCCAACCCAATGCTCCAACAATTAATACGTTGACAAATATGTTAAAAACAAGGTTTCATATGATATTTCACATAACTTCCAAGAGGTTCCAAATTAACACTTTGAATAATGATTCCATACTTTTAAATCCAAACTTCCAAAGTCCTTATTCAATATAACACATTATTATCTCAAAACCCTAATTTTGCCTCAAAGCATTTAGGTATAACTTTTGAAGTAAACAAGTTTCCCATGTGCAAATCCACAAGTAGTCCAAAATGTAAGTTCATTAACTTTAAAATCATACTCCTTCACATAAACCCTAAAATCCCCAAAAATTAGGTTTTTGGTGCACAACTCACCCAAGTTAAGTAAATCAAAATGGAGATGTTTAGAAGGTTAAAATTTACATTTTGACATGTATAAAGTTAATAAAAGAGGATGAACTCACCTTGGTAGTTTCCCAAAGAAACTAAACTCTAAAAATGAAGATGATGAACTTGAGATTAGCTATACTTGGATTCTTCCACTTAATGCCTATAAACACCTAAGGAACATCATAAATGCTCAAGAGAGGTGGTAGCTAGGAGTATTAATCAGGAAGGATGATATGGTGTAAGAACTCACCTTGGAACTGTAGAGAAATCGACCTAGAGCTTTCCCAAAATCAGATAAATGACTGAAAATCGAGACCTTCACAATTTATACCCAAAACCCTCGTCGGCGACAGTGACATGCGTTAGTGACATCTGTCACTATCGCGGGCACTATCGCCCGAATCCCTCCCCCCCACGCTCTTGGTACCTCTCCCGCGGTTGTGACACCGCGATAGTGACCACGAAACTCTTGCATGACACTTTCGCGCAGAGTGTACCGCGGGCCCTTCCCCCCGGCGATTGTGCCTTAGCGACATTGACACCATGTCACTATCGCGGGCACTATCGCGAGTACTGTACCGAAAGTCAAGATTCACGAAACTCTTTTCCGGTTAGACACGATTTGAATACTAGGAGTTATTAAGTTGAATCAGGTTCAAGATTATACAGTAAACCTCCAACAAGAGAATGAGCATTACACAAGATCTTAAATTTCGGGGTGTTACATAAGTCAAGCCATAAGGCATCATAAAACGTTTGACAATAAGATAAAGCCAATATGGCTACATAAGCCTATGTATAACTTTCCCAAAATTGGTATCTTCTCCAAGTATAAATGGTCAATGGCCCGAACCATATGGTCCACACTTTTCCAAATATTCAAAAGTCAAAGGATGGCCGTTTCCTACAACTCACGATTTTAAAGTCAAAGAACTTAAAGTTTCAAATATCAAAAATCATAAGTTGGGTAAAACCCTGAATAAACCATATTTCAATAATCGTCCATAAAACATCCCAACTCACACTATAATCCCTTTTAAAACGATTTAAACCCTAAAATTTCCCTTATTGGGATCCAAAGCAACATAATACCCAAATTTCTCCGATTGTTCAAGAAACTTGTATAGTGGATCAAAATCCCCCTTTTTGGTGACTCAAGCACCTCATAACATATTGTAAACCATTTTCAAGGATTTTATAACTTAGATATGTGTAAGTGTACAAATATTCCCAAAACTTATCAAAATGAAGTAAACTTATGGATATACTTTTAAAACCCCAAAATATGTGCATTTTGACATGTATATAGTTTTTCAAATCAACTAGAACTCACCTTGCTAGATTTAGACTAAATCTAGGATTTTACCCCCAAATCTTGAGTTTCTTGGATGAAGACTTGAAACCTTCTAAATCTTAACTCCAAGCTCTTTATAAAGATCTTTAACCAAAACGTATCCAAAAATTACACCATGATCCAACAAAGTGGAAGAGAAGATGAAGACAACAAAACCCTAGCCTTTAGGTTTGAATTAATGAGGTTACCTTAACCACCACTTTGAATCCTCCAATAATAAAACTCTAGGCTATAATAACGACTTACAGCTTCAAATCTTCAAAAGAATGGAGAGGGTTTTGGTTTGGGAGAGAAAGAATTTGGGGTTTCTTAGAGAAAAAGACCGAATGAGAGAGGATGAGAGAGATATGGTCGAGTTTGGGTTAAACTAGGAGGGAGGAGAGGAAAAGTTGGATAGTAAAAAGAACAAAAATTTTCCAGGCGTCATGCGGACGTCCATCCTTGACCTGACCAGAACCCCAAGATTTTCTGCTACTTCCGCGGAACAATACGGACTTCCGGGTGGATATGGATGTCCGACTTAAGCTCTATGCGGACGTCCGCTTGATAAAAACCACATATATTTGAGAAAAGATCCACAAGTGAAAATAGGGTCTAAATCTCTTACCAAAAAAGTTCGGGTGTTACAATCCTCTCCACCTTGAAATGATTTTGTCCCCAAAATCTAGACTCCGAAATATCTATTGGTGAGTGATCCTCTAGTCTTCACAAATCATAATTCATGAATTATTCTTTGCGGAACTAGAATTCACCGATATGGCTCGTGTCATAAAAATTTAGGGCCACTAGCTAAACAACACTAACCCTCACACCTCAAACAATCGTTACCGAACAAGCAAACCTCAATTCGAGGATATCACTCTTTCCCTTTTTCGTAAGGCACTAACGTATAACTATCATATTGAGGCTACAAGAAGGAATTCCACACCGACGTAGATAATTTCTATAGTTCTCAATTCCTCTTCCCGGGAGGTTTAAACGATTTACTTAACCGTTCAAAACTCTCAACTAGGCTTTAGCCCTCACGACAATGTGGAGGGTCCCCGTTCCGTCAATCTTTTTAAGTATGAGTAGGGTATTCCACTGGTCTTACCACCTCTATGTAAAACACTTTATGATTACCAATTCGAAGTTCCACTACTAGGAGCGACTCTACAGAGAACCATTCCGGCCTAAGCACCTTCTTTTACTACAAAATTATCAATTAAGGTTAGAGCCTAGGAATATCTCCCAATTTTCTAGATTCTCATTCTCGATACGACCACTGCTTTCATCTTAACTTTCATCCGATCGAAGCGACACGAAGGTCTATCATATTAACATAAAAGTATCGGCGTCAAACTTGAAGCTAGGTTCTCACTAATGGCCATCTGACAAAAACTGCTAGGATCTTCAAATCCTTTTTAGAGTCGCAACTCTTATCTTCTCTAACATGTGTACTTAAATACATCTACCTTCATAGAATAGCTCTAGGGTAACAACATGACAAAAACAACGTTACTTCAAACTCTTTTGCAAATCTCGAATCCAAATTTTGGGCTAGAAGTTATATTTGACTCTTGACCAGGTACACATCAACCATTTATGGGCCCCAACCGTGGAACAATACGAACTTCTGGGTGGACATGGACGTCCGACTTAAACTCTATGCAGACGTTTGCTTGCTAAAAATCACATATATTTGAAAAAAAGATGTGCAAGTGCAAATAGGGTCTAAGTCTCTTACCGAAAAGGTTTGGGTGTTACAGGTTTGAAACCTAAGGTATCTAGTAGAAGATTTACTAAAGTTGAAAAAGGAAAATATGTGATTAAATCTCCTACTAACACAAAGTCTTTGTCTATTTCAAATTTCAAAATTGTCAAAAAGGATTTAGTTTGGAAGAGAAAGAAGATTATACAGGAAATATCAAATGTAGTTTTCAAGAAAAATCTTGTTCTAGTTAAGAAATTGGTTGTTGAAAACAATATTTAAGGAAATAGAAGTCTAATTTTGTAGCTAAAGTGCATGTTAAAAAGTGAGTTAGTCATCCTATGTGTTGGGTCAGAAATATACCAAGTATGGTTAATGTTGCTACTTAAAGTTACTACTGCTTGAAGATTACTACTGCAAGAGGAGAGTTAATACTGCAAGCATAGTTAGTACTGCTGAAGATGTTAATGCTGTTGAAGATTAATGTTGCTGGATAAGGATGAAGTTAATGCTGCTTATAATGAGTTGGAACGAAAGAATAGGAGTTGGAGATAAAGATGAAGATAATTATGGAATGGATTATGAAGATCAATTTTGTTTTGATAATTATCTTGTAATTAGTTCTGTATATATAGTTTAGAAGTCTTTGATAGAGAACAATCATAATTGATAGTTTTTGATATATATTTGTTTTAGAGAGAATTAACCTCAAGGTTCTTAGAAGTCCTTTCAATAGAAAAGTATTGAACGTCTGTTGAGTCTGTTCAACAGATTGAGGTTTTATTTGTAATCATTAAGTTAATCAATATAACTTGTGATTTACATTTTGATACTGTTCCATTGAGTTATTGTTAAAGTGTTTTTTCGCGACTTCTTTAACATAGTTTCTGAGTGTGTGTTAAATTCTTGTTTGAATTTCGATCCTGACAAGTGGTATCCGAGCCTTTAACTCAGAAATCAAAAATCATCATGGACGGATCTCATGAAAGTGTTCTTGTTTCAAAGGTCCCCATGCTCAAACCCAATGAGTTTGACATGTGGAAAATCAGAATCAGGCAGTACATTCTTCTTATAGACTACTCAATGTGGGATATCATTGAGAATGGTCCCTCTGATGAAGGAAAGATGGACGCAGATGACAAGAGACCTCCACCAAAGACTGATGGAGAAAGAAAGATGAGGCAGACAGAGATGAAAGCCTTGAGCACTCTTCTCTTGGCAATTCCTAATGAGTATCAACATCAATTCTGTAACTGTTCTGATGCTCAAATTCTATGGAATGCATTAGAGAAGAGATTTTCAGGTACTAAAAGCACTAAGAGGAATCAGAAGGCAATTCTCAAACAACAATATGAGAATTTTATGTCTACAAAGAATGAGTCCATGACTCAAACCTTTGATAGATTCAACAAGTTGATTGGAGAGTTGGCCACTGTTGGTGTCAAGATGGATCAAGACGATGTCAACAGAAAATTTCTAAGATCTCTTGGTGAAGAATGGGTGATGTACACTGTATCCTTCAGACATAATGATAATCTGGAGGATAAGGAGCTTGATGATCTCTACAATTATCTAAGGGTATTTGAAGCAGAAGTTGAATCTAAGAAAAGGCCATCTGGATACTCTCATAATGTTGCACTTCTATCATCTACTACTGATTATACTGCTAATACAGAATCAGTTAGTGCTGCTTATGGATCAAAACAGGATGGGTCCAATGATTCTGTTTTAGAAGCATTCCTTGCTAGTCATGCTAAATCTGCTCTTATCAATGATGATCTGGAGCAGATCAATGCTGATGATCTTGAAAAGATGGATATCAAGTGGCAGATGGCAATGCTCACAATGAGAGTCAAAAGATTCATCAAAAGAACAGGTAGAAACAATTTTGCCATGAAAAGAGAAGATGGTGTTGGATTTGATAAATCCAAGGTGGAATGCTACAAATGCCATAATCTGGGACACTTTGCCAGAGTGCAGAGGAGGAACTGCCCAACAGCATGGAAGCAATAATCATCAACCAAATTCCACTAACTATAGCAGGAATTCATCTCAAGCTCTTGTCTCACAAGAAGGAATGGGCTTTGATTGGAGTGATCAAGCAGAGGAGGCCATTCAGAACCAAGCATTGATGGCAGAGGTTTCAGAGTCATCAAGCATTGCACTTCCCACAGAGGTAAAATCTAACCTTTGCTCTAAAACCTGTATTGAAACTGTTAAAAAGTACAGGGATCACAATCAGAGCATGTGTGATGACCTTAAAAGGTTAGAAAAAGATAGAAGAGGGTATGTTTTGATTGTGGAGAAGTTTGAAGAACAGATTAAGGCATATCAAGCCAATGATCTTCAACATTCATATGATACCAACTACTGGAAGTGGGAGAAGAATCAGTTAGAGATTGAACTAGAGAAGACTAAAGAGGAATGTGAGAAAATAAGGAGTGAATTTGAGAAGGCTAAATTAGATATTGAGAAATATTCCAATGCTTCTAAAGCAATGGACTCTTTACTCAAAACTCAAGTTTATGACAAACTGAGAAGAGGAATAGGCTACAACACCACCCCTCCACCATACAACAATAACTACATTCCTCCCACCTTAGACCTCTTAGAAAGACAAGACAAGAAGGAATTACCTGTAGGAGCTACAGAAGTAGATCCTTTAGACAAAGTAGTGGTTGAGGCAAACTCTGAAAAAGAAGACTCTGAGAGTAAGAATGAGGAAGACCATAAAGATATTCCCTCAGAAAACCACATTCTGACAAATGAGAAGGGAGGTAAACCATTTATCAAAAGTGATAAAGTGGAGATGACCAAGACAGTGAAAGAGACTGTTAAGAGTGAGAAAGCTGAGACCTCCAAGAAAGGAAAGGAAAAGGTACAGGGAATTCACTACATGCAAACCTCTGTTATAAATCCCTGTACTTGTCAACAGAACAAGCCCCATAAACATGATAAAATAAGGGGAAATCAGAGAAACAGAAATAATCAGTGGGCTCAAAAACAGGGAATTGATCTAAGAAAAATCAATAGACCAAAGCCCTGTTTTATCTGTGGCAAATTGAATCATCCTGCCAAATACTGTTATTTTAATCCTATTAACCAAAGAGTTACTTTTCAAAGACAAACACAAAATTCTTTTGGTTATAGGAAGCAATCAAGAAATCAAATGGCTGCTAATATGAGAACAGTACCAATGAAAACTGGGACTGCAAAATCTCATATTCAGAATAAGTTTGCTAAATCAAAAGAAAATACTCCAAGCAAGTCAGGGAGTAACTCACAGAACAAGAAAGCAAACAACTTTGTCAAGATTTGGGTTCCAAAAGTCAAGAAACCTATTAGTACTGCTACCTCAAATAGTACTGCTAACAGAAATAGTGCTGCTAATAGCAATACTACTGCTAACTAAGTTAGTACTGCTAACCAAGTTAGTACTGCTAACAAGGTTAGTGTTGTTACCAGTGTTAATGCTGCCAAGCACATAACTTTGACAAAGTATTCCAGCCATGAGATTCCTAAATCTGATCATCTTATCCAGACTAAGATTACTGATTATAAATATGTTGATGAGAAAGGACAACACAAGACCACTTTAGCTTGGGTTCCCTATAAAAACTAACTGTTTTATCTTATGTGTAGGGCAACCAACAGCTTAAGAAGAAGAGCATTTTATCATGTAGATAGTGGTTGCTCTAGGCACATGACAGGTAACATGGCCTGTCTTCAAAACTTCAAAAAGTTTGATGGAGGACATGTTGCTTTTGGTGACAATCCAGCAGGTGGTAAGATCAGTGGAAAAGGTATGGTATCAAAAGGTAAGATGTCCTTTGAAGATGTATACTATGTTGACCAATTGAGATATAACCTGTTAAGTGTATCACAGGTCTGTGACAAGAAACATAGTATATTATTTACAGAGACTGAATGTATTATCCTTGCTCCAAGATTCAAGGTAGTTGATGAAAATATGATACTACTTAGAACTCCTAGGAAGGATAATGTTTATTGTTTGGACTTAGAGAATGTATCGTCTGATTCATCATTAAACTGCCTATTTTCAAAAGCTTCTGTAAATGAATCATCTCTTTGGCACAGAAGGATGTGTCACATGAATTTTAAAACAATGAAAATTCTTGTGAAAAACAACCTTGTTAGAGGTTTACCTCAAAAAGTGTTTTCATGTGATGATCATTGTGTTGCTTGTCTTAAAGGCAAGCATCACAAAACTTCTCATAAGTCCAAAGAAATAAATACAATCTCTTCACCTTTTCAATTATTGCATATGGATCTCTTTGGTCCTACAAATGTGATGAGTATTGGAAAGAAATCCTATTGCTTAGTCATTGTTGATGATTTCTCTAGATTTACTTAGGTATATTTTTTGAGGATTAAGGATGAGACAAGTGGACTGATCAAATCCTTTGTTCTTAGGATTGAAAACCAAACTAATCAAAGAGTTAAAGTTATCAGATCTGATAATGGAACTGAATTTAAAAACAATGACTTAAACAACTTTTGTGAGGCTAAAGGTATTGAGAAACAATACAGTGCTCCTAGAACTCCTCAACAAAATGGTGTAGCTGAGAGGAGAAATAGGACACTAATTGAGGCTGCTAGATCTCTGTTGGCAGATTCAAAGTTACCAATTACTTTCTGGGCAGAAGCAGTTAATACTGCCTGTTATGTCCAAAACAGGGTTCTAGTAGTCAAATCTCAAGGCAAGACACCTTATGAACTTTTTAACAAGAAGAAACCTTTTATCGACTTTTTCAAACCTTTTGGGTGTCCTTGCACTATTCTCAACACCAAATCTCACTTAGGTAAGTTTGAAAGCAAAGCTGAAGATGGATTTCTTGTTGGATACTCATCTCAGAGTAAGGCCTATAGAGTATTTAATAGTTCTTAAAGGATTATAGAGGAAAGTGACAATGTCAAATGCAATGAGAACACACCAAATCAAATTGGTACAAGTCCTGATTGGTTGTTTGACATTGATTCACTAACTAATGCTTTGGGTTTTAGTAATGTGCAAAATGCAGGAACAACTTCAGAACAGGTACAAGCACAGAAACAAGAGTTTGTGTTGTTCCCCATACCTACTGATGATCCTGTTGAATTTTGCCAGCAAGAAAAGAAAGATGATTCAGAATCAGAAGATTCTGATCCAGACCAGGATGAAGATGCTAAAACAGATGAAGAGGACAAAGGTGATGAAGAGAATAAGAGTGATAAAGAGGATTATCATAATCCAGGAAACTCAGGACCTGAGATGCCCATACTGTCAGAAGATGACACTGATGATGAAAATTCTTCAGTGTATGGTGGAAGCACTCCAGAGAAGAATGACTCCAATCTTGAAGCAAATCTTAATGAGGAGGCTGTCAATCATACAAGAACACAGAAGAATCATCCTCCTCAATTGGTGATTGGTGACATCAATTCCCCAATAATCACAAGGCAACAAAGCAAGTTAGGGGGATTGAAAGACCTACAATCAGGCTTGTTATCTTGTTTTCTATCCCAAATTGAACCCCAAAAGGCTTATGATGCAATGAAAGACCCAAGCTGGATAGAAGCAATGTAAGAGGAGCTGCTGCAGTTTGTGCTGCAAGATGTATGGGATCTGGTTGAACTTCCACAAGAACAAAGGGCAATTGAAACAAAATGGGGTTTTAGAAATAAGAAAGATGAGAGAGGAATTGTGATAAAGAATAAGGTCAGGCTAGTGGCACATGGGTACACACAAGAAGAGGGAATAGACTATGAAGAAGTATTTGCTCTAGTAGCCAGAATTGAGGCAATTAGGCTGTTTCTAGCCTATGCTTCTTTCATGAAGTTCAGAGTTTATCAGATGGATGTCAAGAGTGCATTCCTATATGGGACAATTGATGAAGAAGTATATGTTTGTCAGCCTCCAGGGTTTGAAAATCCTAAGTTTCCTGACAGAGTATATAAATTAAAGAAGACACTCTATGGGCTACATCAAGCACCAAGAGCATGGTATGACACTTTGTCTACCTATCTCTTGGAAAATGATTTTGAAAGGGGAATAATAGACAAGACTCTGTTCATCAAAAGGAAGAAGAAGGACATCCTACTTGTGCAGATCTATGTGGATGACATCATCTTTGGATCCACAAAATATTTTATGTGCAAGGAGTTTGAGGAGCTAATGCACAAAAGATTCAAGATGAGCTCTATGGGTGAACTTACATTCTTCCTTGGGGTACAGGTTAAACAGAAGAAAGATGGTATCTTCATCAGCCAATCCAAGTATGTGCAGGATATACTTACCAAATTTGGATTTTCAGATTCAAAGCCTGCAAGCATACCCATGGAAACACACAAACAGATCACTGCAGATCTTGAGGGGGAGGATGTAGATGTTCATCACTATAGATCTATGATTGGCTTCCTCATGTATCTACCAGCTTCAAGGCCAGATATTATGTTTGTTGTCTTTGTGTGTGCCAGATTTCAAGTAAGACCTAAGCAATCTCATTTTCAAGCAGTCAAGAGGATCTTCAGATATCTCAAAGGACAACCTAGGTTGGGTCTTTGGTATCCTCATGACTCACCATTTGATCTACTTGATTATTCTGAGAGTGATTTGGGTGGTGCAAACTTGGATAGAAAGTCTACATCAGGAGGATGTCAGTTTTTGGGTGCAAGACTAGTTTCATGGCAGTGTAAAAAGCAAACCACAGTGTCCACCTCTACAATAGAAGCAGAGTATATAGCTGCTGCAAGCTGTTGCTCACAAGTGCTATGGATTCAGAATCAGATGTTGGACTATGGTGTTACTTTTCTGCACACTCCAATCTACATTGATAACAACGGTGCAATAAGCATTGAATAAGCATCTTTTGATTTTGTAGCTAAAGTGCATGTTAAAAAGTCATTTAGTCATCCTATGAAGAATGATATTTCTACTAATTGTCTATATGTTGATATGATTGCTTTAATTAGTACAAAAACATTTACACTGTGATCATTGTGGTCAACACAAATTCAGACTAAATTATGAATCGTTTAAGTGGAATAGGAAAGATTGGAATAAAGTTGTTTCTTGAAATTAGAATAAATGGAGATTTTGGGTATATCTATGCTCCAACAAATTCTCCAAAACGGAGAAATCACGAGACAGAGTGAACTTCTCCAAATTTGAAAAGCTCCCCAAATTTTTTGCTGAGCAGATGCACCTTTAAGGTGGATTAAAGGCCTGCAAAGTCGTCTGATGTGTTTTTAGCCAAATTCCACATTTTCGAATGATTTTTTTAAGTTTTTGGTTGTTTTCAAGAGATTTTTAATTTTTTGGTTGATTTTGAGATATTTTTTCGGTTTTTTGTTTCATTTCGAGTGACTTTTTCGGTTCTTCAGTTGATTTCAAGACTTATTCGGTTTTTTAGCTGATTTCGAGAGACTTTTTTCGGTTTTTTGGTAAATGTTCATTATATTTTCAAATATCTCAGAGCACTCCTCGAAGTTTAACGGGTGCACCTTTCATACCCTAAAAATTTATACTTGTGAAAATAATTTGAACAAGTGAACGAGACCCCATTCAAGGCTTCATAGGTCCGCCCATGCCAAACATGATTGTCGTGAGAGAGAAACAAGTTTTTTAATACTTTGATGCTAAATGTTTATGACAAGCCATATAATTTATTGTAGGTGTGTGTCCCACAATACGTGCAAATCAGATCAAGATGATAATACGAATTCAATCACAATGTCCACCTTATTGATCTTGAATTCTCTTAGTACAAAGAAGCTCTCAAATGCAATATTTCTCTCACTACAAATGTTCTTCCTTCTAGTCATATATGAGTCTACAAACGAAAATAAAGGCTATTTATACTTCTACCAATTACAAAACAAAAACTAAAACATTTAAACTATTTGATTTTATTTGACTTTGAGCTTTGGCTTTGACTTTGCTTTAAGAGGATTTGACTTGAGTTTTGACTTTCAATCTTGATGATCTTGGATACAACATTTAAGCTCTAATAATCCCCCCCTTTGGATTCAAGATCATCTCCAAAAAGATATGTAATGAAACTCTCCCTTTTAGACTCAGAATAAATTTCAGCATCAAATAACAAGTTTCCCCTTTCGGATAAACTTGTACTTCTCTTCAAATGAATTTTATTTTTAAAGAATGTTCTCCCTTTTTCAAGAACATTCTCTCTCTTTAAGTTTTTGACAAAGAACTTTGCTTTGAAATTCAATCTCCTCCTTTGTGTAAATCTGCTCAAAATCAATCTTTCTTTCCTCTGAACTATATTCAGAACTTTCTTTAATCTCTTCCAAAGTCTGTGAATATGCTCATCAAGAACTATAACGATCTCCCCCAAGGTAATAAAACCTCTCTCAGACTTCAGAAAAAGAAATTATCTTCAGATTTAACTCACTTTTCTTCAACAAATAATCTTCAAAGAAAATTTCAGCAAACTTTCCAAATTCTTTGAACTTTTGATAATATTCGAACCATTCTCCCCATAACTCTGATAATAAATCTTTCAGGACTTTCACCATCTGGACTTTAGTCACCATTTCTTGAAATAACTTCTCCCCCTTTTTGATGATGTAGCATTAAAATCATCAAAACATCTTCAAGAAATGTCATGAGTTACTAACCATGATCCTTTCATATGAGCCTCGGATCATCCGCCAATTCATAATGTATTCATCCGAATCTTTTCAAATTCAGACAAATAAGAGTGTAAACCTGAATCAAAAAATGAATCAGTTAACATGCATGTAAGTAACACGAAGTCACTTAGTACAACGAATGTACTATACAAGGAGTTTTAATGATGTTCACTCCCCAGGTCATCCATTCAATTATCGAATAACACAGGGTTAACCTATGAACATTCTGACAGAAAAACGAATTTTCTGTGTGTTCGTGTTTGTGTATGAAAGAATTAAAACATGAATGTTTATAATAGGCTCAACATGTGTGAACCATTGAGACAACAATAGTATTACCCGGACTCAATTGTGCATGATTGAAGTTCGAAGGTAGGGCAGACTTCCTTCTTTTTCAATATCCACATCTTCCGAATGAAGACAAGATAGATTATGTGTTGCGTCCCCAATAAAAATTGAAACATCTCTCTGTCTAGAAAAAAGATGAGTAACTAGTGGGGTTTAAATCAAGGGTTGGCATGGGCTAGTTGTCTGTTTCAATGATATTCACGAAAAAAATTGTGAAATAACAGTAATATGGTTTCCCGACTCAGAAAAATTTGGTGCAGAGTTTGATATTCTTTTACTCTGATCTCTCACCCTCTTTCTTTTTAACATTGAGCTCACGTCTAAGAAATCTTTCTTTTCATTTTATCTCAGCACACACCCACACTTAGATATTGACTCCTCGCCTCTCGATCACTCAATGTTAACTTCTTGGGTAGGAAACACTGGTTAACGTGAATCCATTTAAGTTCAATGAAGCTCACGCAATTCCTATGTAAAGTGTCCTATAAGCAAAATGTTGCTCAATTGGTTTAACTTTTTCAGTTAAAGCACATTATGAAATACATGTCAGATAGATGTATGCTCATAAAGATAATCATGAAGATTTGAGCATTTTAATCAAGAAATATTATCTCATAACAAGTTTATTTGAATGAACAAAATGAGTACAAAAGACTTGTTTGAGAATCTAACAATGTATGGAAAAGATCAAATATGAATGATTTATCATTAAAAGCTTAGGTCATGAAAAATTGGATGTTGTCAATACGAATCAAATATAGACATACTTGAAAGAAACGTTTTGAATGAAATCACGCTCAAACATCAATGAAGCTCAAACGGGGTGTCTTACCATCGAAAATTATGTTCAATTTTTGAGACATGGTAAGAACATAGTCAACAAAAGTACTAAACTGGTGTGTATGAATACTTGACAGTATATGGAAAAGATAATACACAAGTATTTATCTTTGGAAACATACGATTTATTAAACAATAAAGTTCATAAAAGAAAACATTTAAAATCACACTTCTAAATTCATGAAATATTTTTTATAATCGAGAAGTGGTTTGAACATTTAAGAAAATTATTTTCATGTTTAAAAGTCGTCCTTCTTTCAAATACAATGAGATTAAGAATAGAATAATCCTTATGCTCATCTTAAATCTCATGAAGTCAGCTCCAAAGTCATGATAAATATGATCATGTAAGCTCCCCATCAAAATCTGTAAATAGTCAAAAAGTCATCAAAGTAACAAAGTCTTATTCACAAACTTTATTGAAAAATAAAGACATGAAAGCAATAAAACTTTTAAGAACGAGTTCTGATCAGATGTAATCATAAGTCAATTTCCTTACTCCCCCTGAACATATGCATCACAACATATGTCAGTGAAAAATATATGCAACAAAATTTATAACTCCCCCTAGAATGTAGATCATCTAAGATATATCTAACTCCCCCTGAAAACATGAACAGAACATTTCCGTGTAGATATCGTTCATATTAATAATAAAGAAATGAAAAAAATAACAAAAATAAACTGTACTAGGTAACTACATATTATGTCTTGAGGTTTAACATGCCAAGTTTCGAAATGAGAAAATTAAATCTCTTTTCGTCTAACGGCTTGATAAACAAATCTGCAAGTTGATAATTTGTGTTTACAAAGTAAAGTTCAATTGTACGTTTTTCGACATTATCTTTGATAAAATGATATCTCACATCAATATGTTTATTCTTTGTGTGTTGAACAGGATTAACTGATATTTCAATGACGCTATTCGAATCACAATATATAGGAATTTTGTTGAACTTGAAACCATAGTCTCGAAGCTGTGTTCTCATCCACAACACTTGAGAGCAGCAACTGGCAGCAGCTACATACTCTGCTTCAGCAGTTGAAGTGGAAACACAAAGTTGTTTCTTTGATGCCCATCTTACGAGTTTGTCTCCAAGAAATTGAATGCGACCTGATGTGCTTTTCCTGTCTATCATACAACCTGCATGATTTGCGTCTGAATACATTGTTAGCTCAAAACATGCATCCTTAGGATACCACAAACTAAGATCTGCAGTTCCCTTCAGATATCTAAATATGCGTTTTACAACCGACATGTGGGATTCTTTAGGCGAAGCTTGATATCTAGCACATAAACATGTAGAGAACATAATATCTGGCCGACTATTCGTCAAATACATTAAAGAACCAATCATTCCTCTATAGGTTCTAACATCAACAACTTTTCCCGAAAGATCAACTCCGATTTTAGTTCCTGGTGTCATCGGGTTTGAAATTGGAGTACAATTTGACATATTAAATTTATTTAAAATGTCATCAATATACTTCGTTTGATTTATAAAAATCCCCGTAGAAAAACTTGTAATCCGAGAAAGAAGTTCATCTCTCCCATCATACTCATTTAAAAACGTGACACCATGAGGTTAGAAAAATTCTTACAGTACTTTGGATTAGTTGAACCAAATATGATATCGTCCACATATATTTGAATTAAAATGATATCAACTTTCTTCTTTTTAATGAATAAATTGGTGTCGATTTTACCTTTTAAGAAACCAGAAGAAATTTGGATAACACGTCATACCAGGCTCGAGGGGCTTGTTTGAGTCCGTAAAGTGCTTTGTCTAGAATATAGACATGATCAGGTTTGTCGGTGTTAAGTCTAAATATTGTATCCAAGATTTAATAGGAAAGTCAACAATGTAAAAGTCAACATTGTCTTAGTCAAAGCTAGTTTACTTTCCTTAGCCATTAAGTCTTGTATTAGTAGTGAGGATATATAGGTTTGTGTTTGTAATAATGTAGTAACGAACTAGAGCTTATGCATACATTGTAATATTCTAGAGTTGTGAAATACAAGATTTACTTTCTCTCTCTAGATTCTCTCTCCAATTCTTGAGCATATTAGATAAATCTTCAGTAATTAGCTTGATAGATTGGGATTTATGATTATCAATTGGTATCAGAGCTGAACCAAACTTTTCAGAAAAGATTTTATCATGAGTTTGAATTGAAATTTGTGTGATTTGCATTGAAAATTCGTCATTTTCAGAAAATTTTTCAAGAAAACGGTTTTTTACTGTTTCATACGAATTTTGAGTGAAAATTGTTTTTAATGAAAGAATTTGGAATCATTGTGTTCGATTTGTTGTAGTGATTGATTTTTGTTTTGATTCCATTACGTAATTCGTTCTAATTCGATTTCAATTTTTGATTTTTTGAGTTTTTCCTGAAAACAAGTTCGACCTTTGTTCTTGATCGAATTCCTTTGATTTGTTGTTTTAATCGAAAATTGATTGTGTTTGTGTGTTTAGAACTGTTTTTCGATGATGCTAACAGGTTCTTGAGATCAATTGTGCAGGTTTCGATCGATTTAAGTTTGAATCTGTCAAGAACTCGACTTTGCGTTTCATTCATCACGGTTTGCGTGTCATTCATAAAACTTTGCGTGTCCTTCATAAAACTTTGCGGGTCATTCATAAATTTTTGCATAAATTTCAGGTTTTCGGTTCAAGTTGGAACCGCAAAGATCTTCTTCGCGCATCAAGTTCAAGCCGCAAAGTTTACTTTGCGTTTCAAGCAGGACCCGCAAACCTTCCTTTGCGTTTCAAGCAGGACCCGCAAACCTTCCTTTGCGTTTCAAGGCTGACCCGCAAACCTCACTTTGCGCTTGCTCCAGATTTAGTTAAAAAAAAAAAGTCTGGAAATTTTTTTTTGGTCATATTTGGAAATATTTTTTTTCTACACTGCGAAATAACAAGTATTGTTCAAATTTCAATTTTCACGAAATATTTTTTTAAGATTTCAATTTGATCTGATTGTTGTTTTTCTGATATATAGTTTGGGAACGATTTTTCCTATCAAGCCTTTTCAAGATGTCAATTTACTACAGATCTGATATATCTGGTATTGAAGTTGAGCGAAATGATCTGAAATTTAAAAATTCAGAGTATCTCAGAAGGATTCAGGAGTTGGAACTGAAATTGTACAACTGTATTAAAACTCCTGAATGTATAAATTGTACTAAAAATAGTTCTAATTTTTCAGGTATCCTTTATGAGAGGGATACAGAGATAAAGGAGAAAGAGAGAGAGATTATGAATCTTCAAAGTCAACTGAACAGAAATCACCTGAGCTACAAGCAGAATCAGTTGAGCTTCAAAACAAGTTGAAGGCTTTCGAAGAGAATATATCTGTTTTGGAATCTGAAAACACTGAGCTTAAAAAGAATTTATCTGTTTTGGAAAAACAGCTTTCTGATAATAAAGCTGATTTTGATTCTGAAAAGAAATTTTTTTCGAAAAAGTTCTCAGATTTTTCAAAGAAATGTTTTGAAGAGAAGAAGTCGTTGGAGCTTAAAGGCTTAAAACTTTCTCAACAAATCTCCGAAATTTGAGAAAGTACTGATTTTAGAAAGAGAGAAGTTTGAAAAATAAAAGAAGGCCATAGAACAAAAGAATGTAGGGTTCTTTAAAGAATTATCCGGCCAGAGAATAGAGTCAGAAAAAGGATTTGAGGAAGAAAGATCCATTTTTGAATCTGAAATCAAGAAGCTAACTTTGAAATTGTCTGAACTGTCTGCAGTTGCGCTGAAAGAGCAAAGGACGAAGTCTGAATTAACAACAACGATTGACCAGCTTGTGAAAGAAAGAGACAATTTTGCATCAAAGATCAAAGCACTTGAAAAATCTGTTTCAAGTTCAAATCAGAAATTCATCTCTTCAAACAGGTCAGTCAAATCCTTTAATCAGATTCGTCGCACTAACCTTTTCTATGATGATTATTTAGATGGTTCAGATACGTTTTCAAGGACAAAAAGTTTCAAGAAAGAGAAATTGGTCTGGATAAAGAAACCAGTCAAAGATGAAAAGACTGATGAGCTGAAAGAGAAGAAATCATGTGTACCTGTACACAAAGCAAAGAAGAACAAAGCACCTAATGGTCAGAAATATTATTGTTCTATTTGTTGTACACATGATTATTTTCACAAAACTAATGATCATTACTGGTATCGTTCTTACTCCATAACCCCCACACGCACTGCAACTAACATTTCTGGACCCAAATACCAGTGGGTACCAAAACCAAAACCTGAATCTGTGTTGCAGGCACCTCACTCCAAGGGGGAGTAAAAAAGACAATGGCTCTTGAGTAAATCAGCTCAAGACTCAGACTTCAATGTCAAAATGGTTTTTGAACACAACAGTTCAAAACCCGGACTTCAAAGCTGAATAAAATGGCTTCTAAGCACATCAACTTAGGACCCGTTCTTCAACGGAGTTTGACTTCTAAACACAACAGTTTAGGACTTGGACCTCAGAGATCAAAAAGACCTTACTTCTGTATGCTTGCATCCGATGGATATTGATGGTCTCCATCCCAAGTGAATTGATCTGATCTCTATCCTATACTTTTTCTTTGCTAGATTTTTCTGATATTGATGGTCTAACAATTCAAAGGGAGTGTTTGATCTCTATCCTGTTTTAACTGACATATTTCAGATGCTTAATTTAAGGGGGAGTAAAGGTGATGACTTCTGATTATTTCAGATCAGAACTCATTCTAGAAAACCGTTTTACTGCTTTCTGTCTTTTATTTTTTTTGAATAAATAATATTAATAAAGTGGCTTCTGATCACATGACAGATCAGGACCCGTTCATCAATGATCAAAGATGGATATTGTGCTAATATCCAGGGGGAGCTCAAAAGATCAAATCTTTATATCATGATTTGAGGGGGAGCTGGAAAAGGTAAAAATCTTCTGATCCTTGATCTCTGTTTGTTTGAAAGAAGGACAACTTTCGAACATGAAAAACCTTTTCTTAAATGTTCAAACCACTTCCTATTCTCAAACGATTTCATGAATTTAGAAGTGTGATTTTTAAATGTTTTTCAAATTTTGAGCTTATTGTTTAACTGACCGTGTGTTTCCAAAGATCAATACTTGTGTATTATCTTGTCCATATACTGTTAAGTATTCACACACACCGGTTCAAATTTTCTTTGAAATTGTTATTACCATGTCTCAAATTCGAACCAATTTTTCGATGGTAATACCCCCGTTTGAAGTTCAAAGTTGATGAGCATCATTCATCTTGTTCATATTTGTGCTTTTATTGATAAATTGTTTATATTTGTTCATATAAACAAAATATCCAATTCTTTGATACCCTAACCATTTGATTTGATCTGATTGATTCATTGCCAGATTCTCAAAAACAATTCTCTTGACTTCATATTCATTCATTCAATATCCTTGTTTTGAGAAATCTTCAAAGATCAAAGATCAAATGCTCAAATTTCATTTATATTTTTCAATGAGCATACATACACTGATATATGATTTCTTGTGCTTTACATGTCAAGAAAATTATTGATAAGCATGTATATTTTAGGAACATGGGATTCAGTGTGAGTGCTTAATAGATCTTCCATGGATTCACGATAACCAGTGTTTCCTACCCCGGAAGAAATCCTTTGAGTGATTGAGGGGAAAGGGGTCTAAAAGAATTGAGTGTGGGAATGAGCAGAGGTAAAATGGAAATGAGAGATTGGTTAGATGTGAGTATAATGATAAAAAGAAAGAGGGTGTGAGATCAGAGTTAAAAGAATATCAGAACTCTGCACCTACCACTTTCTGAGCCGGTCAACCACATTACTGATTGGTTCACATTTCTTTGGTGACCATCATTGAAATAGGCAAATAGCCCATGCCATCTCTTGCATACAACCCCACCAGCTACTCATTCTTTTCTTAAAAAGAGAATGTTTCACATTTTCTGGGGAAGCAGCACATAATCTATCGGATCTTCTCTTGGAAGATACTGATATTGAAAAAGAAGGAAAGTTGCCCCACCTTCGACCTTTTCTCATGCACATTGAGTCCATGTACAATCATTGTTGTCTCAGTGATTTACATACTTTGAGCCTTATGAAACACGATCATTGTGCTAATTCTTTCAAAATACAAGCACGAGCACACAGAGAATATGTTTTTCTGTCAGAACATTCATAGAATTACCTTGTGTTTTTCAATGATTGAATGGAAGTCCTGGGGATTCATCATCAAACCAGCTCCTTACATTGTACATCCGTTGTACACAGTAACTTTGTGTTACTGACAGGCATTTCTAACTGCTTCATTTGTTGAATCAGGGTTACACGCTCATTATGTCTGAATTTGCAAAGATTCGGATATAAACAGTTCATGATTCGGCTCTTCAGATCAAAGCACAACATTTATCAAAGGGGAGATTGTTTCAAAGGGGTTATCAAGGTCTGAGCTGAAATTGAAGAAATTTTGATGATCTGATGCTCACATCATCAAAAAGGGGGAGAACGATATAAACGTACACCTCTTCTTTTAATAATCCATTTAAAAAGGTTGTCTTGGCATCCATCTGATAGACCGTAAAGTTTTTATGTGCAACGTAGGCTAGGAACATCCTAATTGTCTCAATACGCGCAACTGGTGCATACGTTTCATCATAATCAATGCCTTCCTCTTGTCTGTATCCCTTGGCTAAAAGTCTTGCTTTATTTCTAATAACAACACCATCTTCATCCTTCTTATTTTTTAATACCACTTGGTGCCAATGATTGTTTTTCCTTCAGGTCGGGGCACCAATCGCCAGACTTTAAGCGCCTCAAATTGTTTGAGCTCTTCTTGCATGGTTGTAACCCAATCTGGATCACGAAGAGCTTCGGAAACTTTTTTTGGTTCTATTTTGCTCAGGAAATAATCAAATAAGCATTCATTTGCTGTTGCAGACCTAGTTTGCACCGGCTTTGACGGATCTCCAATAATTTGATGAACCGGGTGCTATTTGGTCCACTTGTATACATGAGGAAGTGGATTAGATGTAGATTGATCATGTTGAACATCTAGATATCTACTTTCTACTTCTTGTTCAGAATGGAGTTCAGTTGAAGTAATTGGTGCAAAAGTTTCAGTGGATTAGACATTTGATGTATGTTGAGTAGGCATTACCATACATCCAACTGAGTGTGAAACTTTTGGCTCGGAAGTTTCATTAGCAACTTCAACTGAGTGAGTAGGTGTTTGAATTTGAGTTTCTTCTTGAATCAGGGAATCGGATTCAGTTGATACATCTGAAGTGATTGGATGATGACTGCTTGAATCTTCAGATCTGTCAATCACAACAGGTTTAGTCAATTTGGAACCAAGAAACTCATCATAGAAAAATTCAAACAATAAATCTAATTCTGTTAAATGAGATGTAGACGTTGGCGCTTTATCAGAATTAGAAACGTTAACCGCAGGTTCTGGACTGATTTGTCCTGAAGCTAAAACTCCTGTTATAACGGGTTCTGAATTGATTTGATCAGAAGCCATTTCTTCATCAAATGTAACATTTACGCTCTCCACAACTATTTTGGATCTCTCCATGTAAACTTTGTATGCAACAGATGTCTGAGAATATCCAATGAAAATGCCTTCATCAGCCTTAGGACTAAACTTTTTCAAGTTCTCTTTGTCATTTAGTACAAAACACCTCCATCCAAAGATGTAAAAATGTTTAATGCTAGGTATCCTATTATTAATCAAAGCATGTGGTGTTTTACCAAACTGGCGATGAATGATTGAGCGATTTTGCGTATAACATGTAGTTGACACATCTTCAGCCCACAAAAATAGAGGTAGATCAGATTGACTAAGCATAGTGCGAGCCGCCTCAAATAGAGTTCTGTTTCGCCTTTCTACAACTCCATTCTGTTTTCGTGTTCTGGCAGAAAAAATTTATGTGTTATCCCGACCGATTCAAGATAATCGTCAACAATTCTGTTCTTGAATTCTGTGTCATTGTCAGTTTTGAGAAGCTTAACTGTCTTCTGCAAATTCAATTGAACGGTTATTAAGAATGAGATGATGACATCGGATGTCTCATTTTTCGATCTTAGAAAATTGACCCAAGTGTATCTTGAATAATCGTCAACAATCACCAAAACATATTTCTTGCCGTTTATGCTTTGAGTTCGCATTGGACCACAAAGATCTATATGAAGCAGTTCTAAAGGAGTACTTGTACTCGGTTCAAGCTTAGGCTTATGAGAAACTCTCTTCATTTTGCCTTTTCTCGCATGCAACATACATATGTTCTTTTTCATATTTCAGCTCTGGAAGTCCTTTCACCAAGTTACCAGTCACCAGTTTGTTGATGTATCTGAAGTTGAGGTGAGATAGCCTTCTATGCCATAACCAACTTTGTTGCATAAAGGCTTTAGTAAGTAGACACACATCATTATCAGTCTTGAATTTAGACAGATTAATCATGTAGAGGTTTGACTTCCGCGTCCCGACCCAGAGTTCTTTTCCATCTTCAGTTCTAACACAACACCTTTTGGCCTTGAAGTTCACCTCTAAGTCCTTGTCACATAATTGACCAATGCTGAACATATTGTGTCCTAATCCTTCAATGTAGCTCACCTTCTTAATCGTTACATTTTCTTGCACGACATCTCCATACCCAAGTATCGGTGAAAATTGGTCATTTCCAAATCGCACATTGCCGTAGAATTTCTCTGTATAATTAGATAAAATATCTTTTTGCCCATTCCTATGCTTGGAGCAACCAGAATCCAAGTACCACATATGATGGGTCTGCACAGGAGAAATCATACAACAACAAATTTAGGTACCATTTATATCTGGGTCCTTTCAAGTTAGCACTAGATTTTGGCACCCATATGAATTTGGGTCATCTTTTCTTTTGAAAAACATGAGAATGATGTATATAATAAGTACCAAACCAACAATCAGAATATTGTCAAGTCACAAAATCATTTCGACCATGTGTAGAAAACTGAGTAGTAGATGGAGATAATTGGAGCAATTGCTTTATTGAGTAAGTCTTGTAAGAAGATACAAGTTTTGTTTTATGAGAAGCAATATTACCAATTACATCAATATCACTAACAGTAATCCTATTACATTCTGAATCAGAAAATGATTTTGTATTCTCTCCAACTTTCCGCTAAGGAGTGTGTAACAACTCACCTATCGATTCAACTCACATGTTAGGATTAAGCGCTTACCACTACGCCAAAGCAATTGCTGATGGAGAAGACACAACTTTATTTCTTTATAGCGTATCAGCCAACGCCACGTTTCGATTTAGGAAGATGCTGGTCAATGACCCAACAATCCCCCCCCCCTAGCATCTGCCAGCACTAACAAGATCTTCGCTAGAAGCCAATGGCTGCACAGCATGCCTTTGGCATTTAAATGCACTCCATGGGATTCGAACCCGTAACCTGCTCTGATACCACATGTTAGGATCAAGCGCTTACCACTACGCCAAAAGCAATTGTTGATGGAGAAGGCGCGACTTTATTTTCTTATAGCGTAGAAGCTAGCGCCACGTTTCGATTTAGGAAGATGTTGGTCAATGACCCAACAGTAGATGAATTAATTTTTTGAGTAAATTACATTCACTACTAAAAAAGGGCTATCACCGACGGACGTTTCCGACGGATTTTCGAAGAATTTCCGACGGATTCCACAAAAGTCAACAAAAGTCAATATTGCCTTAAATCTGTCGAAAAACCGCCACAAATCCGTCACTGAAATTTTACGAAAAAAAAAACTTATATTCTCTTTAATATTGTGACGGATTTGTGGCGGATATTTGTTTAAATGAAATTAAATTACTTAATTAAATAAATTGGTAACTAACAAGACAAATTAGAAAGTAATTCAATTGGGTTTCATTGATTTCCGACGGAAATTAATTTAATTTAAAATTAAATTATTTTATGTCGGAAATTAATTCATTTTTTTCAAAAAAGAATTCTTATTTTTAAAACAGTTTCTACAAATAATAGTTATTTTTAAATTTTTAAAAATATGAATTCTTTTCCGACGGATTTCCGACGAAAAATAATTTAATTTTAAGATAAATTATTTTCTGTCGGAAATCCGTCGGAAAATAATTTGAATTTTTCAAAAAAAAATTATTTTAAAACCTTATCTATAAATAAGAGTTAATTTTAAAATTTTAAAAAGATAAATTATTTTTCGACGGAAAATAATTTAGTTTTAAATTAAATTATTTTCCATCGGAAATCCTTCGGAAAATAATTTGAATTTTTCAAAAAAAAATTCTTATTTTAAAACATTTTCTATAAATAAGAGCTAATTTCCAAATTTTAAAATGATGAATTAGTTTCTGACGGAAAATAATATTATTTTAAATTAAATTATTTTCCGTTGGAAATCCGTCAAAAAATAATTCAATTTTTCAAAAAATAAATTTTTATTTTAAAAATTTTCTATAAATAAGAGTTATTTTTAAAATTTGAAAAAGATGAATTATTTCCGATGGATTTCCGACGGAAAATAATTTAATTTAAAATTAAATAATTTTCCGTCGGAAAATAATTCAATTTTTCAAAAAATAAATTCTTATTTAAAACATTTTCTATAAATATTTTTAAAATTTTAAAAAGATGAATTATTTCCAACGGATTTCCGTCGGAAAATAATTTGAATTTTTCAAAAAAAATCTTATTTTAAAACCTTTTCTATGGGTTTAAAAATTCCAAAAAAAATCTTATTTAAAAAAAAATCTTATTTTAAAAATCTTTTTTTAGAGTAATGGTTATTTTAAAATTTAATTAAAATTCCAAGTTATTTCCGACGGAAATTAATTTAATGAACTTTGTGGCGGTTTGTAAAAAAAATTACGTTTTTGTGTATTTTTTTTCAAAACTCATCTCCGTCTAGTCTTATTTATATATAATTGGGCTTTACAGGGTTTTTTTTTGTGTCTTCGTGGTTCATATTGGGATATGGTGGTTTAGTTTTCTTGTTGAACTGACTGCACACCACACACATAATGGTTCTTAGTTGTCTAATTAACATGAATACATGACACATGCATCTATGAAGTCGATACATGTAAAGAAGCATATAATAAGTCATTACTTGTGTGTTTGGGCAGTAATAAGTCAATAACGATCATAACAGGCTTTGATGGGTTCAATTGGGATTTGGCGAGTTATATTGATCTTATATCAGTTTTGTTGGGCTTAAATCGGTTCAATTAGGTTTAAATAGGTTATATTGGGCTTAAATCGATTCAACTGGACTTAAATCGGTTCTAATGGGCTTAAATCGTTTCTATTGGGTTTTACTAGGTTATATTGGGCCTTAATAAGTCGATAACAATCATAATGAGCTTGGATGGGTTCAATTGGGATTTGATGGGTTATATTGATCTTAAGCCGGTTCAATTGGGCTTAAATCGATTATGTTGGGCTTAAACCGGTTCAACTGGGCTTAAATCGGTTCAATTGGGTTTTACTAGGTTATATTGGGCTTAAGTCGGTTCAATTGGGTTTTACTAGGTTATATTGGGCCTTAATAAGTCGATAACAATCATAATGGGCTGTGATAGGTTCAATTGGGATTTGATGGGTTATATTGATCTTAAGTCGGTTCAACTAGGCTTAAATCGGTTCAGTTGTCTAATTGACACGAATACACGACACATGCATTTATGAAGTCAATATGTGTAAAGAAGCACAAAATAAGTCATTATTTGTGTGTTTGGGCATTAATAAGTCAACAACGATCATAACAGGATTTGATGGGTTCAATTGGGATTTGATGGGTTATATTGATCTTATATCGATTATGGTGGGCTTAAATTGGTTCAATTAGGCTTAATCGGTTCAGTTTGGTTTTAATAGGTTATATTGGGCCTTGATAAGTCAACAATGCTTATAATGGGCTTTTATTGGGTTTTGATGGTTTTATTAGGCTTAAATAAGTTATATTGGGCATAAATTGGTTCTATTGGGTTGTACTAGGTTATATTGGGCCTTAATAAGTCAATAACAATCATAATAGGCTTTGATGGGTTATATTGATCTTAAGTCGGTTCTGTTGGGCTTAAATTAGTTCAACTGGGCTTAAATCGGTTCAATCGGGTTTTAATCGGTCCCATTGGGCTTTAATAGGTTATATTGGGCCTTAATAAGTCAACAATGCTCATAATGGGTTTTGATGGGCTTTATTGGGCTTTGATGGTTCTATTGGGCTTAAATTGATTCAATTGGGTTTTACTAGGTTATATTGGGCTTAAATCGATTCAACTAGACTTAAATCGGTTATAATGGGATTAAATCGGTTCAATTGGGTTTTACTAGGTTATATTGGGCCTTAACAAATCAATAACAATCATAACGAGCTTTGATGGGTCCAATTGGGATTTGATGGGTTATATTGATCTTAAGCTGGTTCAATTAGGCTTAAATCAGCTTTGTTGGACTTAAATCGGTTCAACTGGGCTTAAATCAATTAAATTGGATTTTAATAAGTTATATTGGGCCTTAACAAGTCAACAATGCTCATAATGGGATTTGATGGTTTTATTGGGCTTTAAATCAGTTCAATTGGGTTTTACTAGGTTATATTAGTGATGGCTAAATGGGCCCGACCCGACCGACCTGATCGATTAATCGAAGCCCAGCCAGCTCAAAGCCTGACTCGGCTTGGCTTGGTAGTAAACCGGTTTAGAGCCCGAAAAACCAAACCGTATGGAATTAGATACCAACTTACAAAACGCAAAAAACGCATACAATTTTCATTTCTCGCTATATTCGTTTCTCGCAAGTTCTAGTGATCTAGTTTAAATTATAAATAAATGTATTTTTAAAGTATATTTTAGTGATCCAATCCAATTTTTATTTTTTAAAGTTTAGTAATTAATAATTATATAAAGAAATTAAATTAAAAAAAAACAAAAAAACGCATGGCCCGATCACGACCCGGTTTTGGGCCCGGCCCAGCCCGATTTTCTATGAACCGGTTTCTTCCAACATTAACCGGACCACCGATATTTGGGTGAAACCCGGCCCGGCCCGAAGCCCGCTTTGCCCGGTTTTTGGTTTTACTGTTTGGACCCGAAGCCCGTTTTGGCCCGTCCCGTCCTGAGCCCGATATTTGGCCATCACTAGGTTATATTGGGCTTAAATCAATTCAACTGGACTTAAATCAGTTCTATTGATGGTTAGGAATATTACTTTTTGAACTCTAAAAACTAATTAATAATCAAATGGATTAAGACGTATTAATAGAAGATAAATATTATTAACTTGACATGAATACTTATTTTTTATCCAAAAATTATTACTTTATCTCTAAAATTGAAACAAATTTCATTTTTACTTTTAAATCTAAAATATTTTAATTATTTAAAAAAATTGAAATTGATTTTTTTTAAACGAAAAAAAAGGTATCCAAAAATTTGATTTTAGTTTCACTTAACTTTAAAAAAAAATCTGTTGTAGGATAAGTGTGCCATCGTCTAAAGGATATGACGATAGAGATAGAGATAGAGATAGAGATAAATATATCAGAGTTAGATTAGAACTGAAATATCTCCTAACTATCTACTTGTAACTCCTCCCTATTTAAAGGGCTTATGATTAATGAGAATTATAGACTTCTTCTCTTTGTTTTATTGTTATTATCTCCATATTGTTATTTCATATGTTTTTCCCTTTAACACGTTATCAGCACGTAAGCTCAATCGGTTAGTTCGGCAATCAAATTTCGGGTTTCCAACTTCATAAATCTATCCCTCCGTCGATGCTACAATCCAAGTAAGAATTCTTACACACGTATAATATTTATGTGGCGTAATATTCATGTCATAAACCATAAATCTGTCTCGGTTAACTTTCTGTTTTGAAAATTTTATATGCATATTGGCTTGTTTTTAAAAGTGTTCGCTTTTGAGTCTCGAAGTAATTTGTTATGTATGTTGTTTTTGTTGGTTATATTTTATCCTTTATTCCAATTGAATCAAGATATGGATAAGTGGATTTGAAATCGTATTTTATATATTTTAAACAATTATTTACTGACTCAATTTTTGTTATAGTTATTAATTTAGGTATTTATAGATAAGTTTATAATATTGCATATATTTAGTTAGTTAACTTAATCATTTATTATTATTTACTTATTTAAATAAATTAATTTGTTACAACTCATTATTATAACGATTAATATGTTAGTAATCTTCGATGTTGTAAATTTCAATTTCAATTTAATCTTATAGTTGAAATTAATATTTGTAGATTTAGTTCTGAACCCTCCAAAAAAAAGTTATTATTGGATTTGTTAGAATTATCTCTTATCTAATTTTTTTCTTGGACTTATCAACATTTAATTTTGTTATTTGTTTAATTTGCATTTGAACCTAAAATTTGTCATTATCTATCGGATCATTATTATTTTAATTGTTTTATATATGATTCTATTTTATCCTATTGTTATTGATAATGTACATTGAAGCGGACAACTTAATTTGTATTTATTTATCTAAATCAATTGTTTTAATTTGGTATTAAAATGTTTAGTAATTCTTTTATAGATTTTTATGCCTTATCCACATAATATTCAAATGTTTATCTTGTTTATGAGTTCCTACTAATTAATCTCAATCTTATAAATTATATTTGAAATTTACACTTTCAACCCCCATAACTTTTGTTATTTTGCTAAAAGCTCCAAAAATAACATTAAAATGTAAAAAAAAAAAAAATTATCCAAATATTTATCTTGATTATGGGTTTCTACTCATTATTTTTAAACTATATAATTAATCTTTGGAAGTTACACTTCCAACCCCATATATTTTGTTTTTTTACCAAAAGCTCCAAAAATACTATTAAGGTATTAAAATATTAAAATTGACTTCTATGCCAAACTCATAGTCATTTTGGCATCTTTCCAAATGCTCTATAATAAATGTTATATTTAAATTAATTAAATCACAAGATATCGACTAGATTTTGTCAAACGGGTGTAAACAACCCTAAGGTTTGTAGGGACTTAAGAAATCCATGTGATTCCCCTACTACCTGGAAATCCAATAGATTGAGTGGTTTCTTTTTCGCAAATTGAAATATTGATGAAGCATTATCAATAAAATTAAAGCATACAAAAATCCAATATTGTTATGATAATGAAATTTCATAACCATAATCCATTTTCTTACAAAACAGAAAATCATATATTATCCTTTATATATGTAAATGGTTGAAACAACTCACCTCAAAGTCAACGGCGTAAACTCAAAAGACTCTGAGTATCATAAATGAGTATATAAACCTCATTTTGAAAAGGTACAAGAAAATACCTAAAGTCCATCAAACTCCCCATTGACTCTAAAACCAACCTCTTGAAAAGGTACAAACGAATACCCTCATATTTTGAGACGACATATAAATCCTAAGTTTCATAGGATACCTTTACTAGAAACCCTCAAAGAAATGTGGGATGTTCCAAAAGGGATATTCGGGAGTACTTATGAATATGTACTTCCCGAACTAATTGTACAGTGGAATGAAACCCACTCACTCGATTACAAAAAGGTAACTGATTTTAACAAAGAAATGTTTTTTTTCCAAAACGCGCCTCAATCTCTGTGGCAAGCAACTCACAGAAGATGACATGATTCCTAATATTATTTCCACCTTTCATATATAAGTAAATATTAATGAACCAATATAAGTTGGAATGTAATCTTTAGACAAACTCATCAACCTACTGCAAGTGGTTGAGAGACATAACAAGGTTCTTTCAAATAACACCACATATGTCGGGATAAAGAAAATTCCCGATATCAATAATGAAAGTGTTAGAGGTGGAAACAACTCCAAAGGATTGTGAGTTAAAAACAATTTCACACATGTGACATTTCTGCACCATGTGGACGAGACCCTAAAAAGGGTCAGGGTCTTGGTAAGAGTCGGGAATGATTTTTCAACATCTGGAGTAAAGATATAACTATTGTCCCAGGTGATAATGGACAGTCAAAATGCACTAAAGAGTGTTTCTTTCGAAAAGGGAACAAATTGAAAATGAAATATATTATATCTAAGATTAGTTGAATATAATTACATTTGAATGTGCTTTAATTATCAAATTAATTGATTCTGCAAAATATACACTCGAGTTTATAACCATTATACATGTAAAGAAATACATAAAAAACAAAACAAAACTCTCAATGTTCTTCGTTTCGTGTAGGAATATATCGAGGAGAACTTGATTTTTTTTATGACATCTCATACAAGAAATAGATTATTATTCATTGAATTAATAAATTTCCTCCAACCAAATACTTAGACGATGGACTGTCATTTTTTTTGGTGGAACAAGTTTAATAGGAACCTTGTAAAGATATTCGTATAAAATGGAAATGAAAATGAGCATATATACATAAATTCCAATGAATATGAAAGCAAACATATATCATGGAAACTAATGTGTCAAACTAGTAGATTATTGGGTCATCGGAACATATTTTGTCACCAATAAAGAATTTTTGGGGGCAATAACACATATATGTTTTGGCATGACCATGCGGGGCACCGTGGTTATGACATAGTGATCCGTGTATTGCAAAATACACATAGACACATTCTCTTTCGAGTGAAAGGCAGAATGAGGAAAGTTGCAAATGTTGACTTCTGTAGCATAAGAAACAACATTGCTATATGCCCTCTCGAATACCTAAAACTTTTGTATATAACCTACTCCTTAGACAAGACAAGATTGAGACCATCCTAAAGCTAAGGACATAATACAAAAATATTCCATTGTTACAACGAATACAAGGTGATATTTATGGACATAAACATCCAGAATGCAGGCCATTAAAGTACTTTATGGTTCTGGTTTCGACACAATGAACGCATGTCGTATTATTGTCCACATGAAATACTGCACTCCTAGCACTAACTATACGTTTAAGGTCTCACCACCCTGATTATTTCATCAAGTCTACATGACTTTGAATGCTGGAGAATTTACATCATAAGGATTTGATGTTAATTGCATATGTATTAAGATCAATGTAAAGATTCCTATACCCCATGTGTATATATAAAACGGTCTCATAGAAGTTGTTATCAAAAGAATATGATGACATCTAGGGTATTAGTAATGCGCACCAATTTACCCACATCTACCTGGGGTTATGCAATTATTATATGCAGTTTTTTTCGTTTTTAGACCCACTACTTGCTCATGCGTACCAGTTGGTAACTGGATATAAGCCTGATACTTTACATTTACGCATGTTTGATTATATGTGCCAATTGCGCCCCCACAACGCATCAAAATGGGTCCTTAAAGACGAATTTGGCATATGTTGAATATGAATCCCCAACAATTATCCGCTAATTATAATATTTGACTAGTGATCTCTTTACCGCTAGATTTGCGGGTTGTCACTTTCATGAGACAGTCTTCCCGTCGTTAGGGGGAGATAAGAAAAAAGATTTTCCATGGGAACGACAGGAAGTGTCATTGAATATTCCCACTCTGTCTCATTTCGATCCCCAAAACTTCACAACGTAATGTTGAAGTCAAACGAATCAGACTCGATACCTGATACGTTTAATATTCCAAAAGTGACAAGATCACATATACGAGCTGCAAATATACTTGCAAGGTTAAAAAGTCCCCAACAGGGGCACAACGCCATTGGAAAGTGCGTTGCAATCACACATAGTGGAGGTGTGGTTGATGTCGTAGCTCCCAAACGGAAATGGGGGAAGCTACTTGGTTCGATAGATACTCATCTAAAGGAAGTGAAGAGTAAGGCACAACTATTTGTCATCAATACATAAACCTCTCATGAGATTGTCTCTGATTAAACTATGTCTATGAATCATCACTGGAGGACGCTCCGAAGTTAATATTGATTCTAGAGATGAATATTAATCTCAAATGAACTATGAGAACACATATGAGTCGATGGACAGATCATATATAATTATTGATGATATATTTCGCATATATTATTGTTTATGAGGTGATAGAGCACATTGGCATTGAACCATGCTCAGTTGGAAAATATCAACAAAGAGCAAACTGGCCTAAATAAGCAATCCAGGATAATCATATTATTTGACAAATGAACAGGTATTTGGTTTGGTAGTGCTAACCCACCAAGTGTAAAACTTGTAAGACATAGATAAATCATTTGTCCTAAAGCGTAATGAGAATAATTAAGTCATAATGTATGAGACTCTCCTTTGGCGCAAGGTTTCTCACAACGCCCTGGATTGACCACGAGGAGACTTACTCTCTCATGATGGATGTTATGACATCCGTATAATTTACTAGCCTAGTAGTTTCCGAAGGACTGGAAATGCAACTCATGAATGTGGTTACCACATATCTCTACGGGGATCTAGATTTAGAGATATATAAAAGTGCTTGATGATATTACATTACCAAAATCAAGCAACTCTAAACCTCGAAATGCGTTTGCAATAAATTGAAACGCCCACTTTATAGATTAAAACAATATAAGTGGATGTGGTATACCCGCCTAATGGAATAATTGATTGGGAAAGGATATATAAGAACGATGAAATGTTCTCTTGCTTATTTATTATGGAAAACAAGTTCCAGATTTTCAAAGTAGCCCTATATGTCAATGTTGTGAACATAATAGGCACTCTTGATGAAATGAGAGGAACCACAAGCTACTTGAAATCTGATTTTGAGAGGAAAGATCTTGGGAAAACTTGGTTTTGTCTAGATATTTGAGCTAGGACACCGAGTTTGTGAAATATTAATTCACCGATCGCATATGTCCAGAAAATAATCAGGCAATTTAATATGGACAAAGCACATCCGGTTAGCACTCCCATGATCGGTCGAAGTGTCAGATATAAGGAAAGATCCATTTCGTCTAAAGGATGATGACGAAAGATGCTGGGATCTGGAATTCCCTATCTAAGTACAATATGCGCATTATCGTACTTAACATAATACACTTGACCATATATTGTATTTCTCAGTGAACTTGTTAGCTAGATTTAGCTCAGCGCCAACGCAAAATCATTGGAATGATATTAAATTAATCTTTTGGAACCATTGACATGGTTTATACTTTCCCTATAGAAAGAAAAACGGGATTGATAATGGAACGTCAATACCTACTTAGAATGTAAGCAGCAAAAGTACTAGCTAGCTCTTATAAAAAAACACCAAATAATGTCTTGGTATGTGTTTGCTGATATTAGGTATCTGTCTGACCCATACAAATGATGTTCCCAAACTGAATAAAGAATTACCACAAGGAACACGTCGATTGCTTGGAAGTAAACTAAGCGATCCTTTGTAACTACCTCCTTGAATTAATCCAAGAATATTACTCTCCATGAGATAATAAAATAATGTATATGATTAAGGACTATCATTACATATATTATAGGAGTTAGTAATTCTGGGTTCAACCAGTATCCTACTTGCATATATGGAAATAATGTATCATGTATCGAAGAAATGAACATAAGATACATCAGGGGTAATAACACAAAGCATATTCTGCTTAAGTTTCTATACAATCAGCAATAAAAGATTCTCCTTTAGATTCAAGTGAATCAAGTAATGTGTCAAAAGAATGTGAAATATTTTACCAAGTCATTACCTAAAACCATATATTGGGAAACGTGTAGAAAGTAAATGGAAATGTTTTCCAAATTCCCTTGGTTAATGCACGAATCAGGGGGAGTAGTAGACAAAAGGGGGAGTCTACTATATTTGTGATATTGGTATGTTGTGCTCTTTCCTTCAACCAAGGTTTTATTTTTCCCATTGGGTTTTGTTCCTTGGTGTAAGGTTTTAGTGAGGCAACTGTTTATATACCATCATCTTTTCTTAACTCTCAAGATTAAAGTATGAATCTAAGAGAAAACTAGATTGAAGGATAAGTCTATGTATTGCAAAGAAGCTGGTGCATTATACTCTTTCCTTCGTCATATTTTTATTTTTTCCCACTAGGTTTTATTTTGGCGTAAGGTTTTAACGAGGCAACAACTGTGCACCACCACTCCTTTAACTCGGCACAAGGGGGAGTGTTGTAGGATAAGTGTGCCATCGTCTAAAGGATATGACGATAGAGATAGAGATAGAGATAGAGATAAATATATCAGAGTTAGATTATAACTGAAATATCTCCTAACAATCTACTTGTAACTCCTCCCTATTTAAAGGGCTTATGATTAATGAGAATTATAGACTTCTTCTCTCTGTCTTATTGTTATTATCTCCATATTGTTATTTCATATGTTTTTCCCTTTAACAAAATCAAAATTTTCCCAAAAAACTTACCCACTCTTTTATTTGTTTCCCGGTTTCCCCCAAAACCCCCCCTTTTTATTCCCCCCAAACCCCATATTTTTATTCCCCCAAAACCCAGCCTCCCCCTTCTTTTATTTCCCCCCAAATCCCACGCCTCCCCCAAACGGCCAAACCCTAATTTTTATTCCCAAACCCACGCCTCCCCCTCCCAATTCTACCATATCTCCCAACGATGACGACAATGGTGAGGTGTTGGCGGCTGCTGATTAAAAGGTTTATATGTATTAGGGTGTGGGAGGTTTTGGGACTGTTTACAAGGGTTGGGTGGATGAAAAGACGTCGCCGTCAAGCAGGGTACCAGATCCATTTTTAGTTTAAAATTCAATTCTCTGTTATTTTTTGTATCATTTATTTTCGACACTTAGGGGGAGATTGTTAGCTCCAAATCATATGTTAAAGTGTTGAAAATACCCATCCTACTTCAGAGGACGAAGACTTCAGAGGACGAAGACGTCAGAGGACGAAGACGTCAGAGGACGAAGACGTCAGAGGATGAAGACTTCAGAGGACAAACCTGATAAAGACTTCAGAGGACAAACCTGCCTCTGAAGTACTTATCAGAGATTGCAACTTTCAGAGAAGACATCAGAGATGGCTTCATCAGAGGCTCTGAAGACAACGTCAGAGCTCTGAAGACATTCTCTCTGAAGTTCACACTGAAGTTTTCTACGAATAAACAGAAGAACAGATGACACGTCACTTAGTGATAAGATTTACTTTCTAGAGTAGGTCACTGTTCAGCATGCTCTTTGTTGTCATGCAAGTACACTGCTTACTTTATGGTCCTATAAATAGGACCATCACCTTATTGTTCAAAGTGTGCTTAAGAAGTTATATATCTGATAATATAAGTTGAATATTTTATTCTAAGAATATCTTGTTTATCTTTATCTGCTTTATGAACTGTGATATTTGAATCTTCTTTGATATTAAACTGTATTACTTCCGCTGTCATTACTCTTATTGTTTATATCATTGTTACGATATTAGATCTGAGATCCAACAATTGGTATCAGAGCCTCCTTTGTTTCTAAAACAAAGAAAGATCATATCTGCATACTCGGATAGATTTACATCTCATTGATTCTAAGCTTTCAATATTTGTGCATGTTCATATAAACCCAGTTTATTCAAGAACATCATATGCTCTAGATTTGATAGTAAATCATAGTTCATTACAAAAAGCATCAGTTCTTCAAATCTTCTTTTTTAAATGGCAAACTCAAGCATAAGTGCCATGTATACAGCTGGGTCATTAACAAAACCTCCTACACTTTTAAGGGATGAATATCCCCAATGGAAAATAAGGATGGTAAACTTTCTAGAAGGTATGGACAGGGATCTTTTTAGATCTGTGAACGTTGGACCTCACATTCCAATGGTGTTGGTACCAAGAGTTCCTGCAACAGCAGATACTGCCGAAATACCTGCATATTATGAAAAGAAAACCACAAACTTCACTGATGAAGAAAATAATATGATGGATAATGACTCAAAAGCTGTTAGATTACTCATAATGGCCATTCCCAATGATATCTTTCAAGAACTTGATTCTTGTAAAACTGCAAAAGAGATATGGGATCAGTTGTTAAATCAACTTGAAGGTGGCCTACAAACTCAGAAAAACAGAAGAAATCTATGCATCAATGAATATCATGATTTTCATGCTCTACCAGAAGAAAAGTTACACCAAACTTACTCAAGATTCAACATTCTAATAAACAAATGTAGAAAGTTTGGAGTGATAAGAACAAAAGAGGAAAACAACGTTCTTTTTTTGAAAAGCTTGAATGAAGAATGGTCACAACTGTCCATGTCTATACAGGCTAATCAAGATCTTGAGTCATGGTCATTAACTGACATTTATGGTACTCTTGTTGCACATGAAAAAGAAGTTATGAAGCAAAAATCAAAAACCTCTTTGGGTGGACCCCTTGCACTTGTTTCAAAACAAACATCGAAAGAAAACAACTGTGAAGAGTCACAAAAATGTTTGGAAACAAAAAGAAGATCCAAAAAGGTTTTGATAGCAGAAGAAACTCATACTGATTCAGACTCAGATGAAGATATAAGTGCCTTTGCCAAATCTCTTGCATTAATCACTCATCAGTTTAACAAGAAATTTGGTAAGAAGGTATTTGAAGGAAGGAGAGAGAATGAAGAAAGAAGAAATCCGGAGAGAAGATTTCAACAAGAACCCAGATTCACTCCATATAGTGATCAAAAGGGTGCAAACTTCAACCATGAAAATGCAACACCACAAACAAGACCACAACAACCATTCCAACCAAGGTATCCACAACCACAAAGATACTTCAAACCTCAAGAACAGAAGCCAGAGACAAGTACTGTCACTCTTCCACCAAATCAAAATGATGGAAGATGCTTCAGATGTGGAAAATCAGGCCACTTCTCTGCAAACTGCAGAGGAAAACTTGTCAAAGATCAAGATTACTACAAGAACAAATACAAATACAATGTAAAAGAAAGAGTTCTTGTAGAAGAAATGGAAGACGGGCTATCTGACTCAACAAGTGATGGTGAGGAAGAGCCTACCAATCTCTGTGGTATGGCTTTTTCAGATGGAAATCAAACTGATGAAGCATCCGAAGACAACTCTGAAAAGGTAAACTCTCTTTACACCTCTGACAGTGATCCTGAAATAGATGCTTTTAAACTAATTAATGAACTTCAGGATCTAAAGCAAAAGTTTGTTGAAGAAAAAGAGAAAAGAGAGCAAGTAACAAAAGAGCTCATTTTTTACAAAAGAGAAAAGAATCTTCTGGAATCAGAAAAGAAAGAATTTTTTCTTGAAAAAACCAAACTTGAAGAAACCAACAAGCAAAAAGAAAAATCATTTTCGAAAGAAATAAAAGAGATTGAAAAAGTTTTAAAAGGAAAAGAAGAAGAAGTAAAGAAATCTGAGTATGAAAGGCTCATATCTATTGCCTTAACCAAATTTTTTCAAAAGGAAAGAGAAATCCTACATCAATCTCTAGATAGACAAAATCTTCGAATCAAAAGCTATGTCAATGCACAAAGTGTTTTCGACAAAATAAAAACTCAGATGGACTCTCAAGGGCTAGGATTCAATGAGTTGAATTCATTTAATGGATTGGAGAAAACTTCACTTTCTTCCACTTTCTGTATAGGAAAGGTCCAAAGCTCTGAAGATCCATCTCTGAATAATTTCAAAAGAATGAAAACATCAGAGGGATCAAAAGCAAGAGCTTTAAATTTCAAAAATACAAAGTACTCTGAAGTAAAAAACATTAAAGAATCTGTGTTACTATTAAAAGAAGAAACTTCAGAGGTACACTTTACAAAACCTCAGAGCTATGATTCCAAAGAAAATTTCAGATTTGATGCTTTCATCTCAAGAGAATCAGAGACATTTGAACCAAGTACCTCTGATACAAGTACTTCTGAAAATGAATCTCAGAGTTCACTTAATCCGAATGCTCCTCTGTATTCACCAAAGTCAGATGAAAACATCAGAACTACGTTTAAAGATGATGTTCAAAAGATTTGGGAAGAAAATGTCATGGAGAACTTAAAAAGAAAAGAAAGCATGAAACGGATCATCAAAGTCTCTAGATCAAAAGAAATTAAAAAACCAATAGAGGTAGATATCTCTATTAAATCTAAGAGAGACTTTCTTGACTCTGATTCAGAATCTGATTTAGAGATTGATGGACATATTTTTTGTAAACCAGGGAATGTAATTCACAAAAAAGATAGAAACTGTTGGCTCTGGTATTTTGAATGTTCCAATTTCAGTATTGAAAACCAAAACCAGAATACCAATAAGTCCTAATTTTGCAAATATGTGTTTACAAGCAAAAACATCTCTGAAACTTGAAAAAGAGTTGCAAGAAAAGGCAAAGAATAAAACAAACACTTCTGGTTCTTACACCTATAAAACAATAAAATTCTCTCCTGAACAAAAAGGCAAATGGACAAAAATTAACCATATTGATCCTGTCTGTGCAGTAAGCAGCAAAGAAAAGAAGATGTTTTTGAACAAGAAAAAGCAACTTGAAAAGAAGACTGTCTATCAAGCAAAAAGAAAAGAAGTAGTTAGGGATAAATGTAATATTCCTAGTGCTAGTTACAAAAGAAGTCAAAATGTAACAAATGCTTTTAATAAAAGAAAAACTTTGCTCCTACTTCTTCTTGTTCCATTAATTGTAACTGCATTTATCTCTTGATGAAACTGAAAAATCATTTTAAAGGATCTCACTGCCTTTTGAATAAATCTCTGAAAAATATCTCAGAGACAAAATCTCAAAAGAAGACAAGTAAAGGCAAGACATCAAAAGATGAGATGCCAAAAAGTCATACAATTCCACCAAAGTCTAACACAAAAGGACCCATAATGAGGTGGGTACCTAAGAAACAATAATCTGTCTTGCAGAAACAGTCAATGCCAATCTGGTACCTAGATTCTGGATGTTCAAGGCATATGACTGGAAACAAAGAACTGCTATCCTCATTCAAAGCAAAATCTGGAGGAGCAGATACTTTTGGAGACAACAAGCAAGGACAAATTAAAGGATATGGTGAGTTATCAAGAGGAAATGTTTCAGTATCAAAGGTTGCTTATGTGGATGGATTAAAACACAATCTGATAAGCATAAGTCAACTTTGTGATCATGGTTTTGATGTGAAATTTCAAAGTAAATATTGTTAACTTCTTCACTCAGAATCAGGTCAAGAAATGCTAAGAGTAGACAGAAAAGGTAACCTCTACAGAATGAACTTTACCAAAATCACAGACACTGATTCAGAGAAACTTTGTCTTGTATCTCTGAATAGTGAGGAAATCTGGCTCTGGCATAAAAAGTTTTCACATCTAAACTTTTCCTCACTTGATAAGTTAGTTAAACTTAATTTGGTTAAGGGATTACCATCTCTAAAGTTTAACAAAGATCATCTTTGTTCTGCTTGTGAGATGGGAAAAATGAAAAGATCTTCCCATAAAACCAAAAGTGAAAACAACGGTCCTAGACCTCTGCACATGCTTCATGTGGACCTCTGTGGTCCTATCTCTGTACAGAGTCTAGCAGGTAAGAAATACATTCTGGTTCTGATTGATGAATTTTCCAGATACACATGGATAGAATTCATTAGAGCTAAATCTGATGTGCCTGACATATTAATAAGGTTGTTGAAAAGATTACAGGTTCTATTCAGCAGCAAAGTTCAGAAACTAAGAAGTGATAATGGAACAGAGTTCAGAAATGCCAAAATCAATTCTTATCTATCAGAAGAAGGCATTACCCCTAACTTCTCTGCAACAAGAATTCCTCAACAAAATGGAGTAGTTGAAAGGAAAAACAGAACACTTGTTGAAGCTGCCAGAACAATGCTTGCTGAATCTGATCTTTCCACAAATTTTTGGGCAGAAGCAGTAGCAACAGCCTGCTTCACTCAGAATAGAGCTACAATTGTCAAGAGATTTCAGAAAACATCCTATGAACTCATTAACAATAGGAAACCTAATATTAAATATTTTCATGTTTTTGGATGCAAGTGTTACATTCTGAAAGATAGAGAATATCTTGGAAAGTTTGACAAGAAAGCTGATGAGGGCAAATTCATTGGATATTCATTAGCCTCAAAAGCTTTCAGAGTGTTCAATCTTAGAACAAGGACTATCCAAGAAAGCATCAATATCACTTTTGACGACAATAAAAGCTCTGAACATCAAGAAAGTTCATCACCAATCTCTGAATCATCAAGGAAATCTGAATTAAACAAAGTATTTGAAGTTTTCTTTGATGATGAAGATATCTCTGAAGTTATCTTCAGAGATAGACAGAGAGAGAATTCAGAAGAACCTCAAGAAACGGGTACAACCCTTTCAGGGCCCTCTGAACTAACACCTTCTGTTTCACCAAATGCAGATCAGCAAAGTGAATCAGAAAATGATCAAGAAGTATCTGAAGCAACTCCAGAACCAAATGATGAAGAACAAAAATATGCATCTCTGGAACAAAACTCAGAGCCTCTGAACAGTACAACAGAGGCATCACCAACAGAGCCTCTGAACAGTACAACAGAGGCATCACCTTCGGAGCCTCTGAACAATACAACAGAGGTGTCACCCAACGTCAGAGCCTCTGAAACTCAAACTGCATAAATTATTGCTCCAACCACCAGATGGACAAAAGATCATCCAATTGATCAAATCATTGGATCCTCATCCGAAGGAGTTAAAACAAGATCTACCACCATCAATGAATGCTTCTATGTAAACTTTTTGAGCATTATTGAACCAAAGAAGGTAAAAGAAGCTCTTGAAGATCCTCATTGGATTTTTGCAATGCAGGATGAACTTCAAGAGTTTGTAAGAAACAAAGTCTGGACCCTAGTTCCCCTTCCCAAAGGAAAATTTGCAATTGGAACGAAATGGGTTTTCAGAAACAAAAAGGATGAGGATGGAATAATAATCAGAAACAAAGCCAGGTTGGTTGCAAAAGGATATTGCCAGGAAGAAGGCATTGATTATGATGAAACCTTTGCACCTGTAGCTAGGCTAGAAGCAATCAGAATCTTCTTAGCCTATGTTGCACACAAAGGATTCAAAGTTTATCAAATGGATGTTAAATCTGCCTTTCTTCATGGTAAATTAAATGAAGAAGTATATGTCCAGCAACCACCTGGATTTGAAAGTACAGAGTATCCTAATCATGTTTATTATTTGGATAAAGCTCTGTATGGACTCAAACAAGCCCCAAGAGCTTGGTATGAAACTCTGTCCACTTTTCTGATTATCAATGGATTCAAAAAGGGCACAATTGATACTACCTTATTCATCAAAAGGTACAAAAATGAGATGCTTTTAGTTCAAATTTATGTTGATGACATTATATTTGGCTCTACCAATCAAAAGTATTGTGACAAGTTCTCAGAGTTGATGAAGAGTGAATTTGAGATGAGCCTCGTGGGAGAATTAACTTTCTTTCTAGGCTTACAAGTAAAACAAACTTCAGAAGGTACATTCATAAGTCAATCTAAGTATGTCTCTGAAATTTTGCAAAAATACAAACTCAATGATTCAACTTCGATGAGAACACCTCTATCCACCGGAGTCAAACTTGACTCTGATCCATCAGGAGAATCTGTGGATATAAAAACCTACAGAGGCATGATAGGTTCACTATTATACTTAACTGCAAGTAGGCCTGACATAATGCTTGCAACATGCCTTTGTGCTAGATATCAAGCAAATCCAAAGGTATCTCATTTAACTGTTGTCAAAAGAATTTTCAGATATCTCAGAGGGACACAATCATTAGGCCTCTGGTATACAACTTTCAAGTTTTGATCTAACAGCTTACACTGATGCAGATCATGCTGGATGTAAGCTTGACAGAAAAAGTACCTCTGGGTGTTGTCAGTTATTGGGCAATAAGCTGGTAAGTTGGTCATCCAAGAAACAAAACTGTGTTTCCACTTCAACTGCAGAGGCAGAATATGTTGCTGCTGCTAGTTGTTGCTCACAAGTATTATGGATGAAAACTCAACTCAGAGATTATGGCCAACAATTTGACAGAATTCCAATTCTCTGTGATTCAAAAAGTGCCATAGCCATCTCTGCCAATCCAGTACAGCACTCCAAAACCAAGCACATCGATGTAAGGTACCACTTTCTGAAAGATCATGTTGAAAAAGGAACAATAGAGATGTATTTTGTACCAACTAAACTTCAACTTGCTGATATTTTCACAAAAGCTTTAGATGAACGAAGGTTCAATTTTTTAATTAGCAAGTTGGGAATGTTGAATATGTCTACCTAACAAAAGAGAAACTCAGAGTATCTGATAATATATCAGAGTCTCTGAATCGAGTAGAATATCATACTTAAATGAAAACATCAGAGTCTCTGATCCTTTCATCAGAGCCTCTAGACTTTTTCAAATATGGTAAAAATCACTCTTTTGAATCTCCAAGCATGTGTCAAGGGGGAGACAACGACCCTTTCATCTTTCAAGGGGGAGAAAAGATCTTGTCTCTGATGTTTTTATCAGAGCCTCTGATCTTGTCTCTGATGTTTTTATCAGAGCATCTGATCTTGTCTCTGATGTTTTTTTCAGAGCCTCTGATCTTGTCTCTGATGTTTTTATCAGAGCCTCTGATCTTGTCTCTGATGTTTTTATCAGAGCCTCTGATCTTGTCTCTGATGTTTTTATCAGAGCCTCTAATCTTGTCTCATTAAACAAATATTCCAGGAAATTCTTTTAAATAATAAATCTTTTTGGATAACCACTCGTTTCTTTTCAAAAACCCAACTGGCGGTTTTCTGACACAAAGTGGTTCTCCCCTACACGCCTAAACGTGTCACCCATCAATTCGGGGATGATGGAACGTCCTTTCTAACATTGGGACGCTCATTAGCCGCTTCAATAACCTCTCCCTCTACCTTCCTTTTGTAGCTATAAAATACCCTTGTTCACTTCTCATTATTCTTTACGCTCTCAAAATCCAAAAGCAGAATCTCTCTTTCTAAGCTTTCATCTTTCTCAACCTGCAACAATGGCGGCTCATTCCCAAACTTCAGATAACTCAAGCAAACTTGTTCCAAGCTTGAATATGGTACAGTTTGATGTTCCAGTCAAAGGAAACAACTACTTTCTGGACGTCACCCCATCAAAATACGATGAACAGTTTCGCCCAATCCTCGACTTTTTCACCAACCGGGAACTCAATGATGTTCTAACCAAACATGCCTCAGATATTCCCCTTCGCTTTGTCCAACAATGGTGGTATTCAAGTGAATACGACGATGAAAAGGAAGGTCTGGTTGGGCACATTGACCTAGGTGAACAAAGCTTAAACATAAGAATCACCCCACAAACCCTAACTCGCCGATTCAACCTCCTCACCAAAACTGATCTTCAAATAGAAACCTTTGAGAAACCCCCAACTCAAGAAGTCCTTCTTCAGTTCCTCCAACACTTAGGCTACAACAAAGAAATAACACGCCTCAGTCAATTCAGACGTCAGTACCTGCCTCCCAAATGGAACTTTATGTTCAGTGTTCTCAACCGAACAATAACCTGCAAGATTAGAAGTCAGGATCAGACTCATCCAGCGATAATAGCCATAATGTATGCTCTGTTTTTCAACAGAAGCATCAATATGGCTCACATTCTCTTCTGTGAGATGCTGACAGCGGTGGACAAGAAGAACAAGGACTTGGCCAAAGGAAAACAACCAATATCGGTACTGTTTCCCCGATTCATCTCTGTGGTCATTCAACGAGCAATGGAGAAATTCTCCATCACTGAGGAGGGCCCAATGACACCTCTGTTTATGATGAACTCATTCAAAGCCACAGAGGTTCCTCCTTATCCACATGACCGACGTTTCCCACACACCATGATTGAGATAATTCCTACTGACTCTCCTACCCATCTCCTACTTAGTCGTGTTGCCCAATCATCAGAACCGATGATGGGATCCCCAACACACTTAGGTTCTGAGCCTGAGCCTGAATCAGAGAGTGATATCTCTGATACTGCTCAAAACATTAACAGAGCGCAACCAGAGGGTGGCTCTGAGAGAGTGAGGAAGAGAGAACATGAGAACCCTCCCTCTGACGAAGAGAATAACTCTGTCAGAGCAGAGGAAGGTGAGGAAGAGAGATTTCCAGAGGGTGAGTTTCTAAACTTAGAATCTGAGGGCGGTGAGGTAGAAAAAGATGTCCTTGATGACACAAATGAGAGAATCCAAAGCCCAAATCCCAGTGCAAACAAATTTACTGTCCAAGATGGTCCAGCATCAATGGACATTGAAACAGAGGTGCACACCTCGAACCCTTCCCATCCTAACCGCTCAGAGGCATCTGTTTCTGCCTCTAACGCATGCACCAGAGGGGAAACCTCTGATACGGCTAAGTCCTCCCAAAAGGACTTAGACCAAGATAAAAATACTCAATCACCCCAGAGTATGTCACCTCCACCCACACATGATGCCTTTGTGGCTCAAACTAAGTTGGACCGTCCCTTAGAACGTAAGGATTGCCTGTCAGAAAAAAAAAATGGCACGAACTTCTTGCACAAGGAATCCTTAGCCTGGACAGCAAGGTTTCCAAACACATTCGGTTCTCATCATCAGATTCTGACTCTGATGATCAGAGACCAATCGGAACCATTATAGGGAAATCCTTGAAAAAGGGTCCCCAAGGATTAATGAGAAGTCCTTCCGAAGAAAACATCAAACCACCTCCGAAAGAAGGCCCCTCTGAACTCGAGGGAAACTTAGAATCATGTGTTGATCCTAAGGTTACCCCCTCTGATTACGTTACCAAAGAGGAGTTCAAAATCTTTGGTGATGAAATCAGAGAATCTCTGAAGGAGATAAAACTTCAAATGGAGAAGACCTCAGAGGCCTCTGCCTCTAACTCTGAAGTTGAAAAGCTCACTTCAGAGGTCTCTGAGCTGCGCACGACGGTTCTCAATCAGAATGAAAAACTGGATGCTCTGGAAAGCTTGGTCATAAAGAATGACTCCGTATTGTCCAGAGAAATTCAGAACTCGAAAACAGAGATCCTCCAGGCAATTCCACCTACCTCTGCCCCCACTCCAACACATGCAGACTTCTCTCAATTCAAAGAGGAAGTCTTGCGTTCTTGGACAGAGGTAATTGCAAAGATCCCTACCTACTCCACTGCTGCTCCTGCTACAACAGAATTCATTACAAAGGCTGACCTGACCAACTTGTCCAAGAAGATCACCAGCAATGTAATGAACATCTCCAGCAAGTTCGTCTCCAAGACCCCTCAGCAGAACAAGAAGATTGAAGACCTTCTGAAGAATATCAAATCTTCAGAGGGAGTATTGAAGAGAAAAGAACCAGAGGTCACATGCTCTGAAGAAGCGAGAAAGAAGGCTAGATATGAAGACTCTGATGACGAAGATGACCAACCTCAGGGGTCATCCGATCTTCATAAGGGGAGAAGACTCCTACTCCTAAACCTGTTGAAACACAAAAGGAGTCCACTCCCTCTGAATCAAATCAACACAAGGAGAAAGGAACAGAGAGACATTCAACCTCCACCTCTGCTGAAGATGTTCAGGCCACTCTAAAGTCGCTAGTACCGATCATCTTTTTAGGACCATCCACTTCAGGTGCTCCAATAGTTCCAATCACAGCTGAACAAATCACAGCTGCATCTCAAGAAACTATTGGAGCTCTGGACGAAGAAGAAGATGAACAACTCGTAGACTTCTCAACATCAGAAGATGCATTCTCATCACCAGAAAGACCAACTTATGTGATGAGAGATGCTTACGAATCAGAATCTGAAAAAGAAGAAAAATCAGATTCTGGAAAAGAGGTTGAAGAAGAAGTTGAAGTAGTTGATGTCGAAGAATATGTCTTCAAGAATGCTCAACCACATCATACTTCAACAACGTCAGAGCTGAGGGAATCACCAGAGATAGATGGCTACATCTCTGAACCCTCAAAAGAAGAACCTCCACAAACGATGGAACCAGAAACCCTGGTTGTTGATGAACAGGCTCCTTCAGAGAATCCTGTTCAGAAAGCAAGCATCGGTCTTCCAGCAAAAGTGTTCAATAAACCTCCCACATTCCTCGAATCAAATCCCGAAGCTTCCATAGAAGACCACTTCAGATACATTTACTGTGAGTTCAACATGGCAGACACACTAGTCATTCCTCTGAATCCAAGAATCAGAGAGGACATGCCAGACTATGAGCGAAGATTTATAAGAGATAAAACCAAACCAAGAGCACAGGTCCTCTCTGATGATCCAATCATCAAAATCAACAAAATCTCAGAAAAGACCTTTGCTTACAACAAGATTATCTATAGGAATTATGTGGTAACTCGATCTGATCAGAAGATTTACGAGTTCAATGATAATGATCTCGTAAATCTAAATCCATATGATTTACCACATTTATATGCCTATTGCTCTATCAGGTATGATCATGGAAGAAGGGAAATCAGGATGGGCATGGTTGAAGTCCGACGGGCAATGGAGGCCTATGTCAAACACCGAGCAAAACGTGACTTTCAAATAGCTCTGAACCTAGGGGAAGAGAAGCTGGAGGTAACTGAACCTGTGGAGTCATTCGACAAACTTAAAGAACAGAAGACTGGATCAATCGTTGCAGAACCTCTGGGTTTCGTCTTCAGAGTAAATCAAGAAAAGAAGATCTTTCTAGCTTCGGAAGTGTCGAAGTACTCTGATGAAACCTTGAGAGGTATAAAGAAATTGATCCATGCAAAAGAAGAAAGGCACAGAGCAGATTTACTGGCAAAACTTGACTTAGAGATTGACTCGATGATCAACTTCAGAGCTCTGATCATGAAATTCCATGGAATCTGTTCAAGTGAAAAATTGTAGTCTGTTTCTTTATTTTTTTTGATATTACTTTCTTTGTATTAAACTTCCAAATGTTTAAGAAGTAATACTTAAGAGGATGATTTTCTCCTCTATGCTTTCTAGTTTAAAATTCAATTCTCTGTTATTTTTTGTATCATTTATTTTCGACACTTAGGGGGAGATTGTTAGCTCCAAATCATCTGTTAAAGTGTTGAAAATACCCATCCTACTTCAGAGGACGAAGACTTCAGAGGACGAAGACGTCAGAGGATGAAGACTTCAGAGGACAAACCTGATAAAGACTTCAGAGGACAAACCTGCCTCTGAAGTACTTATCAGAGATTGCAACTTTCAGAGAAGACATCAGAGATGGCTTCATCAGAGGCTCTGAAGACAACGTCAGAGCTCTGAAGACATTCTCTCTGAAGTTCACACTGAAGTTTTCTACGAATAAACAGAAGAACAGATGACACGTCACTTAGTGATAAGATTTACTTTCTAGAGTAGGTCACTGTTCAACATGCTCTTTGTTGTCATGCAAGTACATTGCTTACTTTATGGTCCTATAAATAGGACCATCACCTTATTGTTCAAAGTGTGCTTAAGAAGTTATATATCTGATAATATAAGTTGAATATTTTATTCTAAGAATATCTTGTTTATCTTTATCTGCTTTATGAACTGTGATATTTGAATCTTCTTTGATATTAAACTGTATTACTTCCGCTGTCATTACTCTTATTGTTTATATCATTGTTACGAGATTAGATCTGAGATCCAACAGGTTTTAACGAGGCAACAACTGTGCACCACCACTCCTTTAACTCGACACAAGGGGGAGTGTTGTAGGATAAGTGTGTCATCGTCTAAAGGATATGACGATAGAGATAGAGATAGAGATAGAGATAGAGATAGAGATAAATATATCAGAGTTAGATTAGAACTGAAATATCTCCTAACTATCTACTTGTAACTCCTCCCTATTTAAAGGGCTTATGATTAATGAGAATTATAGACTTCTTCTCTCTGTCTTATTGTTATTATCTCCATATTGTTATTTCATATGTTTTTCCCTTTAACAAAATCAAAATTTTCCCAAAAAACTTACCCACTCTTTTATTTGTTTCCCGGTTTCCCCCAAAAACCCCCCTTTTTATTCCCCCCCAAACCCCATTTTTTTATTCCCCCAAAACCCAGCCTCCCCCTTCTTTTATTTCCCCCCAAATCCCACGCCTCCCCCAAACGGCCAACCCCTAATTTTTATTCCCAAACCCACGCCTCCCCCTCCCAATTCTACCATATCTCCCAACGACGACGACAATGGTGAGGTGTTGGCGGCTGCTGATTAAAAGGTTTATATGTATTAGGGTGTGGGAGGTTTTGGGACTGTTTACAAGGGTTGGGTGGATGAAAAGACGTCGCCGTCAAGCAGGGTACCAGATCCATCATCCATGGTCGCCATCAAGAAATTGGATCATGTAAGTGTTGAAGACACAACAACTACGACGCTGCTAATATTTAGCGTCAGAGATTTTATGTCGCCGGAGTTGGTAGTTTTGGCCAGGAAAAAGTGGTATCAAGTATCAAGCACCGATTATTTCATTAAGAAGGTAATAATAACTCATGATTTTAGTTTATAATTAATAGATTCATTTGATTCATTTGGCGATAATGAGTGTTTTTTTTAATTTACGTTTAGTTATTTAATTGTATTTTATAGGTTTCAATGAGTGAAACATGACACATATTTTGGAATATATTCATTTTACGTTCCAAGTAAGTTTTCTTTCCTTACTTTTCGTTTTCTAGCTTTATTTGTTATGTTTTTTTCTTTTATTTTGTGCTTGTTTTTTTAAATGTTAATTAGTAAGTACTTTGTTGGCAAAAATGGCGAAAGCCAAACCAAACTTGCAGATAGAATATATATATATATATATATATATATATATATATATATATATATAGTAGAAATTAAGGCCAAGTTCAAAGACGATGTTGTCATTTGTGGGAGAAAACAAATGTCTTTGTAAGTACAAAGAATTTGGTTTGCAAATGTCATTTGTATAGCTATGTAGGTTTTCATATTTTGGTTTGAGTTTTCATTTGCCTTTGATGTAGGCTTAGGCCATTGCCAATTAAATTAACTGTTGTGATATTGGATAGCAAACCATGTGGTTGCCTCCTAAAATGTTGTATATTTTCATGATTTTCGATCATGAAAGTTGCCTTCTGACTGAAAATATGTGCATAATGATATATAGCTTTTGTTATCTTATACGTGTTTTGCCTTGCTGCATATGGACATTTACAAAGGTGAAACTGGTGGTTGTTTTTGATGCTATAATGCACAAAGTAGAAGAAGTTTTATGCAAGTTCTTGGTGGTGTTATATGTTTACAGCTCATATCTCATACCTTGCTATTGGAAGAAAAGAAGTTGGCTCCTTTTGTGCAAGTTTTTCCTATATTTGATGGCACCAAGGACATGGATGTACAACAGCTCACGTCTTCATTTGATGGCACCAAGGATATGGCTGAATGAATAACAACCTCTAGCTTGGTCTTACTGTACACGACAACATACCATGTGTAATTAGTTTTTCGCATTTCATCAATCAAGTTTTCCCTCCGGATTTGAACTTCATGAGCTGTATTTGTAACCTGTAATTATTATTGTAATGAGCTCTCATATTTGATTTACAGGATTTTAAAATTTTAAAATCAATTTTTAATTTTTTTATATATATTTAGTTAATTTTTGGTGGATATTCCGTCGGTAAAAATAAATATAAATAATTTTATAATATTCCAATTACAATTATAAAAAAACTTCCGACGAATTTTTGGTGGATTATTGTTTAATTTTCTAATAACAATTTAAAAAAAAAGGAAAAAAAACAAAATTTTGGCAGATTTCTGATGGATTTTTGGCGGATTTTCTGTTGGAATTTTTTTATTGCCTTTATAATTTTTTTAATAAATAAACTATAAAAAATAAATTAAATAATAAATTAATTTATCCGTCGGAAACTAATTAATCAGATTAAGAAAATTTTGATTAATCTAAATTTCTTTAAAAAAATGGAAAAAAAATTCTGACGGATTTCCGACGGAAAAATCCGTCGGAAATGTCATTTTCTAGCAGGAGACTTTTCGACAGCGTAATCCGCCGGTAATTACATTTTCCGACGGATTTTGCCGTCGGAAATGGCCTTTTTTCTAGTAGTGATTGTTGGTCCTTGTAGTTGTCACACACTATCAATTTTAGTCCATTTTTGAAACTAATTACAATCTTAGTTATTGTGGTTGCTATTTTGTTTCACTTTTAATGGAAAACTAACTCTAGTTAAAAAGGTTAATTCTTTTTTTTTCTTTATTTCTTTTGTTTTATTAGATCAAATAGTAGATTACAATTTTCGTTGTCATTTTCCATTTTGTTTTTCATACCATTTTATTTTTCATTTTATACCCCTTATTGTATTAATTAACTAATGGTAATTTTAACTAAAAATGCATAATACGTATTTTATTTTGTAAAATACACTATTGGAAAGTTTTATTGGTATATTTAAAATAAGTTAAGTATTAAATATTTTTAAAATTTGTATTCATTTTATCCAATATATATCTGCAAATCCGTCTACATTAATAAAAAAAACATTTCTATTTTAAGTTAGGTTAAAAAATATATTGTTTTTTCTTTTTTATGTAAGATGAAAAATCGAAATTTATCTATGTATATTAATAAAAAAATGTATCGTGTTTAGATATTTCATTTAATTATATGCTTTTCTAAACATGTATCACTTTATAATATAATTACTAGAAATGTACCCTCACAATGCAGCGGGTTTCTGAAATCTAGAACTCGAACTCTCGATCTTTATTCATACTTTTGTTAGTCTTTTTTGATTTTATTTTACGATTTTGAGAAACCTAGATTTAAAACAAAAATATATTTTAGTTTAGTTTAACTATGGTTTTTTATAAAAAATAATAATAAAGTATTTTGTTACGGGTCAAAAAAATACTTAATTTAAATGATAACTATATTTAAAATATTTTATATTTAAAATTAAAAAGATAACATACTTCAATAAAAAATAAAATAAGGTGTTTTATCTCGAATTTTCTTATATTTATCGGTTAGTTATATCAATAGTTAAAAGTTTTAGATATTTTAGAAAATAAAAATAAGTGCTTATCTGCGGTTAGTTACACGAATTCAAACATTGAGCTTTTATAAGTTGTACTTATGTTTAATCAATTTGTACTTTTGGATTTTAAGTAATATGCATTAATAAGTGGTACCTAATGTATAAAAATTAGTTTTTAAGAGTTTAGCTTAAATGCTTTATAATATAGTATAGATATATTAGTTAAAATTCAAAATTACAATTTAATGAAACATAATTATAACTTATTAAAGCCCCATGTTTTTATTTGTATAACTAACTGTAAATAAACATATTAAATAAAGGATAAACACTATAAGATAAACTACCTGTTTTATTTTTTATTAAAATATATTATCGATAATTTTAAATATAATAACATAACAAAATAATTTATCATTATCTTTATAAACAGATAATAACTAAAAGTAAAATAAATTACATCTTTATAATAAAATATAAGTTGTACCAAAGCATTATGAAATTGTAAATTAAGTAATTGGTTTTAATTACGTGTATTTTGTGTTTAAAATGTTGTAATTAAGAGTTTTTTTATGTCTTTTTTATAATATAGTATAGATTAGTTTTCTATTTTTCAAAATACAAACTTAAAATTATATAGTAAAAAAAATAAATAACCAATTAACAACCACATATTTTCATTGTTTTATACTAATAAATGTTTATCTGTATTTCTTTGCTTTAAAAAAAATACGGTTTTTAATTTCAAATATAGGTTAATTATTAAACTATATTCGAATTTAATATAGTTGAAGTATTGAACTATTTTTGCAATTATTTAATTAATATAATTTAATTAAATCATTAAAACTATTACAATTTTCCTAAAGATTAAGTATATGAAAATGTATGGTTGTTAATTGATTATTTATTTTTTATTACGATAAATTCAAGTTGATATTTTGAAAAAAAATAATTATATTATATAGTTTTTTTTTATTTGATACACATTTAAAAAAATGTTTAATTAAATGAAATAGATACATTTTGATTTTAATTTCACATAAATATGAAAAAAGGTACATTTTTGAGTCCAACTTAAAATATAATGTTTTTTTTTGGATTAGTGTAGACGGATTTATAGATATGTATTTAATAAATAGTATAAAATTTAAAAATATTCATTATATTTAACTCATCTTAAAGATATCGACACTTTTTTTAAAGTTGTAATTTATAAAATAGAATACATATTTTTGATATAACTTTAGTTAAAATTATCATTGATTAATTAATATAATAAGGGGAATAAAATGAAAAATAAAAAATAAAACGGTAGGAAAGAAAAAACTAGAAAAAGACAAACCATAGGAATGAAAATAATGATTTACTCTATGATCTAATAAAAAAAAGATAATTAACCTTTTTAACCAAAGTTAATCGGGAGGAGCCAAAAGTGAAACAAAATGATAACTACAATAAGATGTGGCAAGAGGTGGCTCGTTGGTGGAGGATGGATATCACTGACGTTAGATCGGACTTGCTGGACTCGAGTACAAACGGATCGAGCCCAAAACTTTGGCTTGAAATGACCTGGGTGTTCGTCCACGTTTTGTGGTCCCATCGTAATCGTATGGTCTTCGATCACAATTCTAGGAAATTGGATGATCTACTTTTTGAGTTTCAACGGAAAAGTTTTGAATGGTTATCTAGGCGAACTAGGAAGAAAAAAATCGACTGGAATGTATGGTTAGCTGAACCGAGAAGTGTTTGGGGAGTGGCTGAAATTTGACGTTGGATGCAGGTGGTTCGAAGTGACTATCGGCACTGTGCAGGGCTGGTTTTATAGCCGGTTGTTTTTGTTTTCAGACCTGTGTCGTTGCTCCAGGTTTTCGTCCTTGTTTACTTGGATTTTGCTGAATTCGGTCTTGTGATCGGTGTTCTGTGTTGGGTTGGTTTGTTTCTTGCAAACCTTCTTCATTGTCCACTCTATACTTGTTTTGGTGGTGTTTTTTAATAAATATAATGACCTAAATTATAAGCAGAGAGACCAAATTTGATAGTGAGTAATAAGTAGAAAGACCAAAAATGTAATTTACTCTAATTTTTTGACTATATTATTCGATAGCAACGAAATCCGAAGATTACCTCGAAATCTTCTTATGGTTTTGCAAAATCTAAAAATTCGAACCAATTCAATGTACAAAATTGAACTAAACGATTCCCTCGAAATCTACTTGTGGTTTTGCAAATGCTCTTTTTTGAGAGCCTTAAACATGGCAGCCAACTGATCGTAGTCCGGGAGCTTGGGGTGAACATGAGGCGGAGACGGTTCAACCGGTAACGAGTTCGACCTCATTACACCATTTTCATCTACACATTTCGTCGAACGCTTACAAGGCATGCTAATTGCCCTCGTATAATCATCTCTACAAATTCCCAGATCCCCTATCCGTCTAACGAACAAGTGATTTTGATGGCCTGCCGATGTCTTTCTGTAACCGGAGCAGTCGATATCTGATGAAATCCATCTTTTCCTCGATCTTCTTGGCACCTTTGTCTCGTTTTTCGAGTGTTCAGAATGCTCGATACTGAGATCACTAAATTGGTACGTGATAGGGGGGTTTTCTTCCACGGAAACAACAACGGATGATTTGAATACGAAAACTCTTTGATCTGTTCCATTTTCGGCGCTGTTCAACGGAGATTGGAACTCTGCAATGTCGTCGAGATAAATAATTTCTTCGGGCAGATATTTAACAGTTGAATAGGATTCGGCGTCATCAGCATCGATTATCATCGATGGATCTGTGTCAACGCCGGGATGGTCAAAGTGAATTCGATTTGGTGAGAATGCAGTTTGTTGAGTTCCGGTGGCTGGAACAGCATGATTAGCATTGCTGTTAGTTGCCTGCAACATGAAGGATTTCAATTGCTTGTAAAAACAGTGCTGATATGCTTTGTTCATCAAAGGTGGTCCTTAACATTAATGGAAAGTACAAGTATTGATGCATATGACTACTCTCCAACAAATTCTTCAATTTTTTTCTAAAATAGAGAAAAAGTCTAAAATCCTTAACAAAAATTACATTCAACTTGTTTATTTTAGAGATGAAATCATTACTTATATAATTATATTATTAAAATATTATTTCTCTCTTCTACACACTTTATTTCAAGATTTCTTATTGGTAAAATATAATAAAAAATAATTTATTTATTATGGTAATTATTTTTGAAGAGTTCTCAAAAAAATTAGATTTTTACTAGGCATCGTTTGGCAAAAATAAATAAGCTTATAAGCTAGCTTATTTTCTGGGTACATGTTTAGATGAACATAACTCATAAACTATCTTATAAGCTAATTTTTTTGATAAACTATTTGGAGTAACTTAAGAAAAGTCTTTTATGATTATTCTAATTATACACTCATTAATATTCATTATTATATATTAACTATTAATTATATAAGTACTTGTACTTATACATTGATATTAATTTTTAATTATTTAGAATTATTGATAATTATATCAATTTTTTTTAATATTGATCAATACATTTTAGTTATCAATTATTATTATTTTGTCCATATTATATGTAACGGTTATTTAAAATCATAAGTTAATATAGATTTGTTTTTTAAATTTGGCTTAAAATTCAAAATTTATAATTTATAATTTATATAATAATAAATTTCAAATTCTTTTAATTAACATATTAATTATATTATTACTATAAATTTGTTTTAATTATATTATTAAATATTGTAATTGATTATTTTTTCTAGATATCATTTTTGATAAATTTTTTTTGAAAAGGGTATCTTGGGCCTATGGTCCAGACTAATCCCTGACAATTAGGGCATTTGGCCCAGCTGCTAAAGCTTATAGCCCTGAGTTTATCCTCAGTGGCCACAAGTGCTGCTAGTGGGGCTTGAACCCGGGTTGAACGCTATGAACTCCCCAAGCCTTTACCACCACACCACATCCCTTGTGGTTAATTTTTGATAATTTTACATACTTATAAATTAGTTTTTGTCAAACATGACTTTTTCATCAACTAACTTATCAACTACCAGCTAACTTATCAGTCACCAACTAATTTATCAGCTAGTTTGTCAAACATAACCTACATCTCATAAATCTTCACGTGCAGTGCACGCCCACAACCATATTCTATAGATCTTTTTTATAGGACCCAAACATTTTGGAGGGTCTACGCGGAAATTTAAATGTGGGCATATATTTTTTCAAATACATTATTTTTTCAATTCTTGATTATAAAATTAAAAGAGTAAATTACGTTTTAAGTCCTTGTGGTTTGTTGAACTTTTCTATTTTCATTCTTATAGTTTTGAAATTATAACTTTTTTGTCTTTATGATAAAAATATTATTGTTTTTTTATCCTTATGATTTACAATTCATTTCTATTTTAGTCTTTTATACTTAAAAGGCCTCAGGGACGAAAATAGAAATGAATTACAAACCATAGGGACGAAAACCGAAATTTTAAAACCATAGGGACGAAATCCACAATTTTCAACAAACCTCACGGACGAAAAAGGTAATTTACTCATTTTAAAATTTAAAGTGTATAAATGCATAAAAATATAATAAACCGAATTTAAGTATATAACAAACCCAACATTAAAATAAAGAATTTTATTTATACTTCCTCCTACATGAAAAGTACGTAAATGAAAACAGTTGTGAAAACGTGAGTGTATACTTTCTAGTCTTTTTCAGGTTTAACGGGGTTTTTTTTAATGTTATTTCAAGCCAAACTTTAATAGAAGGTGCCGTTTGTTTTTTAAGAGGTCTAAAGTCTTATTTTAGTTATGATTAATAGGAGGTGGTGTATAAAAAAGTCTGAATAATTCAGATTTAAGAGTCATTAAGAAATTTTTAGAAAAAAAACAAACAACCCCGAAGCATAAAACCTTAAGAAAGGCCTTTTTGAACCGGATTTTGGGCTTGGATTTTTTTTTTGGGAAACTCAAGGTAGCAGGCATCCATTCCAACATTACCTTTATAACACATTTAGTCTAGAGTACAAGTATTTATGCATAAGGTACTATCCGCAAAGCAATATACCTGTTGATACTTTTCAGAAGCAAATTCTAAGGCCAAAGGTCCATTTTGTCGAACGCTGGTAGTTATCTCCTCAACCAGTTTGTACTTCACTTCATCTGGTACATTTTTGATTGATAGATTTTCTATAATCTGTACATTTTTAATTATTTATTTTATATTTCAAATTTCCAAATATAATTTGAAATAAAAGAAATATAATCATAAAAAATTAAAAATGAGTTCAAATATATACCTGAAAATTGACAAGATTTCCGGGAAGTAACTCGAGTGCCGTGGTCTCAAAACGGTCCCCGTAACGCTCGGTAAGCAGTTTTCGTATATGTAGAAGCTCGGGCAAGTTCCCGCATCTTGCCGATGCAAAAATAAGGCTCGATATTGCTTCGTTAATATCATCAGGGCAGTTTCTGAATCCCAAAAACTATAAATAAAAAATAAAGATATAAAATAGTGAAAATTTTACACGATATCGTATATATACATACTTGTTTCGACGAATATAAGGAAATTGTAGAGAGATAAATTCACAAAAAAGAGTCAGTTGCTCGTATACATCAACAATGCGCTCGTCCTTGTAAATTTGATCGACCTGAAAATTTCGTATCGAATCAGTAATCATATTCAATTTAATGATAAAAAAGGATAATTTTTGCAGCATAAAAAATAAAAAATTGTTATAGAAGTCTATCAATCTTTTAGAGATTTCAGGGGAAAAATAGATAATGTCAAAAACCAACTTATTACAAATGGAACCGTAATTTTCTTCTAAAATATAAGGTAGAAGACACTTATATTTTACCAATATAACCTCAAAATGGACCATAATTTTCTACTAAAATATCAAATACGCCTTCAACTTCATTTTTATTTTTAAAATTTTATTTATTGTAATTTATGCTGTTTAAACTCGCCTTATTGTCCTCAAAATATTATTTTTATACGGTTTTTATATTTTGATTAATTTATGTTATTTATTAAATATTTAATAATATTAAAAATAATATAGAAAATGTATAATATAAAAATTGGAAACTACATAAACCTTTTATTTTGGTATCATTTTAATTGTCTTGATAAAAAATCTCTAATGGTATATTTTGTTATAAAAATATTTATTTTATAATAGTTTAATAAATTACATAAATTAATCCAAATATATAAATGACTTATATTAGCGGTAAATTGGTTATTTTATTTGTTATGTTTTGTCCAATTTTATGTTAAACACTGAATAAAAAAAACATACCCGATCGAAGGCAGTCTGGTAGTGGCCATGTTTAATGAGTTGTGCGACATCGTTCCGCAGTTGTTTAACAATACAACTTCTCTTATTCTTGAGCAAATTTAAACGACATTGAACCTTCTTGATCAACTTCTTGCTGCATGCATTCCAAAAAATAATATGAATTTTATCTAATTAAATATCGTTTTACAATACAAAAATATACAAAAAACACAAAAAAAAAAAAAAAAATCTTTTTATAAATTTAATTACAGCAGAAAGATGATGGTTATATACCATTTTGAGGCTTTTCTCCATCCAAAAATGAAGTCAAACATATCTGCAAATCCAAATATATATGAATTCAAAGTGTAAAACAAAGTGGAGAAGCTATCATAAATTGCTTAAGCAGGTCGAAGTAGCTTAGGAAATCTAGAGAGAGAGAGAGAAACTGTTAGAGAGAGACAGGAGGAAAAGGGGGAGAGTAAAATATATATACATATATGATATATCTATATCTATATATATACACACATAGATATACGAGAGAAAGTGGGAAAAGATTGAGGGGAGGATATATAAATATACAATGTACCATATATATATATATATATATATATATATATATGTGTGTGTGTAAAAGAGAGAAGGAAGGACAACATATGCTATATATAAAATAGATTATTATTTTTTTTTTGAAAAATATATAAAATTAATTATATTCATAAACATATACAAACTGTGTTTTTAAACCGCTCCACTACGGGCACTACATCAAGAAGCGGGTTTTAAAGGCAATAATCTGTGTTTTCAAACTGCTGCAGAATGTCACAAGTACGAGTTATAAATTGTATTATTTAATTTTGATGTGTTGGGGATTTAATTATAAATTGAGTTTATAAAGAGAAAAAAAAAGTATTATTAATTTGATTTTTAATATAAAAGTAACTTTATAAATATGTTTGATAGTTTACAATTAAGTAAAAATTAATGAGTTTATAAAGAGAAAAAAAAAGTATTATTTATTTGATTTTTATATAATAGTAACTTTATAAATATGTTTGATAGTTTACGATTAAATAAAAGTGGGTAAAATATTTAAATAAGTTTTTATTTATTTATTTATTTGGTGATAGATATTACATTAAATTGGGACATAAATGATGATGAACGTGGAATGAGTAGTAGAGTTTAATTTAACTCATGAATATGTTTTCTTTAAAAGATACTGTATTTTAAGAGTTTATTTATAATAATCGATAATAAAAATGTCAAGAGAATATTTTCCTTATATTTGAGGGAATATAAAAAGTATATATATCTATATCTATATTTATACTATATTATAAAGATGACATAAAATTTTTAAAAACAAGTCTTAAAGCTTAATGTATCGCTATTTAATGTTAATTACTTAAAAAAACAGCCATAAAAGCTGTATGTACTACATTTAATTTTATTTATTAATTTTCAATCATTATCTCTAACCATTTTAACTCCCCTAAAATCATTTCCCACTTTAACTCCCATAAGATAACTCTCAGCATATTTTAGATATAAAAAATCTAAAATATAATTAAAAAATCTTACAGAATATTTTATAAAAAAAATTATATTATTAAACCAAAATAAATTACATTATATTATTAAATCTAAATTAAACAAATTTATATAAAAAAATCATTATCACTCTCTCACAACCATCCAAAATCGTAATGTAAATCGACAAAAAACAAAAAATAAAATGAAACATTAAAATCGTGATGTATCTAACTGCATTGTGCAAGTACACTTCTAGTGTATTAAAAAAACACATATTTTGTTTTTATTTTTTATTTTTTATTTTAGTAACCTGTCTTCAAAAGCTCTATTTTGGTGAATATATTCAAAAGCTCTATTTTGATGCAATATAAGAATCATATTATACTTTGATTTAATTACGTACGGAAACGTATTATAATTTGGTAAACAAAAGAAAATATATAACTTTATAAAAAAAAATCTGAATAAAAATACTAAACACTTTAATATTTCAGTGAATTTAGAGTTTTTAGTGGGACTTTAACCTCTATTTTGGATAACGTACTTAAAAATACTATCATTTTTTGTATCTAAGATGTAACAATTTTTTTTTGTGTAACCGTGGTTTTCCGAGGCAACTTACGTGCACCGACTAATCCTCCGGACGGCCACAAATGGCTTGGAGTCATAGCAGGTGAACCTCCATGGCTATTAGGGCTTTGATAACTTCTGGATTTGAATCAGGGTAGATGAAATTTTTCACTACACCCCCTAAGGCTTAACCAGTGCGACACAATGATAACGCCATTTTAGGCGTTATTTTAGCGCCACTTTTCAGATACATTTGCTTACAAACATAACGTCTTTTTATGATTTATTTGTAAGTTTTTCAGGGAATTATCTTTCGAGAATAAACGAAGGAAGTGGTTCAAAAGGGACAAGTTAGAGACGGAAATGGAGCGTGCGATAAAGTTAGTAACCAAGCGATGAAATCTTCACGTCAAACATGGGTCAAGACTTTTAAAATGGCATTTTGGAAGCTTAAACAATGGTCAACGTGAGTTATCAAGTTAGTTGGGTTGTCAAGTGAATTTCACTTTTCGCGAGAGTTATAGCGTGAGTTAACTAGCGATAGCTGCTAGAAATTGTTTTTTAGCCTCTTTTCAGCTAGGGTTCGGATATTGAGCATTATATCGACTTGAGCAGCGGCTAGGGGTGATTTTTGGGCAACTTGGATCGATTTTTCTACAGAGATTGAAGACAATTAATGCAAGGAAATCGTCGGGGAGTGGGATATTGACAGAGATCAAAGCATCATTCGTGGGTATTGCGATTCAAAAGAAAGTTTTTCAATTCTAGATATTTTGTTCAAGAGACCAATGTTTAGCTTGATTTTTCTTCTTTTTGCGTTGTGTTTTAAGAATCCCAACATGAACTAATCTTTAGATGATTGGGTTGGATGACCTTTGGTTTGTAAGCATATGAACATGGAATCTTGTGACTTTTACCAGTTTTTCCAATTAATGAAGCATATGAATTTGGGATTAATGTTTTTGTGAGCCTGATCAGTTTTCAATTGATTTATTTGTTATAAATTGAGTTCGAGAGAATTAATTTTATAACTTGAATTAAATTTTTATGCCTATAGTGAGAAATTGGATAGATATATATCAAGTAAACCTTAGTACTATTTTGCAATATTATTCTTAATGAATTTCTGAACTCGTGTGTTGAGATTGAGAGATAAACATGCGGTTTTTAGAAAGAACTGTGTTGTTGTTCGAGAGAGAATAACAGTTAATTTGGTGATTGTGTATTCAATTAATTCGAATAGTCTGGTAATTGTCATAAGTGAAGTGTTCTTTGTGAAACCATTGGAATTTCAACCCTCAACTGCGAAAACAGTTTTGAACTTTGTTCTTTGCTTTTACTCAAGAGTTTATTTTATTTTATTTAGTTAATAATTAATTTCCAAACAATTCATCAATTGGATCGTCCAATTAATAGTGAATATAGTTACATAGTCATTGTGATACTCAACTCATAGTTCCCTTGGTTCGATACCCATACTTCCAGTACATATTATTTGATTCGACTCGTACACTTACTGTTAGATTTAGGGGTTGTAAACCCGCCCATCACACAACCTAAGTGGTTTTTCAAGCATTTAGGTACTTAGGTTACCTATACATCAGGTAACCGATAAACAAAAAATGATTTATCCTTAAAAAAACTAGTGTGAAAAAAGATAATGACATGGAATATATCATTAAAGTGAGGTGGAAAATGAAAAAGAAAACATTTATCTTTTTATAAAAAAATCTTTCACCCCATCCCCAACTAGCGTTATACCCGTCCGTTGGTCGGGTATACAACATAGATTCTAATCTAGGTTTAGTTATTTGATTGGTCACTTTTTTTCATCATTGCATAATGTTGTTTTTCAATCGAGCAAGAAGCTTGGTCAAACTATAATCGGCTTTCCGTGCCTTTGACTCTCGGTTAGGTAACCTTCGGCTTGAAGGGTCCTTCCGTATCTTTCATAATAGACCATAGGAAAAAGGCGATCGAAATCGGATTACCCTTTCTCGATTTCAAGATTTTCGTGATCTCAAACTCGAGCTCTTCAAGCGAACCGGGTGAAATCCCAGCTTGATCACCGAGTTCGTTCGAGTTAAAATCCGATATCGATTATGCATGAAAGAACTTATAGTTATTGCCATGTTTACAATGCCCTTAGAGATAGAATCCCATGAAAGATTTGCCATTATTTTAGTAAAGGGCATTGTAAACATGACAATAACCATAAGTTCTTTCATGCATAATCGAAATCGGATTACCCCTTTTCGATTTCAAGATTTTCGTGATCTCAAACTCGAGCTCTTCAAGCGAACCGGGTGAAAACTCAGCTTGATCATCTAGTTCGTTCAAGTTAAAATCCGATATCGGTTATGCATGAAAGAACTTATGGTTATTGCCATGTTTACAATGCCCTTTACTAAAATAATGGCAAATCTTTCATGGGATTCTATCTCTTCTTCCTCTTAATCCAAAATTGACAGAAACATGACAGGTAAATTGACAGAAACAAAGATGGTTAGTGGTAACCAATATCATTTCCAACAAAATTGGACCAAAATGAGAGAAAAAATGACAGGTAAATTGATCAATTGACAGAAAACCCATATACCCATATACCCATATATAACTCTTGATTAGTAGGACAAGAGTATCAACCATGCATCCAAAGAGCAATCTCACCCAAAACAATGATCATTATCTGAAAAAAGAATAAAGAGAAGACCCACAATGTCTGCCAAGGGCCAATAGTAGGAGTTCATTGCTTTAAAAATGAATTGATAACAACTCCCATTTAGACTAAACACAAATACATAATCACATTCTCTTTGCTTAGAAATGCATTCACACTTGACATAATAAAAGTGCTTCACAAATATCTGACACCAAATTCCATACATGTCATATATCTGTTGTCCAAGCATATCGAAAAAGATTTATGATTCTAGTTTTTCCTTCTGCAGTAGCTTGTGCATAAGCCACTAATACAAACTCACATTATTTATTAACAGTTCTCAATGACAACCACATAAACCATACAAACCCATCAATTAGACCATTGTATTAAATATAAAAGTAAGATGAGAACTAAAGTAGAAAACTTACAAGGGCCTGCAAAGACTTGATCTTCGCAGTCTACACATAAGATTTATCTGCTAAGTTCTTATGTTCAGTGTCTACAAGTAAAGAAAAAAAAATTCAAGCTTTGTAGAGCACTTACAGAAAATGATCAACATGTAATAATTAAATATAGAAAATAATACACGGTTGCATATAAGAAACTAAAAACCTAAAAATCTGTTTGCAAACGTGTCATCGGAAGAAAAATTGGGTCTTCTTATCCAAGTGATATATACTAAAAAAACCAAAGCTATAGAAACGACAAAAGTCATCACTACAGGTTAACAACTCGTCGCAATATACCTATAGCAACGATTGTCGTCGCTATAGATGTCGTCGCTGAAACTTTATTGCTGTATCAAGGGGTGTAAACGAGTCGGGCTTTTAGCGAGCTACTCGAGCTTAATTATTATCGAGCTCGAGTCGATCTCGAACACAAAATAGAACTCGTTTAACTTATCGAGTCGAGCTTTATAAAACATATGTTCGTCTCGGCTCGTTCGAAAACTCGATTCAATTTTTCAAGTCGAGCCCAGCCATTCGAGCATATCTTTTTTCGAGCCAAACATGCTCATATATTTATTAATCATACAGTAAAAATATAAAAATTATCGAGCTCGAGCCGATAAACGAGTTAATCGATTGCGAGTTCGAACCCATAAACGAGCAGCGAGCTTGAGCTTGATAACTCAAAAAAATATTCGAGCTCGAGCTCGAGCCCTACATTGAAAAGTTAATCGAGCTCGAGTCGAGCTCGAGCCCAGTATTAATTTTTTGAGCCCGACTCGATTAATCTACTACTCGACTCGACTTGACTCGTTTACACCCCTAGCTGTATCTTTATTGAGGCAATATAAGTTGTCGCTATACTTCACTATTTACAGAGACGTCATTGTCGTCGCTACAAGTTGTCGCTAAAAGTAAAAATAATATTTCAATTTTTTTATTTTTTACCGTAATCTATAGCAACAAAAACTCGTCGCCAAAGGTTTCAACTTATTTTTATACAAATATATATATATGGTAACCTTTAGCGACGACTTGTCGTCGTTATACACACACACACACACACATATATATATATATATAGGGTCAGGTTCATTTGTTAACCACATTTTTTGTGTTAACTTTATGAACCATTATAAGCCCTTGATCTTGGAAATCAATGGTTAAGATTGAATATTTTTTAAAAGCCTTAATAAATGTACAATTAATGAAAAATTAGGAGTGAACTATAGTGATAAGGGTATTTTGGGAAAAAAATTTAATGAAATATTATGTTTTTATTCTCTCTTAATTAATGTTCCTTCCAAAAGAATCGTAACCCCCGGTTCATTAGTGTTCATGAATCTGCATGTATTTGAACATTATTCTTCCAAAAGAATCGTAACCCCCGGTTCATTCATGTTCATATGAAGAAATATGGACATTATTACTTTTAAATATCATCTTCATATGAAGAAATATGAACAATATTACTTTTAAATATCATATTCATATGAAGAAATATGAACAATATTACTTTTAAATATCACCTCGAACATGTGCTAACTTTATGTTACCTTAACTGACATCATATTCATATGAAGAAATATGAACATTATTACTTTTAAATATCATATTCATATGAAGAAATATGAACAATATTACTTTTCAATATCACCTCGAACATGTGTTAACTTTATGTTACCTTAACTGACATCATATTCATATGAAGAAATATGAACATTATTACTTTTAAATATCACCTCGAAAATGTGTTTATGCACTTACATACGAACCACCTTAACTGAATATCCTCCATCCATATTCTGTGTTCCCCGTATCGACACGATTCCACCAATAGCACTACTATCGACGTCATTATATATGACTGAATTCATAACATTTGATGCCGTTGTTGCGTTCATTCCAGGTATGTTCATGTGTTTTATGATTTAAGAAAAATAGCGAAAAAATTTCTGGAAAACAATGACTATACGATTTTATCAAACAAATGAACAGGAAAAACTATAATAATAATGGTTTGATTTCAAAATTTTGATGAAAATGGACAAAATTCTACAATCGTAACCTACAATAAAATTATGGAAACTTGAATCTTATAACTCCCCAATAAAATTAATGAAAATTGGTTATTTAGAAAATGACTTTTGTACCCTTTTACATTAAATATCAAAATAAATTAAACATCAACCAATCTTGCAATCCTATTGGTTGAGCAAAGTTCATAAAGTTAACAAGAAATATATGGTTAACAAATGATCCTTGCTCTCTCTCTCTCTCTCTCTATATATATATATATATATATATATATATATATTATTTTTAATACCTGCCATTTTTTAGTAAATATATTTATAATCAATATTGATTTTCATTGTAAATGAATTTAATGTAACAAAAAAACTAGAGCTAATAAATCAAAAGATTCAAATAAACATAAAAAAAAAATATTTAACGTCTAACAATACGTGCTAACTAGGTAATATATCTAGTCATCGGCTAAATCTGGCTCATCCTCACCATTATCAGTGTGTTGCGGTTGTTGTTGTTGTGGTTGTCGCAGCGGTGGCAAACTGATTGGGGTTACCTCATGCATTGGTGGGAGGGTGACTTCAGGGTTAACTCTCATAAATGCCTCAAATAGAGCTGTTGGTTCAAATTAATCCTATTAGCATTTTCATTGCACTGGTTTACCAAATCTTGAACCTCCTCAGTCGTGTACATTCCTGGTGGTGTCACGGTAGTTTGGAATTGTGAAGCGAAAAGAGAAGTTGCAACACCCTTCAAATTCCATCCTCGTCCCGTGTTGTGATGTAACACCCTCAAAATTTGGAAAGAGCGACTAAATTAAAACTTTCAATAACACCTCAAAGAGGGATAAAATCTCTTACTACAAATCCGTAAATGTGAAACATTTCTAGATTGAACCATCAACGATAAAATAAAGTCTTACATAAAGATTAACTAAAGTCGGGTGTTACTATAACTCAATACCAATCGCTATCTCCAATATAAGTGCTGAAGACTTCAACAAGCTAATCACCTTTTCGAGCGCACCACTAGCACTCAACTCTTCACAGTCTTACTAGAACTATTCCCAACCGGAATCTGTTGCACATGCCGACAAATAAAAAAGGGTTAGACTAACGCCTAGTGAGTTCAAGAGTTTTCATCATGAATATAAAAACCATTAAACGGAAATAATGCAACTTAAATTATGATCCATTAAAATGAATTACTTTAAATATGACAACGACTCGTTTTCCCATAATAAGCAATTTATAAATGAACGCCTCAACGCCAAACATTATTTCATGAAGTAATGCAATCCAACAATTACTCAAAAACATGAATAGATATAAATGCTCCAATAATGAAATTTGAATGAATCTTTATAAACCAAACGACCAAAATTAAAGCATAAGGGGAAAGACCCAAACTTAAAGCGTCACCGAAAACAAGGATAAGTTAAATATCCAAAACAACACCTTTCGATGATGGGGGACACCCGAATTCCATGGCTAGTGGCGGAACACAGAGTAGGTCACATTCCAAGTTATTGAGCTCACCATACTAGGAACCCATGGCCACGAGCTCGCTGACTCGTACTAAGATGTGGGGGAGGGCCCCCGAGGATTCCTAATCATGCTCATTCGCTAGGATTACATTTACGGTCCATGGCTAGTAACCGGTCCCACATAACCGTACCAAAGGCCCCCGAGGACCCAATGTTTCAACTAGCTACAAATGGGAAATAACTATCCCATAAAAACAGGCACAAAAATTAACTCGCGGATGCAGGTCCGGGTCTTGGACTCCACGAGCCCTCACCATATTATCCTCGAGATCCCAAGACTAATTCTGACACCAACATATAAATAATAGCCCATTTTCTTTTTAAATAATAAAGACCGACTCATATGCCTATGGATCCACTGCATTACAGTCTAAAACATTACATGACTCCAATTGAATGACCAACGCACTCAAAACATGTAACTCTCAAATGACACGAAATAAACGCCATTGTACTAAAAGCTTCCACCCCGGTCTAGTCAACCGGTCAATTGAATTAAAAGCTTCCACCCCGGGCTAGTCAACCGGTCAATTGCATTAAAAGCTTCCACCCCCGGCTAGTCAACTGGTCAATTGAATTAAAAGCTTCTACCCCGGGCTAGTCAATCGATCAATTGAATTAAAACTCGTTTTAGTCAAAATCGAGCCAAGGCTCATTAGTTTACTTAAATCTCCAAATGAAAGTAGTGTAAACATTAAAACACGTTTGACCAACGGATATGCAAACACAACGAACAAAAGTAAGATTAGTTCAAAACTCAACATTAGTTGAGGCAACCCATTTTGCAAATGAACTTATACCCTTATATTTTCCAAATGCCCATAACACAATAATATGCATTTACCAAACGGTTTATAAAATCGAATGCACAAAAGGACATTTATATCAAAGGAACTCCATTTACATATAAAATCATCTAGGGAGTGTATTAACATGATTTATTCACCAAAATATTCAAGAATCCCAAATGTGGGTGGTTCACAAATTTTATAAAACCAAATAATGGAAATGAGTGAAACTCTTCAAATACCCAACTTTTAATAAACTTCATGTAAGCATGTAAATACTTTAAAATGAACATTTTTGGCATGTACAATGTTTTCACAATCCAACTTGAACTCACCTTGCTAGATTTAGGCTAAATCTAGATTTTACCCACAACCTTGAGTTCCTTTGAAGAGGAGATCTTGGATCCTTACACTAGCTCCAAGCTCTCTATAGATCCACTACCACAAACATTCACAAAGCCATATCAAACCCTAGAAATGCACAACAAGGTGAAGAACACCAAATCCTAACTTTATAGATGGAAAGATGGGTAGATTACCTTGGTTATAAACTCTTGGATTCACCCAATAACTTCAATCTACTTCCTTCTCTACTTGAAAAGCTCCAAAAGACGAACCCTAGGTAGGGCCTGTAGGGTTATAGAGGATGTCTTTTCCGGTGCAGGATTATAGAGGTAGGGCCTGTAGGGTCCACAAAAGTGGGCCACGGGGCCTTGGGTCCCCGCCAATAAACCTTTTTTTTAGGTTCAAGAATCGCTCTAAACGGCTTTAGGAAGGAGAAGATATGAGAGAAATGAGGTTTGAAGCCCTAAAATCACGACTAAAAACCATCAGACAGACCCCGTTTCCTGAAAACTCACTTCCAGTGAGTTACGCGGCTTGTGCCGCGACCCTAAGTCGCGTAGCAACCCGCGACAACCCAAAATCCCATTTTCTTGCGCCTTTCGCACTTGATTCGATTCCCGATGATTCCATTATGAAACTTACTTGATTTCCTGATACCTTTACGTCCCAAAAGTCAATTGACTCTCGTAACACCGTCGAGGATAAATCCTGAAATTACGGGTGTTACAATCCTCCCAACCTTAAAAGAGATTTCATCCTCGAAATTTAGCACCAACCAATCACCCAACATCGCCCTTGGCGCGATCAATTGATTCCCTATCCAAAAGGAATACCTTCACGAAACCTTGCCTCATATACGAACCCGATTACATCCCGGTTGAGGTCGTCGCTGGTTTGCGAGCCGTCAGAACTAGATTTTCAAGTTTCAATATACATTACTGATGACGGAAGGACATAGAGTCCTTATCAAATCATTTTCCTAATATTAAGGTCTTGGTTGCCTCCCAACCTTAGGTTGCACGTACTACTTCAAGAGTGACTCATGATGATAGCCAACCGTTTCCACCAAGGTGTCCAAAGCGAACTTTTTACCTTTAAATATTTCCAATCAACTCCCAGCGAACCGCGCTACACCCTCACTTGCCTTCCAAAACCATAACAACGTTTGCATCAATCAAACTAATTACAGTTGACTAAACTCCTTTCAGTTCGGGATATTCACAACCAAAGTGACTTAACCGAACAATAAGGGATCCGTGCATAGAATTTCTGAGTCGACCACCCGTTGTTGCTATAAGGACGGTCTTTCTAGTTGTGACAAAACAAGGTCTCCTCAATAATCGATTTTCACTTAAGGTCTGCTCCGACATTCTCTCCAAGTCCTCTAAATCAAAAATTCGACTCCTATCCTTAAGACAACTATCTGCAATGAGGACATACTACCAACCATTCCATTCCCAAATAGCAACGTCGATTCCAAGTTGACACCTACTTTCTGAGATAATCACCCAAACCATACGTCCCTATTAGCCACTTACAACAACACCAATAACCACAAATACCAAAAGGTGGTTTACCACAGACACATAGCATGTTGTCGTACCATCAACCCCCAACTTCAGAACCAACCAAAAGCAACCATACAAGATTTTAACCCAATGATTTATCGTAACGGAAAGATCATCACCTAATTAACTGGAAAACCTAAATCTAACGCATCAAATACTTCTCCGTGATCCAATTCATGAAACTGAATCCAAGATTTGAAACTGGTCACCAGTCGACTCATCCGACGCTTCGACTCCCAAGGACATCTCTAGTCCTTATTAACAAGTCCTTCCACAAAGAGGGTTTAAAGCTATGGTTCTAATGAGTTCAAGGGTTTTTCAAGATAATATGCCAATTTAACATTTTATAAAACTTCCAAGTTCTAAGCTTTATAACAATAAAACATGCGAGTAAAAATCCACTACCGTTTTACTCGATAGGTGTACAGAACAATCACAACGTCACATCGATAAGAAAATATTTCGAAATTATTTGATCACTACTCATGTTGTTAACGACAAGGATAAAATAAGCGCAACTACCTTTTAAAATGGACCGCTATGGTCCGAATATGCATCACTTTATGTTATGTACGTAAAATAATTTCCCGCACTAAAGCGGAGTGCAACAAATGTTTGTATAAGCTCCGGAAGAAGAAATTTGCGTAATCAAATTCCAAAATTTCTCATTTAACCATAAAATGACGTGGGGTCAAAACTCTTATACGACCCACATACACCAGTATATTTCTCAAACTTAGTAAAACGAAAGGTGCATGCAATTTGCCCAAACATAAAATAATTTAAATCAATTTCGAATCTAGTCTCTCGGATAAAACGCTCTTTGGCCCAAAAATAGTGACTATTATGCCATGCATGCGAGTAAAACAATACTCCATAAAATTAACGAAACTCACACGAAATATAATTCTCAAGAAAACTTAAACACTAAAATAGTGGAAGACAACTCTTCGTCCAAGGCCTTAACATATGTGGAGGAGATCCAATGTTAAGGTCATAAGTCGTAGTTACTTGTCCAAGACTCTACGCAACGTCAAATATGAACATCACAATAATCGAAAATAGCGTTAGGCATAAATGAGAATAAACAAAGTCTCAACAAAACTTGCAATCAAATGCAATAAAATAACTTTATGCATATTTAAGATCATGATCTAAAACTTATGTGTGCTAAATATTTCACGATTTCGTGATATGATCCACATGGTGATTTGGAAACATGAGAAATAACCGATGCAATTTATTTCATAAATAAATTTTGTGCATGAATTTGGTCGGCATTCAACACCTCGAAACCATGCTTCTCGATTTCTCTAGACCAAGGATCCTTAATTTCCCGGCACACTATTGTCATCCAGATACTCAATCATCTTAGGACAATAATTCAAGGGTTTCATAGGTTCACCTTACAATTCTCCTCGAATAATGTTGATTCCAAAATCCTATGGTTCTAATCCAACCAATCAATCCGACCACAGACGATCCGCTTAATGCAATCACCATGCTTACCGTCACTCCAAGTGACGAATACTAGGGTCATCAACGTCTCATAACGGTTACTCACTTAGAACTTCTTCACTACCCCAACGGTCGTCACATCAAAGTAGTCCAAGTATACACATGTAGCTCGTAGGTTCACCATAACACTGGCCAGGTGCAATTATGAACGTATTGTACATGATCATCCTTGTTACTCTCGACGTGATTCTCGCTCCTAGTGACTCCATTATCCTCAAAACATCGAATCTTATAGTGTCTATTGGTGCAATCTCGCTTTCAAACGCTTAAGTTACGCTAGTTTGAGTCTAGGCATTCCAAAATCAATACCTAAATCTCTCAAACTTAAGCTCTGATACCAACTTGTAACACCCTCAAAATTTGGAAAGAGCGACTAAATTAAAACTTTCAATAACACCTCAAAGAGGGATAAAATCTCTTACTACAAATCCGTAAATGCAAAACATTTCTAGATTGAACCATCAACGATAAAATAAAGTCTTACATAAAGATTAACTAAAGTCGGGTGTTACTATAACCCAATACCAATCGCTATCTCCAATATAAGTGCTGAAGACTTCAACAAGCTAATCACCTTTTCGAGCGCACCACTAGCACTCAACTCTTCACAGTCTTACTAGAACTATTCCCAACCGGAATCTGTTGCACATGCCGACAAATAAAAAAGGGTTAGGCTAACGCCTAGTGAGTTCAAGAGTTTTCATCATGAATATAAAAACCATTAAACGGAAATAATGCAACTTAAATCATGATCCATTAAAATGAATTTAATTTAAATATGAGAACGACTCGTTTTCCCATAATAAGCAATTTATAAATGAACGCCTCAACGCCAAACATTATTTCATGAAGTAATGCATTCCAACAATTACTCAAAAACATGAATAGATATACATGCTCCAATAATGAAATTTGAAGGAAACTTTATAAACCAAACGACCAAAATTAAAGCATAAGGGGAAAGACCCAAACTTAAAGCGTCACCGAAAATAAGAATAAGTTAAATACCCAAAACAAAACCTTTCGATGACGGGGGACACCCGAATTCCATGGCTAGTGGCGGAACACAGAGTATGTCACATTCCAAGTTATTGAGCTCACCATACTAGGAACCCATGGCCACGAGCTCGCCGACTCGTACTAAGATGTGGGGGAGGGCCCCCGAGGATTCCTAATCATGCTCATTCGCTAGGATTACATTTACGGTCCATGGCTAGTAACCGGTCCCACATAACCGTACCAAAGGCCCCTGAGGACCCAATGTCTCGACTAGCTACAAATGGGAAATAATTATCCCATAAAAACAAGCACAAAAATTAACTCGCGGATGCAGGTCCGGGTCTTGGACTCCACGAGCCCTCACCGTATTATCCTCGAGATCCCAAGACTAATTCTGACACCAACATATAAATAATAGCCCATTTTCTTTTTAAATAATAAAGACCGACTCATATGCCTATGGATCCACTGCATTACAGTCTAAAACATTACATGACTCCAATTGAATGACCAACACACTCAAAACATGTAACTCTCAAATGACACGAAATAAACGCCATTGTACTAAAAGCTTCCATCCCGGGCTAGTCAACCGATCAATTGAATTAAAAGCTTCCACCCCGGGCTTGTCAACCGGTCAATTGAATTAAAGCTCATTTTAGTCAAAATCGAGCCAAGGCTCATTAGTTTACTTAAATCTCCAAATGAAAGTCAGTGTAAACATTAAAGCACGTTTAACCAACGGATATGCAAACACAACGACCAAAAGTAAGATTAGTTCAAAACTCAACATTAGTTGAGGCAACCCATTTTGCAAATGAACTTATACCCTTATATTTTCCAAATGCCTCATAACACAATAATATGCATATACCAAACGGTTTATAAAATCGAAAGCACAAAAGGACATTTATATCAAAGGAACTCCATTTACATATAAAATCATCTAGGGAGTGTATTAACATGATTTATTCACCAAAATATTCATGAATCCCAAATGTGGGTGGTTCACAAATTTTATAAAACCAAATAATCGAAATGAGTGAAACTTTTCAAATACCCAACTTTTAATAAACTTCATGTAAACATGTAAATACTTTAAAATGAACATTTTTGGCATGTACAATGTTTTCACAATCCAACTTGAACTCACCTTGCTAGATTTAGGCTAAATCTAGATTTTACCCACAACCTTGAGTTCCTTTGAAGAGGAGATCTTGGATCCTTACACTAGCTCCAAGCTCTCTATAGATCCACTACCACAAACATTCACAAAGCCATATCAAACCCTAGAAATGCACAACAAGGTGAAGAACACCAAATACTAACTTTATAGTTGGAAAGATGGGTAGATTACCTTGGTTATAAACTCTTGGATTCACCCAATAACTTCAATCTACTTTCTTCTCTACTTGAAAAGCTCCAAAAGACGAACCCTAGGTTCAAGAATCGCTCCAAACGGCTTTAGGAAGGAGAAGATATGAGAGAAATGAGGTTTGAAGCCCTAAAATCGCGAATAAAAACCATCAGACAGACCCCGCGACTTTCAAGTCGCGGCGCAAGTCGCCCGTTTCCTGAAAACTCACTTCCAGTGAGTTACGCGGTTTGTGCCGCGACCCTAAGTCGCGTAGCAACCCGCGGCAACCCAAAATCCCATTTTCTTGCGCCTTTCGCACTTGATTCGATTCCCGATGATTCCATTATGAAATTTACTTGATTTCCTGATACCTTTACGTCCCAAAAGTCAATCGACTCTCGTAACACCGTCGAGGATAAATCCTTAAATTACGGGTGTTACATGTGACCATGACGTTCACCCAATACTTTTGAGACATATTTCTATCTCGTTTACAATAGACGTGGAGGACATCCCTTGTGTCTGTGATTCTTGTTCTGCAAGCATCTTATCCTGTATATTGTTTTGAAAGAAAAAAATTAGTAAACCAAAAGTAAATACAATTGATTAATCGAATGTGAAATAATTACTTACATAGTCCTTCTCAACAAGATCATTTACCCATTCTCCTGTTTTCTTACGGTGCATGTCAGCCCAGAAACTAATCAAGCCTGGTAATTCTTGTGCCTGAGGATCTCTCTGTGCAAAACCAAGATAACTAAGGGGTTGTTCGGTTGATTTATTATTAAGTCCTGTATGGATTAAGTTGTCCATATGGATAAAGTTGTCTGTATCAATTTATCTAAATTGGTGTTCGATTGTTGTGCTGAATAAACCATCTGAATAATTAAAATGACTATTTTACCCTTTGATTTATATTAAACAATATTATAAATAAATCTTATTACTTCAAGCAAATCAAGAAGACGTATCAAGAACAAGCAAAATATTTTTGTAAATCAATATTTTTTATGGTAACATTTTATAAATCAAATAAATTATATCAAGAAAATCATGAACAACAAGAACCATATCATGAACAAGAAGCAAGTTAATATGGATCTGTAACAAGAGATAAAAAAACAAAGATATGTAACAAAAAAAACCCCAAAATATAAAATCAGTAACCAAAACATAAAAACATGATACAAATCGAGATCTGCAACCAAACCATAACCCCAAATAGTTGCAACCAACCCAAAACCAGAACCCAAAATAGTTGCAACCTACCAAAAATCAAAACCCAAGAGATGAAGAAGCAAGGTAGGAGAGAACGGAAAGATGAACAGGGACCGTCGGTGTTCTTGAAGGAGAACCAGGAGACCACTGAGGAGACCGGTGAAGAACAAAGTAAGGAGACTGTCGGTGTTCTCGACGGAGAACCAACAGATTGCCTTAAAAAGAGCCTGACTGGAGAATAAATCTAGAAGACCATCGGAGAATAAGGAGTCCGTCGGAGAACGATTACACTGGTGCAAAGAGATGGTTTGAGGGTGAGGGATATTGGGAGAGAGGAGAAGTCAGGCGAGATGAAAGGTTGGAGAATTAGTGATTTGGGTTTTTTTCTTTTTAATTAGGGTGTGTTTTTACAAAGGGCAAGAGTGTAAAAAATGTGGCTGAGTGTATATAACTTTATTCCTTGGGCTGAGCGAATAAGCTCATTTCTGGTCCATTAAGTCACTTCTGAACACCTATATATGGCTTACCGAATAAGCCATACATGTCATACAGTCCATTAAGCCATTATTGAACAACCCCTAAAACTAGTAGAAGTGAAAAGAAAATAATATTTATCAGATAGTTTCGAAGTCAAAACTTTTACCTTCTTATAACGTGCAACAGCATATGATGTTGAACCATGAAGACTCGGGTATTTTGCATGTGCCCTATTTTCAGCATTTACTTGTGAGCGGTTCTGATACTTCGGATCAAGAAAGTGATCAACTGTCTTGTTCCAATTTGCACTATTGACGTTAGGTGGCGGATGTTGTTTTGCTCTGTCTACATTTTCATAACCACCATTCTTGAGAAAGTGCGTCTTGTTCTTGTTTTTTCGGTCTCTATACTATCCTTGCAGAATCGCTCAATGCCGGCAACTATAAATGGCTAATCAGGCCATTGCGATAGCGATTGAGTTGGAAATAAAACTGCAAAAGAAGTTAAAAATATATATAAATAACTTCTATAAACAAATAAATAATAAGATATATTTACCTGAAGTCGAGTTAAGATCGCCATCTTAAAGTTATCAGGAACCTTATCCCAATTTTCATTACACGTAGGGACATTGAAACCTATCCAATTCCCAATACATCTAGTGAATAAAGTATGGTTATCCCCCACATGTTGATATGTGTGAAGATCTTTTCGATCGAACTCGATTGGCAAAGGTTTGCGTCCATTCGTAATAGGTTTAGACTTCTAGACTTGCCTCGGACCTTTTTTCCATTGCCTACAGTTAGTCAAAAAAATTAGAAAACTACACAAAACATTAAAATATAATCGTGAGTAGTAACTTACCTCTCTCACATGATGCCGGTATCCTATGTGGACCCGGAGGAGGGTCACCGCCAGCATCTCCACCGTGACCTCTAGCAACAACAACCATATATAACCTTGCAAATTATAAGTGTTTATATATTTTATGCAAGTTTTGATAGCAGAATGACTGTAAATTATAGTAGTAATCTATTATTATCGATGAATGATGATATTATATACATACGAAAATTAGCATAAACATAAACAAAAGAGTGTATTAAATTATTAATGTTGAATATAACAAATAGCATATTGTATATATAATCTGTGTAGACAAGCAATTAAAAGATATGACCATTGAAGAGTTCAATTAATTCCATGAACATTAATTAGTTGTGGTCTGAAAAATGTATAGTCATGGTCATGCAATGAGACATATGATATATATTTAGAGGTTCCTAAATACTACTCATTTGACGTTGGTTGGGGTTAGAGCAGGTTAATTGTTAAGTGTGTGGGTATGGATCAATGAGGTTTGAGTCAGTAGTAATTGAAACAAGCTCCGGTTACTGTCAAGACTCGTTAAACCGGCCACTTGCAAACACTTACCCGGTAAGTGCTTACCAATTAAATTCAACACTATCACTTGTTTTACCGGGTAAGATGTTAGTTCATTAAAACGGCATCGTATGCAAAAAATTCCCCGATAAGCGCTAACCGGGTAAGAGTTGTCGCTCTCACTTACCGGGTAAGACTCTGATCATTGCTTTCGCTTTTACTGGATAAGATTACTGGTCATTGCCATTAAGGTAATATAACTTGATAAACGCTTACCCGGGTAAGCATTTGGTAAACGGCTCCTTAGACTGAGAGTTATAATCCAAACACAATATATATATAAAACAACAACTAACTAACAATTTGTGCTTATTTGAATTATATTTGTATATTTATTTTAATTTACATGTTTCTTTTAGATTGTCTTGTTTTAAACATTCAATTCTAATCTTGGTTTGCATGTTTATGAGTTTGGAACCCATATTTAAACCATAACCGTTGAAAATGTATCAAATACCATCAAGTAATTAATTAATGATTGCTAACAAATTTGAAAATAAAAACATATATATCAATAAAAAGTGCTAGTAATAATGTCACACAATCACATGTATCTATAATTATTATCTAAAAATAACTAGTAATGACTAACATGGAACAAGAAATAAGTAGAATATTTGTGGCATATCAATCAGACTCGTCACTAGAACAATATGCATCTACATCATCATCATCTACGTCATCATTATCATCTAAAAGTTCTAAATCAGCATCATCGTCTTCATCATTAATGAAATTTGTATCATCTATATCACGTGGAGTAGAACTATCATGAACCAAGCTTGATTGACCAACTCTTTCCAAACTTATATCAGGCAATTCGTCCAAGTTAGCAGTCAACACAAAATTAGAAGAGCTATGGTCATGTATGAGATTTGGTCGAAACGTAAAATAATTTAGATCGGCTTCAAACTTTAAACTGGACCACCAATATGCTCTATGTTTTAAAATAGTGGTTTTAGTGCCATGCACTTCAAGTAATCGATATAACATACTTGCGTGAGCCTAGAAGCAACAACGGTAACAACAAGCGAAAGTGTACAAAACAAAACGTTAACATGAACCATTATAGTGCCCTTATATACTTACTCACACCATGGGTATAAATCAATTTGTACGCCAAAGAGTGTGCAACAATATGTACTAGCATAAAAATTTAAAAGAGAAATCATACAATATCAAAATTCCGAAAATTTCCCTTTTGGTTGCAATTCAAAATATATAGACTAACATTTCTCAACAAAACTCGCATGAAATAAAATTCTCAATAAAACTCATAAACCAACTCACCAATAAATCAAACCTATGCATTTCAAAGTTTCATCCATGCGTCGCAAGACAACATAAAATAAAACTCCACAAGACTCAATGAAACCTCAATAAAACTCAATGAAACTCAAGGGCATCCTAACAATCAAACTATGTCAAAATTCTCGTTTCCAATAATCAAATCACATAAAGCAAAATCATGAATAAAGTATCATAAAATTTTCCCAATAAATACAAACTCACGCAATAAATCAAGTTCATGCTCTTTCGAAATCACTCTTTGGTCACTAAAACAACATGAGATAGAATCTCAACAAAACTTGTAACCACATGCAATAAAACTATTTTATCCGTGTTTAAGATCATGATATAAAATCTTGTGTGTGCTAAAACGTCTTTCCAAAATCTTGTAATACAACTCGCACAATGATTTGGAAAAGTATGAAAGAATTGATGCGACATATTTTAGAAATAGATTTCGTGCATGAATTTGGTCGAGACCTCAAAAATAGAACCAAGCTTAGCAAGTCTACTTAATAACCTTCGGAAAACTCAAAGATCTTAAGGCGGTAACTCGCAACAAGGTCAGTCAACCTTACTATTCCTTCCCAAAACGATGATGATTTTATAAGCATATGGTTCAATCTTAACCAACATCTTTGACTCACAATGGTCGGCTTAACATAACCATCATACTTAACTATCACTTAAAATGACAATGCTATAAACATCAAATTTTCTAATGACTATTCGCTAAGAATTCACTCATTACCCCATCGATCATCACATGAAGGCGATTCAAGCACACACATGTAACATGTAAGTTCACCATAACACTGGTCAGTTGCAATTATGAACGTACCATACATGAAGATCCTTGCTACCCTCGTCATGATTCTCGATTCTAGTGACTCTATCGACCTCAAAATATCCTATCTTAGAGTGTCTAATTGTACAATCTCACTTTCATCCACTTAGTAGAATGCTAGTTTGAGTCTAGGTATCCAAAATCAACACCTAAATCTCACAAACTTATGCTCTGATACCAACTTGTAACACCCTCAAATTTGGAAAGAGCAACTAATTTAAAATTTTCAATAATACATCAAATGAAGGATAAAAACTCTTTCTACAAATCAATACTTGAAATACCTCAAATGGAATTCTAGATTTAACCTCAATAAATAATAAATCAAGTCTTATATAAAGACTAAATAAAGTCTTATATAAAGACTAAATAATGGAATTCTAGATTTAACCTCAATAAAGACCCATCAACAATTGCTATATCCAAATGTGCGGAAGACATCACCCATTAGCTATATCATTCTCGTGCGTCTAACTAGCACTCAACTCTTCATGGTGTCGCTAGTACCACTCCCATCAATGACCTGATGCATATGCCGACAAATAAAAAGGGTTAGGTTTAACGCCTATTAAGTTCAAGAGTTTTCAACATTTATATGAAACGGTAAATTGAAGAATGATTTTTAAATCACGGTTTCTAAAAAGGAATATACAGATATATAAAAGTAACACCTTTCCTAAAACCCACTACTTTCGTGATGAAAACCCCAATACAAAACATTATATCAAATATGAATTCATAACCTCATACTCACACAAAACGTGAATAATGATAAATGCTCAAATATTGAAATTCAGATAAAACTTTATTATTCAAACTACTGAAATATGAGTAAGGCTCAAGACCCAAAATTATAACTTATGGAGAACACCCCATACTCAAAACGTCACCGAAAAACATGGATAAAACTAAATACCCAAACAAACACCTTTCGAAGACGGGAGAGGCCCAATTTCCATGGTTAGTGGCAGAACACAAAAGTAGGTCACTTTCCAAGTTAGTGAGCTCATCATACTAGGACCAATGGCCACAAGATCAACGACTCGTACTAAGATATGGATGAGGGCACCCGAGGATCCTAATCATATTCATTCGTTAGGATCTCATTTACAGCCCATGGCTAGTATCCGGCTCTACATAATCATATCAAGTTACCTCCGAGGACCCAAAGTCTCAACTAGTTACAAACGGGAAATAACTATTCCATAAAAACCGACTCAAAAATTACATCATAGGGTTAATGGCAGATATTTGACTCTAAGTGCCCGCACCATAAGTCCCTCATTGACCCTATGACTAATCCTGGTCCCAACATGGTAACCACCATCCCATTTATAATAATAAAGACTGACTTCTATGCCTATTTATCTAATGCATTACAGTCGAAAATACATGTTGGTCCCGAAGGTGTCATACAAGAAGGGGGGTTGAATACAAACACAAATTTTAAGTTTAATAAATTGTTTATTGATAAATCAAATTACAATTTACAGTTTGTTGCGAAATAAGATTAAGGTAAGGAAAACCTAATCTAAACAAACTTGAGAATCACTAAGGAAGGTTGCACAAGAACAAGGAGAAAGGGAGGTTAAGAGGATTATAGAAAACAAGGGTTTCTATAAGGTATACTAAAAAAGAAGAGATAGTAAGCAACCTTTCAAAAATGAAGGATAAACTCCCTATTTATACCCTATGCATTTAATGCATGGCAGAGGTACTTTACACGTGTCATCATTTGGTTGGGTACATGCTTCTGACTTTTAGCGACATGCTCCGGGTCGTATGGTGAACATTGTATTCTTCAGAGTTGTTGTACGATCTTGGACAAAAACATGTATCTTCTGACAGTCCGTACTATTTGTGGAAAGGATAAGACAAACGAACCTTGGAGTGTAAGCTTCATGATCAGTGATCGCTGATGAAGTCCTTTATCATAGATCTCTGATAAAAGTCAGCTATCACTGAAGCTTTCCTTCTTGGTTAGTCGTGTGTGTGGACTTGTCTTGGTTTCACTAATATCCGCATCAGGTCATGAGTAGACTTCTCACTCATTCATCAACTTTGTCTTCAATGTCAACGATGAATGTCTTTGTCGCGAAACTTGTCTTCAGGGATTACATTCAACAAATACATCAGAGATCATCAGCGATACTGAACAGACTCAGTATATAATCGTTGATGGTGAAACACTAATACATACAGATGTTAGTAATAAATTGTTTCACTAAGTAATTCTAAGGGGTATCATCAAATCACTGAGAGAGTTTGAATCAACAATACATGACTCCAAATGACACGCGCACTAAAAAACATGTATTCTCCAAATAAAGTGCAATAAATGCAACTTATACCTAAAGCTCCACATTAAGCTATTATAACCAGACAAATGTCCCCAAGACCCCGATAAAGACAAAAAAACGAGCCTTAAGCTCAACCAATCAAATGACCATATGTTAAAAGTCGTAGAATGTGATAAAACGTAAACAATCTACATTTGTGTAAACACATACTTTAAACTCATGAATAACCCAAAACACAACATTGGGTTGAGACAAACCCATTTTCCAAAGGAACTCACACCTACTTTCAAAACGTCCCATAACATAATCTATGGATATTTCCAAAACATACGTTAAAAGTGCATTTCTACCAATTACTCTCCATATATAAGATAAATTCATCAAAACACATTCATTTATGATTTATTTGTCAAAGTGTCCAAAAATCTCAAATATGGTGTTTCACAAGGTTTATAAAAGCTTATTAGTTCAAATAGCAAAACTCATCAAAGATTTCAACATCTGATAATAATCATGGAAAACACATAAATACTCTAAAATGGACATTTTTGGCATGTACAACTTAACGTTTTCACAAATCAACTTGAACTCACTTTGCTAGATTTAGGCTAAATCTAGATTTTACCCCAATATGAGCTCATTGAATAAACTTGAATCCACAAGTATTCCTCCAAACCCTAGATTCACAAGTTTTCCAAACATAAATATACATATTCAAACACTTAGCATCATTTCCCAAACATCTTATATCAAAATCTCCATTTTGACCAAACCCTAGTTTTGACCTAACTTCCCCAAAAACCTCCAAACCGAAATTTGAGAAACATAAACACTAGGAGATCACCGATAGAGAATTTATAACTCGTAATAAAATTTATAAACTAGGAGGATGAACTCACCACTTAGGTTTTGGTGAAAACCTATAAAACCCTAATTTTCTTGAAGATGGAGGTGATGATGATGAGCTCTTGATCTTCGCTTCCACTCCACCACCAAATACTCTTGGATCTTCCCAAAACTAACAATCTATCCTTGAAAATATCTTAAAAACAAAACCATAGCACTTTGAATCACCAAAAACAAAGTAGAAATGAGAGAGATATGAAGAAATGAAGAATAGGGCTGAAAATCGTGACTTTAACAAGTTTGGTACACTTGTGCTACATTGCCATGTGACTTTACCATGGCATTGTCGCATGACATAGTCGCACAAGGTGTCCATAATGCTCCCCCTTGGCTGCTACTTTGCCAGTGCGACTATGAAACTGTCATAGTCGTTGGGCATTTTAGCCAGACTCGTGCCAAGCCCCGAAACTCGACTTTTCCTATACCAACACTCCCGAAACTCTTAGATACTTAAAGTAGTGATTTCTTAACATAAATCCCTTCATTTACAAGTTGTAACAACGTACGGAAAACATAAGTATCAACAAACAAGACTTAGAACTACAAGAATCAACTATTTAATATAATAAGCAATGCTGCATTTTCATAAACTAGATTTTAAATTACATCAAAATACAATAAATATTAGTTTCATTTATATTTAGTGTAATAAATAAAAAAATTTCCTCAATTAATGTAACAAAAGTATAAAATTTTATACTTTTTACCCATTTGACTATTAGACTATCCACTGTGATAATTTTTTATGTGATAATTAGAAATTAGAGTAAATTACATGATTGGTCTATGTGGTTTATGTTTTTAACATATCAGGTCCTTATTTAAAAATTCTATGGATTACATACCCGTGGTTTGCAACTGAAACTCATTGAGTCCCTGTCACAAACTCCGTTAATTTTTTTTTTATGTTATCTAGATTAATTAAGAAGACGTTTGGTCATTTTAAACATAGGGACAAAACATTTAATTTACCATCTATATATTCTATATTAATATATATATACTTAATAATTAGTTTATTATAATTATTATTATATATATATATATATAGAGAGAGAGAGAGAGAGAGAGAGAGCGTGAGCGTGAGAAATGGACGTTTTATTTACAAACCATCTAATTCTGACAAATCATAGAAGCCAATTTTAGCCGTCCATCTAGTTTAATATCATTTGATTCCATTTTGTTTTCTAATCTAAAGCCATGATTATAATGAATGAACCTTGTCATCTTCCATTTATATCACAATAATAATTAATGAATCCTGATAATTGTCCATAAATATCTCTATAATTATTTGGGAATTTAATTCAAATACCCCATTTTCACCTTTCGGTTACCGAAATGCCCAAAATCTCCCCCTTTTTGCCAAAATGCCCAATATGTCCGCGATTTTACCCAACGATCGTGGGGTTGTCAAGTCCACATGAAAATCAAGGGGTAACCCCGCGATTTGGGCCTGGATCACGAGGTTGGGCTTGGATCGCGCGGTTGGGGGCCGCGAAACGAGTATAAAGGCCGCGATTGTTTTTTAGACGGTGAGATCTTCCCAAGCTTATTAGAGTTTCGGCTATTAAGTATTACCCAACTCCCCCAACTACTTCCCCATACCTTATAAAAAGAGAGGTCCCCCACTTCAAACCCCACCACTTCTCCTCTACTCTCACTCTCTCTCAAATATATTGTGTATTCTACACGCTCGGATCTCAACTCGGGTCGTTAGTGCTTTTAGAAGTCGGATATGGCTCGTTCGGTTACTACGGTAAGTTTTCATAACTCCGTTGTAGTTTTATATTTTATAAAATATTTGTTGTTGTATGTTAAATTTTAGACTATGTGTTTGATTCAAAAATATTACGTAAAATTAGAGTGTTACATTTACGTTGATAATATGTTAGAGTGTTGTGTTTTTTTGGAAAATATTTTAGAGATTGCGTTAATTTTATAGTATTGCGTTCCCTTTTTCGAAAATATGTGTTAATTTTAGAGTGTTACGTTTACGTTGAGAATATGTTAGATTATTGCGTTTTTTTAGAGTGTTGTGTTTTTTTGGAAAATATTTTAGAGATTGCCTTACTTTTAAAGTATTGCGTTCCCTTTTTAGAAAATATTAGAGATTAGAGTGTTACGTTTATGTTGATAATATGGTAGATTATTTCGTTTTTTTAGAGTGTTGTTCCATTTTTGGGAAAATATTTTAGAGATTGCGTTAATTTTAAAGTATTGTGTTTTTTTCGAAAATATTTTAGAGATTATGTGTTAATTTTAGGGTGTTACGTTTACGTTGATAATATGTTATAATATTGCGTTTTTTTCGAAAATATGCTAAATTACAACTTAGGCCCCTTAAATATGCTAAATTACAACTTAAGCCCTTAACTTTGCTAAATTACAACTTAGGTCCCTTATCTTTGCTAAATTACAATTTAGGACGCTTAACTTTTCCAAATTACAACTTAAGTCTCTTATCTTTGCTAAATTACAACTTAGGTCCCTTAACTTTGCTAAATTATAGCTTATGCCCTTTAACTTTGCTAAATTACAACTTAGGACCCTTAACTTTGCCAAAAAACCTAAATAATAACTATTATCAACGTAATTAAATCGCAACATATCGATTTGGATTTTGTCAAACGGGTGTAAATAGCCCTAAGGTTTGTAGGGATTTAAGCAATCCACATGATTCCCCTACTACCTAGAAGTCCAATCGATTGAGTGGTTTCTTTTCGAAAGTTAAAATAGACGAAATCAACAAAACTTAGGCCCCTTAGCTTTACCAAAAAACCTAAATAATAACTATAATCAACGTAATTAAATCGCAATATATCGATTTGGATTTTATCAAACGGGTGTAAATAGTCTTAAGGTTTGTAAGGATTTATGCAATTCACGTGATTCCACTACTACCTGGAAGTCCAATCGATTGAGTGGTTTCTTTTCGAAAGTTAAAATAGACGAATACTCCAAAAAACCCAAATAATAACTATAACCATAATCTGTTGTCTTTTATTCCTTAGTTATAAGTTAGGTGCGTTGACATCATCTATGCATTACTATGTAGGGGAATTTTTATTACACCGACCTTTCTTTCAAATGTCACCTTGGATTCGCCAAGGATATTAGGAATGCTTTTGTAGCGTTTCCATCTGAACGGGCACATTATCTATTGGAAATCTTTGGACGGACACTTTTTGGACCATGGATGGAACTTACCAATACTGGGCAGGACCTCATCCTAGTCCACATGTTTTTAGATACATATTCTCATCGTCCAAAAATCAATTGCGGCCTTTACACCGTTCAAAAAACAATGGCTGGAACTTACCAATACCAGTGTAATTCACATATGAATTCTTTTAACTGATTCATATATGAACCTTTGTGATTCATATATGAACCAATTAACTGATTCACATATGAACTAATTAACTGTAGGTTCATATGTGAATCAATTGAACTAATTAACATATTCATATATGAACCTTTGTGATTTATATATGAATCAGTTAATTAATTCATATGTGAATCACAAAGGTTCATTTATGAACCAGTTAAAAGGGTTCATATATGAACATATAATTCATATGCGAATCATACAGGTTCATATATGAAGTCGTCACGCATATTTTATGAAACTACCCCTCTATCTTCTACAGACCATACAAGGAATTATTTGGTGCTTCACGGTCAAAGCCGCAAATGTTGACCAGATAAAAGGCTAGGATCATTTATTTATTTATCATATTTTTAACATTTCTCAAATGGACCTAATCCACAAACAATATATACATATATATATATATATATATATATATATATATATGCATACATATATATACATATATATATATATAATGTAGGGTTTTATAACATTTTGTAACCGTTTAAACGCAACGAAAAATTGATTTGGTTACAAAATTAAATAGAAAACTTTTCTAAATATTAAAACCCTGTTGGATCCAATGACAATTAAAACAATAAAACATCACACCATAGGGTGTTTAGAATTGCACCTTTTGGATTTTGACTAAGATTTGACGGAGTACTCAGAAATCAATAGAGATTTCCTCTACAACAGATCCACACATGAACGCGCATAGATCTTCCACAGGGTGCTAGCCCAAAAGAACCCTAATTCTAGTATGTGTGTTTTTAATTTGATAGACAAATCTAGAGAATTGAATCATTACCAATTTTTTTGGCCTATCACCTTATTTATATGGATTGTATCACAGATGGTCCATAACACAAATAAGGTTTAGGGGTCGTTTACCAAATGCTTTCCGAGTAAGCGCTTATCAGCAAGAGTTACCACTCTCATTTACCTTATGTGGTAACATTTCCGACCATCAAAAGGGATTGATGGTAAGTGTTTACAACCCGGTAAGCACTTACCGGGTAAGAGTCATCGCCCTCACTTATCATGTAAGACTCTCGATCCTTGTCTTCCCTCTTACCAGGTAAGATTTTCGATCCTTCTTATGTTCACCCGGTAAGGTAATTGAACTGGTAAGCGCTTACCAAGGTAAGTGTTTGGTAAACAACCCCTTAATGTTTATCTGTATCTAAAACATTAATACAATTATACTTATTTACAAATAATACCATGTAATTATCATAATTACATTTTAACACATATTTTATAATTATTCTTCAAGAATAACTACACCCTTTTGAAGATATAGTGACCATTACATTGAAGAATAGAGATTACACATTTTGGAGGAATAGCGACATCCGACCTTAATCTTACTTGACCAAGTTAGATTATTAGGTTGTCGAATTTTATTCTTTAATTGATTTGGGTTTGTAAATGTCATACTTTATTCCCCGTGTTGGGTTGACATACACTTGGGTTAGATTGTCATATCCTTATACAGATTGTTTGGTCTCCCTTTTTGGGTGGACTGGTTTCTTCTATTTCTAGACGTCGTATCGCCGAATTTATAATTTTTAATTTCACCTCAAATTTTAAGACGTTACAAGTTGGTATCAGAGCATTAGTTTAAGTGAACTAGGTATGAATGTAAGATGCCTAAACTTAAGCTGAGATTATTAACCTATGACTTGTGAGATGGGGTAGAACTCTTAAGATAGGATGGTCTGAGAGTCAACGGAACTTACACGAATTAAAATTTATAGTGATGGTAACGAGAACTCTTACGTCTCATGTGTTCATAATTTCACTTAACTAACGTTATTATGAAGATGTTTTACGTGAGCATACTTGATCTACTATTGTTATGATAATTGATAAGTGTAGTAGTACGTTTCCTTGTGCTATTCCTGTAGCTTACCTCTTATTCTATTTCGTATTTGTGTGTGGCAGACTCATGGTTAACACCAGAAATCGGTTGGAAGGTCAAGAGGCCACGACATCCACGGCTGACCATCCGCGAGTGACGGTGGCGGATGAAGCCTCTCGTTTGGTTAATGCGTTGGGCGGGGGACCTGAGTACATTCCACAACGCAATCTAGAAACTGAAGAGCCAATTTTGGGAGAAGTGACGACAGAGACAAGGATGATGGACCGCATGATGCTGGCCATGAATAGAGCCATAGCGCAACAGCAAGAAATGTTCATAAAACTCCTGGAAGACCGAGACACCAACAACCGTAGACCTGAGACGGTTGACTAGAACATAATTGTGGCGGGATCCGGGGGTACCGGACATGAAATTCCCACCAATGGGACCGCCACCCCGGGTGTCAGACAAGCGGCGAAGACTTGCACATTCAAAGCCTTTCTTAGTTGCCGACCGCCAAAATTTAAGGGTTCAGATGATCCGATAGTTTGTGTGAGCTGGATTCGAGAGATGGAACAGGCTTTCCAATCGAGCGAGTGTGGAAAAGGACATAAGACAATCTTTGGCTCACAGATGTTGAGAGGCGCGACCCTCACTTGGTTGAATTTATATTCCGCTTCCATCGAGGCGACCGTCAAACAAGGCAAGTGTTTGGTAAACAGCCCCTTAATGTTTATTTGTATCTAAAACATTAATACAATTATACTTATTTACAGATAATACCATGTAATTATCATAATTACATTTTAACACATATTTTATAATTATTATTCAAGAATAACTATTTAACCGTCAAACATGATTTTTCTGAGTTTTTTCAAATGGAAGCAAACATATTCTTTGTATGCGACCCTATAGGTTCATATACACCTTAGCAGTATTCCTGTGTAACATGTGTCGTGGCATATGAAAACTTACAATTAAGTATATACATATTAATAGAGAATATATAGATAGTAAATTACATGTTTGGTCCCTGTGGTTTTTATTCATGTTTGATCCCTATGAATAAAATGACCAAAATACCCTCTTAATTAACCTACTTAACAGGAAAAATCTAACGGAGTTAGTGACAGAGACCCAATGTTCCCCAGGTCTTTAAATAAGATGTATACTCCTAAACACAAACAAATCATACTTTGTTTGTTAAACTCTTCATAGATGGGAGAATCACCGAATCTGAAAGTGTACTTTGATGACATAGTTCTCAATGGGAATCATGAAAGAGAAATGAGGAGGCTAAACATGCTACTCTCAGAGGAGTTTGGTATTAAAGTGACCACTAAACGAACTTAAGGTTGGAACTTTAGAATTTATCAGAACCGATGTCTATTTGCCAAAAATCTAGTCCATCGTGATCAAGACCATATGTATGAGATATATATATATATATATATATATATATATATATATATATATATATATATATATATATATATATATATATATATGCGTACATATACTTGTTCAGTCACACAAAAATGAAGAGAAGCATTTTGACATATAGCTAAAGAATCCAAGATTGTTTTTGCATAATGCTGGCATTGTTAAAAAAAAAAGTTAGATCCAAGATGTGCTCTCCAAAGAGATAAAAGCAAATACTATAATACTATACTAGCAGTAGAGTATGTTGTAAGCCGGCAAATCTTGTATTTGGTGAATGTCTTCCAATGATAGTTCTCTCTCCAATTGATTTTGTGTAACTTTTAGTACTTCCTGGTAGCCATCATTTAGACAGTGCATCAGTACACATAATTTACCCATAAATTCAACATCAATTGAAATACACATATTCAAAGCAATGGTTAAATCAAGGCTTCCCCTACCCCTTTTGAATCCATTCCAATAGCGGACTTTCGTTACTAAATCTACATTATATTTTACTTTTAAGATGAGTTATATATATATATATATATATATATATATATAGAGAGAGAGAGAGAGAGAGAGAGAGATTACCTTAAATTCCATATATGATGCACGCATTGCAAGCCATTGAGCATCCATCATAGCAAAAGCTATACAATATAGAATATCAAATGCTTCTTCAGTTTCTGCAGATTTTCAATAGATTGATCAGAGAACTTGTGCAAGACAGGCTTTCATCCCATCCACAGCCATTTTTCAAGTTGGATTATGTTGAACAATTATAATTTGCAGCTTACCTTCTAATAATTTTAGAAAATTGGCACCAGGAAGGCATCTAGGTTTAACTGAAAAACAAAATTCATCATTAATGGCAATCACCATGAATATAGATACTTCATCATTCCCACAAAACAGTAACTTAGAGGCCATTTACACAACGCTTACCCAATAAGCGCTTACCGGTAATAGTCAACACTTTCGTTTAAGTTAACAGGTAAGATTTTAGTTCATTAAAACGGCATCGTATGCAAAAAATTTAACCGGTAAGCACTTACCGGGTAAGAGTCGTCACTCTCACTTATGGGTAATACTCTCGGTCCTTGTCATCGCTCTTCCTGGGTAAGATTCTAAATCCTAGTCATCACTATTACCGGGTAAGATTCTAAATCCTAGTCATGTTCATCCGATAAGGTAAAGTGAGCCAGTAAGCACTTATCGGATAAGCATTTAGTAAACGGCCCCTTAGTCGTTTTTTTCTTAATACTCTCTTCGTCCCAAAAGGATTGCCCACACAGCAAAGACTTTTTTAGGTTGACTTTGGATCCGCTATTGATTCTATCTTAGATTCATTATTTATAATTCTTGCCAATTTTGAAATGAAAAGGTAACTTTTGATGCTTGATTAAGGCACATGGTTTCATTAAAGTGTTTCAACTGTTGATTAGATGTCTTAAATACCTTTAAGTGATGACGAAAAGGATGAATCCTGTGGACCAAACTCAACACCATGCATAATTTGTGCCAATGTCACATAAATAACATACAACATCTCATAACGAAAATTACCGCAAACCTGAATATAGATCCAACATTTGAATCAACATGAATGTTATATTGATGCCAGCGACTGCAAAAGGGTATTCCCACGTCGCTCGGTTCCCACATTGTTTATGTAATAACCTATGAAAAGCAGCCTTCATTTTGAACATTTATATTCAGTAATTATTCGATCCATGAAATGAACACTAGGAAGTTAAAGGAAAACGAATCTAATATAGAATACAGTAATAATCCCATGGATAACTATTTGCCGCATTTAAGAGCTCTTACTGGAAATGTTTTAGCAAAAAACAGCAAATTCTCAAGCGAAATCAAACCGCAACCCCTATGACAAAAAAAATCAGTCAGGAAAATAACGTGCATAAGATAGATATATATATACATCACAAAGCATATAGTTATTTCTAAACAATAATAAAACAAGGGGATGCTTACCTAAGTACCACCTCTAATGTGACAAGTACAAGGAAAATAATAACCAAACCAAACCAATCTAGTAAATCCCACGTAGGTAGGGTCGGTGGTAGGATGTACGCAGAGTACGCCATGGGGTAGAGAGGCTGTTTATGTGAAAAACCCTCGGATAACAGTCACATAATTTGACATTCAACATTTTCACATCGTCATAAATGTTGCCAAGAAATACGAAAATGTGATTGTGGATTCCATTTCGTTAATGCAAGAAGAAGACAAATGAAACTACAAAACTTAAGAATGGAAAATGGTGCAAAAATAGTGCCATGGGTATAATTATCTAACTATTTATTTGTTTACTAAAATTGTTCTAACTATTGAGGTTGAGGTGACCAACATGTCCAATTTGAAGGAACAATCCTGTCTCACACGTAGAACATACACACGCCTATCCTGTCCATAAAAGAGTTGGCTTCTGATTTTAAAAATCCAAACCTACTACTACTTCCAAATTCAAATTTGAATTCAATTTTAATCACAACTTTTTCTATTCTAATACTTGTTACATTGTTAAAGTCTAGTCACCATAATTTTTCCAAATACAGGGTTCTCAAAAGCGTTAAACGAAGCTAGCCAGTCGAGTGGCATTTTAACTCTTAATGGCCTAAGATGAATTAAGGACAACTGGGGAAGTTTATGCAGTTCATTTGAACATACAAGGCATATTCATTTTTAGATTATGTAAACATATATGGATTAAAATTGTTATACAATCTTTTCAGGATGCATATAGTAATAGAATGGGAAGTCACCAATAATTGAGTGCTCCAACTTTGCTGTGCTGTAGTATAAGGATCAAGAAATTCCAGTTGTACCTGAAGTCTGTCGATGGATTAGCTCCTTGCCACCCCATATCTTTCCATTGCTCAGAGATCAAACCTTCAAGTTTAACGTCCGGATATGCTAAGTGCCACAAATCTATAAGAGCTTTCTGTTGATAACATTAAAAATTGCGTCAAACAGACAGCAAGAAGTAATAAAAATAAATAAAGATTGAGATACACACACAATGCACTTCCAATGAAAAAGAATCATGGGAATAAAAAAAAATACAATTAAAATAAGAAGGTGAAAATAGATGAAGAGGGTTTGTGTCTGGCCAGACTGTATTATATCTGGGTGGTCCCATAAAAATAAAATTATATAACCTCGTATGGAGCCCAAAAACTTCAAGAAAATAGTGCCAAGGTGAGTACTTGATGAGAACGTCTCCAACTTTAGTGAAATTGAATACTAGTGGCATTAACAAATAAGCAAAATGCTGCATGATTAGGAAGCATATAGCAGTGTTAAAATATACTTGGTGTTCGAGGCTATCTTCGTCATATTGTACGTGCAATCTTTCTTGAAGCCTTTGAAGACGCTCCTCCTGCAGGAAGTAGAATACAAGCAAAATAAATATTTGTCAACTTTTGTGCACCAACTTTACCGTCAAACTTGCAGTGTTAATCTTGTTTGTTATGCTGGGACACATGGACAAACACACACATAAAGATCCAAGTCGATAGGTGCTATGAAATACCTGTATAGGACTGAGAATAGAGTCAGAGTATTTATCACTTCCGAAACGTATGAGGCCTGAGCGGATTAAGATTCCTCCAATCAAAGTTCGTGATCCAACCATAGCATCAGCTAAAGTCCAAGATGTGGAAAAGAAAACATAAAGCATTAATTTCGACATTACAAAATTAAACTTTAAGTCCTGCCATTTGGTCATCTGATCCAGATAATAACAAAAAGACAGAAACTTTTACTTCAAACACCATGTTTAAGAGTCTTTGCCATCTAATTCCGTATTTGAAGTATACATTCTGAAAGATAACCTACCAAAAGCTAGATGCAAATTCGCTTGTTAGAATGTTGTAGGGGAATAACAGCAGGAACTTAACTAACAGATAGTATCGAAAAATGGGGTTACCATATACATGTTCATCAAGACTTCAAATATTTGCTTCATAAAATCTTTATGGAAAAAACCAGTTTGGTTCCGGTTGTGGCCAGTTTCAAAATGATTATAAACCAAACCAATCTGAGAACCGGTTTTCCCAAAACTGAAGACCCGAGAACCCTAATTGATGACCTTGCTTTCAGACTGGTTAAGTCTAGTTCAAATTTGGTTCACCACTTTCAAACCCTTTTTGCATTCTCTGACCTCCAACCATGGTTTTAGTTTCAAACCTATTTGCATTAGTCTACTCTTTTGGGCTTGAGTTGCTACAAATGGTATCGATTCTACAAGATGTTGTGATTTGGACTTATGAGTTGTGAATCGACTAAAAACAATGATTTTGGGTTTGTGTTTATGGCTTGGTAAAAAGACAAACTTGGCAATAGAAGAGACATTAACATCATCCTCGTATTTTCACTATAAAACAACGTAACTCAAAAAGGAGGAGGGGGGTTAGTTATACATGTTAACATGCATTCCATAAAGATAAGTTTAATTACATTTACATGATCAAAGCAAATAGAAGGTGTACAACAATTTTCACTCACTAATGCATTGAGCTAATTGTGATTTTGAGGCAACAGATTCATGTGACGATTTTAAGATATTCCCTTTCTTGAGTCTCCAAGGATAGTCATCTTCATCAACCTGGGTTGTGATTAAAGGTACCAATCAAATAGACAAGTCAATCCAACTCTATTGAAACAGCCTAAAGATGATGAATACTAAGTGCATACATGAAATTATACAAAAACTTTGAAGGACAACTACCACCACCCAGATTAGAAGTGCACCATGAGCTAACAGAATCTATGTTTGAACTTCAAAATTCATTAGCACATTAGGAAATTAAAAGGTCAAGCGCATGATAGCCCAATGACGTACACAAATAATGGAATTTTTGCACCAATATTTAGTTCCACTTCATAGTGCAGATTTATGACAGATTTAGAAACGAAAATCACAATCTCTGTGTTCAGGTGAATTCTCTAAAACATCAACTAACCCTCAACCTTAAATGTCCCATTAAAATAAATGGACTCAAAAGAACAAAATCCGGGTAAATCAAGAAATAAAAGTTAGTAAGTTGGGGGTTTACTTTATGATGGGAAGAACAAGAAGGTATGCATTTTCTGGGCCTAAATCTCATGAGCTAAAACCATAAAGAGAATGCCTTTCGAACCAGAAAAGAAGTGGATTCTGGAAGGCTAAAGAAAATAATTGTAAGGCAGCCATACGCTGACACTAAAATTCAACTTCTCATCATTCCTAATCAATCAACCCCCCTAATTTGGGATCAAAATAACCTAATTACAGAAACTTTTGGAGATAAAGTTACAAATGAGGATCAAAACCGCAATCAAAGGGTATTTCACTTTTAGCCTAAAAGGAAATGATGGGAATTGAAAAGTTTCTCGAAAGGAAAGGACAAAAGACAAAAGGAGATAATACCCAATTAATAGAAGAGAAACAAACTCAAAAAAGAAGCAATAACCATATCAGCAAACAATTAAATTAATAAAAATGCATTCTTGATAGACAGTTCCTGAGAGGGTAAGGGGAAAAACACAAAAAGAAACAATACCCATATAAAATATGAATTGTTGATGGATTGAAGAAAAGCAATACCTGTTGTTAGAGAAAGAGAAGAAGAAATGAAGATTCTTTGATAGGAGAAGGTGAGTGTGGAGGAGCCATGGCATGGGGAAGGGCGTGGTGGGTTGTTGGATTGAAGGAGGGAGAATGGCGCCAACAACCCTCGCCAGCAACTCAACAACAAGGCTAAGTTGAGGGGTTTCTCAGCGTTGCGTTTTCATGCGTTTGCTAAAAACCAGACATGTTTCTAAAATCCCGCTGCATTATTTCATCTTTCATTTTTCACTCTTTACATTTAATTATGAAAATGACAATGCTTTTGTTGCTATTTTTAATTTATTTCTCATTAATTAATTGATTAAGACTTCATTAATTTTTAATAATATAATATAAATAATCTAACCCAAAATGAATAAGGAACAACTATTTTATACATAAAATGTGAAAATCTCTTGATTGTAAATGAGAGCATAATGTACAAGTTATTTATGCATTGATATCTAAAAAGTTTTGTTTCTGCAGTATAGTCTTCTTTTCCAATTTGATATCAGTCGATTCAAAATTTCAAATGGATTCAAAAATTTCAAATTTTGAATCTCGTTTGGTACTCCATAATCTTCTCCTTCACTCTCCACCTCCTTGCTTCCATTTCTCCTTCGTATTATAACATTGTTTAGATTTTTGTCTATGGTTGAGCATTGCTGCAACTCCTATGAAATACTTCACGTTTCACCGAGTTTGGTGTATCCACGGTCTAACTTATTTGAAATTTGAAGTTTTCAATGTCAGGTCGGCCTTCCATCCTTTACCGATTTTGCTGGAGCATCTCTCCATCTTAAAGTCGATTTGTACCATGTAAGAAACTTGAAGCTTATACTAAAAAATTTAGGGTTTATGATTTGATTCATGCCCCTTATGTCATTGATTCGTGTTTCAAGTCCATGGTTTATCAGAAAGAATTAAAAATGCCTGATTATATATTTTATCACACATTTTGTGTTGGAAACTATAGATTATCAAAAAGATTTCCGGATAAGATGCTGGAGTTGAAGGTTTGTGCTTCACCTATTGATATGTATTGTGGTTACATACCTATTTTTTGATTTATGTAGTTTCTTAGATTGTTCCTAAGGGCTTTTTATGTGTTAATTTGGGTGTTGTATAGGGTCAATTTTAGTTATGAAGTTGTTAAATGTGTTATTGTATATGGTGATCATTGCAGCTTTAGATTCATCCCCTTAAATCATGCCATAATTTAATACTTTCTACATGCTTTGCTTTTTTGCTCCAATATGGATGTAACTGGACACTTTTTTAATCAAAGAAAATATTTGGAAACTGGTACGAACACTGCATCGTCTGGCTTTAAAGTTGACTTCAAGATTCTTGTCACAGAATTGACCGATGCTGAACAGATTGTGTCCTAATCCTTCCACATACGAAACTTTCTTAATAGTTATATTCTCTTGCACAATATCACCATAACCTATAATCGGCGAAAAATTATCGTTGCCAAATCGAACCGTTCCGCAATATTTGTCGGTGAAGTTCGACAAAAGCTCCTTTCTTCCAGTCATGTGTTTGGAGCAACCAGAATCTAAATACCACACATGACTGGCCTGCAAAACCGATTAGTGAGGTATTAATAGATAGAGAGATGAATAGAGTAAAATGAATGTCTATAGGAAGTTGGATAGTTTGGAGGTTAAAGTTAAGGGAATTTAATTTAAATGCCCTAACTTGAAAATTCAGTACCCAAAGTGTCATAAATCTTGTCATTTTTGCCAAAATACCCCATATGTCCGCGTTTTTTGTCCTCGTTTTTTAAAAAACGCAGACATATACTATTTGGGTCCGCGTATGGCTTGAAACGAGGATTGGGGCCGCATTTTCACTGTTTAACGCGGGTATGGTCCGCGTTTTCACTATTACACGAGGGTTATGTCCGCGTTGAATAGTGTGTGTTGAGTATTAGGGTTCCAAAACTAGGGTTTCAGGGCTATTATTTCATGTGTTGTCAACTGTTTCTGATGTATTTTTTGAATGATTTCACTGTTTTTTCCACATTTTGGTCTGATTGTCATACAATAAGTGTACCATTGTCATTGAATTTGTGGTTCACATTCATCTTCTCCATTCAATTTTTCCTATAAAGATCAGTAAGATTACATGTAAAATCGTTCATCACATCCACTTGAATTGCTTCATTTTTCATACTACTGAATAAATGAGTTCATCTGTTCAAAAAGCTAGGCTCTTATTATGTTTCGATGGTCAATGGGTGCAAAACAACAATGGGTGAGATTATACTGGCTACACAAAGCGTGGTGTAAATATTCCAGTAATGGTTTCGTATAAGACGTTTATCGATTACGTCGTGGGAAAGTGTGGAATCGGAGATTCTGCTGCTTGCAAGTTGGTGTTCAGACGTGCAGATGGCTCACTGATGGAGATAACCAACGATGACGAAATCCTTGGTTTTATGCTACTTGCAGCCGATTCAGAAAGACCTCCACAACTTTTTGTGTATGTCGCACCATTGATGTGCGATACCACACTTTACTCAGATAATGCATATCGTTCTAACGATTCTTGTCCCGATGTTGTTCCGGAGAAGAAGAAGAAGAAGAAGAAGAAGAAGAAGAAGAAGAAGAAGAAGAAGAAGAAGAAGAAGAAGAAGAAGAAGAAGACCCAAAAAGACGGTTTGTTGGAGTTGCTAATGATGAAACACATGTTTTCACAACTGGTATATCTGATCTGGACAGATCAGATACCGATAATGACGAGGACGAAGAAGAAGAAACATATACCCCTAGCAATAAATTATTTGGTGCGTTAAACGATTATTTTGATATGCCCCTTCCTTTCCTAACCCGGAGACCCATATTAGCCTACCAACCCGCACCTTACAATCGCAGTACAACTATACAGGAAGGTCAAATATTTCATACGAAGGAGGAAATGACCATACAGTTGGGAATGAAGTTCTTGCGAGAGGGCTTCGTGTTTAGAGCGAAGAAATCCGACAAAAGCAGATACAAGGTTGTCTGTAACCAACAAAATTGTGAATGAAGTATGTCTGCGAAGTCCATGGGCCCTAAAGGAGGGTTGTTTATCGTTAGAAAGTTGAACGACGTACACACTTGTTCTAGGACGCAACTGAATGCCAGCCACCAGCAGGCCAACAAAAGGACTTTGAGCCACATACTGAAAGACAAGTTTCTTGACGCTAGCAGGTCATTTTGGCCGAAGGACATCGTCAACGATATAAATCAGCAGTACGGGATCAACATTGGTTACCACCAAGGATGGAGTGCGCGATGCAAGGCACTACTAATGGTGAGAGGCACTCCCGAGGAGTCGTACGAACGACTCCCTGCGTATTTATATAACTTGGAGCTGAAGAATCTGGGTACACGCACCAGAATAAGGACGGATTCAAATTGACGTTTCGAGTTGTGTTTCGTTGCACTTGGATGTGCGGTACGTATATTAAATCGTCGTACCTGGTACATAATTCCCTGATCTGTGTCGTCGAAACAAACACCGATTGCCCCGCGTCAGTCATCGTAGTGTCTCCCCCAACCTTTCCCTTGCCCTTTGCCTTCACCCTTGCCTTGGTTTTTTTCTTAGGGACTGTTGTGGTCGAAGGTTGTTAGGTATATGGGGAACAAAGGGTTGGACCCACAACAGCGACCCGTCTCGCCCTCTCATGTGCTGCCTGATCTGGCTCATGTATGGGAATGTCATCATCCTCGAAGTGGTCATCGATGATATCATCAGCCATCGGAGTACTCACCTGCGCCTGGGTGGTGTCAACCCCCGACTCTGACCCCATCGAATAAGGGATGGAAGTTCCCAAAAAATCTTCCACCAACCCGCTAATGACGGACAACCCCGGCCCCGGCTCCATCATCTGGGGTCTATAATAGTCCCCCGCCGGCATCCGAAACTGGTGACGTAGGTCATTATAAGAATCTTCAAACGTAACAACAAAAAACGAACAACAATGAGCACTCGTCGTAACTTACATTTTGCTGGGATGATGGGGTCGAGAAAGGGTAGTTTACTCCGGCTGCCGCCTGTGTGTACCCAGGCGACGTATAGGCTGTCGTCATACTTGTCATCCCAAACTGGTGACATGGATTATAATGAGCACTCTTAATAAGAATCTTCAAACGTAATAACAAAAAAAGAACAACAATGAGCACTCGTCGTAACTTACATTTTGCTGGGATGATGGGGTCGAAAAAGGGTAGTTTTCTCCGGCTGTCGCCTGTGTGTACCCAGGCGACGTGTAGGATGGCATCATACTTGTCATCCCAAACTGGTGACATGGATTATAATGAGCACTCTTAATAAGAACTTTCAAACGTAATAACAAAAAAATAACCTACATTTTGTTGGGATGATGTGGTCGCATATGTCGCACCCGTGTACCCATGCATTTGCCCAAGCGACGTGTAAGTGGGCACCATGTTCGTCGACACCTAATACAATCATGGAACGTGATATCAATACACAAACCAATATACAAGTATTGGGCGTAATATCCCCAAATTAAGTTAAACACTAACGTGAGTGTGGTGAAGGTGTGCGGTGAGGGCCTCGAGATCTCTTATGCGTCTTTCCATGGAGAGGGCCTCGAGGTCTCTTACGCGTCTGTCCGTGGAGGTCATGTACTCCCACTTATCTTGGTGTTAGATCTATTTTTATAGTAATCATTGTATTTATTTCCTAGCCTAGACTGTTCTTAATGATGTAATCTGTATTGTTAAGGCTAGGGGTATTTAAGTCCCCTTAGAACTTTGTTCTTGTAACTTTTAACACTCACTTTGAATATATCAGATTACATTTGGCGCTTCTACTTTCTCTCTCTACTTTCTCTCTCTACTTTCTCTCTCTAAAGATTTAGAGATCTTGGACTTTCAATTGGTATCAGAGCAATCTGAATCTTGAGAGAACTGAGAGAATTCTTTTTCTGTTTCTGAATTTGTTGATTAAATTGAAAACTTGATCGATTTTCAAGAAAATCTCGTTTTCTTGATTTTTCATCAAATTTGGATAGGTTTGTGATCGAATTGTGTTGTTTTTGGTCTCATTTGTTTCGTTTGTGTTAGTCGATCATACTTGATTCACATAATTTTGCATAAAAACTATGATTTGATCTTCGATTTTATGATTTTGTGATTTTCTGGAAACTCGAGTTCTCGTACTGTTACATTCACGATTTTGAGTTTTAGTGTTTTTTAATCGAAATTGTTAGTTGAAAGTTGTTATAAAGTTGTTTTCGATAATCATAGTGTGTATTTCTTGCATAAATTTCTTGATTTCATTTGATCTTGCGTGTTCTTTTTGATTTTCTGTGGTTTGCGCAAGTTTATGTAGATTTGCGCAACATTCATGTAGGTTTGCGCATGTTCATGCTGATTTGCGCAAGATGCATATCACTTTGCGCAAGATCATTGTGTTCTAATCCGTGTGTTAGTGCTTTTCAGGTTCTCGCATTGGACTAATTACGCAAAGCATAGTTTGCGTATCAAGTGCCATCCGAGAAACAAAGTTCGCGTATCAGGCTACATACGCAAAGATCATTTTGCGCATCACTCTGCATATAAAGTTCAGTTTGCGCAACCAATGGGATGCGCAAACCTCCTCCTGACTTGGTGATTTTTGAAAATTCTCACTCTGAGGCTAGTTCTTCAATATCGAATGCTCAGGCTGATTTCTTAGATAAAGTTTCTTCTTCTGATTCAATTATTGATGATTCTTTAACGCTAAATGTTCAATATTATAAAAAGAAGCGTAAAAGAAGACGATCAAAGAAGTCAAGGAAACATGATAGTGTCTTTTCTGAAAATTCTAATTCTTCTGATTTTTCTATTTCAGATCGGACTGTGAAGAAGTCACCAAAGCAGATATGGAGGGTTAAACAGCAAACACCAGAGTCCGAATTATTAGGAGTTAAATGTGTAGAAAGTCTTTGTGAATCTGATACATTTGCCATTTGTAATAAAAATACAAAATATTCAATTCAGCAAATGATTCATATTGCAAAGAGTGACTCATATTCTTTTTCTAATTCTGATTCTGATGATTGTGTTTTTTCCTCTATTGATGATTTCTTTCATGAGAATAATAAGAATAATTTTTCAAAAAGTAAAAGACACAAATCTAACAAGAAGGGACCCATAAGCATATGGGTACCTAAATCTGTGTAGTTTCTGTATGTGCAACTTAGTCATTTATGGTATCTGGATTCGGGGTGCTCCAAACACATGACTGACAACAAATCATTATTGTCCAATTTTAAAGAAAAATGTTGCGGTCGTGTTAAGTTTGGAAACTGTGAGACTGCTCCAATACTTGGTTATGGTGATCTTGTTCAAGGTAATATAACTGTCAAAAGAGTAAGCTACATCGAAGGCCTAAGTCACAACTTATTTAGCATCGGGCAATTCTGTGACAAAGAGCTTGAAGTCAGCTTCAAATACAAAAGAGTTGCAGTGAAGAACGATAGTGGCAAGGATCTTCTGGTGGGAAAAAGACGCTCAAATTTGTATACCATTGATCTTTCTAAGATCAAAATCCCTTCAGATATATGCTTGCTTTCTAAAGCTTCTATTCAAGAAAGTTGGATTTGGCACAGACGTTTAGCTCACCTCAACTTTAAGTATATGGGTCGCCTTGTCAAGCATGATTCAGTGAGAGGTCTCCCAGTTCTTCGTTTCCAGAAAGACCATCTCTGCCAGGATTGTGAGAAAGGAAAGATGAAGAAAGCATCTCATAAGCCAAAACCTGAACCATGCACTTCGGCTATTCTTGACATACTGCATGTTGATTTATGCGGTCCGATGAAGACAAAGAGTATAGGTAAGAAGAGATATGTTTTGGTGATTGTTGATGACTACTCAAGGTATATATGGGTAAAATTTCTCAAGTCAAAAGACGAGACTCCTGAATTTCTCATCAATCTCATCAAGACAATCCAGACAAATAAGGAAAAGCAAGTCAAAGTGGTAAGATCAGATAATGGCACTGAATTCACGAACAGTACTCTCCAGGCTTTCTATGATTCTCATGGTATACAACAACAATTTTCTGTTGCTCGTACTCCGCAACAGAATGGGGTTGTTGAAAGAAGAAACAGAACACTTGTTGAGGCCGCCAGATCAATGCTTGCTTATTCAGGGCTTCCTTTGTCTCATTGGACTGAAGTCGTATCAACTGCCTGTCATACTCAGAATCGATCAATTCTGCATCGTCGATTCAACAAAACACCGTATGAACTTATGAACGGTATCAAACCGAACGTCAAGTATTTCAAGTCATTCGGGTGTAAATGATATGTTCTGAATGACAGAGATAATCTCAACAAGTTTAGTCCAAAGGCAGATGAGGGTGTATTTCTGGGCTATTCTTCTAATTCTGCAGCTTACAGAGTCTTTCTGATCTCAGCAAGAAAGGTGATAGAGAGTGTAAATGTAAAATTTGACGAAGCTGCTGATTTGGTTTCTAGTCACTCCGGCTCAGAACCCGCTTTTACTGACAATTCAGTTTCTGAACAATTCAGTTCAGAACCTTCGCCACAACCGTCAAATCAGGATTCTTCTTCTTCTTCTTCTCTTAATATTTCTGATCTTGATTTTCTGTTTGAAAATTTTTACGATGATGTGCCTAGATCTAACTCTGAAAATGTCTCAAATGTTTTGAATCAGGAAACTGAGAACACATCTACTTCCAATTCCGCTGCATCTATCTCTGAACCTGATGCTGTTCCAGTTCATCCTGTTGATCAGACACAATCAGAAACTGAGCATATTCATGAAGAACATATTCATGCAGAATCTGAACATGAACAATCTGTTCAAGAGGAATCAGTTCAGGAAGAAGAACAGAATGATGTTATTCAACAAACTCTTCCAGAATCTGATTCAGATGTTGTTGAGTTACCTCCTCCTCCAGTTGAAATTGTGTCTATCTCTTCAACTGAATTAGAAGCTCCTAAACTTCCCTCTCAACAATTAGAAGTGGTTCAAGACATTATTGATCCTCTCCCTCACACCACAAAATGGACAAGATCTCATCCAATTCATCAAATTATGGGAGATACTCAATCCTGTGTGTCTACACGTTCCAGGACGGCTACTTCCAACGAATGTATTTTCACTTGCTTCTTAAGCAAGATTGAACCAACAAAAGTTTCTGAAGAGTTGGAGGATCCAGATTGGATTATAGATCTGCAAGAGGAGCTCAATCAATTTGACGCACTGAAAGTTTGGAGACTTGTACCACGGCCGAAATGAAAGAGCATAATTGGCACGAAGTGGATATTCAAGAATAAAAAGGATAAAGATGGTATAGTTGTGCGAAACAAAGCAAAATTGGTAGCCAAAGGATATCGACAAGAAGAAGGTATTGACTACGATGAAACATTTGCACCCGTCGCCAGATTGGAAGCTATTCGGATGTTTCTTGCCTTCGCTGCTTATCGCAACTTCACCGTATATCAAATGGATGTCAAGACAACATTTCTCAATGGCAATTTGAAAGAAGAAGTCTATGTATCTCAGCCAGAGGGATTTGTTGACAAAGATCGTCCTGATTACGTATATTTTCTCGATAAAGCTTTGTATGGTTTGAAACAAGCTCCACGGGCGTGGTATGACGAGTTATCAGGCTTCTTAATCAAATCCGGCTTCACCAAAGGATCCATAGATACCACTCTTTTCATTTATAGATCAAAATTGGATATGTGCTTAGTTCAAATGTACGTAGATGATATTATCTTTGGTGCGACTAACAAATCTTTATGTACTTGGTTTTTTGATCTAATGACTTCTAGGTTTCAGATGAGCATAATGGGATAAATCAATTTCTTCCTCAGCTTACAAGTGAAGCAGCTTCCAGATGGAATCTTCATCAACCAGTCAAAGTATGTATTTGACATCTTGAAGAAATTCAAGATGGACAAATCTACTTCAATCGGTACGCCGATGGCTCATGGTGCCAAAATCGGACTTGATCCAGATGGAAAAGTTGTGGATCAAAATACATATCGAGGAATGATCGGATCACTGATGTATCTCACAACAAGTCGCCCGGATATAATGTTTTCTACGTGCCTATGTGCCAGATTCCAAGCTAAGCCTAAAGAATCTCATCTGCTAGCAGTCAAGCGCATATTTAGATACATCAAGGGAACTCCTTACTTAGGTTTATGGTATCCTAAAAGTTCTGACTATAAATTGATTGCTTATTCTGATGCAGATTTTGGCGGTAATCAGTTGGATCGGAAGAGTACTTCAGGTCATCTTTAGTTTTTTGGTGACAGACTGATAAGCTGGGCGTCGAAGAAGCAGAACTGTGTTTCTATCTCTACTGCAGTGGCAGAATACGTTGCCGCAGCTAGTTGTTGCGCTCAAGTCCTATGGATGAAGACACAACTTCGGGATTACGGGATGTTGTACAAAACAGTGCCAATATATTGTGACAGCAAGTCTGCAATTGCCATATCAGTCAATCCGGTCCAGCACACCAAGACCAAGCACATAGATATGCGGTACCATTTCATAAAACATCATGTGGAAGAAAGTACTATTGAATTATATTTTGTACCAACTGAATATCAACTTGCTGATATCTTTACAAAAGCCTTAGATGAAAAACGTTTCAATTTTTTGCTTTCAAAATTAGGCATGTTGAATTTAAAAGTTTAAATTTTTACAAATTTTATTCTATAAAGTAAAATTTTACAGATTTTCTTTCTTTTGAATAAAATGTATGTCTAGGATCTTTTACAAGTTCTTTGTTTATATTAAAGTTTTATATGTTCAACTTTCAAGTCTTACAAAAGTCGAAAAGTCAGCAACATGTTTGTAGCTTTTGATACTGCTTTAAAGATATGTGAGTCGGAATTTTTATAGTTTACTTTGCTTAGACTACCTAAATGATCAGAATTATAGATTGGAATGAAATAAGCATTTAGATATTGATCTGAGTGATTGAGATGAATAATAAATTCTTAAAATACAGAAATCTCTGAGTTTAAAAGTTTGTACCTGTGACCTTTCTGGTTTGGGAAAGTAAGTTCCGTGGGATGCTCGTCATCTGGTCCCTTAAGGTCAATTGGTCTGGGAGTGATCGAACCCAAATCCTTCTATAGAATCAGATCGAAAGTCATGTTCTACTGGTATGAATGGGTTTAGGATATGTCGATGTAGCCTTTCTGATTCGGGAAAGTAAGTTCCAAGGGGTGCTTGACACCTAGTCCCCTAAGGCCAACTGGTCTGGGAGTGGCTGACCCAAATCCTGCAATAGGGTCAGATAGAAAGTTACGTTTACGGCATGTTCCTTACTTAATGAACTCTTTGATTAAAAGATGCCAAAGTGCACAACGCTTAAAAGATGCCAAAGAGCGCACTCATGTGAAGATGCCAATGTGCACACTGCTAAAAAGATGCAAATGAGCACACATCTCATGATACTTGGTGATATGTTTGAGTTGCGATAAACCTGTAAATTTGTGAAAGTCTTAAATTTTGATGGCTTAGTGTTAGTACATGCAAAGTTTTCTATAATGTTTTTAGAACTGCATTTTTCTTGAAGCTAATCGAAGTTCGCATGCGAGCACACTGAATAGACAGATGGAAGTTTTTGAAACTGAACATGTCTTAACTTGATATGCAATTATACTTGTTCTTGCATCCAACAACATATGCTTGATTTCAACTGATTGATAAATCTGTGAAATTTTAATGAGTAGACTTTAATTTGTTTAGTGTTTAAAATTTTACATGTTCAGTTGTTTCAAAATTTATATTCAGTATTATTTTTCTTTTTACACTGATGTTTATATGGTTGTGTATCCATATTTTTGTTAAATGGTCTGTGCATATTTCAAGGGGGAAAGCTAATCTGAAAAGATTTTATGAACTAGTCTGTTTTTGAGGGGGAGTGAAAATAGCTGACAAATTACTTCACGAACTGATCATAAATTAATAAGGGGGAGATTCAATTTGCAAAGTATATCTGCAAAGTCTGTTTTTTTTAGTAATATTCAGTTTACTATTTTTTTTAGAATTTTTTGTAGTGCTTATTTTTTTTAGAATATTATAAATAGTTTTGAAGTGTGTGTTTTTCTCTTTTTCGCTCCATTTCATTTTGAACGCTTGCTTAGCACTGTTCATCTTCCCTCTCAAGTTTATCACTGTGCACCGATTTCTCTCCTCTTCTTTGATTTCAGATTTGTGCTTCGATTCAGGTTTGTTTTCATAAAATTTACTTTGTTTGTTTGTAGTTTTGTTTAGCATTCCATTGTTTGTCGATTGATTTCGATTTTATAGTTTGGTTTCTTACTGTGTTTCTCGTTTTTTACTGTTCATCTTCTCTAAAATCATCAGATTCGAGCTTATTTGCTCATATCGAGTATTGGGTTTTGTTTAGATACCATTTTCGAATATCAGGTATGACTTCTTTTACACTATTTTTGCGTTTAATAGGTTTAATTTTGGTCTTTTATGTTTTTCGGTTCGAAATTCCCTAAAACCTAGGTTTTCGTATCAAGTGTCTTATATGCAAAGTCTACTTTGCGCATCCAACAGGACACGCAAAGTCCAGTTTGCATATCCCGTTGGACACGCAAAGTGTACTTTGCGTATCACACTTGATACGCAAACCTCCGTGTTTTTGAGTGTTTGTTTAGTTAAGTTTGCGTAAAGTAGCCTGTTGGACACGCAAAGTGTACTTTACGTAACCTTCTAGTCACGCAAACCTTGTTGTTTTAGTGTGTTTGTTTTAAATTTAGTTTGCGTAACACTTTGGATACGCAAAGTCTACTTTGCGTAACCTGTTGGATACGCAAAGTGTACTTTGCGTAACCTTAGTGATCCGCAAACCTTGTGTTGTGTTGAAAATTTTTTCAGGTTTAGTTTTCGTATCATATTCAACACGCAAACCTTAGTTTGCGTACTGAACTGCATACGCAAACTTCAGTTTGCGTATCATGCATGATGCACAAACTGTCCTTTGCGTATCACGTTCAATGCGCAAACCTCTCTTTGCGTGTCTAACTAGATGCGCAAACCAGACTTAGAAATTTTTTCAATTTTTTAGTTTTCTTACTTTGATTAATTTTTCTTCGTTTTTGTCTATCACGTCTTCAAATGTCTTATTATACCCATACTGATCCCATGATCCAAGACGAGAATGTCATTCTCGAGGATCCGTCTGATCAAGCATCACATGATACACCGATGCCATCTGTTCCTTCTGTCGGGGCGAATCTGTCTGCTTCACGTCACACTCCGAATGACGTCTTTCCATCATTGATGTACATCCTACCTTACAAGCCGAACAACTACTATGTGGATTTTGACAGAATCAAAATTCTTCCAGTCATTCGTGCTATTCTCAGAGGTCATCCATTAGCACATGCTCTTACATCATGCGCTGAAGTCCTAGAAGTATACATTCAGCAGGCCTGACACACTATTACCAAGAATGAGCTGGCTCGTCCTCACCGCTTTGATCTTCAAATTGATCAGTATGATTCCTTTCTTTCATACAAGAGTCTTCGACTGATACTGGAGCATCCTGAGCCCAACTCCAGACCGGGTCGAACATCATATGATAGCTTTCCGTCTGAAGATGAAGTGTTTGAAGGAGTTCGTAATCTCGGCTACGTTGGTACTTTGAACAGAGTTCGTGATTTTGATAAATCTAATCTTCCTCCGGTTTGGTACGCTCTCTTCTCTGTTCTTATCAGGTGCCTTTCATCGAAACATTCTGGCACAGACAGTGCAATTCTACCTTATCTCCGATTGTTCCATGCCATCGTCTATGACTTGCATGTCGACTTCACATTTATTTTCTGGACCGAACTCTCGGAGGTGGTGCATGACAAGCTTACCAACAAGAAGCGCAAGTTTATTCCATTCATCAGATTCTTGAAGCTGATCGTTAGAAGTGTACTCAGAAGCAATCCAGCCATTCCTCGCAGGTTATCTTGGCCGCAGATTCCAGACACGGAGATGCTCTATATTCAGAAACAGAAGCAGTCATTCAGTTACTCCATGACTATTCCATACGCTTTAATAGCCAACTACGCTGATATTACTGATGAGAATGTCATCGAGTATTGCATGGAGAATGAATTTATGGAGGATGCACAAGATGAGCCATCTCATGACACACAAGTTGCTGCTACTCAAGAGGTTGGAGTTGAAGTAGCAGTTGCTGACAAAGAGGTTGAAGTTGAAACCGCTGTTGAACAATAAGTTGAAGTAAATTTTGCCGATCAAGAGGTTCAAGCAGCTGTTGCTACTTAACATATTGATGATGTACTTGCTTCTATTCATTCTGAACCTGCTGCTTCTGTACATGATATTTTTTATTCTTCTGATGCTGCTGTTGATGCTTCTGCTGGTGATGGTGATAGAGATGTCGATATTGATGATGATTTTGTTAGAGATGAAGATGTGAATGATGATGATTCTGATGGTGATGGTGATGGTGGTGATGATGCTGATGATGCTGATCAACCAAGTCTTCGGGTCTGTGCAAGACATTCCAAGGAATCAGAAGTTGGTGTTTCAACAGACGTCGCTTCTGAAGATGATTATGTTCCTGTTAATCCTTATGTTGCTTGTCTTCAAGTAGATGAATTGGATACAACATTTGATCAAGCCTCAACTTCGGTACAAAGTCAAGCTCCAGCAACTTCGCTTGCGGCTATTCAGTCTACAACAGTTTCAGTTGTAGAGCTTTCTTCTGATCAAGCTCGGGTTTCTTCCGACAAATTCTCTACTTTGAACGATGCCATTCGTCAGTTATCAGAGAGAATGGATGCAGAAAAGGAAGCACAAATTCAGAAGTTGAAGACATTCTTCAAAGGCAAGATGCCTGAGATTGATCCGTCTCTCATTCCTCCAGAAATTCCCTTCAGAAAACCTACTGGCGTTATTATCAGAGATTCTTCGTCTGTCCCAGTTTCTATTCACCAATAGTTTCTCTACCGACTCCTCCCGTATTCACTGTGTCTGCTGGACTCTTCACATCAATTTCTTCTGCTACAGCTTCCAGGTCTTCTTTGCATGATTTTCCTATTTCTGAATTAACTGATTTGTTGTATGCACGTCTTCTTTCCATGTCTCCGCTGGAACATCAAGATCAGGATCTGCTTTCTCTTCTGAGAAATTTCCAACCTTCACCGCCTCAAGCGCCTTCATCTAATTCTGACAGGATTACAGCGTTGTCTGATGAATTTCATTCTTTCAGATCAAAAGTTCGAAATAGTTTTGCCGATTTAAGGTCTTTCATGACTCAATCTTTTTCTGATCTTGCTAACCGGTTTGATAATCTTCAACAAAGCTGCAGAACAGAGGTCGGTCCGTCTCTTAAGCGCCGACATGACCAAGATGATCCCGATCATCAAGGCTATGAGGCAAAGATGGTTAAGAGACCAAGAATGGAAGGAACTTCTTTAGAGAGAGCTAATCAAACTCAAGAAGAAGCGGTTGGTGGATCTGAACAGAATGCTGAAAATGTTGAAGATTGCAACGTTAATGACTTGGTGAATTTGTTGATTGATAGGGTTGATTCTTCTTCAATGTCTGATTTTATCAAAGTTTCTTAGCAGAACAAAGAGAAAAACTGGCAGATTGTGGTTTATGAAGATCCAGACATTGTTTCTAATCCAGTTGTAGTTGCTAATGCTGAAACTGTATCTGATATGAAGTCTTTCTTTTCGAACATTATTGAAATTAATTCAGATGATGATGATGATTCTAAGTATGAAAAAGTTTGTAAAGTGAAGATAGAAGATTGTGATGACATCATTATCATTTATGATACAGAAGATGATTCAGTGTTCATGGATGCAAAAGATGAAGAAGAGGCAGAAATGTTATACAGTGATCTTCCTGCTCATGGTGAGGTTCCTGAAACTGCTAAAGCTACATCTACTCCTGTTACTAGTTCAGCTCCGACTACCACTATTCCTTCAAGTTCATTTGAAGTTGGTCAGTCGTCAAGAGCACAAGCTGATGTTCCACCTTCTGATCCTGTGATTCCACTGTCTATTCTAGAAGAAGGACCAACTTTATCTAGACAACAGAGAAAGAGAAGTTTGCAACAGAGATACATGGCTTCAAGACTAAGAACAACTTTTCTAGAAGACACTCAGAGTAACATCTTTGTTTCTAGAAGAAGGCCAATTAACATTGAGTTCTTATATGACCATTTCAGAAATCTCTATCATAGATCACAGGATGTTTCACAAGCTTTGTTCGTCATCAAAAGATTCATTCGATGGCAAATCCGATTCTTCCGAGTTTTTGATTTCCAGATGGCCATCGAAAGTTTTCAGCCGGTTGTTAATCTTCTAAGGCCCAACCGAAGCTTTCCAAACTTAGAGTCTTATCCTCTTCTCACCATAGTTGAAGTTCCATATGGATTGTGTACAAGAATGGCTCAAATGAAAAATGCTTTCTCAGATTTGAAGAAATTGCTCATTATTCTGATGGAACTTTAAAGGTGATTAAGCTTCAGTTGGAGCAACATCTGAAGGAGGCTAAAAGAAGATTTTTGGAAACAAGAGGTAATGCATTTCTAGTCAATAATGATGAAATCCGACTTCTCCAGAAGATTTTGGATACAATTCAAGAGAGATTGAATTTCCGCTCCACTCTGCGACGTTTGGAAGTGTTAATCGGGCTGAATAGACTTCGTCAAAGAGAAGAGCGTCAGTGATTCTCCAAAGTCGACTGGTTGGTCTATGCTGTTTTAGAAGATTGTTTTTGAAGACCACGACGGCAATGATTACTAAGGGGGAGATTGTTAGATCTATTTTTATAGTAATCATTGTATTTATTTCCTAGCCTAGATTGTTCTTAATGATGTAATCTGTATTGTTAAGGCTAGGGGTATTTAAGTCCCCTTAGACCTTTGTTCTTGTAACTTTTGACACTCACTTTGAATATATCAGATTACATTTGGCGCTCCTACTTTCTCTCTCTACTTTCTCTCTCTAAAGATTTAGAGATCTTGGACTTTCACTTTGTATGGGTCTATATCAGGCATCCCATGATGGGTGGAGCTAGGGGGAGCCTGATATCTCGCGCCATCATCGTCATCTTCATCATCATTGTCATCATTGTCATCGTGATCAGGATCTCTACGTCGGGACCTCTTTGTCGGCCGCCTGCCTGCCGAACTTTCAAGAAAGGCGACGCTCCGTTGAAACCAACTCGACTGCTGCTCAGTCCGAGTAGGCCTCAGTTCCGCATATGGCGCATTTCCAACCTAATAAAATTATAAGACATATAAATCACAAATATTTTTTTAATTACTACAATTAAAAATATAGTAAGAGGGCGTACGCTCAAAGCTGAGTTGAAGATCCCAATGCATGCAGACTTAGTAAGGATAGCATCTCGATCCCAACTGGTTCCCCTAATCAACCTGTCGGAGCGCTTGGTGAAATTTTGCCGCCAGGCAGGAAACATCTCCAAGATCCATACCTGGAATTACATAAATTGAACAAGTACGTTAAAAGAAATCCAAAATTAGCAAAATTAGTTAATGAATTGATATTTATGTTATTGTACTTATCTAACCTTTAGGGCGTGTGCAAACCCATTCAACGTCATCTTGTTGTTTTGCTGGTTCTTCTGCTTGCGTCTGGCGATGGCACCGTGGAGTCCTTTGTATGAGTGACTCCAGATGTAGCTACCCCACGGATAGCGGTTAAACCTCTCCAAGTCATCGACGGCGCTAAGTACAGTAGAGGAAACCGGCAACCTTGGATCACGACCCATGAACATCATCTCTGCCATCACCACCAAGCAAACACGCACAACATCCTCATCGGATAGCGCACCCAGGCCAGTTCTCATCGTCTGGACGACGGTTCTCAGCGTCAAGAGACCTGGTGCAAGGCCGGGCCAAACCGTACTAACGAAGGACTCATCTGTCAAGGTAGGAAGGGAGGGTGTTGGTCCGAAAAGGAGTCCTGTTACAATACAGAACTTGCGACGACCAAAGTGCATGCGAGTCCCACACACGTAGAAATACAATTCCTCCGGGTCTGGTCTCGGAACGTCGACCTCCATCTGTAAAAACATGTGGACTAGGAGGGGGTCCTGGGTCATATTGGTAAGCTCGAGCCAAGGACCGAAAGATGTGCGACCAAACATTTCTTGTAAAATTTGTGCCCGTTCAGGTGGACACGCTGCAATCGCATCTCTAATTTCCTTGACCATGCGCATTTGAATGACAGATCCTGGTAATCAAAATCATCCTACATAGTAACGCAGAAATGTTGTCAACGCAACTAACTTATAACTAAGGGTGTACATTTTGTTGATTTCGTCTATTGCTTAATTTTAGAAAAATAAAACCACTCAATCTATTGGATTTCCAGGTAGTAGGGGAATCACGTGGATTTCTTAAATCCCTACAAACCTTAGGGCTATTTACACCCGTTTGACAAAATCCAAATCGATATGTTGTGGTTTTTATTATTCTGGTTTTAGGCAACTAAAATTAACGCAATCTCTACAATAATTTTTTAAAATTCACGCAATCCCTAAAAAAACGCAATCTCTAAAATTAACGCAATATCTACAATTTTTTATACAAAAAAAACGCAATCTCTAAAATTAACGCAATCTCCACAATATTTGTATAAAAAACGCAATCTCTAAAATTAACAATATATCTACAATTTTTCTCTAAAATTAACGCAACCTCTAAAATTAACGCAATCTACAATATTTTTATAAAAAAACACAATCTCTAAGATTAACGCAATCTCTACAATATTTTTATAAAAAAAACGCAATCTCTACAATATTTTTATAAAAAAAACGCAATCTCTACAATATTTTTATAAAAAAAACGCAAATCTCTAAGATTAACGCAATCTCTACAATATATTTATAAAAAAACGCAATCTCTAAGATTAACGCAATCTCTACAATATTTTTATAAAAAAACGCAGTATCTAAAATTAACGCAATCTCTACAATATTTTTATAAAAAAAAACGCAGTCTCTCAAATTAACGCAATATCTACAATTTTTTATAAAATTAACACAATCTCTACAATTTACGCAATATCTACAATATTTTTATAAACAAACACAATATCTAAAATTAACAATATATCTACAATATTCTTATAAAAAAAACGCAATCTCTAAAATTAACACAATCTCCACAATTTTTTTTATAAAATAACGCAATCACTACAATATTTTTATAAAAAAAACGCAATCTCTAAAATTAACACAATCTCTACAATTTTTTTTATAAAATAACGCAATCTCTAAAATTAACAATATATCTACAATTTTTCTCTAAAATTAACGCAATCTCTAAAATTAACGCAATCTCTAAAATTAACGCAATATCTACAATATTTTTATAAAAAAAACGCAATCTCTAAGATTAACGCAATCTCTACAATATTTTTATAAAAAAAACGCAATCTCTAAAATTAACGCAATCTCTACAATTAACGCAATTTCCACAACATTTTTCTAAAACAAACGCAGTCTCTAAAACTAACGCAATTTCCACAATATTTTTCTAAGACAAACGCAGTCTCTAAAATTAACGCAATATCTATAATAATTTTATTAAAAAAATGCAATCTCTAAAATCAACGTAATCTGTAAAACTAAAATTAACGCAACCTCTAACATATTATCAACATAAACGCAACACTCTAAAATTAACACATAATCACTAAAATATAAAATTAAAACGCGGTTAAAGGAAACTTACCGAAGAAAGTGGTCGACCCATATCCGACTTTTAAAAATGCTAACCAACCGAGCCGAGATCCGAGCGTGTGTAATACACGATATATTTGATAGAGTGAAAGAGATGAGATCCCTTTGAGAGTGATGGTGGTGGGGTTATGGGGGACCTCAATTATTTATTGGGAGGGTATCATCTAAAACCCTAATAAAAACGTGTGTAATACACGATATATTTGATAGAGTGAAAGAGATGGGATCCCTTTGAGAGTGATGTGGTGGGGTTATGGGGGACCTCAATTATTTATAGGGAGGGTGTCATCTAAAACCCTAATAAAATATTCAATCCCCACCGTTGATCTTTGAAGGAACATCAAACCATGTTATAGTCCGGCCCCCAAGTCCGCGTGTAATAGTGAAAAACACGGACCAAGTCCACGTTCAACAGTGTAGTGAGGCCCAAACCTCCGTGTCAAGCCATTTCTTGGTGAATTGAAGCCAAACGCGGACCAACCACGCGTTTATACAATGAAACGTGGACCACACCCTCGTTTCAAGCCATACGCGGACCCAAATAGTATATGTCCGCATTTTTTTCTAAAACGAGGACAAAAAACGCGGACATATAGGGTATTTTGGCAAAAATAACAAGATTTGGGACATATTGGGTACTGATTTTTCAAGTTAGGGCATTTTAATTAAATTCCCTAAAGTTAATTGAATTGGATGTAAAATTACCAAATGATCCTTCTTGTAATGAAATACACAATTTTCATTTAAGGGTAGAAAAATCTTTAACTTATTGGTACTATAAAAAATTCAAAACAATGAGAAAATTTTCTTTAGGAAAATACTACTCTAACAATGTGTCACATCATGATTTATAGGTTTTCCTTTTATATATATATAACAATATGATTAATATTCAACTTACTGTTACTAATGAAGTAACTGAACAATTGAAGCAAAGAATAAGCATGAAACAGAAGGTGATACAATTGAGCACTGCTGGATTTCAGGGTGTGTATTTACCATGTTATTTCAGTTTTATCATTTAAAGTTGTCTTTCTCTCTTTTTGCCTTTAGATTCTCAAACATGCCACATCTGCAACTATGGACCAACATGAACATGGCATATAAATTCAAAACAAGACAAACAACATTATCGTAATGTAAATCAGCAGATAGCCCCAATACAAATTGATTTGGCAAACACACTGGAAAAAAATAAATAATAAATGAAATAAAACTGCACTTCTACACCAGCATTATCCTTATTAATTACTAACAATCCAATGTTCCTTTTATTCAAAACAGAATATACTTCTCAACCACAAGTGGTGCTTTTCACAACAGGTAATTTTGACTTACAAAAGAATACATTAATCAGACAATGAGGTAGCAACAAAAAAATGGTAGAATACATTAATAAGAAGTAGAAGAAATCGCAGATGAGAAATAACTATGGGGGGGGGGGGGGGGGGTCGAGAAGAAATCGCAGTCAAGAAGAAGAAGAAGAAGAAACTCGTGGAGAAGAAGAAAAACCCTGTGAAGAAAATAAGCAGAATAAGAAGAAGAAATCGGAGGAAGAAGAAGAAGAAAAATCGCAGAATAAGAAGAAAAAAGAAATCGAGGAAGAAGAAGAATCGCAGAATAAGAAGAAAAAGAAATCGAAGAAGAAGAAGAATCGCATAATAAGAAGGAAAAAAAATGGAAGAAGAAGAAATCGGAAGCAGGCCTATGGAGAAGTCGATCTGGTTGATGGAGGAGGTGTGAATCTGGAGGAGGCGTGAAATCTGATTAGGTTAATTCAAGGTTATTTTGGTACAAAAATTCTTGTTCCCTCTTGTTCTTGGGGGAGAGGTGGACATGCATGTCCCAACCTTATTCAACTTAGTTCCAGCTAGTCCCACATATGGACACATCAAACATGGTACAGACTTGTTCTGTCTTGTCATGTCCCATTCTGTCCAGTGTACCTAACGTCCCCTGAGTAAACATCTTGAGAGATTTATTACACACAATACTGTGTGTTCTTTGTGTTCTTCGTGTTCATCATTTCTGTAATTTTGCTCAAGATATCAATATATATGACAATGAAGCTTCTCAAATTTGGTTATGTTTTCTCTTCCATTGTTCTTTGTGTTCATCATATTGCGTGTTGATTTATACTTCTTGTTTCTACTCATATCATTTTAGTATAAGTCAATCAAAGTGAGAATCTGGGAACCAACAAATGTGATGTGACAGATAGAGAAAACTGATGTGACAAATTCATGAATCTCTTATGAAGCTTATTGAATCTCCAACAGATTCTCCAAAATTTACTTTAAATAGAGAAACGAACTTCAAAATCTCTAAAACAAAAATACGTTCAACTCCAACAGATTCTTCATTTTGGATATTACAACATTAATCATATTTTTTAAAATATAAAAAAATATGATTTCTTTCTCTAAAAAATTAATTCCTAAGTTTCCTATTGGTTGGTGGGAATATATTAACAACGTTTCTCTCTTATTGTAATCATTTTTGGGGATTTCTTCGAATTTGGAGAACTTTACATTTTATCTCCTACTTTCTCCACTTTAAAGAAATTTTGAATATAATCTATTAGAGCAAAAAACATGTCCAAAATCCTCAATATCTCTATTTTTTTCCTTTTAGAAAATCTATTAGAAATACTTTAATAAGATAACTTTTATATAGCCGAACAGAACTTTAGAAGTATGTTGAATCGATGAACCGAGGGGTTTGTAATTTTGGTGTTTTTAGTGTTGAGTTAGAGATAAAAAGGTCATAGTTTTGTTAGAGCATCTTCAATGCAAGGTTCTTATAAGCAAAAAGTGGAATGACTTATAAGAACTACCATTGTGGAGAGTTCTTAAAAGAACATAAAGCTTTCTAGGTGCTTAAACAAGAACCTTGGTTCTTACCATGAAATGTGTGAGATTTGACATCATGTTTATTTTTTTATTTTTTTCATGACTTTTTAATAATTATTAATATTGAAATCAAATATTCATTTATAAATAATAATTCTTATTAAAGTTGAAAAAAATGTATGAAACCCACAAAAAAAGATTCTTATAAGAACTACCATTGTGGGTTTTTATATGAATTTTTAATTTGATGAGGTGAAAATAATGTGGCATCAAAAAGTACAAAAAGAAGTTCTTATAAGAAGCTCTTAGTGTTGGAAATGGTATTATAAAACAAATGAAAAAGAAGATTGGGACGAGAATGATACAAATCCTAATGAAATTCACGTGATTTTGCAAATATTGAGATGCATCAAGGGCAATATGGTAATCCAAATAGCTCTACTCTACTCTACATACCGATCTCCATCCCTGCCCTAGTTTATTAATAATCCACCTACTCTTCAAACTTATCGAATTCTCCTCCTGCCGACACGCACACACACACACACACACACATCCCATATGGCAGATGAAGTTAATGAAGAAAGCTTCTTGGATCTCTTCGATTCTTACTGGTTTTTCAACAAAACCGAAAACCCACCTCCCCAAATCCACAAAAACCAACAATCAATCGCTGAAACAAGTCAAAGTCTTGATTTCTCAGCTGTCCCAACCATTAATATCAGATCTTACAGTGACCAGTTGTTCATTACCAGTAACCAGCAGAGTTTCATATCTGATTCTCCAGACTCTGTTCTGCATCCACAAACTCCAGAGCTCCAAACAATTTTCTCCGGCAAGGAAGTGAAAGAAATCGATGAAAAAGAAACCATATTACCAGTCGCAGATTGCAGAAAATCACGACTCAAAGAGAATAGTAGAGGAAAAAAAAGTAATAGCAAAAGCAAGAGCAAGAGCTTGTCAGAACTTGAATTTGAGGAGGTTAAAGGGTTTATGGATTTGGGTTTTGTATTTTCTGAAAAAGATAAAGAAACGAGGTTGGTTTCCATTATTCCTGGGCTGCAGAGATTAGGGGAAGATGAAAAAGAACAAGTGAGTGGTTCTGTCGTTTCCAGACCTTATCTTTCTGAAGCATGGGAGAAGAACATAATCAGTGAAGAAGCAGCAAGACCTATAAGGATTGCAGCACTTGGCAACGAACTGGAGATTAAGCATCAGCTTAGATTTTGGGCTCATTCTGTTGCTTCTTCTGTTGTTAGATGACATCACATCAATAAGATGATTTGTTGTTTGGTGTGTTGTACGAATTACGGCTTGTTAACACCTTATTGTAAGATGATTTGAGTTTTTTCTTTATATATATAATAATTGTATCAAATTACGAGCAAGATTACAGTAGTATATGTGATAAATTGTAAACTTTTTTGTTTAATATTCGATCTTTTGGTTTGGTTTCTATCTACTTCATTCTGCAGGAAATACATTGAACAGAGAGAGAGAGATTGCCAAGCTCTGTACCTAAACTGCACCACATGAATTTCATTTTCATTTGCACCACATAGTTTTCCCATTTATTAATTAATTTCCTGGATTTTTTTAATAAATACTTATTAAACTTTCTCGATTTATAAATGGATATGTCCCTAAACAATTTCTTTTCTAATAATCTATTAGACTTTTTTCATTTTAAATGAATATGTCATTGAACAATTTTTAATTAATAAATATCCAACTTGGTTATCTATATGTTCTTTTAATCCAAAAAAATTATCTATAACCACTAATTGCTAAGAATGTTTTAAAATAAAGAACTTAAATCAATTTTAACATTCTCAAACCCTACACCATCTAAACCCCTTGTACCCAATATCATCGCTCTCCCTTGTCACCCCTCGCTACTTCATTGTTGTCCGCTCTTCATTACAACCCATTACCATTATTAACCCATGTTATCGATCTCCCTATTTTTATCTGGTTTTTTTTTTCAATTCTACTTGTTTTTTTTTTCAATTCTACTTGTTTTTTTATCTGTGTATACGTACTTCTTTAAATTGATGGAATAAAAGGGAAATGGAAGACAAAGAAACATATCAAAAAGAGGGAGAAACAGAGGCAACGACAACGATGAGCGATGATGGTGGTAGCCAGGGGGAGTGAAGGTGTTGGGTGTGAGGTTTGAATGATGTAGTGTTTGGGAACGATATAATTGATCAAGATTTCTTTTTTACTTTAAAACTTTGTTAGCCGGTTAAAAATATTTTGTTTTTTTGGTTGAAATGAAGTAGGTGACTAATTTCTAAAAGTTCAATGGTTTATTTATTAAAATGATAGGGACTTAATCATTCAATATAGAAAGGTTTAATAACTTATTTGTTCAAAAAAAGTTTATGCACGTAATCATTCAAAATAGGAAAGTTCATTGGATAGCCGAAGTAGTTTTCAAAAAAAAAAACTAACAAACAATTTCAGTAAGTTTAAAAAATAAACTAGTTTATGATTATCTAACACGACCTTAACTAGAATTGCATTTAGGGGTGTTATTCGGTCGGTTAAATCGGTTTTCGGTTTATTCGGTTTGGGTTAATCGGTTTTTAAGTTTTTTTAAAATAACCAAACCAAATAAGGCTCGATTTAATCGGTTTCGGTTTATTCGGTTCAGTAACTGGTTAAACCTAATAAGGATTTATATTTTTTCGTTGGACACTTGGTCAAATAGTTTTCTCAAATTAAGTATCCGTTGCTTCCAATATATAATTGTATAATACATTCATACTCAACAATTGACTTATATTAAATAAAACATATCATCTATCAAAAACCAATATATATCAAATAAACATTATTTTTTCATGCGACGTTGTAAATCAAGCAAAAAACGTAATATAATAAAAAAATTATCTAATATTAATAAAAACATTATATAGCAATAAAATATGTAAAATAATAATAGTATAATATGTATTTGGTTTATTTTTTATAAACATGAAATATATAAAATATTAGTAGAATATCTTATTTGAGTTATTCGGTTTAACTGAATTAGAAAAAAATTAACCGAAAACCGAACTGAATAAGGATCCTTTTTCGGTTAACCGAACTGTTTAACCCGAAAACCGAATAACCCGAAAACATTTAACCCAAACTTCGTTCGATTCGGGTGGGTTATTCGGTTTTTGTTATTTTTGACACCCCTAATTGCATTCATGTCAGCTCCTTCCAAGTATGTGGGTTTCACTGTAAACTTTTCTCAAGGGCTGTTTGGTTCGAGGAATTCGAATAAATTTGATGGAATTAGCATGACAAATTTCTTTGGCCCAATTCCTTGATGATGTTTAGTACACAAATTAAATTGATTGGATTTCACCGAATTCCAAGATTGAAGGATTTGATCATTCATTGACATAAGTGGAGGATTTGAATTTTGTTTCATGGCAAATGTTATAGTTTGATTTTAAAAAGGCAAAAATAATTTTTACATCCAATTTAACCCCGCCCTACCCCTACCCCTAACCCTAACCCTGACACCACACACCAATGTTTTTCTTTGGCCCAATTCCACCAAATTTCATTCCATGAATCAAACACGTCTCTATGATTGAACACACAAGGGACAAACCCTCAACCAAAGCAACGACTGTCTACTCTGTCAATTTTCCGGGCATGTAAAGACATGCCGTTTGTTAGTTTAAGTCATAATTCCGTTGGAGGATTACAAAAAGATGTGCCTTAAATTGATAAACCTATGGATCTTAAGAAAATAAAACATATTTAATACATGTGACGATACAATGTTGTTTCACAATTTGAAAAAAATGCATATTTAAAATAATCACATTTAAGAAATAAACCTATAGTTTCATATGCATTTTTTCACAATGTGAACACACAAGTTCTTAACATTTTTGGTTCTCTATCCCCCACCCACCCACACACAATGCAGTGGAATATAAAATTTTATTGTAAATCGAGAATAATATATTAATACTAATATCTCATTAAAAATAGAGCTTGAATTTATTTGTAAACAAAATAAAAATTACAATTGCCCATATCATACACATTAATACATTGATAAAATGATAAAATGTTGGGAAAAGTTCAAAAAACACCCAACAAACTATCATATTTTCAATGGTTAAGTCTCTGAACTAGTTTTGAATGAAAAACCCATTACAGTTTCTCATTTTGAATGATTAAGTGTCTGAACTATTTTTTTGAATGAACAACCATTAAACTTTCTCATATTAAATGATTAAGTTCCGGAACATTTCTTTCAATGAAATAAACCATCAAACTTTTATAAATTAGTTATTTACATTCTTTTAATCCAAAAAAAACTATTTGTTACAGACTAAGAAGGTTTATTAAACTAAAAAGAAACCTAAATAAGTTTTATCATTCCCAAACCCTATGCTATTCAAACCCCACGCAAACACCGGTATCCTCCCCTTCGCCACTCCTCGTCACCCCATCGTTTTCTATTTTCCATATCGCTTATCACGATGTTTGCCACTGTCATCGATCTCCTCTTTTTGATCTATTTTTTTATCTTCTGATTCTCCCTCTTTTGATAGATCAAAAAGAGAGGGATCGATGACAAGGGCCAACAACGTGATAATCGATATGGAGGACAGACAAAGATGAGGAGACAGGGAATGGCGAGGGGGAGCGATACCATTGTTTGCGAGAAGTTTTTATTTTGTTAAAAGTATGTAGCTAACGAATTTTAGAAGTTTGATAGTTTATTTATTTCAAAAAAAATGTTCATGTACTTCATCATTTAAAGTGAAAATGTTAAATGGTTTTTTCATTTAAAAAAATAGTTGAAGGACTTGATCATCCAAAATAAGAAATTTTAATATTTTTTTATCCCAGAAAATAGTTAATAAATTTAACCATTTAAAATGAAATAGTTCGTTATACGTTTCTCTAACATATTACTTGCAACATCCATGTATAAATATGTGGTGTAAAAACTTACTAATGAATTATACTGAAGCACCTCCAATATATGTCATAGCTAACTGTTCTAAGGCACTGTTTGGCAAAAATAAGCTAGCTTATTTTCTAGGTACATGTTTAGATGGACATAAGCTAGCTTATATAAGTTAGTTTTTTGATAAGCTAATTGGAGTAACTTATGAAGAGTTTTTTGTGATTATTCCAATTATGCCCTCATTAATATTCATTATTATAAATTAACTATTAATTATAAATAAATATTAATTATTAAAATTTATTATTATTAATTAATAAATATTAATTAATATTATCTGAAAATTATAGCATAAATTTTAATTATACAATGATATAAATTTTTAATTATTTAGAATTATTGATAATTATATCAACTTTTTTAAATATTGATCAATATATTTTAGTTATCAATTATAATTATTTTTTCCATATTATATGTAAAGGTTTTTTAAAATCATAAGTTAAGTTAATGTATATTTTTTTAAAATTTTGTTTAAAATTCAAATTTATAATAGAGTGAATTACATAAATGGTCCCTCGTGAATGCCTGGATTTCACTAATCGTCCCTCCAGTTCTAAAAGTACATTGGTGGTCCCTAAAAGCGAGATATGGTGCCCAAACTCGTCCCTGACGCTAACGCCGTTAAGGCATGCTCCGTTAACCCCATCACATGCCCTTCACGTGAGGGGCATTTTGGTCTTATCAACTGATTCTAATTAATTTAGAAAAATAAAATAAAAGTTATAGTAATACTTTCATTAAATTAAATAATAAAAAATAAAAAAAGATCATTTCCATTTTAAAAACGTCTCATCTCCATGAACATGAACCTCCCATGAATTTCTCCACAAATCTCTCCTTAAAACTCTCCATTTACCCCCCTTAATTTGGATAATTTACCTACAATTTAGTTTATTCAGAACAAAAAAACGTCTTCAAATCATTTCATTCGGGTTTTTTTTTGCTAGGTTTAATGTTTACAGGTTTTTGAATGGTGGTGTTGGAGGTTTGTTTCTGCAGGTTAACGATGGTAGATGGGGGTTTTGAAAAAAACATTTGGAAACCCATATCTTGATTGTTTACAGGTTCTCGATGATGTAGTGCAGACCTAGATCTGTTCCCTTCCCTTCTCGATGATATGATGCAGACATGTCCCTCTTTTCTTGAAGATAAAGCATTTGGAAACCCATATGTTGAAGATGAAGCCTGGTAAAGGTTATGTTCTTTTTTTTTTTGGATCGATTGTGGTTTTGTTCCTACCGAAATTCAGATTCGTCATTAAATTCCTGTGGTTCTGTTCTTCACGAGGAACCCTATTAGATTCGTTTAGGTTTTTGGTTTGAATTCGCTTAGGGTTTTGTTCTACACGAGGTACCCATCCAGATTTTTTAGAAATCTGTTTTGGGCTTTTGTTATAATGTAAAGATTTGTATAAGTTTGTTTAGAGTTTTGATTTCATGAATGGATCTATATGAGTTTATTTATTTTTATTATCTTTTTGATTTCAAATTCTACATAATTTTGATTTCTTAAAATTATGTTCTTGAGTTACATATGAATGTTTTTGGGGATGATGATGTTTTTTACTTGATTATGAATGTTCTTGGGATGGACGTGAGGTTATGAATATAAATTGTGTTTGTTGGTGGACAGTGGTGGAATTGGGTGGTGGTGGGTTGTTGAATTTTTAATTAAATCTGAGTTTGGTTAAATTAGGGTTCTTGAGTTAAAGAGAAAGGAGATTGAGGAAGAAGATGCTAAGAAAGACCAAAATGCCCCTCACGTGAGGGGCATGTGATGGGGTTAACGGAGCATGCCTTAACGATGTTAGCGTCAGGAACGAGTTTGGGCACCATATCTCGTTTTTAGGGACCACCAATGTACTTTCAGAACTGGAGAGACGATTAGTGAAATCTAGGCATTCACGAGGGACCATTTATGTAATTCACTCTTTATAATATATATAATAAATTTCAAAAAAATTTAATTAACATATTATATTATTTACTACCTTATTTCTATTAATTAATATATTATATTACTATAATTTATTTTAATTATATTATTAATTATTGTAATTGATTATTTTTGCTATATGTCCTTTTTGGTAATTTACATCTTATAAAGTAGTTTTTGTCAAACGTGACTTTTTCATCAGCTAGCTTATCAGCTACCAGCTAGCTTATAAGTTACCGGTTAGCTTATCAGCTAGTTTGCCAAACATAGCCTAAATATACATGTCAAGAGTATGAGTTAAATTTAAAGTTGGTCTCTTTGATTTTTATAAATTAACGAGTAAGGTTGTTGAATTTTTTTAGTGAAAAATATGGTTTCATTGTTATAATGAATATGATTTCTATAAGTACGCTGTCAATTAAAGTGTCGTTAGTGATGGGTAATTCTGTCCATTAACCATTTCCCTCCCTCTATTTTCATTTTTATAACGCATTCACCGGGTCGGTCCTGGCCATGTGCACCCGTGTGGCGGTACATGGCATCATAAGCCCAATGGGCATCAAGTGTTGATATTTATTAGCTATGAGTTTAATAGCAGACTATAAACAACTGGCTCATGCCCAACCCGCCAAGGTAATCAACTAAGCGCCTAATCGGTTTTCAGTTGACAACAACGGTGATGAAGCAAGAATTCTAAGATCAAAAAATCATTTCCCCATCCTCCATATTGCCCTCCACTTTTCTTTATCTATGTTTATTCTCCCAAATATGTTCATAGGTCATTTTGTTCTAAGAAACATTTTTCTCTTTATATTCAAAATGATATTTGTAAAAACCACTCATCTTATTCTAAGAAACATTTTTCTTTATATATTCGTAATGATATTTGTAAGAATAACACTCATCTTATTCTAAGAAACATTTTTCTCTTTGTATTCAAAATGATATTTGTAAAAAAAAACCACATCTTTTCTATAAATACTTGTGAGAACTTTAAATTTGGTAAATTTAAGAAATCATCATTCTAGTTAGATACAAATTGTTTAATGTTCATTTGTAATTGATAGACATGAAACTGCTATGTTCACAAATTCAGATAATGAAATTGCTTTGTTGTTCACACACTTACACAAAATTATTGATTGTTCGTATTGTAAATGTTATCCATACTTTGTTTTTTTTGTTTATCGATTTGTAATTGCTTTGATGTTTGTAACTAAGCATGTTAGCATGTCGTTTAATTTTTGACTTTTTGTTCATAGAATGAGATTGATTTGCACATATTATTTTCAATTTGTGTGGCATTCGTTGTATATGTAACTTTATTAGTTTAGTTAAAAGTTAAAACTAAATTCATTTTCTTTTCTTTCAAGTTCCACATATTAAAGTGAACACAAATATGATAAACGTAATTGTTATGCATCGTTTTACGTGATGTAAGTTTATGTCATGATCTTATTCAGGGTTTGGTTTATGTCATCCTTTAGTTGTATTATTTTATTATATATAGTAAAAATTAGCATGAGGGTGAGTTGATTGGTTTAACTAGGTTCCCAACCCATTGAAAATAGTATGTTGGATTTGCTAAAAATCAACGTGGGGCACTTTTTTGGCCTTCCCGTATACGGCATCAGAAATCTCAGGATCGACCCTGGCATTCAGTCCATCCATCTACTTTCATTTTATTACAAATTTAATCCCTCTATCAACTTTCATTTTTATAACAAATTTTGTCCATTCCTTTAAACAATAAAAATTGGTGGGACAAACATTTTATATAAATGGGACCCTCTTCCTCGCCCATTTTTGTCAACCAAAAATTTATAACAAAACTCGACTGATCCAACACATTTTATGTTATATGATATTATATTTATGTATTTTTCTTTGGAAATTGACTCAAATAGACATTCTACACAATAAAATTGGTCTCTTAAACTTTCCTCTCCCTGTTTTTCACAAATGTCACTACTTCTGCAATATACAGGTTCGTAATTGCGAACCTAGCTCAAAAACACAAAAAAAAAATATGGATCTGATTGATTTTCCTTAAAAAAATTACGACCTAGACCTACAATTACGGACTCAGGTATGTGTTAGGACCAGAATGTCCTAAGTATTGAAAATTCTATAAAGTCATTTTATATGTCTTTGTATCTTGTAATAGAGTGTAACATCCCAATATTTCAAATACCTTAATATTTCACAAATATTATCCCAATATTAAACACTTACATTGTAGCGGAAACAAAATATAATTTTGACAAATATAGTCTTCCTCTATGTATCAGTGTCTTGAACTGCACATATCCTTTTTCCGATGTCTCACTCAGACGGGGTGATCATTCTTACCACACTTGAAGCAGAATCTAGAAGTGGAGTTACAGTTACCATGGTGCTTGGTCCGACACTTCGAGCACCATTTAGCTTCTTGATAACCGCCGAAACTGCGGTTTTCGACAGAAGGTCGGGTCCTCCTGGGAGGTACAGAACTGCTCTCCTACTTTCTCTTATCAGTTACCACCACAACTTTCTCAGCTTTGTTCCTTGCGAACATCTCTTCCATGTACTGAGCTTCTTCAATCATCTCACGGAGGTTAGAAGCTTTAGAATTGTGAACCATAGATTGCATGTCCGCAGGTAGACCATTCAGATAGGCCTTCATCCTTTCCTTCTCCGTTGGGGCAACGTGCCCCACCAGATTAAGCTTCTTCATAAACTGACGGGTGTACTCTCTCACCGTCAGGCTTCCCTTTACCAGAGACCGGAATTCTTTCTCGATTCGGTCCATTGTTCTTTCATTGCAGAACTCTTCTAACAACTTTTTCTTGAACTCGACCCAAGACAACTGGGCCAACACAGCAGGAGATAGGGTGGTTTGAATGACATTCCACCAAATGAGCGCAATATCCCTCAGCAGTTGGGTACCGAACCGCACCCTCGCATTCGGAAGAGCCAAAAGCTTGCTCGACCGCTCGAATCCACTTCACACACATGACTGGGTCGTCGGAACCAGAGAACTCTGGAGGTCCGCAACCCAGAAAGGACTTGTAGGAACAACTTTTCCTATTTCCCGGAGCACCAACAATCCCGTGCTCCTCAGCCCTGACTCCTGCACCAGCGCCTCCAGGACCCGCTACAATGTTTTCCACAACCGTCTCACTTCTACGATTGTTCACATCGCGGTCCTCAATCACTTTCAGCAGAAACTCTTGTTGCTTTGCCATTTCTTCCCTCATTGCCAACATCATGTTGGTCATTAACTCAGACGGGGAACTAGCATCCCTGATGACTGGGTGGGATAAAGCCAGGTCCACACGCGGAATGACCTCTGGCCCCCCACCTAGTATTTGTTGAACAGATGGACGCACAACAACCTCAACTACCTCCGACTGATCAGCGGTGGAGGCTGTCGCTTCCAGACCATCAACACGCGTACGCGGTCTACCACGCGTATTCACCATACTGAACTGCTTCACAGAACAGAGAAAGAGATAAGAGAGAGATTGAATAAACACAAAGGAAACGTACTACCACATTACCAATCATCATAGCAATAGAAGTTCAAGCACACTTACGTACGATATCCTCATAATAACATTAGCTAAGTGAGATTATGAACATATAACACATAAAGGTTCTCGTCACGATCACCACAATGCCTGATAAACGTACTTTCCATTGACTTTAAGACTAACCCATCTTAGAAGCTCTACCCAATCTCACGGATCAATTCTTATCATACTCGGTCTAAGTCTAGACATCTTACATTCATGCCTAGTTCACTTAAACTAGAGCTCTGATACCAACTTGTAACGTCCTAAAATTCAGAGTAATTTAAAACTTCATAATTAAGGTAATATGACAACTAGTTTGATACAAACTTCTCAAAAGTGTATCAGTCCTTAAGACCTTACAAAAACCTGTATGGATTTAGAATTCATCAACAAACTAATCTAAACATAACTATCTAGATTACATCAGTTGACAATCCAATATTCATCAAAAGAATGGGACTTAACAATGCCCAACTATCAACAAACTATAGTCATCTAAAAAATGCCTCGAGACCAAACTCGTCTCTCCGACCCTGTACATCCCACCGCTAAGGGAAACCTGTTATACATATCATTTGAGAAAAAGTGTTAGGCTTAAATCCTAGTGAGAACATACAGTTCATAAATCTCAAGAGATATAATCAAATGCATCAAAGTAAATCTTTCCAAAAGTTTAGTTATGCAAAATACAGTTCTTTGGTAAAATACAGACAATCGGTCCAAAACACATCTTCCGATGACGGGGATTACCCGATTTACCAAGGATTATAGTAGAACACAAAGTAAGCCACAAATCCGAGTTATGAGCTAAATACATGGAACCATGGCCACGAACGCTACGGTCCGTACTACGATGTGAGGGAGGGCCCCCGAGGAACCATGTCATACTCGTTCGTTAGGCTACAATTTGACGCATGGCTAGTAACCGGTCTCACATAACCGTACCAAGTTCTCCCCGAGGATCAAATGTATCTAACTACAACAGAAGGGGCATATCCTTCCCAGCCATAAGTCGACTCGATACCTAGGGATCCACTAGTATAGTCATGACTTGTCACAATATTTCATGTGACCATCAAAGCTAGATAAATAGCTATCAACAAATTTATATTTCAAAATGTCTTTTTCCAAACCAACTGCTGGTAAGAAAGATAATCATAAAACCAGTTTATAAACATTTTTCAATAAGCCACAACATGGGCAAGCAAATCATCATTATACTTCTAATAAGGCGGAACCCGTCATTTTAGTCAATACCGATCGGGAACCCCGAAAGTCACCAAAAACTTCATTTATATCAAAATGTAGGGAGCATGAAATCATACCGTAGAAATACTTCGGATTTCGCAAATAAGAGTTTTGATATGTATAAAGTTTGTAAAATGGTAGTAGGAACTCACCAGTAGGTTTTAGGATAAAACCCGAAAAACCAGACAACGATCACGACGTAGAGGTGAAGCTTAAAACACCGAAACCCCGAGCAATGCACCTAATACCAGCGATTAACGAGCCTTTGAAGATCCAAAGAACTTTAGAGAGAGAGAGAGAGATTTTTAAGAGAGAGAGAATGAGATTCTCCACAAATGAAGATATTTTGGGTCAAAACCCTTAAGTCGGCCAGGCAACTACGCGGGTTATGTCGCAACTTCAACTCGCGGCATAACTCGCCCGTGTCCCAAAACCCAACATCATCCAGTGGGTTACGCGGGTTGTGCCGCGACCTCTAGCCGCGGTGCTACTCGCGTAGTTCACTGCTTGACCCCAAAATTCACAAAATCCAACTCAACTTCAAACCAAACACGGTGCTAACGACAACAGCTTAACACAAGAATACAACGATGAAATATAATTAAAATCCAGGGTGTTACACCCCCCCTAATTTAGAATTTTGGCACAGGACACCCTACTTTTTCAACTTGACATACAAATATCCTAAAGATATAAAATGCATTTTTATTTAACCCAACGATATTTTTTTACAACGGTTATTACATATGGGCTTGGGTTTAGCTTAATAGGCTTAGGATTTACATTAGATGGGCTACTATATAAAGAGTTGTAGAGTTCATTTGTAATGAGAGGGCGCACAAATGTAGAGAGATAGATTGTGATTGTAGAGATAATCGTTCTCATAGAGCCTAAAGGATTCAAATCTAATATAAGGATGACTAGTGTGATTTCTCTTGTTAACTCCATTGTAATCAACGTTTATGAATAAGATCGATCTTCACTTTTATCTATCATCTTTGTTCTACTTTAATGGAGTTGTTCTTGAATTGTTGTTATTCTAGTATCTACAGTCCACAATTTCTTTTAAAGAAAATCGATCAGCTTCATATTTTTTTTAGTTAGGTCCGCAATTACGGACTTGTATATTGCAGATGTAATGACATTATGGTAAAAATGGGAGAGAAATGGCTAAGAGACCAATTTGCTTGGGTAAATGGTTCTTATCACCATCCTTTTCTCTCTTTTATGATGTTGTTACTTTTTATTTTAATGAAATTTTGCATCTTGCTCCATCATGTGAGTATAAACGACAATTGCATCTTTCTCCATCATGTGATCAATTTTAGACGTTTGGTGATACTCGTTTGACCCGTGCATGTAAGAATTTTGGACCAAAATGCCAATATGCAACTTTTCAACGAGAATGCCCGACGATAGTGTCGTGGCATTCTCGCAGTGGCAAAGTCGCAGGCAAGGGGAAGGCCGCAGTACGAGTGGGACGAGAATGCCTGATGATTATGCCAAGGCATTCTCGCGGAGGGCATAGTCCCGGCGAGCTGTAAGCCCGTGGTTCATCCTGGGCGAGAATGCCCGACGATTGTGCGGTGGCATTCTCGTGTGTCACTATCGCCGACGACCTCTGAGGGTTTAAAACCCAATCTTGTTTTTCTTTTAAAGAATCATATTTAGAAAGGGCTCCAGCGATTTTTCCTCCCTCGTTGGCGATTTTCACCCTCTTTTCATCTCACCTCATTGAATTCAAGATTAAAGACTTTAAGAGTAATTAATATTCATCTCCTAGGTTAGCATCTTCAAGTGGAAGACTCATTTATTGTTCAAGGCTCAATATCTAGGGTTTTCAACTCTCCTAGGGTTTGCACTTCACAAATCACATAAGTGAGTTTCCTCCCATTATTCTTCTATAAATATGTTATATATATGTTATATCATGATTATTTGACAATGTGATAGTGATTTGGTGGTTTGACCTAAAGAAGTGATTTGAGAGTTTATTTCACCATTACTTCCATAAATGTGTTAATTCTTGATTATTTGACATTTGTGATGACCTTGTGATAATTTGACCTAAAATGATTGTTTTGGGTTTTGGGAGAGAAGGAAAATAATGAGTTTTTGGAAATAAGTGCACTAAATGTTCTCTAAATTTAGATTGGTGAACTTTTGGCTTACTTATGTGTTTATACATGATAGAACTACCACATGAGAAATAGTGAACATATTGAGTCATGATGCCAAATGCTTGGACTTTATGAATTGGCAAATATGGGTAATGTGAAATATATATCATGATGTGAATTGTTGTTATACTCTAACCTTACGCATGTTCATATATGAGAATTATGTCTAAATCCTTATGCACGAGGATTTAGAATATGAGTTGAGAATTGGTATTGTGTAGGCTAAACTTTGGGCCACTAGAGAGTAGACACTAAAGGATATCGATGTCCTTGAGGTGTAACTCATCTATATTGGGTAGGCACTAAGGTTCTATAAATCATTGAGGTGTAACTCGTTGGAGTAGGCACTAAAGGTCAGAAATGGTTTGAGGTAATGCTAAGATAGAATGTGCACTGATACAAAGAACCTGAGGTGTAGATCCAATAACATCATTAGGTGACTCCACTCATGTGTTCTCATCACCTTGATGGAAATGGGTCTCCCCCGTATACAAGTGTTGCATGTTGTGAGTATGTTCAGGTGTGGAACATCGTGTGCTATTAGGTCTTATGGTAAAATAATATTATTACGAGGCGAGTAACATTAATTTGTGTATTAATGATTTTGCTCATATATTGATACTTGTGCTAAATCTCACTAGGATTCTAGCCTAACACTTGTTTGTTGTGTATATGATCCACATGTCCCACTAGTGGCAGATCTAGGATGGTTTGAAGTGGCGACCGGTGCAATAGGAAGCACCTAAGGAGTCGGGTTTTGGGGACCTTTTGTGAAGAACAATTCTTTTGAGGATATAGTGACACCCATTTTAATCTAGTCTTTAATCATATAGATTAAGTAGGTTGTTATTGTATGTCCCGATTTGTTAAATAGTATTGGTTGTGCGAACTTCCCCGATTTTAGGTTATAATATTTGGAAACTTTATGTTGTCTCCATTAGAAATACCCTATGTTGAATGTTTAAATTTTAGGGTGTTACACAACTATATCTTAAACAAAGTTCCTCGAAAGAAACAAGATAAAACTTCATACGAATTATGGATGGGAAGAAAACCATCGTATAAGTACTTACGAGCATGGGGGTATCTTGCTAAGGTACTAGTACCCCCACCCAAGGTTGTAAAGATAGGTCTGAAGACTATTGATTGCATCTTCATTATTATGCACAAAAAAGTAGTGCTTATCGATTTCTTGTGCATGAATCACAAATTATTGATGTTCACAAAAACACAATAATGGAATCTAGAAATGCGTCGTTCTTTGAACATGTATTTCTGTGTCGCAATAAAGAAGATGCAAACTCCTCAAGAATGAAAACTTATGAAGAGAATGAGGAACAAGGAGAAGAGTTGAGAAATCCTTTGGTCCTAATTTCTATATATATGATTGAAAGAGATCCTTAAACTTTTCAAGAAGCAGCCACTTCTTCTGAAGGACCTCAATAGAAGGAAGCCATCAAGTGTGAAATGGATTCCATCTTACAAAACCATACTTGGGAACTAGTGGACTTTCCTGGCAGATGCAAACCACTAGGCTATAGATGGACTTTTAAAAGAAAAAGGAAGGCAGATGGGACCATTGACAAATACAAGGCCAAATTGGCAATCAAAGGTTACAATCAGCGAGAAGGTCTAGATTACTTTGCACTTACTTACCAGTAACACGTCTCACTTCCATTAGGTTGGTACTTGCCATTGCAACCTTAAGAAATTTGGAAGTACATCAAATGGATGTGAAAACAACATTTCTTAACTGAGATCTAGAAAAAGAGATCTACATGGAACAACTTGAGGGCTAAATTGCCCCAGGACAAGAGAAAAACGTGTGTAAACTTGTGAAGTCGTTATATGGGTTAAAGCAAACACCAAAACAATGGCATCAAAAGTGTGACCATGTGATGTTGGAATGTGGATTTAATATAAACTAATGTGATAAGTGTGTCTATGTTAAAGACACATATGGTGGTATGTCATCTTATGTCTTTATGTTGATGACATTCTCATTATTGGCAGTAATGATAATATGGTCAAATCCACAAAGAATATGTTGAAGACAAGATTTGACATGAAAGATATGGGTTTAGCTGATGTGATTCTCGGAATTCAAATTTCGAGAACACATAATGGGCTTGTATTAAGTCAATCCCACTATATAGACAAAATTCTCAAGAAGTTTAATGTTGAAGATACTACTGTTGCAAGAACAACGATTGACACCAGTCACCATCTATCTAAGAATAGAGGGGAAGGTGTTGCTCAAGTGGAGTATTCGAGAATTGTTGGTAATTTGATGTATCTGATGAGTTGTACCAGGCCTGACTTAGCCTTTGCAATAAGTAGGCTGAGTAGGTATACCAGTAATCCAGGTTCAAAGCATTGGAAAAGCATAACTCGGGTGTTACGATACTTGAGGTATATCCGAAATTATGGATTGCATTATACAATGTACCATCCAATTATCGAAGGGTATAGTGACAAATTGGATATCTGACATGAAAGACACCAAAGCTACGAGTGGGTATGTCTTTACACTTGGAGGTGCTGCAATTTCTTGGAAATCATCAAAGCAGATGGTCATAGCCAGACCACTATGGAATTTGAATTATTTGCACTCGATAAGTATGGATAGGAAGCTGAGTGGCTAAGATAATTCTTGGAAGACATCCCAAGGTGGGAAAATCCAATATATGCTATATGCATACATTGTGATAATCAATCAACAATTGGGAGCACAAAGTGCTATGTACAATGGTAAATCTCGACACATCCGTCGAAGACATAACACCATAAGACAAATATTCTCTATAGGAGTTATCTCTGTTGGCTATGTAAAGTCAAAGGATAACATTGCGGATCCGCTAACAAAAGGTTTGAATAGAGATCTAGTAAGTAAGTCATCAAGAGGAATAGGACTAAAGCCCTTGAATGAGCAAGTGAATACAAAGGAAACCCAACCTAGTTGACTGGATATCCCAAGATCTAGCTTCAAAGGGACAACCTAATTGTATACACTAGTTAGATCACTGTAGGGAAAATCTTTCCCTAGTCCTTTTCTAAATGTAACAGTTAATATGATTACAGGATAAGCTTAACACATTTAATGATCCTAGGAGGATCACCTATGCAAGAGAGAGGTGGGGTCACTTTGAAGGGAGTTGTTTGGGGGCATAATTCCTGAGATCTCTTACAGAACCAGACAAATGTTCATGGACCATAACAAACATTACAATGAGGACTGGAACTTGTTAGGAAGAATTATGTGTGAAGTATGCTATCTTCTACACAAACGACACAACAGTTTAAAGACATCATGTCTACTGATCAACCAGTATACTAAGTACATTTCACAAGGGAAGGTTCAAGGGGTAACCGACCTATCCTTTGCAGGATTTCAACGTTGAGGAATTTTCGAGAGTGCATCGGTTTTCGATCAATTTCTATTCATGTGGGGGACTGTAAGAAAATGAGTTAGAAAATATGGGTTGGAGGTATTTTGGACGTAAATATCGGTTGGACAAATGTCCTATTTTTGTGGAACTATATATTGGATCTCGTTCATCTCCGTAAGGGCTTTGTAACGAGCTAAAGTTAGTCTAAGATAGAGCTCGTATGAATGAGAAATTGAATCTCAAAGTAGACTCATTCATATGGGTGTTGTTGGGGAAAAAAGGGTTGTCCCACATTGGTGGGAACATGGAAAAGAAACAAGCTTATATATGATTTTGCAAATGGATAGATTAAGATATATTGAAGGAAAGTCTCCCTCAAATGCGCGCAGGGAGGTGCGGATTCTGGACCGGTTGAGCACCGGACCACTGTTTTTTGAAAAAAATTCCCGATTTTTTAGTTTCTTTTTTGCAAAATATGTTGGTTTTTTTACATTTTCTTGAATTTATTACTTCCCTCATAACTCCCATGCAACATCTACCTATATTAATAGAGCATGGGCTTCATTTGAAGAGATACAAAACTCCCATCCAGAGAAAATGATCGGCTTATAGGTGTGAACTCGGACTTCTCTCAGGCATTTGTCTCGGTCCGACAGTACTACTGCTCCGGCCGTTGTACCCTGGGAAACATACACCACAAGGTGAATCTGTATTAAGGGCACTGTATTAAACACCTGCCTCGACCAATCTTGTTCACTTTTAGTTTCTTGTGCAATTTTTTGTATTTTCTATATTGATTACTACACACACACACACACACACATATATATATATATATATATATATATGAGGGAGTTTCGAACGAGAACAATATCTAAATAAGAGAATACAAAAACAACCAAATCACATACAAAATCATATGTGATTTTACACTAACGGTCAACGTAGGGCATGCATGCAACGTGCCCCGCAACCTAAGGTCGCGGCCAAAGTCGCATGAATCACATGTGATTTTACACGTGATTGCAATGTAAAATCACATGTGATTCGACCGTTTTCTTATTCTCTTATTTGATTACCGTTCTCGTATGAATATGACTAAATATTGTTATAATTAAGCAACAACTCATAACCATATCAATGACAGTTTCCGTACCTTCCGAGGTAGATGAAAGTTATCCATGCATCTTACACCCGAGATATTACCTCTGGATAAAAGATATTATATTTGTTTGATTTGGTTTAATTAGTTGCTCATAACCGTAAATACATCAAGTAACTTTGTTACATCAAAGCGAGGTTCAAATTTACAATGGGTCGAGAGATACTCTCTAAACCAAAAGACTGAAAGAGCTACGTGGTCGTAGTAAAACGACCCCCATATGTTACAAAAGAAATCAAGTCATTCGTTAACATATCATTGCTCGTCGATGAAGCTTCATATTTCTCTTCACAAAACGAAAACCTGCAAACAGGACATCGACCATGGCTTTTCACCCAAGGCACGATGCAGTCCTCGTGAAACATATGATTGCAGGGTGTCACCATGACGACGGTTTTCGCTTCAAAGTCTTCTAAGCAAACTACACACTTTTTATCATCATCATCATCATCATCATCTTCAGCCACATCTTTGTTGGATGCGTTTCCAGCATTGTTCTGTCGGTAAAACTTGCCCAACCTTCGTATTATCTTCTTCGGAATAGGATTGTAAATCACTTTCTTAAGCTTCTCAAAAGCTTTATTTTGCTCATTTAAGGTTAGGCCAGAATTCACTCGTTGGGATAGTTCCGTTGGCCTTAACCTCATCCTCAAATTAGGATCGCTACGAAATACTACAAGTTGCATACGAGGTGGTGGGAATCTGCAAATGTCAAAACAAATCAAATTAAAATAAAATATATTTCGTTTCCATTTATAATCGGTAATTAACTTATTTTCAAAAACTTTATTATGAAAAATGTATTTAATTTGTCTTTGATGTAATTAATTATCGTTTCACACGATTCTTTTTTCCATCTAAGACTAGTATTTAATGTATTGATCGTAACTTTTGTTTCACAAACAGACTATAAATAAATGTTCACATTGAGAAACAAATATATGTGAACCAAACATATTGTGAAACAAGTATATGGTAATCAATATTCTAAATGTTGATCTTAAATGAAACAGAAAATCATAAGAAATAGCTCATGATACACTAGTTCTCATGCTTATTAAATTTAATGAATTTTAAAAAAAGACCAGAGAATATATTATGAATTAAATACATTGATAAAACATACGAATAATATTGTGATTAAAAAAACCGTATTATAAAATTGTAAACCAAAAATTTATAAAAATAGTTATCAAACTTTTCTTAGTCGATAGTGTCTTTTAAAACCAAACACTTTGAATAATATTATTTATTTTAGGAAAAAATAAAAATTTAAAAACAAATCACGTTTTTATTTATAATTTTTCTGTCATTAAAATATAATCACAATAAAAAATTATACATTTTAGAGAATTCTCTCTTTGAAAAAACTCGTCATGTACAATTCATGTTAACAAAGACCACGTTTAAAAAATTAATCCTTACAAAAATAATCATTTCTTCTTAAAAAAATTCATAGTAAAATCAGTAACGTTTTAAAAGAATTCCCATATATATATATATATATATATATATATATATATATATATATATTACAATACATGTGGGTCCAATATTTTCAATTAAAAAAATCAAAAAAATAAAAACAAAATAACCGTTTTCCATAAATCCAACGGTTAAGATGTGGGTTGCAATAGTTGCAACCTTTTTAAGGGTTGTAAAATATCCTTCCACTATATATATATATATATAGTCACGTTTATAAAAAGTCATAAAATAGAAGTTCTAAATGGCGTGACAGCGAGACCAAACCTCAAGTCTTATGAGCTACAGCTAGGGGTGTAAATGAGACGTGACAACTCGCGAGCTACTCGAGATCGACTCGGTCAAAACTCGACTCGAATAGGCTCGACTCGATATACTAACGAGTCGAGTCGAGCAACCTCATACTCGACTCGATAAGCTCGTGAGATACTCGATATATAAGCAAAATAATAAAAATAATTAGTAATATTATTTTAATTTAATTGATGATATGATGATGATGATGATGATGATAATAATAATAATAATAATAATAATAATAATAATAATAATAATAATAAAAAACAAACTCAAGTTAAAAAAAAATGGAAAATAATAGTGTAAAAGATATAGGGTGTGTCTCTAATCCATCCCACATTGGTAGAATATAGAACCCAAAGTTTACAACTCCACTATTTATTGACCTTTCTCTCCCTTATTTTTACATTCTTTGTTTTTGCTAAATGGCTTGAGCCTATGTGCTTGTTTTAATAGGATTATCCTTTAAAAGTGGGTTCACCTTGAGTTCTTTTAAGTTATTTTTTCACCTTGAGTTCTTTAATTCTTTTATGTATTAAACGAGTTCGAGCTTGATCCGAGTTCGAGCTTGATTCGAGTTTTCGAGCTTGAGTTCGAGCATGATTCGAGTTTTCGAGCTTAAGTTCGAGTTGCGATTCGAGCTTGAAACGAGCTCGAGTTCGAGTTCGAGTTTGGAAATTGGTTATCGAGTTCAAGTCGAGTTTGCATTTTCACTACTCGCGAGTTTTCGAGTCGAGTTCGAGCTTGATAATCGAGTTTCGATTTCGAGTATAATGATACTCGAACTCGACTCGCATCATTTACACCCCTAGCTACAGCGAAGCCACAAGCTCTTCAATGCGTGGCAGCAAACTTTATATCAAATATAATATTATACATATATATATATATATATATATATATATATATGTGTGTGTAGGGGTAGGTTCAAACGAGAAGACAGTTAATTTAATTTACGATAAGACAGTTAATCTCTAAAATAGACAAATTTATCGAAATATACAACTTATTCCAAAATTATTGTTTTGTAGGCAGGGAATAGGGATGAGGTACCTACCTGATCGTGGAAGAAGGTAAAGTGAAGATTCTATCCTCCTCAAGTGACCACCACCACGGATCAACACCAATTCTCTCGTTCTGCAAAATATTAATTATTAAGCCATAACATATATAGAAAGGACCAATTAAGAGATGGTCGTTAACTGACCCATGTAAGAGGATGTTGCCTAGCATCGTTGGTGGCATCGTTGATCATATCATATCCAGGATCCATGGTGGAATGCTATGCATATCAATCTGGTTTATATAAATATGTTTCAAACAAAGAGTCTTGTCTCTCTCAAGTATTTATGCCTTGTAGAGATTCTTGATCGATAATGTGAAATTCAAGGAAGGAATCGTATTCCCAATAAGTGCATTTAGTACAAGCATATAAGAAAATTTGTGGGGTTAGCTCAATTGACAATAAGGCTTGGGCCTTTCCTAAGAGATCATCAGAGAGTATTTTCCTGGCTGTTCTCCAAGGGCCCCGAGATTAATCCAGGTGCCTCTTAGCTAGCCCACACACCCATGATTTAAAAAAAAACATACAAAAACTTGTTATCCCATGTTTGACGGAACATTAACTAGGAGAAGACGATATTGGGTTGCACAAAAAAGCACATTTTTGTTCTACCAAATTACATGGAACAAAACCACAATGATTGTGACGTACTGGTTAAGGCCCTGACGAATGTTGTGGAATATCCCATTTGTCAAGGGTTCCAATCCAGGCATATACAACAATTGTGGTCACTGAGATCTAATCAGGGCTGATGTCTTACGATCACAATTTGTCAATGGATTAGTCTAGGCATAGCCTACGACACACTTCCCAAAAAAAGAATTACATGGAAGAAAAATTACTACACTTCGATATCAAATTTAGACACTAAAACCTTCCACCACCTTCCTAACTCCCTTCCGTCCCATCTGTATACCAAACTCACGTTGTACATAAAAAAAAATTCTGGGACCGGTCCCACGAGCAAAATTAAACGTGAAAATCATCCATAATAAGTTCAAAGGGAAGTCTTTCTTTCTACGCAACATTTTTCTTCCACGTTGTAAAACTGGTTCTAAATCATTTGGTGGAAAGTTTGTTTATGTTAGTTTGTTTAATAAATGAACAAACATAAACAATAGTCTTATTGGTTTATTTACATTCGTTAATGTTCGTTTACGTTTGTTTATATTCTTTTATATATATATATATATATATATATATATATATAAATATATTATATATTATGGAATTAATATATAAAATCATTAATTAAATTAAATTTTTAGAATTCATTTTTTATTTTTCCTAAATTTACCCAGTTTTTCATTTTATTAATGTTATTTTTAGGAACAAAATAATGACTAATGGTGGTTGTTTTTTGTTCAATTGTTTACGTTCATTTAGCATCTTAATGAATGAACATAAACGAATACGAACAAACACATTTTCTTAATGAACGAACATGAACACAAAAATTTGCTTTCGTTTACCATTCGTGTTCGTTCGATTAAGTTAAATGAACAAACACGAACAAGCCTCCGCAACACCACCGGTTTGGCCCAAGGACAAAGTGCCCCAAAATGGAACAAAAAGATAACAAGGAAGTTCAAATAAAATGGCCTCTAGAATCCACCAACATTCATATACCCTAACATGAATTATGATTGTAAATATTTTTAGTGCTTAATACTCTACAGACCTTCCAAGTCTGCATCATTTTGCCTCAACCCAACACCTGATAAAAGCAAACAGTTAAGATTCAGATACCAAGAAATCTTCACAAGTTATCAGTTTCCGATTTTGTTTACATCTTTCAAGTACTCGCTTTACTTCTGTTAACAAAAAGGTGGGCAAGTGTATCTAGTCTTTCCCTTGCATTTTGCAAATAAGTTTCCATGACTCCAAGACATAACATTCCTATCATAAATGAGTAACCGTGCGAGTTTCTCTAAACCTCTACCCCTTCCTAAAGAAAGCAAGACAAAGAAAAAGGGAAAGAAAAGGTAGTAGTGGTTCAAACCAATAAAACAAAACCTTGAATGTTTCAGACTAAGGGGCCGTTTACCAAAAACTTACCGTATTTGAGAATATTCTTGTTCATCAAAATGGATGCACCTGTCACCCTAAGTGCTTATCGGTTAAGACTCTCGATCCTTACCTTCACTCTTACCGCATAAGATTTTCGCTCCTTGCTATGCTCACCCGGCAAGGTAATTGACTTGGTAAGTACTTATCCGGTAAGCGTTTGGTAAACGGCCCCTAAGCCATGTTCACAGGAACCATAAGCTAGTTTATTGAAAAATGCTTGTTTTGTTAAGATAGCTTTTTGAAACACTACTTGAAGTAGCATTTCAATGAGCACCTGTGGCTTTTTTCCAATTATGCCCCCTATATTTTTCAAATTGTAATTTTAGGTCATTTTGCAATTTACATTGTTAATATAGCTTATCAGCTAGTTTTTAACAAACATCAACTAGTTCATCAGCTAGCTTATCAACTAGTTTTCAGTTAACAACTAGTTTAGCAACCAACAACTAGCTTATCGGCTAGTTTAATAAACATAGCCTAACCGCAAGTTGTATTTGAATATAAAAATTGTTGGGTGAATACCTGTTGATGGAGAATGGACCACCAGTTTGTAAAGACATGTCCCAGTAAACAAAAAGAGAAGTTCACTTGTTCATAGTTGAAGACAAGTAGAAGTTCCAGAATATAGAATTCAGCGACATGAAAGCAACACGTGCTTGAAGAGGAATCGCCCTGTAACATATGCCAAAGCAGCTTAGAGTAAAGCTTTTCAAATCATTCTGAAACAATTTAACTACACAGTGATCTAAAATGATCAGAAAGGTCCATTAGTGACTAAATTTTTCACAGGTATGGTTTAAGCAATGTTGCAAGATTTAACAGAGATGGTTTGCATTATCCTCCAGATGGGGGCCTTTCTATTAAAAATTTCAACGACCAGAAAGGTACATTTGTTGATGGTTCACACTTTTCCTTGACTTGCATTCTTGTGTAGATGAGATCAGCATTTCAGTATTGTTGAAATAAGAATTATGTGCAGAGGTGAACTTTGAGAACCGAAAAGGAAGAGGAAACCATGTGAGCTCCATTTTCCCAAGTTGAGGATAAAAATTCATGTTGCTAAAAAAAACCAGTGATACCAAAAAGGTAACACAAGCCACTAAGACAAGTCATCTCACGGTTTGACGAGAAATAGGGAAAGAAAGATACCAAAAATTAACCACGCTAACAGGAATCCAGAATCTAAATCCTGCAAATGAAATGAAGGGTGATAAAAATTTTCACTGTAAACCTATGTTATCAGTAACTAGAAAATAAAGAGTGGTAAGTGAAGTGTTACCAAAAAGTAATGTACGAAGAGCGTCTTTCTGATACTTATTTGGAAGCTCTGAAAGCTTCCCTTGCCACAGATTATTCCATGCAAAAACAACAGCAATGACAGATGGACCAAGAACAATTTGGTTCAAGACTACCTGCGTAAACATAGAAAAATTGAATGGAGCTTCATTTCTAGTAAAAGGTGAACTTGTTTTTACCTTGATTAATATGTTCTGTGCTGTCTGCTTTGGCATGCAACGGTCAAGATACTGATACCAGACATAAGAGCCAGGTCCATAGAGAAGGAACCCATACGACATCATTCGGAGGGCACGCAGCCAATTGTGGTCCAAGAGAGTACATGCCACATCCTAATACATAAAGTAAATTCAAATCTCAAAAACAAAATATTTGTTACAAATTACAACATTCTAGATTGTGAATTATTGTTACGATAAGAGAGTGAGAGAGGGGAAGAGACAAACACAGAGACATCCATCAAGGCTTCGTTTCTAAAAACTTAGAGAAGGCAAAAATGAATTGATGGGGGGCATCAAGGGGACACACACTATGTAGAAGTACAACTCAAAGATTGAAGATTCAATCGTTCAAAGCCATGAAGTCCAAAACCAATGAGCCAAATGCATATTAAGGACATCCATTTGGGTATTTAGAATAAATAGTTGGTATAAATAGGGTGGATGCAGGGGATGGCAGGCATGCAGAAAATAGTTAGTTCTATTTGGGAGAGTGCTAGCCTCTCGAATGCTAGTTGTCCATGTTTTCCTTTGTTAATTGAAGCATTTGACAGTGTCCTTGTCATTTGGTTTCCATTTCAATTGTTCAATCATTTTGGTTCATAACAAATTGGTATGAAAGCGGTCCAAATCCATGGCTAGAGATATGAATTTCCAGGGGGTTGACTCTACAATGAAGAAGAAGGTGATTCCACTAAAATCCGCGGTTTCAGATTTTCAACAACAGATCCAAAATCAGATGGCAATATTCAATCAGTTCCTCAATCAGAAACTGAACGAGATGGTGATTGAGAATGCCAAAACTCACTCCATCATTTGGGTCGAGATACGTGCCATCCGATCCAAAACAGTCCTCCACACCGAAGAGGTGGTTCAGCCGTTCAGGGAATTACTCCTAATCTCACCCTTGACAGTTTAGTGATCATAACCGAAATTATTAATGAAGTAGGAGAAGAAAAGGAGAGAAGGAATTGCCGCTAGAGGGGAAAGAAGATCGGCCAATTGAAGAAGGATCACCGTAATCCATGATCGACAATGGAGACTCCAACACGACAAGAGAATTTTCTACCGACATTCCAGAATTGAGTCCAGAATCGGGGGAGTTACCATCGCGTTCAGGCCTGGACCCAGACCCTAAACCGCCAGATATGGACTCTCCACTATTCCTGGGGAATTCCTCTACAATCCAGAGTTCGATTGAAGGAGGAGCGGCAATTCGAATGGGTCCCTCGATCTCCTTTATGTCTATCACAAAATCAGCCGAAATACATGTGGACCAGGTTATGTCCAGCCCACAGATGGCCAAGAGATGTCCCAAGGCAACCTATATACGGTTGTCTATAAACATTGACCGCTTTTGGGCCGACGTCTCACCAGGATCCTTCCGTTTCCAAGAGACAGCCCTTCGATCATCATGGCAGAGATTGGGGAACATTGCAAAGCCGGCAATGGTTATTCGAGTGCAAAATGGGAAATATACGTGAGAGATGGATCGAGTAATGCCTCTAGTGGGAACTGTTGGATCGATGAAGGAGCAATCTCCAACAACACATGATCAGGAAACCACAAGTCTCATGGGGAAACAACCAAGGACTCTGGGTTTCAAAGCTTCGTTCTTCCCACCTTTTGATATAATCGATCATACTATAAACCAAAGCCTAACCCTACCTGGTTTCAGATCTAATCCAAACCTAAAACCATCGTCGAATTGGAACTAGAACCAGGTCGGCTCTTCTTGACTCGTTTCTCACCATTTTGTTCCTCTAGTCATCAAGGGATCAAAGTTAACCGATTTGAGTGACTCGAGGAGGTGTTGTTCAGACTTTTGTTAAATTGGTAAGACCATGAGGGAGTAGTTGGGGAGAAAGCATACTTAATTGTTGTTGGAATAATTGAGACTTGGGAGGTATTATATTCAATTAGAGATTCAAACAACCTTTTAGGTGATATTATGACGTTTGTAGAGTTTTTGGGTTGGAACAATGAACTTGCTCATATGAGGGTAACTAATTAGTTCACCCTTTAGGGCTGAGTTCAGGTCCTTAGTGGGAGAGAAGGAAGTCAATTTTAACACCATTATTCCGGTCTCTAGAGAGATTGACATCCAATGGAAGGAAAGTATGGTATCTAAGGGGATTATGGTTATAAACGAGAATGATATGGGATGGGTAACGGATAAGAGGAGAAATACGGAGTTAAGGCAAGTGTGTGTCCTGGTCCAGTCAACTCAAGTTGAAGAAGACAAGAAATTGAACGAGGGTGACAAAGTAGTGACTATGCTAATCGGGTTGATCAATGTTGTGGGTTCCCGCTGGATGGCAATTAAGGTGAAGCTGATGGCTGAGTTCTATGATGATAAGACCATTCAAGATGAGGAAGAAGACAATATGGTGCAGAAATCAGAAGGCATAAAAGTGCGAGATGAGTTTAAAGTCAAGAGAATGAAATATTTTTCTGATCCAAGGTGCAATGAGGAAGATAAGGTTCTGTTTTGGGGTTCAGCAGACCACCCAGAACATGACACAAAAATGTCATGTTTGATTTCAAATTGCAGGTGTTGGCCCATGGTTGAGAACAATTATATACAAGTGAATGTGAATGAGATCATTCTAGCTATAAGTGAATGTGAATGAGATCATTCTAGCTACAAGTGATTACAAAAGTAGGTCCTTCAATGAAGGTGAAATGGAGCTTGATTGGGAGGATTTGACTTTAGTGGCAGCTGGTTGGGGAGATGTAACTTGGCAGCACCAAATCCTCTATTTTTCTACCGACCTTGAGGACAAGATGATCCTTTGGGAGCAGGGTAATGTCATGCACCCATCTAGAGGCCCAAGCCCTCTCCTAAGAATATTCTAGATTAATTAAGAAGAGGTAATTTGGGTATTTAGAATAAATAGTTAGTATAAATAGGGTGGATGCAAGGGATGGTAGGCATGCATAAAATAGTGAGTTGTATTTGGGAGAGTGCTAGCCTCTCGAATGCTAGTTGTTCTATGTTTTCCTTTGTTAATTGAAGCATTTGACGGTGTCCTTGTCATTTGGTTTCCATTTCAATTGTTCAATCATTTTGGTTCATAACATCCACTTTCCAACATTGTGGCCCAATTAATAGAGCAAGATCCAAGAAGCTAAAGGAGTCCCTCAGTTATTTAATCAAAAATATTTTGGCCAACAAATATATTAAAATAGAGTACAAGCCCAAAAGAGTTAATATGTTGCATATTTTGGGCCAACCCCAAATGGATCTTGCAAATGAATAACATAATAATCTAAAATTCATCCAAAAAGTCCCTACCTTTAATATGGACAAATTTTAGAGTTGTTTTTATATAAGGAATCATCTTTATTCCTTATAGTTATTCTTTTGTTTGGTTTCCTTATTGTAGATTAAAAATTATCCTTTCTTTTTATTATCTCATTTTATTTAGTTTCTTTTTTCTTGTAATCCTTACGACTATAAATAGGCTTTTATGTTCTTTATTTTTTGAATCAATGAAGTTTTATACTTTGTGAGGATTCTCTTCACTCTTGGGTTCTTTGTTGAACTTAATTGGGTGTTGCTTGATTAGGTCAAGTAATTCCATTTGACTTATCATTCAAGGTTTGGTTCTCTTGAATGTAGCATCCACAGTGTAGGTTATTTATTTCTAAGCGTCGTTCTAGGGTTTTGATTATTTATAATCAAAGTTCTAGTTCCGTAAGTCGAACTTTGATTAATGTTCAGTTACTTTATTGAAGTGGGTCTTAATTAGAGTTGTTCATGGGTTGTACAACCCGCTAGACCTGGCCCATCCGGTCCATTAGCAAAACAGGCTTGAGCAACCATTTTAAAAGTTGTGGGCAGGTTCGGGCGGGACCTTTCAAATTAAAATGCGGACTCGAACTACGAAAAAAAAAAGTTCGGACATGCCTGCCCAGCCGTTATATAATTATAATCAATTAAACTTTTTTATATAATTAATATTTTATTAAAAAAGTTTAAATGTGGTTTTGGGTCGGGCTCCCTGTATTGAGTACCAATCGCCTCCCAAATACACTATATGTGATGTCTTAAAGTACGGCTCAAATCTCGATCTTGAAATATTAGGTGGTAAATATTTTGTTGTTGAAGAATCCAAACTTCGAAGGTTAGATAATCCTTGGAGAGGAAAAGTCCATACTCCAAAGTTATATGTTTCACGTTTTTTAGTTGGAAAAATATTTATGTATTTTAGATAATTTTATATAATTTTACATAACTTATCATTGTATATAAGTTTTTTTTAAAATGTAAAATTTTAAGCTTGTTGGCAAGCCCAACCCGTTTATAGGACGAGTATGGGCAAGTTCACAAGCCCGGGTTTGCTATTTTAGGTCCATTGGACAAGAAAAATATGTTAGGCCCGCAAATGATCACCTTTAGTCTTAATTCTTTGAAGCATTCATCTTTCATCTCAATTGGTTCAAGAATATATAGTCCCACAACGAATTCCACATCAATTTGGTATCAAAGGTGAAGGCGATAATATCTTGAACTTCTTTATTTTTGTCTATCCCAAATCTTTGGCAAGTTTCAGTTTTTTTTTTTTTGTTATTTCAAGCATTAAATTTCAATAGTTTATTTCTTTTTATTAGCATAAATTAAGTTTTTGATGGCCATCAAACAAAAGAAAAGAAAAAAAAAAGCAACAAAAAAAGAACAGGAAAAAAGAAAAAGCCTTATTGATCACCTGCTCTACAAGTTTGATAGATTATCCCATATTTTGATATATTTGGAAAGTATCTTTAATTTCCAAATTCTTTCTTTATAATTACTTTGTTTCTCAAGTTGTGGAAGATTATCTTATAGTTTTGGAAATTACTTTTAATCTTCAATTTATCTCTTGATTATTACTTGCGCAAAAAAATCTTGTACTCTACAATTTCTTTAGTCTCAATGTTTCTTTTATCAAAAGTTGGATTATGTTGCTTGATTTTGGAACATCTTTGAGTTAGTTCATATTAGAACCTTTTGAGTCAAAGGTGAGAGGTAAAAGGCAAGAGTGAACATTTTGACTCACCGCCGAGTCTATACACGAGAGAATACACAAGTGTTTATATTTGTTAGGTTGGGTATTCATAAGATTAGTGAGGTAGGATACTTTATGAAACTAACTCTAATAGCACTTGCTGCTTATTTGACGAGATCTAATGGCTCGGCCGAGAGATGAAACTGACGCAAAAGGCTATGAGAGAAAGTATTTCTCACATGAAGGATCTCCTAATATCTCTTCACAAGCGAATGGACAGGTTGGAAGACAAAGAAGCAAGTGGGAGTAAAACAAAACTGAAACGCAGTCTTGTGAACAAAAGATGAAATGGATGATGAGTTCGAGAAAGACTAATTGAGAAGCTCGGCCATCAAAGTGAATGGTGAAAAAGTAGGCTTAGGAATTTATTTCGTCCCCTTATATTATGCCTATTTCATGGTCAATGTTCCCTATAAGTCTGGCTTTGGAACTTATGATGATTAAAGTTAGATTTTAAGAATACATTAAAATCTTACGATTTTTCTTTTTGCATCAAGTAATATTTGGTTTGGTAGTTGTTATTTGTTAAAGACAATCCCGCATATGAAAAAATCCTCTGCGTAAACAATAAGCATGGCAAGGTGGAATTGTGAGCACGACCTCCATATACGATTTTTTTTCCCAGTTTTGAGTGCATAACCCTTCTTTAAGGGTGTGGGTAATGTAACACCATAATTATTATCGTGATGATATTAACAACAATAGTACCAATGATAAGAACGGTTTGATACTATCCTAATTATGAGAAGTGACTTCCAAGTGCATGTCCAATAGGCAATGTTCTTTATCACTCTCCTTCCTTTTAAACAGATTTTATTAACATTTGCATAAACTACTCTCTCAATTTACTTTTCTTCACCAAGTGAACGAAAAAGAAGATAACTCATGTACATAAGTTTAGGTTGGGAGACCCAAGCTTCTCGAAGTGCCGGTTTATCTTATCATTCATTCGTTTTAAGCTATAAATCCTATTGTTTTTATCTTGAGTTGTATCATATATCTTCCAACCTTATATGGTTTATTTGTCCTATAAACTTGGGTTTCTGCATTTCTCTCAAAGCCTGTCACGCGCAAGCTTATACGTCCAGAAGCCATTCGTCTAATAGCACTCCTCCCAATTTATCCTTTGTTGGTCTTATCTTCCCCATGTAGTATTAGTTTTGATATTAGAGCCTAAGATCTCCCTAGGGCTAACACTCAGACTTAGAGGAGGCTTGCAACAACCAAGCAAGATGGCTTATGCCAAAAGGCAAACCTTTCAATCTTTGATGGAAGTTTGAAAAGGATACTCACTAGTTTGGACGATGGAAGAAAGTATATAAATTACAAGGTAATTAATGAAGCAAAGTGGGTTGCATTTGTAATGAAAAGAAAATGAAAGAAATTAGGGATGTAATTGGCACTGACCTGATGAGAATGAGAAGGGTGTTGGTTGTGGAGAGCTTTCGTCTTTACCCATCTCTCGCGAAGCTGAGCAATGGTGTCACCGGTTAGGGCAAGAGTAGCGGCTGTCGCTGCTTGCTTCACAGGGAACCATCCACCGGAAGACTCGGATGATGATCCGGACGATTTGGATGAATTCCTTCTTCTTCTTCTTCTTCCTTTATCTCCATTTTGAGAATCAAAAGGCCGCATTCCCCAGATTCCGCCGTTGCCAAAACCGCCACCCAGTGACCCCATTATTCCCAGGGTTAGCAGGGAGTATTCCAAATAATAAGATAATTCGCTCGAGCCCGTTACATCTCCACGCTTGTTTCATACTACAAGTGTAGTGGATGGAATGCAATACATTTTCCTTTTGGCTTTTAATTTTGTTTTATGAATTTAGGGGGTGTTTTTAGGATTGCTTATTTGAATTGTTTTTTTAGTTTATTGTGGTGTGGTGTGGTGTCGGAGATAAGCATTTTCTAGTGTTTTGATGGAGAAAAATTAAAAGGGCTTATAGCGGTGTCAAACTGCTAAAAATGAGTTTTTGATAAATCATTTAGTTCTAACTTATCAACTTATTTGAAAAGTGCTTATGACCTTTTTGGTTATTCTATATGTATAAGAAATTCCAAACATCTTTAAATAACAACTTATTAGCTTATTATGTTTTGGTATCACAATAAGTTAATCTAAACACTTTTTAGAAAAGGGAAAAGTTCATAAAACCCAACAAAGTATTTCATTTTGAATGGTTAAGTGGTTAAACTAATTTTTTGAATGAAAAAACCATTAAACTTTCTCATTTTGAATGAGTAAGTCCCTGAACTATTTTTTTGAATGAAAAAACCATTAAATTTTCCAATTTTGAATGATTAAGTCCCTGCATATTTTTTTTCAATAAATTAAATCATCGAACTTTTAAAAATTGGTTACTTACATCATTTTAATAAAAAAAACTACATGGAACTAATTATCTTTTGATTTTTCATCTTTTGATAAATAAAATATTGATCAAAAAGAGGGAGATTGATGCCACGAGCAACAACGTGTTAGGTGATATGGAGAACGGACAATGTAACGGCAATTGGGAGAGGCGAGACGGAGCGATACGATTGTCTATGAGGGGTTTTAATGGCGTATAATTTGAAAACGGTAAAACTGATTTTGATTTGTTTTTACTTTAAAACCTTCATCGTCAGTTTCAGATATCTTTAAAAAAAGGTAACCAATTTTTAGAAGTTCGATGGTTTATTTATTCAAAAAAAATGTTGATAGACTTAATCATTCAAAATTAGAAAGTTTAATGGTTTTTTCGTTCAAAAAAATAGTTGAGAGACTTAATCATTCAAAATGAGAAAGTTTAATGGTTTTTTCAATCAAAAAAATAGTTCAGGGACTTAACCATTCAAAATATGATAGTTTATTGGGTTTTTTTGAATTTTTCCCTTTAGAAAACTCCACTTTGACGCCGCATAAGTTGATAAACATTTTTCAAAATAAGTCTAAGTTGTTTTAAATAAGTAATCCCAAACACCCCCTTAGATGGGGTTCAGTTCATGGTTTCTAAATAACTCGTTGTTGTGTGTTATAATACTAAGGGGTTGTTTGACAGTTGTTGATTAGTTTGGTGCATAATGATTAAGGGCTTGTTTGTTTACCTCTTAATGGTTACATTAAGAGACAACATTTGAATCGTTAAAAGATGAATCATGTTTGGCAAAAAAAAATGTCTGCCTCTTAATGGTTCCAAAACACTCTGAATGATTTTGTATCATGTGTCTCCCTTAACCATTAAGCGCCCTGATTTCATTCTGAACAATTACCAAACAATCATATTTCATTTTGCATTATATCATAAGAGTCTCTTAATCATTCTGATCACTTAATTATTCTGCACCAAACCATTCAGCAACTGCCAAACAACCCCTAAGTTGTTATAATGATTAAGAGAGTCTTATATCGCAAAATGAAATACGGTTGTTTTTTAATTGTTCAGAATGAAATTAGGGATTTGAATGGTTAAGGCAGGGCCATGTTACAAAATAATTCAGAGGGTTTTGGAACCATTAAGCGGCAGACATTTTTTTGGTAAAACAAGATTTACCTCTTAGCGATTCAGAGGTTGCCTCTTAATGGAACCATTCAGAGGTAAACAAACAATCCCTAAGACTAGGTTTCGCCAACAGGTTAACCATTTGACTAAACTCTAAGGTTTGATTTTCGTTGTAACACGTTATGTCGATTATGACGTGTTACAACACTTTATTTTATAAGGCATGGGTTTTTCTACTATTTTTTAAACATATAACTTATGGGATAAATGATAAATAGTGTATGTCATCTAAGACTTAAATAAACATTACAAGAAATAATATAAAAACTAAAACCCTAAATAGATAAATTCTTACTCCCATTCACGTATACAATAAGTCGAACATGAATTCTTTGACGATTAAAGAAAGTGGTGAGTAGAGACTCAAAAGATTTCATTCTGATTTTATACTCTTGATATCATATTCTTATAAGCTCGATAATATTGGATATAAATGATTTTTCTTTCTTTTTTAGTTTTGTAAATTTATATGAATTTACATTGTTTTACGGTATTATTCGAACACTAACACAAGCAGGGGTGGAACACAACAACCGCAGGGTCGAACCTAAAGAAGGGCCACTGGTGGAACGTGCCATCGTATTATCTCTTCGCCGAAAGGTTAAAAGTTTTACATTTATGAAAGGTGCAACCATATCGTTTTAAAAGGTACCACCGTATGATATTCAAAAGTTGAAGAAGGTGCAACCGTACCTTGTAATCAACCAAAAAACCAAAAAGAACTCTTGAAATCAAGCCAAAAACTGAAAAAGTCACTCGAAATCGATAAAAAAAAACTTAAATATCCTGCGAAATCAAACAAAAAACTATAAAAATCCCTCGAAAAGGTGGAATTAGGCTAAAAACACATCGGGTGATGAAGTGAATGCAATTCTATCAAACAACATAAACTCTACTTGATCGCTTCTAAAAAAGTGGATTTTTTTTGCAACCTAAACTCCACTTCTAAGTTCAAACAACATCTATTTCTAATCTTCTATTTTCTATCAAACAACCTAAATTCAGTGGTAGACATTTCATAAAGAGCCAAATACCCAATCAAACAAATTAAAATCCAATCAAAGTAATCAAACAAATTTAAACAATTAAACGGTCGTTAAACCTAATCAAATAATTTGAAACAAATATAAACAATTAAACAGTTAAACCTAATCAATCAATTTCAAATAATCAATCATCAACTCAAACAAGTAATGAGATTATGATTTATAAGCAATGACACTTTAAAATTAAAACTTAAATAAAGAGCAAAAAACCTGTAATTTAGGGGCTATTGGAAATCCAATCAAAATAAGTAAATAATCAAACAATTTCAAATAAAGTTAAACCTAGCTAATCAATTAATCAAACAATTTCAGATAAAGTTAAACCTAGCTAATCAATTAATCAAATACTTTCAAATAAAGTTAAACCTAGCTAATCAAAAAGTTTTAAACTCAAACAAGTAATGAGATTATGAGTGTTGGTCCCGAGTTAGCAAAACAAGTATTGTAGAAGGGGGAGGGGTTGAATACAATACACAAAATTTACTTAATTTTTAATTCTTTTATTGATATAAATATCAAGAATTACACGAAGGGAACAAAAGATTGTTGCGGAATAGAATAGCTAAGAACTACTCAAACAATCTAATACAAGAAAGACTTATAGAACACAAAGACTAAATCTTAAAGAGAGAATAGCTAACAACCTTTTGATATCTTGCAAAGGAGAAATCTTGAGCTGAAAGCGTGAGAAGCAAGGAGTTAGCTCCACCCTTTATATACTATCCAAGGCAATGAGTGCAAAGGACATTGATCATTTAAAGCAAGGGTGGTTGAGATATTGCTAATAAATTATAATATATTTGAGGTGACTTATCACAATACAAAAGGTAACTTTTGTACTATGAAAATACAATATCTTAATAAAATATACTTGATTCAAATCTTTTTGAGATCTTTTAAGAAATAAACGTCTCAATCAAATTAAAACTCAAGTGAATATCTTCTAGGAGAAGGAAGTTTCCATTCCCATTGTCAGAAGTACATTGGGAATGATGAAGTATGTCAAATCGAGAGGTTTTAACATAATGGAATGTTGCCGATATAGAGAAGTTCGGCAAGGATAGATTATGCCGAAAGAATGGCAGAAGTATACTGAACTGAGTAGGGTTTGGCAGAAGAGTAATCTGCCGAAAATGATTTCGGCACACAAGGCTTAGTCTTCTTGAAGTTGATCTTAATCCGCAAAGTAAACTTCCTTCAGTTGATTTCGGTATGTCTTCGACTTACCGATCTGTTTGAGCATAACTAAGCTATTACAAAGAACCATACTAATTCTAAGATGTACAATCATTTACAGAAGAGTAAACACAAACTAAAGGAGAGGTCATCTTCAAATCTTAGATGACCCATCAATCTCCCCCTATTTGATGATGACATCTCATACTTAGAATTTTTAAAAAGATACAACATGAGTAATGCATTTTGACCCTTGTTTATATTCTTTTGGGTTCTTTTTCACATAGACCATTCTTTTTGTTTCTTTTTGGATTTTTTAGAGTATCTGAAATTTTCAAGTATAAAGAATGAAATAATGAATTGTACAAGCTATTTACGTTAAACTAGAAAAGCTCATTGTATTAATCTTGTAAGAAGATTACAATACAAGATAAAAGAAAATTATTTACAAGAAGCTAAACAACAAAGAACTATTCAAAAGGTAGATGAGGATCGACATCCCTTCTTTTGAGTCCATCCGTGACCGCCACATAGAGATCCTTTGCAGAAAGTGGAATTATTGAAATAATCCCATGAAGAAAGACAATATCGGCAAGAGGGATCTGACTTGTTCTGAAGAAACTAATCTGCCCAAATGCATCGTTTAAGAAATCCCATGAGTAGGCTCATTAATCACAGTGGTGGAAGGGAGAGGAACCAGAGTCGTTAGAGACAGATCGAGATTTGAAACATCTGGAACCTTTCCTTCCCTTGCCATTTGAACAAACACATCTTCCTTTTTAGATCTCGACTTTGATTTGAGAAGAGGAAGATCAGACTTTAAATTCTTGATGAGCTCCTCTTCGGCTGGAGTGTGGACTATATTATAAGTCCTTCGGTAGGATCTGAATTTAGTTTGGAGATCTGCAAGATATTTGTCAACATCAGGCTTAAGAGCATTTTTGCTGTTTACCAAGCAGATACCAATCTCCATACATTTCGCAACCCCAAACTGAACGAGATAATCCAGTCTGTCAACTGATCTTGAAGCATCGTCCTTTGTAATCGTTAGCCGAATGACTTTGCAGCTGGAAGATGGTTTGATGATTTTAACATCTGTGATTTTGGCGGATGATCGACGTTTGGTAAGTACTTTGTGGTACCAATCGACACACAAAGATTTAATCTCTTCATTCTTCTTAGCCGAATCCTCCAGAGCACTCATCTGAGCTTTGATAGCGTTGACATGTGATTTTGTGATTTCGGCTTCTTCCTCGGCCAACTTTAAAGATAGCTCGGTATCTTTATCTCGAGCCATTTGTGCCAATTTATCATCTTTCAATTCTTCTTCAGATAAGCCCAAATCAGGAGAGGTAATCTTTGGGGGAGGAAGATGAATTCCACCACCATCGGCAACTTTCTTTATCATGGCATCTTTACGACGCTTTTCTTATGCAGCTACTTCATCTGGTGTTAGTTTTCCTTTGGCCTTATCTTTCTTGGGCAATTTATCCCCCTCAGATTCTTCGACCACTTTTGGGTGGTCGGTTCCTTCCTCTTCGGCAGAAGCCGACACTTTGGTGGTTTCGATTTCGGAAGGAATGGCAACAACAGTAGAAGGTTCTCCCCGACTCGTACTGGTAATAATAATTTGAGGGGTAATTTTCTCCCCCTCAACTTGTGTCTCCCCCTCAGTACGTGCCGGGGAGGAAAGACCAGCCTTAGCCGACATACGACCAAGTCGTCGGTCTATCCGATCAAGATTAGATCTGTCGTCTGGAGTGAAGGCTGACTCCGTGATGTCAATATCCAGTGACCCAACACAGTACTGAACCACATCGGCAAACATCGAGTCAAGTCGTTGATTTATACCCTGTAGAGCACTTAGAATCTGAGAGTTGACAGAATTTTGATCTGAAGCCTGCTGCCGAAGACGAATAAGATCTTGATCCCGTGCATCAGAAGCAGCTTTGAGAGCGGCCACAAAAAGAGTCAATAAGGTATTGTTATCAATTAGCCTGATAACCTCCCTGAGTACGACATCCAGAGCGTCAGAGAGAGGGGCACGAAGACCATCAACTTCATGATGCAGAACATCCAAGTACCGAAAGATGTCTCTGTTTAGATCTAAGCACTCAGAATTCTGCTCTTTTATTAGCTACACGAGCTCAGCTAGGGAAGTGTTGGTGATGTCCAGAGAATTGAGCAGCTCAGGCTCACGCAAAGACTTGCGTAGCAACTCATACTGAGTACCGAGCATCCTTACCTGCCAATTGGTATCAATAATTTCAGCAAAGAAATCGGCAGGTATAGAGATCGGCACCTGTGGTGCTGAAGGCCCAGCCCTGTCAGTAGTGGGAGAAGGGGGATAATGGGGCAAGATGCGTTCTTTCGGTGGAGATTGCCTCTTCGGTGGACAATCTGGATGGAAGCCATCCGAAGAGGAATCTGAGGTAGAGGGTGAGTGTTTGGGAGAAGGAGAAGGAATTTTCTTTAGTGAAGGAGGGGTGAGTGTTTAGGAGAGGGAGTAAGTTTCAGTGAGGCTATAGTTTTGGATGGAGGGGGCAAAACGTTCCCTGCATCAGAAAATAACAGATCAAACATGTCCACGGTATTTCTACCGATATGTGCAATATCTTCGGGTGTGACCCCGAGTGATAGGTTGTGCTGTGGAGAAGAGGGGCGTTGGTCCGGAGAAGAGGCCAACTCATCTTCGTCTCTCAATTGAAATTAAGGATAAGGGATAACATGGGTCTCCATCTGTACAACCAAACCTTGTGGAGAAGATTTGGAGGAGGTAGGATGGGTTTCAGCAGATCCCCGCGGCCCAAATGGGGGAATTTCAACTTCCTCCGATTTTTGAGAATCGGTAGAAGGCGAGTGAGGTTCGGCCATTGGTTTCCTAAGCCTCTTAGAACGAGACCTAGGAGGGGATTTTGAGCCCCGTCGCTTAGTAGAAGGAGAGGAAATGACCGGGGCAGCCACCGAAGGTTGTTTCGGTGACATAGTCATAGAAGCAAGTGCGACGTTACCGGTGGACTTTTTCTTCTTAATGGCCACCGATTTGGCTCGGGTAGTTTTGGGGGCAGAAGGGACCACCGATTGGGAAGCACTTTGAGAAAGTGTGAGCCTTTCGGTACCACTCTCCAAAAGAGTACCCCAAATCGGATTCGGAGAAGTAAGGAAATAGATCATACCTGAGGTGATTGGAGTGTCGGTAGGTTTGATCGGCTTCAAGATGGTCTGCTTTCTTATCTGAGAGATAGGCAAGTCATATGCAATGGTCGGTTCAGACAGACCTGCATTGGCACGAAGCGGTGCAGAGAGTTTCTCATTGATGATGAGAGAGATGAACCGTGGAAGGGCCACGTTGTGAGTCCTAGATGGCGTGATGGCAGTGACCAAGGAATCAAAAATCACCTGGGAAAAGTCGATGTGCCTCATAAAGATTAGGGCATGTGCCAACCTTGTGATAGCAGCAGGTGATTGATCCCACCCAGATGTTTTGTGGGAAATGCAGTAGATGAGATAAGAGAAGAAGTAGTTCCAAACAACACCCATGTTCTTGCGAAGGAGAGTGCTAGAACCCTTGGTCTTCCCTTCGTGCACATAGTTTAGTGTAGAAACTACCTCCTCATGTTCCCGACCAGCGGGGAAAGGAGGATAGACATCAAACTCCGGAATCCGTAGAATTGATCGAACATCCTCGACCCCAAAAGAAAGGTCGGGGTGTTCTTCAGAGGAGAGGACAGAGGCAGAGACCTGGTGAGTCTCAGAATCATACTTACAAGTTAGCCAGAAGCTACCAAGTAGCATTTTGCTCATCTTTGTAGAAGACGTAAGAGCATGTTGTAGAGGTGTTTTCTGAAGAAAAAGTGAGACTTGATTGAACTCCGGGTGATCCACATCAGCAGAAAGTCGTGCAACCTGGTTGCACGCAGGAAATGCAAGAGTTTCCCTGGTGAGAGGAGTGGACTTGGAGGCCTTCGAAGATCTTGAAGATGCCATGGATGAAGAAAGAAAGATGAGAAAATGGAGTTGCAGGTTTGTAAGAAAGAAGAAAACTCGAGTAGTTTGAAAACGTAAGAAATGAAGAAGATGAAGGTATATATATATATATAGGAAACTTGGAGGGAAAGATTTGAGTTCAAAAAGAATTTAATAATATTTAAAAGGAAATGATGGTACTACAAAAACGTGCGTAATGGGGAAGTGGAATAGCCGAAAACGGCTAATGTCAGAGTCGTGGACGTCCCATCAACTGACACACGAACCCTGTGAAGCCATGTGGCATTATCTGATTGGTGGAGAAAGAGGTTCCGAATAGATGTTCAGTATGAGAGATGTGGATAAGGATGACACATCATCATCAATACTGACGATTCGGTATAGAATCTTCGGCAAAAAAAGAATCGGTATGGATATGGTGAGTGGTACCGAAGTATGAGAGATACTTCGACAGGTTTTACCGAAGGGAGAGAAGTCGGTAAGAGAAGTTTCGGTATTCAGGAGGATTACCGAAAGTGAGAATTTTTTTTAACTTAAAATAAATTTAACATACCTAAGGATCCAACTAGGAAGTTGAATCTAGCTTCATCCAGTGGTTTAGTGAAGAGATCAACAAGCTGAAGATCTGTAGAGATGAAATGAAGTTCGATATCACCTTTAGAGATATGATCTCTTATAAAGTGATACCGAATATCAATATGTTTAGATCTGGAGTGCAGCACTGGATTGTTAACAATTGCTATGGCACTAGAGTTGTCACATAGGATAGGTATATGAGAATAAAACTTGTCATAGTCTTGCAGTTGATTTTTCATCCACAAGATTTGTGCACAACAACTGCCAGTTGCAACATATTCAGCTTCAGCAGTAGAGGTAGATACCGAATTCTGTATCTTGTTGGACCAACTTACCAAATTTCCACCTAGTAATTGACAGCTGCCAGTTGTACTTTTCCTGTCTACCTTAGACCCTGCAAAATCAGAATCTGAATAGCCAATGAGATCAAAACCTGAGTCCTTGGGATACCAAAGACCCAGATTCATAGTACCCTTTAGGTACCAAAAAATGCGTTTTACAGCCACCAAGTGAGATTCCTTGGGATTGGCTTGATAACGCACACACAAACACGTAGCATACATGATGTCAGGTCTACTAGCAGTAAGACAAAGAAGAGACCCTATCATCCCTCTATAATTCGTGATATCAACTGACTTACCAGTTGGATCAGCATGAATCCTAAGAGGTGGTGCCATTGGAGTTTTCATGGGAGAGCAATTTTCAAAATCAAACTTCTTTAATAAATCACGAATATATTTATTCTGATTTATGAAAATACCCTCAGAAGTTTGTTGAATTTGAAGACCAAGAAAGAAAGTAAGCTCACCCATCATACTCATCTCATACTTGCTTTTCATGAGAGAGGCAAACTCCTGACAAAGAGATTCATCAGTGGCACCAAAGATGATGTCATCCACATAGATTTGGACAAGAATGATATTACCTTTGATTTTCTTGAGAAAGAGAGTATTGTCAATTTTATCTCTGGTATATCGGTTTGAGAGAAGGAAATCTGACAAAGTGTCATACCAGGCTCGAGTAGCTTATTTCAAACCATAAAGACCTTTGTCTAATCTGTACACATAGTAAGGATGAGTTGGATCTTCAAAACCTGGTGGTTGTTTCACATAGACTTCTTCAGCAAGTTCTCCATTGAGAAATGCACTTTTAACATCCATTTGGAAAACCCGGAAGTTTTTGTGAGCAACATGAGCAAGAAAGATCCTTATTGCTTCAAGTCTAGCAACAGGAGCAAAGGTTTCGTCATAATCGATACCTTCCTCTTATCTATATCCTTGAGAAACAAGTCTGGCTTTGTTCCGAATAACAGTGCCGACTTCATCCATCTTATTTCGGAAGACCCACTTAGTGCCGATAATAGTCTTACCGAACGGACGAGGCACAAGTCTCCATACTTTGTTTCTTACAAAATGAGACAACTCTTCTTGCATGGCAGTGATCCAACAAGGATATGCTAGAGCTTCTTCAATTTTCTTTGGCTCTATTATGGAGAAAAAGTTCACATAGAGACAAATGTTTCCAACACCTCTTCTAGTTTGGACACCTGCTTGCTGATCACCAATAATATGATCAATTGGATGATCCTTGGTCCATTTTAGAGCTGGAGGAAGAGGTGCAGGAAATGGGCTAGGAGAATATGAGGGTGAAGGATCGATAGGTATAGGATGAGTATGGTGAAGAGGATAAGAATGAAAGGTTGGTTCGGTAGGAGCAATAGGTTCGACAGTCGGTAGGGGAATTGCCGAACTATGGTTAAAGGAAGTTGAAGCTGCCGAAAATGGAACATAGGGAGGTCTTGTAGACAAAAGATTTGGGGAATCTTCTCCAACACACGAAGTGATCCACTCATGAAGTTCATTATCATCACAAGATAAGGAAGATGTCTTATGATCATCGAACTTCACATGTATTGATTCGTCAATACATTTTCTCCATAGATTGTAGATTCTATAGGCTTTAGAAGACAGAGAATAGCCCATAAAGATACCCTCATTAGCTTTGAGATCGAATTTCCCAAGATGTTCTCTATCATTTAAAATGAAACACAAACAACTGAAAACATGAAGAAAACCGATGTTTGGTTTACGGCCATAGAAGACTTCATAGGAAGTTTTGTTGTGTCTTTTCACAATAATAGATCGGTTTTGAGTAAAGCAGGCTGTATTGACAGCCTCAGCCCAGAAGTAGGTAGGTAAGTTTGATTCACTTAGCATAGACCTTGCAGCTTCACATAGTGTACGATTCTTCCTTTCCACAACACCATTTTGTTGCGGAGTCCTGACTGCTGCAAAGTTTTGAGAGATACCTTTGTCACCGAGAAAGGCATATAAGGTAGCATTTCTAAATTCGGCCCCATTGTCACTTCTGATAGATCTGACTAGTTGACCGTTGAGAACTTCAGATTTCTTGATGAAATTGATGATTTCTTCAGATGTATCACTTTTGTACCTGAGAAAGAATACCCAAGTGTAACGTGTGAATTCATCAATAATGACAAGAATGTACCTTTTACCACCAAGATTAGGTGTGCTGACTGGCCTACAAAGATCCACATGCAACATATGAAGAGGAGTAGAGATAGAGAAACACTACTTTGACTTGAAAGAGGATTTTGTCAGCTTGCCTTTCTCACATGCAACACATAGTTTCTCTTTAGAGAAAGAGATTTTCGGCAAACCGACAACTAGCTCTTTGTTAGAGAGAGCATTCAACATCTTGAAGTTGAGATGAGAGAGACGTTTATGCCAGAGCCAGTTCTTCTTTTCTGAGTCTTCAGAAATGAAACATATGCTTTCGTCTTCAGTTGATTTGACACTCATATTGATGACATACACATTGTCCTTTCTAAATCTAGATAGGACAATGTGAAATTGTTTATCAGTAATGAGACAATCGTGCTCTCTGAAAACTATGTAGTAACCTAAATCACACAGTTGACTAATGCTCAGAAGATTATGCATTAGTCCTTCCACATAGGCAACTTTGTTGAAAGTAATTGATCCATTAGAAAGAGTCCCATAACCTTTAGTGGAACCACGAGAGTTGCCACAAAAAGTTACAATTGGTCCCTTTTCTTTCACAAAGTCTAGGAGAAGAGTTTTGTTTCCTGTCATATGTCGTGAGCATCCACTATCAAGATACCATGTATGATGATGCCCAAAGACCTACAGACACAAACAAATTAGTCCTTTGGAACCCGTTTTGAGGTGGGTCCTTTAGGGTTATAAGAAGAAGAAGAGGGTTTATTTTGACCATATCTTTCAATACGGTCCTTCGGACAGTCCTTGGCTAGATGAAAAGTATCACCACAGTTGTAGCACTTTCTGTAGATGAACTTTTGCTTAGGTTCAAAAGAGGAAGCTTTCACTTTTCCTTGGGTTTTCGATTTTAGGGGTTTGGAAGAGTGAGGAAGAATGGGATAGCTATAAGGAATGCGAGGGGTTCGAGGTATAGGTCTAAGAATTCCTTTTTCAGAGGAGGGAGGAGGATCCATGGAGATTTCTTTAGATTTCTTTATTTTTAAAGCCCTAGGAATGAATTATGTTGTGTTCATTGGAGATTTACCTTTAGAAGAAGGTGTAATCTTTCTTTTGTTGGGAAGATCAATAACAACAAATTTTCCTTTAAGAAGAGGAGCTTTCTTAGGCTAAAGAGAAGAAGAAGAAGAAGAACATTCCTTAAGTTTTAAAGATTCAAGAAGATCATTAACATGTTTGACAAACTCATTTGAATCATGATCTTCTTTTAGAAAGGGTTTAGTAGGTTTGCCAGACACAAAGATACCAAACTTCCTTGAATCTCGAAGATCCATGGAATAAACAGAGTTGGAATCTTCTAAATTAGTATCATTCCATTCAGAAGAGTAGGAGGGAAGTTTAGAAGAAAGAGGAGGATTTTGAGAAGGGGAAGGGACATCTTCAGAAGGAGTATAGTCAGCGTCCTCTTTCCAGTAACCAAGCCCAAATTTTTCATCACCAATTACTTGGTCTTTGAAAATTTTCTCAAGGTTTTTGGAAGAGGTGTTCCATTTGCTTACTATCTCTTGTTCTTTTTGAAGACGCTTTAGAAGTTTGTTCTTTTCTTTAGCCAACACATAGTTTATAGTTTTTAAGTCTTCCAACTCGGCTTTTATTTTGTCAAAATGATTTAGTTGAGAGAGAGAAGCCTGAAGTTGGGAAGATAGAGACTTGATTTGAGCATTGGCTCTTTTCTTTGCATCTTTCTCATTGTGAAAAAGTACAGTTAAAGAGTCATATGGTAGAAATGTCAATTCTTAATTAGCAAATATTTTATATTTCATTTAATTATTTGGGGGTTACAAAAATAAAGTCTCATTGATTCTAGCGTAGGTTATGATTTAAAAAAAATCCATTTTCAAAATAATGTTAAAATCATATGAACATTTTCATGGCTGATTTCATATTTTTTTCAAAATCATATAGTGGTTATTTTCAAAAACTTTATTCGGTATTAATTTTAATTCAAAAATTCTCATATAGTGTTAACCTTATACATAATGATTTAGCTGTAATGTTAACTGTTTCGAAGGTGTGTTCAATAATGATGAACATTTTGTAGGTGTTCATGTATGTTCAACTAAGTATTCATGACATTGTGTAAATATATGCAACAACACTTGGTATGATGTTTGGTGTTTTCATACGAAACTCTGTTGGCTATAATTATCAGTTAGAAGTAGTTTGGGAACTAAATGAATTATGGGTATCATTTTTGATGGATTTTGAATTATGAATTTCATCGAACTCCAGATTATGTTTATTTTTCATTACTCTTGTCTTTTAGTTCACTGTTCATGAACCAAGGTTGGGTGAAAGTTTACATCAAATATTTAAGCAGTGATGATGGTAGTTCATTGATTGCATGTATCGTGGTAGCATCAGATCATACATACGACCATGAGTTTTTCATCCAACCTGTTCATGTTTGTTCATTACTTCACCATTGGGCATATGAACAAAAACTTGTTAATGAGTCACATGAACAGTAAGGTGGTGGTTCATTAATGTTTATATTTATTCATATGAATATGATATTTAAAAGTAATATATTGTTCATATTTCTTCATATGAATATGATATTTAAAAGTAATATTGTTCATATTTCTTCATATGAATATTATATTTAAAACTAATAATGTTCATATTTCTTCATATGAACATGCATGAAACGGGGGTTACGATTCTTTTGGAAGAATAATGTTCAAATACATGCAGATTTATGAACACTAATGAACTGGGGGTTACAATTCTTTTGAAAGGAACATTAATTAAGAGAGAATAAAGACATCATGTTTCATTTATTTTTTTTCCCAAAATACCCTTATCACTATAGTTCACTCCTAATTTTTCATTAATTGTGCATTTATTAAGGCTTTTAAAAGATATTCAATCTCAACCATTGATTTCCATGATCAAGGGCTTATAATGGTTCATAGAGTTAACACAAAAAATGTGGTTAACAAATGAACCTGACCCTATATATATAGAGGGTCATTCATTTGCTAACCAATCTATTAGTGCTAACCATGCTAACCCATTTTCGGTCAATCAGAATGCTCCTAGAGATTAGATAATGATTTTGTTTATTTTAAACTTACAAGGGTAATAAAGGAATTTATATTGTAACACCCCGAATTTCGTTTAGCCGTTTTGCGAGGTTGTTTAGAGGAAAAGGAAGTTTTTGGGGCTGTTTACAGGATGCACGGGTCGTGCGCCCTCCTTCAGAGAAAACGCACGGGTCGTGCGTAGGATCCAGGGTCGAGGCATAGTGCTAGCGCACGGGTCGTGCGCATTTCCTTCTTTGAGGGCGCACGACTGTCAGGTTGCTTTTTGAGGATGTCTTAAATATCTAAGATTTGAGATATTTTCATAATATCTCAAATCTCAGTTCTCTCTCTCTCTCCTTTTTCTCTCTTTTCTCTTTCGATCTTCAAGGTCTTGTTTGGTTGCTAGTTTTCGGTGTTTCTAGCAAGGGGTCGGTGTTTTAAGCTTCACCTCTACGTCGTGATCATTATCTGGTTTTCCGGGTTTTATTCTGAAAACCTACCGGTGAGTTCCTACTATCATTTTACAAACTTTATACATGTCAAAACTCTTATTTGCGAAATCTAAAGTATTTCTACGGTATGATTTTATGTTCTCTACATTTTGTTGTAAATGAAGTTTTTGGTGATTCTCGGGGTTCCCGGTCAGTTCTGACCAAAATGACGGGTTCCGCCTTATTGAAGTAAAATGATGTTTTACTTGCACATTATATAGTCGTTTGAAAAGAATGATTATGAACTCATTTTAATGGTTTTCGTTCTTACCAGAAGTTGAACTGGAAGTAGCATTTTGTTTATAAAATGTACTTATTACCATATATTTATTTATGGTAGGTCACATATGTTGTTGTGACGAGTCCTTACCATTACTAGTGGATCCCTAGGTTTTGGAGTAGACTGTTTTGTTGGGAGGCTATATTCCCCAAATTTGTAGCTATGGATCACATGTTCCGTGATGAGTTTATGGTACGGTTATGTGAGGCCGATTACTAGCCATGGTTCATGGTGATCCTAGTGAAGGAGTATACATTGGTTTCCCTTGGGAGCGCGATCTCACCTCGTAGCATGGACTCTGGGTTCATTGCTGAGGACTCCAAGTGTTTAGCTCATAACTCGGATTTGTGGTCTACTTTGTGTTACACCACTCTCCTTGGTAAAATGGTCCTTTTATCACCGTTTAAGAGTTTTGGACCGAAGAGGCCCGGTTGTGGCGAAATGTTATCTTTACGAGCTAAACCTTTATGAAAAGATTTCTTCATGATACTGATGTTTATATCTTTCGAGCTTTATAAACTGTATGTTCTCACCAGGCTTTAAAGTCTGACACTTTTTCTCAAATGATGTGTATAACAGGTTTCCCTTAGCGGTGGGATGCAATGGGTTTGAGAGACGAGTTGGGTCTCGAGGCATATTTTGAGATGTCTAGTATTTTGGTGTTGGGCATTGTTTAAGTCCCATCTTTTAGTAAGTTTTGGTTCATCCAGCGTTGTAGTCTAGACGGTTATGTTTAGATTAGTACTGTTGATAAATCCTATATCCGTATGAGTTTTTGTATAGTCTTAAGTACTGATCCCCTTTATGTGAAGTTTATATCCTTTCGGATGTCTCGTTGCCATATTTCCAGGTTTTAATTTACTCTGATTTTTGAGGTTGTTACAAGTTGGTATCATAGCTCTAGTTTAAGCGAACTAGGCATGAATGTAAGATGTCTAGACTTAGACTGAGTTTGATAGGCATTGATTGTGAGATTGGGTAGAACTTCTAAGATGGGTTAGTCTTAGAATCGATGGAGGTTATGTTAATCAAGCGTTGTGATGATGGTAACAAGAACCCTTATGTGTTATATGTTCATAATCTCACTTAGCTAATGTGATTATGAGGATATTTTACGTGAGTGTAATTGGGTTGCTAATGTTATGACAATTGGTAGACGTAACGGTACGTTTCTTTCGTGCGTATTTCAGTTAAACTCTTCCTTTCCCTTTCTCGTGCTTGTGTTTGTCTGCTCTACCTTAGTATGTTGACCGTTTGAGTAGTGCAAAAGTTTCTAAGCGAGTAAGATAAGGAATGATTGTTGTTTATAGCAATGTCTCTTCGGGATAATAGTAAGTGCGTAGAACGCATTAAGTTAATCATCTTGAGCCAGATTCGTTGGCGGAATTGGAGCTGTATCTTGTTATATCGATTCTATTTCGAGGAGATTTGTAAGTTAATAAATGGGATGGTTGCCCTATGATGCCTAAGGCATCCGGTTGATTATAGAACGTCGGAATATTGTGAAGCGTAGTATTAAGATGTGAGTGCCAACCGAATTCATGCATTTAGTTTATTTCTAAAATAAGGTTGCCTGAATTGCTTTTCATGAGCGTCAACCATGAAGTAAATTACATTATAACGTTTTAGCAAGACATTTAGCACTCATCATATTTTAAACTATGAGCATAAGCATGCTTAAATTGGTTTTGTTGCACCTGATTTCAAATTATTATCAAAACTCTCTTTATTCAAGTCTAGTGTTTAAATGCTATTTGTGAATGTCGAAATAATTGTGTTTTAACGCTTGTTGAGTTAATGGGCAAATAGCTGTGGAATTTTTGACCTTGACATTGGAGCTCTTCCACGTATGTCAATGGTTTAAAGGAAAAGTTATCCCCATACTTTTGAGTCGGAGTTCTTGGAAATTTTGGTTTGTGTGAGTCTTGTTGAATTGCATGGAGTATTGTTTTACGAATTCTTTTAACGCGTGCGTATATTTTGAGATGCGTAAGTTAATTTAAATTGTGTGCAAATTTATGAGTTCTTTGGGAATCGTGTCTCATCGGAATATTGTCTGAATGGTCACCTTACCTTATATTGAAAAATAGAAATTTTGACACCAATTGATTGTTAGCGTAAATGAGTTTTATAAAATCCAGTTGGATTATGGTGTCTCATCTTACGACTTTTGCGTCGCGTAAATAATTTTGAGAGGCATGTGCGTGTGCATCATTATGTGTGTTAATCTCGGGGTTTTATTATCAAGTATCATATGTCGTGTACTATGTGCATTGGATTTAAGTATAACGTTGGTGTGAATGATTGCATAAACGATTTATGTTATTTTTAAAAAAACAGGACTTTCGTTCTGATCATATTCCATCATTAACTCTTACTGTTAAAATTTTCGCAAAGCATTTAGCGAATTAGCGGTATTTTTGTCATTGTAATTTTTATTCTGTCAAATGTGTTTATCTTTACAACGTGAAGCTTTAAACTCAATTTGAAATTTTATTTGCATCCCCGTTATTTTACCGCCCTTTGGGGAATAAATTGTTGCATATGGGGTGAGTTGAAAATCCTTTTGCTGCAACTCCTCTTGGTTATAGAGGAGAAATTTTAAAGATAAAACTGTGATTTTTCCCTTTGGAGTTGTACAAACCATTGTTGCACATGTTAAAGTGCAAGAATCTATTTTCACGTTCATAGTATAAATTGTTGCGTATGTTTTACTCGGTATTTTGCAAGGTGCGAGTATTTTGTTAAGTTTTCGTATTCGGTAACTTGGATTGTTTTAACAGCATAAATTACTCATGTCGAACTTGAATATTTCAACAAGTAAATAGTGTGATTTACATATTCTGGATGATTTTGTACACGTAAAATCTACATTATGATTTATGCATCTTTGATGATTTTTTTTACATCTTAGTATAATTGCATTCATAAACTTTTGGAAAATCTTTTGTCTCGATACGTGTTGAGTTTTGAGAAATCATGTCCTAGTGGTGTGTGTTTTTATAATCATTATTTAAAGACATTTCATTATTTGGGGAAAACCGTTAAATGTCGGTTAAATGTGTTTTAAGGTATATGAGGCTTTCGTTGGAAATTTATGTAAAGTGTCGAGCCTTTGGCTCGGGTTTTGACTGAATGAGTCGTGTGGACATTTGTCCGGATTTATAACCGCAATGAAAGATTTTCGTATGATGGAGTTTATTCGTGTTTTTGGTGAGTTAAAGTTGACTTGTGAAAAAGGAGTTCCTGCCAAAATGTTTATTTTAAAGTGTTGGTGTTTTACACTAAATTGCTAACTGCTGATAAGTTTTGGTCATTTTGAAATGTTAGTTTTATGAACATGTGAGACACCCATTTCGGGATCTTTGGTTATTTTGGTAAATAAATCATGTTGAAGTGTTTCTCTGATGATTTTACATATATAATTGGAGTTCAGTTGACGTAAGTGTCATTTGGTGTATCTGATCTTATAAACCTTTTTCAGAAAATGCATATTATTGTGTTATGAGGCCTTTTGAACACATAAGGGTATGAGTTCATTTGGAAAACGGTTTGTTTCAACCAAAGATGAGATTTGAGTTAATCATACTTTTGGTCGTGTTTGCATAATAGTTGGCCAAACGTGTTTCAATATTTATTTTGGCTTTCATTTGGGTATTTACGTAAACCGTTGGGTCGTTGGCTCAGTTTTGACTAAATGGAGTCTTGAGGACATTTGTGTGGAATTTTGGAGTACGATTGCGATTGTTTTATGCCATTGGTAGTTACATGTTTTGGGAACTTTGGTTTTTCAGTTGGAGTCATGTAATGTTAGACAGTCTGTCTGTTTTGTAAAGCCTGAGGTTTTGGGTTGCACTTAGTGACCGCTCGGGTTTACTAGCGAGCAGACAATAGGTGGCATGAGCTACTGAGTTGGAACTCGTCTAGATTGGGTAGACACCCGTGTCCGTAAGCCCTTGAGATGGAACTCGACGGAGTATGGCTAGAGGCGAAACGATTTGAAGTTGTGATGTCTGGTATGACATGGGAACTAAGATCGGGATACGTGGTGAAATCCAATAACATCACGGGTGACCCCATTCAATTGTTCTCGCCACCCAAGATGGAAACGTTTAGAGGTCATGCGAGGAAGTTGTATGGGCGGCCTACTTGCGTGTCCTTCTATTCTCTTTGTGTACGGGTCTCTCCGTCGTAGACTCGGGGTATTTTAAAAACTAATGTCATATTCTTACCTGCTTTGGTTATGTGGAGTCGACGGTGAATGATGGCTTTAATATTGGGTTTTCCCCACGTATATTAAGGTTTGAATGAAATGTGTTATTCGTGCATGTTGATATTTAGTTTTCTTTTGTTTTTGGTCGTGTGAGTATTGGGCCTAGTGTCCATGTTTTCGGACGTACGATTTGGATAGTGTTACTAATATTTCATACTTCGAGTTATACAAATTGTGTCAATTTATAAAACGTATTTGCAATGAAGTATCCGTCTTTGAAAGTGCATGACTTTGAAAAGGAGTTGTTTCTATGTTTTAAGGTTCATCATTTGAAAGGTTCTGATTTAAAGAGAAGTTCATCAATTTAAATGCTTTTACTTATGTAAAACTCTTGAGCTCTCTAGGCGTTAAGCTTAAATTTTTATTTATTTATTTATCTTCATGTGCATCATTTCCTGTCGGGGGTTCGGTTCTAGCAGTGCTTTGAGGAGTTGGGCCTTAGCCTGGAGCTAGAGTAAGTTGTTGGTAAAGTCTCCCGCAGGTTGGAGTTAGTCTACGCATGGGTTTCTGTAGTGTCCGTCCTTTATAAGTCCGAATGTATAGATTGGTGGTATGTTTAGAAGTTAATCTTTATAATGTGGTTGTAGACGGGGTATTTATGGAAGTATTAAGAAATTCGAATAAGGGCTATTTCCAGATTTGGGGTCGGATCGGAGTTGAGTGATAGCAGAATCTGTGTTAACTGATTTCCGGAAAGACGCTTTAGTGCGCCTTGTAAGAATATCTTTAGCGATATTAAGAATGAATAAGTGAAATCTGAGAGTTTTGGGAAGATTAGCGTCGACCGTTGGCTTTGAGTTCGGAACCGTGCAGTTTGAAAGAATTGGTAGATGGAAAGTTAAGGTCGCTAATTTCCTAGAGATAGTAATTGTCACCTAAGGTTGGGAGGCAAATGTAACCTTGAGAGTAAAAGGTTACTTTGAAGTGTTGAGTATTCGCTTGGTTAGGAGTGGTTTATGCCCAAGAAGGGTAGCTAAAGTGGATGTCGGTATTAAGATCTCGTTAATGTTTCTGGTATTTAGGTTTGAGACGATATTTTCTGCGATCAGTATTCCATTGAGAAGATTTGATTTTGAGGACGAAATCATTTTAAGGTTGGGAGAATTGTAACACCCTGAATTTCGTTTAGCCGTTTTGCGAGGTTGTTTAGAGAAAAAGGAAGTTTTTGGGGCTGTCTACAGGACGCACGGGTCGTGCGCCCTCCTTCAGAGAAAACGCACGGGTCGTGCGTAGGATCCAGGGTCGAGGCACAGTGCTAGCGCACGGGTCGTGCGCATTTCCTTCTTTGAGGGCGCACGACTGTCAGGTTGCTTTTTGAGGATGTCTTAAATATCTAAGATTTGAGATATTTTCATAATATCTCAAATCTCAGTTCTCTCTCTCTCCTTTTTCTCTCTTTTCTCTTTCGATCTTCAAGGTCTTGTTTGGTTGCTAGTTTTCGGTGTTTCTAGCAAGGGGTCGGTGTTTTAAGCTTCACCTCTACGTCGTGATCGTTATCTGGTTTTCCGGGTTTTATTCTGAAAACCTACCGGTGAGTTCCTACTATCATTTTACAAACTTTATACATGTCAAAACTCTTATTTGCGAAATCTAAAGTATTTCTACGGTATGATTTTATGTTCTCTACATTTTGTTGTAAATGAAGTTTTTGGTGATTCTCGGGGTTCCCGGTCAGTTCTGACCAAAATGACGGGTTCCGCCTTATTGAAGTAAAATGATGTTTTACTTGCACATTATAAAGTCGTTTGAAAAGAATGATTAAGAACTCATTTTAATGGTTTTCGTTCTTACCAGAAGTTGAACTGGAAGTAGCATTTTATTTATAAAATGTACTTATTACCATATATTTATTTATGGTAGGTCACATATGTTGTTGTGACGAGTCCTAACCATTACTAGTGGATCCCTAGGTTTTGGAGTAGACTGTTTTGTTGGGAGGCTATATTCCCCAAATTTGTAGCTATGGATCACATGTTCCGTGATGAGTTTATGGTACGGTTATGTGAGGCCGGTTACTAGCCATGGTTCATGGTGATCCTAGTGAAGAAGTATACATTGGTTTCCCTTGGGAGCGCGATCTCACCTCGTAGCACGGACTCTGGGTTCATTGCTGAGGACTCCAAGTGTTTAGCTCATAACTCGGATTTGTGGTCTACTTTGTGTTACACCACTCTCCTTGGTAAAATGGTCCTTTTATCACCGTTTAAGAGTTTTGGACCGAAGAGGCCCGGTTGTGGCGAAATGTTATCTTTACGAGCTAAACCTTTATGAAAAGATTTCTTCATGATACTGATGTTTATATCTTTCGAGCTTTATAAACTGTATGTTCTCACCAGGCTTTAAAGTCTGACACTTTTTCTCAAATGATGTGTATAACAGGTTTCCCTTAGCGGTGGGATGCAATGGGTTTGAGAGACGAGTTGGGTCTTGAGGCATATTTTGAGATGTCTAGTATTTTGGTGTTGGGCATTGTTTAAGTCCCATCTTTTAGTAAATTTTGGTTCATCCAGCGTTGTAGTCTAGACGGTTATGTTTAGATTAGTACTGTTGATAAATCCTATATCCGTATGAGTTTTTGTATAGTCTTAAGTACTGATCCCCTTTATGTGAAGTTTATATCCTTTCGGATGTCTCGTTGCCATATTTCCAGGTTTTAATTTACTCTGATTTTTGAGGTTGTTACATATATAAAATCGGAATATTCAAATTAGGTAATCATTATCGCCTATTTAATGTGTACCATAATTATAGCAATGTTTGTTATGGTAATGATATACTATATTAAATATAAAAGTTTGAAAATTTTAAATTATTCAAGATTATCTTAAATCTTAATATATCCTTTACATATATTTTTCATTATATCACAATGAGCGATATATATGAATTTTATGTTATAAAGAGTTAAATCTAATATTTTTAAACGTAACTTTGATATTATTCCAGATTTTATGTTATTAAGCTTGCACATATGCATATGTGCATATCTTAAACCATTTTTCATATGCATATACAAAAGGCTCATAATGTACATAAAAACTTATTAATGTGAACAATGCACATATGCATTGAAAGAGCAAATAATTTAATCATTTTGATATGCATATTCAAATTGCACATATGCATATCAAGACTTATTAGTGTAGACAATGCACATATGTACAACACATAAATCATGCACATATGTATTTTTGAAAATGTACATTAAGAATTATTAGTTTAAAAAATGCACATATTTACTTGACAATGAACAAATGTCCAAGTAAACACATATGCATTTTCCGGATTTTATGCTATTAAGTTTGCACATATGCATATGTGCATATCTTAAACCATTTTCCGTATTCATATACAAAGGCTTATAGTGTATATCAAAACTTATTAACGTGAACAATGCACATATGCACTGAAAGAGCAAATAATCTAATCATTTTGATATGCATATTTAAAATTGTACATATGCACATCAAAACTTATTAGTGTAGACAATGCCCATATCCACAACACAAAAATTATGCACATATGTTTGTTTTGAAAATGTACATTAGGAATTCTTAGTTTAAAAAATGCACATATTCACATAAATAGCAAACACTTTAGACTGTGTGGGCCTCTTTTTTTTTCTTTTTTTTTTTTGGTTTAAAAACAAGAATTATTAGTTTAAAAAATCCCTACTTTTGCGTCTCTTTTTTTAGTAACGTGTTAATATGATTTTGGAAGGCTATTTGCATTTTTACATTTTTAACCCTATACTCTTATGCACCGTAATTCCCTAGCCTTTTAGTTTAGTATTTCTAAAATTAAAATTCTAATTAATTGTGAACCATTGATCTAAATAACCAACGGTCCAGATTGGTTAACACGGTTAACACCAATGTCGTGGTTAGCAAATGAATGAGACCCTATATATATATATATTATATACTATCGGGCCGGGCCGGTGAGCACCATCCCCATCCCCGTTAAAATCCCCGATAACATCCCCGATCCCCGCCCCGTCCCCGATAAGACGTCCCCAAACCCGGCCTGAAATGTTCGGTTTTTGGTTTTCCCCGTCGAGTTCAGTTTTTTTTGCCATCCCTAGCCATGACGTCGATAGTGTACTCGGGACGGTTAGAGACATGACTCAGGAGTTAGGAGAGTTGGCAATCGCAACAGCCTTGACTTTTGAGTTTTGATTTTTGAGAATCAGAGCCGAACTCGATCAAGATGGACTTCCCAATTCCCATTATCAACAGACAACCTTCATTTTTAATTTTGGACTTCCCAATTCCCATATAAGTGGACTGGACTTAAAGTGGGGGGAAAGGGGGGGAGGGGCAAATAAGACCTTTTTTTACACTAAAATTTTTCCGACTGCTTCTTGGAAGTTTTTAAATCCTAGGGGCCAGGGTCCCTAGTAGCCCTCACAGGCACCCGCCCTTGAACACAACGACACAAGTATATACATACATACATATATATACACATAAATGCATGTATATGTATATATATGCCGCCATAGGGCACGCATTGAAATACGCTGTAACTAAGACTTGAAACTTGACCTCCCCACCACGTAATTTAGAACCTTGGTTTAGACAATAGAAAAATCTTTTGTTAATTATAAGTTTCATAAAATATTTTGTTGCATTAATAAACTAATAATAAGGAAATAAAATATTATCTTAATATCAATGTTGGTTAAACAATCTCATTTAATCCAATCTCAATTGAAAAAATATTCTCTTTCATCTACGTAGACAATCTTCAATTGCAGCCTAATCTCACTATTTTTTTTATCGTATATTAGTGATCCAACTTAACTTAAAATATTGTTTTATAAAAGTTATAGATTTAGGGGTTGTTTGTTTTTTCAATTTCAGCACTTATTTACCAATTATCACTTATTCGGTCAGATGTTTTTAAAATAAGTGTATTTGTTTTTTTCATCTATTAAGATTCACTTATCACTTAAACTCATCTGTAAGAAAAAGGGGGTAACCTAATCACTTTTTTTCCCTCTTATTTCCATTATCACAGCCGCATCACGCCATCTTCAAGTCGGTCGCTAAAATCGATCTCCAAGGCCCTCAATCTCCAAGGTACGTCATTCCAAATCGATCTCCCTGTATTCGATCCATGTGTTCTTGATTTTCTGCTGTGTTAAATCTCCTTGTATTCTCGATTTTCTGTTATGATCAATTTCCTTGTATTCTCGATTTTCGGGTGTGCTCGATCTCAAAACTATAATCGGTCCATGTGTTCTCGATTTTCTGATGTGTTCGATCTCCATGTGTTTCTATTGTGTTTTATTTTCGCTGTTGTGTTCGATCTCCTTGTGTTCTCGATTTCCTGGTGTGCTCGATCTCAAAACTATAATCGGTCCATGTGTTCTCGGTTTTCTGATGTGTTCGATCTCCATGTGTTTCTGTTGTGTTTTCGATTCTCTGTTGTGTTCTTGTGTTCTCGACTTTCTGGTGTGCTCGATCTCAAAACTAGTAGGAATGTGTCCATGTGTTTTCTGTTGTGTTCTTGTGTCCTGTTTTCTTGTGTTCACGATTTTCTGGGGAGAAGATGGTGAAAGCTTTCGTGGAGGAGGGGAAATTGAAAGATGTGGGAATGGTGAAAAAATTGGACATAGTTGGTGCTAGGCTTAACTGCTGTGCAATTGTTGTATGTGTTTGTAGTTTTGCTTTCTTGGACATGATCAAAAGCAAATAAACATAAGAATTATTTCAGCAACTTTACTTCTCCTTTGTTGTGTTTGTTTTTGATTGATTCGGTTTGGAATTTGGTGAAGGCTACTTTAATTAATCAGATTCACACATTTATCAGTTTAAAAAACAAACAGTCTTAAATGATTCAGATTTCAGACTTCAACACCACCTCTTAAAAGTCAGAAGTGAAATCAGATTTCAGACTTCAGCACCTCTTAAAAAACAAACGGCACCTTAATGTTTTATCATATATATATAGACATATATAGACATATATATATATATATATATATATATATATATATATATATATCACAATCTATGCAAACTATGCAAACCAATCTTAGCCGTTCATCAAGTCTAATGAATATAGGATTTTATTATGTTTCCTAATTTAAAATCATGATTATAATGAATAAACTTAACATTTTCCATATATATCACAATCATTATTAATGAATCATAATCATTATCCATAAATATATCTATTGTTTCCTAATATAGTGGTTTGCATAGTTTGTACAAATTGCTTGGTTTGTAAAAGAAACGTCCCCTATATATATATATATATATATATATATATATATATATATATATATAGGGCCCCCTTCATTTGCTAACCACGACATTGGTGCTAACCGTGCTAACCCATTTTCAACCAATCAGAATCATCCTAGAATTTATGTCCTCAAAGGGTAATATGGGCATTTCAGAATTCACGCCTATTTAATGTATTTTCATATTTCAAAGAGTTATTAATATGATAGTTATCTAAATATTAAATATTTAATGTATTTCCATATTTAATGTATTTCCATATTTCAAGGAGTTATTAATATGGTAGTTATCTAAATATTAAATATAATATTTAATATTTAATGTATTTTCATATTTCGAGTGTGCATATATGCATGTCTAGATATCAGTGTGTATCTCAACCAATGCAGAATAGATCAGCTGATATGCACATATACAACATGTACATATTCACAATACTCAATGTGCACATATGAATATTAGATACCAGTATGGAGATATGCATATACTCAATATGCACATATGCATATTAGATATCAGTGTGCATATAATATTTCAGCAAACATATGCATATATGCACTGTATGCAAGTGTGCACATATGCACTATCCTGAAAATCGATTTCTTCAAATCCTGAAAATCGTTTTAACCAACTTTTCAGCCAAATTCCGGCGACCCCTATCTTGGTTTAATTCAACTCCACTTCATTTTCTGGCAACATTGATTTATGCGGCGATGCGTTTAACCTCCCATGCATTTTTCTCCGTCTCCCTCTTTTTCTCCGGCGAACCCAACCCCACCCACCACCGCCGCCAAGAAATCAAACCATCGCCGAAAAATCAAGATTCTCATAATCGCCGTTTCCGTTGGTGGGTTTGTTATTATGCATCTTGGTTGCATTACTAACGATTTGTTTGAAAAAAAAAAGAAAAAGACATTGGCGGTGGGTGTGAAAGGCGCTGAAGCAGTTCCGGTGGCACGTGGTGGCGGCGGCGACGGAGGTGCGATGAGTGGTAGTGGGAAGAATGGTGGAGGTGGGTTTTCAAGTGAAGGTGATGACGGCGGTGGGATTGGGAAGTTGGTGTTTTTTATGGGATGAAATCCCTAATTATTTGGGTTTTTAATTTGGTAGGCCCATGTTCCCCAAATTAAAAGAAATTGTATTTTGACCGAAATACCCCTGTGCATGCATGCATTGTATTTTTTTCAACCGTTTTTGATATTTTAATTTAATAAAAAATCAATTAATTGTGGACCATTGATCTCATCAATCTACGGTTGAGATTGGTTAGCACGGTTAGCACCAATGTCGTGGTTAGCAAATGAATGGTCCTCTCTCTCTCTCTCTCTCTCTCTCTCTATATATATATATATATATATAGATAAATTTTAGAGTAAACTAAAAATTTGGTCCATGTGGTTTGTTGTTTGTGACACTGTTGGTCCTTACAGTTTTGAAATTATAGTTGCGACAGTGTGGTATGCAAAAACAACCGGATTTGGTCCTTGTCTTTAACGGTCGTTAAAAGAACCCGTTACGTCAGGGGAATTATAGTCTTTTTTCACATTTTTATCTCATCTTTTAATAATAACTAAAAATCTTGTTATATTTGTCCAATGAACACATGCCATGTGTCCCACTCAACTCTTCCCGACAACTTCCCTTGACTCACCGTGGAATCCTTCCCGCCAGTCAACCATTGGTCATCTTCTCCATCAAAAATCTACGTTCTATCCTCAAATCCAAAATTAATATCAAAATCGAAATAGAAATAGAAATCCAAATCCAAATTGAAACCGAAACCAAACTCCAAAAACAAATAATCGTAAATGAACCAACACCAATCAGAATCTAATCCAAATCGAAATCAAAATAAGATAGAACATAATCTAACCTTAAGGCTGCGTTTGGTACATGAGACAAGACATGATGGTACAAAACTGTTGGTCCCTGATAAGCAAAATAGTTTTGTAGAAGGGGGGGTTGAATACAAAACACAAATTTTCACTTAATTTTTAATTCTTTTATTGAAAAACAATATCAAGAATTACACTTAGTAAACAAAAAGATTGTTGCGGAAAAGAACAGTAAAACTATTCTAACAATCTAGCACTTAGAAACTTTTAGAACACAACTTAGTAAACACAAAGATTAAAAAGCTATGAAGAGAGAAATAACTATCAACTTTCTTGAGTGCACTTAGACTTCTTGAGTTGAAAGCGTGAGTTGCATGGAGGAGGTCTTCACCCTTTTATACTACCCAATGCATTGAATGCAAAGGACACTTGTCATATGTTGAGTGGATCCTTGAGATTTTTCTTCAATAAATTATGAGATATTTGAAATGACTTATCAATGTACACAAGATAACTTTTGTACTATGATAGGACAATATCCCAATAAAATATACCTGGTACAAATCTTTTTGAGATCTTTTTGAAGAAAGTCTCTATCAGATCAGAACTTGAGTGAATATCCTCTGTGCAATAGAAGGTTCCATTTATTTTGTTAGAAGGATGTTGGGAAAGAGGAAGTATAGTCAAATCATGAAGATTTGCTAAAAAGGGTATCACCGAATTAGGAAAAAATTCGGCAATGGGAAACCCTGTCGAAACTTCAGCAGGAGCTTGTCGATTGAAGGATGATCGACAGAGGTTGCCTCTGCCGAACCTAAGAAGGAATCGACAGAGAGGGTGTTTGTCGAAGAGGCTTCTTCTCTTCGACAGGGGTTAGCTTAGTTTTTGTGAAGTTTTATCTTGATCCGCATTAGTAGACTTACTTCATGTTGAATTCAGTTGGTCTTCGATTCAACCATCTTTTAAGGTACAACTAAGTTATTACAAAGAACCATAAAATAATCTAAGTATGAAGGTGTACATCATTTTACAGATATATAATTATAAACCGAAAAGGGGAGGTCATCTTCAAATCCTTGATGACCCAATGATCTCCCCCTATTTGATGATGACATTCCATACTTAAACAAAAGAGAAAGATACATGAATAATGCATTTTGACCCTGTTCTTACTCTTTTGGGTTCTTTTTCACATAGACCATTATTTTTGTTTCTTTTTGGATTTTTTGACTATCCGACATTTACAAGTATAAAATAATGAAATAATGAACTATACACACTATTTACTTCAAAAATAAAATTTGTACTTTGTATTAATCTTGTGAGAAGATTACAATACAAGTCAAAAGGAAAATAAGTACAATGAAATTTAAAAATAGAAAAGCTAAGATTCTTCAAATGGAAGGTGTGGAATGGAGTTTCTCTTCTTCATTTCTCGGTAACTGCTCTGTAGAGATCCACGACACCCATAGGAATTATTTGAAGAATCCCACTGAGAAAGATACTGTCGACGAGAGGGATCTGATCGGCTCTGAAGAAACGAATTTGGCCGAGACTGTCATTGAAGAAGATCCCATAGGCAGGCTCAAGGATAATAGTAGTGGAGGGATGAGATACCAAGGTTAGTATTGATAGATCAAGGTTGGAAGTGTTTGGAACATTTCCTTCCTTGATCATCAGAGAAAACACTTCTTCCTTCTTGGAAGACTTGGACCTTTTCGGCTAGGAGGAGAAGGGAGGAGGATTTTCGGCTCGGAGTTTGGCAATGAACTCCTCTTCGACAGGAGTATGGACAATCTTGAATTTTCTTTGGTAGAAGCTGAATCTGTTTTGAAGATCAGTGATGGCCTTCTCCACTTCGGCTTTGAGAGCATTCCTACTTTTGTACAAGCAATCCATAATCTCCATCCATTCGGTAAGACCGAACATTTTTAGCATATCATTACTCTCAATTCGTCTTGAAAGATCCTCCCTTGTCACATAGACACAAATAGAGTCACCATTTTTTGAAGGTTTGATGATTTTGACATCAACAATTTTAAAGGAGTTTCTTCGATTGGAAATGGTGGAGTGATACTATTTAATGAATTTCTCCTTTGTTTCTTCAGACTTTTTAGCCAACATCTCCAGAGCACCAAGCTCCATTTCCTGAGCTCCAATGGCATCAGTCGACAGTTTGGCAATCTCAGCCTCTTCCTCTGCCAACTTTTGAACTAACTCTTTAGTTTTATCGTGCTCAATTTGAGCTAGCTTAGCTTTCTTGAGCTCCTTAGGCGAGAGCCCAAGATCAGATGAAGTCTTCTTAGGAGGAGCAAGTTTCAAACCATCACCATCGACAAACCGCTTTGTTCTAGCTTCTTTGAATCGCTTGAGCACGACAACTTCTTCCTCTAGTGTGAGCTTCTTTTTGCCTTTGTCTTTCTTTGGCTCTTCCTTTTCAGACTCATCAACCTTTTTAGAAGAAAGGTCGGTTCCCTCCCTTTGAGCAATTTCGGCAGAAGGCAAAATTCCAGGTTCTTGATTTTTTGGTTCCTGCCCCTGAATAGAAGGCCCTTCTTGCCGATTTTCCACCTGTTGATCATGCCGAATTTCTACTTCTTGAGCAATAGGGGATTCTTCTCGCCTTGAACTGGTAATAGTAACATTAGGAGTATGTTGCTCCACCTCAGTTGATTTCTCCCCCTCAGTGCGTGGCGGAGAAGAAAGACCCGCCTTGGCCGATACACGACCCATACGCCTATCAATGCGGCGCAGACAATCGCGATCATCGGTACGGAAGGCAACATCACCAATGTCGATATCCAGAGATTTGACACAATATTGAGCAACAGAAGCAGACATATTGTCAAGCTTGGAGTTGATTTTAGAAAGAGCCTCAACAAGTTGAGCATTTATAGTATCCTGAGAATTGGCCCTTTGCCAAAGAGAGGCCAATTCTTGATCCCGAGCATTCGATGCAACCTTTAAAGCTGCCACAGAGAGAGTGAGATCGATATTGGCCTACATGAGAGACTCCAGGTGTTGAATGGTTCCGGCCAATCCATCACCAAGAGGATTAGCCAAGTCTTTAATATCCTGTTGCGTAGCTTTCATTCACTTAAAAAAAGAATTATGGACCTTGAGAAGCTCATCACTTTGTTCCTTGATAAGATCAATCATGGAAACAAGAGACTTATTGTTGACCTCCAAAACATCAGATATCTGTTGGTCTCGAATAGACCCCTGCTCAAGAAGAGAGACACGATGACCTGTGTGAGCAAGAAACCGAACAAACTCCCCCTGCAAGTTGGCAAATTGAGTGTCGATCATGTGGTGTTGTCGAGAATATCGGCAAGCACTTCAGGGAGAATAGGAAGATGAGGTTGAGAAGGATTCGACACAAAAGGTGGAGGTGGGGGTGGAGATAGTGATGTCGAAGTCCCTATTCTTTCGGCGTTGGAGTCGGTGGGTGATGAGGCAAGATTCGGTGAGGAGCAATCGGTTGCCTTTTATGGGGAAAATCAGGTGAGGAGTCAGTAGAAGAAGATGCTGAGCGATGGGGTGAGTGTTTGGGATTGGATTTGGGGGAATGGATTGGCTTTTTAGGTGAGGCTTTCGGTGAAGGTTTCTTGGGGGATGGTTGATTTGGTGAAGGCCTCTTGGGGGAAGGTTGTTTCAGTGAAGGATTCTTCGGTGAAGGGGAACCTTCGACCAAGTGAACTATTGTCGAATCCTGTTCCTTAGGAGAAGGAGTTTGTTGTTCGGTAGCTTCATAAGAGGTGATGTCCTGAAATAACATTTCCAGAAAGTCACTGGGACCATTGGAACCGACCCCTGGAAAGGCCGATTCTTCATTGAATCGTGCAGAATCATCGGGTATAGACCTAGGTGTAAGGCTTTGCAGTGGAGAAGAAAACCGTTGGTCCAGGGAGGAAACCAACTCATCTTCATCCAACAATTGAAATGTTGGTGAAGGTTTAGTAAGGGTCCCCGATTGTACAACCAAAATCTTTTGAGAGGGAATAGAAGAAGTGGCTTTGGGTTTCGCAGATTTCGGTGGACCAAATGGGACAATTTCAACCTCTATCGATTGTTGAGAATCGGTAGGGGGAGTAGAAGGCTTGGCCAGGTGAGGTTTCCTAAGTCTCTTAGAATGAGACTTAGGAGGGGATTCGGAGCCCCTCCATTTCAAAGAAGAAGAGGTTTTGACATGGGTAGTTTTCGAAGGTTCTTTCGGAGATAGTGTAATCGCAGCAAGTGCGGCAGCACCGGTAGCCTTTGTATTCTTCTTTTTCTTGGCTACCATTTTGGATCAGGAAGAAGAAGGGGGAATAGGGCCCACCGGAATGTTGTGACCCAGAGGATGATGGGGCCTTTCGGCAGCCAAGTCGACAGGGGCACCCTAAACTGGATTGGGAGTAGTGGCAAAGGAAATCATACCTCGAGTTAGGGGCTTGTCCATAACATTCGGTCCTTTGTTAAGAACCTGCTTGCCAACTTGACTTGGCAACAAATCAAAAGAAATGGTTGGCTCCGGTAGTTTTGCATCAACATCAAGAAAATCCTTCAGCTTGTTGTTGATGATTAAAGATAGAAAGCGGGGAAGAACCACATGGACAGAGCGAGGTGGAGTGATCACAGCGATAATGGATTTCGAAAATTACTTGAGCAAAGTCAATAGGCTGGATGAACATCACAGCATGGGCCAACCTTGTCACGTGTGCATGAGACTGATCCCACCCGGAGGTCTTGTGGGCGATGCAGTAGATGAGGTGGGCGAAGAAGATGTTCCACACGCCCCCTCCCCCATCTTCTTGCATAGGAGATTGCATGTACCCTTCGTTTTGCCGTCATAAATGTAGTTCAGGGCATCGATCATTTCCTCTTGTTCATGGTTAGTGGGAAAGGTAGCATATGGAGTAAATTTTGGAAGTTAAAGAATGTCTCGGACATCTTCAACCATAAATGATAAGTCTGGGTGTCCAGAATCAGAAAGAATAGAGGCTGAGACGAGGTAAGTTTCTTTATCATAGGAGCAGGTAAGCCAAAAACTCCCAAAGAGCATTTTGCTCATTTTTAGAGAGGCGGTTAGAGCAAAGTGAAGAGGTGACCGTTGGAGAAAAGTGGATACCTGATTAAATTCTGGATGATCGATATCCGCACTTAGGCGTGCAATTGGTTGCACACAGAGAAGAGGAGGGAATCCCTAGTAAGAGGGGTGTGCTTGCTTGTCTTTGAAGTTTTAGAAGCTGCCATTGATGAAGGTTGAAGGTTTGAAGAGTTGCAGGTTTAGAGAGAAAGCAAGATTTCGTGAAGGTATGTGAAAGTGGTAAAAAGAAAAGTGAATGGTTACTACAAATATATATAGTGTAGGGAAACCGGATTTCAAAAGGTAAATAAATTAAATTAAACTAAATTTAAAAGGTAATGATTGCAGGTTAGGGTTAATAGGTCGTGAGGAAGTGGAAGGCCCGAGAACGTCTATCTGTCAGGTACGTGGGAAGCGCCAAATGGCGTGTCCCTGACATGGCGTGTCAAATCATGACACGTGTCACTCAGTGATTGGGGAGGTCAAAGGTGCCGAAGAGATTTCGGCAAAGAAAGGGATAAAGATCTCCACGTCAGCAACGATTTTCAACAATGATATCCCAACCGAAATGTAGAATTTGGTAACCAAGAGACATGGACTAATAAGAGGTTTCAGTAAGGAAAGATTCGGTAGTAAAAAAGGCTTATCGAAAATGTAGAGGAGGTTAGCTTTCGGTAGACAAAGAGTTCGGTAAGGAGAACAAGCACCGAAAGTGTTACCGAAATGGTGAGATCGGTTCACCATTCAGTAGGCATCAGTCTTGCCGAATGAAGAAATTCGATAAGAAGATAGGATTTCCGAAGATAGAACTTCGGCAGAGAAGAGGCTTACCGAAAGATCTTTAAGGCTTTCGGTGGAAAGATCTACCGAAACAAGAGTTCGGTAGAAAAGACTTAGAATTTTTTTTACTCAAAATTTAACATACCTAGAGATCCAATAAGGAAGTTGAATATTGCTTCATCTAGAGGAGTGGTGAAGAGATCTGCTAACTGAAAGTTAGTAGGGATAAAATGTAGTTCAATATCACTTTTTGAGATATGATCTCTGATGAAGTGATATCGAATGTCTATGTGCTTGGATCGGGAATGAAGCACCGGGTTGTTTGCAATGGCTATTGCACTTGAGTTGTCACACAGAATGGGGACTCTTGAGTAGAACTGATCATAATCTTGTAGTTGATTCTTCATCCACAAGATTTGAGCACAACAACTTCTGGCAACAACATATTCAGCCTCAACAGTAGAAGTGGAGACTGAGTTTTGTTTCTTGCTTGACCAGCTGACCAAATTTCCACCTAGCAATTGGCAACTTCCAGTTGTGCTATTCCTGTCTAAAGTAGATCCTGCAAAGTCAGAATCTGAATAGCGAATTAGATCAAAACCTGAGTCTTTGGGATACCAATGACCCAGATTCATGGTACCTTTTAGATACCGGAAGATGCGTCTTACAACAGCCAAGTGAGATTCCTTAGGATTGACCCGATAACGTGCACATAGACAGGTAGAAAACATAATATCTGGTCTGCTAGCAGTAAGATAAAGAAGAGAATCAATCATTCCTCTATAATTAGTGATGTCAACTGATTTACCAGTTGAATGAATATAAATTTTAAGAGGTGGTTCCATGGGAGTTTTCATGGGAGAGCAATTTTCAAAATTAAACTTCTTGAGAAGGTCACGAATGTATTTACTTTGATTTATGAAAATCCCTTCAGACGTTTGTTTGATTTGTAGACCAAGAAATAATGTTAGCTCACCCATCATACTCATCTCATATCTACTCTTCATAAGAGAGGCAAACTCCTGACAAAGAGATTTGTCAGTAGCACCGAAAATGATATCGTCCACATAGATTTGAATGAGAATAATATTACCTCTGGTCTTCTTGAGAAAGAGAGTGTTATCAATCTTACTTTGGGTATATTTTTTGGAAAGAAGAAAGTTTAATAAAGTATCATACCAGACACGAGGAGCCTGTTTGAGACCATATAGAGCTTTATCTAGCTTGAACACATAGTCTAGATGAGCAGGATCTTCAAATCCAGGAGGTTGCTTCACATAGACTTCTTCAACAAGATCTCCATTGAGAAAAGAACTTTTAACATCCATTTGAAAAACTCGAAAGTTTTTATGAGCAACATGAGCTAGAAAGATTCTTATTGCCTCAAGTCTAGCAATAGGAGCAAAGGTTTCATCATAGTCAATTCCTTCCTTCTGTCGATATCCTTGAGCAACAAGCCTAGCTTTATTTTGGATGACAGTGCCTTCTTCATCCATTTTGTTTCTGAAGACCCACTTAGTGCCAGTGATGGTCTTTCTTGAGATACGAAGAACAAGTCTCCAAATCTTGTATCTTTCAAATTGAGAGAGCTCTTCTTGCATTGCAGTGATCCAACATTGATCAACTAGAGATTCTTCAATTTTTTTGGGTTCCATGATTGAGAGAAAGTTCACATAGAGACAAATATTTCCAATCCCTCTTCTTATTTGAACACCTGCCTGTTAATCACCAATGATTTGTTCAATAGGGTGATCTTTGGTCCATTTAGTGGCTGGTGGAAGAGCTGCAGGAAGAAAAGGGTTCGGTAGGAAAATTATAGGTAGGTTGATGAGGAGTACTTTGGGATATTGGTTCGGTTGGAGGTTCAGATACTTTAATCTGAAGGTTCGGTTCGGCAGGAGCTGAGGAAGAAGACTGATTGCTTTGAGAAGGAACATCTGCCGAAAAGGGGACAGAAGAAGGTCCTGCCGAATTTGGATTTTCGGCATCTTCTTCTACACACGAAGTGATCCACTGATATAGTTCATTGTCATCACATGAGAGTGTTGGTCCCGAAGGTGCTTAACAAGTTTGTAGAAGGGGGGGGGTTGAATACAAACACAAAATTTTAAAGTTTAATAAACTGTTTATTGATAAATCAAATCACAATTTACAAGTTTGTTGCGGAATAAGATTAAGTAATACCTAATCTAAACAAAATTAAGAATCACTAAGAAGGTTGCACTAGAAATAGAGAATAGGGGATTGGGAGAATATTGAAAACAAGGGTTTCTATATATTTAGAAAGATGAAGGCTACCCTCAGATGGAGTGTTGACCTTTCTATTTATACCCTATGCATTAAATGAATGGCAGAGTACTTTATATGTGTCCTTCATTGGTTGGTTGCATGAGTCTGACTTTAGGAGACATTCTTTCGGCCGTATGATGAATATTGTAGTTGACAGAGTTGTTGTACGAATTGCTGCAGAGGTATGTCTTTTCTGACAATCGTACGATGTGTGCAAGGATAAGACAAAAGAGACTTGAGGCATAAGCTAAGTGATCATCAATCGCTGAATATCTCTTCCTTCAGAGATATAAAGAAGTTCAGCTAAGCTTTTCCTTAGGTTTCTTCGTGTGTGTAGACTTGTCTTGGCTTCACTGATATCCACATCAGGTCATGAGTAGACTTATTGTGTGTCCCTGATTCTAGTTCCTAATCAATATTAATCAAACATAACAAGATTTACAAACAATTACCTGTTTGATTACTTTCTCAATTCACGATTACAAAGATCTCTCTCTAATGAACCCTCTCTTTCTCTATCTACAATCTCTCTCTCAAACGTACAACTTCCAACTACTTACAAATTTTCGGTCCAACAATACGGTCCAACAATACTTTATAACAAGTTCTTAGAAACAACACAATAAGATTACCAACCTGTTTGATATATAGAATAAAGATTACAAGGTTGATCGATTAAGCTTTGCTTTGTGTTCTCTATGTTTTCTCTCTTTTACACCTTGAAGTGTGTGTTTGTGTGTGTGATCTCTATCTGATTGATGTGATGAGAGAGATACTAGAGAGACACCTAAAATCTAGCAAGTGTGTTGAACACACTATCAAGATTAATATCTAGATATTAAATCTAGATATTATATCTAATATAAACTAGAAACTAAATAACTAACTAAGTTACCTTTAACTAACTATTACAATACTTTAACTTAGATATATAGATCTAAGTAAACTAAAACATATTACATTAAATTACATTGACATTTATTACAAATAGACATAGACTTTAACATTGAGAGTCGACGTTCCGGCATTAGCTTCAGATTGCGATCTTCAGTTTGGATGATCTTGAATCCAATGAGACTGTGGTCTAAAAATCTCCCCCTTTGGATCAAGATCATTTAATTAAAAGATTTATCCAATTCAGTCTTCTTGTTCAGCTCAGAAGATGCAATCTCTTTCTCTAAATTCAGCATGTCTTCAATCTAACAATCTTCCCTTTTGAAGAGTAGACGTGATTCTTGAAACATGTGATCTTTGCCATTTCTTGTGTAGTCATTCTCCCCCTTTTTGATGTTAAGTGCAACGACTTCATCAAAATTTGTGGTAAGAAATGTCAATCTTGCGGTTAGAGCCCCTGATTCGTCAACTCATAAGAGATTCATCCAGATCTTTGCAAATCCAGACAAATTAGATGTGTAACACCTGAATCAACTAATGAATCAGTTAGAATGCCTGTCAGTAACACTAAGTCACTGTGTGTAACGAATACACTTTGGAAAGGAGCTGTTTGATGTTGACTCCCCCAGGGCTTCCATTTAATCATCGAAACACCACAAAGGTAATTTCTATAAACGTTATGACAAAGAAACTAATTCCTTGTGTGTTCGTGCTTGTGTTTGAAAGAATTAAGCACGGATGATTGCTTATTGGCTCAAAATTGTGTAAACCACTGACACAATAGTAAGTTAAACACAGACTCAATGTGCATGATTGAAGTGCGAAGGTAGGACAGACTTCCTTCTTTTTAATATCTAGATTTTCCGAATGAAAATCAGATAGCATATGTGTTGCATCCCCTTTGAAAATGAAACATTTTCTTTTTGAGAAGAAAATGAGTAGATGGTGAGGTTTGATCAAGAGTTGGCATGGGTTAGTTGCCTGTTTCAATAATGATCACCAAAGAATTGTGAATCACTAGAATGGTGGCTACCCGGCTCAGAAAAAGTTGGTGCAGAGTTTTGATATTCTTTTAACTCTGTTCTCACACGATCTTTCTTTTAATGTTTTCTTATGATTGAAAGTTGTCCTTCTTTCAACCATATGTGAGATGAAGATAAAGGTTTATACCTTAACGAATGATCTTTCATCTCATGAAGCTAAGCTTTAAGTCATAGAAATATGAACTTGTAAGCTTCTCTCAAAAATTCTGCAAAAGTCTAATGTCAAGTCAAAGTAATAATTATTCCCTTATATTGAAAAGACAAAAAGCAGTAAAAAATGTTTAAAGTATGAGTCCTGATCTGAAATAATCAGAAGTCATCACCTTTTTATACTCCCCCTGAAATTATGCATTAGTACATTATCAGATGTAAAAGATATGCATACAATTTCAGACAAATATGTATGTACTCCCCCTTGATGGTTGATTTCCTCTTGGAGTATCGGAGTACAATCTCTTTTTCAGCACGGAGTAAGGTCTTTTGATCAATGAAGTGCGAGTCCTAAACTATTGTGTTTAGAAGTCAAACTTCGTTGAAGTACGGGTTCTAAGCTGATGTACTTAGAAGCCATTATTCTTCCTACTCCCCCTTGACAGTAGGTGCCTGCAACACAGGTTTAGTTTTCTTTGGTACCCACTGGTATTTGGGTCCATATGTGTTAGTTGCAGTTCGTATGGGGGTAACTGAGTAAGAACCATACCAGTAATGGTCACTTGTCTTGTGAACAGGATCATGTGTACGACAATAAGAACAATAGAATTTCTTACCTGACAAACTGATTAATTTATCTCTTGAGTAAACAAAATCAGGTTTACCTTTCAGCGCATTGTTCTTCTTGGCAATCGGCGTATGTACACATGAGTTTTTACATTTTAGTTCTTCTTTAACTGGTTTCCTGTTCCAGACCAGTTCAGCTTCTTCCTGGAAGCTTCTTCTCCTTCTTTGTGTATCTGAAAAATCTTTATTCCTGTCATAGAAAAGATTAGTAGAATGAATCTGATTAGAGGATTTAACTGACCTTCTGAAAAGAGCAGTTTTCTGATGTGAGCTTGTGGCTGGTTTGTTAGAACCAACTGAATTATTTCTAGGTGAGTGGATTTTTGACTCTGGAGTCGTTCGCTCAGTCACCACCACCATCTTTGAAATAATATCTTGATGCTCTCTTACCTTTGAAGAATAACTGTCTCTTTCTTTGATAAGGAGATCAATCTTCTTCTCAAATGCAGACTTCTTTTTCTTCTCTGTCAGTACACTCTTAGATAATTCAGATAGCTTCTCTGTAAGCTTCTTTATCTTTGCTTCAAACATATTTCTATCTTTTTCAAAATCCTTCTTTGCACCCTTTTGTTCAGCTGCCTTCTTCTCCTTGGCAAACTGATCTCTTTCCAATATGATTACTTTCTCAAAGTCTTCAACTTTTTGAGAAAGCATTAAACATTTAAGCTCGAGTGTCTTCTTCTCTTCAACACTCTTCTTGGAAAGATCTGAGAACTTCTTTTCAAAATCTGATATTTTCTTTTGAAGCTCAGAGTTCTCAGCTTCCAAAACCTTAACCTTTTCTGTTGGAGACAACTGTGATAAAGCTTCAAGCTGATCCCATATCATTTTTGCTGAAGCCCATTTGCAATCATATATTTTAATAGTTATCTCTTCTGAAATTCCTTTCAAGAGAAGAACTTTGGCAAATTTATCAGCTTCATGTCTTATTTGCTGATCATCTGTGTATTCATTAAGGTATATTGGAACCTCTTTTCCAGCCAAATTTCCATAAGCTCTTTGATATGGATTGACCTTTGTTGGAATTTTCATCATTCCTTCCTGCAAAGATAATCTGATATAAGTATTCAATTTATGTTTGTCAATAAAGTCTAAGAAATGATGTTTCCACTGCTCATATTGTCCTCTTTCTAGAACAGTAGGTTTCATATCAGATGCAGTTGATAAATATTCTTTCGAAATAGACATCTGATCTAGTTTATACCGTTCCTAAAGATCTGAAAGTTTTTGAGACAGACTTTTCTGTCTAGGAGGTTCATCAAAGTAATCATCATCCATGATTCCTGTATGTAAAGAACTTGACAGATATGATCGTTAATCCAAATAAAAATTTGATCACACAAGAAATTTTGTCCCCCTAGGCAGACTTAGCACGGTTAGCGGGTGGGGTCAAGGGGCAACGCCCTTGCGGGGGTATGGGGGCAGCGCCCCTAGAGAAAAAATTTATGACTATTAAAGACCCTATTACAGTTTCGAAAAATTCTCAGAAAAAAAATATTCTAAGTCTGGATTGGAGCTTTGTGTTTGAGAAGGTTTGCGTTTCAAACGAGGAGCGCACAAGGAGAAATGCGGGTCTGAGGTATGCGGGTCTTTGAGGAATGCGGGTCCTTTGAGAACTGAAAAGTTCAGCTTTGCGGGTGCTTTGGGACCCGAGTTTTTGAGGATTGCGGGTCCTTTGAGAGCCGCAAAGTAAGGAATGCGGGTTATGTTGGAACCGCAAAGTAAGAAATGCGGGTGCTTGAGACACGCAAAGTTGAGAAATGCGTATGTAGTTGGACCCGCAAAGTTGAGAAATGCGGGTTATTCAACCTCTGGAATGCGGGTGTTCGACCTGTTCTTCTGAAAATCGTATGAATCTTGTTCCTGAAACGATTTAGCACAACCAAACACTACCAATATGTCTAGAATCACTTCTAGAACAGAAAGCTATCACACGATCTCTCAAAAACTCACTTTTTCTAAAAATATTTGATGGCACAGTACGTATATTCACTCGACTGAATACTCACCAAATCACAAAATTGGAACTCAAATAAAGCTTTAAAGTGAAATCAAACACTCACAAATCTATCTAGCAGGTATTTCGATCACACCCTGATCGATTCTAACACCTAAAACACTCAAAAACACAAAATCGAATTTTGTTCAAGAACACAGAGTCGTTTTTCCCATAAACTTGTTTTTGATCTTAATCAGGCTCTGATACCAATTGTCGGTCCAACAATACTTTATAAGAAGTTCTTAGAAACAACACAATAAGATTACCAACCTGTTTGATATATAGAATAAAGATTACAAGGTTGATCGATTAAGCTTTGCTTTGTGTTCTCTATGTTTTCTCTCTTTTACACCTTGAAGTGTGTGTTTGTGTGTGTGATCTCTATCTGATTGATGTGATGAGAGAGATACTAGAGAGACACCTAAAATCTAGCAAGTGTGTTGAACACACTATCAAGATTAATATCTAGATATTAAATCTAGATATTATATCTAATATAAACTAGAAACTAAATAACTAACTAAGTTACCTTTAACTAACTATTACAATACTTTAACTTAGATATATAGATCTAAGTAAACTAAAACATATTACATTAAATTACATTGACATTTATTACAAATAGACATAGACTTTAACATTGAGAGTCGACGTTCCTGCATTAGCTTCAGATTGCGATCTTCAGTTTGGATGATCTTGAATCCAATGAGACTGTGGTCTAAAACAAATACAAAATGGAAAAACTATTTATACTACCACCTAATACTAAGAAAACTAAAATACAAAGACTACAAAGTTTTGACTTATTACAAATAGACTTTGACTTTTAATGAGATTTGACTTTTGCAACTTTGACTTTCTCAACTTTGACCTTCAGTATGCTTGATCTTGTATCCAACATATTTATGCTCTAACAATCTCCCCCTTTAGATTCAAGATCATTGTTGAAAGATCTAGCAATTCAGTCTTCACTTTAAGCTCTGTCAAAACAAACTCCCTTTTTCATTGATGATCTTCTTTCCAAAACTAACTTCAAATGATTAACAATCTCCCCAAATCTTTCATAAAGACGCTTTCAGACTTTGGAAAGAAATTATCTACATATTCAGCTCAGATTGCTTCAGCAAATAATCTTCAAAGAAATCTTCAGAAATTCTTTGATCGTCTTCAAAACTTTAAAATCTTTACTTTGAACTTTTCTGACTTGGACATTTCATCTTCCCCAAACTCCAAAACTTTAACATTTCTTGTATCATCTCCCCCTTTTTGATGATTTGAGCATCTAATATCATCAAAACTTTTCGTCCAGGAACTGTTATTAACCATTCTGATCTGTACAACTGAGCCTCTGATTCAGTGATCCATAACCAAGTATTAATCTAGATCTTTGCAAATCCAGAAAAAATAAGAACATGTAACTCCTGAATCAACAGATGAATCAGTTAATATGCCTGTCAGTAACACAAAGTCACTGTGTGTAACGAATACACAATATAAAGGAGGTTTTTGATGTTCACTCCCCCAGGGCTTCCATCTAATAATTGAAATACCACAAAGGCAATTTCTATGAATGTTATGACAAAGAAACGAATTCTTTGTATGTTCGTGCACGTGTAGAAAGAATTAAGCACGAATAACTGCTTTCATAAGGCTCAACATAGTGTAAACCACTGAGACAACAGTAGATAAACACAGACTCTAAGTGCATGATTGAAGTGCGAAGGTGGGGCAGACTTCCTTCTTTTTCAATATCCAGATTTTCCAAATGAAAATCAGATAGATTATATGCTGCGTCCCCAGAAAAATATGAAACATTTTCTTTTTAAGAAGAAAATGAGTAGTTGGTAGGGTTTAAACAAGAGTTGGCATGGGCTAATTGCCTGTTTCAATAACGTTCACCAAAGAGTTGTGAAACGCTAGTAATGTGGCTGCCCGGCTCAGAAAGTAGTTGGTGCAGAGTTTGATATTCTTTTACTCTGATCTCACACCCTCTTTCTTTTTAATCAATAAGCTCACTACTAACCAAACTCTCTTTTACATTTTACCTCATCACACCCACACTCATTTCTTTTGACTCCTCACACTCAATCACTAAGGGATTAACTTCATGGATAGGAAACACTGGTTAACGTGAATCCATAGAAGTTTAGTTAATTCCTAGCACAAAGAACCCAAGTTCCTATAAAGCATGAGTTGCACAAATGGTTTAACTGTAACAGTTAAAGCTCATATACAAATATCAGATGAATGTATGCTCAAAAAGTAATCATGAAAATATGAGCATTTTTAAACATTGAAGTATTTTCAAACAAGTATACTGAATGAATGAACATGAATGCAAAAGACTTGTTTGAAAATCTGACATTGTATGAAAATAATCAGAATTGAATTATATATCAATTAAGGCTTATGGTCAAGAATAATTGATATTTGTCTATACGAAACAAAATATAGACATTCTTGAAATAACGTTTCGAAATGAAATATCTCTCAAAAATTCATTGAATACAAACGGAGTGTCTTACCATCGAAGAAAAATTGTTTCAATTTTGAGACATGGTAAGAACATGTTGAACAAATTCAAACCGGTGTGTGTGAATACTTGAAAGTATATAGAAAAGACAATATGCAAGTATTTATCTTTGGATACACACGGTTTGTTTATCGATTAAGCACAAAAGTTAAATGAAAACATTTAAAATCACACTTCCAAATTATAAAATCTGTTTAAGAATCGGGAAGTGGTTTGAACATTTAAGAACATGTTTTCTATACCTGAAAGTTGTCCTTCTTTCAGATATATTTGAGATTAAGATAAGAAATTTACCTTGTTGCTAAATCTTAAATCTCAGAAAGTCAGGCTGTAGTCATGTAGATATGATCGTGTCAGCTTCTCTCATCCTGTATAAGTCTCAAAGTCTAGTCAAAATTTATTCACAAAATTTATTCGAAAATAAACGACGGAAAAACAGTAAAACAATTATAGAACGAGTTCTGATCAGAAGTAATCAGAAATCATTGTCTTACTCCTTGTTACTTATAAGCTCCCCCTAAAAACATGCATCACAAAAATTTTGTCAGTTAAGTATAATGCAGAAATTTGTTTTGCTCCCCCTCAAATGAATATAGATTATCTAAAATCTTCTCTAACTCCCCCTGAGATCATGAGCAAACAATTAAAGTGCAGGTATCTTTCAGAAATGAAAATAAAGAAAATGACAAAAAATAACAATTTGTAACTTTAGTAAGTAACAACCGATTATGTCTTAATATTTAACATACCAAGCTTAGAGACAAGAAAATTAAATCTCTTTTCATCTAAGGGTTTGGTAAATAAATCTGCAAGTTGATAATCTGTTTTTACAAAATAAAGTTCAATTGTTCCTTTTTCAACATTATCTTTTATAAAATGATACCTTACATCAATGTGTTTAGTTTTGGTGTGTTGGACAGGATTAGCAGATATGGAAATCGCGCTCTTCGAGTCACAATATATCGGAATTTTGTCATATTTGAATCCAAAGTCTCGTAGCTGTGTTCGCATCCACAAGACTTGAGAGCAGCAACTGGCAGCAGCTACATACTCTGCTTCAGCAGTCAATGTGGAGACGCATAACTGTTTCTTTGAAGCCCAGCTAACGAACTTGTCTCCAAGAAATTGAACGTGACCAGAAGTACTCTTTCTGTCCAACATACAACCTGCATGATCTGCATCTGAATATGCAGTCAGTTGAAACCCTGTATCCTTAGGATACCACAAACCAAGGTCTGCAGTCCCCTTCAGATATCTAAAAATCCGTTTGACAGCAGCCAAATGGGATTCTTTGGGATCAGCTTGATATCTAGAACAAAGACATGTTGAAAACATAATATCTGGTCTACTTGAAGTAAGATACATCAACGATCCTATCATACCTCTATAGGTTCTAACATCAACACTTTTTCCCGAAGGATCAGTGTGGATCTTAGTTCCTGGTGCCATCGGGGTGCCAATAGATTTGTGATTTTCCATTTTGTACTTCCGAAGAATGTCCAAAATGTACTTAGATTGATTTATAAAAATCCTCGTAGAAAGTTGTTTAACTTGTAATCCGAGAAAGAAATTCATCTCTCCCATCATACTCATTTGAAAACGTGACACCATGAGGTTAGAAAAGTTTTTGCAATATTTTGGATTAGTAGAACCAAATATTATATCATCAACATAAATCTGAATAAGAATAATATCTGCTTTTTCCTTCTTTATGAATAAAGTAGTGTCGATATTACCTTTAGAGAAACCAGACTTGACCAAGAATTTTGATAAGACGTCATACCAGGCTCGAGGAGCTTGCTATAATCCATAAAGAGCTTTGTCCAAGATATAGACATGATCTGGCTTATCTGGATTAGCGAACCCTTCTGGTTGAGACACATACATTTCTTCTTTAAGAATGCCGTTCAGAAAGGCTGTTTTCACATCCATCTGAAAGACTGTGAAGTTCTTATGAGCGGCGTAAGCGAGAAACATTCTGATTGCCTCTATGCGCGCTACTGGAGCATACGTCTCGTCATAATCGATGCCTTCCTCTTGCCGATAGCCTTTGGCAACAAGTCTAGCTTTGTTTCTGATGACGACACCATCTTCATTCTTTTTGTTCTTGAATACCCACTTAGTTCCTATCACGGTCTTTCCTTCAGGCTTAGGAACTAATCTCCAAACCTTTAGGGCTTCAAACTGATTGAGCTCTTCTTGCATTGCAGGTACCTAGTCCGAATCAGCAAGAGCCTCGGATACTCGTGTTGGCTCAATCTTGCTTAGGAACGAGTCATGCATACACTGATTAATAGTCGCTGACCTTGTCTGAACAGGCTTGTCAAAATCTCCAATTACTTGATGTAATGGATGGTCCTTGGTCCAGCGATGCTCATGTGGAAGTGGAATAGATAAATTCTGAACATGATCATCATCTTGATATCCACTTTCAAAATCTTCAGTTTGAATTACAGGAGGGGGGTTTGCAGTTGAAGACTCAGGTGCAGAAGTATCAGTTGGAACAGCAGATTCTGACTCAACTGAAACAATTACTTCTGTCTCGGCATTAACTTGTGGAACATCAACTGTAGGAGTAACATCAGGAATGTGAGTTTCTGACTGAACGGGGGATACTTGTTCAGTAACGATCCCTGAAGTGACTGGATGATGACAGCTTGTATCTTCAAACCTGTTAGTCGTTGTTTTCTGATAGCTTTCTTAAGATAATGGGGATTATTAAAACCAAGTCCCCATCTTTGCTTAACATCTACCTCTTCATTAGGAGTATTAAGAAAGATGGTTTGATCTGTTCGATCTCTTTTATAAAGTTTAACTTCCAGACCATTTACCTTCTTGTTCAAATTCTTGTTTTCAACCTGCAGTTTATAAATAGTTAGTGCAGATTCATTTTTCTCAAACTCATATCTATTTACTTTATCTTCAAACTCAGAAATCTTCTTTTCAAAATTATCTACTTTAGATTTAGAATCAGAATCAGATTTGCGTAAAGAATCAATTAGATCTTTGTTTGAAATAACAGAAATATTAAGTTCAAAGATCTTCTTGTTCTTTTTAGCAACCTTTTCCTTTTCATTTTTCAGATTACTTTGTAAATTTTGTAGCTCAACCACCATGGTTTCCAATTTGGTAATAAGATCTTTTGGAGTTAAGCTTAATACCTCATTAACGGCCTCATCATCTGAATCATCATCTTTTTCTTCTTTGCCCATGAGACAGATATGAGCATTTTCTTCTTTCTCATCACTTTCATCCTCAGAATGATCTAACCAAAACTCATCCTCGGCCATTAAAGCAACACCAACTTCTTGTTGTCTTGCCAGAAGCAACTTGTTCTGATAGTACTAAAAGTTACGTACTTTCGGCTTCCGACAATCTTTGGCATAATGACCCAACTTGCCGCAGTTATAGCATTTAATTGAATCAGTTGAAGGCTTCTCTACAGCTGTGTAATCATTCACAAACTTCTTCTTCTCATCCGATTTCTTCTCACCATACCTATTCTCATCAAATCTCTTTCCTTCCACTCTTTCCTGATGCTCGTGGTTCTTTGAACTTGATGACGAATAGCGTTGAGAATTAGATCCCGACTTCTTATAAAATTTCTTCTGAAATGCACGGATCAACAATATCATGGCTTGTTTCAGACTTTCGACATCATCACTATCAGACATAGAACCAGTCTCTGAACTTGAACTCACTATCTTTTTCTTCTTCTTCTCAATCTTTTCTTTCTTTTCTTTCTTTGTTTCTCCAACCAAAGCAATCGGATCAGGAACCTTCTCAGCCTTTTTCTTTTCAGCTCTTTTCTCCTCGACCTCTTCCTCATTCTGACGTAATGTCTCATAAACTTCGTGAAGAGGGATTTCACTTAAATCTTTCATCTGCTTCATCCTACGTGTGTGTTTCTTCCATTCAGGACGTAGGATGCTCAGAAATTTTACATTGTTTTCCAGCTGCTTCTTCTTAACTTTGTTCTTTGTGAGTTCATTCAGAAGCAAAGTGAATCTTTCATATGTGTCTTCTAGACTCTCATTCTCTTTTGCCTTGAATTCCTCATAGTTATTGATGCAGTTGGCCACCTTTATCTGATTCCCTATCTTTGATCCCATCATCATCTTTTCCAATTGATCCCACATCTGTTTAGCATTATGTTTGAAGCTGTCAATCTTGATGTAGATATCATTTGGAATGCTTTGGAGTAAAAGAGATCTTGCTTGCTTATCAGCTTTAAATCTACTCTTTTGTTCTTCTGAATACTGAGAGAGGTCAACTTTAACTGGTTTTGTCTTTATTTCCTTTTCTCCATCTCCATCATCACTTTCACCATCAACATTATTACCATCATGATCATCAACAGGTACATGAATTTTGATTGGTTTCATGGGACCTTCAGTAATCGATAGAAGTATGTTCTCTCCATTTGAATGTCTATCTATGAAATCCAGGAATCTGTCTTTCCATTGTTCGTATTCACCTTTGAACAAAACTGGAGGCTTGACATCTGTTTCGATTGAAAGTGCATCTTTGGAAGTCATCTCGTTTAACCTGTTTGAAAAATATATCAATAAGAAACTAGAACTGATCGTTAGTCCAAACTGTGAAATAAAAAAAATCTTGAAAAACTAGAAAAATCAGAAAAATTGAAAAAAATTGACTAAGTATCAGAACTCGCAAGTCACTATTTAACTCGCAAGCCCTAAAACTCGCAGACTGAATAACTCGCAGACTGATTCTTGCGCGTTCTCTAAATTCTCAACCAAACGCGCAGACAAACTCGCAAGCAAACTCGCAAGAAAACTCGCAGAAATTTGCGCGTTTTGAGAAACTCGTAAGCAAACACGCAGATAAAACTCGTAGATGAAACACGCAGATCGAAGAAACTCGCAAGCGCCTGAACTCGCTAACCACTGTTCATACTAGAACTCGCTAACTGTGATGTGCGCGTTTCCCAAACTCGCAAATCGAAGCTTGCACGTTTCCCAAACTCTCAAATCAAAGCTTGCGCGTTTCAACACTTAGAATTATTTCTGAAATCTTCAAACTCCCAGGTCGATGAATTCGCTGATCACTGTTTCTCCTCAAACTCGCAAGACTAAGAACTCGCAAGTCACTATTCCTTCTTAAACTCGCTAGCTTCAATTAGCGAGTTTGATGAACTCGCTGGCCACTACTAGCGCGTTCTGGTCCTTAGAAATTTTTCTAACTTTTTCCAAACTCGTAGACTTCAACTAGCGCATTTTTAAAACTCGCTAGTCGTTACTTGCGCGTTTTGACCAATATCTTTTCTTCGACTTGCGCGTTCTTGCGGATGAACCTTGCGCGTTCCACGAAGAACTTGCGCGTTCTAGCGATCTAGCGCGTTCTTCAGTTTTTCGACCCAAAAACTGAGTTTTCCATCTGAATTCGATCTATCCTTGTCCAATCGACTCAAAACTTTGCAGAAACCTTTACAATCAATCCAAGAACATTTTACAATACATGAATTTTACAAACAAACACTCACACTACAAATTAATTGATGAAACAGTGAACTTCGACTCGTGAACAAAAACTTAACAAAAATCACAAATTTTATTGATTTTACAGTGCAATACGGAAATTAAAGTACACAGACTCGATCTATTACACTTTTAGTACAACTCCTAATCAAAAACTACTCAAAAACACTCAAAAATCAGAATCTTGATTTTCTCTTCGATGAACAGTGACGAACTTTCTTGAATTTCTTGAATTTTCACTTTGGATCTGCTCTGATACCAATTGTGTGTCCCTGATTCTAGTTCCTAATCAATATTAATCAAACATAACAAGATTTACAAACAATTACCTGTTTGATTACTTTCTCAATTCACGATTACAAAGATCTCTCTCTAATGAACTCTCTCTTTTTCTTTCTACAATCTCTCTTTCAAACGTACAACTTCCAACTACTTACAAATACAAAATGGAAAAACTATTTATACTACCACCTAATACTAAGAAAACTAAAATACAAAGACTACAAAGTTTTGACTTACTACAAATAGACTTTGACTTTTAATGAGATTTGACTTTTGCAACTTTGACCTTCAGTATGCTTGATCTTGTATCCAACATATTTATGCTCTAACACTTATCTTTGTTCAGCAGCTTCCTCTTCGATTCAGTAGTGAACATCTTTTGTCACGAAACTTGTCTTTAGGGATTACGTCTAACTGTTTACATTCGAAATCATCAGCAATACTGAACATGCTCATTATTAGATCGCTGATGGTGAAACACTGATATATATGAATGTTTACAAGAGAGATCATCAGCGATAACTGAACAGACTCAATATGATCGCTGATGATGAAACACTAATACATAATGTTAAACGTAATTTTCACTAAATATAGAAAAGGTTTAGTATCAAATCACTGAGAGAGTATGGATCAACAATCTCCCCCTATTTGATGATGACAAAGTAACTATGAAGAAAATTACTCTAAGTCAAAATAGGATAATCAGGACTCATAACATACATGTCCCAATTACTATTTTGAGGGATCTTTCACAGTACTGATGGAGTTAAGTAATTCACTGAAATTTTCATTAATTCAAAGAAAGAATTACAAGAGAGATGAAAGTTATAAGTAAAAGTGAAGATCTAACTACTGTAAGACTAACTAATAGATTACAAGAAGTAGAAGAGAATCTATCAGCTATGTTTTCAGGAGGTCTCTGAAGAGATCATATAATCTGGTACCTTTTCTCCTTTCCTTCTTCGATCAACGACTTCTTGTTGAATGAGAGTTTTGATAGGATCCACTGATGAAGAGTATCTACACCACAAGCATAGAAGATCTTGCAGATAGCTTAGTGGGCAGATAGGAATTTCAGAGACTCTCTGAAATCTAAGTTGTTCCTCATCATCTCTGAAGAAGATTCAATAAGGCTTCTTTATCACTTGCCCTGGTAAATAAGGTCCACCAAGAGACAGTGATAGATCTAGAACTGAGAGATCAGAAGGAGGCCCGAACAGTGCATCCTTGGAGAATTTGATGGAGGCGTCGTTTTTTATTACTACGACATTATCAAAGGAGGAGGAGGCAAACTTTCTCTTTACTTGTTTTGGCTTTGGAGGAAGAGCAGAAGGCACTTTCAGAGTAGCAGCGACTCTGTTGATGAGGGCTCCAATGATTCCGTTAACATAGACTTTGTACGTTGATTTTGACTTCTTCAGTGCTTCCTTGAACTCTAGCCATTCAAAGTAACCAAAATGTTCCAGTCTTGATACGAACATAGCTTTGACGCTTCCATCCTCTCTGGTTATCTCCTTAGTCACTGAAGTTCGGTCCTTTTTCTTTCTCCCAGAGATAGTGACAACGACGATCTTCATTGGTTCAGAGCGATAGTCTATCTTTTCTTTGCACCAGACTAGACTATTATCACTGACATCCTTTTCTTTTAAGCGCTCCTCTTAAATATCTTTAAGTAAACCAGCTTGAACCTTCACTGGTTTCTTCTTCATCTTGTCATCTTTGAATAGAGATGAATAAACCTCAAGAGCTAGATTAGCGTCTTTTTGGCATTCATCAATCAACTTTTCAGCTCTGACAGATTCTTCGATTTCAGTTTGGGTCAGGAAGTCAAGCTTTTTAGTTGAGGATTGAGGAGGGATCGTTAGTCGCTAACTCTCTAGGTGAGATATCATCTATCTTCTTCTTTTGAGTTCATCCTCTGACCATTGAGCTGGTCGAGAGGGCCTTCCTGGATGAAACAGGGTTTCATCATCTTCTTCTTCTTCTAGTTCATCAACCTTATTGAGGGAGGTTGGGATTATTTGATCATCAGCTGTGAGAGCTAGGATTATTTGCAGTGAAGTTCCTTTAAGCAGGGGAGAGAACTGACTAAGCAAAAAATGAAAAAGGGATTTAGTGTTTATTATAGGAGAAGAGAGATAAAGGCTAGAATGAGAGAGGGGTTTGGCAGGAAAAGAAGGAGAGAGGGACAATAGATAAGCATACATGAGAAGGATGCTCCCTCTCAGATGATGATAAGAGTTTCAGGTTTCCCTCGGCAGCTATTCCCTTCTGCTTGCCTTGGGATGGGGTACCTGAAGCTTTATCCTACTGTCTCCCCCTGCTTCAGTGATAACAACGCCTTTCATCCCTGGCGTTGATGAGACGTTTGTGGCTGAGAACCAGAGAGACTGATCCTCTTCATCATCATCTTCATCATTATCATCAGCGACATTGTTATTTTCTTGATCAGGGAGATCAAGTTCTTCATCATCATCTTCTTCTTCTTCTTCTTCTTCTTCTTCTTCCTTATCCTCTTCTTCTTCATCAACTAAAGCAAGGGAAGAAGAGGGAGGGGCTTGATCTTCAGCGATCTTCTCCCCCTCAACTTGAGAGGGAGTTTCTTCCGTCTTCTGATCTCAGTTGTTTCTTCATTTTATCTCTCCCCCTCTTTGTCATCATCAACGTGTGGGAGTTCAGCAGTGAGAGCTTCAGCAGCAGGCTTTGGACGGGTATCAGCCTCCAACTTATCCAGACGGTCTTCAATAATGGGGATCTCTGAAGTAGACTGAAGAATGAATTCAACAGCGACATTCTAGTGAAGTACGATCATTGTCAGTAAAGGAAGGCATGGTAGTAGGAGCTGGTTCATTCAGCTTAGCCAACATCTGAGAGAGCAGCTGATTAGCAGAGTCCATTTTGGTGTTGAGACATCAGACTTCATCAGTCAAGTGTTCAACATGGCCGATGAGGAATTGGAGTTGACTTGTGTTGCGAGTCATGTTGTCCTTTAGCTGATTGACCTCGTCCTGAAGGGAGGTCATCTGAGAAGCTGCAATTGTGGAGGTGGTTGTTGAGGTTAAAATCTTCAGCTCTTCACCTACCCGATTTACGACATGGTTTTGGTGTCTAGAGAAGCAACGAGAGTTTCCACCTTTTCAGCCATCTTGTTGACGTTGATGTCAACAGTGCCCAAAGTAGGACCTGAAACAAAGTTAGTGGTTGAGTAAAAAGATGCTCAACCTTATGTGGAAAGGTGGGAGAAGTGTATATGGGTTTAGGAATACCTAATAGATCAAACATATTGAAGAATTGCATATCTCCTTCAAAATTTGGAGGTGTTTGAGTACCAAATCCTATGGTTGCAGCGGTAAGAGGTTGCTGCGATATATTGGGGGGGGGGGGTTAATGACCAAAGAAATAGTAGAAGAAGAAGTAATGGGGATATAAGTAGAGGGAACACTGGTGATAGTGGAAATTACCTGAGTTGGTGGTTGTTGTGGAATTGAGAAAAGTGGGGTTGTCACTGGTGTGGTGCCAGCGATTGACGTCACTGACACGGTTGTTGTTGTGGTAGATGATGTGGAGGAGAGACCCACAAATCCATCCAAAGTAGTTTGTTGAGAAACTACCTCAGGTAAGTTACCAGAAGGGGTTGACTCCATGGTCTTTTTGGCCTTTTTAGCAGGGCTAGAATGAGTTGTAGACTGTCGCTTGGAAGGGGTTGTAGCGGCAGGGTTAGCAGAAGAAGGAACCTCCCGCGTGGTCGCTGAAGTAAAAGAATAGAGAGAGAGAGACGAGATCGTAGAGTAGAAATACTTACCTTATTTTCAGCCGGTTTGATTTCCAGCGCTCGTTGGCCAACCCGTGAGAAGCTACCATCATTTGTTGTGGGGGTACTTCTTGTCAAGGATAAAGTGAAGACAAGCACAAATGAATCAAACATAGGGAATCTTGGGATCCCTTTCAGGCTTCTTGATCTTTGACAAGAGATCGTCAAAGATCGCTCCAACATAGTCATAGTGCTTTCCAGCAAGCACTGAATATCCCATTTGTAGTTGCATTTTGTTGGCCTGGTCCAACGATCCTATCTTGCCACTCATACTCTGAATAATATGAGTGAAGATGTAGTTGATCTCTGAAGGCATGTTTGCCTTCAAGATTTTATTCAGATTCTTGTTGGGAATCTGGGAGCGAGGTTTGTTATCCCAAATGTATTCCATGTCATCCAGAAAACGGATGAGTTCAGCATCAGTGGGAAGAGAGTCGAAACCATTGGTGGTCTTGGCAGGGAATCGAAGAGCCTTGCGGATACCAAAGGTAGTGAGATTTCCGGGGCCATGTTTAGTCTGGAAAGAGATAGCAGGGACCACTTCACTATTTTTGTTGGTCACTGAGCTCTTATCAGCAGTAAACCATAATTGTTGAAGTAGTGTTTTGGATGGCTTGGGGTCAACAGTCAGAGCATATGTTATGCATGATTGTTTAAGAAAGGACGCAACTTCCACCAGATGTGGGTATTTTTCAGCTTCAAAGTCTAAGCGAGCCAGGTGGTTGTTCTTAGGGATTTCAAAGTTAGTAAGTGCGAACTTCACATTCTTCGAAGCAATTAGTGTAGCTTGGGCCATTTCTGGAATAGAGAAGTAGAGTAGAATAAAGGGTTTAGAGTCTAAAAACAATGTTCTTTATGAAAAGAAAGAACAATCTAAAAAACCAAATGTGTTTGAACAATTTAAAATCAAAAGAAATGATTTTAATATAAGAAACACTTTTAAATTGAAAATAAGAGGATATTTATGATTCAAGAGTGTTTTAAAGAGGAAAGAATGTGAAGAAACAAAAACCTGATGATCTTGAAGATTTGAAGATTGAGGTGTGTGTTTTTGTTTGCTTGAATACCGAGAATGCCTTTTCTTGCCTTAGAAGTTTTTGAGAGCGTAAAAGGCAAAATGTAAGTGACATTCCTTTTATATGAGGAGAGAGAAGGAATTTGGAGTGGGAAAAGGAGGTCATCATGACACGGACACGTCCCACGAAATTGATTGGACATGAAGTGCAACGGACGAACGTGTCAGAAAAAAGCGTGCCATGGATTATCGTTTAGAATGACGTCATAGGAGAGAGAAAACATTTTGTTTTTAGAAGGTATCACTGATAGAAATTCAGAGATAATTTTTCTTTTTAAAGGATCACTGACGAGAAATATCAGTGATAAGATTTGTTTATCAAAAAGATTTTAACCACTTGAAGAAATTCAGTGATTGAATATTTGATTTTTTAGTGTATAAAGTTGTATCCAAGATTTAATGTAGAAAGTCAAAGTCTGTAAAGTCAAATAAAGTCAAGTCTGTAATAAGTCAATGTTTGTATACTTTGAGAATTTAGCTTTGTGATTGTTTGTAAGGGTGATGGTATATAAGAGTTTAGTATCTTGAATGTTCTGGTTAAAAGTAAGCATTGTAACTTTCATATCAATAGAATACGACTTGTGGTTTCTCTCTCTACTCTCTCTCTAGAACTGAAATTATCATATCATAATTGTTTGATTTGCTTGAATCTGGGAATTATATATTTTCAATTGGTATCAGAGTGAACCCAATCAAATTCAGAAAGATTACTGCAACTTTTTGGATCGATTTTTTGAAATTCTCAAGATCACGCAGATCGCATTTGTTTAGTTCACTGTTTGATAAAATTAGAATTTGTTAGTGGAGTTTTGTGACAGATAATGGTTCCATAAGATTCGTGTTTTGAAATAGATTAGTTCTTATTCATATTGTTTCACGAATTTCACACAGAATAATAGTCAATTTTGGAGTTTTTAGATTTTATTGAAAAACATTCTCGAACACTGTAAAATCGTGATGGGCATTGTATTTTCTTGTTCTTAGTTGTTTTAGTGCATTAAGAAAGTGTTTAGAATTGAAATTCGATCATATTGGTACAGGCTAAAGATCAAATTTTGGGTTGATTTAGTTTTTGGATCGAATATGTGAGATGAAGTAAAGAACGCGCAAGATCCATAGAACACGTTAAGCAAGAACACGCACAATGTTGATCCTCATGATGTTTGCGAGTTTGGGCATAGTTCGCGCAGAAAGTACATTGTGAGAAGTGGAAAACACGCACACGTCATCTGCGAGAAGTGATATGAACAGTAATCTGCGAGCTTTCTAGACGTGGGAGTTTACATTCAGCGAGTTCTACTTTTGCAAAAATTTTCTAAGTATGGAACGCGGAAGGATCTTTTAATCTGCGAGTTTATGTTCGTTTGCGAGAAGTGAACTAGATCAAATATTTTTAAGTCCAAAACGCGCATGAAGTAGTGAGCGGGAAGCTAAACACGCACGACATTGTCTGCGAGTTTTGTAAAACACGCATACTAGTATCTGCGAGAAGTTACTTCACGCACGACGAAGTCTGCGAGTTCTAGAAACGCGCTAGTAGTTACGTGCAAGTTCACCAAACGCGCTCAAAGCTGTTAGCGAGAAGTACTTTGAACAGTGTTTTGCGAATTCTTTGGTCTGCGAGTTCTTGTGGTTTGCGAGTTCTGAAGTTAGATTTTTTTTTATTAATTTCAAGTGGTGATCTGAGTTTGACTTTCAGTTAACTTTTCTGAATTGTTTGGGGAATGATCATTTATATCAAGCTAATTTTCCATTCAAGATGTCTACAATTTTATCAGGGAGAGATTGTGCTATCATGTACATGCCAGAGATACCGGCTATTGAAGCTGAAAGGGATAAGCTGAAGATTCAGCATGCAACCCTTCTTAATCAGATTCAGGAGTTTAAATATAAATTGTCAAATTTTGATAAAACTCCTGATTGTGGGCTAATAATTCCAAATCTGATTTTGCAGGTATCATCAAGGCAAGAGAGAAATAAATTAAAGAGAAGGAGAAAAATATTGCAATAAAAGAAAATATTGTTGAAACATGTGAGAAAGAATTAAAGCTGAAAGAGAGAAAAATAGTGAATCTTCAAAGCCAACTGAAGACAACTGAACAAAAATCATCGGAACTGCAAGCTGAATCAGTTGAGCTTCAACAAAAGTTTAAGGCTTTTGAAGAAAAGATATCTGCTTTGGAGACAAAGAATGTTGATCTGATAAAAAGCCTCCAAGCAGATAATGAAAAAGGAAATTTGGAGAAAGATTCTACTCAAAAGCTGTCTGACTTTTCAAGGAAAGCTATCCAAGAGAAAAAGGATCTTGAGCTTAGATGCATTAAACTCTCTAAGCAAGTGTCAGAATTTGAAAAGATCTTAATTACAGAAAGAGACACGTTTGCTAAAGAGAGAAAAGTTGAAATTGTAATCCCAGATTCAATTATCAAGCAATCAAACCAATCTCAATCAGATTATATGTGACAGTGATCAAGAACTAGAGAGAGATTAGAATGTAGAGAGAGAAAGTATCCAAGTCTGTATTTCTCCAAATCAAATGTTACAATGTAAGCTCTTTGTTAGTGTTACGTGATTTACAAAGAATACAAACTATTTATATGGACTACTAAACTCTCAAGTAACTTGAATAAGGTATCCACACAAACTCTCAAGTACTTAAACAAACTCTCAAGTACTTCAACACCTATAATACTTATGTTGACTTCTCACTATTTGAATTTCATTGACTACTCAAATACAAAGGCTTTTTACAAGAGTTTCCTAATTAAATCTTGTATATAATTAATGCACTAACATTCTCCCCCTTTGTATTCAAGATTTAAATTTTTTTTGACACTTGTCTTCAGCGCTTGATTCTTCAACTTTTATCTCTGACATCTTTAAAACTTTGAAGCTTTTAACAATCTTCAGTCTTTGAAGAATCTTTGAAAAGTCTTTTGCACTTTGCATCTTTGTAAATCAACAAGTCTTGAATGAATCTTTGAAAACTTTGAAAAAACTTTGGAACTTCTTTGAAACTTCTAAGGATCTTTGAAAATTGTATCTTCATCTCTGTAATATCTGATCAGTCTTCAGAAAAACAAACTTTCTTGAATCATCTTCAGAATCTGTCTCTGAAACATAGTAAGCATCTGAATTGTCTTGAACTTTCAGAATTATCTCTTCAGGATTATCTTCACCATTTGTCTTTGAAATTGATCTTTGTAGATGTCTCCCCCTTTTTAATGATTGTGAGCTTCATGATCATCAAAACTTTTCAATTTCAACATTATCTTTGATCATCCCCTTTGTATTCAACGTAACAATCTCCTCAATTATGATGATTTGACATTTTCCATCCTTTGATCTGAGTATCTGAATCATGAATTGTATATACCCGAATCTTTTCAAATTCAGATATAATGAACTTGGTAACCCTGATTCAACAAATGAAACAGTTAGAAGTGCCTGTCAGTAACACGAAGTTACTGTGTACAACGAATGTATAATGTAAGGAGCTGGTTTGATGATGACTCCCTAGGACTTCCATTCAATCATTGAAAAACACAAGGTTTATCTATGAATGTTCTGACAGAAAAACAAATTTTCTGTGTGTTCGTGCTTGTGTATGAAAGAATTTAGCACAATGATTGTGTTTCATAAGGCTCAAATTGTGTAAACTTTTGAGACAGCAACAAGTATTACACGAACTCAATGTGCATGAAAGAGGTGCGAAGGTGGGGCAACTTTCCTTCCTTTTCAATATCTAAATCTTCCGAGTGAAGACCAGATAGCAGATGTGCTGCGTCCCCAAGAAAAATTGAAACATTTCTTTTTCAGGAAAGAAATGAGTGGCTGGTGGGGTAATTGCAAGAGTTGGCATGGGCTCACTGCCTGTTTGAATGATGGTCACCAAAGAATGTGAACCAATCATAAGATGTGGCTGCCGACTCAGAAAGTAGTTGGTGCAGAGTTTTCATATTCTTTTAACTCTGATCTCACACCCTTTTTCTTTTTAACATTATGATGACTTCTAACCAAACTCTCTTTTCCATTTTATCTCAGCTCAATGAGAAAAACTCAACCGGATGAGTTATTTCCCCCACTCTTTGATTTTGACCCCTCACCCCTCAATCACTCAAGGATAACTTCCTGGGTAGGAAGCACTGGTTAACGTGAATCCATGGAAGTTCTATTTAAGCTCACACAATGTAAGTCCTAAAAAGAATAGTTGTTCAACAGTTTAACTTGAACAGTGAAGCACAAAATGATAGCATTGTCAAAATGTATGCTCATGAGATTTGAGCATTTGAACAATGAAGATCTCTCAAAACAAGAATATTGAATGAATGAAATGAAATCAAGAGAATTGTTTTGAGAATCTGACAATGTATCAATCAGATCAAATGAAATGGTTAGGGTATCAAAGAATTGGATATTTTGTTTATATGAACAAATATAAACAATTTTGCAATGAAAGCACAAAGAATGAAATGATGATTGATGCTCAACAACATTTGAAAGCAAACAAGAGTATTACCATCGAAAAATTGTTTCTTTTAGAGACATGGTAATAACAAAATCAAATGAAGTACTGAACCGATGTGTATGAATACTTGACAGTATATAGAAAAGATAATACGCAAGTATTAATCTTTGGAAACACACGGCCAGTTAAACATTAAAGCTCAATAATGAAAAACATTTAAAATCACACTTCTAGATTCATAAAATCTTTTGAGAATCAGAAGTGGTTTGAACATTTAAGAAAACTTTTCTCATGCTTGAAAGTTGTTCTTCTTTCAAACAATCAGAGATATAGATCAGAAGATATTTACCTTTAATCTCCCCCTCAAATCAAGATAGAATGAGCTATTTTCTTTTAAGCTCCCCCTGGATATTTGCATAATATCCTTATCTGAACATTGAAGAACGGGTCCTGATCTGTCATGTGATCAGAAGCCACAGTCCTTTACATTAAAGTTCGGGTTCTAAACTGAAGTGTTTAGAAGCCATTGTTCTATGCTCCCCCTTAAACCTTGGGTGCCTGCAACACAGATTTAGCTTTTGGTACCCACTGGTATTTGGGTTCTGATGTGTTAGTTGCAGTTCGTGTGGGGGTAACATAATAAGAACCATACCAGTAATTAACAAAGTTATTACTTACAAAGTCATTCGTTCCACAGTAAGAACAACAAATCTTCTTTTGAGCAACTCTGATCAAATGATTAGTCGAGTAATATATATCAGAATTACCAAAAGATTTACCTTTATAAGCTCTGTTCTCTTTGGCTTGGGATGTGAATGCAAATGTTTTGTCCTTCTTCTCTTCTAAAGAACCTCTAACTCTCCAGACCATCTGATTTTTCTTAGAATTCTTTCCAAGAGATTTAACGTAAAAGCTCGTTGAACCATCAACAGATTTGTCATATAATAGATTAGATGGTCTAATCAGATTTGATTTGACAGTGTTTGGTTTGACACTTTTGTTTTTTGTTATCCCAGTTTGATCTAGTTGGTAAATAATCAATCAAGTAATCAAGCAACACAATAATAATCAAGAGATATAAAGATTAATAATAACGTACCAATCCCTTGAATAAACAATGAAACCCTTGAGTGTTCTTGATACCCTTTGAATACAGAGAATAATATGGCTACCTTTCTCTCTAAACAATGATTATGAAATTATGAAAGGTTCTAACCCTAAAACTAAACTAATTAACACTTTAAATACTTAAGCCTTATGGGCTTATGGGCTTGATAGACTTAAGGCCCATTTACAAATAACTATCAACTTATTACAATTTAAACCCTCTAAATAACTTTGACACAATTGCAGTTTAAACCCTGAACTTTAACTTTAATCTTGAATACAATTATTTGATCCAACAATCTCCCCCTTTGGATTCAAGATTAAAAAAATTTGGCAATTGTCTTCGGGTCTTCACTTTTCTTTGATCGCTTCAAAACTTGATATCTTTAAAATCTTTGAAATCTTCAGATCTTCAGATTTTATTCTCCCTTTTTGTATCTTCTCCCCTTTTTGATGAGTGGTGAGAATCATCATCATCAAAACTTTGCAAAACAATCTCCCCCTTTTCAAGACAATCGCCCCCATTGTGTATGATCACGTAAGCACAGTCTTCATGGAACGAGCCCTGTATGGAAATAAGAGCAGTCTTCCCAGATGGAAAGAGTGATTATTTCAATCTTTTCAGATTAAAATAGAAAGTAGTAACCATTCAAATCTTTTCAAATTCAAACAGTTAATAAGTGTAACCCTGAATCAACAAATGACTCAGTTAGAATGCCTGTCAATGACACAAAGTCACTGAGTAACACAAAGTCACTATATAAGGAGCTGGTTTTGATGTTGGCTCCCCAGGTCTTCCATTCAATCATCGAATAACACATGGTTATCTATGAACGTTCTGATAGAAAACAAATTTCTGTGTGCTCGTGCATGTGTATGAAAGAATTAAGCATAGATGATTGCTTTTCATTATAGGCTCAAAATGTGTAAACTTGTTGAGACAACAAAAAATTATACAAAGACTCAATGTGCATGAGAAAGGGTTCGAAGGTGGGGCAACTTTCCTTCTTTTTCAATATTAGTATCTTCCAAATGAAGAACCAATAGCGTATATGTTGCTTCCCCAGAAAATTTGAAACATTCTCTTTTTTAGAAAAGAATGAGTAGTTGTTGGGGTTGTATGCAAGAGATGGCATGGGCTAGGTGCCTTTTTCAATGATGGTCACCAAAGAATGTGAACCAATCAGATTATGTGGCTGCCCGGCTCAGAATGAAGTTTGGTGCAAAGTTTAATATTCTTTTACTCTGTTCTCTCACCCTCTTTCTTTTAATGCTCACTTCTAACCAATCTCTCTTTTTCATTTTACCTCTTCACACACCATCACTCAATTCTTTTGACCCCTCTCCCCTCAATCACTCAGGGAATACTTCCTGGGTAGGAAACACTGGTTAGCGTGAATCCATGGAAGTTTTGTTAAGCTCACACACTGAATCCCATGTATTTTCCTAAAAGAACATGCTGTTCAACAGGCTTTTTGTACATGTAAGCACAAATACCACTTGTTACATGAAGAATAAAATATTCGGAGACGTCAAAACAGAAGATGTTTGACGATGCAATTCTCCCCCTCAAACTAAAAGAGTTTGACAATTAAGCTCATATCATTTTATCATGAAGAATAAGATTTTGGAGAATCAAAGACGAATGTTGTTTATATGAACAATATATAAACATATTTTCAATAAAAGCACATGAAATGACGTTTGATTCAATCAACAGTGAATACAAATAACGTGAGTATTACCATAGAAAGATTTAACTTTTGATACATGGTAATAACAAAGTCAAAATAGAATATTCTGAACTGTTATGTGTATGAATACTTGACAAAGTATATTGACAAGATAAAACGCAAGTATTTATCTTTAAGAACACACGGTCAGATAAGCATTTAAGTATCCAAAAATCTGTTAGCATCACAGATATTCTCTCCCTTAACTTAATTTTTTTTTAAGATTAAGAAAAAAAAAACAGAAAAAATAAGGCACTGAAGTGCGGGTTCTAATCCGATGTGATTAGAAGCCATTCTCCGTTGAAGTACGGGTTCTAAGCTGATTTACTTAGAAGCCTTTCTTCTCTCTCCCCCTTAAACTTTGGGTGCCTGCAACATAGATTTAGCTTTTGGTACCCACTGGTATTTGGGTCCTAATGGGTTAGTTGCAGTTCTAGTAGGAGAGATAAAATAAGAACCATACCAGTTATTCACATAATCTTTTCTTACAAAATCATTTGAGCCACAGTGGGAACAACTAATTTTCTTTTGTGCTAACCTGATCAATTGATTGATTGTGTAAACCAGATCAGGTTTGCCAAAAGTTTTACCTTTTGTAGCATAGTTCCATTTTGCATTTGATGTATGCCCAAATGATTTTTCTTTCTTCTCCTCTGGAGATCTTTTAACTCTCCAGATCCAATTACCTTTATCTTTCTCATCATTCCTTCTCCAGAAGCTTTTCTTTTGAGACTTGGTCTTCTTGAAGTTACCTGAACCATCAACATTTTTGTCATAGAAAAGGTTAGAAGGACGAATCTGATTAGTAGATTTAGAAGTAAGACTATCATCTAAATCATAGAAAGAATTATAGAAAACATTTGAAAAATGTGAACTTGAAGCTGTTTTTAATGACCTATCTGAATCAGCTAGATCATCTCTTGGTGATTGAGCTATTAACTCTGGCGTCTTGTGCTCAGTCAGCTTCACCTTGAATACGATCTCTTCAAGTTCCTTTATCTTTGAAGACAAACTGTTTCTTTCCTTTTCGATCAGATCAAACTTCTTGTGTAGCTCAGATTTCGCATTCTGCTCCTTCATGATGTTTGTTGACAATTCAGATAGCTTTCTTGTCAGCTTGGCTATCTCGGTCTCGAATACTTTCTTTTCTTCAGAAAAGTCTGTATTTATATTCTTTAGCTCAACTTTCTTCTTTTCATTCTCAGCCTTTCTCTTTCCAGAATGATAACCTTCTCAAAGTCTGAAACTTGTTGAGAAAGTTTAACACATCGAAGCTTTAAAGTTTTCTTTTCTTCGAAGGCTTTTCTGGAGAAATCAGAGAATTTCTTGGCAAATTCTTTTCTTTCTTTTTCAATCTTTAATATTTCATCTTGAGTTGTTGCATTGTCTCTGTCTTGGGTAGCCTTTTCTTTCAGCGTTTTAATCTCAACCTCAAGACTGAGAACTTTTTCTTTTAAAGAATCCCTTTCAGCAAAAATTCGAGACTCTGACTTTCTAAGCTCTTCAGATGTCTCCCTAGCAATGTTTGCTCTTCTTCTCAATTTATCTAGCTCTCTTTGCATTAGTTCCTTCTTTGACCATGTTGAGCTAGATTCAGATCTTTTTAGCTTTGCTTGAAGGTCTAAGATCTCTTTTTCTTTAGACGCAATTATTCCTGCAAGATCAATTATAGAGTCAGAATCTTTTGAATTTTCTTTTAAAGCCTTGATCTGAATAAGAAGAGATGAGTTCTGAATCTTTAGATTTTCAATCTCAGCTTCAAGAGGTAACATCTCGGATTTGAGCTTTGTAATCTCACTCTCGCAATCATCAACCCTGTCTCTATTTCTTGACGATTGTCTAGCAAGATGTTTAGCCTTTTCTTTTACTTCAGAAAGAGTCATGTCGCTAAAATCAAGGTTGTATCCTGCAGACATATTTAGCTGATACGACATCCTAGCTGTAAGGTTAGAAATCAAGCTAATATGTACCAAAACAACCAACTAGATGAGATCGTTAGAATCAAAATAATAAAAAAAACTACACTCAAAAATTTTATTTTTTTTTAACCAGGGTACTATTCACTCGGTACTATTCACCCGGTACTATTCACCGGTCCTATTCACCCGGTACTATTCACCGATACTATTCACCGACCGGGAATTTTTTTTTTGACCGGTAAAATGCTTCGACCGGTAAAGTGATTTGACCGGTAAAGTGCTTCGACCGGTAAAGTTATTCGACCGGTAAGTTGCTATGACCGGTAAAGGTATGGACCGATAGTGATGTTCGACCGATAAGAATTTTGAGTGGGTCAACCGGTAAACTGTATGACCGATAAAACTATTCGACCGGTATGTTCTTGAATCAGCCCAGAATGTCAATAAACAACTCAGATAATCAACCCATAAATCAATACAGACTCAAAATCAGATGCAAAAATCAGTCCTTTGTACTCAGAAACATGTATCGAACACAACCCAATCAATAACAATGATTAAAATCAACTTTCATGCATTCAATTTAAAGAGCACAATGTCGATATTCATGTAAACCCAGAAAACTCAAAATCACAAAATTCAATCACTTGATAATTCTCAATGCAATTAATCAATCAGATACTTTTCAATAGAATAAAACTCACTTAATCAGATTAATTATAATCATAAAAACTCACAGATTCATGAAATCAGATGAACAAAAAATATTTCGATGAACAGTGATTTCGCGATGAACAGTAATCTGTGAATAGTAACTTCGATTTTTTTTTTGATTCTTTAAGCTCTGATACCAATTGTTATCCCAGTTTGATCTAGTTGGTAAATAATCAATCAAGTAATCAAGCAACACAATAATAATCAAGAGATATAAAGATTAATAATAACGTACCAATCCCTTGAATAAACAATGAAACCCTTGAGTGTTCTTGATACCCTTTGAATACAGAGAATAATATGGCTACCTTTCTCTCTAAACAATGATTATGAAATTATGAAAGGTTCTAACCCTAAAACTAAACTAATTAACACTTTAAATACTTAAGCCTTATGGGCTTATAGGCTTGATAGACTTAAGGCCCATTTACAAATAACTATCAACTTATTACAATTTAAACCCTCTAAATAACTTTGACACAATTGCAGTTTAAACCCTGAACTTTAACTTTAATCTTGAATACAATTATTTGATCCAACATTTTTGAAAACATTTTTGTCATGGATAGAACTTGAAGCAGTTTTAAACGAGCAAACTGATTCGGTTGAATTGTCAATTGGTGATTGATTGATCACATCAGCACAAACTTTTTCTGACAAATCAACATTTGCAGCTTCTAAGTTCTTTATCTTTTCAGATAAAATGTTTTTTTCAGAAGTAAGTGTGTCAAACTTCATTTTCAAATCAGATTTGGCCTTCTGTTCTTTTTGCACATCTGATGATAGAACATAGTTCTTGGACATGAGCTTGGATATTTCAGATTCAAAATGTGAATGTTCTTGTTCAAAATCTTTTTCTAAGTTCTTGGTTTTACCAGAAATATCCTTGAAAATCCCAACATTTCTTTTTTCAGAATTTTTCTTTTCAGACTCAAAAGACATTATCTTTTCTTTGAAAATTTGTCTTTCTTTTTCTAATAAGTCTTGTAAAACAGAGATCTATTTGGGAAATTCAGTAGTTTTATCTTCAAGAACTTTTCTTTCCTTAGCAAATGTGTCTCTTTCAGTAATTAGAATCTTTTCAAAATCAGACACTTGCTTGGAAAGTTTAAGGTATCTAAGCTCAAGATCCTTTTTCTCTTGCAAAGTTTTCTTAGAAAGTTCAGACATCTGTTGAGTAGAAGATGTCTTCACACTTGATTTTTCTTTTTCTCCTTGGAGACTTGTTTTCAATTCAACATTCTTCTTCTCCAGAGCAAATATCTTCTCTTCGAAAGCCTTAAACTTGTTTTGAAGCTTGACTGATTCATCTTGCAAATCTGATGCTTTCTGTTCAGTCGTCTTAAGTTGGCTTTGAAGATTTGCTTTGACTTTATCTTCTTTAATGCTTTTCATCAACTCAACATTTTTTACTTTCAATGTATATACATTTTCTTCAGAAGCCATATACTTTTGTTGAAGCTTAACTGATTCATCTTGTAGTTCTGATGATCTTTGTTCAGTTCTCTTCAGTTGGCTCAGAAGACTTTCAACATAAGATTTCTTCAGCTTGATTACTTCTTCAAGAGACAGAATGGTATTATCTTTTATTCCCATCATTTTCTCTCTATCTTTAATCTCTTTCTCTTTCTCACTGATGATACCTGCAAAATAAGATTTATCCATATTAGCACACTTTTTACAGTCAGGAGTTTTATCAGAATTTGATAAATTTAATTTCAACTCCTGAATCTGCTTTAAAAGCACTGAATTCTGATTTTTCAGTTGATTTCGTTCAACTTCTATTTTCGGTATCTCAGGCATGTACAATACAGCTATGTCTCTTGGTGACAGTACTGTATTCCCTCTCTCATATGTCTTTGGCATCTTGAAGGAAAAAGTTAGCTTAAAAAAATGATCGTCAAAAATCAGAAAATTATGACCACTATCAAAATATGTCCCCCTCCGCAGACTTAGCACAAGGGTTCCGCTAGACGTTGTGTGCGCGTTTGAAAAACTCGCAGGCCACTATGTGCGTGTTTCGAGAACTCGCAAGCCACTATGTGCGCGTTTCGACGAACTCGCAAATCAAATGAACTGATCGACAAAACTCGCAAGCCTTGTCTTGCGTTTTTTGAGAACTCGCAAGCTAAAGTTTGCGCGTTTGATGATGAATCTTGCACGTTCTTCAGATGAACTTGCGCGTTTCGAAGATCTTGCGCGTTTTGACAGTTCTGTTTACGAAATCAATCCAAATTGGTCTAAACCTGCAAATTTCATTCAACACTTGTACCACAATGATCAAAATTCAAATTTGAACATATTTCTTAGTAACAAATCTATCTAAAAACTCGAAATTACAGTGCATTGATCAAATTACATCGATCAAATGATTAATTCTTGTTTGTGTGTGAATACAAAATGTATACAAACACAAATCGATTACAGTGAATACAAAAGAACACTCTAGTTTCAACAAATCACTTAAAATTGTGATCAAACAGTGAGTTTCAAGAAACGAATTCGTGAAAACCAAAAATCTCAAATCTATCCAATCTGATCCTTCTGAATTGATTTGGTTTGCTCTGATACCAATTGAAATTGTAATCCCAGATTCAATTATCAAGCAATCAAACCAATCTCAATCAGATTATATGTGACAGTGATCAAGATCTAGAGAACGATTAGAATGTAGAGAGAGAAAGTATCAAAGTCTGTATTTCTCCAAATCAAATGTTACAAATCAGCTCTTTGTTAGTGTTACGTGATTTACAAAGAATACAAACTATTTATATGGACTACTAAACTCTCAAGTAACTTGAATAAGGTATCCACACAAACTCTCAAGTACTTAAACAAACTCTCAAGTACTTCAACACCTCTAATACTTATGTTGACTTCTCACTATTTGACTTCCATTGACTACTCAAATACAAAGGCTTTTTACAAGACTTTCCTAATTAAATCTTGAATACAATTAATGCACTAACAAAAGTTCTTGAACACAAAACGATTGAACTTACGAAACAAATCTCAGTTCTTCAAGACTTACTTGAAAGAGAAAGAAAATATTTTCAAGAAAAGAAAAATGCTGAAAAGAAAAATGCTGAAAAGAGAAATGTTGGGATTTTCAAAGATATTTCTGAACAAAACAAGAACTTAGAAAAAGATTTTGAGCAAGAACGTCAAATCTTTGAATCTAAAATATCTATGCTCACATCCAAGATATTTGTTCTATCCTTAGACATTCTTAAAGAACAGATGGCTAGAACTGATTTAAAGAAAAAGTTTGACACACTTTCTGATGAAAGAAACATTTTATCCAAAAAGATAAAGGACTTGGAAGTTGCAAATGTTGAATTGTCAAATAAAGTTTCTACTGATGTGATTAATCAATCACCTCTTGACAATTCAACGGAATCAGTTTGTTCTTTCAAAACTGCTTTAAGTTCCATTCATGAGAAAAATGTTTCAGAAAGAACAGTGTCAAACCAAACATTGTCAAATCAAATCAGATTCGTCCATCTAATCTTTTCTATGAGAAGTCTATTGATAGTCCAGCGAATTTCTATGTAAATCTTTTAGAAAGCATTCAAAGAAAGGACAGATGGTCTGGAGAATGAAGAGTTCTCCTGAAGATGAAAAGAAGAATGACAAAGCATCTACATCCACATCCAATGCCAAAAAGGACAGAGCTCATAAAGGTAAATCTTTTGGTAAACCTGATATGTTTTACTCTACTAATCATTTGATCAGGATTGCACAAAAGAAGATTTGTTGTTCTTACTGTGAAGCAAATGACTTTGTAAGTAATAATTTTGTTGATTACTGGTATGGTTCTTATTATGTTACCCCCACAAGAACTGTAACTAACACATCAGGACCCAAATACCAGTGGGTACCAAAAGCTAAATCTGTGTTGCAGGCATCCAAGGTTTAAGGGGGAGCAAGAACACAGGCTCTTGAATAATTCAGTTCAAGACCCACACTTCAATGTTAAAGGACTATGACTTCTAAGTAAAACAACTTAGAACTCAGTCTTTAATGTTTAGAGTTAAGAATATTTTGAAAATATATCCAGGGGGAGCTTATCTGACCTAAATCATTATATCATGATTTGAGGGGGAGCTTAAATAGTAAGTATCTTCCGATCTAGATCTCTGATTGTTTGAAATAAGAACAACTTTCAAGCATGAAAAATATTTTCTTAAATGTTCAAACCACTTCTGGTTCTCAAAAGATTTCAAGATTTTAGAAGTGTGATTTTCAAATATTTTTCATAATAGAGCGTTAATGTTTAACTGGCCGTGTATTTCTAAAGATCAATACTTGTGTATTATCTTTTCTATATACTTTCAAGTATTCATACACACCGGTTCAGTACTTTATTTGAATTTGTTATTACCATGTCTCAAAGAGAAACAATTTTTCGATGGTAATACCCTCGTTTGTTTTCAAATGTTGTTGAGTATCAATCATCATTTCAATTTTTGTACTTTATTGTGAAATTGTTTATATTCGTTCATATAAACAAACTATCAAGTTCTTTGATACCCTAACCTTTCACGTTCATATTTTGTGATATTTGATCTGATTGATACATTGTCAGATTCTCAAAACAATTCTCTTGATTTCATTTCATTCATTCAATATTCTTGTTTTGAGAGATCTTCAAAGTTCAAATGCTCAAATTTAATTCATATTCTTCTTGAGCATACATATATATAACAATGATATCATGAGCATAACCTTTCAAGTTAAATTGTTGAGCAACCATTCTTTTTAGGACTTACATGGGATCAGTGTGAGAGCTTAAACAGAACTTCCACGGATTCACGTTAACCAGTGTTTCCTACCCAGGAAGTAATCCTAGAGTGTTTGAGGGGTGAGGGGTTTTTAAATCAAAGAGTGGGGGAGATAACTCATCCAATTGAGTTTTTCTCAGTGTGTGGAGCGAAAAATGTAAAAGAGAGTTTGGTTAGAATTGATCTTTAATGTTTAAAAGAAAGAGGGTGTGAGAACAGAGTTAAAAGAATATCAAAACTCCGCACCAACCACTTTCTGAGCCGGGCAACCACATCTACTGATTGGTTCACATTCTTTGGTGACCATAATTGAAATAGGCAGTGATCCCATTCCAACTCTTGCAATTACCCCACCAACCACTCGTTTCTTTCTTAAAAAAGAAATGTTTCATTTTCTTTGGGGACGCAACATATCTGCTATCTGATCTTCACTCGGAAGATTTAGATATTGAAAAAGAAGGAAGTTTTCCCCACCTTCGCACCTCTTTCATGCACATTGAGTCTGTGTAATACTTGTTGCTGTCTTAACAGTTTACACATTTTGAGCCTGAAAAAGCTTGAGTAGCTTCAATCATTTCTACACTTTCATGTACACACAAGGAATGAGTTTTCTTGTCATAACATTCATAGAAAATACCATTGTGAATTTTTCGATGATTGCATGGAAGCCCTGGGGGAGTGAACATTACAAAAGCTCCTTTCCAATGTACATTCGTTGTACAAAATGGCTCCGTGCTACTTACAGGCATACTAAATGTATCATTTGTTGATTCAGGGTTACAAAGTTTATTATATCTGAATTTGAAAAGATTCGGGTATATACATTTCATGAATTGACGGATACTCAGATCAAAGAGCGGAGATTGTCAAATTACCACAAAGGGGGAGATTGTTAGTTTTTCACAAAGGGGGAGACTATTATTCAAAGATAATGATGAAATTGAAGAAGTTTTGATGATCATGATACTCACAATCATCAAAAAGGGGGAGATATTTTAAAGATTTCAATTTCAAAGCATAAAAGGAAGAGATTTCCTAAAGAAAAAGGAGGGGACATTCCTGGAATTTCAAGTTCAAGACAGATGAAAGTCAATAACTTATGAAGATTATGTTTCAAAGACAAATCAAGATGAATCGAGAAAGTTGGTTTTTCCAAAGACAGTTCAGAGATAACAGAGATGAAGATACGAGCATTCAAAGATTCCTCAAAGTCTCAAAGTTTTAAAGATCAAAGAAATTTCAAGAGATTTCAAATGTTTACAAAAGCAAATGCGAAAGACTTTACAAGATTTTCAAAAGCTGATCGTTTGAAGATTGCAAAAGCTTCAATGTTTAAAGATGTTTGTGTCAAAGTTTGAAGAATCAAGCGCTAAAGACTATTGTCAAATTTTTATTAAATCTTGAATACAAAGGAGGAGATTGTTAGTGTATTTTGTTGTATCCAAGATTTAATGAGAAAAGTCAAAGTCTGTAAAGTCAACAAAGTTTCAAATAGTCAACATTTGTATGTGTTGTGTGTGTTTAGTTTCTTGAGAGTTTTAGTTCTTAGTATAAATAGTTCTTAGTGTCTTGAGAGTTGATATAGAGTAAGCATTGTAACTTTCTTATCAATAGAATACGACTTGTGGTTTCTCTCTCTACTCTCTCTCTAGAACTGAAATTGTCATATCATAATTGTTTGATTTATGCTTGAATCTGGGAATTATATATTTTCATGATTTTTGAAAAACGTCTTACTGAATGAGATATTCAGTGAGAGAGAATGAGAAAACATACCTAAGAGTTGGAATATTTAGTCATAGATTACATGATGGTGTAACATATTATCACTAACATAATGCATGAAAGCTGAAGATTTAATCTTCAAGATTCAGCATTCCAAGCTCACTGATGAGAAAGTTAAATCTTGTCTCATCAAGAGATTTGGTAAAAAGATCAGCGAACTGATAGTCAGTAGGGATAAAGTTAGGTTCAATATCACCATTTATCACATGATCTCTGCTAAAGTGATATCTAATCTCGATGTATTTATCTTTGAGTGTAGTACCGGATTGTTTGCTATAGCGATGGCACTAGTGCTGTCGCAATAGATTGGAATCTTTGATAGCTGAAGGTCATAGTCTAATAGTTGGATTCTCATCCACAAGACTTGAGCACAACAACTTTCATCGGCTACGTACTCAACTTCAGTTGTGGAAGTGGACACTGAATTTTGCTTTTTACTTGTCCAACTTACCAGCTTTCCTCCTAGAAGTTGACATCCACCAGTGGTGCTTTTTCTATCAAGTTTGCAACCTGAAAAATCATTATCTGAATATCCAGTTAGATCGAACCCTGAATCTTTGGGATACCAAAGACCGAGGTTAGGAGTTCCTTTCAGATATCTGAAGATTCTCTTTACAACGATCATGGGATTCCTTGGGTTCAGATTGATAGCATGTACAAAGACATGTAGAGTACATGATGTCAGGTCGGCTTGTTGTAAGATATAGCAGGGAGCCTATCATTCCTCTATAGGCATTGACATTAACAGGGTTTCCTGATGGATCTTTGTTTAATGTCAGAGGAGGTGCCATAGGAGTTTTCATTGAAGAAGTTTGAGTGAGATCAAATTTGTTCAGCATATCTTTGACATACTTACCTTGGTTGATAAAAGTACGTTTTTCAGTTTGCTTGATCTGAAGTCCAATGAAGTAAGTTAGTTCACCCATCATACTCATTTTATATTATTTCTTCATTCTTTCAGCGAAGCGAGTGCACATAGAATGGTTAGTAGAACCAAATATAATGGCATCAACATATATTTGCACAAGAATAATGTGACCTTTTATCTTTTTGAAAAACAAGGTATTAGCAATTTTACCGCGTTCAAATTTTTCAAAAATAAGAAAAGATGAGAGAGTGTCATACCAAGCACGAGGGGCTTGTTTTAGACCATAGAGAGCCTTATCCAATTTATATACATAATTTAGGAATGCTGATTTTAGGAATGTTGATTTCAATATAGACTTCCTCATTCAACTTTCCATTTAGGAATGCTGATTTTACATCCATTTGATATACTTTGAAGTCTTTGTAAACTGCATAAGCTAAGAAGAGTCGAATTGCTTCGAGCCTAGCCACAGGGGCAAAGGCTTCATCATAGTCTATGCCTTCCTCTTACTTGTATCCCTGAGCAACAAGTCTAGCCTTGTTGCGGGTTACAGTCCCATGTTCATCTAATTTGTTTCTAAACACCCATTTAGTGCCTATAACAATCTTATCAGATGGTCTGGGAATGAGATTCCAAACTTTGTTTCGAGCAAACTCAGTCAGCTTTTCTTGCATAGCGCTGACCCAATTTAGATCTCTTGAGGGCATCATCAGTCTTCTTTGGCTCTAATAAAGAAAGAAAGTTAACAAAGAGACAAGTATTACCTGAACTTCGTCGAGTCTGAATACCTGCAATGGGATCACCAAGGATTTGATCTATGGGGTGATCTTTGGTCCATCGCTGAGCAGGAGCATGAACGCTCACTTCACAAGTTGGATCAACAATAGGAATGTTCATTGATGAAGAAGCTTGAGGTTCATCAACTATTAATTGTTGAGTGTCAGACAGACCATTGTTCACTGAGAGGTTTTCGGACAAGGGATATCTGATGGAGGTAGTGTGTTTAGAGGTTCAGCTAAAACCCATGAGGTGGATTCAACATTAGGTGGTATGATGTTTGGATCATCATCAACGACTGAATGATCTGTGTGCTGATGGTTTATGAAGAAGGGTTCTATTTCTCTATAATGAGAGAACATCCAAGCATTTAGTTCTTCATTGTCAGCGATAGGTTTAGAATTCGCTGAACGAAATTCGTCAAAGGTGACATGAATTGTTTCTTCTACAGTTTGTCTTCTCTTATTGAAGACTGTGTAGGCCTTAGAGATAGAGGAATATCCAATAAATATTCCATCATCAGCTTTTGGGTCGAACTTTCCAAGAGCATCTTTGTTGTTTAAAATGTAACACTAACAACCAAAGATATGAAGAAAACTGATACAGGTTTTCCTTCCATGAAATAGTTCATAAGTTGTCATTCCAAATCGTTTTACTATCAGAGATCTGTTTTGAGTAAAGCATGTAGTGTTGACAGCTTCCGCTCAGAACTGAGTATGGAGATGAGAATCGCTGAGCATTGATCTGGAAGCTTCAATGATCGTTCTATTTCTTCTTTCAGCGACACCGTTCTGCTGAGGAGTTCTTACAGAGGATAAGTTGTGAGAAATTCCCATACTCTCAAAGAAATTATTCAGGGAACTATTTTTGAATTCAGTTCCATGATCACTTCTTATTGAGCGAATAGTAAGATTATTCAGCACTTCCATCTTTCTAAAAAGAGATATCAGTTCTTCTGGAGTGTCACTCTTGCAGCGAAGAAAGATAACCCAGGTGTAGCGAGAGTATTCATCTACAATGACAAATGTATATTTCTTTCCAACTGTGGATTGGATATTGATAGGTCCAAACAAATCCATATGCAAGAGTTAAAGAGGACTTGTCACTGAGGAAACTTGTTTAGATTTGAAACTAGCTTTAGTCTGTTTTCCTTTCTCACATGCTGAACATAGAGATTCCTTCACATATGAGTGCTGAGGAAGACCAGACACCAGTTCCTTAGTAGAGAGAGAATTCAGGGTTTTGAAATTGAGATGAGAGATCCTTTTATGCCATAGCCAGTTGACATCAGAGGAGGCTTTAGAGAGAAAACAAACATTTTCAGTGGTAGTAGAGTCCATGTCTATTACATAGACATTTTCCATACGGTAACCACTGAGAGCAAGTTTTTCATTTTCACTCATCACTGAACATGCTTTCTTATTGAAGCGAACTTCGTAGTCTTTGTCACATAGCTGACTGATGCTTAGAAGATTGTGCTTCCATCCATCTACGTAAGCGACTCTTCTGAAGGTAGTTTTCCCATTATTGAGGACACCAAACCCTCAGGTATATCCTTTTCCATTTCCACCAAAGGTCACCGAGGGACCTTTCCCTTCCTTGTATTTAGTAAGCAGGTCTTTTTGTCCAGTCATGTGTCGACAACATCCGCTATCTAGATACCAGATTCCCTTCGATCCCTACAAACATAAGGAAGATTAATTTTTGATTGGTACCCACTTTCAATGGGTCTAGAAGTGTTAGTGGAGTGAAAGGTTCAATAATCTTCACGGCAGTTGAAGATTCAGCTTCAGTGGTAACCTTCACTTTGGTTAATTGTTTAACCTTAGTGGTATTTTTCACCTTGGTTGATTTCTCAGCTTTGGTGACCTTCTCAGCCTTGGGGCATTTATCTTCACTTTAGCTATCTTATCAGCTATCGTGGCAGTAGGACATTTACTGGCAATATGGTCAGTGAGCCCACAATGATAGCATTTTATATATTTAATGGTGGCTTTAGGACCATGAGTAGTAAGATTAGAAAACTTGAGATGAGCAGAGCCAACTCCAAGAATACCTTTAGCATAAGATCTGGGAGGAACTTTCAGTTCTTCAGAGTTCTTAGGCTTAAGATCAATTTTCAGCTTTGGAGTTGATCTCTGAGAAATATCAGTGATTTTAGTTCCAGAGCTGGAAGATTGACTTACTGAAGGTTTAGAAGAAACTTTCATTTTTGCTTTCTTGGTAGCCTTCTGAGGATGGGAAATGGATTTCCCTTTATCAGCGAGCTTAGAGCCTTTTGATAAGTCCTCAGGAATAGGATTAGAGGAAGAAGAGCACTGAGTAGAAGAGGTGTCAGGGATAGAAGAGACAAACATTCCAAACTTAAGCATGGAACTGTCTTCTTTTTGTTCATCCTGTTCTTTCCAAAAACCAAGACCGGTTTTATCACTGGCATGGATTTGAGCCCTGATGATTTCAGTGATTTTGGTAGAAGAGTTACACCATCCCTTAACAGTTGCCTTTTCTGCTTTTAAAGCAGCGATGGCTTGTTCGCGTTCAATGCTGATAATTTAATTGACAATGACTTGATCTTTTAAACTTTCCTCTAAAAGGGTCAGTTCTCTGATCCTTTCATGACATTTTTCTCGCTGTTCGGTTAAATCAATATTTTTGGTTTCAGCTAGAGTTTTTCCATTCAATGCATTGTCCAGATCAATTGTTAGCACATCTACAGCGCGACTTCTCTCAACTTCAGAAAGAGAGGGACTAGTAGAGATAGATACCTGAGAAGAGATGTGACTCATGGAAGTTCCTGTTGATTCTTCCACTTCTTATTTAATCTCAGCCATAAGACAAAGATTAGCAACTTCTTCTTCATCAGAACTAGATTCTTCTGATTCAGCCCAGTCATGCTCTCCAGCAATAAGACAATTACCTTTTCTTTTAAAACGTTTTAGTTTTTGGTTTTTTTCTTGAAGCTTGAGGTATTTGTTATCGCTGGACTTTCTGGAAGTAGAGGGTTTGAACACTTTCTTTGATCTGCATTCACTAGCAAAGTGTCCAATCTTTTCCCAGTTATAACATGTAGTAGTAACCTTATCAACAGAGGTTGATTTTGGCTTGTCAGATATAGAGAGAGGCTTATTTCTTCTGAAATTGCTCTTTCTTGCAAACCTTCTGAAAGAGTTTATCAAGAGTGCTAAGGATTCATCAAACTCTGAAAGATTAGTGTCTGATAATTCCTCAGAGTCAGAATCTAACTCAGTGATAGTAAGAGTAGATCGCTGTGATGGAATGATCTCTGAAGAGACTAAAGCAATAGGAGTGCTTTTGGAGTCTTTAGAATCTTTTACAAGATTCTTCTTCAGGAGATTCGATTGCTCAAAGTTGAGCAATATTCCATATAAGGTGCTAAGAGAGAGAGATAATTTAAGTCTTTTGTTAGCTTAAGACACATTGAGTAACTGTCCCAGCTTTCAGGAAGACATTCCAAGAATTTAGTTAAGACCTCAGAGTTAGAATAGGTCCTACCAGCAGTCCTTAGATCAATGATTAGGCAGTTAAATCTCTGGTGAACATCAGATAAGGATTCATTCTTACCAGTGATAAAACTTTCATATTGTCTTACCAAATTAATCTTTCGGGTTTCGTGGACTTCAGTGGTACCTTCATATTGAACACATATAGTGTCCCACATTTCTTTGGCAGTTTTAAGATGCATGATGGAATGGAAGGCTTCGTCAGACAGAGCCACAGAGATAATGGTTTTTGCCTTAGCATCTAAACCGACTTTCTTTTTATCTTCATCACTTCATTGTCTTATTTATTTAATAGCATATCTTTCAGAGACAACTGGAGTGGTAGTGGTAGCTGGAACTGCAGCTATAATAGTGAAGGGTTCATAAGGGCCATTTGCTACATATTCAGGTATAGTGGGATCTACACCTTCTAGAAATAGGACCATTCGATTTTTCCAGAGAGCAAAGTTATCTCTGCTAAATCGAGGAGGTTTTGAGAGAGAACCATTATCATAGTAGTTTATGTTTGTATTGAGTGCCATTTTAAGAATAGCAAGGAAAAGAATAAAGCAAGATCTTGTTTATGAGATTAAACAATATGCTCTGTTGGTCCCGAAGGTGCTTAACAAGTTTGTAGAAGGGGGGGGGGTTGAATACAAACACAGAATTTTAAAGTTTAATAAATTGTTTATTGATAAATCAAATCACAATTTACAAGTTTTTTTCGGAATAATATTAAGTAAAACCTAATCTAAACAAACTTAAGAATCACTAAGAAGGTTGAACTAGAAATAGAGAATAGGGGATTGGCAGAATATAGAAAACAAGGGTTTCTATATATTTAGAAAGATGAAGGCTACCCTCAGATGGAGTGTTGATCTTTCTATTTATACCCTATGCATTAAATGCTTGACAGAGTACTTTACACGTGTCCTTCATTGGTTGGTTGCATGAGTTGTTGTACGAATTGTTGCAGAGGTATGTCTTTTCTGACAGTCGTACGATGTGTGCAAGGATAATACAATAGAGACTTGAGGCATAAGCTAAGTGATCATCAATAGGTGAATATCTCTTCCTTCAGAGATATAAAGAAGTTCAGCTATTGCTGAATCTTTTCCTCAGGTTTCTTCGCGTGTGTAGACTTGTCTTCGCTTCACTGATATCCGCATCAGGTCATGAGTAGACTTGTCTTTGTTCATCAGCTTCCTCTTCGATTCAGTAGTGAACATCTTTTGTCATGAAACTTGTCTTTAGGGATTACGTCTAACTATTTACACTCGAAATCATCAGCAATACTGAACATACTCAGTATTAGATCGCTGATAGTGAAACACTGATATATATGAATGTTTACAAGAGAGATCATCAGCGATAATTGAACAGACTCAGTATGATCGCTGATGATGAAACACTAATACATAATGTTAAACGTAATTTTCACTAAGTATAGAAAATGGTCATTATCAAATCACTGAGAGAGTATGGATCAATAGAGAGAGAGGAAGACTTTTGATTATTAAATTTTACATGTATTGACTCATCAATAAATTTTCTTCTGAGGTTATAGACTCTATAGTCTTTAGAGGTGAGAGAGTAACCCATGAAGATTCCTTTATCAGCCTTAGGATCAAATTTTCCAATATGTTCTCGGTCATTAAGAATGAAACAAACACAACCGAAAACATGAAGAAAACTGATATTAGGTTTTCAGCCATAGAATACATCATGAGAAGTTTTGTTGCGCCTCTTAACAATGACATATCTATTTTGGCTAAAGCAAGTTGTGTTGATAGCTTCGGCCCAAAAATAGGTGGGAAGATTGGATTCACTTAGCATGGAACGGGCAACTTCACATAGAGTTCTATTCTTTCTTTCCATAACACCATTTTGTTGCGGTGTTCTGACAGCTGCAAAGTTCTGAGATATTCCCTTGTCATTGAAGAATGCTTCCAAGGTGACATTTCTGAATTTTGTGTCGTTGTCACTTCTGACTAATCGTACAAGTTGACCATTGAGCACTTCAGATTTCTTGATAAAGTTGATAATTTCTTCAGATATATCACTTCTGTACCTGAGAAAAGATACCTTAGTGTAACGTGTAAATTCATCAACTATTACAAGAATATTCCTTTTTCCACCTAGGCTTGGAGTGCTGACTGGTCCACATAGATCCATATGCAGCATCTGGAGAGGAGTAGTGATAGAGAAACACTTCTTGGTTTTGAAGAATATTTTGTCAGTTTTCCTTTCTCACAAGCTGCACATAGCTTTTCTTTAACAAACGATAACTTTGGCATTCCAACCTCCAGATCTTTATTGTAAAGAGCATTTAACGTCTTGAAGTTAAGATGAGAGAGATGTTTATGCCAAAGCCAGTTCTTTTTGACAGAGTCTTCAGAGATAAAACATATGCTCTCTTCTTCTGCTGATTTATGGTTCATATTAACGACATACACATTTTCTTTTTTGGACCTAGAAAGAATGGTGTGATAGTTTCTGTCTGTAATGAGGCAGTCATCAACTCTAAAAATACATAGTAACCCAGATCACATAGTTGACTGATGCTTAAAAAATTATGCATCAGTCCTTTCACATAGGGAACTTTGTTGAAGGTGATAGAACCATTTAAGAGAGTTCCATAACCTTTGGTGGAACCACGAGAGTTATCACCAAAATTCATGGTAGATCCTTTTTCAGTCACATAGTTAATTGGGAGAGATTTATTGTCGGTCATATGACGTGACCAAGTATGTTGTTGTTCAATGACTTGCAATCACATAGAAATCAGTCCTTTGGTACCCATTTTGAAGTGGGTCCTTTAGGGTTAGAAGAGGTAGAAGAAGTGTATTTACTCAATTGTTTAACTTCAACAATTAAAGCATAATACATATGTCAGATAAGTGTATGCTCAATATGATAATCATGAAGATTTGAGCATTTTAAAACATGGAAGATTTTCTCAAAACAAAAAAATTGAATGAATGAAGTGAGAGCAATAGATGTGTTTTGAGAATCTGACAACGTATGAAAAAATCAAATATGAATGATTTATCTATAAAAGCTTAGGTCATAAAAAAAATTGGATGTTGTCTATATGAAAAAGTATAGACATTCTTGAAATAAACGCTTTGAATGAATCAACGCTCAACAACCATTGAATTACAAAAGGAGTGTATTACCATCGAAAAATTGTGTCATTTTGAGACATGGTAATAACAAAGTCAATAAAAGTACTAAACCGGTGTGTGTGTAAATACTTGACAGCATATGGAAAAGATAATACACAAGTATTTATCTTTGGAAATACACGGTTTGTGAAATATTGAAGCTCATAAAATGAAAACATTGAAAATCACACTTCTAAATTCATAAAATCTATTTTGAGAATAAGAAGTGGTTTGAACATTTAGAAACATGTTTTCATGTCTGAAAGTTGTCCTTCTTTCAAACACAATCAGATTAAGGGTAGAATTATCCTTACGCTCTGCTTGAATCTTATAAAGTCAGCCTCAAAGTCATGATTGATTTGATCATGCAAGCTCCCCCTCATAATCTGCATACAGTCAAAAATTCGTCAAAGCAACAAAGTCTTATTGAAAGTAAAACATTTATTGAAAAATAAAGAAATGAAAAGCGAATTAAAACTTTTATAGTACGAGTTCTAAACTGAATGTTTAGAAGTCAATGCCCTTACTCCCCCTGAAAATATGAATCATGAAATTTGTCAGTACAAAATATATGCAAAAATTCTCTAATCCCCCTAGAAAGTATGATCGTTTGATCTTTGTCTCATACTCCCCCTTAAATCATGAGCAGAACCTTTCAGTGCAGATATCATTCAGACTAAAAATTAAAGACATGAATAAAAATTAAACTATACTAGGTAAATACGGATTATGTTTTAAGATTCAACATACCTAATTTCGAAATGAGAAAGTTAAATCTCTTTTCTTCCAAAGGTTTAATGAATAAATTAGCTAATTGGTAATCCGTGTTTACAAAGTAAAGTTCAATTGTACCTTTTTTGAGATTATCTTTTATAAAGTGATACTGCACGTATATGTGTTTGGTCTTCATGTGTTGAACAGGATTAGCTGATATGGCTATGGCGCTCTTTGAATCACAATAAATTAGGATTTTGTTGAATTGACATCCATAATCTCGTAGTTTTGTGCACATCCATAGTACCTGAGAACAGGAACTTGCAGCAGCTACGTATTCTGCTTCAGCGGTAGATGTAGACACACATAATTGTTTCTTTGATGCCGAGCTCACGAGCTTGTCTCCCGGAAATTGAATGTGATCCGATGTGCTTTTCTTGTCTAGCATATAGCCTGCATTATCTGTGTCTGAATATGCTGTGAGCTTAAAACCAATATCTTTAGGATACCACAAACCAAGATCAGCGGTTCCCTTCAGATATCTAAATATCCGCTTAACTCCTGAAAGATGGGATTCTTTGGGCGAAACTTGATATCGAGCACATAAGCATGTAGAAAACATAATATCTGGTCGACTAGCCGTCAAGTACATTAATGAACCTATCATGCCTCGATAAGTGCTAAGATCAACAGTTTTTTCCCGAAAGATCAGCTCCGATTTTAGTACCTGGTGCTATCGGGGTTGAAATAGGAGTACAATTTCACATATTAAATTTCTTTAAAATGTCAGCAATATACTTAGATTGATTTATGAAAATCCTCGTTGAAAATTGCCTTACTTGTAATCCGAGAAAGAAATTCATCTCTCCCATCATACTCATTTGAAATCTTGACACCATAAGTGCAAAAAAGTTCTTACAGTACTTTGGGTTTGTAGAACCAAAAATTATATCGTCTGCATATATTTAAACTAAAATGATATCAGTTTTTTCCCTTTTAATGAATAAGGTGGTATCGATTTTACCTTCTGAAAAACCATACTTGACAAGGAATTTAGATAGCATGTCATACCAGGCTCGAGGGGCTTGTTTGAGTCCGTAAAGGGCCTTGTCTAGAATGTAGATATGATCTAGCTTGTTAGAACTTACAAACCCTTCAGGTTGAGAAACGTACACCTCTTCTTTCAACAATCCATTCAGAAAGGTTGTCTTAACATCCATCCGATAGACCGTCAAATTCTTATGTTCAACATAGGCTAGGAACATCCTAATTTCCTCGATTCGCATAACTGGTGCATACGTCTCATCATAGTCTATACCTTCATCTTGTCTGTATCCCTTGGTTACAAGTCTTGCTTTGTTTCTTATTACGACACGATCTTCATCATTTTTGTTCTTGAATACCCATTTCATGCTGATAATCGTTTTTCCTTCTGGTCGAGACACCAATCGCTAGACTTGAAGCGCCTCAAATTGGTTGAGCTCTTCTTGCATGGTTGTAATCTAGTCTGGATCTCGAAGAGCATCTGACACTTTTATCGGCTCAATCTTACTGAGAAATGAATCAAACATACATTCATTTGTTGTTGCAGACCTAGTTTGCATCAACTTTGACGGATCACCGTTTATTTGATGTTTCGAGTGCTCTTTGGTCCACTTGTGTACATGAGGGAGTGGATTAGATATAGACTGATCATGTTGATCATCTAAGAATCCTTCGGCTTCTTCTTATTGGGGTTCAGTTGAAGTGATTGGTACAAAAGATTCAGTTGGTTGGACACTTGTTGTCTGTTGAGTAAACCTTATAGAACTTCCAACTGAATGAGATTCTTCTGACTCTTCACTCTCTTGTTCTATTTCAACTGATAGAGCAGCTATTTGAACTTGAGTTTCTACTTGAACCGGGGAGTCTGGCTCAATTAAGACATCTGATGTGATTGATTGATTATGCCTTGAATCTTCAGACCTAACAATCACAACAGGTTTAGTCACTTTTGATCATAGAAACTCATCATAAAAATGTTCAAATAGTAAATCTAAATCTGATAGATGCGAATTAGATGTAGAAGCATTATCAGAATTAGAAGCTTTAGATACAGGTTATGGACTAATTTGTCCATAAGCTAATACTCATGTTATAACGGAATCTGAACTGATGTGTTCAGAACCATTTCTTCATCAAATGTAACGTTAAAGCTCTTAACCACAATCTTTGACTTCTTCAAGTAGACTTTGTATGTCGTATATGTTTGAGCGTAGCCAATGAAAATGTCTTCTTCAGCCTTAGGACTGAACTTGTTCAAGTTTTACTTATCGTTCAGCACAAAACACTTGCATCCAAAGATGTGAAAATGTTTGATGTAGGTATTCTATTGTTAATCAAAGTATACGGAGTTTTACCAAACCAACGATGAATGATTGATCCGTTTTGAGTATAGCATGCAGTAGACACAGCTTCAACCCACAGAAATAGAGGTAGATCAGATTGACTAAGCATAGTGTGAGCAGCCTCGACTAGAGTTTTGTTTCGCCTTTCTACTACTCCATTCTGTTCTGGTGTTCTGGCAGCAGAAAACTGATGAGTTATCACGACCGATTCGAGATAATCGTCAACTGTTTTGTTCTTGAATTTTGTGCCATTATCAGTTCTGAGCATCTTAACTGTCTTCTGCAAATTCACTTTGATGGTCTTCAAAAATGAGATAATGACATCAGGCGTCTCATCTTTTGATCTTATTGTAGATCCCAGAGTAGTGCAATCACAAGCAAATATAAACAAAGATGAACAGATTATAGGCCACAACAATTAGTCATATGATTGATATAACTTCAAAGGGTTAAGGTTTACAGAGAGAATTTCTGATAAGGATATGTAAACCTAATGACTAGAAAACTGAATAATGAATTTCTAACCTTACAAATGAAATAGAAATAACTTTAAATACGTAGGCACGCAGGCCTAATGGGCTCATGGGCTTTTAGGCCCAACAAGCTTACAAGATAGAATAAATGACATTTTATACCCTGTACTTCTATTTAACTAACAAAATAGCCCTAACAATCTCCCCCTTTAAATAGAAGTTGAAACTCGCGCCAGTTAGGAACATATATCTTCCGAAAACCAAAACTGATCTCGAAATATCTTATTTGCGTTCTATACTCCAGTCGTTCTTCGACAACTCTCAGTGCTTTAAGAACAAGTGCTTTGTATGAAGAATCCAGTATCTGAACTCCTTTTTCATCTTGACTCAGCGCACGCTTCAACTTGTCTTTCAAAAGCATCAAAGTACCATCACAGAATCTGGCAATCTGATCAAAACGGATAAAGCGTAGAACACCTTTGTTGTTCACATATGACATACCAAACTCTGGAATCTTTATAACTGTGAATGCAGGTACATTTAGAGCATCAGACGGAACACTCAGATCAGGCTTGAGCAGATTAATCTTCGGTTGATCGCTTTCTAACCCAATCTGAAAATCTTCCACCGAAGCAAGTTTCATTGCGCACTTCATGTATCTTTTCACGGTTTCTAGTGCATCAATGACTTCTCCGGGTCTGACAGTTCTGGTCTTTAAGTCACGTAGGATGAACAGCAGATCTTGTGGCTCCAGACATGGAAAATCAGCATCAGAAAAGCAGTATTGTTGACCATCTTCTCTTGTAACCATGAAGTCCGTATACCTAACCTTCATGAAGTAGGCAGGTATAATCTTATCAACTGATACAATCCTGAGCTTCGTCTTGGAGTACTTGTGCTGGAATTTTCTGTACACGAACACAAGTTCACGCTGTTTTTCTTTGTTTTTCACTGTCTGTAGACCATGTAGAACGACTTCATCATACTTTCTGATCCAGTGGGCAAAGATCTTTTTCTGGCTTTCTTCGAGGAAATGAACTTTTATTCGGACTCTTTCCCACTTGGATGGACGAACTGGAGTAGTATGTACTGGTTCTCTAACTGGTGAAGCTGGAGGAGATCTCTCGGGAAAAACTGTAGAAGTAAAGTCAGTGTGATTAACTGGATAGGTCAATAAAGGAATCACGACAAAAGACTGATCATCTGGATGCAATATTTCATCAATTTCTTCTTGCATAACCACCAGAGCTCTTTCAGTATTGGCACATTCTTCTGTCGTGTCCGCCACTTCATACGGATCTAGTATTATTGCCCAATCTTCAGGAACTATTGGAGAACCATATTCAAATTCCTCAGGTTTTTCAACCGTCGGATAATCGTATAGTACCAAGTCTGTCACCGGTTCCCGTTCCTGTTCCTGTCTCTGTCCCTCTGTTCTCGTACCGGAACCCGCACCCTGTTCAACCTGTTCTGATTCCACCACATGTGTCTCCGGCTCAGATAGGCGTTGGCGCTTCTCCCCCTCATGGTGATCAGAATCATCCTGATCATCATGTCGGCGCTTGAGCCGTTCTGCCTGGCTACGACAGGTATCCTCCACTGCTGATAGGCGTTCAGTCAAAACAACTACGGTTTGCTGAAGTGATTGAAGCATAGCTTGCTGGATCTAGAAGGCTTCAGTAGAGACAATAGGCTAGGGGGTTGGTGGGGTAGGTGTGGATGCTTGAGAACGAAGTAGAGATAGCAAATCGGCATCCTGGGTGGGGTCGGTTAGAGAATGGGCTAGAAGTTTGGCAAGAAGGATGGATTTCAGCTCAGGTATAGAAAGATCCGTGGCGGGTAGGGAAGGTGGAATAGGTGTGGGATCGGGCTCAGTCGTAGGACCTTTGCCTTTGACCATGCATTTCATGTTGTCCATCTCTTCCCTCATCATAGATTGGACAACCTTTAGGGCGCCGTCCATGTATTCCCTTGAGACAAACTCAGTTGGGGTAACGCCAAGGTCACTTAGACTTCCCGTTGTAGCTACGACTGTAGAAGTCGAGCCGCCTACGTTCACGGTTGGCGTGATGATAGCCGTGGTAGGACTTCCACCCAATCCTCGTAAACTACCCGAAGGCGGAGTTACTATGGGTGTTCCGGCCGGGCCACTTAGGCTACCGGCGATAGCCGAAAATGGAAGTACAGGGTATAAAATGTCATTTATTCTATCTTGTAAGCTTGTTGGGCCTAAAAGCCCATGAGCCCATTAGGTTTGCGTGCCTACGTATTTAAAGTTATTTCTATTTCATTTGTAAGGTTAGAAATTTATTATTCAGTTTTCTAGTCATTAGGTTTACATATCCTTATCAGAAATTCTCTCTGTAAACCTTAACCCTTTGAAGTTATATCAATCATATGACTAGTTGCTGTGGCCTATAATCTGTTCATCTTTGTTTATATTTGCTTGTGATTGCATTGCACTGGGATCTACAATTGGTATCAGAGCGGGATCGAAGAATTTTTTCTTTGATTCGATCAATTTTCAATAGTTCATGTTCATCGGCCCAAGGTTTTTGAATCTGTGTATTTGTGATTTGATTTTATGGAGTTTGGCGCTAATCAATTTAAGAAGCTAGAAAAATTTCGATGCGACTGTGTTCTTATCAATTTTCAGAAAATTGGAGCATGTGACCGATGGGCTGTTAGTTTTTTTTTTTTTGGTCGATGGTATAATCAATTTAATGATCGGCGGTTTAATTGGTGATTGTTTGGGTGCTAAATTGTGAGTCGGTGATAGTATCAAGTGTGAACAATTGGTTTTGTGATTTAAACTTGCCATCCATACTACTAATTTTCAATTTGATTTAAATTGTGATTGGTTGCAACAAGTTAGTGGATCGATGGTTTAAATTGTGAAATTGGAGCTTCAATTGTGATTTTGGTCAACTAAGTTTTGCAAAAGTCAAATATGATGGCTATGGATTTTCAATTGAAAGTGATTGGTGGATGTTATAGGAACAATATGGTAACCAAAAAATTGATTGAGGTACACGGCTTAAACATCATGGGTCGGTGGGATTGATTTGTAATTAGCGGCACCCGGGTTTGACAATTTGTTTCCCGAGACTTAGAAGTTTGTGATCTGGGTTTACATTAACAGAGAGACCCTCCTTGCCATCCAGGATTTAATGTTAAATACATGCCATCCGGGCTTGTGAGTTGTGATAAGTGGAACCGGGTCTACATGTTTTTGTTCCGGGGTTCCTCTTATGCTATCCGAATTTATTTGTAAAATCCTTGACATCCGGGCGGTTTAATTTTTATGGATTTTATTTATTGAGCCGTGTTCTATCAAATTTTTGGGCTTATTCGTATACAACAAGATTTTGAGCTTAAGTGAATATTTTTCTTGACAAATAATTTTGCCGTCCAAATTTTTTTTGAGATTGATATCGGATTTTAATCTTGCAATTATCGAGAACCGATTATTGGTCCGAAGAGCGTATATTCCAGATTTATTTGGGCTTTGACCGTGTGATCCGTGAATAAAGATTCTTCAAGGATTATTTTTGTATCTGTTCCGGAATTTTTCTCGTTCGGTTTTTCTCGACGATTGCTTCTTCTAACTCTTGTCGAGTAGTGTTTGCTACAAGATGCTTCCTTTATGAGCTGATCAGTACAAGTTCTTAAGCTGAACTCCTATTCAACTCGCGGTTCAAAGACAGATTCGTTGTTATAAACTGAAGATGCATTGTGGTTGTCACGCAAAACTCGCACATTTCTTTCTTGTGGGCGTAACGAATGTGTTGGGTTCCTAGAGATAAAAGTTGTGTTTAGTGCACTCAGTCGAGGTTATTGCACACATCGAATCTGGTGTGTTAAAGTTGAAACATTAAAGGATAAGAGCTTCATTCAAGGGGGAGTCTGAGTTATCTTAAAGATCTGCAACGCTAAAGTTTTTCAAAGAAATCAAGGGGGAGAAGAAAGGGAGATATAAATAGTTATTAAATTGTAATTGGGCTTTAATGTGTAATTGGGCTTTAATGTGTAATTGGGCTTGGGCTTTAGGTTAAAACAAGTGAGAGAAAGGGAGATATAAATAGTTTATGTGTTTAATGTTTTAGGGTTAAGTCTTTCATAATACAATGTAGCCGCTTTGAGGGATGGGTGTTCTAGAGAGAGAAACACTTTCTCTCTCTAGGTTTGTGTTATGTTCTTCAATTTCAAGTGAATAAAAGGTATATCTCCCAATCTTATCTTGTTCTTATTAATTGAATCATGAATTGTTGTTGAATCTGGGATCTACACTTATAAATTTGACCCAAGTGTATTTTGAATAATCATCCATGATCACTAGAATGTATTTCTTGCCGTTTATGCCTTGTGTTCGCATGGGACCACAGAGATCCATATGCAACAACTCGAGAGGAACACTTGTACTAGGTTCAGTCTTAGGCTTATAATAAGCTCTTTTCATTTTTCCCTTCTCACACGCGTAACAAAGATGTTCTTTTTCATACTTAAGCTTTGGAAGTCCTTTCACCAAATTGCCTTCCACCAATTTGTTTATGTGTCAAAAGTTGAGGTGATATAGCCTTCTATGCCATAACCAACTTTGTTGGATAGAGGCCTTTGACAGTAGACACACAACATTGTTCGTCTTGACATTGGACAGATTGATAGTGTAGAGATTTGACTTTCTCGCTCCTACTAAGAGTTCTTTACCATCTTCCGTTCTGACACAACACCTCGTGGCTTTAAAATTTACCTCTAAGTCCTTGTAGCAAAATTGTTCGATGCTAAACAGATTGTTTCCTAATCCTTCAACGTATCTCACCCTCTTAATCGTTATGTTCTCTTGCATGACATCTCCATAACCAAGTATCGGTGAAAACTGTTAATTCCCAAATCTAACGTTGCCGCAAAATTTCTCTGTATAATTAGATAAAAATATCTTTCTGCCCTGTCATATGCTTGGAACAGACCGAATTCAAGTACCACATATGACGGGTCTGCACAGGAGAAATTAAGCAACAATTGGTTTAGGTACCCATTTATAGATGGGTCCTATCAAGTTAGCACAAGATTTTGGCACCCATTTGAATTTGGGTCCTCTTAACCTTTGAAAAACTTTTGAAACATAAGAATGATAAATATGATATGAACCAAACCAATGATCAAAATATTGTCGAGTCACAAAATCATTTCAACCGTATGTGGAACACTGAGTAGGCAAATGAGATAATTGGATCAATTGCTTTATTGTATAAGTCTTGTAAGAAGTTACAAGGTTTGATTTATGAGAAGAAACTTGACCAAGTACATCAGAAACACTACCAGTATCCCTATTACAATCAGAATCATAAAATGATTTTGTAGTCTCTTCAATCTTCTTCTTAGGTTTCCATTCAAGTCTAGCTTCGGACCTTTTACTTCTCAAATCTGAAACAGAAGATTTAGATTTGTAAGAACCATGAGATTTCAAAGTTTTCTTTTTCTTGTGCTTACATATATTGATCTGTTTCTGTGAGGGCCTTTTCTTTTGCTTCTTACCTTTAGCATAATAGGTACTCACAGGAACTGATTCATCAACTTTAGTTGATGATTCACCTCTTTCAAAAATACTAGGTAAAGCATCAGTGTTAATAACAAAACAAAATGATCTGGAAGTTTAGCGGTGAAATCAAAGTTCTTAACACACTCATCATCACATCCATCGGAATTTAAAAAATCAAATCCATCCTCAAGTAAGTCAACATCATCATCATCAAATTTAGGAGCTTTGGAAGTGTTTAAAAATATACCACTCATGAAGAATTTACAAGATGAACTATTTGAATCAGTAGAGTTATTTTCACTAACCCTTACTGACTCTGACTTATCATTTATAACTTCAGATTTTAAATCAGTATTTAAAAGCACAGTGGAAAACACAATTTTCTCTAATTCAACCAAAATCCTCTCATCTACTAAGGTATTCTCAAGTTCAGAAATTTTACTTTCCAAAATGAGTGGAGGAACATAAATTCTAGCTTCAACCGGTTTTGCCTCCATTTCCTCAGTAGAATAGCTTTGAAAATAATCATTGGAAAGAAACTTTGGTTGCTCAGATAAATAACTGTCATTCAAAAGAAACTTTGGTTGATCAGATAGATAACTATCATTGAACTTATCATAGTAGAATGGTAGTTGCATTTTGTTGTGTTTTTCCTATTCTCATCTTCCTTTGCTTCCACTTCATCAGATGATTTTGTGACAAATTTGGATTTTAAATGAGGATTTTTGTCAGCCACTTGTAAGAAATCAAAGTTGTATAAAGTTGGTTGTTTTCTAATAGCTTTCTTTAAATAATGTGGGCTATCATATCCAATACCCCAATTATCCTTAAAAGTTGTAAATTCCTTTGGCTTGTTTAGATGAATGGTTTGATCTGTTTGACCTCTAGCATATAACTTGACTTCCAAACCATTTAACTTTTTAAGAAAATTCTTATTTTCAATCTGCAATTGTTTAACTTTTAAAACAAACTCTTGTTTCTGAAGTTCACACGAATTGAACTTAGAAACTGTTTTAGAAATTTGATTTTCAAAACAAGCTTTTTATTTTTCAAAATTAGTAGCAGTTTTGTTCAAAGAATCAATCAAGTTTTTGTTCCCAACAATTTCCTTGTTGAGATAAAAAATTGTTTGACGCTTTTTCGCAACTCTGCCATTTTCCTTTTTCCTTTTTCAGCTTAGCTTGTAAGTCTTGAAGCTCAACCATCATGATTTCCATTTTCTTTAAGAAATCACATTTGGATAGTTCATTTACCTCCTCAGACGTCTCATCCTCTAACTCATCAAATTTAACCACCTTTCCCATCAGGCACATGTGAGTTGTCTCATCTTTCTTACTCTCAGACTCGGAAAAATCCAACCAATGGTCATCTTCGACCAATAAAGCTTTACCCGCTTCCTTTTGCTTTGCTAGGAGCATCTTGTTCTTCTAATACTCCGAATTCCTGACTTTCGGCTTCCTGCAATCTTTAGCAAAGTGACCAATTTTCCCACAATTGTAGCACTTGATTGGATCTTCCACTTTCTTCTCATAACTGTTCAAAAATTTTCTCTCTTCCGACTTCCTCTCCTCATACTTATTTCCTTCATACCTCTTTCCTTCAACCCGTTCCTTGTGTTCAAAATTCCTTGACCCTGATGAGTATCTCTGCTGTTTGTTAGTGTATTATTGTATCCAAGATTTAGTCAAATATGAGTTTACTTAGTTGTTAAGCTTGTGATTTAGTCCTTGGTATAAATACCATGTTGCTTTGTAAATCATGTAACTAGAACATTCACTGTCATATCAATATCAGATTACTCTCTCTCTCTACACTCTCTCTCTAGAATATACTTTGAATGTTAGATATTGTTTGATTGCTTTATTGAATAGGAAAATATCAATTGGTATCAGAGCAAACCAAACGAATTCAGAAGGATCAGATCACAGATTGAATTCTAATTTTTCAAATTTTGGATTTCACGAACTCGGTTCTTGAATGTCACTGTTTGATCACAAATTTTCTTGTTTGTGTACAATTAAATCAAGAAATTGATTTGATTGTATACGTTTTATCAATTGGATCAAGTTTCGTTCAGATCACACAGTCTAATTCGAACATTAGATTGATCAATTTGATCAAATTGCTATTTTCGTAAAACTCGAACTCAATCACTGTTCTTGAATCGAATGATGCTTTTTGATGTTTTTAATCGAAATCGAGTTGATAGAAAAGTGTTCTAATATGTTTTTCGAGCATACTGATGCATTTTGAGAATCAATTGCAAGTTTTAGAATGATTTGGAGTGATTTCGTGAACGTATCTGTCAAAACGCGCAAGATCCGTAGAACGCGCAAGTTCATCGAAGAACGCGCAAGTTCATCATCAAATGCGCAAGTCAAAGGGATTTGATTTTTGGCTAGAGCGCGCAAGGGTCTGAAGAACGCGCAAGCTAAACGTGCGAGTTTGGGTAAAACGCGCTAATAGAGACGAGCGAGTTTGATTAACGCGCAAGTCAAAGCCTGCGAGTTTGATCAAAACGCGCTAAGAGGCTTGAGAGTTTAAAATCAGTGAAAAATTTTCTAAGTGTTAAAACGCGCACGTAGTGACAAGCGAGTTTCAGAAACGCGCAAGTGCTTACTAACGAGTTTCAGTGGGAATAGTGATTAGCGAGTTCAGTGCCTTGCGAGTTTCATCGTCGTGCGAGTTTGACCAAACGTGCTAATATTGATCTGCGAGTTCTAGAAACGCGCAAGCTACCATCTGCGAGTTTCTTAGTGAACAGTGACTAGCGTGTATAGTGCCTTGCGAGTTTCAAGACTTAGTTTTTTTTTCTTTCTGAAAATTAATTTTTTTTTTGTGATCCAAGTTTGACTTTTTAGTCAACATTTCTGATTTGTTTGGGAACGCTCATTTTTTTTCAAGCATTTCTTTCTAGAGAAAAATATGTCATAATTTTTTTTAGTCAACCCCCGTGCTAAGTCTGCGGAGGGGGATATATTTTTTTAGTGGTCATAATTTTCTGATTTTTGACGAACATTTTTTTAAGCCAATCTGACAAGATGCCTGTTACAGACGAGAGAGGAAACACTATTTTATCTACAAGAGATATGGCTATTTTGTACATGCTGGAAATACCAAATATGGAAGCTGAATTAGACAAGCTGAAAAATCAGAATTCAAAGCTTCTAAATCAGATTCGGGAGTTCAAATCTAAATTGTCAAATTCTGATAAAACTCCTGATTATATAAAATGTGTTAATCTTGATAAATCTGATTTTGCAGGTGTCATAAAGGAAAGAGAGAAAGAGATTAAGGATAAAGAGAATCAAATTGAAATGAAAGAAAAAATCATAGGGGTTAAAGAGAAGATTATTATGCAAAAAGAGAGAAAGATAAATAATCTTCAAAGCCAACTGAAGACAACTGAACAAACGTCATCTGCACTACAAGCTAAATCAGTTGAGCTTCAACTCAAGTTTAAGGCTTTTGAAGACAAGATATCTGCCTTGGAAATACAGAATGTTGAACTGTCAAAAAGCATCCAAGCAGAGAAAGAAAAATCAAAACTGGAGACATCTTCAACTCAAAAGATATCTGACTTTTCAAATAAAACACTCCAAGAGAAAAAAGGATTTGGAGCTTAGATGCATAAAACTTTCCAAGCAAGTGTCTGATTTTGAAAAGATAATCATTACTGAAAGAGACACATTTGCTAAGGAAAGAAAAGTTCTTGAAGATAAAAACACTGAATTTCCCAAGCAAATTTCTACTTTACAAGACTTGCTAGAAAAGGAAAGAAATATTTTCAAAGAAAAGAAAAAGTATTTTGAATCTGAAAAGAAAAATTCTGAAAAAAGAAATGTTGGGATCTTCAATGAAATTTCTAATAAATCCAAGAACTTACAAAAAGATTTTGAGCAAGAACGTTCATATTTTGAAACTGAAATATCCAAGCTCATGTCCAAGATCTCTGTTCTATCATCAGATATTCTTAAAGAACAGATGGCTAGATCTGATTTGAAAAAGAAGTTTGACACACTTTCTTTAGAAAGAAACATTTTATTTGAAAAGATAAAGAACTTAGAAGCTGCAAACATTGAATTGTCTGATAAAGTAACAGCTGATGTGATTACCCAATCACCTGTTGATCATTTAACAGAATCAGTCTGTTCTTTCAAAACATCTTCAAGTTCTATTCATGAGAAAAATGTTTTGAAAAAGAAAAGTGTCAAATCACAAACTGTCAAATCAAATCAGATTAGACCATCAAATCTATTTTATGACAAATCTGTTGATGGTTAAGCAAGCTATTATATCAAATCTCTTGGAAAGTCTTCTAAGAAAAATCAGATGGTCTGGAGAGTGAAGGATTCTTTAGAAGAGAAGAAGAAAGACAAAGCATCTGCATCCACAACCAATGCTAACAAGAACAGTGTGCATAAAGGTAACTCTTTTGGTAATTCTGATATATTTTACTCTACTAATCATTTGATCAGAATTGCTCAATTGAAAATCCGTTGTTCTTACTGTGGAGAGAATGACTTTGTTCAGAGAGAATCTGCTCATAACTGGTACGGTTCTTATATAATAACTTCTCAGAATTTTGGTTTTAAAAGATATACATCTAATGAGAAGTGGATTCTTAAATCTAACATACCAGGACCCAAATACCAGTGGGTACCAAAGCCTGTTAAATCTGTTTTGCAGGTACCACAGGTATAAGGGGAGCAAGATGATTGACTTCTAGACAAAACAGTCTTGGACTCGTTCTTCAAAGTTCAAAGAAGATGGTTTTTGAACAAAACAGTTCAAAACCCGAACTTAAGTGTAAAGAATTGTGGCTTCTGATCACATAACAGATCAGGACCCATTCTTTCATGTTCAGACATGGATATTTTGCAAATATCCAGGGGGCTTATCTGACCTAAATCATTCTATAATGATTTGAGGGGGAGCTCAAAGGTAAATTTCTTCTGATCTAGATCTCTGATTGTTTGGAAGAAGAACAACTTTAAAGCATGAAAAACAGTTTTTTAAATGTTCAAACCACTTCTCTATTCTTAAATGATTCCATGAATTCAGAAGTGAGCTTTTAAATGTTTTTCAAAATTGAGCGTTAATGTTTAACTGGCCGTGTGTTTCCAAAGATCAATACTTGCGTATTATCTTGTCTATATACTGTAGAGTATTCATACACATCGGTTCAGTACTTCACTTGAATCAGTTATTACCATGTCTCTAAAAGAAACAATTTTTCGATGGTAATACTCCCGTTTGCTTTCAAATGTTGTTGAGCATCATTCATCATTTCAAATTAATGCTTTCATTGCTACATTGTTTATATTTGTTCATATAAACAAATTATTCAATTCTTTGATACCCTAACCATTTCATTTGATCTGATTGATACATTGCCAGATTCTCAAAACAATTCTCTTGATTTCATTTCATTCATTCAATATTCTTGTTTTGAGAGATCTTCATTGTTCAATTGCTCAAATCTCATGACCATACATTTTGACAGTGTCATCATACATTTTTGTGCTTAACTGCTAAAGTTAAATTGTTGAACAACCATTATTTATAGGACTTACATGGGATTCATGTGTGAGATTATAAGAACTTCCATGGATTTACGTTTACCAGTGTTCCCTACCCAGGAAGTAATCCTAGAGTAATTGAGGGGTGAGGGGTCATAAATCAAAGAGTAGGGGAGATAACTCATCCGGTTGAGTTTTTCTCATTATGTGGAGCGGAAAAATGGAAATGAGAGTTTGGTTAGAAGTGAGCTTTAAATGATAAAAAGAAAGAGCGTGTGAGAACAGAGTTAAAAGATTATGAAAACTCTGCACCAACCACTTTCAGAGTCGGGCAGCCACAAAATCTGATTGGTTCACATTCTTTGGTGACCATCATTGAAGTAGGCAGTGAGCCCATGCCAACTCTTGCATTAACCCCACCAGCCACTCGTTTCTTTCTTAACAAAGAAATGTTACATTTTCTTTGGGGACGCAGCATATCTGCTATCTAGTCTTCACTCGGAAGATTTAGAAATTGAAAAAGAAGGAAAGTTGCCCCACCTTCGCACCTCTTTCATGCACATTGAGTCCGTGTAATATCTGTTGTTGTCTCAATAGTTTACACAATTTGATCCTTATGAAACACAATCATTGTGCTAAATTCTTTCATACACAAGCACGAGCACACAGAAAATTTGTTTTTTTGTCAGAACATTCATAGATAAACCTTGTGTTTTTCAATAATTGAATGGAAGTCCTGGGGAGTCATCATCAAACCAGCTCCTTAAATTGTACATTCGTTGTACACAGTAACTCCGTGTTACTGACATGCACTTCTAACTGTTTCATTTGTTGAATCAGGGTTACAATGTTTATTATATCTGAATTTAAAAAGATTCGGGTATATACAGTTCATGATTCAACTATTCAAATTAAAAGGGCGTAGAATGTCTAACTTACCATAAAAAGGGGAGATTGTTACGTTAAATACAAAGGGGATGATCAAAGATAATGTTGAAATTGAAGATGTTTTGATGATCATGATGCTCACAATCATCAAAAATGGGGAGACATCTACAAAGATCAATTTCAAAGACAAATGGTGAAGATAATCCTGAAGAGATAATTCTGAAAGTTCAAGAAGAGATAATTCTGAAAGTTCAAGAAGAGATCATTCTGAAAGTTCAAGAAGAGATAATTCTGAAAGTTCAAGACAATTCAGATGCTTACTATGTTTCAGAGACAGATTCTGAAGATGATTCGAGAAAGTTTGTTTTTCTGAAGACTGATCAGAGATTACAGAGATGAAGATACAGTTTTCAAAGATCCCTAGAAGTTTTAAAGAAGTTTCAAAGAAGTTTTCAAAGATTCATTCAAGACATTTTGATTTACAAAGATGCAAAGTGCAAAAGACTTTTCAAAGATTCTTCAAAGACTGAAGATTGTTAAAAGCTTCAAAGTTTTAAAGATGTCAGAGATAAAAGTTGAAGAATCAAACACTGAAGACAAGTGTCAATTTTTTTTAAATCTTGAATACAAAGGGGGAGATTGTTAGTGTGTTATTGTATCCAAGATTTAATAGGAAAATTAAAATCAAGATAAGTCAACAAAGTCAATGTTTAGTTTAGTCAAATATGAGCTTACTTAGTTGTTAAGCTTGTGATTTAGTCCTTGGTATAAATACCATGTTGCTTTGTAAATCATGTAACTAGAACATTCACTGTCATATCAATATCAGATTACTCTTTCTCTCTACACTCTCTCTCTAGAATATACTCTGAATGTTAGATCTTGTTTGATTGCTTGATTGAATAGGACAATATCACTGTTCGAATCCGACTTCTTATAGAATTTCTTCTAGAATACTCGAGTTAACAAAATCATAGCTTGCTTGAGATTTTCACCATCATCAGAATCATAATTTCCACTTTCAAAACCATCATAACTAGATAAGACAGTCTTCTTCTTTTTCTTTTTATCTTTCTTCTCTTTGTCTTTCTTCTTCTCAACTACCAAGGCCACAGGATCAGGCACTGGTTTTTCATTCTTTTTCTTCTCTTTTCTCTTCTCTTCTACTTCCTCTTCATTCTGTCTAAGTGTTTCATAAACCTCATGTAAGGGAATCTCACTCAGATCTTTCATCTGTTTCATTCTCCGAGTATGATTTTTCCATTATGGCTGTAACACACTGAGGAACTTCACATTGTTCTATATTTGCTTCTTCTTTACTTTATTCTTTGCTAACTCATTCAGCAGAGAGACAAATCTTTCATATTTGTCCTCATGGCTTTCACTAGTTTTGGCTTTGAACTCTTCATAATTGTTATTTTAGTTTTCCACTTTCATTTTGTTCCCTACCTTCGATCCCCTCATCATTTTCTCAAACTGATCCCACATTTTCTTTGTAGTGGCCTTGTAGCTATCAATCTTAATGTAGATTTCATTAGGTATGATATCCAGAAGTAGAGACCTTGCCTGTTTGTCAGCATTATATCTGTTTTTTTGCTCATCACTGTACTTAGAAATATCAAGTGGAACTTCCCTTGTTCTTTGTTCCCTAGGTTCATCTCCATTCTCACTGACTGATGACTCATCATCGGGAATATGAGTAGTGATAGGAATCATAGGCCCTTCCTCTATAGAGATCTTTATGTTCTCTCCGTTTGCATGTCTGTCCACAAAATCCAAGAACCTATCCTTCCATTGTTCATATTCACCCTTGAATAGAACATGTGGTTTAACATCAGTTCCAATAGAAAGAGCATCATTTGAAATCATCTTGAACTTGCACTGATCTTTAAACACTAATCAGAAAACTTTCCAAAATTTTGAAAAAAAATAGTCAAAAAATGACTAAGTATAGAATTCTCAAGTCACAGAGTCCACTTTTCGCACCACAGTGAACTTAGCTTTTCGCAGACCAAACAATTGCTAAGAATTCGCAGATTAATGTGTGCGAAATCCTACTTTTCGCATGAAGTTTTATGCGAATTCTAGAGCTTTTCACACGTTACACTGTGTGAAATCTAGACTTAGTAAAATTCCCAAATTCTCACTTTTTGCAAGAGAAAATTGTGAGAAATCTGGACTTACAAAATTTTAGGAACTTTCAGCGTGCGAAATCCTCCACTTTTCGCAGATGAAAGAGAAGAATAGTAACTTTTCGCTTCCAACGGCGTGTGAATTCTTGACTTTTCGCACAAAAGAGCGTGCAAATTATGTAGTTTTCGCACCAACAATTATGCGAAATTCAGCTTTTCGCACGTAAGGATATGCGAAATCCTTACTTTTCGTATCAAAAACTATGCAAAATATATACTTGGATACTTTTCAACACCAAAGCCTTGCTAATTCTTGCACTTTTCTCACACAAACCTCTGCAAGTTCTTTGTCTCTGAAGGATGCAAAATCCTCAGATCTTGCGAGTTCTTGAGTTTACGAACTCAAAAACACAAAATTCAACCCAAAAATCCTTCAAAACTTCGAATTCGGTTATGAAACTTCAACAATTTGTCCACAAACACTAATAGAACAGATTACTAATACATGATTTGATCAAAAACAACAATGATTACACTTTTGATTCAAGAACAGTGTGTGATGAACTTTCGAACAAAACTCAAACAAATCCAAAATTCACACGAATTGATTGTGAATTTGGACAAACTATCAACACTAAATATGCTCTAGAATGTAAAACGAATACAGTGCAATGATTACAACTCCAAAAACAACACTAAAATTCGAATGATGAACGGTGTTTTTTGCGAGTTCTTCAAAGTCGACCACAAATCTCAGATTCTTGAGAAATTTTCTGAATTGTGCTTACTCTGATACCAATTGTGTGTCCCACAATAATGTGCAAATTAAGATGAACATACAAGAATTCAATCTAAATGCTCCATGTTAGAGCATAAATATGTTGGATTGAAGATCATAAAGTTTGACGACCAAAAGATCAAGAAGTCAAAGCTGGAAAGTCAACTCTTATCAAAAGTCAAAGTCTTTTGTTAATAAAAGTCAAAGTCAATGTATTTGTATTTTGTTTCTTTGTAATTTGTCAAGGGTATAAATACCTTTGTTGTCTTTGTAATTTGTAGAACACTCATAGTACAAATCAGAGAAGAATTGTATAGAACATATCATTCTAGAGAGAGAGTGTTTATAGAGAGAGAAAGTTGTGAATTTGTAATAGTTGTGATTGAAATCAATGAATGTGATTTAGATTCTCATCTTGATTGTTTGTTACTGGATTAGAACTTGAATATTGGGAACAAACAATTGGTATCAGAGCAGATCCAATCGAAATCAAATCAAGAATTCAAGAAAAGTTCGTTGACACTGTTCATCGTTACTGTTCATCGAAGATCAAATTGATTTCTGAGTTTTGTGCTAATTAGGAGTTGAAATCGATTAGGTTTTGTTCTTATAGTATAATCGATCGAGTATGTCTGGATAGATTTGTTAATTGCACTGTAATCGAGTATGAATTTGTGATTTTTGTTGAGTTCGAGTTCACGAGTTCTAGACACTGTGTTCGAGTCAATTTCTATTGATTTGTGTTTTTGATCGAAATTCAGTGATAGATTTTGGTTCTAGATGATTAGGCGATCAAATTGATAAAGTTTAGTGTTGAAATTCTAGGTCTAGATGAGTTTTTGGTGTGTGTTTTTTATCGATTTTAGAGGTTTGTGTGTGTTCTTCAAGGTTTGCGTTCCATTCAAACAGGTTTGCGGGTCATTCATCAAGATTCAGAGGTTTGTTTTTTGTTCATTGAGAAACTTCGAGAATTGAGAAGTTAAGGTTTGCGCCTCCCATTTGAAACGCAAAGTAAGAGTTTGTGTTTCCCACTTGAACCACAAAGTGGTGGTTTGTGTTTGCCACTTGAACCGCAAAGTGGTGGTTTGCGTTTGCCTCTTGAACCACAAAGTGGTGGGTTGCGTTTGCCTCTTGAAACGCAAAGTAGAGGTTTGAGATTCTTGTGTGAAGCGCAAAGCGTGGAAGGGGGACAAAAGTTCTTTCTGTGATCAAAATCTCTGATTTTTTTTAAGATTTCTGTATTTTTCTTGTGATTTCATATTGGATTAACGATCATTTTTTTCAAGTTCTTTTTGTGACAGGTATTCAAGATGGGATATTTTTCTGATGATGATGAAAAGAAGATTAAAGAGCTCAAAATGGAGAACCAAAGTCTTACTTCCTTAGTTGATTATTACAAAAAGAGGTCAAAGAGATACAAAGATGAAATGAATCTACTGAAAGAAGAAGTCAGTGCGTTAAAGAAAATAAATGAAGATCTACTAAAACAGACTTCTGGGCTTAGTGAAGATAAGGTAATAAGTTTGGAAACTGAGAACACTGAGCTGAAAAATAAAATCTATGACATGGAATATCAGATTATTCAAATCCAGCAGCAAGCATCTGTTGAAAGTTATGAGGAGACGATTAAGAGTCTGGAAGATGCTAATGTTGAGCTTTGAAAGAAAATATCAGATTTCGAACAAAGGATGGTCAAAGATAAAGATGTTTTTGAGAGTGAAAAGAAAGAGTTTGCTAAGAAATTCTCAGAGTTTTCCAGAAAGTGTGCTGACGAGAAGAAAATGGTTGAGCAGAAATGTATAAAGCTTTCTCAACAGATTTCCGACTTTAAGAAAGTGATTATTTTGGAAAGAGAGAATTTTGTCAAAGAGAAGAAGTTAATAGAGAAAAAAAATGTTGGGATATTCAAAGAAATATCTGGTCAGAGGACAAATGCTGAAATGGGCTTTGAGGAAGAAAGAAGCTTATTTGAAGCAGAGATGAAGAAGCTAATTGCAAAGCTATCTGAGCTATCTACGTGTGTGCTTAAAGAGCAGCAAACAAAGTCTGAATTTGAGACGAAGATTGATCTTATTGTAAAAGAAAGAGACAGTTATTCTTCAATGGTAAAAGAGCTTGAAAAGATTGTTTCAAAGGTGATGGTGATTGAGCAAACAACTCCAGAGTCAAAAATCCACACACCTAGAAATAATTCAACTGACTTTAAAAGGACAACTTCAAGCTCACACATGAAATCTGTTTCTTCAAGAAGATTAGTCAATTCATTCAATCAGATTCGTACTTCTAATATTTTCTATGATCAACATGTAGATGGTTCGGGTACACAAAGAAGAAGAAGAGAATATCAAGAAGAGAAACTGGTATGGAAAGTGAAACCAGTGGATGATGATGAGAAGAAGGAAGAAAAGATAGGAAAGAAGAAAACAAACAAATCATTTGTATCTGCATCAAATGCAAAGAAGAACAAAGTGCTAAAAGGTAAACCTGATCTTGCTTACTCGAGAGATCAAATGTTCAGGTTATCTAAGAAAAGGTATTGTTCTTACTGTAATATATATGATTTTGTTCACAAAGCAAGTGATCATTACTGGTATGGTTCTTATTCAGTTACTCCCATAAGAACTGTAACTAACATACATGGACCCAAATACTAGTGGGTACCAAAGCCGAAAAATGAATCTATGTTGCAGGAGCCTACAGTCAAGGAGGAGTAAGAGAACCAAGGCTTCTAAGTACAACAAATTAGAACCCGTACCTCAATGATAAGAAGTGTGGCTTCTGAATACTACAGTTCAGGACCCGTACTTAAATGCTTAAAGAAAGATACTCCCGGGCTGATATAAGGATATACTCCGATACTCCAACGAGGATATCAACCTTCAAGGGGGAGTACATATTTTTCTGAAATATTTGCATCCGATAGATATGACGAACTACATTCCAAAAGGAGTTGTAGATCTCTATCATGTATTTTATAACTGACATATTTTAGATGCATATTTTCAGGGGGAGTAAAGAATCATGATTTCTGATTATTTCATATCAGAACTCGTACTTTCATTGTTTTACTGCTTTATGTCTTTTATTTTCGAATAAATTTTGTGAATAAATTTTGACTAGACTTTGAGACTTGTGCAGGATGAGAGAAGCTGACAAGATCATATCTTAATGACTTCAGCTTGACTTTATGAGTATTAAGATTGAGCGAAAAGGTAAATTTCTTATCTTAATCTCAAATGTATCTGAAAGAAGGACAACTTTCAGATATAGAAAACATGTTCTTAAATGTTCAAACCACTTCCCGATTTTTAAACAGCTTTTATAATTTGGAAGTGTGATTTTAAATGTTTTCATTGTTATTTTGTGCTTACATGTTTACAAACCGTTTGTTTCCATAGATAAATACTTGCGTATTGTCTTTTCTATATACTTTCAAGTATTCACACACACCGGTTTGAATCCTTGTTCAACATGTTCTTACCATGTCTCAAAATTGAAACAATTTTTCTTCGATGGTAAGACACTCCGCTTGTATTCAAAGAATTTTGAGCGATATTTCATTTCGAAACGTCATTTCAAGAATGTCTGTATTTTGATTCATATAGACAATATCCATTATTCTTGACCGTAAGCCTTAATTGATATATCCTTCATTTCTGATCATTTTTATACAATGTCAGATTTTCAAACAAGTCTTTTGCATTCATATTCATTCATTTCAATATACTTGTTTGAAAATACTTCAATGTTTAAAAATGTTCATATCTTCATGATTATATTTTCTGAGCATATCAATATCTGACATTTGTATTTGAACTTTAACTGATAAAGTTAAACCATTTGAGCAACATATGCTTTATAGGAACTAATTCTATGGGTTCTTTGTGTTAGGACTTAATTGAAACTTCTATGGATTCACGTTAACCAGTGTTTCCTACTCAAGAAGTTAATCCCTTAGTGATTGAGTGTGAGGAGTCAAAAAGAAATGAGTGTGGGTGTGACGAGGTAAAATGGAAATGAGAGATTGGTTAGTAGTGAGCTTAATGATTAAAAGAAAGAGGGTGTGAGATCAGAGTAAAAGAATATCAAACTCTGCACCAAATACTTTCTGAGCCGGGCAGCCACATTACTAATGTTTCACAATTCTTTCGTGAACATTATTGAAACAGGCAAATAGCCCATGCCAACTCTTGCTTAAACCCCACCAACCACTCATTTTCTTCTCAAAAAGAAAATGTTTCATCTTTTTCTGGGGACGCAGCATATTATCTATCTGGTTTTCATTTGGAAAATCTGGATATTGAAAAAGAAGGAAATATGCCCCACCTTCGCACTTCAATCATGCACATTGAGTTTGTGTTTATCTACTGTTGTCTCAGTGGTTTACACTATATTGAGCTTTATTAAAAGCAACTATTCGTGCTTAATTCTTTATACACATGCACGAGCACACAAAGAATTTGTTTCTTTGTCATAACATTCATAGAAATTGCCTTTGTGGTATTTCGATGATTGGATGGAAGCCCTGGGGGAGTGAAAATTACAAAAGCTCCTTTATATTGTGTATTCGTTACACACAGTGACTTCGTGTTACTGACAGGTATTTTAACTGATTCATTTGTTGATTCAGGAGTTACCTGTTCTTATTTTGTTTGAATTTGTAAAGATCTAGATGAATACTTGGTTATGGATCACAGAATCAGCGTCTCAGTTTGACAGATCAGATTGGTCAAAGACATTTTTGGAGAAAGTTTTGATGATCAGATGCTCTATTCATCAAAAAGGGGGAGAAGATATCAAGAAATGTGTGATTCAAAGCAATATTGAAGTTGTGAAAGAAAGTTATTAAAAAAAAAGTTTGCTGAAAGAATTAAAAGATTTCAGAATTGTTGAAGATAAGTTTGTTCAAGGTTGATAAGAGAAAGTTCAAAGAATTTCGAATGCAAGTAGATTTTTGGAGAAAGTTTATTTGAAGAAAGTTGGATAAATCGTTCAGAGCTGAAAATGAAGATAATTTCTTTCAATGTCTGAAAGAGGTTTGTGTACAACCTTGGGGGAGATTGTTATTATTTTTAAAGATCAGATATTGGGAAGACTGTTGAAAGTTTTTGAAGACAAAGCTAAAGAATAGTTTCATCGTGTTAAGGGGGAGTTTATATATCTTGTTTGTATCAAAGGGGAGATTACAAGAGAAGATAAGGATTTTTCAAAGAGGAGTTACTTCAATTGAGCTTAATTAGAGAAGATCGCATTGCTAAATCTTTTAGTTATGATCTTGATCCAAAGGGGAAGATTGTTAGAGCATAAATATGTTGGATTGAAGATCATAAAGTTTGAAGACCAAAAGATCAAGAAGTCAAAGCTGGAAAGTCAACTCTTATCAAAAGTCAAAGTCTTTTGTTAATAAAAGTCAAAGTCAATGTATTTGTATTTTGTTTCTTTGTAATTTGTCAAGGGTATAAATACCTTTGTTGTCTTTGTAATTTTTAGAACACTCATAGTACAAATCAGAGAAGAATTGTATAGAACATATCATTCTAGAGAGAGAGTGTTTATAGAGAGAGAAAGTTGTGAATTTGTAATAGTTGTGATTGAAATCAATGAATGTGATTTAAATTCTCATCTTGATTGTTTGTTACTGGATTAGAACTTGAATATTGGGAACAAACAATCCATACTATTGATCTTCAAATTACTCAGATTAAAATCTCAAACTCTCTTAATATCTCTCAATATTTCTCTCTCTACAAAAAATTTCAATTATAATCCACACTAAACAATTACAAAGGAAAATGCTTTTATACCTACATGATTACAAAGAAACAAAACAAACTAAACTAGTTGACTTTCTTAGCTTTGACTTTGACTTTGACTTTGCAATGAGAAGCTTTGAATTGGACTTAGAGTGTGTAGTCTGTGTGAACTTCATGTGAGATTCTTTATGTTATCTCTAACTTGTAATGGTTGTTTTAGATTAGGTTTTTACCTTATCTTCTTCCGCAAACAATTTGTATTTATTTGATTGATTGATATATAACCAATAAGTGTTTTAAAAGTAAAATATGTATTTGTATTCAACCCCCCTTCTACAAACCCTAGCAGCCTTGTTTCATCTTTCGTGATCAACAATATGTGAAATTTCAGTAAAATTTTCGTATGTGAAACACAGTAACAACCAAAAAGTGAAAATATTTGGGAATGTTTCATATGTGAATTTTGAGTTTCATTTGTAAGGTAATCCATTTCAAAATGACAAGTGAATGGGATAATTAAGAAATAAGATATCAATAGGTGAAAAGAACAAAAATACCCTAGTTTGTAGGGATTGTACTAATTAAGCGATTTAGGGATGGTTTAATATAAAACCCCAAAAAAGGTTGCAACCTTCCTATACACCATAGATCTAATGTGGAACGGTCCAAATCAATTCATGAAATTTGTAATTAATAAATCCATTTTCCTTTTTTTTAATTGAAATATCACCCGCTGAAGGGCAATTTCGGAATAAAGTAATGATTCAAACATCAGATATTCATGGAATCATGGGTTTGAAAGCTACGAATCCCGGAATCATCGCTCTTGATTGCTACAGTTTCTATTAAACTGCTCTGGAAGATACACCCAAATTCTGCAACCAAATCGACTACAATGGCGGACCGGATTCGAGGTAAGCATATAATGAATATGATTCTCAACTCATTGTTCGATGAAAAGTCAGTAACTAAGGTTTCACATTTTAATTTTCAATTCGGAAAAGCCAGATAATAATGCTCAAGTACTCATTCTCTAGATACAAAAACACTTCATCAACGCCGATTCTTATGGATGTAAGCAATGATGACGAATATGCACCGCCGACAAATGTCTTTGAACCGCAAGAACATACATATATTACCATTCATGAAATACAATTCATAACCTAGATCTTTTCATGAAACTAGATCGACCCACCATGAAATGTAACTCATGAAACGTAATTCATAACCGGTGTTCTCACTCAAATTTTTTCCCACATCCTTATTCCGTACCTAACTAAAATAATCATTAAACTCCACTACTAATTATCAAGAACTACTATTCACCACTAGGTATGATCAAACATGAAAAATAATTCATGCAACCATATTCGAGATTCGTTGATCGTACGAAACAAAATCCCCATGAAAACCACTACATGAATTACAGTTCTGGAACCTATTATTATAAAACAAATTACTCAAAAACAAATTATACAACTTGTATCAACAACATGCTGACATGATCAAACCAAAATCGGAAAAAAAAACCCACCTTCATCATCAACACCCACATCGGGTACAAAACATTATTTGACACGAAAAACTTCAACGGGTTTTGAAACTCCATCCACCACTTCGACAGTACTACATTGAAGGGAATCAAAAGACAAAACGACCTTTGTGCTATTAGAGTTCAATGCAGACAACGATCGAAGGTCTTCGCCGAGAGCAAGGTCGCGATTGTCCTTTAGAACATCAACAACCGTCGACCGGCATCCATCACTATGTTCCAAAACAAAAAAAAACAATGAAGATAATCGGTTACAAATCCACGATTCCATAATAAAACCGCTTAAAAAAGGAAATGATTAACCACAATTAATAATTAAAAAACCTAAATAACTATCCACTTTTGCAAAAGACAATCATGCCCTTCTGAATTTATAATTATTAATAAATCAAATAAATCAAATCTTGATCTAATGGACGGTTAAGATCTAGGTTGCAAAAGTTGCAACCTTTATGAGGGTTGCAAAATATCCTCCCTCCCTCTCTCTCTCTCTCTCTCTATATATATATATATATATATAAATGAGACCGGTGAGACCACAAAATAACACTAAAACTTCACAGTAAAACATTATGAAGGTACAAAAAACACCAAAACTTCACAACAAAAACACTTTGAATGTTTACCTTCACAGTGTTTTGCTGTGAAGGTTCAGTGTTATTCACATGGTCTAACGGATCTCACGAAAACAGTCTGGTCTCACATGATCCCAAGTCTATTTATATATACAATATATGGATGAAGGATCGTGTGAGAAAAAGAGTTAAGGTGAGAAACATAAGAAGACTTCTAGACCCTTTATCACTTTTAATCTCACACCCACCCATGAATTTTCGTTTCTTATGGGAATTGATCCGGTGCATCTCATTATTATTGATTTCAATTAGGTTTGATCCAAAGGTCCAAGTCCCTTCTTATGCTTCTCACCATAACTTCCCTTTCACCTGAACCCAACTCTATATATAGGTTGGGTTCCAGTGAGAATGAAAGTTATGGTGAGAAGGGTAAAAAGAGATCTCTACACTTGGATGCACATTAGAGTGAGATCCACAGAGATGAGATGCAACGGATCAATTCTCGTATCAAGTGCAATTCAATGGTGGGTTTGAGATTAAAAGTGATCAAGGGTCCAGATCTCTTCTTACTTTCTCACCTTAACTATTATTCTCACACGATATTTAGTCTATATATGTGTGTGTGTGTGTGTGTGTGTGTATAGGCGAAGGATCGTGTGAGAAGTTGAGTTAACGTGAGAAGCGTGAAAACAACCATTGATCTCTTTTAATCTCAAGCCCTCCCATGAATTGCGGCTTAGAAGGCAATTGATCTGTTGCATCTCGGTGCATCTTATCTCTGTGCATCTCATCCTAATGTGCGTCCATTTCTCATCCAACGGTTGATAACCACTTATCACGCTTCTCACCGTTAACTCAACTTCTCACCGTAACCCAACCCTATATATCTATACTACCTTAATACTAGTTTACACCAAATGTCTTAAATACAACTCTTTAAACATATAGTACAAGTTTTTAAAGCATTAAATTCAAAAAACTCTTAATTACAAGATTTGATGCATCATGTACAACTTGAAAAACTTCTAGGTTTTTCAGTCACAAATGTCAGCCCATACGCACAACCATTCCCTTTCTTCTTTTACTTCACATATTCACCATTACCAGAGTATAGAGTACAACCATACCCTTTTTCTCCACCTATTCACGTTTTAGACCATACCTTAGGTATCAGAGCATAAATTGAAGATTTCTTCACATATAAATCAATCTAAGACGGAGACTGATTCCACATCGAACCCTAAAGCCATCATTTGAAACCGAAAGCTCTCTAAGCTCCGTCTGAACACCGTTCCTCCGCCGACCTGAACGCCTCTCTCTCCTCTAGGATTCTTCTTCACGTTGCTCTCCTTCATGTATTCTCACAATTTCAATCCCTCTCCCAAATCCAATCTGGTGTATTTCTTTGTTTGATTTCTATTTAAAGTTAAACATTTGGGTGAAGTTCTAAAAAATTGTGGTTTGTTTATATCATTTTATTTTCTAGGGCAATACCATATTTGGATTCTATGGTTATGTGCACTTGGGATTCTTATTCTTATAACAGTATAAACGAGGCATGATATGTCGTTTCTTAAATATATGAAGTGAAAGTATATGAATGATGCATTAGGTACAATAGTCAAAAATTTAGGGTACATAAGGTGCAATGGGGTGTCCTGTCCATGTGCTGGTTTGGTATTAATCCCTTCAAAATTCATCCGTGATGGTTTGGTATGTCTCACAACTCTATATATGTTCACCTTTACTGGTTGGATTGGTCTTATTATGGATTTTCAATTTGGTGGCTAATGTATCTGCTTTTTTTTTTCTTATGCAATGGCCTAAGGCCAAATTGCTTTTTATCTATTGGGTTAATGATCTGCACCAGAAATAACTACCAAAAACTAGTTCCAACTGCAATATAACTTCTTTAAATTCTGAACCACACCTGTATATAGAGTGTTTTGGAATAGGTTTTATAGGTTCTAACTTCTAAGAGAACATGTACAACTCTTCTCATCCAAACATACACCAAAATCTCTTTACGTTCTTTCTTCCATTCAAGCCTAGAACTAAGAAGAAGTTTTGGATTATCTGAAAGTTGAATTCGTGTAATCCAAGGCTGTAATAAGAGTCAAATTACTACTTCAGGAAAGTCATAGGCATGATCCATAAACTATCATCCAAGTTTTTTCTTTGATCCATCATATGAAGTACACATCCACTGTTTATATTTGTCATTTTACCAAATTGGAAGCCTTTTCTAAGCAAATTGTTTCGTAGTCTCCCACAAACATGGAGATTTTTTTATGCTAAACAATAGAGACACATTGCACAATCAATCTCTGACATGTTTTCAGCGTCGATTATGGCCTGGTATTTGCTCCATTTATGGGGACTTTGGGTCGGAGTTGACATTCAAGTTGTTCAGTTTCATCTTTCCTTTTTTGTCATCTCAAAAGTTGAACATGAATAAGCAAAAAAAATTAGCTCCTGGGTCCACATGGAGAACTTAATCCAAGGGCTTCACGATCCACTGTTTGTCATTGTTTTTATTGATCATAAGCTGAGTTTTCCAGGTGTGGAATAGTACCACCATTCTCACCAAGGAGTTCAATGACGCGTTACCTAATGGATGGGAAGATTATGCATGGCGGAGGATTAATAAAGGAATACATCTGTAAGTCTCCAAACCATTTGAAAAAGGAAATGCATGGGTAAATACAAGGGGTATGCACAACACACATATTTCTTGTTATTTTATACTCTCTTCGTCCCAAAATAAATGCCCATAATGAAAATGACACAATTTTAGGAATGTGTAATATTGTAATTCTTAAACTTTTTAAATAACTAAATGACACTTCTACCCTTAATAATAGATAGAGAAACTTTCTTCATCTTATAATTAAAGGTAGAATGGGAAAGTGGAAACTTAGTTTTGAAAGTGGACACTTATTTTAGGACAAACTGAAATAGAAATGTGGACACTTAATTTGGGACGGAGGGAGCAATATTTATGTTCTATTTTCAGCCCTACCATACTTTATATTAAAAAACAAACCAAGTTGCCAGAAAATTTAGTTAAATCTCTATAAATTTCTAGATCACCAAAATATAATTATTTTCTCCATGCAAGTCTGAAGAGTTGTTTTTAGTCTTCTATCGTTATTTGCAGTCTAATTTGGTGCATTCCTGCTATAGTAACAACTGTGCAAATAAATCTCTGTGAATGGAGAAACTTTCTTTGGTACTACCTGAAACACCACCATATGTTCCACGTCAGTTTGGCCGGTGTGCAGTTATTGGTAACTCAGGGGATCTGTTAAAAGAAAAGTTTGGGAAGAAGATTGATAGTTATGATGTTGTTTTAAGGGAAAATGGTGCACCGATCCAGGTATGTGCCAGTTACATCTATTTTTCAGCATATAGTTGAACTTAATAGTTAATAACCCTCCCTCTCTCTCTCTTGCTGCAATGCAGAATTTCACGGATCATGTGGGTGAAAAAAGTACATTTCGCCTGCTCAATAGGGGTTCTGCTAAAGCTCTAGATAAAGTTGTTGAGTTATATGGTATTCTGGTAACTCTACATGTATGAATACGATATATATTTACTGGAAGCATGCTAAAGGTTTCACATTCTACAGAAACTGGAAAAGACGTATTGATCATCAAAACTACAATCCATGATATCATGAACAAAATGATTCAGGTGAGCACAATCTTTACATGACATCCTACTTGGATGGGTCATTTTAAGTTTACAGTAGCTGACAGTTTTGAACATTCTTATGTATAACCCTAGATAAACTTCTCTGAATGGTTGACAAAGTTAATATATTTCTCTGTTCACTAATGGGTTAGAGATGGTGTTGCACTTTTGGAGCTTATCAATTACATATGCATGATAATTGAACTATTACCAAATGCTTGAACAGCCTTGCATATTTGGGTATTGCTTATTTTATCTTTTTGTTCAATATAATGATTGAATGCCATCCTTTGATTTTTAATTTATTATAGCATTAGCATCTTCACATACTTGTATGTTCGTCCCGCTTTTCAGTTGAATGTGTTATGTATCTAGGTTGTTTAGAATCTGAGTTGTTCATATTAATTTTCTACTTCAAAGCATTACTCAAGAAGCTGCCACTATTGCATGTGTGTTTAACGTGAGAAGTTGAGGTTAACGTGAGAAGCATGAGAAGTGGATCTCAATCGTCCATCACTTTTAATCAAATGCCTTCCCATAAATTGTGGCTTAGAAGGGAATTTATTCGGTGCACGGTGCATCTCATCCTAATATACATCCATTTCTCATCCAACGGTTGATAACCACTTCACATGCTTCTCATGTTAACCTTAACTTCTCACCAGAACCCAACCCTACATACTGACGTTTTTGCATATTGCTTAGCTCCATTCATCTCTCGGGACAACAAGGGATTCATGTGATATCCACTAGGTTTCATTATATTATTCCTTTTTTTTCCCGTCCTCATCCCATCTCCTACATTATAGACAAGATTTTCCCTCGATAATAGAAGACTATGAGTCCTAACATCTAGAATGGTGCATCGAGTTCCCTGGTCTTTATATATGCCTGAAAGATCTTTCAAACCAAACTGAATGAAATTGTTGCTTTAACAAGTACTTGTTAAATAATCAAAGACATGAATTCAACTACCATCAAAATTTCCCATTCGTACCAACTATCTTCTTCTCAAACTAAAGGGTCATTTTATGACTTGGGGGTCATTTACTAAATACTTAGCAGATAATGTTGATCCAAACTCTCTCAGTGATTTGATAACAACCCTCTTTTATACTTAGTGAAAATTACGTTTAATATGTATTAGTGTTTCACCATCAGCTATCAGACTGAGTCTGTTCAGTTATCGCTGATAGTCTTTCTTACAAACATTTATATGTATTAGTGTTTCACTATCAGTGATCAGACTGAGTCTGTTCAGTTATCGCTGATAGTTTTTGATGTAAACAGTAACGTAATCCCTGAAGACAAGTCTCGCGTCCACAGATGTTCATAGCTGAATCGAAGACAAAGCTGCTGAACAAAGACAAGTCTACTAATGACCTGATGCGGATATCAGTGAAGCAAAGACGAATCTACTTATACGCGATAGCTGAGCCTCTTTATATCTCTGAAGGAAGAGATATTCAACGATCAAACGATCACGAAGCTTATGTCTCAAGTCTCCTTTTGTCTTACCTTGCACAACCAGTACGATGTGTCAGAACGGACATGTCTCTGCCATAAATCGTACAACAACTCTATCAACTACACTGTTCATGATACGGCCAAAAGCATTTCTCCCAAAGTCAGACTCCCAAACCCAATCACTGAACGGCACGTGTAAAGTGCCCTGCCATGCATTCAATGCATAGGGTATAAATAGAAAGATTACCTCTCCATCTGAGGGTGTGCTCACCTCTGGACTTCATTTTTCTACATTATAGAAACCCTTGTTTTCTATACTCTCAATCCCCCATTCTCTATACTCTTGTGCAAACATCATAGTGTTTTCTTAAGTTTGTTTAGATTGAGTCTGTCTAAATCTTTTCCCGCAACAAACTTGTAAATCGTGTTTGATTTATCAATAAACAATTTATTAAACTTTAATTTCTGTGTTTGTATTCAACCCCCCCCCCCCCCTTCTACAAAGTTGTTAAGCACCTCCGGGACCAACAAGTGGTATTAGAGCAGACTGTTTAATCTGATAAACAAGATCTTGCTTTATTCTCTTCCTTGCTATTCTAAAATGGCACTTAACACAAACACAAACTACTATGATAATGGTTCACTTTCTAAACCTCCTCGATTTAGCAGAGATAACTTCTCTCTGTGGAAAAATTGAATGATGTTATTTCTAGAAAATGTAGATCCCACCATACCTGAATACATAACAAATGGACCCTATGAACCTGTCCAAATCATAGCTGTCGTTCCAGCTACTACCACCACTCCATTTGTTTCTGAACGCTATGTTGTTAAGGAAATTAGACAATGGAGTGATGAAGATAAAAAAAAAGGTTGGTATTGATGCAAGGGCAAAGACCATTATCTATATGACCTTGCCTGATGAAGTTTTCCATTCTATCATGCATCTTAAAATCTCTAAAGAAATGTGGGAAACCATATGTGTTCAATATGAAGGCACCACTGAAATCCAAGAGACTCGAAAGATTAACTTGGTAAGACAGTATGAAAGTTTCATCGCTGGTAAGAATGAATCTCTCTCTGACGTTCATCAGCGGTTTAACTGCTTAATCATTGATCTAAGAACCGTTGGTAGGACCTATTCTAATTTTGAGGTCCTAAAAAAATTCTTGGAATGTCTTCCTGAATGCTGGGACAGTTATTCAATATGTCTCAAGCTGACAAAAGACTTAAATTCTCTTTCTCTCAGCACCTTGTATGGAATATTGCTCAACTATGAGCAATCAAATCTCTTGAAGAAGAATCTCATAAAAGATTCTAAAGACTCCAAAAGCACTCCTGTTGCTTTACTCTCTTCAGAAATAATTCCATCTCAGCGATCTACTCTCACTATCACTGAGTTAGATTCTAAAACTGAGGATCTATCAGACACTGATCCTTCAGAGTTTGATGAATCCTTAGCACTCTTGACAAACTCTTTTAAGGGATTTGCAAGAAGGAGCAATTTCAGAAGAAATAAGCCTCTATCCCTCACTGACAAGCCAAAATCAACCCCTGTTGATAAGGCTACTGCTACTTGTTTTAATTGCGAAAAGATTGGACACTTTGCAAGTGAGTGTAGGTCAAAGGAAGTCTTCAAACCCTCTACCTCAAGAAGATCCAGCGATGACAAATACCTAAAGCTGAAAGACAAATATCAAAAGCTGAAAAGCTACAAGCGAAAAGGTAAAGGTCTCATTGTTGCAGAACATGACTAGGTTGAATCAGAAGAATCAAGTTCTGATGAAGAAGAAGTCGCTAATCTTTGCCTCATGGCTGAGATTCAAGAAGAAGTGGAAGAACCAGCTGAAACTTCTATGAGCTATATATCATCTCAGGTATCTATCTCTACTAATCCCTCTCTTCCTGAAGAAGAGAGAAGTCGCGTCGTTGACGTGCTGACGATTGATCTCTACAATGCTCTAAACGGCAAAACTCTAGCTGAGAACAAAAACATTGATTTAACTGAACAGCTAGAGAAATGTCATGAAAAGATCAAAGAACTGACTCTTTTAGAGGAAAATTTGAAAGATCAAGTCATTGTAAATGAAATCATCAGCATTGAACGCGAATAAGCCATCGCTGCTCTAAAAGCAGAAAAGGCTACTGTTGAAAAATGGTGCAATTCTTCAACAAAGATCACTGAGATAATAAATGCTCAAACTCCTGATGGTGATAAAACCGGTCTTGGTTTTTGGAAACCACAGGATGAGCCTAAAGAAAACTGTTCCATGCTTAAGTTTGGAACATTTGTCACTCCTATCTCTGACACTTCTTATAATCAGTTTTATTCTTCTTCTTCTAATCCCATCCCTGAGGAAAAATCCAAAGGCTTTAAGTCTACGGATAAAGGAAAATACATTCTTCGTCCTCAGAAGGCTTCCAAGAAAGCAAAGCTGAAAGTTCCTTCTAAACCCTCAGCTAATCAATCGTCTAACTCTGTGATAGAAATCTTTGATATCTGTCCTCCAAAGCTAAAGATTGATCTTAAGCCTAAGAGATTTGAAGAAATAAAAATTCCTCCCAGATCTCATGAGAAAAGCATTCTTGGAGATGGACCTGCTCATCTCAAATTCTCAAAACCTTTCACTCCTGGTCCTAAAACTACTTTTAAATATAGAAAATGCTATCATTGTGGATTTACTGACCATAATGCAAGCAAATGTCCAACTGCCACTAAAGCTGATAAATCAGCTAAAGTGAAGATGAATGCCTCCAAGGCTGAGAAGGTCATCAAAGCTGAAAAATTGACCAAGGTGAAGAATACCACTAAGGTTAAGAAATTAACCAAAATGAAGATTACCACTAAAGCTGAATCTTCATCTGCTGTGAATATTGTTGAACCTTCCATCTCCACTAACTCTAAAGGACCCATTGAAAAGTGGGTACCAAAGAAAGCTTAATCTTCCTTATGTTTGCAGGGATCAAAGGGCATCTGGTATCTCGATAGTGGATGTTCTCGTCATATGACTGGACAAAAAGACCTGCTCACTGAATACAAGGAAGAGAAAGGTCCCTCTGTGACCTTTGGTGTAAATGGAAAAGGATATACCCAAGGGTTTGGTGTCCTCAGAGGTGGGACAACTACCTTCAGAAGAGTCTCTTATGTAGATGGAGTGAAGCACAATCTTCTGAGCATCAGTCAGCTATGTGACAAAGACTATGAAGTTCACTTTTCTAAGAAAGCATGTTCAGTGGTGAATGAGAAAGTAAAACTTGCTCTCAGTGGTTATCGTAAAGAAAATGTCTATGTAATAGATATGGACTCTACTACCACTGAGAACGTGTGTTTTCTGTCTAAAGCCTCTTCTGATGTCAACTGGCTATGGCACAAAGGCTCTCTCATCTAAACTTCAAAACCCTGTGTTAGGTCTGATTTTATAGTAATCATTGTATTTATAGGGCTTGGTCAAATACTGTGTTTAGAGTATATCTATGTTGTATCTGACCAAGGGTATTTAAGTCCCTTTGGTCTTGTTCCGTGTAAGAACTTCACGCACATTATTGAGAATTTACATCTTGCGCATACTTGTCTCTCTCTCTACTTTCTCTCTCTAGGATTCATAAGATCTTGGACTTTCAATTGGTATCAGATCCAACTGAATCTTGAGAGGATTGAGAGATTGCATTTTCTGAATCTGAATTGTTGATTGAAATCGAAAATTTGATCGATTTTCTTGAATTTTTCAAGAAAATCTCGTTTTCCTGATTTCTCATAAAATTTGGATGTGTTTGTGATCGAATTGTGTTGATTTTGGAATCATTAGTTTCGTTTTTTATATTCGATCACATTTGTTTCAGAGTGTTTTGCATAAAAATCTTGAGTTGATCTTCGATTTTGAGTTTTATTGATTTTCTGAGAAACGGTTTTCACGTTCTGTGTGATGTACGAAAATTTGATTTCATGGTTTTTAATCAAAATTTTTTATTGAATTGTGTTAAAAAGGTGTTTTCGAGTGTTTTGGTTTAAGAAATTTTCTTCAAAATCAGTGTTGAAATTGATTTTTTAGAAGTTTTTGAGTTTTGTCTTCGGTTTGCGCATGTTCTTCCACTTTGCTCAACATTCATCATCGTTTGCGCATGTTCATCTTTTGAATTGCGTGTTCTACTAATCTTGATTTTGTTTTTCAGGTTTTCGCATCCTCTTTAGTACGCAAAGTCAAGATTGCGCATCTTTCCGAAAGATTTGGTTCGCCCACCTTCCAGCATACGCATAGCTCAACTTTGCGCATCCATCTACAAACGCAAAGTCTGCTTTGCGCATCCCTCTACATACGCAAAGCTAAATTTGCGCACCCTCCTTCTCACGCAAAGTCCAGTTCAGATATCCTGGTTTGCGTATCTGCCTACATATGCAAAGTCTTCTTCGCGCATCAAGTTCAACCCGCAAAAGTCTCAGTTTTCATTTCTCTACACAAACGCAAAGTGTTATCTTGCGTTTCTAGTTGTCAACGCAAAGTTTCAATTTGTGTATTACTCTTGGAACGCAAAACTTCAATTTGCGCGTCTCCCTGACTTAGATTAAAAAAAAAGATTCTGGGAATTTTTTTTTGTCATCTATGGATTCTGCAAAATTTGGCTTTCAAGCTAAGTTCTACACGAGTGACCTCATGATGTCATTGGGTACAGAAACTCGTCCTCCGGTCCTAGTTGACGAAAACGAATTCACTCAATGGCAAGATAGGTTCTTAAATTTCATCGAACGTCAAACTAATGGAGATAACATGATGAAATCTCTCACTGAAGGACCTTTCATAAAGCCTAATAAAGAGACTCCTCCAACAACTGAAGAGGCTTCACGAATGAAAGCTAATCGAGAGCTGAAAGCTAATCTGATGTTGGCTTTACCAAACTCTGTCTACAACCGGGTTGATCACTGCAAGGATTATCCAAATCTGTTGTGGGCACAATTGGAAAAGATAATGCTTGGTTCTTCGGTCGCAACTCAGCTTCGACATACTCGATTCATGAACAACTTTGAGGAGTTTAAGGCCAAAGACAGCGAGTCTATAAAGAGTGTTTTCGACAGATTCTGCGCAGTGCTGAATGATCTCCGAAAGATAAATGTGATCAAGACAGAGCTTGAGACGAATCTAAAATTCCTTAATGCTCTTCAGCCTGAATGGAACAAAACATGTCACAGACTGAGGAATGATGTTCGGATCTCCACAATGCAGATTCAAGAACTATATGAGATTTTGCTAACTGATGAGAGCTTGGTGATATAGAAAAAGGCCAAGCTGGATAAAAAGAAGAAATCAGTAGACCCGGTTGCTCTTCTCACGAAGCAAATATCTGAACAAGCATTGTCTGAAAATGCTTACACCGGATCAACTGAAGATGATGGCGAGGCTTTACAGAAAGCTATGATCCTTCTCTCTCAACACTATCAGAAAAAGTGCCAACCCCGATCGAGTTCCAACTCTTCTCGCTTCACTTCCGGCTCTACAGTCAAAGTGTCCAAGCCTAAGACTGCTTCTTGTTATAACTGTGGAAAGTCGGGTCACTACTCAAAGGAGTGTCGAGCTAAAAAAGTTAGGGATTCAACTTACTATAGGAAGAAAATGGAACTAGCAGAAAAGAGAGAGAACGGAACTGCTTTGCTGGCCGAAGAAGAATTCTAGATGGATCATTCTGACGACGAAGCTTCAAACGTAGAGATCGCTCACATGTGCTTCGTTGGAGATGATCAGTCCGACGATTCTGATACAGATGAGGATGAGGTATATTCTGAATTTGACTACAAATTTATTACCTCTCTATTTGATATCATGATAACTGCTTTATCTGATTTGCGTTCAAAGATTTTATCTGAAAAGAATTTAAATTCTGAAAAGTCAGATTTGATTGACAAACTGAAAATTTCTTTGAAAGATAAAAAATCTATTTTAGAAAATACTAAAGACATCTTTCAAAAGAAATTGGATGTTTTGGAAAATTCAAATAAGACTTATCTTAAATCTTTGACGGCTATGACTAATTTATAAGATGAATTTTCAAATAAAATAAATAAGTTAGAAGAAAAACTTTATCGAAGAGTGATTGTTCCAGAATCTAGTTTCTAAAACAAGATTAATCACACAAACAAGAATTAAGAAACAATTACCTGTTTGATTAATTTCTCAATTCAAGATTACAATCTCTCTCTCTCTAGAACTCACTCCAACGATCTCTCTCTCTCTCTGATATTTCCCTCTCTAGAATACAACAAAATGATTTTTCAATTCAGTTCATATATAAAATACAAATACAAAATACATTTGACTTATTACAAATAGACTTTGACTTTTAATGAGATTTGACTTTAGCAGCTTTGACTTTCTCAACTTTGACCTTCAGTATTCTTAATCTTGTATCCAACAGATTTATGCTCTAACAATCTCCCCCTTTGGATTCAAGATCATTGTTGAAAGATCTAGCAAGTCACTTCTTCACTTTAAGCTTTGTCAAAATAATCTCCCCTTTTTCATTGATAGTCTTCTTTCCAAAACTGTCTTCAAATGATGAACAATCTCCCCAAAACTTCATATAGAACGCTTTTAGACTTGTGGAAAGAAATTATCTTCAAAATCAGCTCGAATTGCTTCAGCAAATAATCTTCAAAGAAAATTTCCTCAAAACTTCAGAAATTATTTGATCATCTTCAAATCTTCAAATCTTTATCATTTCTTTGAAACCATCTCCCTTTAACTTCAAAAACTTTAACAGTTCTTCATACCATCTCCCCCTTTTTTGTTGAATGGAGCATCTAGATCATCAAAACTTTTCTTCCAAGAAATGTTATTAACCATTCTGATCTGTACAACTGAGCCTCTGATTCAGTGATCCATAACCAAGTATTCATCTAGATCTTTGCAAATCCACACAAAATAAGAACAGGTAACTCCTGAATCAACAGATGAATCAGTTAAAATGTCTGTCAGTAACACAAAGTCACTGTGTGTAACAAATACACAATATAAAGGAGCTTTTGTAATTTTCCCTCCCCCAGGGCTTCCATCCAATCATCGAAATACCACAAAGGCAATTTCTATGAATGTTATGACAAAGAAACAAATTCTTTGTGTGCTCGTGCATGTGTAGAAAGAATTAAGCACGATGATTGCTTTTATAAGGCTCAACATTGTGTAAACCACTAAGACAACAGTAGATAAACACAGACTCTAAGTGCATGATTGAAGTGCGAAGGTGGGGCAGACTTCCTTCTTTTTCAATATCCAGATTTTCCAAATGAAAACCAGATAGATTATATGCTGCGTCCCCAGAAAAATATGAAACATTTTCTTTTTGAGAAGAAAATGAGTGGTTGGTGGGGTTTAAGCAAGAGTTGGCATGGGCTATTTGCCTGTTTCAATAACGTTCACCAAAGAGTTGTGAAACGCTAGTAATGTGGCTGCCCGGCTCAGAAAGTAGTTATTCTTTTACTCTGATCTCACACCCTCTTTCTTTTAATCATTAAACTCACTACTAACCAAACTCTCTTTTCCATTTTACCTCATCACACCCACACTCATTTCTTTTAGACTCCTCACACTCAATCACTAAAGGATTAACTTCTTGGGTAGGAAACACTGGTTAACGTGAATCCATAGAAGTTTAGTTAATTCCTAGCACAAAGAACCCATAATTTCCTAAAAGAACGTGTTGCTCAATATGGTTTAACTTTACCAGTTAAATCTCAAAATACAAATGTCAGATAAATGGATGCTCAGATGATATAATCATGAAGATTTGAGCATTTTTTTTAAACATTGAAGTATTTTCAAACAAGTATATTGAATGAATGAAAATGAATACAAAAGACTTGTTTGAAAATCTGACATTGTATGAAAAATGATCAGAAATGAATGATATAACAATCAAAGCTTAAGGTCAAGAAAAAATTTGATATTTGTCTATACGAAACAAAATATAGACATTCTTGAAATGACCGTTTCGAAATGAAATATCGCTCAAAATTCTTTGAATACAAGCGGAGTGTCTTACCATCGAAGAAAAATTGTTTCAATGTAGAGACATGATAAGAACATGTTGAATAAAGTCAAACCGGTGTGTGTGAATACTTGAAAGTATATAGAAAAGACAATACGCAAGTATTTATCTGTTGATGCACACGGTTTGGTTATCAATTAAGCACAAAAATAAAATAAAAAACATTTAAAATCACACTTCCAAATTATAAAATCTGTTAAAAATCGGGAAGTGGTTTGAACATTTAAGAACATGTTTTCTATACCTGAAAGTGGTCCTTCTTCCAGATATATTTGAGATTAAGATAAGAAATTTACCTTTTCGCGCAATCTTAATTCTCATACAGTCAGCTAAAGTCATTAAGATATGATCGTGTCAACTTCTCTCATCCTGTATAAGTCTCAAAGTCTAGTCAAACTTTATTCACAAAATTTATTCGAAAATTAAAATGACATAAAGCAGTAAAACAATTAAAGAACGAGTTCTGATCAGAAATAATCAGAAATCATAGTCTTACTCCTTTTGACTTATAGGCTCCCCCTAAAATCATGCATCACAAAAATTTTGTCAGTTAAGTATAATGCAGAAATTAGCTTTGCTCCCCCTCAAATAAATGTAGATCATCTAAAAACTTCTCTTACTCCCCCTGAGATCATGAGCAAACAATTAAAGTGCAGATATCCTTCAGACATAAAAATAAAGAAAATGATGAAAAATAACAATACATAACTTTATTAGGTAACAACCGATTACGTCTTAAGATTTAACATACCAAGCTTAGAAACAAGAAAATTAAATATCTTTTCATCTAAGGGTTTGGTAAATAAATCTGCAAGTTGATAATCTGTTTTTACAAAATAAAGTTCAATTGTTCCTTTTTCTACATTATCTTTAATAAAATGATACCTTACATCAATGTGTTTGGTTTTCGTATGCTGGACGGGATTAGCAGATATTGCGATTGCACTCTTCGAGTCACAAGATATTCGTATTTTGTCGAACTTGAAACCATAGTCTCGCAGTTGTGTTCGCATCCACAGGACTTGAGAGCAGCAACTGGCAGCAGCTACGTACTCTGCTTCAGCAGTCGATGTGGAAACGCATAATTGTTTCTTTGATGCCCAGCTAACGAGCTTGTCTCCAAGAAACTGAACGTGACCAGAAGTACTCTTTCTGTCCAACATGCAACCTGCATGATCTGCATCTGAATATGCTGTCAGTTGAAACCCTGTATCCTTAGGATACCACAGACCAAGATCTGCAGTCCCCTTCAGATATCTAAAATCCGTTTGACAGCAGCCAAATGGGATTCTTTGGGAGCAGCTTGATATCTAGAACATAGACATGTTGAGAACATAATATCTGGTCTACTAGATGTAAGATACATTAATGAACCTATCATACCTCTGTAACTTCTAACATCTACACTTTTACCCGAAGGATCAGTATGGATCTTAGTACCAGGTGGCATCGGGGTTCCAATTGATTTATAATTTTCCATTTTGTACTTCCGAAGAATGTCCAAAATGTACTTAGATTGGTTAATGAAAATCCCCGTTGAAAATTGTTTAACTTGTAGTCCGAGAAAGAAATTCATCTCTCCCATCATACTCATTTGAAAACGTGACACCATGAGGTTAGAAAAGTTTTTGCAAAATTTTGGATTAGTAGAACCAAATATTATATCATCAACATATATCTGAATAAGGATAATATCAGCTTTTTCTTTCTTGATGAATAAAGTGGTATCAATCTTACCTTTGGAGAAACCAGACTTGACCAAGAATTTGGATAAGACGTCATACCATGCTTGAGGGGCTTGTTTTAATCCATAAAGGGCTTTGTCCAAGATGTAGACATGATCTGACTTATCTGGATTGACGACCCTTCTGGTTGAGACAAATACACTTCCTCCTTAAGAATGCCATTCAGAAAGGTTGTTTTCACATCCATCTGATAGACTGTGAAATTTTTATGAGCTGCGTAGGCAAGAAACATTCTGATTGCCTCTATACGCACTACTGGATCATACGTCTCATCATAATCTATGCCTTCCTCTTGTCGGTAACCTTTGGCAACAAGTCTAGCTTTGTTTCTTATGACAACACCATCTTCATCCTTTTTATTCTTGAATACCCATTTAGTGTCGATCACGGTTTTTACCTTCAGACTTAGGAACTAACCTCCAAACCTTTAGGGCCTCAAACTGATTGATCTCTTCTTGCATTGCAGATACCCAGTCCAAATCAGCAAGAGCCTCAGATACTTGTGTTGGCTCAATCTTACTAAGGAATGAGTCATGCATACACTGATTAAGAGTCGCTGACCTAGTCTGAACAGGCTTGTTGAGATCTCCAATTACTTGGTGTGATGGATGCTCTTTGGTCCAGCGATGCTCATGTGGAAGTGGAGTAGATACTGATTGAACTTGATCATCATCTAGAAATCCACTTTCAAATTCTTCAGCTTGAATAATAAGAGGGGGTTTCTCAGTTGAAGTTTCATGTGCAGAAGTATCAGTTGGAACAGCAAAATCTGTCTGTTGAGTAGACAATATATCACATCCAACTGAAACAGTTACTTCTGGCTCAGCATTTGCTTGTACATCTTCAACTGTAGGAGTAACAATAGGAATATGAATTTCTGTCTGAACTGGGGATGCTTGTTCAGTAATAACTTCTGAAGTGACTGGATGATTACAGCTTGTATCTTCAGACCTGTCAGTCACAGCAGATTTAGGTATATTAGATCCTAAAAACTCATCATAAAAGAATTCAAATAACAAATCTAAATCAGTTAAATGTGAAGTAGATGTAGAAGCGTTATCCAAATTTTTCGCTGTAGAAACAGGTTCTGGACTGATCTGCCCAGAAGCTAATACTCCTGTGATAACGGGTTCTAAACTGATATGATCAGAAGCCATCTCTTCATCAAATGTGACATTGACGCTCTCCACAACTGTCTTTGACTTCTTTAGATAAACACGATATGCAGCAGATGTTGAAAAATAACTGATAAAGATGCCTTCGTCCGCCTTAGCACTGAATTTATTCAGACTCTCTCTGTCGTTAAGCACAAAACATTTACACCCAAATACATGAAAATATTTGATAGTTGGTGTTCTATTGTTGATCAGCTCATATGGAGTCTTTTGAAATTGGCGGTGTATCATGGAACGATTCTGAGTATGGCATGCAGTCGACACAGCTTCTGCCCACAAGAATAGAGGTAAGTCCGATTGACTAAGCATAGTCCGAGCGGCCTCGACTACCGTTCGATTTTGCCTTTCGACTACTCCATTTTGTTCAGGCGTTCTAGCAGCAGAATACTGATGTGAAATCCCAACTGATTCGAGATATTCATCAACAATCTTGTTCTTGAATTCTGTGCCATTGTCAGTACGAAGAAACTTGACTGGTCGCTGCATTTTCACCTTGGTCGTCTTTAAGAAAGTAATGAGAACTTCCAGTGTCTCATCTTTTGAACGAAGAAATTTGACCCACGTGTATCTTGAATAATCATCCACAATAACCAACACGTATTTCTTTCCTCCCAAACTATGAGTTCTCATTGGACCACACAAATCCATATGTAACAGTTCTAACGGAGAACTAGTGCTTGGTTCAGGCTTCGGTTTGTAAGTGGCTCTCTTCATCTTACCTTTCTCACAAGCTGCGCATAAGTGTTCTTTCTCGTATTTCAGCTCAGGAAGTCCCTTTACTAATTTCCCACGAACCAGCTTGTTGATGTAACGAAAGTTCAAATGAGATAAACGTCTATGCCAGAGCCAACTTTGCTGCAGTGAAGCTTTTGTCATCAAGCATACCTGATTGTCAATCTGAACTTTGGACAAGTTGATGGTGTAGAGGTTTGTCTTTCGATGTCCACCTAAGAGTTCTGTGTCGTCTTCAGTGCGAACTGAGCAACTCTTTGACTTGAAATTGACCTCTAACCCTTTATCATAGAATTGACCTATGCTGAATAAGTTGTGCCCCAATCCTTCGACATAGCTCACTTTACTAATCGTTATCTTGTCTTGAATGATGTCACCATATCCTAGAATAGGTGAAAGCTGATCGTTCCCAAATCTGACATTACCACTGAATTTCTCTGTATAGTTAGACAATAAAGCTTTTTGCCCAGTCATATGCTTGGAACATCCACTATCCAAGTACCACATATGCCGGGTCTGCAAGAGAAATCAGGAGATAATAGATTTAGGTACCCATTTAAAAACGGGTCCTAACAGTTTAGCACAAGATTTTGGTATCCACTTGAAAATGGATCCTCTATTCTTTTGAAAACTTTGAAAAACATTTGATCTCAAAGAATTAACATGATAAGATCCATACCAATCAGAAGAATTATGAGAATAAGCAAAATCATTTCTCTGATAAGGATAAGATGTAGTAGTAATAGGAGACAATTGAATCAATTGCTGTATTGAATATCTCTTGTAAGAAGTTACAAGGTTTTGATTAAAAGCAATTTGATCAATCACATCAGTATCACTACTAACTGTTCTATTACAATTATTATCAGAAACTGATTCTACTATCTCATCATCCCTCCTTTTTGGTCTCCATTCAGATTGAGCTTTCAACTTTTTCTTCCTTAAATCTGAAACATAAGAGATAGATGAATTAGGAAAAGCAAATTTCAAAGTTTGAGTTTTATTTTGTGTACCAGTGTTTTTCTGTTTCTGTAATCGCTGTTTCTTATGTTTCTTACCATGGGCATAGTAATCAGCAGTTATAGAAACTGATTTACCAACCTTAGTTGATGATTCAACAGTATTTACACCACTTGGTAACACTTTGTCATTTTCAAGACAAGTAGAATGATCAGGAAGTTTAGAATGAATGTCAAACATATCAGATTCTTCCATGCTCCCATCATCAGAATTAAAAGAATCATTTGCAGACTCAAATAAGTCATCAGAATTGTCAGAAAAAATTTGAGGTGCCATTGAAACTGTAGAACACTTTGTTGAATTAATTTGAAAAACTGTGTTCTTTAAAACGGTAGAAAATACATTTTGTTGAATATCCACCAAAATCTTTTCATCAAATAAAACATTTTCAAGCTCGACTATTTTGTTTTCAAGGATAGATCTAGGAACATAAACCTTTGAAATTTCAGGTTTTGCCTTCATCTCAGATGCGGAATAACTAACAAAATAGTCGTTTGAAAATACTTTTGGTGTTTCGGAAAGATAACTATCATTTAACTTTACATAGTTAAATGGTAGTTGCATTTTCTTTTTATTCTTTCTGTTTTCAGTTTCTTTGGCCTCTACTTCGTCTGGCAATTTGGTAACGAATTTGGGTTTCAAATGAGTATGTTTACCAGCACATGCAAGAAAATCATAGTTATAAAGTGCCGGTTGTTTTCTGATGGCTTTCTTAAGATAATGGGGGTTGTTAAAACCAAGTCCCCATCTTTGCTTAACATCATCCTCTTCATCAGGAGCATTAAGAAAAATGGTTTGATCTGTTTGATCTCTTTTATAAAGTTTAACTTCCAGATCATTTACCTTCTTGTTCAAATTCTTGTTTTCAACCTGCAATTTATAAACAATTAGTGCAGATTCATTTTTCTCAAACTCATATTTAGAAATCTTAACTTCAAACTCAGAAATCTTCTTTTCAAAATCATCTACTTTAGATTTAGAATCAAAATCAGACTTGCGTAAAGAATCAATCAGATCTTTACTTGAAATAACAGAAGTATTAAGTTCAAAGATCTTCTTGTTCTTTTTAACAACTCTTTCTTTTTCCTTTTTCAGATTATCTTGTAAATTTTGAAGCTCAACCACCATGGTTTCCAATTTGGTAATCAAATCTTTTGGAGTTAAGTTTAATACCTCATTAACTGCTTCATCGTCTGACTCGTCATTTTTTTCTTCTTTGCCCATGAGACAGATATGAACATTTTCTTCTTTCTCTTCACCTTCATCCTCGGAATGATCCAACCAAAACTCATCCTCGGCCATCAAAGCTACAACCGCTTCTTGTTGTCTTGCCAAAAGCAACTTGTTCTGATAGTACTGAGAGTTGCGTACTTTCGGCTTCCGACAATCTTTAGCAAAATGACCCATCTTGCCACAGTTGTAGCATTTAACTGGATCACTTGTTTTCTTCTCAGCAACCATGTAGTCATTCGCAAACTTTTTCTTCTCATCCGGTTTCTTTTCCACATATCTTTTCTCTTCATACCTTTTTTCTTCCACCCTTTCCCGGTGTTCATGGTTCTTTGAACTCGAAGAAGAATACCGTTGAGAATTTGATCCCGGCTTCTTATAAAATTTCTTCTGAAAGGCACGGGTCAGCATTATCATAGCTTGTTTCAGACTTTCTCCATCATCACTATCTGAAACAGAATCAGACTCTGAACTGGTAAGAACTTTCTTCTTTTTCTTCTCTTTCTTTTCTTTCTTCTTTTCTCCAGCTACTAAAGCAATCAGATCAAGAACTTTTTCTGCCTTCTTTTTCTCAGCTCTTTTCTCTTCAACTTCTTCTTCATTCTGTCGCAAGGTCTCAAATACCTCATGTAGTGGAATTTCATTCAAATCCTTCATCTGCTTCATTCTTCTTGTATGCTTTTTCCATTCCGGACGTAAGATACTCAGAAATTTAACATTGTTCTCCAACTGCTTCTTTTTGACTTTGTTCTTTGTCAACTCATTTAGAAGCAACACAAACCTCTCATAGGTATCTTCCAGACTCTCATTCTCCTTTGATTTGAACTCTTCATAACTATTTATGCAGATCGCCACTTTCATCTGGTTTCCGACCTTTGATCCCATCATCATCTTTTGCAACTGATCCCACATCTTCTTAGCATTGGCTTTATAACTGTCAATCTTGATGTAGATCTCATTTGGTATGCTTTGAAGAAGTAATGATCTCGCTTGTTTATCTGCTTTGTATCGACTTTTCTGCTCTTCAGAATATTGAGAAATATCCACTGTCACTGTTTTCATCTTTTGCTCTCGTTCTTCAGTTCCATCTTCACTATCAGAAGAGTCAACATCAGGTACTTGAACTGTTATTGGAGCCATTGGACCTTCGGTGATAGACAGTAGAATATTCTCTCCATTTGAATGTCGATCCACGAAATCCAAAAATCTGTCCTTCCATTGTTCATATTCGCCTTTGAATAAAACTGGAGATTTGACATCGGTTCCAATTGAAAGAGCATCTTTGGAAGTCATCTTGTATTAACCTGTTTGAAAATTATATGAATAAGAAACTAGAACTGATCGTTAGTCCAAATGAAATAATCAAGAAAATACAGAAAATTTGAATTATAAAATCAGAAATTTTAATCACAAAAAGAACTATGTCCCCCTAGGCAGACTTAGCACGGGGGTCCCGCTACCCGGTTAGCAGGTAGGGTCAAGGGGCAACGCCCTTGCGGGGTCGAGGGGCAGTGCCCCTAGAAAAAAAAATCACTATTAAAGGGCATATTATAGTTTTGAAAAATTTGTCTAAGTCCTCCACACTTTGCGCTTCAAGTAGCAATCGCAAACTTCAACTTTGCGTGTCACACGTGAAACGCACATCACACTTTGCGTTCCTCACATGGACCGCAAACCTCTACTTTGCGTGTCGAGAAGCAAACGCAAACCACAAGTCTCAACTCAACCACCTCTACTTTGCGTTTGTCACTTTGCGTTTATCACTTTGCGTGTTATGAACTTTGCGTGTCAAATGATAAACTTTGCTTGTCACGTTACACCCGCAAGACGTACTTTGCGTGTCTCGTTACACCCGCAAGACACATTTTGCGTGTCTCGTTACACCCGCAACACGTACTTTGCGTGTCTCGTTACACCCGCAAGACACATTTTGCGTGTCTCGTTACACCCGCAACACGTACTTTGCGTGTCTGAGCTCCAATCTTTCTACTTTGCATTTCAAGAAGCACACGCACACCTTAACTTTGCGGTTCAATCAGCAAACGCAAATCACCACTTTGGGTTTTTCTAGTTGCAAACGCAAACTACAATTAGTCTCTGATCCCAAATGAATCGCAAACTTTGAACGACCCGCAAACCTGATGAATGACCCGCAAACCTTGAAAATCGTTCAAAAATTACCAATCACTCATCTAAACCTAGAATTACAACACTAACCTTCGACAATTCACTCGTTTAAACATCTAGAACACAAAACTAACACAAAAAATGGATCAAATACACAAAAATTACACTTTTGAATTAGATACAGTGTCAAGAACTCGTGAAAAACAAAACCACTAAATTCGAAAATTCGAATTCAATACAGTGCAATTCTCACATCTATCTATACAAACTCGATCGATTTCACATTCCTAACAAAACCTAATCGATTTCAGAACCAAAAACTCACTAACATACAGAATCGATTCTGGACATCGATGAACAGTGAACTTTCTTGATTTCTCGATTTTTCTAATTTGGATCTGCTCTGATACCAATTGATTGTTCCAGAATCTAGTTTCTAAAACAAGATTAATCACACAAACAAGAATTAAGAAACAATTACCTGTTTGATTAATTTCTCAATTCAAGATTACAATCTCTCTCTCTAGAACTCTCTCCAACGATCTCTCTGTCAGGATCGAATTCTCAACAAGAATTAATTCTCAGAAACAATATCAAAGAAGTTTGCGGAATAACACTTTGATATTCAATGAAACAATAAACCAAAACAGTAAATATGAAGAACAAACTGTAAACTTGTATTGAATAATTGAAATCACAAGATTACACACTCAACCTCAATCTTGAAGAACAGACTCTTTCAAGACGAATTCTACTTCTCTAGAATTAGGATCTATACCTTAAGGTTGATTTTTTCTCTAGAACTTAGAATCAATTATTATAAACTATTCTATACATTCTATTCATATACTAATCAAAAGATAATTACAATAAATAAACATATCTTCAGTATATCTTCCATCATTATCTTCAAGCCTTCCATGAATATCTTTATTCTTTCCAGCTGTCATCCTTTTCATTCGGATCTTCAAGTCATAAGCAGCACTAACTATGCTCAGCCGCATTAACTTCTTCAAGCAGCATTAACTTCTAAGCAGCACTAACCACTAGCAGTACTAACTAGCTAAGCAGTACTAACTTTGTTCAAGCAGCACTAACTTTGACTAGCAGTATTAATTCTACTAGCAGTAGTAATACTCAGCAGTATTAACTTTGAAGTCTTCTAGCAGTAGTAATTCTGAACTAGCAGCATTAACCATACTTAAGCTTTTCTTCAGTTCCCAACAATCTCCCCCTAACTTGACTTTTAGGAAAAGAAGTCAAGTTCTTCATATGCTCTTCAAGATGCTCCCAAAACTTCATAATGGCCTAAATTCCAGTATTTGCATCCAATCCCAAACTTTGATTGATGGTTCTTTGGATCAAATATTTAGCCATCTCTGAATCTGGAATACATCCTAGCTTTTTCTTCAGCATGGCATGAAGCTTCAATCTACTATGATTGTACACTCTATCCACTAGGAAGTATTCAGTATGATTCAGATCCAAAGTCACTGTATATACTCCACTAGTTTCATATAGAGTCCAACTGTTGACTGACTTGAATACATTCTTGATCACATGCTCTACTTCTTCAGGTTTGAACATCATACACAGATACTCCATTACCAGTTTTATAATTGAAATCTCTGGAGCTTTCAGTATATCTACATACAACTTCATTCCTATCTCAAACATCTCTTCAAGATCTGACCTAGAGCATGTTCTTACAATCTTTGCCCAAGTATTGAACACCTCATACTTTTCATCCTTCCTTTTTAGCCTTATGTATTCCTTTCCATCCACTGTCAATGTATCCCAGAGAATGACCTCAGGAGGCTTAACTCCTACAGGTTCTGCTGAAATTAGTTCAGGCACTTTGTCCATCACTACCATATACAAATTTACATCATCTGTGTTTGATGGCTCTTTCTGTTTAGATGACTCAGGTGCCCCTTCTTCTTCAGCAACTTTCTCATCCTCTCCTTCAGATACTCTAGGCTTCTTAGTTGACTTTCTCCTTGCCATCATCTTGGTTCTCTTTAAAGTCCTTAGACTTTCTTTCAGAGTGGCTTCTTTCTTTGGTGGTGTTTCTTGCTCATCTGGAAAGGGCTTTTCAAAATCAAAGTCATTACTTTCTTTCATCCTCTTCTCCATCTCCACCCTTGCAGTTTCATTCCCCTGAAGCTTGATCATCTCTGAATCATACAGTTCTTTAATCTTCTCCAAAGACATCTTTGAGAACATCTCCTTTCTGACTCCTATAGCACCTTTGAGAAATATAATCATCTTGTTTCTCTCTTGGGTACCTAGGAAAGTCTTTGAGGGTTGTCTCTTCTTTACAGCTGTTTTTACCACCACTGATTTCTTCAGAGTTGCAGCTTTCTTCTGTGCAATTTCAGTTGCCAGGCTTTGTTGATAAGCTTCATTCAGTTCAGCAGCTAGAGCCTTAGCCATCTCTCTGTCTTTGTCTACTTGAACCCTCTCTTCTTGCTCAATATCATCTTGTATTTTTCTGGCCAAAGCTTCATCTGATTAAACCAGCTTTTGCTTTTTGAGTGGTTGATCAGATTCCACTAGCTTAGCTTTGCCCTTTTCTTTGCTTATCACCTTCTCAGACCTGGATTTCATTACAGCATCACCTCTTTCTTTTATGGTAACTCCTTTGGCCTTTGAAGTGACCTTGGAAGTATCATGTTTTGCTTTGATCAGAGTTTCTGCAATTTCCAGTTCTGTTAGTACTTCCTTCACTGTTTCTGCTGCTTTGTTCATGTCAGCAGTAGTAACCGTTTCTGTTGCTCCACTTGAACTAGCAGCATTAATGGTTTCTGCTGCTTGCTCACTTACTGCTGCTTTCTCCCCCTCAACACCATATTTCATCCCATCAAGCTCCCCCTCTTTTGTAGCTTCTTCCATGTTGATCTCCCCATTTTTGGGAGCATCATTCCCAGATTTCCTTTTTCTGAGTGCAAATTGCTTTTTCCTCTTCCTCTATACAAGACTGATCACCATCTTCTTCAACTTAGTAATCTGTACTTGTTGTGACAGAATTACCAACTTCATTTCTTCTATCTCTTTGCCTTGTTTGATGACATCCAGGTTGATGTTACCCATTGTCTCCATCAATTCATCATAGTCATATCTGTCCTCACCTTCTCCAGGAGTGTTACCCCCTATTGAAGGATCATTGGATCTTTTATTAGTGGATGTCTTCTGCCTAGCAAAAGCACTATCCACCCCCGTGGTTTCTTGGCACCTGGGACCTTTGAATGATTGCTCATTCAAAGTTGCCATGGGGGAGGTCTTATTGATGTTACCACTGTCCTCCTCTGTGCTAGCAAAAGTAGTGGCAGCCTCATCACCCATATGCTCTTCCTCCTCCTCAGAGAGCACCTCCTTGGAGTTGGGAGACACCCCTTTGGTTTCCCTATTGATATTCCCTAAAGGAGAATTCTCCCTTAGAGGGCTTAAAGGCTTGGGGGTTGATGGTACAAGAAGGGAAGGAGCCTTCTTTACCTGTTTCCTCTTGTATGTTTGGGTGATTGGTGAGGTTGGTTTTTCAAGAAGGGACTGGGGAATAGATTTAGAGTGGGAAGGTTGGTATTGGGTAGCAGTAGGATGGTCTAATGGGGGCCTTGACCCTGCTGCCATACCTTCATCAGTGTGGGACACCACCATCATTGTAGGGAACAATGGGGTGTCAACTCCTTCCGAGTCCCCAGCAGATCTTCTCATATTTGAGAAAACCTTGCCTTTGGGGGGTTTAGGTACATATATCCCAACAAGATGAGGGATATCCGTCAATTCATGAGTAATAACTTCTTGGACAAACCTGGGGTACATAAAGAAGCTCTTTTTGTTTCCCATGTTTGAGACAAGATCACTGAAAATCATTTTAGAGAAGTTGTACTTTCTGGCAGTGGCCAAGCACACCAAAGCATAAGCAATGGTGCTGCTGAACTCACTCCATCCAATAGTCTTTTTGGAGATACAGTGCATAAGGGTATGGACAAAGAAACGCCATTGGGGTGAAAATTTGGCTTTTGAGAACTTGAACACACCCAATGGGCCTCCATACCCCATTCTTGTAAGAGAAGAGAACAGTTCATCATTTGGGATAGAAGTTATACCAGAGGCATCGTCTAGACGTAGACTGATGCGAATAACTTCTTCAGTAACTGTCAAGGGTTTGTCACACACCCTTGTCTTGATCATTTACACACCATTCTCAGTGATAATGGTGGCATTTGCCCAGAATTGCCTTTGATGCTCGATATAGATTGGAGGCGATACAGTAAGAGCATGGGCAATATGGCTTGACTTGAGGAAATCCACAATCTGGTGGAACCCAGCAGCCTGTTTGTGCTTCTGTAGCATCGCGATTTTATTGTGTTCATCTATGAATGCCATTGATGCCATTGAGCTTTGAGAAAATCTTGCCTGAAAGCTTTGAACTTGAGAGAGAAAGGGTTTAGAGCGCAAGTGAACAGTATGCAAAGAGTCGTTATGAACTTTTAGGCGGGCAAAGGGTATTTATAGTATTCGGGACATAAGCAGTATTAACCTAGAGAAGTATTAACGGACAAGCAGTATTAACTGCGAGCAGTATTAACCACTAGCAGTATTAACGGACAAGCAGTATTAACTGCGAGCAGTATTAACCACTAGCAGTATTAACTAACTAGCAGTATTAACCACTAGCCGTATTAACGGACAAGCAGTATTAACTGCAAGCAGTATTAACTGCAAGCAGTATTAACCACTAGCAGTATTAACTAACTAGCAGTATTAACTGTGAGCAGTATTAACCACTAGCAGTATTAAATAACTAGCAGTATTAACTGATAGCAGTATTAACTGCGAGCAGTATTAACCACTAGCAGTATTAACTAACTAGCAGTATTAACTGATAGCAGTATTAACCACTAGCAGTATTAACTGAGAGCAGTATTAACTACTAGCAGTATTAACTGTGCACTGGTAGTATTAACTATACTTACTCCTTTAATCTTGCGAAAATCTGAGTACTGCTATACATATCCTGAAAAATAAGATTAGTAACACCAACAAATAAACACTATACAGGTATAGAACCACTTTTTAAGAAGGGGTTTATTTAGAGTTGATCATTCCCACACTTGTTACCAAGAAAGTGAATCTACCCACATCAAAAGCTTTAGTGAATAGATCAGCAAACTGGTTATCAGTGTGAACTTTTACAACTTGAATAAGTTTCTTTTCATTACAGTCTCTTATAAAGTGATACCTGATCTCAATGTGCTTTGTCTTTGAGTGCTTGACAGGATTGTTCACAATGCTAATAGCACTGCTATTATCAATAAAAATTAGAGTGTGTAGAAAGGTTACCCCATAATCCAGCATTTGATTCTGAATCCATAAGACTTGAGAGCAGCAACTTGCAGCTGCTATGTACTCTGCCTCTGTGGTAGATGTGGATATTGTGGTTTGTTTCTTGCACTGCCATGAAACTAGTCTTGCACCTAAAAACTGACATCCTCCAGAAGTAGATTTTCTGTCCAAGTTTGCTCCACCTAGATCACTATCTGAGTATGCAAGTAGGTCAAAGGATGAGTCATGAGGATACCAAAGTCCCAATCTGGGTTGCCCTTTGAGATATCTGAATATCCTCTTAACAGCTTGATAGTGAGATTGCTTTGGCCTAACTTGGAATCTTGCACATACACAGACTGGAAACATTATATCTGGCCTAGAGGCTGTAAGATACATAAGAGAGCCAATCATGGATCTATAATGATGAACATCCATATCCTCCCCCTCAAGATCTGTTGTTATCTGTTTGTGTGTCTCCATAGGTGTGCTAGCAGGTTTTGAATCTGAGAAACCAAACTTGGTTAGAATGTCCTGCACATACTTGGACTGACAGATGAAGATTCCATCTGACTTCTGTTGAACTTGGAGTCCAAGGAAGAAAGTAAGTTCCCCCATGGAACTCATTTTGAACCTTTGATGCATTAGTTCCTTAAACTCCTTGCACATGTTGTCTCTTGTGGATCCAAAGATAATATCATCAACATAGATTTGGACCAGCAAGATATCCTTCTCCTTTCTCTTGATAAATAGAGTCTTATCAATGACTCCTCTTTCAAAGCCATTTTCCAAGAGATAGGATGACAGAGTGTCATACCATGCTCTTGGAGCTTGATGCAGTCCATAAAGAGCTTTCTTCAATTTGTATACCCTGTCTGGATAGCTTGGGTTTTCAAACCCTGGTGGTTGACAGACATATACCTCTTCTTCAATTGAGCCATAGAGAAATGCACTTTTTACATCCATTTGATAGACTTTGAATTTCATATAAGAAGCATAAGCTAGGAATAATCTGATTGCTTCTATCCTAGCCACAGGTGCAAAAACTTCTTCATAATCTATTCCCTCTTCTTGAGTATACCCTTGAGCCACCAGCCTTGCTTTGTTCCTTATGACAATTCCTCTTTCATCTCTCTTGTTCCTGAAAATCCACTTTGTGCCAATTGCTCTGTGACCTTTAGGGAGGTCTACTAGATCCCATACATCTTGTATCTTGAACTGCAACAGTTCTTCTTGCATTGCTTCTATCCAACTGGATTCTTTCATAGCATCATGTGCCTTTTTAGGCTCAAGCTGGGATAGAAAACAAGAAAGCACTGTATGCTGTTGATCTTGCATTTCTTGAAGCCTGCTTTGATGTCTAGTCATCATAGGAGAAGATATATCTCCTATTACCAGCTGTGGAGGATGATTCTTTTGAACTCTGGTGTTATGACTAGGTTCTTCATTAAGTCCTGCCTCTAGATTAGAGTTATTCAACTCAACTGAAGTGCTTTCAGCAGCTACTTCTGAGTCTTTATGTTCTTGAGTCTCCTCATCTCTACTTTCTTCTTCACTCTGACTTGGTCCAGTAGATTGTTCCTTTTCACAGTCTTCAACAGAATCCACTGTGGGTATGGGAAAGATCACAGATTTAGATATACTTTCTTGAACTTTTGTAGTCCCTGATCCTCCACATCCTGAACCTGCATAATCATCACTACTGAAACCAAAAGAGTTAGTTAGTGAATCAATGTCAAATAGCCACTCAGGACCAGACCCAATAGGATTTGGTGTGTTCTCATTGCATTTGACATTGTCACTTTCTTCAATTATTCTACAAGATGAGTTAAAAACTCTGTAGGCCTTACTCTGAGATGAATACCCAACAAGAAATCCATCATCTGCCTTGCTATCAAACTTACCTAAGTGAGTTTTGGTATTGAGAATTGTACAAGGACACCCAAAAGGTTTGAAAAATCCAATAAAGGGTTTTCTTTTATTTAAAAGCTCATATGGTGTCTTGTTCTTTGGCTTAACTACTAGAACTCTGTTTTGGACATAACAGGCAGTATTAACTGCTTCAGCCCAGAAGGTAATTGGCAGTTTTGAATCAGCCAACAGAGATCTAGCAGCCTCTATTAGTGTTCTATTTCTCCTCTCAGCAACTCCATTCTGTTGAGGAGTCCTAGGGGCACTATATTGTCTCTCAATACCTTTTTCTTCACAAAAGGTGTTTAGATCAAGATTTTTAAATTCAGTTCCATTGTCTGATCTAATGATTTTTACTTTTTGATTAGTTTGGTTTTCAATTCTTAGGATAAAGGATTTGATCAGTCCACTTGTCTCATCCTTAGTCCTTAGAAAATATACCCAAGTAAATCTTGAGTAATCATCAACAATAACCAAGCAGTAAGATTTCTTGTCAATACTCATAACATTTGTAGGACCAAACAGATCCATATGCAATAACTGGAGACAAGAAGAAATTGTATTTATCTCTTTGGTCTTATGAGAAGTTTTATGCTGTTTGCCTTTAAGGCAAGCAACACAATGATCATCACATGAAAAGACTTTAGATGGTAAACCTCTTACAAGGTTGTTTTTAACAAGTTTGTTCATAGTCTTAAAATTCATGTGACACATCCTTCTGTGCCAAAGAGAGGATTCATCTACAGAAGCTTTTGAAACAAGACAATTTAGGGATGAATCACTATCAACATTGTCCATATCTAGACAATAAACATTGTCCTTTCTTGGAGTTCTAAGTAGTATCATGCTTTCATCAACTACCTTGAACCCTGGAGCAAGGATCATACACTCAGTATTAGTGAATAATATGCTATGTTGTTTGTCACAAACCTGTGATACACTTAACAGGTTGTACTTCAATTGATCAACATAGTAGACATCCTCAAATGTCATCTTACCTTTGGTGACATTACCTTTGCCACTTATTTTACCCCCAGTAAGATTATCTCCAAATGCAACATGTCCTCCATTGATATGCTTGAAACCCTGAAGGCATGACATGTTGCCTGTCATGTGCCTAGAGCAACCACTATCAACATGCCATATGCTCTTCCTCTTGAGCTGTTGGTTGCCCTGCACATAAGATAAATCAGTTAGTATGAATTAGGAACCCAAACCAAGGTGGTCTTGGGTACCCCTTTCTTATCAAAATACTTGCATTCTTTCTTGACAAGATTTTTGAACTTTAACTCCTCATTCTTGGAGTACTTTGTCACAATAATAGGCTTGGAAACATTTTTGCTAGAAGCAGTACTGGTTTTAGAAGTACTAACTGCCTTAGCAGCACTTGCATGCTTAGCAGTACTAACCTTGTTGGAAGTAGTAACTGTGTTAGCAGCAGTAACTGTGTTGGCAGTATTAACTTTTGAAGAGGTACTAACATTATTAGCAGCATTAATACTTTCAGCAGTACTAACAATAGTAGCAGCAGTAATACTTCCAGCAGCACTATCCCTGTTAGCAGTACTAACAGTTTTAGTGCTTCTAGGCACCCACATTTTAATACTTTCTTTTAAAACCTTTTTCTTCATGGGGCCTTTACTTTCAACTGATGTCTTCATCACATGTTTCTTTCCAGCCTTCCTATAATCAACAAGTTTTTGCACAAATCATTGAAAGTTCATCTGTTGATTAATAGGGTTAAAGAAGCAATATTTAGCCAAATGATTTAACTTGCCACATATGAAACAAGGTTTTGGTCTATTGATTTTTTTCAGATCAACTCCTTGTTTCTGAGCCCATTGATTATTCCAGTTTCTTTGATTACCTCTTTTTATACCAGAATTTAGGCTCTTGGCTTTATTGCAAGCACACTGTTTACAAGATCCAGGATTCACAACCGTGGTTTGTTTGTAATGGACCTTGTTATTCTTTCCTTTGGTCTTCTCTATCTCCTTGGACTTGACCCAGATTTTCCCACATCCCTCATTGGTGATAATGGTGTTTTCTAATGGTATCTCTTTACTCACAGCATTATCCCTATTCTTACAGGCTTCTTTCTCAGTCAAATCCTTAACTACTACCTCATCCAAAGGATCTATCTTAAAAGCTTCCTCAGGCAAGTCCTTTTTATCCTTGGTTTCTAACAAGTCTGAAGTAGGAGAGATATAGTTGTTGTTGTAAGGAGGAGGTGTATTGTTGTATCCAATACCAGGCTTCATCTTATCATGAACCTGAGCCTTTAGAAGAGAATCCATTGCTTTTGAAGCATATGAAAACTTTTCTATGTCAAGCTTAACTTTAGACAGTTCCTCTTTCAGTCTATCATTCTCTTCTAAGGATTTAGACAGTTTGGTCTCTAACTCATTCTTTTCCCAATTCCAATAGTTTGTGTCATAAGAGTGTTGAAGTTCATTAGCTTGAAAGCCTTTGATTTGCTCTTCAAATCTCTCTACTATTAACACATAATCTCTTCTGTCCTTTTCTAATCTTTTGAGATCATCACACATACTTTGATTGTGATCCCTGTATCTTTTGACAATGTCTATGCAAGATTGAGTGCAAAGATTAGAAATTACCTCAGAAGGGAGATCAGAGACTTCTGCCATAAGAGCTTGATTCTGAATGGCTTCCTCAGCTTGATCACTCCACTCAAATCCCATTCCTTGTTGAGAAACAAGGGCTTGAGCAGGATTCTTGTTTTGATTGTAGCCTCCATTCTGAACTTGTTGTCCTCCATTCTGAGCTTGTTGTCCTCCCTTCTGAGCTTGTTGGTGGTTGTTGTTTGGACCAACACTCTTGCACTCTCTAGCAAAGTGTCCTTTCATGTGACACTTATAGCACTCCACCTTAGTCTTGTCAAAACCAGCTCCATCTTCTCTTCTTTGAGAGAAATTGTTCCTTCCTATTCTTTTAATAAACTTTTTCACCCTCATAGATAACATGGCCATCTGCCATTTAATGTCCATCTCCTCCAGGTCATCAGGGTGAAGTTGATCCAGATCATCATTAATTAACGAATTGTTGCTATGACTGGACAAAAAGGCTTCAAAGATAGTTCCAGTGCCTTTGTCTGAATTTACTCCACTGGCAGTACTAACTGCTTCAGGGTTAGCAGTAGTATCATTAGATGTTGAAAGCAGTGCAGCATTGTGGATATAACCAGTGGGCTTCTTCTTGGATTCTACCTCAGTTTCAAAAACTCTCAGATCATTATATAAATCATCAAGTTCCTTCTCTTCCAGATTGTCACTCTGTCTATATGAGACAGTGTACATAGTCCATTCATCCCCAAGAGATCTGAGGAACTTTCTGTTGATATCATCTTGTTCCATCTTCACCCCTACAGTAGCCAGTTCACCAATGAGCTTGTTGAACCTATCAAAAGTTTGAGTCATAGACTCATTCTTTGAAGAAGTGAAGTTCTCATACTGCTGCTTTAGAACATCTCTTTGATTTCTTTTGATGCTTTTAGTTCCAGCAAATCTTTTCTCTAGAGCATTCCAGAGAATCTGAGCATCAGTGCAATTGCAAAATTGATGTTGATATTCATTGGGGATGGCCAAGAGCAGAGTGCTCAAGGCCTTCATCTCTGTCTGTCTGATCTTCCTCTCACCATCTGTCTTTGGTGGAGGTCTTTTCCCATCTGGTCCTATCCTTCCTGCTTCAGAAGGACCATTCTCAATGATATCCCACATTGAGTAGTCAGTGAGAAGAATGTATTGTCTGATTCTGATCTTCCACATGTCAAATTCACTGGGTTTGAGCATTGGAACCTTAGAGACCAGAGTACTGTTTGATTCTGCAAGGTTTTCCATGATGAATGAATAGATGTTTCTGAGGGAATTAGGCTCTGATACCACTTGTCAGGATCGAATTCTCGACAAGAATTAATTCTCAGAAACAATATCAAAGAAGTTTGCGGAATAACACTTTGATATTCAATGAAACAGTAAACCAAAACAGTAAATATGAAGAACAAACTGTAAACTTGTATTGAATAATTGAAATCACAAGATTACACACTCAACCTCAATCTTGAAGAACAGACTCTTTCAAGACGAATTCTACTTCTCTGGAATTAGGATCTATACCTTGAGGTTGATTTTTTCTCTAGAACTTAGAATCAATTATTATAAACTATTCTATACATTCTATTCATATACTAATCAAAAGATAATTACAATAAATAAACATATCTTCAGTATATCTTCCATCATTATCTTCAAGCCTTCCATGAATATCTTTATTCTTTCCAGCTGTCATCCTTTTCATTCGGATCTTCAAGTCATAAGCCGCACTAACTATGCTCAGCCGCATTAACTTCTTCAAGCAGCATTAACTTCTAAGCAGCACTAACCACTAGCAATACTAACTAGCTAAGCAGTACTAACTTTGTTCAAGCAGCACTAACTTTGACTAGCAGTATTAATTCTACTAGCAGTAGTAATACTCAGCAGTATTAACTTTGAAGTCTTCTAGCAGTAGTAATTCTGAACTAGCAGCATTAACCATACTTAAGCTTTTCTTTAGTTCCCAACACTCTTTCTCTCTCTCTGATATTTCCCTCTCTAGAATACAACAGAATGATTTTTCAATTCAGTTCATATATAAAATACAAATACAAAATACATTTGACTTATTACAAATAGACTTTGACTTTTAATGAGATTTGACTTTAGCAGCTTTGACTTTCTCAACTTTGACCTTCAGTATTCTTAATCTTGTATCCAACAGATTTATGCTCTAACAAAGAGACCAATCTGAACAAACAATTTATATGAACAAACCGAGGAGTGAAGAGGTTTTAAAACAAAGATGGGGACTTGGTTTTGACAATCCTCATAGTTTAAACAAAGTTATAGACGAAGTTCCCACTTTATATAAATATGACTATCTAACTCTTGCACATTATGGTCCACAGTTTATATTCTTTTGGACTAGTGAAAAGTAAATTTTAGACGTCGAAAATGAGAAAAGGATAAATATTAAGAAAAATGAAATTCCTTTTGTTTATACGTCCGAAAATGCAAAATATTTTCCTGAAAAATCAAGAAGAGGAAAAAGAGTTTTAAATGATATATCTTCTATCAAATCTTCAATGTCTGATGATTTTATTGCTCCTTATGCACCTGATTCTGATAAAGGAAATATTTCTCCAATCATTTATGATTCGAAGAAATATACTCATCCATTAGTATTAGAAGGAAAAATCATAGATCTTGAAGATCAGATAGAAGATCAAAATATTTTGAAGAAAATTGAATCTGATATTATTCTTTCTTTCATGACGTCTAGTCTTGAAGAAAATTTATTTTTTCAAAAATCAGATTTTATTTCTAGCCTATCTTCTGATTCTAAGGGAAATAAAAAGGAAGTTTCAAATTTTAAAATCTTTTCTCAAAATTATTCAGACTCTGAGGCAAATTCAGATTTATTAGTTGATCAGATTGGTTGCTTGGATAAATTTATTTCTTCTGATTTAAATATTAAGTCTAAAATTCATGATGATTCTTTTACGCTCAATGATCAATATTATAAAGCTAAACGTAAAAGAAGACGGTCAAAGAAGTCGAAGAAACAAAATAAAGTTATCTATGACTGTTCTAATTCTTCCGATTCAATTCTTACAGATAGGGCTTTGAGCGCTCGATCAAAGAAGCAGATCTGGAGAGCGAAGCTGAAATCTACTGATTCTATGTTTGATGGAGATTTATATGTAGACAAATATTATAAAAGTGATTCATTTGCTGTTTGTAATAAAGTTTCAAAATACTCTATAAAGCAAATGTTTCAAATTTCCAAAAATGTCTCATATTCGTCTTCTGATTCTAGTTCAGATGATTATGCTTTCTCTTCTGATGGTTGTGATTATTTTTCTGATCATATTCCTCGTGCTTTAAATGTCATATATTCTAAATACCTCCCCATAAGAACTGCAACTAACAAATACGGGCCCAAATATAATGGGTACTCAAATCTTTATCTGATTCAAAGTTGCAGGCATCACATGTTAAGTGGGAGTAATAGAACTTGGCTTCTGAGTACTTCAGCTCAGAACCCGTACTTCATAGACTTCGACTTCTAAACATATCAGTTTAGAACTCGTTCTTCAAAGCTTTTAAGCTTCTGACTAAATGAGATACTGTGAGTACATCAATTTTATTTCCGCTGCATTTTATCTCTGATTATGATGTGTTCCAGTTTTTCTCATTTTTTTAAAGAATTTGAAGGCAGTCCATGTTCCTTGTTATGTGCCTAGAGCAACCATTATCTTCATTCCAAATGCTCTTCCTCTTGAGCTTTTGGTTGCCCTGCACACTTGATAAATCAGTTAGTCTTTGAGGGAACCCAAGCCAAAGTGGTCTTGGGTTGTCCTTTCTCATTTATATAATCTGTCAGTTTGGTCTGGATGAGTTGTTTAGGAATCTCATGGCTGGAATACTTTGTCAAGATTATTGGCTTTGCAACATTAATACTAGTAGAAGCACTATCCTTGTTAGCAGTAGTATTGGTTGCAGCAGCACTATTTCTGTTAGCAGTACTATCTGGGATAGCAGTACTAACAGTTTTCTTTACAATTGGAACCCAAACTTGAACAAAGTTGTTTGCTTTCTTTGTCTTTAAATTACTCCTTGGCTTATTTGGAGCATTTTTCTTTGTATTAGCAAACTTGTTCTGAGCATGAGACTTTAAAGGTGCTCTTTTCTCATCCAATTTATTCCTTCTTTTATTCCTATAACCAAAAGAGTTTTGTGGTTTTCTTTGAAAAGTGACTCTTTGGTTGATAGGGTTGAAATAACAGTGTTTGGCAAGATGATTCAATTTGCCACAGATAAAACAAGGTTTTGGTCTATTGATTTTACTCAAATCAACCCCTTGCTTTTGTGCCCACTGATTATTCCAGTTTCTCTGATTTCCCCTAGGTTTATCATGTTTTTGGGGCTCAGATTTATTGCAAGAACACTGTTTGCAAGGGACAGGTTTCACAACTGTGGTTTGCTTATAATGGACCTTCTCAGACTTTCCCTCAGTCTTCTCTATGTCCTTAGATTTGACCCAAGTCTTTCCACATCCCTCATTGGTGATAATGTGATTTTCTAGAGGAACCTCACCATTCCCAGTGTTCTCCTTACTCTTTTCACTAGAGTTCTCTTCTTCAGAGTCTGTTTCAACCACCACTTTGTCTAAAGGATCTATCTTAGTGGCTCCAGCAGGCAATTCCTTCCTATCCTTGGTCTCTAGTAAGTTTGATATAGGAGGAATGTAATTGTTGTTGTATGGTGGTGGTGTGGTGTTATAGCCTATTCCTCTTCTAAGTTTGTCATGGATTTGAGTTTGGAGCAAAGAGTCCATTGCTTTAGAAGCATTGGAAAATTTCTCAATATCCAGCTTGGTTTTCTCAAACTCACTCTTTATCTTCTCATTCTCCTCTTTAGACTTTTTCAGCTGAAGTTCTAGGTCATTCTTCTCTCACTTCCAGTAATTTGTATCATAAGAATGTTGAAGTTCATTGGCTTGGAAAACTTTGATCTGTTCCTCAAAACTCTCAACAATTCTTACATAGTCTTTTATATCTCTCTCTAATCTTTTAAGGTCATCACTCATTGTCTGGTTGTGATCCCTGTACCTTTTAACAGTTTCCATACATGTTTTAGAGCAAAGATTAGACATTACCTCTGTGGGGATTTCTGTGCTTGAAGAATCTGAAACTTTAGCCATTGATGATTTCTGATTTCAAGGAAGAATGATGATTGCAGGTTTCTGAGAATACTTGCTTTGATACCACTTGTCAGGATCGAATTCTCAACAAGAATTAATTCTGAGAAACAATATCAAAGAAGTTTGCGGAATAACACTTTGATATTCAATGAAACAGTAAACCAAAACAGTAAATATGAAGAACAAACTGTAAACTTGTATTGAATGCTTTGAAGTTACAAGATTACACACTCAACCACAATATTGATGAACAGGCTCACCAATACGAATTCTACTTCTCTAGAATTAGGATCTATGCCTTGAGGTTGATTTCTCTCTAAAACTAAGAATTAATCTCTAATTCTCAAAAAGTTATCTCTAACTATTCTAAACAATACTATATATATACTGAAGATAAAAGCTAATTACAATTAATAAAATATCTTCAGAATATCTTCCATCATTATCTCCAAGCTTTCCATAATCTTCAGTTTATCCAGTTGTCATCCTTTCCATTCAGATCTCCATATTATAAGCAGTATTAATCATAAGCAGCATTAATACTTTGAGCAGTATTAACTCTAGCAGTACTAACCATGCTCAGCAGCATTAATATCTTCAAGCAGTACTAACTTTGAACTAGCAGTACTAATTTTGTTGAGCAATATTAACCATCAACTAGCAGCATTAACTAGAAGTATTAACTAGAAGTATTAACTGTTTTCTTCTAGCAGCATTAACTAGAAGTATTAACTAGAAGTATTAATTGTTTTCTTCTAGCAGCATTAACTAGAAGTATTAACTAGAAGTATTAACTGTTTTCTTCTAGCAGCATTAACTAGAAGTATTAACTAGAAGTATTAACTGTTTTCTTCTAGCAGCATTAACTTTGTTCCAGCAGCATTAACTACAACTAGCAACATTAACCACAGAAGTAGTAACCATGATGAATATTAACTTCAGAAGTAGTAACCATGATGAACTAGAAGTAGTAACCATGTTGAACTAGAAGTAGTAACCATGTTGAACTAGAAGTAGTAACCATGTTGAACCATCCTTGGCATATTTCAGACCCAACAATCTCCCCCTAACTTAACTTTTCAAAACTGAGAAGTTAAGTTCTTCAACATAGGGTCTTTATGATAATTTCAAAACTTTCTGCAATTACTAGTTCTTCTTGATTCAGTTTCTGCTGTTATCTTCTTTTCTGTTTCTGCTGTAGTTAATGCTTTATTTCAGCTTCTTCACTTATCTCCCCCTCAAAATAAGATTTCATATCAACTTGATTCTCCTTCTCATGTCTTCTCAAGTTCAGTTGTTTAAGTCTCCCCCTTTTTCAAATAATCATGATCTGTGCTCCTTTTCATCTCTTTTATCTCCATAATTTGATTGTGAACTTTCAGACTAATTGTACCAAGTGTATACATCAATTCTTTGTAGTTAAATCTGTCCTCACCTCCTTTAGGTGTCTTTACCACCTTTGAAGGATCCTTGGATCTTTTAGTAGAGATCTTCTGCCTAGCAGAAGCACCTTCTACTCCCTTGGTTTCTTGGCACCTGGGACCTTTAGATAATTACTCATCTAAAGTTGCCATGGGGAAGGTCTTAGATATGTTCACACTGTCTTGTCCTGCACTTTGTGCAAAGTCAGTAGTGTGAGCCTTACAACCCATATGCTCTTGCATATCCTTATTGAGCACCTTCTTGAGGTTGGGAGACACCCCTATGGTTTCCCTTTGGATATTCTCTGATGAAAAATGCTCCATCAGAGGTCTTGTAGGTTTTGAGGTCGAAGATACAAGAAGGGAAGGAACCTTTAGTATCTTTTCCTTATATAATATAGTAATAGGGAATGTTGGTTTGTCAAAAGGAATCTGAAGATTTATGCTTGGTAGTGGAAGGTGTGGATAGGTCATCAGTGGGTTGGTCTAATGAGGGCTTTGACCCTGATGCCTTACCTTCTTGATTGTGGGACATCACCATCATTGTAGAGAACAATGGTATGTCAACTCCTTCCGAGTCCCTAGCAGATCTTCTCATGTTTGAGAAAACCTTGCCTTTAGGGGGTTTAGGTACATATATCTCATTAAAATGAGGTTAATCCGTCAATTCCTTATTAAGTACTTCTTGTACAAACCTTGGATACAGATAAAAGCTTTTTTATTGATATCCAGGTTTGACATTAAATCATTGAAGATCATTTTTAGGTATAGAAAACTTACATTATCAGTAGTAACACTTATCAGCAGCATTAACACAGACTGGCAGTAGTAACACATACCAGCAGCATTAACACAGTCTGACAGTTTTCACTGAACTAGAAGTACTAACTACCTTTCATTATTAGCAACCTGAAACACTTACAGACACAAGGTTAGTAGTACCATATACAATAAAATTTTCAAAAGTTACTTTATCTTTTGAAACTATACCTTTTTCACTTTTCTTACCTTCTGTTGGATCAAAAGAAACATGTCCTCCATCAAATCTTTTAAAGAATTTGAAGGCAGTCCATGTTCCTTGTTATGTGCCTAGAGCAACCATTATCTTCATTCCAAATGCTCTTCCTCTTGAGCTTTTGGTTGCCCTGCACACTTGATAAATCAGTTAGTCTTTGAGGGAACCCAAGCCAAAGTGGTCTTGGGTTGTCCTTTCTCATTTATATAATCTGTCAGTTTGGTCTGGATGAGTTGTTTAGGAATCTCATGGCTGGAATACTTTGTCAAGATTATTGGCTTTGCAACATTAATACTAGTAGAAGCACTATCCTTGTTAGCAGTAGTATTGGTTGCAGCAGCACTATTTCTGTTAGCAGTACTATCTGGGATAGCAGTACTAACAGTTTTCTTTACAATTGGAACCCAAACTTGAACAAAGTTGTTTGCTTTCTTTGTCTTTAAATTACTCCTTGGCTTATTTGGAGCATTTTTCTTTGTATTAGCAAACTTGTTCTGAGCATGAGACTTTAAAGGTGCTCTTTTCTCATCCAATTTATTCCTTCTTTTATTCCTATAACCAAAAGAGTTTTGTGGTTTTCTTTGAAAAGTGACTCTTTGGTTGATAGGGTTGAAATAACAGTGTTTGGCAAGATGATTCAATTTGCCACAGATAAAACAAGGTTTTGGTCTATTGATTTTACTCAAATCAACCCCTTGCTTTTGTGCCCACTGATTATTCCAGTTTCTCTGATTTCCCCTAGGTTTATCATGTTTTTGGGGCTCAGATTTATTGCAAGAACACTGTTTGCAAGGGACAGGTTTCACAACTGTGGTTTGCTTATAATGGACCTTCTCAGACTTTCCCTCAGTCTTCTCTATGTCCTTAGATTTGACCCAAGTCTTTCCACATCCCTCATTGGTGATAATGTGATTTTCTAGAGGAACCTCACCATTCCCAGTGTTCTCCTTACTCTTTTCACTAGAGTTCTCTTCTTCAGAGTCTGTTTCAACCACCACTTTGTCTAAAGGATCTATCTTAGTGGCTCCAGCAGGCAATTCCTTCCTATCCTTGGTCTCTAGTAAGTTTGATATAGGAGGAATGTAATTGTTGTTGTATGGTGGTGGTGTGGTGTTATAGCCTATTCCTCTTCTAAGTTTGTCATGGATTTGAGTTTGGAGCAAAGAGTCCATTGCTTTAGAAGCATTGGAAAATTTCTCAATATCCAGCTTGGTTTTCTCAAACTCACTCTTTATCTTCTCATTCTCCTCTTTAGACTTTTTCAGCTGAAGTTCTAGGTCATTCTTCTCCCACTTCCAGTAATTTGTATCATAAGAATGTTGAAGTTCATTGGCTTGGAAAACTTTGATCTGTTCCTCAAAACTCTCAACAATTCTTACATAGTCTTTTATATCTCTCTCTAATCTTTTAAGGTCATCACTCATTGTCTGGTTGTGATCCCTGTACCTTTTAACAGTTTCCATACATGTTTTAGAGCAAAGATTAGACATTACCTCTGTGGGGATTTCTGTGCTTGAAGAATCTGAAACTTTAGCCATTGATGATTTCTGATTTCAAGGAAGAATGATGATTGCAGGTTTCTGAGAATACTTGCTTTGATACCACTTGTCAGGATCGAATTCTCAACAAGAATTAATTCTGAGAAACAATATCAAAGAAGTTTGCGGAATAACACTTTGATATTCAATGAAACAGTAAACCAAAACAGTAAATATGAAGAACAAACTGTAAACTTGTATTGAATGCTTTGAAGTTACAAGATTACACACTCAACCTCAATATTGATGAACAGGCTCACCAATACGAATTCTACTTCTCTAGAATTAGGATCTATGCCTTGAGGTTGATTTCTCTCTAAAACTAAGAATTAATCTCTAATTCTCAAAAAGTTATCTCTAACTATTCTAAACAATACTATATATATACTGAAGATAAAAGCTAATTACAATTAATAAAATATCTTCAGAATATCTTCCATCATTATCTCCAAGCTTTCCATAATCTTCAGTTTATCCAGTTGTCATCCTTTCCATTCAGATCTCCATATTATAAGCAGTATTAATCATAAGCAGCATTAATACTTTGAGCAGTATTAACTCTAGCAGTACTAACCATGCTCAGCAGCATTAATATCTTCAAGCAGTACTAACTTTGAACTAGCAGTACTAATTTTGTTGAGCAATATTAACCATCAACTAGCAGCATTAACTAGAAGTATTAACTAGAAGTATTAACTGTTTTCTTCTAGCAGCATTAACTAGAAGTATTAACTGGAAGTATTAATTGTTTTCTTCTAGCAGCATTAACTAGAAGTATTAACTAGAAGTATTAACTGTTTTCTTCTAGCAGCATTAACTTTGTTCCAGCAGCATTAACTACAACTAGCAACATTAACCACAGAAGTAGTAACCATGATGAATATTAACTTCAGAAGTAGTAACCATGATGAACTAGAAGTAGTAACCATGTTGAACTAGAAGTAGTAACCATGTTGAACTAGAAGTAGTAACCATGTTGAACCATCCTTGGCATATTTCAGACCCAACAGAATGGGTTTAGGATGTGTCGATGTAGCCTTTATGATATGGTAGAGTAAGTTCCAAGGGGTGCTTGACACCTAGTCCCCTAAGGCCAACTGGTCTGGGAGCGGCTGACCCAAATCCTGCAATAGGGTCAGATAGAAAGTTACGTTTACGGCATGTTCTTTACTTAATAAACTTTTTAATCAAAAGATGCCAAAGTGCACACACTTAAAAGATGCCAAAGAGCACATTCATGTTAAGATGCCAATGTGCACACTGCTAAAAGATGCCAATGAGCACACATCTCATGATACTTAGTGATATGTTTAAGTTGCAATAAACCTATAAATTTGTGAAAATCTAAATTTTTGATGGATTAGTGTGAGTACATGCAAAGTTCTCTATTATATTTTTAGAATTGCATTTTCTTGAAGATAATCGAATATTCGCATGTGAGCACACTGAATAGATTGTTGGAAGTTTTTGAAACTGGACATGTTTTAACTTGATATGCAATGAAACTTGTTCTTGTATCCAACAACATATGTTTGTTTTCAAATGATTGATAAATTTGTGAAATTGTACTGAGTACTCTTTTATTTGTTTAGTGTTTAAAATTTTATATGTTTAGTTGTTTCAAAATTTACATTCAGTATATTTTTCGTTCTACATTAATATTTGATCATTGTGTTCTCATAAATATATTTTAATGGGTTTATGCATTATTCAAGGGGGAGTGAACAAAGAGAATATTTTTTTAAAGTTTATATCTGTTTTTGAGGGGGAGTATCTGATTTTCTTTCTATGAATGCTAACTCGAATTGTCATATCTAGTACATTTATGTAGGGGGAGTCAAAGAGCTTAAAAAGGTAAATTTTTTTGAGTTTAAATCCGTTTTGCGACATCAGTTGGAAACACAAACTGGGTTTTGCGCATCCTGCGTGATACACAAAGCTAGCTTTGCGCAACTCGCGTGGTACGCAAACCTCAGTTTGCGCACCTAACGTGATGCGCAAACCCTCCTGTTTTCTCTGTTTCTTTGATTTTGCAGATCTTTCGCTGTCTCGTCTCCAACATTCACATGACCAAGTTGATCAATATCATCAAGGTCATGAGGGGGAGAAGTCAAGGAGAAGATAAAGAGACAAAGAGCTCAAATGTTTATCTGCTGATCAAGATTCGCTCAAAGATTCTTTTCTCTCAGCTACAACAAATTCTTTTGTTGTTCCTGCTCCGAACACCACAGTTCATTCAAGATCATTCAAAAGAGGTGTATCGTCTAGAGCTCAAGCAGCAAAGACATTTTTTATTCTGAAAGATGCTGAGAATAATTTTTTCTTTAAAAGTCAGAAAGCTTCACAAAGTCGCTTTGATGGTCTGTGTTGTTTTAGAAGATGATTTTTTGAAGACCAAAGCGCCAATGATTACTAAGGGGGAGATTGTTAGGTCTGATTTTATAGTAATCATTGTATTTATAGGGCTTGGTCAAATACTGTGTTTAGAGTCTATCTGTGTTGTATCTGACCAAGGGTATTTAAGTCCCTTTGGTCTTGTTCCGTGTAAGAACTTCACGCACATTATTGAGAATTTACATCTTGCGCATACTTGTCTCTCTCTCTCTACTTTCTCTCTCTAGGATTCATAAGATCTTGGACTTTCACCCTGAATTCTCTCTCTTCTAAGGAACTGGTTTCTGGTCTTCCTCAGCACTCATATGCTAAAGAATCTCTCTGTTCAGCATGCGAAAAAGGAAAACAGACAAAAGCTAGTTTCAAGTCTAAACAAGTTTCATCGGTGACAAGTCCTCTTCAGCTCTTACATTAGAATATATTTGGCCCTATCAACATCCAATCAATAGCTGGAAAGAAATATACGCTTGTCATTGTAGATGAATACTCTCGCTACACCTGGGTTATCTTTCTTCGCTGCAAGAATGATATCCAGAAGAACTGATATCTTTTGTAAAAAAGATGGAAGTGTTGAATAATCTTACTGTTCGTTCAATAAGAAGTGATCATGGAACTAAATTCAAAAATAGTTCCCTAAACAATTTCTTTGAGAACAAGGGGATTTCTCATAACTTATCTTCAGTAAGAACACCTCAGTAAAATGGAGTCGCTGAAAGAAGAAACAGAACGATCATTGAAGCTGCTAGGTCAATGCTCAGCGATTCTCATCTCCCTACTCAATTTTGGACTGAAGCTGTAAATACTGCATGTTTTACTCAAAACCGATCGCTGATAGTAAAGTGATTCAGAAAGACAGCTTATGAACTTTTTCATGGAAGAAAGCCTTCTATCAGCTTTCTTCATATCTTTGGTTGTCAGTGCTTTATTCTAAACAACAAAGATCAGCTTGGAAAGTTCGACCCAAAAGCTGATGATGGAATATTTCTTGGATATTCCTCCATCTCCAAAGCCTACAGAGTTTTCAAGAAGAAAAGACAGTCTGTGGAAGAAACAATTCATGTCACTTTTGATGAAACTCGCTCAGCAAACTCTAAACCAATCGCTGACAATGAAGAATTAAATGCTTGGATGTTCTCTCATTACAGAGAAACAAAACCCTTCTTCTCAAACCATCAGCATTCAAATCCTCCGGCTGCTGATGATGATCCAAACATCATACCTCCTAACGCTGAATCCAACTCATGGATCTCGGCAGAGCCTCTAAGCACACTTCTTCCATCAGAACCATCTTCGTCTGAACACCTCTCAGAAAACAATGGTATGTCTGACACTCAATACTTGATAGCTGATGAACCCCAAGCTTCATCATCAGTGAACATTCCAATTGTTGATCCAATCTCCGAAGTAAGCGATCATGCTCCTGCTCAGCGATGGACCAGAGATCACCCCATTAATCAAATCCTCGGTGATCCCGATGCAGGTATTCAGACACGACGAAGTTCGGGTAATATCTGTCTCTTTGTAAACTTTATTTCTTTAATAGAGCCAAAGAAGGTTGATGATGCCCTCAGAGATCCAAAGTGGGTCAGCGTTATGCAAGAAGAGATGACTGAGTTTACTCGTAACAAAGTTTGAAATCTCGTTCCTAGACCATCTGATAAAACTGTTATAGGCACCAAATGGGTGTTTAGAAACAAGTTAGATGAACATGGAACTGTAACCCGCAACAAGGCTCGACTTGTTGTTCAGGGATACAAACAAGATGAAGGCATAGACTATGATGAAACCTTTACTCATGTGGCTAGGCTCGAAGCAATTCGACTATTCTTAGCTTATGCAGTTTACAAAGACTTCATTGTGTATCAAATGGATGTAAAATCAGCATTCCTAAATGGAAAGCTGAATGAAGAAGTCTATGTAGAACAACCTTAATGATACTATGATCCTAAGTATCCAAATTATGTTTATAAATTGGATAAGGCTCTCTATGGTCTCAAACAAGCCCCTCGTACTTGGTATGACACTCTCTCATCCTTTCTTATCTCTGAAAATTTTGAACGTCGAAAAATTGATAATACTTTATTTTTCAGAAAGATAAAAGGTCATATTATTCTTGTACAAATATATGTCGATGACATCATATTTGGTTCAACTAACCCATCTATGTGTACTCGATTCGCTGAAAGAATGAAGAAAAAATACAAAATAAGTATGATGGGTGAGCTGACATATTTTCTTGGTCTTCAGATCAAACAATCTGACAAAGGTACTTTTATCAGCCAAGGTAAGTATATTAAAGACATGCTGAAGAAGTTTGATTTAACACAAACTTCAGCGATGAAGACTCCTATGGCACCTCCCCTGACACTTAACAAAGATCCGTCTGGAAAACCTGTTAATGTCACTGTCTATAGAGGAATGATAGGCTCCCTGCTGTACCTTACAGCGAGCCGACCTGACATCATGTACTCTACTTGTTTATGTGCACGCTATCAATCTGAACCCAAGGAATCTCATCTGATCGTTGTTAAGCGAATTTTCAGATATCTGAAAAGGACTCCTAATCTTGGTCTTTGGTATCCCAAAGACTCAGGGTTCGATCTAACTGGATGTTCTGATAGTGATTTTGCAGTTTGTAAACTCAATAGAAAGAGCACCACGGGTAGATGTCAACTCCTAGGAGGAAAGTTGTACAAGCAAAAAGCAAAATTCAGTGTCCACTTACACAGCTGAAGCTGAATACGTAGCCGCTGGAAATTGTTGTGCTCATGTCTTATGGATGAGAAATCAACTATTAGACTATGACCTTCAGCTATCAAAGATTCCAATCTATTGCGACAGCACTAGTGCTATCGCTATAGCAAACAATCTAGTGCTACATTCAAAGACTAAACACATAGAGATCAGATATCATTTTATCAGAGATCATGTGATGAATGGTGATATTGAACTTTATTTCATCCCTACTTACTATCAGCTTGCTGATTTATTCACCAAACCTCTTGATGAGACAAGGTTCAACTTTCTCATCAGTGAGCTTGGAATGCTGAATCTCGAAGAGTAAATCTTCAGCGTTCATGCATTAAGTCAGTGATTATAAGTTCCCCTTTATCATTCAATCTCTGATTAAAACTCTAACTCTCAGGTATGTTCTCTTACTTTCAATCACTGAATCTTCAGTCAGAGACGTTTTAAATAAAACTTTGATCACTGAAGTTTTCTTAAAATGATTAAAAGCTTTTTGAAAAACAAAATCTATCACTGAGTTTTCTCTTCAGTGATCCTTCTAAAATAAAAATCAATCTCTGAATTTTCATCAGGAAATCTTTCAAAGGAAAACCTATCTCTGACTTTTCTTCAGAGATAATTTCAAAAAGGACAAATGAAACATTTTTTTCTCTCTCCTATGACGTCATTTGAACCGACAATCCACGACATGCCTTTTTCTGACACGTTCGTCCGTTGCCCTTCTATCCAATCAACTTCGTGGGACGTGTCCATGTCATGATGAACATTTGTTTTCCCGCCCCTCTCTCTCTTTCTCTCTCCTACTCTCAAACGTATAAAAAGAATGTTTTTTTCATTCTTATCGCTTTACGCTTTCTGAATATCTATTTGAACAAGAAATTCTCTTTCAAGTTTCTGCATCGTCTTCATTCAAGATCACCAGGTTATTTTAATATTTAATCTTGTTTCCATTACAATCTTGTTATTAAAATCCATTTATGTTCTATCATTATGGGTTTTTTTTAGAAGATTCTCTTTCTATAAAATCATTTTTTTTATTATATTTCTCCAAAATCTTTGGTTTTTCTTACTGTTCTTCAAACTTTCATTAAGAACATTGTTTTTTATTTCAAAATATATTGGTTTTTCTATGTTTCTTTCCTCAAATAGAAACTGGTTACACCTTTATTTTTAGTCTAAACTCTTCTTCTATTCTTCTATATTTCCATATTCAGAAATGGCTCAATCTACTCTTGTTGCTTCCAAAAATGTCAAATTCGCCATCACTGACTCAGAAATCCCCAAGAACAACCATCTTGGACGCCTGGAATTCGATGAAATCAAATACCCACACCTTGTAGATGCTGCTAACTTCCTGAAGCAATCCTGCATTGCTCATGCTCTTAATGTGGATCCCAAGCCATCCAAAACTCTACTCCAACAATTTTGGTTCACCGCTGAAGAATCCACCATCACCAACAAGAAAGGTAAACTGGTTCCTGCCATTTCTTTCTGCACTGAAATCGGACCAGGGAAAATGACTGTTGTCGACTTAAGGAAGGCTCTCAGGTTTCCTGACAAACCTAAGAGTGGCTTTGAAGCTCTGCCAACTGACGCTGAACTCATCCGGTTTCTGGATGATATGGAGTACTGTTGGGAACATAAGCCCCGATCAACCATTCCCAACAAGAAGCTAACTCTCATCAAGAAGGCAAACATGCCTTCCCAACTGAACTTCATCTTTTCTCACTTCATTCAGTGCATGAGTGGGAAAAGTGGTTCCCTTGATCAAGCAAGCAAAGTTTAACTCCAGATGGCCTACTCGGTAATCGTTGGAAAGAACTTCGACTTTGCCACCACTATCTTTGATGATCTGAAGTCAAAGATCGAGAAGACGGAGAAGGATCCCAAGATCCCATATGTACGGTTCATCTGTGCATATCTGAAATTCCTCTACAAAGACTTCTACCACACTACTTCTGATGTCTCCTTCGCCAAAGTAGGTCAGCGTTCACTGGAGGTCAAACCGTTGGCAAACGAGGTAAGTATCTTTACCCTACGCTCCCGACTCTCTCTTCACACTTCTTCTACTTCAGCGGCCACGCAGGAGGTTCATTCTTCTGCTAGCCCTGCCGCTATCACTGGTTCCAAACGACCATCTGTTAGTTTCTTTGGTCCTTCGAAGAATGCCAAAGTGACTAAGGAGAAAGCAGCCACTAGTTCAAGACCTGAGGAAGTTTCTCGAAAAACTTTCTTGGATGATTTCGTGGTCATCTCCTCCACATCCTCAACGCTCACATCATCAACCTACAATCTCGGTTCTTCAATCTGAGGTAACTACTACTCTCCCAACTTCTTTTATCCCCGTCTCTAATTCCTCTATTTCATTGGTCTCTAACCCTCCTTCTATTGCTCAACAGCCACAACTTGGACCCATAGGACCTGATCATCAAACTTTTGAAGAATCCATGCAATTATACAAATTGTTTGATAACTCAGGTACTCCTATATTCCCAAACACTGCTCCCATCTTTCCATCTAAGCCTGTTTCGCAGTCAACGGAACCACCAGCACAGTCATTACCGCTGGTGATGAGCTGAAGACTTTGACAGCTACCTGCTCCACCAAAGCTGAAGCTTTTCAACTCTCTGCTCTTCAAGATGAGATTGTCAAAGTCAAGGAGGATACTCAGTGACAGTTTGACACTCTGTCCTTGAAGGTTGATGCTTGCACCGCTCTTCTTCAGCAAGTCTTCAACAAGCTGAATGCACCAGCTCCGACTCCTTCTCCTTCCTTCACATCGGACGACCGCACCCAACTGAACATAGTTGTTGAATTTATTCATCAGGCTACTTCAGATATCCCGGTGATTGAAGGACGACTGGATAGTCTGGAGGCTGTAGTCCGAAAGTTGGCCTCTACACAGCCTTCCTCTATACCTAAAGTTCCTTCCCTCTCTGATAATGACAAAGAGGGGGATAAAGCAGCTGAAGAAAATAGGGACGAAGCTGCTGAAGTTAATGTTGTTGAAGTTGAGGTTCAACAGGAAGAACCTCCCTCTCATGTTGACGGGGGAGAAGATTGCTGACAAAGCCCCTCCTTCGTTCGAAGTCGTAATCGAAGAAGAAGAGGAGGAAGAGGAAGAAGAAGAAGATCTTGATCTCTCCGATCAAGATGAAGAACAACACCTGTTGGTCCCGAAGGTGCTTAACAAGTTTGTAGAAGGGGGGGGGGTTGAATACAAAAGCACAAATTTAAAGTTTAATAAATTGTTTATTGATAAATCAAAATACAATTTACAAGTTTGTTGCGGAATAAGATTAAGACAGACTTAATCTAAACAAACTTAAGAAACACTAAGATGATTGCACAAGAAATTCAGAGAATGGGGAATTAAGAGATATAGAAAACAAGGGTTTCTATGTGGGGTTCAAGGATTGAGCACCCCCACAGATGGAGGGGTGAACTTCCTATTTATACCCTATGCATTAAATGCATGGCAGGGCACTTTACACGTGGCGTTCACAGATTGGCTTTGGGAGTCTTACTTTTGGGAGACATGCTTTCGGTCGGGTCATGAACAGTGTAGTTGACAGAGTTGTTGTATGTATGGTGGCAGAGACATGCCCGTTCTGACACATAGCACTAGTTTGTGCAAGGATAGACAAAAGGAAACTTGAGACATAAGCTTTGTGATCCTTTGATCGCTGAATATCTCTTCTTTCAGAGATAAAGAGGTTCAGCTATCGCTGAAGCTTTTCCTTATGTTCCTTCGCGTATATGTAGAGTTGTCTTTGATTCACTGATATCCGCATTAGATCATTAGTAGACTTCTCTTTATTCAGCAGCTTCGTCTTCGATTCAGCTATGAACATATGTTGACGCGAGACTTGTCTTCAGGGATTACGTTGGTTGTTTACTTCAGAAACTATCAGTGATAACTGAACAGACTCAGTCTGATCACTGATAGTGAAACACTAATACATAGAAATTTTTATGAGAGAGACTATCAGCGATAACTGAACAGACTCAGTCTGATCGCTGATGGTGAAACACCAATACATATTAAAACGTAATTTTCACTAAGTATAGAAGAGGGTCTTTATCAAATCACTGAGAGAGTTTGGATCAACAATCTCCCCCTATTTGATAATGACAAAGTAACTAAAGAAAATTACTTTATGATTCAAAATATAGGAATAAAAAGGACCCATAGCATGCATGTCCCAATTACTATTTTGAGGGATCTTTTACAGTACTGATAGGGTTAAGTACATCACTGCAATTCTCATTTAATTCAGGGATAGAATTACAAGATATGAAAATCATAAGTATAAGTGAATAACTAACTACTGTAAGTATAACTAACAGATTACAGAAAAGGAAACTAATCTATCAGTTATTAAAAGAAGACTTAGGAGGATTGATCATATACTCAGGTATTTCTTCTCCTTTCTGTCTTCGTTCCAAAGATTCTTGGCTGATAATTTCTTTGATTTTCTCAGCAGCAGGGGAGAAGTCACACCATAAGCATAAGAGATCCTTGAGATGATTCAGAGGACAGATAGGAATCTCAGAGACTCTTTGAAATCTGAGTTCCTCATCATCATCTCTGAAGAACACTCCATAAGGATCGTCAATTACTTGACCACCTTGGAAAGGACCACCAGGAGGCAGAGATAGATCCATAACTGAAAGATCGGGAGGAGGACCAAACAGTGCATCTCTTGAAAGTTTGATAGAAGTTTCATTCCTGATGATGGCGACGTCTTCAGAGGAGGAGGACCCAATTCTTCTCTTGAGTTTCAAAGATTTGGGAGGAAGAGGAGATGGCAGCTTCAGTACAGAAGTGACTCTATTTATGAGGGCTTCAAGAAGTCCTTCAACGTAGCCTTTGTATGTAGATTTGGATTTCTTCAGCGCATCCCAGAACTCTAACCATTCCGTAAATCCGAAGCTCTCAAGTTTGGATACGTACATAGCCTTTTGGGTTCCATCCTCTCTGGTAATCTCCATGGTCACTGAGAGTTGTTCCTTCTTCTTTCGACCAGAGACAGTCACGTCTGATATCGGAAGAAGATCAGAACGATAATCCATCTTCTGTTTGCACCATTCGATAGACCTGTCGTTTATCTCTTGTTCTTTGGAGCGTTCCTATTCAATTTCTTTCAGCAGTGCAGCTTGAACTTCCACAGGCTTGTTCTTTAGCTTTTTGTCCTTGACTTGAGAATATTGAATCTTTAAAGCGAGCTGGGCATCTTGTCTGCATTCAGCGATCAGCTTCTCAGCTTTGGCAGATTCTTCTCTTTCGGCTTCAGTAAGGAAGTCGAGCTCTATGGATGTTTGAAGAGGGACTTTCAGCCGTTGACTTTCTAGTTGAGCGATCATTTCAACTCTTTTCTTCATCACTTCCTCTGACCAATGAGATGGTTGAGAGGGCCTTCCTGGATGGACCAGGGAATCTTCTTCTTCTTCTTCATCAATCTCAGCGATAGAGATTGGGATTATTTGTTCAGCGATAGTAGCTGGAATTATTTGTAGTTCAGAACCCTTAAGCAGGGGTGAGAACTGTCTGGATAGAAAATGAAGGAAAGAAGGGATAAGTGTATATTTTTAGAAAAATAGAGATAAAGGCTAGAAGGAAATAGGGGTTTGGAAAGAGTAGGAGAGTGGTACAATTGAAAGACATACCTGAGAAGGATGCTCCCCCTCAAATTGTGATCCAGTCCTCAAGCATTCTTCAGCGATTGGTTGCTTGTCTTTGCTTTGCGAAGGAGCGCTTGAAGATGTATCACCTCTCACCCCTGCTTTGACAACCTCTTGCGAAGTTGTCCCTGATGCGACGTTCGGCTTGGAGAACCACATAGATTGGTCTTCTTCATCGTCGTCGTCGTCATTGGAGGGTTGATCCTTTTCTTGATCATCAAGATCTAGATCATCTTCCTCATCATCTTCAAAGAGAAGAGAATGAATAGATGAGGATTATTTTGCCTTCTCCCCCTCAGATTGAGAGGGAGGTTTCTTTGGAGTCTTAGCTTCCCCAGCAGCAGCGATAGAAGTTTCTTCAGCTTTCTCCCCCACTTTGTCATTATCAGCGGTAGGGGGTTGCTCAGCTGCTGGAGTAGCTGTTGAAGCTTTTAGAACATGGACGTCAGCCTCCAGACGCTTGACCCGGTCTTCAACTGCAGGGATGTCGCACGTGGCATCAACGGACGAACGTGTCAGAAAAGGCGTGTCGTGGATTATCCGCTCAAATGACGTCATAGGAGAGAGAGAGACGTTTCATTTTTCCGTTTTGAAATTATCACTGAAGAAAAGTCAGCGATAGATTTTCCTTTTTGAAAGTATCCCTTATGGTAAAGATAGGGATAGATTTTCCTTTTAAAGGATCACTGACTAGAAATATCAGTGATTAATGTATTTTTCAAAAGCTTTTAATCATTTGAAGAAAGTTCAATGATTAAAGTTTATATTTTGAAGAAAAACATCTTAACTGAGTTAAGATTCAGTTGAGAGAACATACCTGAGAGTCAGAATGTTTATCAGAGAGAACGATGAGAGGGGAACTTTTGATTACTGACACAATACATGAACGCTGAAGAATTATTCTTCGAGGTTCAGCATTCCAAGCTCACTGATGAGAAAGTTGAACCTTGTCTCATCAAGAGGTTTGGTGAATAAATCAGCAAGTTGAAAGTCAGTAGGGATAAAGTGAAGTTCAATATCACCATTCATCACATGATCTCTGATAAAGTGATATCTGATCTCTATGTGTTTCGTCTTTGAATGTAGCACTGGATTATTTGCTATGGCTATAGCACTAGTGCTGTCGCAATAGATGGGAATTTTTGACAGTTGAAGGTCATAATCTAATAGTTGATTTCTCATCCACAAGATTTGAGAACAACAGCTTCCAGCGGCTACGTATTCAGCTTCAGCTGTGGAAGTAGACACAGAATTTTGCTTCTTGCTTGTCCAGCTTACCAGCTTTCCTCCCAGGAGTTGACATCCACCAGTGGTACTCTTTCTGTCGAGTTTACAGCCTGCAAAATTACTATCAGAATAACCAGTTAGATCGAACCCTGAGTCTTTGGGATACCAAAGACCGAGGTTAGGAGTTCCTTTCAGATATCTGAAAATTCTCTTTACAGCGATCAGATGGGATTCCTTGGGTTCAGATTGATAGCGTGCACATAAACAAGTAGAGTACATAATGTCAGGTCGGCTCGCTGTTAGATACAGCAGGGAGCCTATCATTCCTCTATAGGCAGTGACATTAACAGGTTTACCAGAAGGATCTTTGTTAAGTGTCAAGGGTGGTGCCATTGGAGTTTTCATCGCTGAAGTTTGTGTGAGATTAAACTTCTTCAGCATATCTTTAACATACTTACCTTGGCAGATAAAAGTACCTTTGTCAGATTGTTTAATCTGAAGACCAAGAAAATATGTCAGCTCACCCATCATACTCATTTTATATTCTTTCTTCATTCTTTCAGCGAAGCGAGTACACAGAGATGGGTTAGTAGAACCAAATATTATGTCATCGACATATATTTGTACAAGAATTATATGACCTTTTACCTTTCTGAAAAATAACGTATTATCAATCTTGCCACGTTCAAAATTTTCAGAGATAAGAAAAGATGAGAGAGTGTCATACCAAGCACGAGGGGCTTGTTTTAGACCATAGAGAGCCCTATCCAATTTATAAACATAATTTGGATACTTAGGGTCATAAAACCCTGGTGGTTGTTCTACATAGACTTCTTCATTTAGCTTTCCATTTAGGAACGCTGATTTTACGTCTATTTGATAAACGATGAAGTCTTTATAGACTGCATAAGCTAAGAATAGTCGAATTGCTTCGAGCCTGGCCACAGGGGCAAAGGTTTCATCATAGTCTATGCCTTCCTCTTGTCTGTATCCCTGAGCAACAAGTCGAGCCTTGTTGCGGGTTATAGTTCCATGTCCATCTAACTTGTTTCTAAACACCCATTTGGTGCCTATTACAGTTTTATCAGATGGTCTAGGAACAAGATTCCAAACTTTGTTTCGAGAGAACTCAGTCAGCTCTTCTTGCATAGCGCTGACCCAGTTTGGATCTCTGAGGGCATCATCAGTCTTTTGTCAGCTTAAGACATATTGAATAACTATCCCAACTTTCAGGAAGACTTTCCAAGAATTTTGTTAGGACCTCAGGATTAGAATAGGTCCTTCCAATAGTTCATAGGTCAATGATTAGGCAGTTAAACCGCTGATGAATGTCAGAAAGAGATTCATTCTTACCAGCGATAAAACTTTCATACTGTCTTACCAAGTTAATCTTTCGAGTCTCTTGAATTTCAGTGGTGCCTTCATATTGAACACATATGGTTTCCCATATTTCTTTAGAAGTTTTCAGATGCATGATGGAATGGAAAACTTCATCAGGCAGAGCCATTGAGATAATGGTCTTTGCTCTTGCATCTATGCCTACCTTCTTTTTATCTTCATCACTCCACTGTCTTATTTCCTTAACGACATATCGTTCAGGGACAGCTTCAGTGGTGGCAGTAGCGGGAACCGCAGCTATAATTCTAACAGGTTCATAGGGTCCGTTTTCTATATATTCAGGTATAGTAGGATCTGCACCTTCAAGAAATAGCATCATTCGATTTTTCCATAGAGAAAAGTTATCTCTGCTAAATCGAGGAGGTTTAGAAAGTGAACCATTATCATAGTAGTTTGTGTTTGTGTTTAGTGCCATTTTAGAATAGCAAGGAAGAGTATACAGCAAGATCTTGTTTATTAGATTAAACAAACTGCTCTGATACCACTTGTTGGTCCCGAAGGTGCTTAACAAGTTTGTAGAAGGAGGGGGGGTGAATACAAAAACACAAATTTAAAGTTTAATAAATTGTTTATTGATAAATCAAAATACAATTTACAAGTTTGTTGCGGAATAAGATTAAGACAGACTTAATCTAAACAAACTTAAGAAACACTAAGATGATTGCACAAGAAATTCAGAGAATGGGGAATTAAGAGATATAGAAAACAAGGGTTTCTATGTGGGGTTCAAGGATTGAGCACCCCCACAGATGGAGGGGTGAACTTCCTATTTATACCCTATGCATTAAATGCATGGCAGGGCACTTTACACGTGGCGTTCACAGATTGGCTTTGGGAGTCTTACTTTTGGGAGACATGTTTTCGGCCGGGTCATGAACAGTGTAGTTGACAGAGTTGTTGTACGTATGGTGGCAGAGACATGTCCGTTCTGACACATAGTACTAGTTTGTGCAAGGATAGACAAAAGGAAACTTGAGACATAAGCTTTGTGATCCTTTGATCGCTGAATATCTCTTCTTTCAGAGATAAAGAGGTTCAGCTATCGCTGAAGCTTTTCCTTATGTTCCTTCGCGTATATGTAGAGTTGTCTTTGCTTCACTGATATCCGCATCAGATCATTAGTAGATTTCTCTTTATTCAGCAGCTTCGTCTTCGATTCAGCTATGAACATATGTTGACGCGAGACTTGTCTTCAGGGATTACGTTGACTGTTTACTTCAGAAACTATCAGTGATAACTGAACAGACTCAGTCTGATCACTGATAGTGAAACACTAATACATAGAAATGTTTATGAGAGAGACTATCAGCGATAACTGAACAGACTCAGTCTGATCGCTGATGGTGAAACACCAATACATATTAAAACGTAATTTTCACTAAGTATAGAAGAGGGTCTTTATCAAATCTCTGAGAGAGTTTGGATCAACAACACCCATATGATGATGATGACGATGAAGAAGATCAATCGCTATGGTTTTCTGCAGCTGCCACATCATCAGTGATAGCCTCGAAAGAGGGTGTCACAGCAGGGGGGGAGTCATGAAAAATCCTCAGGAACCCCTTCCCAAAGCAAATCTAAGGATGCAGTTGCTGAGGGATGCCTAAAGACAGTTTCACTATCTGAGGAGAATCCTTCTCAGGTATACCTTTCACTTGTTCCCATATCCTACTATAAATTCCCTACCCCTATTTCCTTCTAGCCTTTATCTTTCTTCTTCCCAAAATAAACACTAACTTGTTTCTTTCTATTTTCTGACTAGACAGTTCTCTCCCCTGCTTAAAGGTAAAGAACTACAAATAATCCCAGCTTCCAAAGCTGATGAAGAAATAATCCCAATCTCTGTAAGAGAGATTGATGAAGAAAAAGAAGAAGAAGAAGAAGAAGAAGAAGAAGAAGAAGAAGAAGAAGAAGAAGAAGAAGAAGAAGAAGAAGAAGAAGAAACCCTGCAACATCCAGGAAGGCCCTCTAGACCATCTCACTGGTCAGAGAAAGAGATGAAGAGACGAACAGAGATGATCTCTCATCTAGAGAATCAACGACTGAAGGTCCCTACTCAATCAACAGATCTAGAGTTCCTGACTGATGCTGAAATCGAAGAATCTGTCAGGGCTGAGAAGCTGATAGCTTACTGCCAAAGACAAGAAGCTGAAAAACAAACCAGTGGAAGTCCAGGCTGCTTTATTGAAATAGATTGAAGAGGAGCGCACAAAAGAACTAGCGGTCAGCGATAACACAGTCGATTAGTGCAAGCATAAAATCGATTATCGTTCTGACCCAATGAAGATCGTAGCAGTTGTTATCTCTGGGAGAAAGAAGAACGAAAAAGTTTCTGTCACTATGGAGATTACCAGAGAGGATGGCAGCTGCAAGGCTATGTACGTTTCAAAGCTGGAAAGCTTCGGCTACATGGAATGGCTTGAGTTCAAAGATGCGCAGAAGAAATCAAAGTCAATCTACAGAGTCGCTGTAATCCTAAAGGTGCCATCTGCTCTTCCTTCTAAGTCAAAGCAAATCAAAAGAAAGCTTGTCTCCTCCTCGTCTGATAATGTCGATGTGATCAGAAATGAAACCTCCATCAAGTTCTCAAGATAAGCTCTGTTCGGTCCCCCTCCTGATCTCTCAGTTCTCGATCTATCTCTGCCCCCTGGTGGAACATATGTTGCAGGGCAAGTACTCAAAGAACCTTTTGGAATCTTCTTCAGAGATGATGAGGAAGAGCTCAGATTTCAAAGAGTGCCTGAAATTCCTATATGTCCCCTTAGTCATCTCAAGGATCTCTTGTGCTTATGGTGTGAATTCTCTCCTTCTGCTGAAACGATCAAGGCAATCATCTCTCAAGAATCTTCAGATCGAAGGCAAAAAGGAGAAGAAATACCTGAGTATATGATCAATCCTCATAAGTCTTCTTTAGATAGTTGATAGATTAGTTTCCGACTTTCTGTAATCTATTAGTAAAACTTACAGTAGTTAGTACATCACTTGTACTTGTAATTTTCATACCTTGTAATTCTTTTCTTGAATTAATGAAAATTTCAGTGAAGTACTTAACTCTATCAGTACTGTAAAAGATCCCTCAAAATAGTAATTGGGACATGTATGTTATGAGTCCTGATTATTCCTTATTTTGAACTATAAAGTAATTTTCTTCAGTTACTTTGTCATTATCAAATAGGGAGAGATTGTTGATCCAAACTCTCTCAGTGATTTGATAACGACCCTCTTTTATACTTAGTGAAAATTACATTTTATATGTATTAGTGTTTCACCATCAGCTATCAGACTGAGTCTGTTCAGTTATCGTTGATAGTATTTCTTACAAACATATATATGTATTAGTGTTTCACTATCAGTGATCAGACTGAGTCTGTTCAGTTATCGCTGATAGTTTCTGATGTAAACAGTAACGTAATCCCTGAAGACAAGTCTCGCGTCAACAGATGTTCATAGCTGAATCGAAGATAAAGCTGCTGAACAAAGACAAGTCTACTAATGACCTGATGCGGATATCAGTGAAGCAAAGACGAATCTACTTATACGCGAAGGAACATGAGGAAAAGCTTCAATGTTAGCTGAACCTCTTTATATCTCTGAAGGAAGAGATATTCAGCGATCAAACGATCACGAAGCTTATGCCTCAAGTCTCCTTTTGTCTTACCTTGCACAACCAGTACGATGTGTCAGAACGGACATGTCTCTGCCACAAATCGTACAACAACTCTGTCAACTACACCGTTCATGATACGGCCAAAAGCATGTCTCCTAAAGTCAGACTCCCAAAGCCAATCACTGAACGCCACGTGTAAAGTTCCCTGCCATGCATTTAATGCATAGGGTATAAATAGAAAGATTACCTCTCCATCTGAGGGTGTGCTCACCTCTAGCCTTCATCTTTCTACATTATAGAAACCCTTGTTTTCTATACTCTCAATCCCCCATTCTCTATATTCTTGTGTAACCATCTTAGTTTTTTCTTAAGTTTGTTTAGATTGAGTCTTAATCTTTTTCCGCAACAAACTTGTAAATTGTGTTTGATTTATCAATAAACAATTTATTAAACTTTATTTTTTGTGTTTGTATTCAACCCCCCCCCCTTCTACTAACTTGTTAAGCACCTCCGGGACCAACAGATAAGCGCTTACCGATATCTTTTATCTTATTGATTGAGCATGGAAATGACCGAAAATCTTACCCTATAAAAGATGTAACAAGGACCGTGAGACTTACTCAGTAAGTGAGGGAAAAGACTATTAACCGGTAAGCGCTTACTCGGTTTAAGACGCTTACCAATAATCCATTTTGATGGTAAAAAATGTTACACGATAAGGTAAATGAGGGTAATATCTCATGCCAATAAACGCTTGATAAATGGCTTCTTACACTTTTTGAAATGAAAGAATCATTAGCATAACAACTGGAGTTGGGTAATGCATGGTTGTGATTATGTCACCAAAGCTCGTGTTTGTGATTTTGAAATGAAAGAATCATTAGCATAACAAATGGCCTCTTTTTTTTTGTGTGATTTAAACACGGACCATTCTTGATTGATTGTGGTGTTTAACACATTTGATTTAAATCAACTCATTTTGTTTGTCTGGTGCATTGCACGGGTACATTGCTAGTATATATATATATATATATATATATATATATATATAGAGAGAGAGAGAGAGAGAGAGAGAGAGGGAGAATCATGCGAGAAGCAAACTAATTTGCGAGAATGCGAGAAGGAATGTGGACCACATAATTTATTAATTAAAAAAACCATAAATAAAAAATAAAAAATAGTTTTAGAAATTAGGATAATTATCATTTTAATTTGGATAAATTCTTAAAATTCTCATTATATCTTTTAGATTTATTTATTTTTTAATGTCAATTATTTATTAATTTTTTTTCTAAATATACTTTTAATAAAAAAAAATCACAATTTTAACCAAATATCACATGTAATATCATTATATGAATATTTATGCATATTACATGTGATAATTGTATATATTTTAGTTAATCATACGTGATTATGTATACTTCTATTTATAGATCTTTTTGTGATGTAAATATTATCACATGTGATAATTGTATATATTTTGGTTAATCATATGTGATTGTGTATACTTCTATTTATAGATCTTTTTGTGATGTAAATATTATCACATGTGATAATTGTATATATTTTAGTTAATCATATGTGATTATGTATATTTATATTTATAGATTTTTTTTGTGGTGTAAATATTATCACATGTGATTATGCGTCATTTATATTCAGATATATATTATCATACGTGATATTTACAAAAATCCACCTAGTGGGATCATATGTGATACATAATAATATATCACATGTTAAACGAAGTTAATCACATGTGATTCAAAACGTAAATCTAAAAAATATAGAAAAAAAATGGTGAAATAAATAATGAATTAGTTATGGATATCACATGTGATATTTGATGAAAATTATGATTTTATAGAAAATAATAATATAAATTTGATAAAAAAAATTATGAATTTATTAAAATTAAAAAAATAAATAAATTTAAAAGATATTATGAGATTTTTAAGTATTTATCCAATTCAAATTGTAATTATCCTAAATTTGTGTTTAAAAATTCATTTATGTTATTTTTTAATTAATAAATTATGTGGCTCATATTTCTTATCGCCTTCTCGCAAATTGACTACATTCTCATTTGAACATGCCCATATATATATATATATATATATATATATATATATATATATATATGAAAAAAATAAAAAACTAAGGAACATCCTGGTAACCGTTCATCCGGACGGTATGCACATGTGAATACTAGTAATTTGTAACATGCACACGTGCATATGTACATGTGCATAACACACGTGTGCATAAAAACCATAAAACAACTTCAATTACTTGTATGTACATGTCCATAACGTCCAGATGAACGACTATCAGGTTGTTTTATAGTTTTTCATTTTTTTAAAATTTTCTCTTGCACCTCCCTATACATATAATCCAAACAAAATGATGATAAAGTAATTATTATGTAACTCAAATCTAAATTCAATTCATGCTTTGCAAAATAACTAACTAAATATTTGTTTTGTCAAACTTATAAATTAGGAGTTTCCCAAGCAATAACAAAAAAGAAAAGAAAATAAAAAAGCATACAATTGTCAATATCAGCACATTATCTGTTTCAAACCAGTGACCAAAATCCATTCAGTCCAATTATTTATCACACAAACTAGTGGTGATACTTGTCATATAAGTAGTGGCCCAAAATCTAAGTCAGCTCTTGATTTTTGAGCATTAATTATAATTGAAATAACCTATAAAAAATTATTTTTTATTTTTCGTGTCGAATTATTGTCACTTCGATTGATATTTTTTTATAAAACTCTACAGTAAAGATTTTTATATGAAACTTAACTTTCTATCAAATATAACTTTATTTATATATAACTAGCAGTGTACTCGTGCAATGTATCAGGGTGAGCAATTGTAAATGGAAATAAAAAATTAATGTAATAGCTTATCAGGAAAAAAAAGATATATATAGAATAAATCATATATTTATAATTTATGTAGCATTAGTAGTGATAAACGCATAACTTGAATTTTTTCAATCATGAAACATTAAGAAATTATATTAAAGTAATCGTTCAATGTATATTTGAATTTTAAAAACATGTATTAATCAGTAATATCTAACGAATGATAATATTTTTTCAAAATACTGAAATATAGAATAGATAAAAATAACAAATATAATGTTGGATAGTATTATTTTGTATCTAAACGTATATATAGGTTCATTATTAGTTAGTTTTATAGAATTCAAAAGACTTTAAAAACTTGTATACATGAAGAAAATACATGTACCATCATAATTAAAGAAATATGTTAATTTGAGCAAGTAAATAACTTTTCTTTTTTTGGAGAAACCCCAAATGGAAGGGAAAAAACTTGAATATGGAAGGTAATGAAAAAGTAAAGTTTGAATTTTTTTCAAATGAGTTGTACCTTATGCATACTAAGTTGTGATTAAGAGATTTTTGAAATGTATGCATAAAATGGTAGTACCTTATGTTTTATAAGTAGTAATTAAGAGTTTTTTATTCCGTCTTTATAATATAGTATAGATTATATAAATTCAAAATATATATATATATATATATTATTAAAATTATTAAAACAAAACTCAAAATATGTTTATTTACTTTAAACTTTTTCATATTAATTTTAAGTTTTTAATTTGTATATATATATATATTTTTTTTTTGTACGGTAACTTGGGCTATGCCCACACACACATGCACCCGCGGTATCCGGGCATCCAATTGGGCAGCACCTACTAATCCGCGGCGACCCGGGCCAGCCCACATGGACTGGACCCGCTCAGGTACGACTAAGCCCGGTCAAGACCGAACCCGTATACCCATAGACTGGTATGCCCGTAAACCTGGACTCGAACCGACCCGAAGACCGACCCAAGGTCTGGGTATCGCCGAAGTACGTCCCCCAGGATTCAAACCCTGGTAGATAGGCATACCATGCACTATCCCCCAGGGTCTTACTACTAGGCTAGTACCTCTTTGGTAACAGATTTGAATGTGATAGTAATACAATTGAAAATTGAGCAAAATGTAGAAAATTTGTTGGGTTTTGCATATTGTCACGTATATGAAGAATGTGAGAGAATTTGTAAGTGTTCTTAATTCTTAATAACTTTTTTTTTCCATCTTTTTGATAAATATGTGTAATTAGTCCTTATGATATCATTTACATATAGACAATTTGACATATTTATTAAGATATAAGAGATATTTGTAATTATTAATTTACGATTTATAAATTAGTTTTTATTTTGGAAAAATATATAAACACAATTATATAACTTTAATTATTTCTTTTCAAACAATAAATGTTTTTGCTGATTTAAAAAAATTAGTAAAACAAAATACAAAAACTTATTTAAATATTACAAGATATAAGAACAATGAGACATAATAAATAGAAATATTATATAATTAATAGTTTATAGTTTTTGTATCAATTCTAAATTATATATTTTATAGATATATTAAGGCATTGTTTGGCAAAAATAAGCTAGCTTATTTTTTGGGTACATGTTTGGATGACCATAAGCTAGCTTATTGATAAGCTACTTTGAGAAGCTTATTAGAAGTTTTTTGCAAATATTTCAATTATGCCCCTCATTAATATTCATTATTATATATTAACTTTTAATTATAAATAAATAATTAATGTCATTTTTGATAATTTAAATGATTATAAGCTAGTTTTTGTCAAACGTGACTTTTTTATAAGCTAGCTTATCAGTCATCAGCTAGCTTATCAGCTATCAGCTAGCTTATCAGTCATAAGTTAGTTTATCAGCTAGTTTGTCAAACATAGCCTAAGACTAAAATTAGCATGGTAAAAAAAAAACAAAGGAATTTAGATAAGAATTTGAGTTCTTGTTCAAACACCTAAATTCTTACAAGAATATGTACATGTGTGTTAGCCTCATCTTTGATACTAATATGTAAAAGTATTGTAAAGAAAATGTCTGAATATTTTATAAATGTTTGATATGTGGTAAACTTAATAAGAGACCTTTAGAGCCTCTGATGACACTAACCAGAAGACTCAGTCAAGCTCTGAAGTTTATCTCTAGAGGTTTCAACACTTGTGCTTCTCTGAAGACTTGATGTTTTGAAGATCAAACGTTCTCGTCCAAAGTTAGTTATGCATCTTTACACCTGTAAGCCTACTATTGGATGGTGTATTAGCTTCACTTTTCAAGGGCCTATAAATACGAGCTTCTAGTATTTAATTCAGTAACTATTAAAAAAACTTTTAATGGATCAATTGAACCTTTTGTAATTTGTGATAGACAATCCTTTGATAGTAATCCTCTCTCTCTCAATTCAATTGTAATACTTCTCGGATCTAAATCAATATACATATGAGTGTAGGAATTATTTACAGGTGAGATATCTTCTCTATTATTTTATGAATTATGATTGATTAATTGATTGACAATGGTTTATTGTGCTTGCACTACTATATTCTTCTTTGGATCAATTAATTGAGAAAACTATAAGCAACATTATGACTCGACAAGAAGCTTTAGTAAATTATGATTGATTTAATGAGAAACTTTCCATCATATTTATTCTTTTTCTTCTTATTTTGGTTTATCTTTAATATAAAATATATACATTAAGCTAAGCGTTTCATTTTCTTGCTTTTTTAATTTTATTTTTATTTTTATAAATGAAATTAATAAATATATATAACTATATATATTTTTACTACGACCAACATATTTAAAAACATTTTTTATTTACCTTTTATTTTATTTTTTTTAGGTAACAATCATTATATCATTATAAAACATTTAAAAAAATTTTAAAAAATTTATGTTGGCATTTTTTAGAAGTCATTGATGATAAATTTTACTATTTTATTCTTCTTTGTTTTTTTTAAATTAATATATCTCATTAATTGGTTAAAATATTTTATATATTTTTTTAGTTATTATAAATCAATATATCTCATGAAATATTTAATTAATCTAACTTTTCAAATTCTTTATTTAATTATTATATATAGTATATAAATGAAATATTTATGAGAATTTTGATATATACATTGCTAAAATAAATCAATTAAACCTATTACAATTAATGTATAATAAATGTATATAATAAAATATATATGACAATTAAAAAAAACTTATTATAATCAATATATAAATGAAATATTTTTATCTCTTATTTATCTTACTATATAATTGACTTTCTTTCACTAAATTTCTTCCTAAAAGATTAATCTAAGTAGTGAACTTTTATTTATCGTTAAAATATTTAGTGTTGTGTCAATTTTTTACACTTCTTTTTGTAGATAGTAGCACGATTAAAATAAAAAGCAAACAACGTACTTTCTTAACAAACCAGGAAGATCTTGAATATGTCGAAGAACATGAAAAATCATCGTCAAGGTACATATATATCATAGCATATAAGTCATTTTATGTAATTCTACAATCTCAATTTAACTTTCATTTTAACTGTTTTGCAAAAATTTCTTTCACACAAGTCATACACAACACTAAAAGAACATTTAGGTATTATTTATTCTAATACAACATTGTTACTCGCAAAAGGGGTGGTAAATCCATGTTTTTTAGTTTCGCTCCTTGATTTGGTATCTAATAAATAATTGTTTTTAGTGTTTTATTTGAGAAATCAAGGTTTTAAGAAAATGTAACCATGATTTTGAATCATGTTTAAAACTATATTCGTTTGAACAACTTGCCATTTTTTTTTTCAAAGCACTTCATTATGATACGTGCTATTATGTATATATATACATTCATGTATCTATAAAAAATCTCTATATATATATCAAGTATTACATGTAACTTTTCAAGGCATACAATTCAGTAAGAGATCCATATGCGAGGGATAAATGTGCTCCCATCTCTAAGGATCAAATAAGATATATCGCTAATTGGTATGCATATCCAACATATTTCATAATCATATTAATCAATTAGGTCTGAAACCAATCTGTAAATTGAAAATAATAATTTATTTATACCCAATAAACGAGATCGACTTGTATTTTTTATACAATTTTTTTGCGTGACAACAACTTGTAACAACCATTCGACATGATGATACGTAAACCACACAAAATGATGATCTATAAAAAGAACTCCATTAAATTATGTTTTTATGCATTTTTTTTTAATGATATACGACAATAATTTTCAGCATCTCAGCCTCTCAGGTTTGGGTCATGCAGAATTAAATTGGATGCAAATTTAGCTAATGGCTTTTAAGTCTGAATCATTCAAATCTTTTTACATATCACCTCTTATTAATTATAACTAAAATAAGACTTCAGACTTTAAACCTCTTAAAAAACAAACGACACCTAAGTCTTCGAACAAAACTCAACTATGCAAAATGAATATTATTGATATGCAATGATGGATCTAGAATTTTTTATAAGCGGATCTATTTTTAAGATGAATTAAACGTCTTTAAAGTTGTTTGATATATATTTAGCCAAATTTCATTGTTTTGAAAAAAATTTAAGTTTTTTGGTTGATTTCGAGAGATTTTTAAGTTTTTTGGTCGATTTCAAGGGACTTTTCCGGTTTTTCTTTTTGGTTGATTTCGAGAAACTTTTTTGTTTTTTTTTTGTTGATTTCGAGAGACTTTTTCGGGTTTTTGGTTAATGTTTCTTATGCTTTCTAATATTCCGGAACACCTCTCAAAGTTTAGCGAGTGCACCTCTCGTACCTAAAAAAATCCTACTTGCAAAAATAAATTAAAATGGATGTATGGGAGTCTGCTCAGATATAAATAGGTCCGTGCAGAGGCAGACTGCTAGGGTGTGTTTTATTTGTTGAATTGAAGTAGAGGGGTGCAAAATGTAATATTTTATTTTTTTTTTATTTTGGTATTGGGTTTTTCTTGTTAAATGGGCTTTGGGCCTGTTAGGTTTAAGCCCTGCGTATAAATAATTTTGTTTAACCTATTTTTCTAGGGTAATGGTCGTCATTTAGAAGTTTACGCTTATCAGTTAAAATTCTCTCTGTAAACCTTTGAGCTTTATTAGTTAATCAATACATATGACCATAACGTGTGATTCATATTGATTGTTCTTCATTGCTATATTTAATACACTTGTAAACTGGGATTCACACAGACCTACTCATTGGGGTATGGTTGCCTGTGAAACCATAAAAAAACAGGATCTAGGTGAAAAAATTTTAAGGTATACAAGTGTGAAACTATAAGATTTTTTGAGGTGAAACTAAAATCAGTAAAACCTGTAGGGAGTTTAAATGAAAAATTAAGAAATAAACGGTCCACTATCCAAAACTTGAGGATGGTGGTTGAAAATAGTTACCATTTTAACCCCTCAAAGACTTTAATAATTTTAATCTACTTTCTTTCATTTTTCAACTTTTATCTTATCTATATCTATATATATACTATATTATAAAGATGGCATAAAAAACTCTTAATTACAACATTTTAAGCATAAGTTACAACTAATTAAAGTCAATTACTTAATTTACAATTTCTTAATGCTTTTGCACAACCTTTCCGAGCACAATATCTCACATAATCATCTATTTGTGGAATGAATATTCATTTATTAATATAACTATTTATTTTTTTTGTGGAGTATTTTATAAAATAGATTTTATATTAACATAATATATTTTAAATGTAGATTTTACATTTAAATCTATATTAATGAGATGTAATATAAAATCTTTTTTCTTCCGTATTTTTTTATATTACATCTCATAATGATTTTTCCATATTTTATTTTATAAAATCTTTTTACATAATGAGGTGTAATATAAACTCTTTTTTCTTCCGTATTTTTTTTCTAATATAAAATCTATTTTATTTTATAAAATCTACACGTATTTTATATTAGTATAATATAAAATCTACACGTATTTTTTTTATAATATAAAATTTAAATGTATTTTTTTTTCACGAGCATTAAAAGAAGAAAAAAGAAAGTTGATATGAATTAAAAATAAAAAATAACGAGATACACTAATAAATTATCGTATTCTTTAAAATAAAAATATTCCGCAATACTTTCTAAATTAACCAAATGTAAAGAAAATAAAATAGAAGCGATGTAAATATAAAAATATTCTTCCATATTTTTAATATATTTATATTTAAATGTAAAACCGAAAATGAAAATAAAATATTTTAAAATATTCTCTACATTCACTATAAATATATATAGCTTCTTTATGTATCATCCGAGTACAAGAAGAAGACGAACGGTCGGATGTCAATGGCGGAACCTGCAACTGAACAAAAGATATTCCACTATATTTTTGTTTCTTTGAAAAACTACTTTTTTATATTTTATTTTATTTACTGAGGATTTATTTATATTTTTCAAAACTCACAATCATATTTTTCGAAGTAGGGGAATAAGATATATATATACATATCTTTATTTTTATCGATTAATACTATGAGGTCTTGAAGTCAATAGTCAGATAAATATGTTGTGAGACATGTCGTTTGAGTTTTAAATAATATAATACAAAACTATTACCAATATTATTGCACAAAGTCATAACAACAAACGATTAAGAATATATGCAAGTTAACTACTTATGAAAATACATTCGTTTTTCACATTGTATTTCATTAACTGTTAACAGAGAAATTACGTTTAATTTTAACTCGGTTCAATATTCCAACAAAAAATTTATTCTCCTGTGCAATGCACGGACCCAACACTAGTTATATTATAAAGATGACATAAAAAACTATTAATTACAACTCACTAAGCTTTATGTACTATCATTTAAAGCTATCTACTTAAAATCTCTTAAAAATAACTACTAAAGTCTAATGTACTACCTGTAAAGCTTTTAACCCTAATTAATATATTTCATCCTTATCCCCCAAAATCCTTATCTCTAATCCCCAAACCCTAAAATTATGAAATTTGAATTCTGATAAACATAATCAAAACAGGATAAACATCTCAATTTAAATATAAAAAATTTAAAATATATAAGATAATTAATAAATTTTAACAAACTACTTAATTTTTTTATATAAAAAAATATTATATTGTTAAGCCTAAATTAAACAAATATATATATATATATATATATATATATATATATATATATATATAAAACCATTATCACTTAATAAAAACCATCCAAAATCGTACTATAAATCAATAAAAAATAAAAAATAAAAATAAACATTAAAATCGTGATGTATTAAGCATTATGTACTATTATTTAATATTAATCTACTTAAAATCTCTTAAAAACAATTAATGAAGCAATATGTACTACTTTTAAATGTTTTTAACCCTAATTAATAAATTTCATCGTTATCCCCCAAAATCCTTATATCTAATCCCCAAATCCTAAAATTATGAAATTTGAATTCTGATAAACATAATCAAAACAGAATAAACATCTCAATTTAAATATAAAAAATTTAAAATATATAAGATAATTAATGAATTTTAACAAACTACTTAATTTTTTTTATATAAAATATTAGGGAAATTAATTAAAATAACCGTATTTGAACATCGTATTACCGAAATACCCCAAGTCTCGTCGATTTTGCCGAAATACCCTTTAAGTCCGGGAATCCCGGGGTTATGTCCGGGAAACCCATATATGTATCTCACACACACCCATATATGTATCTACACACATGTACACTTGTTAATAACACGATCCCGGCCCTCAACCCCGGGTTTCCCGGACATAACCCCGGGATTCCCGGCCCCCAACCCCGGGTTTCCCGGACATAACCCCGGGATTCCCGGACATAACCCTGGGATCGAGTCCTTTCCCGGCCGAAACACAACAACCCCGGGATCGATGCTCATCCCGGCCACGTTTCCCGGACTTAAAGGGTATTTCGGCAAAGTTGACTTTAGGGTTTATTTGTTGCTTTAGGATTAACTCAGTAGGTTAGTTTGTTTATATTTGGTGTTAGCTCTTTAAATTTTAGGGTCCATTTATTTATATTTGGTGCTTAATATGTTGTATCTCGATCCGATCATGTAGAATCACCAAGTGAAAAAACAAAAAATGCACCAACAATCGATTAGTTTTAAGAGATAATTTTTTGAAAAAAAAACTAGTCTATCAATTTTTAATTACTTAAGTATTTAATTTATATCTAATTAAACGACCCAAAATATAGTCAAAAACGGAGTCGGTATAATAAATTTATAATTAATTTTTAAGTTTATTTATTATAATAATTATTATGTGATACTCCTGTCAAAAAAATCTTGGATAGTTCACTGGTTTATATTAGACTAATTCCAAAGTCTAATTCGAAAGACCTTGGATGGAAATTTTATAATTTTGTAAATGAACTCCATTGTAAAATTCAACAATCCCTTTTCGCATGTTGTTTTTTTCTATTTAGGGGGTTGACTTTGAAGAAACTTTAATGAAATTTGATGGAATTTGACCAAACGTTTGGTTAGTAGGAATTCAATTCATTCACTTAAGCCAAGGAATGATGACTTACTTAAATCGTTGAATTCAATGGAATTTGAAGGATTACATCGCTTTCATTTCGCTAACCAAACGTAAGCATGGAATTTGGTCATTCCAATTCCTTCAAATTCCTTCCAATTCTATGAACCAAACAACCCATTAGTGCGTGAATAAAAAATCCTGATATAATCGAGAGGCTTTCGGTGCCATTTTTATTATAAGTAGAACACGTTTTAGTATTTGATAAAATAAACATAGAGTTTCAGTTCAGTTAAAACTCGTATTTTAATTATTTTATTTTTGTATAAATATATATGATGGTAAAAGTTCATTAACAACATTAAGTACAAAAAAGTAGTACTTTCACCTATAAAAATCATTAAAGGAATTTCCTTCATAATTACCGACAGATCATCCACAAAATATTAATGATTTTGGTGGAATTCGGTTTTTTTCACGAAAATAAATGAATCAGGGTCTTGGGTAATCTGTCACTGATTTGAACTTCCACCAACAATTTACAAACCAACTTTTGTGACAGTTTTATGACGAAACACCCCCTTGAGCAACGGATTTCCCACTGAACATTCCATAGATAAAAATATTCCATTTAACTAGTATTAATTTCTCGCTTCATCATCCAATTGCTTGATTAGGAAACTTATTTGTTTGGAATTTGAATGGGATTGCTTATTTAAAACAACTAATGCTTATTTTAAAAAGTGTTTATCAACTTATGCGGTGTCAAATTGAAGTTTTTTAAAAAAATGTTTGGATTAGCTTATTGTGTTACCAAAACGTAATAAGCTAATAAGTTGTTATTTAAAAGTGTTGGGGATTGCTTATACATATAAAATAACCAAAAAAGTGATAAACACTTTTCAAATAAGTTAATAAGTTAAAACCAAATGACTTATCAAAAAGTGTTTTTCAGCGTTTTGGCACCGCTATAAACCATTTTACTTTTTTCTCGTCCAAACACTCAAAAGTGCTTATCTCCGGTATCAAATTGCAATAAGCTAAAAAACACCTCAAATAAGCAATCCCAAACACCCCTAAGATGGGGATAAAGTTAACAGTTTGGTTGAACAACCTTACACTGGATTGCATGCATGAATTAATAAAACAGAGCCAATACCTTGATTACTTTACATATATGTATTGTTGGAGTCCATATATATATATCGGCTAAAAATGTTTAATCATATATACATACAAAAGGGTTTTCAGAAATACTTGAAGGTTTCCACATATTCCAACATTTATATATAATAAAAAGCCTAGTGAAAACTGAGTTGTATACTGGGTGCAAATTAAAAACCCTAGGATCCAACTTCTGCCCACAAAAATGAAATTTTGAAAAGAGATTGGAGACTCAGCTAACCCCAGAAGCAATTGAATGAGCCCAAAACCTTAACAGACCCTTCACCTCAACATCATTTCTGCAATTCCCTTCCGTCAACGTTACAATCTCCTCGTCTTCCTGACACTTCTTCCCCTTTGAAGAAACTTCAGAAACCGGATTGCGAACGAGGATCTGGTATTGAAACCAATATGAATCGAAGAGCTTATAGACATGTTCTTCCGGTGCAGGTGTCATAATTTTAATGGTGAAATTTTGGTTTCCATGGTGTTTGATTTATAAGGAGGATAATTGGCGTAGATTACGTGTTGGGACTTTCTATCATGTCGAATGAAGTTTTGGATGGTAAATAATTGCATAGATATTTTTAGAGTAAAGTTTGGCTTTTGCCCCCTCATGTTTGTTAATTTAAACAAATATAGTCCCTCAACTTCATTTAGTAGGGTTTTGTTGTCCCTCACGTTTTTGTCCATTTCCAATATATTTTATCATCTTTGTCCCAACTGTTAATATTTTCTGTTTATTCTAGTTAAATGAAGGATATTTTAATCATTTTATTTATTTTCTTATTTTTTTAATTAAAACACTAAAAACATATTTATATTATATACATTTTTCAAAAAAACTCGTCACACAGCCGTCATGGCGCGTTATGACACCAAGGCTTGTGTCTCACGCCACGTTAAGTCCGTGGCACGTCATGCCCTAATGCGCAATTTTTTGTTTTTGTAATGGGATATTTGGTTTTTCTTTATGTTTTTTAATGTTTTATTTGCATGTTTTAAATATATAGAACCTAATTAAACTTGCTTATTACTATTAACTCATTGAGTAACACATCAAAACATATGTTTTTATATATAATATTATATATAAATTAGAAATTTGACGTCATAAGTCACGCCTTGAAAACGTCATGGCTTCGCCGTGGCTCCTATGGCTTGAGGCTTGGCCTCGCCGCCACGCCACGCCTCACACCATTTAGAACCTTGATTATATATAGGAGCGGGTTTAGTTGAGCTTTCGTTTGTCCCCCGCTTTGCAACGGAAAATATTTTTGCAACTAAACTTCCCCCTTGTGAGAACCACAACTCGTGATACAAAAATATTTTCGTGCATTATTTTTTCACATGTATTTGTTTCACCATGTAAAACTTTTTTACATGTATTTTTCGTTTCACTATGTAAACTTAAAGAAAAGTTTCACTTGTAATTTTTCACTATGTGAGCACAAACATATGTGAAATAATATATTAAATCATACATTTTGATAAAAAGAAAATCATGAAAAATATATATTTATATTAGTTCTCACGGGTTTGTAACTTTTTTGTGGTTCTCATTCGATTATGCCCTATATATATACATATTGGGGGCCTTCTTTTGAGATCCGTACAACTTGTGGGATTCGTGAGATACAATTTACGCCACAAAAAATCTCTCTCTCTATATATATATGTATATATATTGAAGAAGAAACCAAGGGTAATGATGTGGCATCTTCTACAATCAAAAAACCCATTTATCTTTTTTCTCCATCATCTTCCTTTTAACCTTTTTTTTTTAATTTTCAATGGTATAAATATTGATTATTCATTTATGCATCATTCTTTTTGTTTTCCCTAACTCCTCTCCATCCCTCAATTGTTCTTTTTTCTCAAACTTTTGGTTTTCTTCATCTATCAAAAAATATCTCAATCATCAATCTATCAATTTAAGTTACATATTTTACTTTATTTCCTTGAGTTTTGAGTTTAAGACTTTGCTTCATCATCCCCCATCTCGACTCCTATGGATCGCATACACAATAAACAAAACACAATTTATTTCAATTTCAAGCAAATATTGTAACACCCCAATTTTCGAAGGGTATCATTTCAAGTTAATATCGAAAGCGATATATTAAGAAAAAATAAGAAATTTTATTTTGGGTTTGAATCCTTGATTTTATAGTTTAGATGGATGAAGGATTCAATTACGAGTCCAACGGTTCTTTCCGGAGCGAAAACGGAGCTATAACGAAGAAGTTACGGCCGAACTAGTGTTTAGGACTTTCGGTACATTTCGCGCGACCCTGCCTCGCGATTGTGACAGGGCATTGTCGCGAGTCACTATCGCGACGGACCTGCAGTGCATAAATCGGGTTTTTCTTCATTTGGTCATAACTTTCTCATCGTAGCTCCGATTTGGGCGATTCAAGTTGCTACAGTTTCGTTTTTGAGAGCTTTTCAAGGTTATGGCAAGAGATTGAAAGTCTATTGAACTATACTAGAGTATCTGGTGGTGGTAAGCTTCTCATCTCTCCCTATTCATCTTCTTCTCCAAAGTTTTCTTGGGTTTCATCCACCCCTCCCTTTCATAGATTGAAGGTTTGTAACCATTTTGGTGAACTAGAAGTGTTTTGGTTGGTGAATTCAATCTTGGGTTAAGGTAAATCTTCTATCCCCTTCGGTTATGGAAGTTAGGGTTTCAGTATTAGTTGAGGTATCCATGTATATGGTTTGGGAAATGATTCTTTGTGGTTGATTATGTTTAATTGTGGTTAAATATGTATGGATTTAGGTTTTGGAAGTTTTGTCTTGAGAATCCAAGTGTTCTTGAAAAGAGCGCGTTGGGTGAAATCTAGATTTAACCTAAATCTAGCAAGGTGAGTTTACTAAACCTTTGTTAAAACTAGATACACATCATAATCTCCTATTTGTTACCTTATCACTATATGTTCAATGTTTGGGGATTCCTTCATGAAAATAGTTGAAAGATGTATATATATGGGTGATATGCCATGGATGTTGTTATATGTATCATTATTTGGGGCTTGTTTCATGGATATACGATGTGGGTATCTTGATATGTTAAATGTATGCACATATGAGTATTATGATGATTCTAGTTGGAGCACTATTGTGGTGACATGTTTATATGTATGATGAGCATGATTTACATTGAGTCATTTGTTAGACATCATGAGGATAAGGTGGTAATATTATACCCGTAGTTGGTATTGAATTATGTGGGTGGAAATATAGCCAAATGACCCCTTATAAATGTTATGTGGACGAACCAAGTCAGTACACTAGGAGGATGTAGTCTTGGGCGCCACTGTGATGGTATGTGCCTAGACCTCCGCCATTCGGGGATTTTTCTTAGCGATAGTCTTCGGATGTGCCGGGCCTTTCGGGTGTTCTTTGTTAAGGGCATCAAGGTATATCGACTCTTGGGTGAGACTTGATTGGTGCTTTGGGTCTCCCCTAATGACTCCACATGTTATGAACACTGGTTAACTGCTGATAAGAATTATGACTGTTCATACATGTTATTTTATTGTTCAACTCACTAGGCTTTTTGACCTAACACTTGTTTGGTGTCGATGTGTATCTAAGGTTCTAACGGCGCCGACTCTAAGCTGGCATAGTGATTGGGTGAGAGCTTGGGGATTGTGGCGTTTGGACTTATTATTTGTAGAAGAACTATTTGGGTTTATAAATGACCCCGTGTGTATTTTAACCCTTAGTATTTAGATTTGGGATTGTTGGTCTCTATATATCGTCCGTTTAAATTACAATTGTATTTAAACAGGTTTGTGTATTTTTCCCCATCTTTGGGAGGCTCTTGCTATGGCAATTTTAGTATACCTCATGTCCGTTTTTCGGATTTTTGTTATCCCTATTTTTAGGGTGTTACAAGTTGGTATCAGAGCTCTAGTTTAAGTGAACTAGACATGAACGTAAGATGTCTAGACTTAGACTGAGTATGTTAAGCAATGATTGTGAGATGGGTGGACGGAAACTATGGTTATCAAGCGTTGTGGCGATGGTAACGAGAACCTTTATGTATTATATGTTCATAATCTCACCTAGCTAATGTTATTATGAGGATATTTATACGTGATGGTACTTGAAATGCCGTTACTGTGACAATTGGTAAGGTAGTAGTACGTTCTCTTGTGCTTGGTTTTCTAACGTTATGATATTTGGTAGACGTAGTAGTACGTTTCCTTCGTGTTCAAATTTGTTAATCTCCTTCTTATTCATCATCGTGCGTGTACGAACTGCCTTGGTGTGTCGACCGTTGGAGTAGTAAGAAAGTTTCTGAATGGGTAACTATTAGAAAAAGTGATGATTTTATTATTCGTTACTTAGAGTTACGGTAAGTATGGTGATCGCATTAACTGAAAAGTTTCGAATTGGATTATTTGGTTGGATTAGAACCATAGGCTTTTTAAATCGATGTATTAGAGGGGAATTTGTGAGGTGAACCTATGAATATTGTGATCTTTGCCTAAAGACGTTGAACATCTGGTTGACGATAGTGTAACTATAGAAGTTGAGGAGCGTGAGTTCAAGTTGATTTGTTAAAACGGTGTACATGCCAAAATGGTTATTTTAAAGTGTTTTACATGAGATGGTTAACTACTGATAAGTTCTGAATATTTTGAAGTAAAAATATATTTTACTTGGTATTTGTCAAAGTGTGAGTATTTTAATGAGTTTTCATATTTGATATACTTGGCTTATTTTAGTTCCATAAAATACTCATATTTCGAATTTGGACATCTTGATAAGTAATAGCATGATTATAACATTTTGGGATTTTGTACAAATAGAGTCCATTTCATGACTTATGCATCTTGGTAATTTTTGGTACAAATAAAGTCTATTACATGTTATATGCATTTTGGCGTATTTGCATTCATAAACCCTTTTGAAATTCTTTGGTCCCATTATGTATTGAGTTTTGGGGTTAATCTCGTTTTTGAAGTTTATGTCTTCGTAAACGTTGTTTAAAGATATTTCATTCTTTGGGGGACCGATAATTGTGGTCAAATGGATTTTGAGCATTTTAGCTCTCGGTGTCGACTTAAAGAGTATTGAGAACATTTGTCCGGTTTTAATGGCTCAATTTAGAATCCAATTTATGATGTACATCTTAATGCATTTCATTGCATATTTATAATCATTACAGGCTCGAGTGCTTTTGTCATTCATGTGTAGTCGCATATTTTTAGACTGTGTTGCATTGGATCCATAGGCACATGAGTCAGTCTTAATTGATGGTCAATTGGGTGGCACGGGGTTGGACTCCAGGACTCATGTTTTATGACCAAACTTGACAAGTAGGCACTAGGAGGAGGTAGTCTAGGGCGACACCGTGTGGGTGGGTGCCTAGATCTCCGCCGTAGGGGAATTTCCTCAGTTGTAGTCCCCGGACGTGCCGGGCCTTTCGGGTGTCCTTTGTGGCATCAAGGTATCTCGTCTCTTGGGTGAAACTTGTCAAGGATTCGTAGGGACACTTGGACTTTTATATCGCTAGGTGTCATACGATGAACGTTGTAGGAGTGACATACTTCGTGATCTTCCACTCTCAACGGATACGGGTATTCCCCATTGTCGGCCGCTATAATTTGGATATTTAATGGTCCATTTGATGCATATAAATTTTATAAACCGTTGGAAAGCAAGAAAACTCTCTCAAAATCATTCTAGCATTCTCAAGCATTTGCATCGTCTCCTTCAAAGATTAACAGGTTATTCTTGATCTTCTTCTTATTATTGTTCTAAATCTTTTTACATAATACTCCATTTATGGACTGCCGTTATGGCTATATAAGATTTTTTTTTCATAAGATAATTTTTCTTTTTGATTTTATTCATTCAAAACCATTTTCTTTTGATTATCTTCATTCAAAATCTTTGTTTTTTTCTCCTTGTTCTTATATCTTATATTAAGAACACCTTTTTAATCTTCAAATATGTTGATTTTTCTATGTTTCTTTTCCCAAAGTCTTTCTTCTACTCTTCTATTTGTTCATATTCAGAATGGCTCAATCTGCACTTGTCGCCTCTAAGAACGTCAAGTTCGCCATCACTGACTCTGAGCTTCCGAAAAACAATCATCTTGCTCGACTTGATTTTGATGGTGTCAAATACCCACATCTGGTGGAAGCCGCAAAGTTTCTAAAGCAAAAATGCATTGCCTACGCTATCACTGTGGATCCCACACCTTTAAAGGCTTTTCTCCAACAATTCAGGTTTACCGCTGAAGAAACCTCTATCACCAACAAAAAGGGTGAACTGGTTCCCGCTATTTCCTTCAGCACTGAACTTGGACCAGGGATGATGACGGCCTTAGGGCTAAGGAAAGCTCTGCGATTTCCTGACAAACCCAGGAATGGATTCGATGCCTTGCCCACTGATGCTGAACTCATCCAATTCCTGGATGCTATGGAATACTCTTGGGAACCCAAGCCGAGGACTACAATTCCCAACAAGAAGCTGACTCTTGTGAAGAAGGCGCTCATGCCTTCTCATCTTAACTACATCTTCTCTCACTTCATTCAGTGTATGAGTGGGAAGAGTGGGTCACTGGACCAGGCCAGCAAGATTCAGGTCCAAATGGCTTACTCAGTGATCGCCGGAAGAAATTTCGACTACGCAATAGCTATCTTTGACGATCTAAGGTCAAAGATAGAGAAGACCGAGAGGGATCCCAAGATCCCCTATGTATGATTCATCTGTGCGTACCTGAAGTTCCTCTACCCTGCTACTTACCCCACTAATTCTGATGCAACTTTTCCCAAAGTGGGTCAGCGCTCCCTGGAGGTCAAGCCGCTCCCCAACGAGGTAAGTATCTCTGAACTTCGCTCCCGACTCTCTCTCCTCACTTCTTCGTCTTCAGCGGCCACGCATGAGGTTCCTTCTTCTGCTATCCCTACCGCTACCCCTTCCAAACGACCATCAACTGGATCCCTTGGTCCCTCGAAGAAGGCCAAGGTGACCAAGGAGAAAGGTACCTCTCGCTCAATACCTAAGGATGTTTCTCAACAAACCTCCTTGGATGCATTTGTGGGTCTCTCCTCCACAACCTCAGCGATACCCACATCAACCGTTCCATCGACTACGGTCGCTGTTACATCAACAGTGACACCACCCATCATCTCAGCTCCTCTACATCCTAAGGTGATCACAACGGTAACTACCCCTATCCCTACTTCTATCCCCATCTCTCATCCTTCTATTTCTTTGGTCTCTGACCCATCATCTACTTTTTCACAACCACAGTTTGGACCCATAGGACCTGAACATCAATCTTTTGAGGAATCTATGCAATTCTACAATATGTTGGATAATTCAGGTACTCCTATAACCTTAAACACTTCTCCCAACTCACCATATAAGCATGTTTCTCAAAAACTAACTTATATTTCAGGTCCTAGTTTGGCGACTGTTCACACCAATGTCAACAGTTTGAGTGCAAAGATGGAGTCTCTGACTGCCTCTCTCAACAACACCACCAGCGCTGTTCATACCACTGGTAAAGCACTGAAGACGCTGACAGCTCAATGCGCCTCCAAAGCTGACGTCTCTCAAATCGCTACTCTCCAAGAAGCGATTGTCAAAGTCAGGGAGGACTCACAGCAACAATTTGCGGCCCTGTCTACAAAGGTTGATTCCTGTGAAGTTCTTCTTCAGCAAATCCTGACTCACCTGAAGGCACCAACTCCAATTCCTGCTCCTTCATTTACAGAGAACGATCGTAACTCTCTGAACATAGCTGTGAAGTTTATTCATCAAGATACGTCAGATATCCCTGTACTTGAAGGCCGTCTGGACGGTTTGGAGGCTGAAGTTCAGAAGTTCAGAAGTTGGCCGCTGCACACACTTCATCTCCTTCCAAACATCTCTCCCTCCGTGATAATGACAAAGAGGGGGAGAAAGCAGCTGAAGAAAATACGGAGTTAGAAGCTGCTGCTGAGGTCCAACAGAAAGAAACTCCCTCTCATGTTGAGGGGGAGATAGCTGCTGAAAAAGCCCCTCCTACAATCGATGAGTTAATCGATGACGAGGAAGAGGAGGACGATGAAGATGAAGCCCTTGATCTTGAAGATCAAGAGGAAGAACCTCATCAAGATGATGATGATGATGACGATGAAGAAGATCAATCACTATGTTGTTCTTCAGCCGTCACTTCATCAGCGATAGCTTCGAAAGAAGTTATCAAAGCAGGGGGGAGTCATGAGACATCTTCAGAAACCCCTTCCCAAAGCAAAGGTGCAACTGCTGAGGAAAGCCTGAAGATGACCTCACTACCTGTGAAGAATCCTTCTCAGGTATGCCTTACTCTCGTTCCTTTATCCTTCTATAAAAATCCCACCCCTGTTTCTTTCTAGCCTTTATCTCCCTTCTTCCCTAAAAATAAACTAACCTTTTTCATTTTCTGACCAGACAGTTCTCTCCCCTGCTTAGGGTAAAGAGCTCCAAATAATCCCAGCTGCTGAAGCTGATGACCAGATAATCCCAATCTTTGTAAGAGAGATTGATGAAGAGGATGATGAAGAAGAAGAGTCCCTACAACATCCACGGAGGCCCTCTAGAACACTTCATTGGTCAGAGGAAGAGATGAAGAAAAGAACAGAGATGATCTCTCATCTAGAGAATCAATGGCGAAAGATCCCCTCTCAATCATCAGATCTAGAGTTCTTGACATAAGCTAAAATTGAAGAATCCGTCAAGGCTGAGAAGCTGATTGCTGATTGTCAAAGAGATGCCTCTCTGGCTCTCAAAATTCAGTCTTCTCAAGTCAAAGACAAGAAGCTGAAGAAGAAACCAGTTGAAGTCCAAGCTGCTCTTTTGAAAGAGATTGAAAAGGAACGCTCAAAAGAAAAAGCGGTCAGCGATAACTCAGTCGATTGGTGCAAGCATAAAATTGACTATCGCTCTGACCCAATGAAGATCATATCTGTTACTATCTCTGGAAGAAAGAAGAAGAACAAAGTTTCTGTCACTATGGAGATTACCAGAGAGGATGGAAGCTGCAAGGCGATGTTTGTTTCAAAGCTGGAAAGCCTCGGCTATATGGAATGGCTTGAGTTCAAAGACGCACTGAAGAAATCAAAATCAATCTACAGAGGCTATGTTGAAGGGATAAATGATGCTCTCATCAACAGAGTCGCTGCAATCCTAAAAGTGTCGTCTGCTCTTCCTTCTAAGCCAAAGCAGATCAGAAGAAATCCTATCTCCTCCTCCTCTGAAAATGTCGCGGTGATCAGAAATGAAACCTCCATCAAATTCTCAAGAGAAGCTCTGTTCGGTCCTCCTCCTGATCTTTCAGTTCTGGATATATTTCTGCCTCCTGGTGGACCATATGTTGCGGGACAAGTACTTGAAAAACCTTTTGGAATCTTCTTCAGAGATGACGAGGAACAACTCAGATTTCAAAGAGTCTCTGAAATCCCTATCTGACCCCTCGGTCTTCTCAAGGATCTCATGTGCTTATGGTGTGATCTCTCTCCTGCTGCTGAGCAAATCAAAGCGATCATTAGCCAAGAATCTTTAGAGCGAAGGCAAAAAGGAGAAGAAATATCTGAGTATTTGATCAATCTATCTAAACCCTCATTAGATAGCTGATAGATTAGTTTTCTTCTTGTAATCTATTAGTTTAAACTTACAGTAGTTAGTACATCACTTGTACTTGTAATTTTCATACCTTGTAATTCTTTTCTTGGATTAATGAAAGTTTCAGTGAAGTACTTAACTCTATCAGTAATGTAAAAGATCCCTCAAAATTGTAATTGGGACATGTATGTTATGAGTCCTGATTATTCCATCATTTTGAATTATAAAGTAATTTTCTTCAGTAACTTTGTCATTATCAAATAGGGAGAGATTGTTGATCCAAACTCTCTCAGTGATTTGATAACGACCCTTTTCTATACTTAGTGAAAATTACGTTTAATATGTATTAGTGTTTCACCATCAGCGATCAGACTGAGTCTGTTCAGTTATCACCGATAGTCTTTCTTATAAACATTTAATATGTATTAGTGTTTCACCATCAGTAATCAAACTGAGCCTGTTCAGTTATCGCTGATAGTTCTGATGTAAATAGTAACGTAATCCCTGAAGACAAGTCTCGCGTCAACATATGTTCATAGCTGAATCGAAGACGAAGCCACTGAACAAAGATAAGTCTACTAGTGACCTGATGAGGATATAGTGAAGCAAAGACAACTCTACTTATACGCGAAGGAACATGAGGAAAGCTTCAGCGATCGCTGAACTCTCGATGTCTCTGAAGAAAGAGATATTCAGCGATCAAATGATCACAAAGCTTATACATCAAGTTTCCTTTTGTCTTACCTTGCACAACTTAGTACGATGTGTCAGAACGGACATGTCTCTACCACAATTCGTACAACAACTCTGTCAACTACATTGTTCATGATCCGACCGAAAGCATGTCTCCCAAAGTCAGACTTCCAAAGCCAATCAGTGAACGCCACGTGTAAAGTGCCCAGCCATGCATTTAATGCGTAGGGTATAAATAGGAAGATCACCCCTCCATATAAGGGTGTGCTCAATCCTTGAACCCCAAATAGAAACCTTTGTTTTCTACATTCCTTAATCCCCCATTCTCTGAAATTCTTGTGCAACCATCTTAGTGTTTCTTAAGTCTGTTTAGATTGAGTCTGTCTTAATCTTATTCTGCAACAAACTTGTAAATTGTGTTTGATTTATTAATAAACAATTTATTAAACTTTAATTTCAGTGTTTGTATTCAACCCCCCCCTTCTACAAACTTGTTAAGCACCTCCGGGACCAACACGAGATGATGATGATAACATGGGTCATGATTTTGATTTTATTAATGATGATGCCATGGAGATTGATGCTGACGTCACTATTCATAATGTAGTTGGAGATATATGGAGACTTGAGGGTGACTTAGTTGAAAATACTGATAATATGAGGTTGAGAGTAAGGGAAGAAAAAGAACATGGTGAGCGTGTGTGCAACCTAACCTACCGATCCAGAAGGGCAGCCACATCTGCTACTGGAACTCATGTGTTGAGTTCTAGTATTGAAACAGACATAATTAGCCCACTTACGCATATGCACACCGAAGCCAGCCATTCTGTCAGCTCACAACAGGTGATAGTCTCAAATATTCAGGGGATGTAACACAACTGCTATCTGGCTGTCACACGGAGAGTTAAATACTGAAAATAGAGAATATCAGCCCTATGTCTCACCATCTTTCAATGCACAATCGAGTCTAGAGCCAATTGCAATACCAATCATTATTCCTAGGACACTATTACCTACAGCTAATATCGGAAGTTTTTGTGACCCGATCGGAACATCCATAATAGATTCACATTATGAACTATGAGGATTGGATGGAAGTCCTGTCATTGCTAGCAACTTGCCATCTTTAAACACAGGCCATACAGTTGCTTTGTCGACTGTTGTGACAACGAAAATCCTAAGTGGCCCCGGAGTTACAATCTCTGACTTTGTGTCAAAGGAATTCCTCAGCAGCGCCTTAAAGGCTGTTGAATCATCTGTGAAGGATCACATTACTGAAGAGCTGTTTGGAGCCATAAGAACTGCAACTAACAAACACGGGCCCAAATTCAAGTGGGTACCCAAATCTTTATCTGATTTAAAGTTGCATGCATCACATGTTAAGGGGGAGTAAGAGAAATTTGGCTTCTGAGTACTTCAGCTCAGGACCCGTACTTCATAGACTACGACTTCTAAACAAATCAGTTTAGAACTCGTTCTTCAATGATTTAAGCTTCTGACTAAATGAGATACTGTGAGTACATCAATTTTAATTCCGCTGCATTTATCTCTGATAATGATGGTATTCCAGTTTTTCTCAATGTTTCAAGAATCTAAGCTTGTTTATCTAACTCATGAATTTGTATTACCCAAAATTTTCTTTTAATATGAGACACAAATGTATTTTCGTCAATGTAAAAGATGAAATAGTTGAATTTTATTTTGTTCTAACTAAATATTAATTAAAAGTTTAAATCTTTACAAATTTTATTCTATAAAGTAAAGATTTTACATTTTTTCTTTCATTTGAATAAAATATGTGTTTAGGATAAATTTTCAAGTTCTTTTGTAATATTAAAGTTTTTATATGGTCAAATTTCAAGTCTTACAAAAGTTGAAAAGTCAGCAACATGTTTGAAACTTTTATTAATGCTTTAAAGATATGTGAGTCGGAATTTTTATAGTTTACTTTGCTTAGACTACCTAAATGATCAGAATTATAGATCGGAATGAAAATATGGGCTAAGCATTTAGACGTTGATCTGAGTGATTGAGATGAATATAAAATTATTAAAATACAGAAATCTCTAAGTTTGAAAGTTTGTACCTGTGACCTTTCTGGTTTGGGAAAGTAAGTTCCTCGGGATGCTTGTCATCTGGTCCCCTAAGGTCATTTGGTCTGGGAGTGATCAAGCAGAAATCCTTCAATAGAACCAGATCGAAAGTCATGTTCTACTAGTATGGATGGGTTTAGGATATGTCGATGTAGCCTTTCTGATCTGGGAGAGTAAGTTCCAAGGGGTGCTTGACACCTAGTCCCCTAAGGCCAACTGGTCTGGGAGCGGCTGACTTAAATCATGCAATAAGATCAGATAGAAAGTTACGTTTACGACATATTCTTTACTTAATAAAATTCTTGATTAAAAAGATGCCAAAGTGCACAAGCTTAAAAGATGCCAAAGAGGACACTCATGTTAAGATGCCAAAGTGCACAAGCTTAAAAGATGCCAATGAGCACACATCTCATGATACTTGGTAAAATGTTCGAGTTGCGATAAACCTGTAAATTTGTGAAAATCTTAATTTTTGATGGCTTAGTGTTAGTACATGCAAAGTTCTCTATAATATTTTTAGAATTGCATTTTCTTGAAGATAATCGAAGATTCGCATGTGAGCACACTGAATAGATTGCTGGAAGTTTTTGAAACTAAACATGTCTTAACTTGATATGCAATGAAACTTGTTCTTGTATCCTACAACATATGTTTGATTTCAAATGATTGATAAAATTGTAATATTTTACTCTGTAGAATTTAATTTGTTTAGTATTTAAAATTTTATATGTTTAGTCGTTTCAAAATTTACATTCAGTATATTTTTTTCTACATTAATATCTGATCATTGTGTTCTCATAAATATATTTTAATGGGTTTATGCATTATTCAAGGGGGAGTGAACAAAGAGACTATTTTTTCAAAGATTTTATCTGTTTTTGAGGGGGAGTGTCTGATTTTCTTTACATGAATGCTAACTCGAATTGTCATATCCAGTGCATTTGTGTAGGGGGAGTCAAAGAGCTTTAAAAGGTAAAATTTTTTCTAAATCTGCTTTGCACTTCAGGCATGACACGCAAAGCTTGTTTTGCATTTCCTTCATGGACCGCAAACCTTGCTTTGCGCGTCACATGTGAACCGCAAACCTTGCTTTGCGCGTCACATGTGAACCGCAAACCTTGCTTTGCGCTCCCTGCATGAAACGCAAACCTCCCCGTTTTTCTCTGTTCTTTTGATTTTGCAGATCTTTCGCTGTCTCGTCTTCGACATTTGCATGACCAAGTTGATCAAGATCATCAAGGTCATGAGGGGGAGAAGTCAAGGAGAAGTTTAAGAGACAAAGAGCTCAAAAGGTTATCTGTTGATCAAGATTTGCTCGAAGATTCTATTCTCTCAGCTACAACAAATTCTTTTGCGGTTCCTGCTCCGAACACCACAGTTCTTTCAAAGATTATTCAAAAGAGGTGTATCGTATAGAGCTCAAGCAGCAAAGACATTCTTAATCTGAAAGATGCTGAGATGAATTTTTTCTTAAAAAGTCAGAAAGCTTCACAAAAGTCGCTTTGTTGGTCCGTGCTGTTATAGAAGACAATTTTTGAAGACCAAAGCGCCAATGATTACTAAGGGGGAGATTGTTAGGTCTGATTTTATAGTAATCATTGTATTTATTATGCTTGGTCAAATACTGTGTTTAGAGTCTAATCTGTGTTGTATTGACCAAGGGTATTTAAGTCCCTTTGGTCTTTCTGTCTTAATAAGAAACACACACACTTTAATGTGAATTACTTCTTTGCGCTCCATTGTTACTCTCTCTCTACTTTCTCTCTCTAAGGATTTAGAGATCTTGGTTTATCAACAGTGGTATTGTTTCCCTTTGAGTTTAGTGGGAACAGTTCAGTTGCACATATCATGTATGCATATTTTATTGGAAATTTTCGTCATGGTATTTTAGCCAATGTTTTAGAACGATGAGAGCATGTTTATATTTGACTTTGAACTAGAAAATGACACAAATTATTTCATGTTTTAACCGGGTGCATATGCATATCAATCTACTAGCTTTGTGAAATAAACGGTCGCATGCAAGTTTTGTTGTGAAATCTTATTTCATGCCGCATTGTGACTAAAAGAGAGAAAACTTTAAGAGTTCGATATTATGATCATGTGGTCTTGGATTTTGCAAACATTTTATTTATACAGTTTGAAATTAAACTAAATTACTCTTACAATTGCTCAAATCACATGCATATGTTTTTACTAAATTTTGGGGAATAAACCGATGTATGCGAGTCACTATGGGAAGTTTTATTTAATGACATTTCATGGTTCATTTGCAGAAATTTTGGGGTTCGATTTTGTGAATTTCCCTTCTGTAGTTTTGTATGAAAGTCTTGTTATACACTGTTTTAGTACGTGAAACTATTTCTCGTTCTTTACATAAATTATACTGTTGGTGTGAGTAATCGTATAAAAGATTTATGTTATTTCGGATGGAACTTTTGCCCAGAACATATTTCAGTTATTGATTTTACTGATAGGAGTTTTCCGAAATGCATGAAATGAATTTCCGGTTTGCATGTTGTCTTTGTTACAGTTTTAGGAGTTGTACAAACTTTTATTGCACGTGTTATAGGATGGAAAGTTACTTTCATATGCATAGCATAAATTGATGCATACTAGGACCTGGTAGTCCGTTTGAAAATTTTGTTACACATCTTTCGTTATCGTTCTATTAGCATAAGTACTGATCAAATGAATTTTGAAAATGGTTTTACATGTGTGGCATGGGTGATCAATTTTTAAACCTATCGAATGCACGATAGTGTATTTTCACCGCACGTTTAATTGTTATAAAACTTATGTATTTGAGAGTTTTATAAATTTCAAATTGGCATGGTAGTGTATAAAACCTTGAATTCATTGGGCTATAGGTGTAAGCCCCCTTGTGTTAGAAGTCGATATTAAGGACTAAAAGAGTCTTCGGAGTTTGAGGCGTTAGACATGTAATACCCAGTTTCGAAATTTTGTTAATTTTGGAAGTTGGGGGAAAAAGTGTAAAGTTATTCAAAGTTCAAGGGGGTTTATTGAAAATTCAATTTTCATCACATAAATATCAGATTTTGAGAAGTTATATCTCATACTGATATCTTATGTGAGTTTTGAAATAGTGAAAGAAGAAAGAGGGAAAGAGAGAAAGCAGAGAGAAAGAAGAGAAGGATCTTGAAGGATTGATCCGACTTTGTCAAATAGAGGTATGTTTTTAGTTTCATACTTCTATCTGCATGTTATAGTCGGTAAATAGACGTGTTAATCGAGCTTTTAACCGTGTATTTGATCGATTTAAATCGATCAAAAGAGTTCTGGGTTTAGAACTGTGTAAACCGACTCTGTTCTTGAGTAAGACCAGAAGATGAGGTATCGGTCTTATGCATTAGACCGGTTGAGGCATTCGACCGGTGTTATGTAAGACCGATTAATACCTTCGACCGGTAGTGTGTAAGACCGGAAGTGGGTAAGACCGGTATATTGTAAGTACCGGAAATGTGTTCGATCGGAGGTCTACTTGACCGGAAGGTCTGTTCGACCGGAGGTCTGTTCGACCGAAGGTTTGTTCGACCTGTGGTGTGATTCGACCGATAGTTTTATAATTGGTCTAAGAGGTTTTTAATCAGTTTGGTTATGACCGGGTTAAAAACAGTAGATTTCAATTGATGAGTCTTTTGAAAGAAAGAGAGTTAGTTGCAAGTTAGCTTACCTTTGTTTTAATACCATCGTAGGTGGTGTTAATCGGTAAGAAGTCAGAGTTAATTCGGAAGAATTAAAGGTGAGTCTTTCAACTAAATCTTTTATGATTTGAGCAGTTATTTATAAATGTGAGTTTTTATATACTGCGCATTTATAATATGAAAAGTTAGTAGAATTATTTCAAATGATTGATTTAATTAGTTGGGCATGTTTATGCTCAGGGTATATAAACTTGTTTTATATACTGGCAGGACCAAATGTATGCGTACATTTGAGTCAGAAGTTGACCTAAGTCGGGAAGTGTGACCCGCCTGCTCGTACCGGGGAGTGTGGCCCGTTTATGCCATTAGGGTGTGTCCCTAAAATAAGGCAGTGCAAGACAGACATACCGTCTTTGACGGGAATGTTGGTCAGTAGTTAAAGTACGCTTGCGAGCGTAGAAAGAAGTTAGTAATGGCCATTAGATTTATTCATGTATGCGAAGCATAAATGTTTTAAAGTGTGATTTAAAGAGTAGGCATGTATTGAGATATATGCAGTTATGTTTAAATGTTTTAATTAATATTTGAACTGTGTAGTAGTGATTGGAGGGGATTCACTAGACCTTTTGGTCTAACCCTCGCTGTTTCGAAACTTTAATTCTGTTTCAGGTTATCGCAAGATAGCAGATAAAGGAAAAGATAAGGTGTGAGCTTTAAGCAGGAGATAGAAGACTTCCTGCCATAGCTATTCTTTTGAGAAACTCAGTTGTGTAATAGTTGATAGTAAAGACATTGTAAGCTTGGGACAATATTTAGTAATAAATGTTATTTTATTATGTAAAAAATTGTTCAGGTTGTTACAATTGGTATCAGAGCACTAGTTTAAGGGATCTAGGTGACCGGATGGGCCTAGACTTAAACTGAGATAGTAAAAGCACAACTGAGTAGTAGGAAGACCGTAAGAAGATGACATTAAGGTAGTAAGGACTAGCATGTAAGATAAATTTGGAATTCAATTTGGCCAGTGTAATTATGAATTTACAAGTACATGCTTTTGCTTAAACTGCCGTAATGTGTAGTGTGTGAGATTGAATATCTTATGTTTATTCTTAGCAGAAGTATGTCTGAGCGTGTGACCAGGAGTAGATCTGTAGTAAATCCAGAAATGGATCGAGAGAATGAAGTCATTGCCGGAGAGCAAATGGCTAATGTCAACCCGACTGCTATCCAAGGAAAGAGTCGAGGTCGACCTAAAGGTAAAGCAGTTCAGAAAACAACTACTCAGATAGGAGTTTCTAATGTGGGAACTCGAGGTGGGAAGACGAGTCGTGGTATTCGTCAGAATGAAAGTATAGAGATAAGAGATGAGCAAGAAGAGTCTCATCAAGAAAGTTCGGCTTCTGTGAGGGGTCGAAAGCAGACGGGAAACCGTGGTAGAGGTAGAACTCAAGGTTTTGTTATGCAAGAAACCTTTGCAGCAGAAATGGGAAAGTTACAAGAAACTTTGAATGCTTTGTTAGCACAACGTGTTAATGAAGTTTCAGTAAGTAAAGAAAAGAGTGAAGATAAGGTAGCGACTGAAGTAGCAGAATCTCCAGTAACTGCTATGGGTAGTCATCCTCAGTCAGGTCCCATTGTGTCAGCTAAAGCTGTAACAGGAAGAGGATGTAGTTTCAAGGAGTTTGCTGCTTGCAAGCCTCCTTCGTATAAAGGGGAATGTGATCCCGTAGTAGCATTAAGATAGATAAAAGGTATGGAGTTAGCATTTGACACAAGTAAGTGTGCGGAAGAAGATAAAGTAGTTTATGCTTTGTCAATGCTGAAGGATGAAGCAGTAATGTGGTGGGATGTAGAATCTGGAGGTCAAGGGTCGTCAGTAGCTAAAGAGATGGTTTGGATTGAATTTGTGAAGGTATTCAAAGCACAGTTCTGTCCTCTGGCGGCAGTTAAAAAGCTGGAAGAAGAATTCTTGGGTCTAGAACAGAAAGGAATGTCGGTCAGAGAGTATACGACTAAGTTTATTGAAAAGTCTAGATTTGCAGGAATCTATGTTCTGAATGAAGAAAGACGAGTAGAACGTTTCGTCTTTGGATTAAGAAGTGATATTCGGGAATTTGTCTCGAATAAAGAACCGTTGACTTTTCAGATGGCTGTTAATGCAGCGGAGATGAGAGAGAAAGAAAAGAACAGGCAAGCCACTGAGCGAAGTGGAGATAAGAGAAAGTTGGAAGGAACAGTTCGTGATTTCAAGCCAGTTAAGTCTGTTAAGTTTGATCAACGTCCTGTTAGTAAGTTTGAAAATAAGCCCTGTAGTAAATGCAATCGAATGCATAAGGGAGAATGTAAGATAAATCAAGAGGGCTGTTATAAGTGTGGGAAGGTTGGGCATTTGGCTCGGGACTGTCAGAATTTGAGGTCTTGTTACCAGTGTGGATCTTCTGATCATATTAGGCCCAATTGTCCACAGTTGAAAAAGGGATCAGTTGGAGGAAGTGTAGAAAAGGGAAGTGAGAAAAAGGGAGAGCCAGCTAAAGCCAGAGCTAGAGTTTTCAACATGTCAGCTGAAGAAGCGGCGGAGATACCTGATGTAGTTACAGGTACTTTCTTTATAGATTCAAATTATGCAAAAGTGTTGTTTGATTCAAGAGCAAATCGTTCTTTTGTGTCTCCTAATTTTGTGCATAAATTGAATGTGAAACCTAAGAAACTTAAGAGTGAATTGAAAGTAGAAGTGGCTGATAATAGTCAAGTTTTGGTAGAAGAAGTATATGATGGGAGTAGTATTGTCATTGATGGACAAGCATTTCCACTTCGACTATACCCAATGGGTATGGGAGAATTTGATGTTATTGTGGGAATGGACTGGTTGGCGTCTAATGATGCTTACATAGTATGCAATAAGAAATTGATTCGTATAGCGCAACCAGGAAAGGAAGAGATAGTAGTATTTGGAGATCGAAGGGATAGAAAATCATGTTTGATTTCTATGATAAAGGCTAAGAAATGTTTAGTAAAAGGGTGTGTGGGATTCTTAGCTTATGTGATAGATGCTAAGAAGGAAAAGAAGGGATTGGAGTCAGTTCCGGTAGTCAGTGAGTTTCCAGAAGTATTTCCGGAAGATTTAACCATTTTGCCACCTGATCGGCAAGTGGAGTTTCGTATTGATTTAGTTCCCGGAGCAGCGCCGATTGCAAGAGCCCCGTACAGATTGGCACCGGCAGAGATGAAAGAAATGATGACTCAGTTACAGGAGTTGTTAGACAAGGGGTTTATTCACCCTAGTACATCACCTTGGGGAGCGCCAGTATTGTTTGTTAAGAAGAAAGACGGGTCTATGAGAATGTGCATAGATTACCGTGAGCTCAATAAGTTGACTGTTAAGAATAAGTATCCGCTTCCCAGGATTTACGATCTTTTTGATCAACTGCAAGGAGCGAGTTACTTTTCGAAGATAGATATGCGCTCTGGTTATCACCACTTGAAGGTGAGAGAGGAGAATGTGTCTAAGACTGCGTTTCATACGAGGTACGGACATTATGAGTTTTTAGTTATGCCATTTGGTTTGACTAATGCGCCAGCAGCTTTCATGGATCTGATGAATAGAGTGTGTAGTCCGTTTTTAGATAAATATGTCATTGTTTTTATAGATGATATATTGATCTATTCACGTTCTAAAGAAGATCATGAAACTCATTTAAGAGCAATTTTAGAATTGCTGAAGCGTGAAAAGTTGTATGCCAAGTTTTCAAAGTGTGAATTTTGGCTGAAAGAAGTTCATTTTTTAGGGCACGTAGTGTCGAAAGATGGGATTCAGGTTGATCTAGCTAAGATTGAAGCCATAAAAGGGTGGGAAGCACCGAAATCGCCATCTGAAGTAAGAAGTTTTCTGGGTTTGGCTGGTTATTATAGAAAGTTCATTCAGGACTTTTCTAGAATAGCTACGCCATTAACAGCTTTAACCAGAAAAAATGTTAAGTTTATTTAGGCAGAAGCTCAGAAAGAAGCGTTCGGTAAGTTGAAAGAAAGTTTAAGTAGTGCTCCTGTTTTGTCTCTACCCAATGGGTCGGAAGGATTTGTTATTTATAGCGATGCTTCAAAGTTGGGTTTGGGATGTGTATTAATGCAAGAAGGCAAGGTGATTGCCTATGCATCTCGTCAGTTAAAAGAGCATGAAAAGAATTATCCGACTCATGATTTAGAGTTGGCAGCTGTAGTATTTGCTTTGAAAATCTGGAGACATTACTTGTATGGGATCAAGTGTCAGATTTACACAAATCACAAGAGTCTTCAGTATCTGTTTAATCAGAAAGAGCTTAATATGAGGCAGCGTAGATGGATGGAGTTATTAAGTGATTATGACTGTGAAATTTTGTACCATCCAGAAAAAGCCAATGTGGTAGCAGATGCTCTAAGTCGTAAGGAGCATGGAGAAATAGCAGAGGTTGTAGCATTTAGAGTTGATGTTGTTTCCAATTTCTTGGAAGAAGTTATAAAGTTTCAAGAAGAAGCAGTGTCAACAGAAAATTTGAAAAGTGAAAGGATAGTTGGGATTGTTAACTCATTAGTAGTTGACAATCGAGGAGTAAAGTGTTTTAATAAGCGTGTATGGATCCCAAAAGTAGGAGATCTGAGGCAGAAAGTGTTGGAAGAAGCTCATAGATCTCGGTATTCAGTTCATCCTGGAACTAATAAGATGTATAGAGATTTGAAGCAGAGTTATTGGTGGCCAGGTTTAAAGAAAGATATTGCTCATTTTGTTGAACGATGTCTTACATGTTTAAAGGTTAAAGCTGAGCATCAAAGACCTTATGGAGAGCTTCAGCCGTTAGAAATTCCAGTATGGAAGTGGGACGAGATTACTATGGATCTTGTTACTGGGTTACCACGATCACCTAAGGGGCATGATGCTATTTGGGTGATAGTGGATAGACTCACAAAGTCAGCTCATTTCCTACCGATCAAGGAGACGTACTCACTAGAAACGTTGGCTCGATTGTATATCGACGAAATAGTGACCAGGCATGGAGTACCGTCGTCCATAGTATCAGACAGGGATGCTCGATTTACATCAGCGTTCTGGAGAAGTTTGCAAAGGGAATTAGGCTCTCAATTGAAGTTGAGCATGACCTATCATCCGCAAACAGATGGTCAGAGTGAGAGAACTATACAGACGTTGGAAGATATGCTTCGTGCATGTGTTTTAGATTTTAAAGGTTCGTGGGAGATTCATTTGCCGTTGATTGAATTTTCCTACAACAATAGTTATCATGCTAGCATACAAGCAACTCCTTTTGAAGCTTTGTATGGCCGTAAGTGTAGAACACCTCTATGTTGGAATGAGGTGGGTGAACGTCAGTTAGCAAGACCAGAAATTGTATAGTTAACAGCTGATAAGGTTGATCAGATTCGGGCAAGATTGAAGATTGCTCGAGATCGTCAGAAAGTGTATGCTGACAGACGAAGGAAACCGATAGTGTTTCAGATAGGAGATAAAGTAATGTTGAAAGTTTCACCTTGGAAAGGGGTGATCAGATTTGGAAAGAAAGGAAAGTTAAGACCAAGGTTTGTTGGACCATTTATCATCACTGATTGTGTTGGTGAAGTAGCCTACGAACTTGATCTACCAGCAAGTTTGAGTGGGATTCATCCTACGTTTCATGTGTCAAACCTGAAGAAATGTTTGGCAGAATCAGATATAGTTGTTCCTTTAGAAGATATTCAGATTGAGGAGCCTGTAGTAATTACAGACCTCAAGATAAAGAAGTTGAGGAACAAAGAGATTCGCTTAGTGAAAGTTCAGTGGAAATTTCACCAAGGGCAAGAGTCTACGTGGGAAGTAGAGGCATATATGAAAGCTCAGTATCCCCAGTTGTTTAGTGATAGAATTCCGGGGACGGAATTCTCTTAAGGGGGGAAGATTGTAATACCCAGTTTCGAAATTTTGTTAATTTTGGAAGTTGGGGGAAAAAGTGTAAAGTTATTCAAAGTTCAAGGGGGTTTATTGAAAATTCAATTTTCATCACATAAATATCAGATTTTGAGAAGTTATATCTCATACTGATATCTTATGTGAGTTTTGAAAGAGTGAAAGAAGAAAGAGGGAAAGAGAGAAAGCAGAGAGAAAGAAGAGAAGGATCTTGAAGGATTGATCCGGCTTTGTCAAATAGAGGTATGTTTTTAGCTTCATACTTCTATCTGCATGTTATAGTCGGTAAATAGACGTGTTAATCGAGCTTTTAACCGTGTATTTGATCGATTTAAATCGATCAAAAGAGTTCTGGGTTTAGAACTGTGTAAACCGACTCTGTTCTTGAGTAAGACCGGAAAATGAGGTATCGGTCTTATGCATTAGACCGATGTGGTATTAGACCGGTTGAGGCATTCGACCGGTGTCATGTAAGACCGATTAATACCTTCGACCGGTAGTGTGTAAGACCGAAAGTGGGTAAGACCGGTATGTTGTAAGTACCGGAAATGTGTTCGATCGGAGGTCTACTTGACCGGAAGGTCTGTTCGACCGAAGGTTTGTTCGACCTGTGGTGTGATTCGACCGATAGTTTTATAATTGGTCTAAGAGGTTTTTAATCAGTTTGGTTATGACCGGGTTAAAAACAGTAGATTTCAATTGATGAGTCTTTTGAAAGAAAGAGAGTTAGTTGCAAGTTAGCTTACCTTTGTTTTAATACCATCGTAGGTGGTGTTAATCGGTAAGAAGTCAGAGTTAATTCGGAAGAATTAAAGGTGAGTCTTTCAACTAAATCTTTTATGATTTGAGCAGTTATTTATAAATGTGAGTTTTTATATACTGCGCATTTATAATATGAAAAGTTAGTAGAATTATTTCAAATGATTGATTTAATTAGTTGGGCATGTTTATGCTCAGGGTATATAAACTTGTTTTATATACTGGCAGGACCAAATGTATGCGTACATTTGAGTCAGAAGTTGACCTAAGTCGGGAAGTGTGACCCGCCTGCTCGTACCGGGGAGTGTGGCCCGTTTATGCCATTAGGGTGTGTCCCTAAAATAAGGCAGTGCAAGACCGACATACCGTCTTTGACGGGAATGTTGGTCAGTAGTTAAAGTACGCTTGCGAGCGTAGAAAGAAGTTAGTAATGGCCATTAGATTTATTCATGTATGCGAAGCATAAATGTTTTAAAGTGTGATTTAAAGAGTAGGCATGTATTGAGATATATGCAGTTATGTTTAAATGTTTTAATTAATATTTGAACTGTGTAGTAGTGATTGGAGGGGATTCACTAGACCTTTTGGTCTAACCCTCGCTGTTTCGAAACTTTAATTCTGTTTCAGGTTATCGCAAGATAGCAGATAAAGGAAAAGATAAGGTGTGAGCTTTAAGCAAGAGATAGAAGACTTCCTGCCATAGCTATTCTTTTGAGAAACTCAGTTGTGTAATAGTTGATAGTAAAGACATTGTAAGCTTGGGACAATATTTAGTAATAAATGTTATTTTATTATGTAAATAATTGTTCAGGTTGTTACAAGACATGTGTTTCTCCCAGTTAGTTAAGTAACGATCTTTATGCTTCGTTAAACCTACAGATTAAAATCGTGTTCGGTTGTTTGAATATGGTCGGTTTTGGAATTGTGGGAATTTGGTATGACGGCATGCTATGTGTCGAGGGTGTACTATATTGTTGGGTATTCGTGAATAATGATGACGTTATGGTTGACTGGTAAGGATGTTGGATTTGGGTGACTACTTCCAAGAGTAGGTGTCAACATTGAATTGACATTGATAATCGGGAATGAAATATTTGGTAGTATACCCACGTTTACATGATGGTCATTCCGAGGATAGGTGTCGACACTCTATGTTGAGGACAATAACTGTTGGTGTGATTCAAAGTATTTCCGTTAGATCTGGCGCGTCTGCAGAACGAGCGGTAAACTTAAGGAAATTAGATGTTGATCATTAAGAAATCAATCATTGTTATTTTGATAATTGTCAGGACTTTCGCTGATTTGGAAATCGATACTTGAGTGCATGGTGGGAGAGTAGTGGTAATGTTTATTGGAGACATTTGGTGAGAATGTTGACGTAGACTTGAAGTACAAATCGATTATTGAAGAGACTTTGATGCATCGTATTTAGAGGTATCTAAGGGAAAGGTTTGCTTTGAGGTATTCTTGGTGGTAATGACTGAAGAAGGTCGTAACTTACCCTTGAGGTAATATGAGCAACATAAGGTTAGGAGGCGACCGGGTATTAATGGTTAAGAAAATGATCAAGCAAGGACTTGATGTCCATTCCGTCATCAGTGAGTTATGTCGAACATTGGGATTGAATTGTGATGAATCTTTACGAGAAGTGCAGTAACAACCTCAACCGGGATGTAATTGTATTCGTATACGAGGTAAGGTTTCATGGAGGCATTTTTTATGGGAAATCAATCGATCTTGCCAAATGATATGTTGGGTTCTCGGTTGGTACCATATTTCGAGGACGAAATCTCTTTTAAGGTTAGGAGGATTGTAACACCCCAATTTTCGAAGGGTATCATTTCAAGTTAATACCGAAAGCGATATATTAAGGAAAAATAAGATATTTTATTTTGGGTTTGAATCCTTGATTTTATAGTTTAGATGGATGAATGATTCAATTACGAGTCCAACGGTTCTTTCCGGAGCGAAAACGGAGCTATAACGAAGAAGTTACGGCCGAAACAGTGTTTAGGACTTTCGGTACATTTCGCGCAACCCTGCCTCGCAATTGTGACAGGGCACTGTCGCGAGTCACTATCGCGACGGACCTGCAGTGCATAAATCGGGTTTTTCTTCATTTGGTCATAACTTTCTCATCGTAGCTCCGATTTGGGCGATTCAAGTTGCTAAAGTTTCATTTTTGAGAGATTTTCAAGGTTATGGCAAGAGATTGAAAGTCTATTGTTGTATACTAGAGTATTTGGTGGTGGTAAGCTTCTCATCTCTCCCTATTCATCTTCTTCCCCAAAGTTTTCTAGGGTTTCATCCACCCTTTGTTCTCCCTTTCATAGATTAAAGGTTTGTAACCATTTTGGTGAACTAGAAGTGTTTTGGTTGGTGAATTCAAGCTTGGGTTAAGGTAATCTTCTATCCCCTTCGGTTATGGAAGTTAGGGTTTCGGTATTAGTTGAGGTATCCATGTATATGGTTTGGGAAATGATTCTTTGTGGTTGATTATGTTTAATTGTGGTTGAATATGTATGGATTTAGGTTTTGGAAGTTTTGTCTTGAGAATCCAAGTGTTCTTCAAAAGAGCTCGTTGGGTGAAATCTAGATTTAGCCTAAATCTAGCAAGGTGAGTTTACTAAACCTTTGTTAAAACTAGATACACATCATAATCTCCTATTTGTTACCTTATCACTATATGTTCAATGTTTAGGGATTCCTTCATGAAAATAGTTGAAAGATGTATATATATGGGTGATATGCCATGGATGTTGTTATATGTATCATTATTTGGGGCTTGTTTCATGGATATACGATGTGTGTATCTTGATATGTTAAATGTATGCACATATGAGTATTATGATGATTCTAGTTGGAGCACTATTGTGGTGACATGTTTATATGCATGATGAGCATGATTTACATTGAGTCCTTTTGTTAGACATCATGAGGATAAAGTGGTAATATTATACCCGTAGTTGGTATTGAATTATGTGGGTGGAAATATAGCCAAATGACCCCTTATAAATGTTATGTGGACGAACCAAGTCAGTACACTAGGAGGATGTAGTCTTGGGCGCCATTGTGATGGTATGTGCCTAGACCTCCGCCATTCGGGGAATTTTCTTAGTGATAGTCTTCGGATGTGCCGGGCCTTTCGGGTGTTCTTTGTTAAGGGTATCAAGGTATATCGACTCTTGGGTGGGACTTGATTGGTGCTTTGGGTCTCCCCTAATGACTCCACATGTTATGAACACTAGTTAACTGCTGATAAGAATTATGACTGTTCATACATGTTATTTTATTGTTCAACTCACTAGGCTTTTTGGCCTAACACTTGTTTGGTGTCGATGTGTATCTCATGTTCTAACGGCGCTGGCTCTAAGCTGGCATAGTGATTGGGTGAGAGCTTGGGGATTGTGGCGTTTGGACTTATTATTTGTAGAAGAACTATTTGGGTTTATAAATGACCCCGTGTGTATTTTAACCCTTAGTATTTAGATTTGGGATTGTTGGTCGCTATATATCGTCCGTTTAAATTACAATTGTATTTAAACAGGTTTGTGTATTTTTCCCCATCTTTGGGAGGCTCTTGCTATGACAATTTTAGTATACCTCATGTCCGTTTTTCGGATTTTTGTTATCCCTATTTTTAGGGTGTTACAAATATCAAGTAAGATTTTCATATGCTAAGTATATTGTTACTACACGTTTCTTATTGCCTACAAAATTCATTTGACTACTAATATGTAGTTTCTACAATGTTCCTTCGCTACAGATGTATGTTATGTACACGTGGTATGCACTAATGTACAACGTAACTGTTGATGCTTATATATACTTTACTTTATGGAATTTTCTTTAACAAATTGTACTTAGAAAAGCATTTGATGTTTTTTTGTAACTTCATTTTAGTTTATAGAAGAATTCTTATTTCATTCCATTATGTAGATTATATCCGTGTGATAAGATGATGAGATTTTCTTAAATGAATTTAAATTAAGTGCAATACACAATTTTAAAACTCATCTTTTATGAGGTGTACCAAAACTTTTTTTTTTATAAATGAGAATTTGATTAGTTTTAATATTGTTTCATTGACGGAAATATTTTTATATTACTTTAGGGTGCGTTTGGTACGCAGACAAGACAGAACAGAACAAGACAATTGTCCAGCGTTTGGCAAGACATGACAAAACTGGACAGAACATGACTAGACCGGTTAAATGACGAATTTACCGCTGCTGAAAAATCATAGATTACATCACATAAAACTAATTTATATCACTAATACATAGTGCAATGGATTATCAAAAACATAAAACTAGTTTATCACGATTGGATTTTGGATATGGAAATCAAAACCCAAATGTTAAGTTTCGGATTTTAGGTTGTTTCGGATTGATGTCGGTCGGGTTCGGGTATTATATAATGCAAAAGTTATATATAAATTTAATCGTTTTTTAGGATGAATACAATCGATTGAAAGATTGATGAAATCGATAGCAAGTTTAAAATTTAGAAATTATTTCAACATACTATAATTTACGATTTTCAAAAAATAATTAGATATATATATATATATATATAGTATTTAAAATATAGATTTATGTTATTTCAGGTTTTCGGAAGGGTTGGGTGGCCAACGATCAAATTCAATCCGAACCCAGATATCCTCCCAAATGTCGGGTTTCGGATTATCGGATTTCGGGGTATTCGGGTTTTGCAAAAACACCTTATTTTTGGTTCGAATGCAGATTTGGATTTCAGACACCTACTAGTCTTAGATTTGGCACACCCACCCACACCCAAAGGGGTGTTTAGTTCATAATAAATCTAAAAGACATGAGATAATAAGAAGAATACATGAACATAAATTGCATAAATAAAACTTAAAGGCTGTCACCAAAGTGGCGACAAGGTGGTGACAGTTGGAAATTAAATACTAGAAAATAAATTACAACTACAATTACAACTACAACTAAAAAAAGAGATCAATGGTTGAAGTATTCTATATGTTGGAGCTCTCCCCAAATGACATCTCAAGGCCTCAATTTATAGTGGAAGATGAAAAGGGTGGTGGTGGATTTTACCCACAAAACTTTTCAATGAGTTCAAGCCTTCTTTGACCCAAAGGCTCCTTGCCTTTTTCATCTATTTTCTCATGAAAGCTCATATTTTGCTTTATCTCATTTAAGATTTTAGATAGGTATTTTTGGAATTGAAATCTTTCCACCAAGATTTTGCTTTTATCTTTTGTCTTCTATTCATCCTCTTGGTTTCTAAAGCTTAGCCTTTAAGAATGTCATTATACAACTGAAATGGACATAAAAATACATGCAAAATATGATGTTTTTCAGCTGTCCTCGGATTTACATCGTTCACCAAAGTGGCGACAAAGTGGCCACTTTCAACAGTCCAACATTTAGCCCAAAAATGATGCTTTCAACCATCAAAACACAAACTTTTATCCTCAACACCTCCAAATGAAAATAAATAAAAATAAAAAGAAACATGAACACGTAAAGGGAAAACACACACTGAAATCAAAGAAACACACACACAAACAATGTGTAAATAACACTCAAAATGAGAGTTATCACACCCCCAAACTTAACTTGTTATTTGTCCCCAAGTAACTAAAAGAACATAATTAAAAACAAATAAAGATACAAAAACACAAGAAGACTAAGTATCACAAAAGGGATCTTTTATTTTTCTTTTCTTTTTTTTATTTGCATCCCAAATCCTTTTGATTAAAAATATCCATAGTTTTTCCTAATGTTCCACTATATTCTTTTTATTGCAGTTTAATTTTCATAGGCTAAGCTATAATTCACCCATCTTATGATAATTGACTTTGTAAACTTAGATCCACAGGACTTTGAATGGTTGGTGTTTAAGGTTTCTCACTTCTTCCTTACATTTTTCATCTTCCCCCAAACTTGTCATTTTTTTTGGCTTACACAAAAAAAAATCTCGTATGTATTTGATGTGTTTTGCCCAATTTTTTTCACCTCTACGTGTCAAACTTGACTATTTGTATTCTTTATTTTCTTTATCCTTACACTTTTTCGAAGGATTTAACCCCTTTTTTTTCAACACTTGAGTTTACTCCACCAAACTTAAGATACTCAATGTCTTCACTATGGAGGGAGTAATAACTAGTAAGACTCAACGGCTTGGGTAAGGCAACAAAGGAAAAGTGTATCGGCCAAGTGTTTAAGAAAAATGGCCCGTGTCATTTCTAAAATTTCAAAGTGTAATCAATATGGATACCAGGGAATTGGTTGCTTAGTTCTAGAAACCTGCTAATAGTAGATAAATTATTCAAACTATGAAACTTCAAATCTAAGAATATAAGATGCATGAGACTTTTTTTTTTGCTTTTTTTTTAAGCCCCAAAAAATTTTGATACTAGTAAAAAAAAAAAAAAACGGACTCAAATCACACACACAAAAATGTAAAATAAAAGACACATTTGGAGGTGAGAGTAAGAAAAAATTTGTATCAAGGTTATGTAGGACGCAGTTTACCACCCCACGAGTGTATCTTCAAGAAGTGGAGTGGTTTCAAAATAATAGCCACCTCCACCATACCAAAGCTTCGTGCAACAACTCCACCACCCAAATAACACGATCTATGCAAAGTTTCCGAACTCTTGATCATACAAATCCTCCTAACGATTTGTTTTGCAACCACCGTAGGATCATTGTTGTCACAAAAAGAAGGTTGCACAACATGAGCAAAAATAATTAAATTAGGAATTTTAGCATCTTGAAGCACCTCTTCACTATTTGGAAAGTAAAGAAGGCTTGCTCATGTGCTCGAAATTTGCCTCAAAAATCTCCAACTCTTTCTTTACATCACTCTCATCCTTACCAACACATTTTAATTTTTCACTATCACTTGGTAAGGGACCTTGACTTTGATTTTTCAACTCGTCGACTAGTTGTCCCACCTTAGTATTTAAGGCTTCAAAAGAGGACGTGAAATTTCCCAAAAATGTTGTAAAATCTTCCATTAAGCTTGAGGAAAAAAGTTTCAAAAGAGTAAGATGGTTCGGGTTGTTCCAAATAATTCTCGGGAGTGTAGTTAGGAACAAAGGATGTGAATCCATAGTGAGAATCATTCCCTTGAAAATTATACGAGTAATCAAAATTCTCCTCCCATGATTGGTCGAGTGTATTTATAAACGTGCCATTCCAATCTTGATAGGGAGGTGAAAATAAGGTGTAGGTGCCATCATCTTGATTATTTGCCAAAAAATTAGGTTGTTGTTCCCATGAATAATCGAAAGTATTATAATATGGGGCATCCCAACTAAAACTATCCATTGTGGTGAAAGAAGAACCAATGAAAAACTCAACCTATAACTCAAGAAACTATGGAAATACGTCAATCCCCGGCAACGGCAACAAAAACTTGATAACGGAAAATCGTATAGGTCCACAACGTGGCCACTATGTTGCCACAGTGGCGGTGAAAGTGCACACCGGACACTATGATCGCAATTAATTAATAAAGTGGTAAAAATACCGAGATCGTATCCACAGGGATCAGACTTCAAAGTTTCGAGTAGTAGGTCGAGAATACAATGGTTTCAATTAGAGAAGAAGAAAATATCTTTGAGCGATATTGGAGCTTTTAACAATTAACAAATACTTTAAAGAAAAGGGAATGGGTGTAGGCTTTATCTAAGACATTTTTAGTAACCTCGTGGTTAGAAACAAAGTGTCACAAAAACATCTATAAAAATCCATTTCTCTCGAAAGTGAATTTCGTCGGAACGTGGCCATGTTGCACCCATAGAGTCACCACTTTCGCCAACTTAAGACTTGCGGACTTAACTAAGTAAACCTCTAAGGATTTCAGTTCCACCAGTATGGATATAGAAGTCCAAATCTCTTTGTGATACCTATATCGACCGACATTTTAAACCTTAGTTAAAGTCATGCAAAAACCCGTATCTCTACGTGGTTATAAAAGACTTTCTCAAATCTTCTTTGCATCACTCAAGCCGTATTTTGGATCCGCCCCTCTCAAGGTCTAAGATCTTATATTAACACTAACAAGTGATCGTCTTGTCCGCGTGGGGTTGAAGTCCCGACTCGAGCGACCAAGTCTAAGAGTTAGCAAAGATGGCAACACCCAAGTTTTGCCAACTAGTCTTAGATTTGGCACACACCCACACCCAAATGGGTGTTTAGTTCATAATAAAAGTAAAAGACGTGAGATAATAAGAAGAAACATGAACATAAATTGCATAAATAAAACTTAAAGGTTGTCACCAAAGTGGCGAAAAGGTGGTGACAGTTGGAAATTAAATACTAGAAAATAAATTACAACTACAATTATAACTACAACTAAAAAAAAGATCAATGGCTGAAGTATTCTACATGTTGGAGCTCTCCCCAAATGACATCTCAAGGCCTCAATTTATAGTGGAAGATGAAAAGGGTGGTGGTGGATTTTACCCACAAAACCTTTCAATGAGTTCAAGCCTTCTTTGACCCAAAGGCTCCTTGCCTTTTTCATCTATTTTCACATGAAAGCTCATATTTTGCTTTATCTCATTTAGGCTTTTAGATAGGCATTTTTGGCATTGAAATCTTTCTACCAAGATTTTGCTTTTATCTTTTGTCTTCTCTTCATCCCCTTGGTTTCTAAAACTTAGCCTTTAAGAATATCATTATGCAGCTGAAATGGACATAAAAATACATGCAGATTATGATGTTTTTCAGTTGTCCTCGGATTTACATCGTTCACCAAAGTGGCGACAAAGTGGCCACTTTCTGCAGTCCAACATTTAGCCCAAAAATGATGCTTTCAACCATCAAAACCCAAACTTTTATCCTCAACACCTCCAAATGAAAAAAAAGGAAACATGAACACGTAAAGGGAAAACACACACTAAAATCAAAGAAAAACACACACAACCAATGTGTAAATAACACTCAAAATGAGAGTTATCACCAAACACACCCTTATTGATGTATGTTATGTACATGTGATATGCACTAATGTACAACGTAACTGTTGATGCTTATACTTTACTTTGTGGAATTTTCTTTAACAAATTATACTTAGAAAAGCATTTGATGTTGTTTTTGTAACTTCACTTTAGTTTATAGAAGAATTCTTATTTCATTACATTATGTAGATTATATCCATGTGATAAAAATGATGAGATTTTTTTGAATGAATTTAAATTAAGTGCAATACACAATTTTAAAACTCATCTTTTATGAGGTGTACCAAAACTTTACTTTTTTAGAAATGAGAATTTGATTAGTTTTAATATTGTTTCATTGACGGAAATGTATGTTCTTATATTACTTTATTTTTATGCCCATCCCAATTATTAACAAATTGTATTATATATGTTTATCGTCTGGTTAAATCTTTTTAGTTTTTATGTTGTATAAGTGTTTTCTGATAACGACAATAGTTTGGAAAACCTTGGTCACTAAGTTTAACTGTTTGTTATAAGAATGAAATGTATATGTTTTGCAGAATTTCAAGGTTGTCGAGAATTCTAGACCTTGGTTGTTTCAACCACTTATGTTTAGTTTGGAAAACCTTGGTCACTAAAGGTTGGATTAGTACAATCCATGTCAACCTTTGGGGTCTCTCTCATTTGGAGTGTGAATATACGTTTGGGCGGTAGTTATTGTGTCACATAAGTGTACATTTGTTTTTTTTCTTAACAAAATTGTCAAACATACCGCTCTCTTTCCGGATTAATGTTACTCATTTGATTTCATTTTACAAATTTATTCCTTATATATATATATATATATATATATATATATATATATATTAAAACTCCACTAATTAAATTCTACTATATTTTACAAATGATATGAATAAGATTTGTAGGTAATTGTAGTAACCAACTAACATTTATTTATATGAACATATTACATATTATTGAACCCAAATTACTCATGCTACCGCTCAACGTGCGGTTTACACACTAGTTAGTTGAAAAATAAGATAAAAATCTCTCTCTCTCTCTCCTATCTCTATATTTTCTCTCATATCTCCTATCTTCTCTCTCTTATTTTTCTCTCTCCTACGTCCATAACAAATATGTAAACACATAATTGAATATACACAATTAGTGAACACATTGTCAACATTTTCTTAGAATTATTATTATTCCTTCATCAATCCAATAGTTAGTCTTTATGGCTTGATGGAGCATCATTATTGGTGACCATAAATATAAATTAATTTACCTAAACTTGAATCTCGATGGAGCTTTAGTTATATCAACCACATTAACATATAGCATTTTCAAATTGGGATAAATGTTTGAGTTTCTTGGCAAACCACTCGCAAACTTTTTTAAATACATATAGATGTTGTCTAATAATTTTCTTTTAATTAATATAAGTATATATTTATATATTTTAAATAGATTTTGATTAGTGTAACAAACTTGTAGAAATGAACAATCCATATATAATGTTGACGAGTTTTCATCGCTAAATAAGGTACACGCATGATGGAACTTGACAAAAGTTCGTGTGGACTTCGTTTGGGAAGATGTTAGGGAACCAAGACTATTCATTTTTCTAATTGGTCAAAACGTAAGTTAAAAATATTCACATTTTAATTGCACGGTGAACTTTTTATTTTAAATCTACTGAACATTTATTTTATTATACTTTAGAGGACAAAAATGGTAGCAATTGTTCATCATATCCTCTTAATTCGAATATACAACTAAATAAACTTGGTGGGAGGCGTTTTCTCTTTGAATCGTTTCACAATTGAATATAATCAATATGATGAGTAATGAAGGTTATATTTTCGCCTACGGTGAATTTTATATCTTAATTTGTCGAAACACAACCTTCTGAGTATATGGGTTTAGCCTTTTAGAAGCCCAATACGTGTACAATTATTTTTCCATTCGATCTTGTTAATACACCATATATCTTCAATTTTATATATTAGTTGACTTGCAAATTAACCACACAAATTCATGAAATAAAATCGAAAGTGATAAAGAAACATTATTCAGGGCTAAACTAATGTTTCAGAATTATGAACCATCCGCGCTGCATCGCACGGATACACCACTAGTATATATATATATATATATATATATATATATATATATATATATATATATATATATAGGACGGTAATCAAATGAGAACCAAAAAAGTACTGTGAACCGTGAAAACCGATCTAAGTCGTTTATTGATTTTAATCAATGGGCATTAAAGACAATGGCATTTTTGTGATTTTTTGAAACTTAACCCCTTTTATTTAATAAATAACAAAGTGAAAGGGCATACATCTTCCAGAACTAATCCCAAATCCCCTTTTTCTTCCAGATCTAATCCCTTCTTCAATTGATTTCGATTTCAATTTCAAATTTCGATTTCGATTTCAATCTCAATCTCAAATTTCGATTTCGATTTCAACCTCAAAACCTGGAGCGATATAAAGAAATCGAACGGAAATTTCAATTCCGATTTCAATCTCACATTTCGATTTCGATTTCAATCTCAATCTCAAATTTCGATTTTGATTTCAATTTCGATTTCAACCTCAAAACATGGAGCAATGTAAAGAAATCGACTGAGAATTTCAATTTCGATATCAACCTAGACGAATACAATGACGACAATAAACCTACCGTTACACAAATCATCTTCGCATCTTCAATTGGTTTAATCATCGCTTTCATCATCTGCAGATAATGAGATTGACCAACAACAAGTTAGTTGGCAAACTGCCTGAATGGCTAGGTCAGTTGGGAAATGTTGAAGAATTGGGGTTGGACTGCTAATGATCGAAGGGGTTATATAACAAGCAACAACAACTTTGGCGATTGAAGGGAAAGTATGCGCATTTGGGGGGATGTTATTGGAAAACATGTGGGTGAAAAGGAGTAATGTGGTGTGAGGAAGATGAATGTTGAGGTAAGCTCTGATGAGGGTGTTGTGTAACATCCGAAAAATTAAGGTAAGTAATTCTATGTGTTTATGTGACCTCGTTATAATTTTATGTGGAGATTTTGTCTTGGCTTGATGATGACTGGTAAATTATAGTAAGTATTTCTATTGTCAGTTCTTACAGGTTTAATTTTATCGAAAGCATCGAAAAATGAGATTTTGGTGTGGGGCGCGACAGTGACCGCGACTATGACACTGGTCATAGTCGCATGGCATAATCGCTGGCTGGGGGGGGGGGTCTCGGTACACCCCCGACGAGAGTGCCTCACGAGAGTGACAAGGGCACAATCGCCCTATCACAATCGCGGGCGTTGTACCGTAAGTGGGGGGCTGGGTGCGATTATGCCCCGCAACAGTGCCATGGGCACAATCGCCGGGTACTGTCGCCGGCAGACCCTGAGATGTTTAAAACATGTCTTGACCCTTTTTGACTTCATTTCTCATTTCCCTCATCTTGGAGCCGACTTGGAGAACCCTTGAGGCGATTTTCTTCCATTTCAAAACCTACCAAACCCTCTCAAAACCCTAGCTTAGTAAGTATCATTTATTGTAATCCCTTGGAGGTTGGTGAAGCATTCAAGGAAGCTTTGAGGCATTCAACCCAAGATCTCACCTACACCTTCCTCATCCAAGTTTCTAGGGTTTCCTATAAAACCCTAGATAGTGAGTTTCTTACACTATTTTCAAAAGAGATACATACTTCATGTGTTTACTTGTTTAATGCTTCATGTATATGTAGAAATCTGGTCACCTGATAAGTTTGACCTAACTGCTATCTTTGAGATGGTTGGAGATTTAATGATGGTGATGCATGTGGATATTGATAGCATTATTATTGATGTTACTCATGCTTGTTTATATGTATTTGGATGTGCCATGGAGAATATTTGAGAAATTGCATATTTTAGAGTTTTGTACCTAATTTATGCTTGGGATCGTTTGGAGTCTTATACATGTATCTTATGGGTATGTAATTGTGTATAGAGACGGACATTGTACGTACATAGACTGAACCTTGAGTAAGTGCTAGGAGGATGTAGTCTTAGGCGCCACCATGATGGTATGCGCCTAGACCTCCGCCATTTGGAGTAATGCCTGGGAGGTAGTCTTCAAGTGTGTCGGGCCTTCAGGATGTTTCTCAAACGGGTGAACATCAAGGTACATTGACTCGAGGTAAAACTCATTGGTGTAATGGGTCTCCCCCATGGTTATCCTCGCTTGGACCTTCGTGATTAGAGGGCTATAATTGTTCATAATATGCCTTATAATTGTATGCCATGTTTTATTGAACTCACTAGACCCGTTTGGTCTAACACTTGTTTGTTGGTATGTATCTCAGGTTCTAGTGGCGCGAGCGCCAAGGATGCTTAAGCGACTTTAGCGGTGAGCTTGGGAACACTTTTGGGATGCCCATATTGAAGACCATTCTTTTGAACATAGTTGACAACCTTTTTGTAATCTGATGTCTTGTGAGATTTAGATTAGAGAGTTGTCAGCTATTATTTCTCCTTATTACAAACTTGTAATTAACAGGCATTTATTGTTCCCTTTTGTGAGAGCTCATGCTTTGGCATTTATTACATACCATATTTCCACTTTCCGGAAATTTTTGTTAGCCCCATTTTTGGGGTGTTACATGTTGTAAAGTATGGTGGTGATCCATTTGAAGGTGGGTGGATTTGGGATAAAGTGGAGATCCCATCAGCTTCAATTTAATCGAAAACTCATAAAGATATCAAATTCCCTGGGTTTAGGTTTGATATCCCTCAATTTTTAGAGTTATTTGTCACTCTTTTTAACCCATTTATAATCTTTTTTCGTACCCATTTGAGCTTTTCTCATTCCTTTGGTCTAAAATGTTCTAAGATTTTCTAAATAACTAATGAGATCAAAAAGTCGAATTTTCATGAAATTTTCATGCGCCGCTGTGGCCACAAAGTCACCACTGTGGCAAGTACTGTTCACGCGATTTTCTGCATATTTTGGAAGGCCATTTTGGTGAAAGTTTAAGGCATGCTTGTTTGTCAGGATCTGATTCTTAACAAGAATAAAGGAACTCAGAAACAATATTAAAGAAGTTGCGGAAAAACACTTTAATATTCAAATATCAATGTAACAGTAAAGTAGAAATCACAACTTGTAAACTTTATTGAATGATTAAATTTACAAGCTTTCACACAAAACCTCAATCTTGATGAACAGGCTCACCAAGACGAATTCTACTTCTCTAGAACTAGGGTTGTAAACCTTGTGGTTAATTCTCTCTTAAAACAAAAACTCAGAATACTCGTTCCACAAATTATTCTGAATAATTCTATACATATACTGAAAATAAAAGATAATTACAAAACATAAAAGATCTTCAGTATATTCTACCATAATTATCTTCAACCTTCCATGATTATCTTCAAACCTTGATTTGCGCGTATCTTGATTATCACATAAGCAGTATTAAGTTGTAGCAGCATTAACACTCTAAGCAGTATTAATCTTCACCAGCAGCAGTAACTCTGCTTAGCAGTATTAATTTCTTCAAGCAGTAGTAATTTGTCTCAGCAGTAGTAACCATGTTGTTCTGGCAGCAGTAATCATACTTAATCAAATATTTAGTTCCCAACATTGTTGGAGTCAAAAACTGACCTTGTGCAAAAGAAGAGGCAAGATAAAGACAAAAACATTGAAACTCAGAATTATGAATACTCAGAAACAATATCAAAGAAGTTTGCGGAATAACACTTTGATAATCAATGTAACAGTAAACAAACAGTAGATATGATAAACAACTTGTAAACTTGTATTGAATGATTAAAATCACAAGATTACATACACAACCTCAATCTTGAAGAACAAGCTCTTTCAAGACGAATTCTACTTCTCTAGAATTAGGAACTATGCCTTGAGGTTGATATTTTTTTTCTAGAACAAAAACTTAGAATCAATTAATCAAATCAAAACTATTCTATACATTCTATACATATACTAAAGATAAAAGATAATTACAATTAATAAAATATCTTCAGAATATCTTCCATGAATATCTTCAGCCTATCCAGCTATCATTCTTGTAATTCGGATCTCCATCTCATAAGCAGTACTAATCATAAGCAGCATTAATACTCTGAGCAGTACTAAGTTCAACAGTACTAACCATGCTCAGCAGTATTAAACTCTTAGCAGTAGTAACTCTAGCAGTACTAATTTCGAAGAGCAGCATTAACTTTGTTCCAGCAGCATTAAATTCAACTGGCAGCATTAACCACAGAAGTAGTAACCATGATGAACTAGCAGCATTAACCATACTTGGTAAATTCTTCAGTTCCCAACAATCCCCCCCTAACTTGACTTTTAGGAAGAGAAGTCAAGTTCTTCAGATCTGATTTTCAAGATGCTTTCAACACCTCAGGTTCAGTTGCCCAAATTTGGATCTATCCCCAGACTTTGATTTACAGTTCTTCTCACCACAAGTTTGCCCATTTCTGAACCCTTTGTACATACCAGTGTAGCTTTTAGCATCCCTTCTTGCTTGTCCTTGCTATGCTCATAGATTTTGTCCACTAGGTAGTATTAATGATAACAGTTGTCAATAGTAATCATGTATACTCCACAGTTTTCAAATAATATCCATTTATCAATCTTCTTGAATAAAAACTCATGATTATGATCTTTAATCCTATATGCCACTCTCTCTGGATCAAACATCATACACAAGTATTCCATTGTTACCTTGAGAACATTTTCTTCAATACCTTTCAACACAGGCTCATAGAGTTTCATCCCCACTTCGTACATTTCCTCTATATCTGCTCTTGAACAACTTCTGATAACTCTCCCCCATGTTGAATATGCTTCAAATGTATTACCTACTCTTTTGATTCTGAAGAAATTCTTTCCACTATCTCTTAGAATGTCCCAGAAGATGATCTCTGGAGCTTTCATGGAGATTGGAACAGCCTTCATAGGTTCTACTATGCTCATGTACAGATCCATACTCTCATCAGTTTGCTTATTGGACTGCTCTGGACTTTGTACTGATTCTTCTAAAGGTACACCTGAAGGTTCTGCTGCAGATTCTGCTGTTTCTTCCATTCTAGGCCTTTTAGACTGCTTTTTGGAAACAATTATCTTCACCCTCTTTCCAGATTTGGCTTCTACACCAACACTCTCATGTTCTTCCTTCATCTCTTCAGCTTTGTCTTTTGAGGGTGTAGTCTCCTCAGGGAATGGTTTTTGAATGTTAAGGTCATGCCTTTCCTTCATTCTTCTCTCAGCCTCTTCCCTTTGGGCTGAATCCCCTTGAAGCTTAGCCATCTCTTTATGGTACAACTCCTCAACCTGAGTGTATGCCATATTGGTGAACATCTCCCCCTTGACACCAATTGCACCTTTCAGAAAATTTATCATTTTTCTTCTTTCCTGATTGGCCAAAAATGTCTTGGAGGGTTGTCTTTTCTGTTTCTCTTTTTGAATTGGCATCTTTTTGACTTGAAGTTTCTTGGCCTGAGCTGCTTCTTTTATGCTTTTCTGATATTCTGCATTGCTTTTCTGATATTCTGCATTTAACTTTTTAGCCATGAGCTTTGCAAGTTCTCTATCTGTTTCAGTTTGAAGCTGCTCCTCCTTTTCCATTTGATCTTGAAGCTGCTTTGCTATTGCCTCATCCATTTCAATCTGAGTTTTCTTCTTTGTAGGCAGTTCAGCTTCAACCATCTTTTCCTTCCCTTTTCCCTTTGTCTCCTTTAAAGTTGCTTTTTCTTTTCCCTTCTGTGAAATTCCTCCTTCATTGATGACTACTCCCTTGGCCTTTTGAGTAGCCTTAGGAGTATCATTCTTGGCTTTAATCAAGATTTCTGCTATCTCTATTTCCTCTACAGAGAGCCCTGTTTCTGTTGCTTCTGTTTCTGCTGCTACTTTTTCCTCAGCAGCATTAACTGTTTCTGCTTCTATTCCTTCCTCTTTCTCCCCCTCAACTTCAACTCCCTCAGCAGCTTTTTCAGAAGATCTTTCTTTCTCTTTATCAGTCTCTTTCTCCCCCTTGTTGGAAGCATCTTTATCAGTTTGCCTCTTTCTCAACACATACTATTTTCTCCTCTTCTTCTGCACAAGCCTTGTCACCATTTTCTTTAACTTGGCAATCTGTACTTGTTGTGACAGAACTATGAGTTTAAGCTCTTCAATCTCCTTTCCCTGGTTGATCACATCCATGTTGATATTACCCATGGCATCTATCAATTCCTGATAGTTATATCAATCCTCACCTTCTCCAGAAGTATTACCCTCTTTTGAAGGATCCTTGGATCTTTTTGTAGTGGAAGTCTTCTGCCTAGCAGAAGCACTATCCACCTCCGTGGTTTCTTGGCACCTGGGACCTTTGAATGATTGCTCATTCAAAGTTGCCATGGGGGAGGTCTTAATTATGTTACCACTGTCCTCCTCTGTGCTAGCAAAAGTAGTGGCAGCCTCAACACCCATATACTCAACCCTCTCCTCAGTGAGCACCTCCTTGGAGTTGGGAGACACCCCTTTGGTTTCCCTATCGATATTATCTAAAGGAGAATTCTCCCTTAGAGGGCTTAAAGGCTTAGTGGGTGAAGGTACAAGAAGGGAAGGAGCCTTCTTTACCATTTTCCTTGAATAAGTTTGGGTTATGGGAGAAGTTGGTTTATCGAGAAGAGACTAGGGAATTGATTTAGAGTGGGAAAGTTGGGATTGGCTAGCAGTGGATGGTCTAATGTGGGTCTTGACCCTGCTGCCATATCTTCATTAGTGTGGGACACCACCATCATTGTAGAGAACAATGGGGTGTCAACTCCTTCCGAGTCCCTAGCAGATCTTCTCATATTTGAGAAAACCTTGCCTTTAGGGGGTTTAGGTACATATACCCCATCAAAGTGAGGTATGTCCGTCAATTCATTAGTAATAACTGCCTGAACAAACCTGGGATACATGAAGAAACTCTTCTTGTTGTCCAGATTTGAGACAAGATCATTGAAGATCATTTGAGAAAAATTATATTTTCTAGCAGTGGATAAACACACCAACGCATATGCAATGGGACTGCTAAATTGGCTCCAGCCAGTTGTTTTCTTTGAAATACAGTGTATCAAGGTATGAACAAAGAACCTCCATTGGGGTGAAAATTTAGCTTTGAAAAACTTAAAAATCCCCATTTGGCCTTCATACCCCATTCTTGAAAGAGTTGAGAAAAGTTCCTCATTAGGAATAGAGGTTATACCTGCAGCATCATCTAGACGTAGACAGATGCGTAATACCTCTTCAGTAACGGTTAGGGGTTTTTCACATACCCTTGTCTTTATCATTTGCACACCATTCTCAGTAACAATGGTGGCATTAGCCCAGAACTGCCTCTGATGCTCTATGAAGATGGTAGGAGACACAGTGAGAGCATGAGCGATGTGACTTGACCTCAGAAAGTCGACTATTTGGTGAAAACCTTCGGCTTGTTTTGGCTTTTGGAGCATCGCGATTTCATTGTGCTCATCGATGAGTGCCATGGATTCCATTGAACTTGAATGTTCTTGCCTGAAAACTTGGTACTTGAGAGAAAAGGGGTTAGAGCGCAAGTGAACAGTATGCAAAGAGTCGTTATGAACTTTTTAGGCGGGCAAAGGGTATTTATAGTATTCGGGACATAAGCAGTAATAACCTAGAGCAGTATTAACTTCTAGCAGTATTAACTTCTAGCAGTATTAACTACTAGCAATATTAACTAACTAGCAGTATTAACTGAGAGCAGTATTAACTACTAGCAGTATTAACTAACTAGAAGTATTAACTGTGCACTAGCAGTATTAAAACTGTACTGGCAGCACTAAAACTGTACTGGCAGTAGTAACTATACTTACACTTTTATGCTTATGATGAACTGAGTACTTGCTATACATTTCCTGAAAAAGAAGATTAGTAACACCAAGAATAAACAATATATAGGTATTTAACCACTTTTTGAGAAGGGGCTTATTCAGAGTTGATCATGCCCACACTTGTTACCAAGAAAGTGAATCTACCCACATCAAAGGCTTTGGTGAATAGATCAGCAAACTGGTTATCAGTGTGAACTTTTACAACTTGAATAAGTTTCTTTTCATTGCAGTCTCTTATAAAGTGATACCTGATCTCAATGTGCTTTGTCTTTGAGTGCTTGACAGGATTATTAACAATGCTAATAGCACTGCTATTATCAATAAAGATTGGAGTGTGTAGAAAGGTTACCCCATAGTCCAGCATTTGATTCTGAATCCATAAGACTTGAGAACAGCAACTTGCAGCTGCTATGTACTCTGCTTCTGTTGTAGATGTGGACACTGTGGTTTGCTTCTTGCACTGCCATGACACTAGTCTTGCACCCAAAAACTGGCATCCTCCAGAAGTAGATTTTCTGTCCAAGTTTGCTCCACCTAGATCACTGTCTGAGTATGCAAGTAGGTCAAATGATGAGTCACGAGGATACCAAAGTCCCAATCTGGGTTGCCCTTTGAGATATCTGAATATCCTTTTAATAGCTTGATAGTGTGATTGCTTTGGCCTAACTTGGAATCTTGCACATACACAGACTGGAACCATTATATCTGGCCTAGAGGCTGTAAGATACATGAGAGAGCCAATCATGGATCTATAATGATGAGCATCCATATCCTCCCCCTGAAGATTTGCTGTTATCTGCTTGTGTGTCTCCATAGGTGTGCTGGAAGGTTTTGAATCTGAGAAACCAAACTTGGTTAGAATGTCCTGCACATACTTGGACTGACAGATAAAAATACCATCTGACTTCTGTTGAACTTGGAGTCCAAGGAAGAAAGTAAGTTCCCCCATTGAACTCATTTTGAACCTTTGATGCATTAGTTCCCCAAACTCCTTGCACATGTTGTCTCTTGTGGATCCAAAGATAATATCATCCACATAGATTTGGACCAGCAAGATGTCCTTCTTCTTTCTCTTGATGAACAGAGTCTTATCAATGACTCCTCTTTCAAATCCATTTTCCAAGAGATAGGATGACAGAGTGTCATACCATGCTCTTGGTGCTTGATGCAGTCCATAAAGTGCTTTCTTCAATTTGTATACTCTGTCTGGATAGCTTGGGTTTTCAAACCCTGGTGGTTGACAGACATATACTTCTTCTTTAATTGAACCATATAGAAAAGCACTTTTTACATCCATTTGATAGACTTTGAATTTCATATAAGAAGCATAGGCCAGGAATAATCTGATTGCTTCTATCCTAGCCACTGGTGCAAACACTTTTTCATAATCTATTCCTTCTTCTTGTGTATACCCTTGTGCCACCAACTTTGCTTTGTTCCTTATTACTATTCCTCTTTCATCTCTCTTATTCCTGAAGACCCATTTTGTGCCTATTGCTCTTTGACCTTTAGGAAGGTCTACCAAATCCCAAACATCTTGCAGCTTGAATTGTAGTAGCTCTTCTTGCATGGCTTCTATCCAACTGGACTCTTTCATAGCATCATGAGCCTTAATCGCCTCAAGCTGGGATAGAAAGCAAGAAAGAACTGTATGTTGTTGGTCTTGCATTTCTTGCAGCCTGCTTTGATTTCTAGTCATCATAGGAGAAGAGATATCTCCTATTACCAGCTTAGGAGGATGATTCTTTTGAGTTATGGTGTGATGACTGGGTTCTTCATTGAGTCCAACCTCTAGATTGGAGTCATTCAACTCAACTGAGGTGATTTCAGCAGCTACTTCTGGATCTTTATTTTCTTGACTCTCCTCATCTCCTCTTTCTTCTTCACTATGATTTGGTTCAGTAGATGGCTCCTTTTCACAGTCTTCAACAGGATTCACTGTAGGTATGGGATAAATCACAGACTGGGGTATATTGTCTTGAACTTGTGTAGTCCCTGATCCTCCATTTCCTGAACCTGCATAATCATCACTACTGAAACCAAAAGAGTTAGTTAGTGAATCAATGTCAAACAGCCACTGAGGACCAGACCCAATAGGATTTGGTGTGTTCTCATTGCATTTGACATTGTCACTTTCTTCGATTATTCTAGAAGAAGAGTTAAAAACTCTGTAAGCCTTACTCTCAGATGAATAACCAATAAGAAATCCATCATCTGCCTTGCTATCAAACTTACCTAAGTGAGATTTGGTATTGAGAATTGTACAAGGACACCCAAAAGGTTTGAAAAATCCAATAAAGGGTTTTCTTTTATTTAAAAGCTCATATGGGGTCTTGTTCTTTGGCCTGACTACTAGTACTCTGTTTTGGACATAACAGGCAGTATTCACTGCTTCAGCCCAGAAAGTAATTGGCAGTTTAGAATCAGCCAACAGAGATCTAACAGCCTCTATTAGTGTCCTATTCCTCCTCTCAGCAACATCATTCTGTTGAGGAGTCCTAGGGGCACTATATTGTCTCTCAATGCCTTTCTGTTCACAAAAGGTGTTTAGATCAAGATTTCTAAATTCAGTTCCATTGTCTGATCTAATGACTTTTACTTTTTGATTAGTTTGGTTTTCAATTCTTAGGATAAAGGATTTGATCAGTCCAATTGTCTCATCCTTAGTCCTTAGAAAATATACCCAAGTAAATCTGGAGTAATCATCAACAATAACCAAGCAGTAAGATTTCTTGCCTATACTCATAACATTTGTAGGACCAAACAGATCCATATGCAATAACTGGAGACAAGAAGAAATTGTATTTAGTTCTTTGGACTTATGAGAAGTTTTGTGTTGTTTGCCTTTAAGACAAGCAACACAATGATCATCACATGAAAAGACTTTTGATGGTAAACCTCTTACAAGGTTGTTTTTAACAAGTTTGTTCATTGTCTTGAAATTCATGTGACACATCCTTCTGTGCCAAAGAGAGGATTCATCCACAGAAGCTTTTGAAACAAGACAGTTCAGGGATGAATCACTTGAAACATTGTCCATATCTAGACAATAAGCATTGTCCTTTCTTGGAGTTCTAAGTAGTATCATGCTTTCATCAACTACCTTGAACCCTGGAGCAAGGATCATACATTCAGTATTGGTAAATAATATGCTATGTTGTTTGTCACAAACCTGTGATACACTTAACAGGTTGTACTTTAACTGATCAACATAGTAGACATCCTCAAATGTCATCTTACCTTTTGTAACATTACCTTTTCCACTTATTTTTCCACCTGTAAGATTATCTCCAAATGCAACATGTCCTCCATTGATATGCTTGAAATCTTGAAGGCATGACATGTTGCCTGTCATGTGCCTAGAGCAACCACTATCAACATGCCATATGCTCTTCCCCTTGAGCTGTTGGTTGCCCTGCACATAAGATAAATCAGTTAGTATGAATTAGGAACCCAAGCCAAAGTGGTCTTGGGTACCCCTTTCTCATCAAAGTATTTACATTCTTTCTTGACAAGATTTTTAAACTTTGACTCCTCATTTCTGGAGTACCTTGTCACAATGATGGGTTTGGAAACACATTTGCTAGAAGCAGTACTGGTTTTAGAAGTACTAACTACATTAGCAGCATTTGCATGCTTAGCAGTACTAACCTTGTTAGATGTAGTAACTGTGTTAGCAGCAGTAACTGTATTAGCAGTAGTAACCTTTGAGGAAGTACTAACAGTGTTAGAAGCATTAAGGTTTTCAGCAGTACTAACACTGGTAGCAGCAGTATTGCTACTAGCAGCACTATCCCTGTCAGCAGTACTAACAGTTTTAGTGCTTCTAGGCACCCACATTTTAATACTTTCTTTTAAAACCTTTTTCTTCATGGGGCCTTTAGTTTCAACAGATTTCTTAACCACATATTTATTTCCATCCTTCCTATAACCAACAGGTTTTTGCACAAATCTTTGAAAGTTGATCTGTTGGTTAATTGGGTTAAAGAAACAGTGCTTAGCCAAGTGGTTCAACTTACCACATATGAAACAAGGTTTTGGTCTGATAATTTTATTCAGATCAACTCCTTGTTTCTGAGCCCATTGATTATTCCAGTTTCTTTGGTTACCTCTTTTTATACCAGAATTTAGGCTCTCAGGTTTATTACAAGCACACTGTTTACAAGGTCCAGGATTCACAACAGTGGTTTGTTTGTAGTGGACCTTGTTATCCTTTCCTTTGGTCTTCTCTATCTCCTTAGACTTGACCCAGATCCTTCCACCACCCTCATTGGTAACAATGTTGTTTTCTAAGGGTATCTCTTTACTCACAGCATTGTTTCTATTCTTACTGGCTTCTTTCTCAGTCATATCCCTAACAACTACCTCATCCAAAGGATCTATTTTAAAGGCTTCCTCAGACAAGTCCTTTTTCTCCTTGGTCTCTAACAAGTCTGAAGTAGGAGAGATATAGTTGTTGTTGTAAGGAGGGGGTGTATTGTTGTATCCAATACCAGGCTTCATCTTATCATGAATCTGAGCCTTTAGAAGAGAATCCATTGCTTTTGAAGCATATGAAAACTTTTCTATATCATGCTTAACCTTAGCTAGTTCTTCTTTCAACCTATCATTCTCTTCTTTGGACTTAGACAGTTTGGTCTCTAACTCATTCTTTTCCCACTTCCAGTAGTTTGTGTCATAAGAGTGTTGAAGCTCATTGGCTTGAAAGCCTTTGATTTGTTCTTCAAACCTCTCAACTATTAACACATAATCTCTTCTGTCCTTTTCTAATCTTTTGAGGTCATCACACATGTTTTGGTTGTGATCCCTATACCTTTTGATAGTGTCTATGCAAGATTGAGTACAAAGATTTGAAATTACCTCAGAGGGGAGATCAGACACCTCTGCCATAAGAGCTTGATTCTGAATGGCTACCTCAGCTTGGTCACTCCAGTCAAACCCCATTCCTTGTTGAGAAACAAGGGCTTGAGCAGGGTTCTTGTTTTGATTGTAGCCTCCATTCTGAGCTTGTTGGTGGTTGTTGTTTGGAACACCACTTCTGCACTCTCTAGCAAAGTGTCCCTTCATGTGGCACTTATAGCATTCCACCTTTGTCTTGTCAAAACCAGCTCCATCTTCTCTTCTTTGAGAGAAGTCGTTCCTCCCTGTTCTTTTAATAAACTTCTTCACCCTCATGGATAACATGGCCATCTGCCATTTAATGTCCATCTCCTCCAGATCATCAGGGTGAAGTTGTTCCAGATCATCATTAATCAAAGAGTTGTTGCTGTGACTGGACAACAAGGCTTCAAAGACAGTTTTAGTACCTTTTTCTGAATTCACTCCACTGGCAGCACTAACTGCTTTAGGGTTGGCAGTAGTATCAGTAGATGCTGATAGAAGTGCAGCATTGTGAATATACCCAGTGGGCTTCTTCTTGGTTTCTACCTCAGTTTCAAAAACTCTTAGATCATTATATAGATCATCAAGTTCCTTCTCTTCCAGATTGTCACTCTATCTATATGAGACAGTGTACATAGTCCATTCATCCCCAAGAGATCTGAGGAACTTCCTGTTGATATCATCTTGCTCCATTTTCACCCCTACAGTAGCCAGTTCACCAATAAGCTTGTTGAACCTGTCAAAAGTTTGAGTCATAGACTCATTCTTTGAAGAAGTGAAGTTCTCATACTGCTGCTTCAGAACATCCCTTTGATTTCTTTTGATGCTTTTAGTTCCAGCAAATCTTTTCTCTAGAGCATTCCAGAGAATTTGAGCATTAGTGCAGTTGCAAAATTGATGCTGATATTCATTGGGGATGGCCAAGAGCAAAGTGCTCAAGGCCTTCATCTCTGTCTGTCTGATCTTCCTCTCACCATCTGTCTTTGGTGGAGGTCTTTTCCCATCTGGTCCAATCTTTCCTGCTTCAGAAGGACCATTCTCAATGATATCCCACATTGAGTAGTCAGTGAGAAGAATGTATTGCCTGATTCTAATCTTCCACATGTCAAACTCACTGGGTTTTAGCATTGGAACCTTAGAGACCAGAGTACTGTTTGATTCTGCAAAGTTTTCCATGATGAATGAATAGATGTTTCTGAGAGAACAGGCTCTGATACCACTTGTCAGGATCGAATTCTCAACAAGAATTATGAATACTCAGAAACAATATCAAAGAAGTTTGCGGAATAACACTTTGATATTCAATGTAACAGTAAACAAACAGTAGATATGATAAACAACTTGTAAACTTGTATTGAATGATTAAAATCACAAGATTACATACACAACCTCAATCTTGAAAAACAAGCTCTTTCAAGACGAATTCTACTTCTCCAGAATTAGGAACTATGCCTTGAGGTTGATATTTTTTTTCTAGAACAAAAACTTAGAATCAATTAATCAAATCAAAACTATTTTATACATTCTATACATATACTAAAGGTAAAAGATAATTACAATTAATAAAATATCTTCAGAATATCTTCCATGAATATCTTCAGTCTATCCAGTTGTCATTCTTGTAATTCGGATCTCCATCTCATAAGCAGTACTAATCATAAGCAGCATTAATACTCTGAGCAGTACTAAGTTCAACAGTACTAACCATGCTCAGCAGTATTAAACTTTTAGCAGTAGTAACTCTAGCAGTACTAATTTCGAAGAGCAACATTAAATTTGTTCCAGCAGCATTAAATTCAACTGGCAGCATTAACCACAGAAGTAGTAACCATGATGAACTAGCAGCATTAACCATACTTGGTAAATTCTTCAGTTCCCAACACAAAGCAACATGAGAGGTCACTCTCATGTTACTATTCACCCCTCTCTTTTCTTCCCTATAAATATCAAGGGTGTTTGGCTTTGGAAAATCATCCCTCATAACACAACACTTGGAATCAGTAGTTGTAGAACTTTGCTTTGTATTTTTAGTGCTTGTAGTAAGTTTATTTTAGTCTTGTTTACTTTCTGTCCACCACTGTGGTGAACTTGTGGCCACAGTGGTACGTTTATGTTTTATGAAATTTCAGTTTATGCACTTCTTCTTCTTTATTATGTCTTTTAACAATAGGAGTAGCTAAACCCCCCTTTTGGTGCGGGTGTAAGCCAATCTGAGAGGTTAAAATGTAACACTTTAGTGTTACCGCATTCGGCTAACTTCTCGGTTTGGTCATCCAAGTTGAAGCTTCATCTCAACGCGGACAAGCCGATCACTTGTGTGTGTTAATATTATATCTTAGACCTCGAGAGGGGCGGATCCGAATACGGCTTGGGTGATGCAAGGAGGTTTGAGAAAATCTTCAATAATCGCATAGAGATATGAATTTTTTCATAATCAAACTAAGGTCTAGATGTAGGTCAAGTTGGTGTGCCATAGAGATATGTGCATCTCTCCATACTGACGAGGCTTAGATCTTCGAGATCTACTTAGTGATATTGGTAAACCGAAAGTTAGCAAGTGTGGTAATTTTATAATAAAACCGTTATTGCAACCGATACGACGTCGCTTCGAGAGGAGGAAATCGTGTGGGGTCCATAGCGACCGGTTTTGTTAACCATTTAAGTTATTAAAATACTCTCGGGGGAAACTTACACTCGTACCCGCTTTTTATTATCTTGTTTATTTAATATTTCGCTAAAAATCAACCCATCAATTTTATAAATCTTAAACTTTGCATCGGAAGTTCGTGGAAATCTCTGATTCTTAGTTAAGTCCAATCCCTGTGGATACGATATTTGGTCCTTACCATTATATTACTTGAGAAGCGAACACAATATGTGGTGTATACTTGCGCCATTATTGTGCCACATTTTACACGTGTGCATTTTTGCCATCAAGTTTTTGGCGCCGTTGCCGGGGATTGGCAAAATTTTACATCCTAAGATATTGATTTCTACTTGAGCCCGAGTCGTGAGTTTTTTTCTTTTCGTTTTCCCGTGTTGTATGCCACGTCTACAACACGGTGAACTTGTACCTCTAGATCCCGAAATCGAAAGAACCATTCGGAGACGTCGACGAGGTAGAAGAGGTAGAGGCAATCAATAACCGAATACCATGGGTGACGTTGGAGGAGGACCTAATAATCCACCACCTCCACCTAATGTGAAAAGTACGGTAAAAATTGCCGATGACAAAGACCGTGGAATAAGGGACTATGCTACTCCCGAATTTGCTCAATTAAATTCGGGAATTCTTAGACCCGACATTGCAGCCGTAAACTTTGAGTTAAAATCGTTAATGTTCCAAATGATCCAAACAATGGGTCAGTTTGGGGGATTACCGTCGGAAGATCCGCATTTGCATTTAAAATCATTTTTAGAAATTACGGACGCTTTTAAAGTTCAAGGAGTTCCTCAAAATGCCTTAAGGCTAATGCTCTTCACTTTTTCGTTAAGAGATAAAGCTAAAGCTTGGCTAAATTCCCAACCGTCCCACTCCATTTCTACTTGGGTGGAACTTGCGGAAAAGTTTCTGAAAAAATACTTTCCTCCAACTAGGAATGTAAAACTCAGAAATGAAATTTTACTGTTTCAGCAAGGGGACGACGAAGCAGTGTCAGACGCATGGGAGAAGTTTAAAGAAAATATTAGGAAATGCCCTCATCATGGAATCCCCAATTGCATCCAATTGGAAACATTTTATAATGGACTTTCCAACTATGCAAAAATTGTCCTCAATGCTACAACTGGTGGCGCATTTACCGCCAAGACATATAATGAAGGATACGATATTCTTGAGAAAGTTGCCAACAATAACACTGAGTGGTCTAAACCCCGTGCACTTCCTACAAAGAATGCATCGGGAGTTCATGAAGTAGGCGCCATCACAACCTTAAATGAAAAAATTGTTGCTTTAACAAACTTGGTAAAAAATAACTTGAACTTAGGAGAGAAAAACCAAGTGCATGCTATGAACGCTAACATGACCAATGAAACTTGTGCATTTTGTGATGAGAATCACGCGTATGAAAATTGTCCAGGAAACCCCATCTCAGTTAATTATGTAGGAAATCACTCAAGGAATAGTCCATATTCCCAGACATACAATCCGAACTGGCGAAATCACCCGAACTTTTCATGTTTAGGAAATCCTGGATTGCAACCCTCTGGGGTAAATTCTGGGCAAAACCGACCCCAAAATCCTCTGGGATTTCATCACAATGGGAATTCCCCACATCCTCACCACAGTGGGCAGTCCCCACATCCTCATCACAGTGGACAGTCTTCACAGTCTCACAACAATAGTCAAAACTCACTTCCTCACGTAAGCAGAAAGCAAAACAAGATGGATAATGGTTCTTTGGAATCATTACTCAAGGGTTTCATTAGCCAAACTAACGCCATGTTACGAGGTTTTGAAACCCAACTAGGACAGTTTGAGGCCGATCTTAGGGGAAGACAACATGGCACTTTGTCGAGTGATACCGAGACCCCTAAAATTAATCCCAAAGAGCACGTCAAGGCCGTTACGTTGAGAAGTAGCAGCAACCTAGTGGACATACCCATCATGCAAGAAGAAGGGGAAATAACGCATTCTTTTGACAAACAAAATTTTCCGGACTTGTTCCCCTCAACTTCTGCAATCCCAGCAGCTCAAACTACCCCTGTTGTAGTTGAGCCTGCTGTACCTGAATTACCCTCGGTTGTTTCTGACCACAGTGGTGACACTGTGGCCATAAAACCAGCCAAGAAGTCGACACCTTCAAGGCACGTGGAACCAGATCTTAGAGACCTCCCTTTTCCTGGTAGGATGAAGCAAAAGAATGTGGATGATCAGTTTAAGAAGTTCTTGGACATCTTTAAACAACTCCACATTAACATACCTTTGGTTGAAGCTCTCGAGAAAATGCCAAACTATGTTAAATTCCTCAAAGACATCCTTAATAAGAAGAGACAGTTGAGTGAGTATGAGACGGTAGCTTTGACCAAGGAATGTAGTGCCCTCTTTACTTGTAAGATTCCTCCCAAACTCAAAGACTCGGGAAGTTTTACCATCATGTGTTCCATAGGAGGCCAAGAAGTGGGACATGCCTTGTGCGACTTAGGAGATAGCATCAACCTCATGCCCTTGTCCATTTTTAACAAGTTAGGAATAGGAGAAGTTTGTCCCACCACCGTGACTTTACAATTGGCGGATAGATCCTTGGCTTATCCAAAGGGTAAAATTGAGGATATATTGGTTAAAGTCGATAAATTTATCTTCCCGACGGACTTTTTAGTTTTAGATTATGAAGCCGATAAAAACTTCCCAATCATCTTGGGACGACCTTTTCTCTCCACGGGAAGAACTTTAATCGACGTCCAAAAAGGTGAGCTCACGATGAGGGTGAATGACCAACAAGTGACATTCAATGTGTTTAAAACCCTTAAGTTTCATGGAGAAATAAAGGACTGTTCGGCCATTAGTGAGGATTTAAGTTTAAATTTGGGCGATTGTGGCCACAACCTCACCACTGTGGTGACAGACGATGACCTGATTTTTGATGACGAATTTTTGGAAGAATTAGCAGCTTTTGAGCAGCTAGATTTTAAGGATAAAACCACCCAACTCCCATCCACCCGATTTGGAATTGAAGTCTTTACCTAGTCACCTTAAGTATGCTTATCTTATGGAAGATGAAAAGTTACCCGTTATCATTTCATCTAAACTTAACCTTGAGCAAGATATAAGATTATTAGAGCTTTTGAGGAAACATAAGAAAGCACTAGGGTGGACCATAGCCGACATTAAGGGAATAAGTCCTTCGATTTACCAACATAAGATTATTTTGGAAGACAATAGCGTTGGAAAAATGCAACCTCAAAGGAGACTTAACCCGATTATGAAGGAAGTGGTGAAAAAGGAGATTTTAAAGTGGTTAGATGTGGGTATAACTTACCCGATATCTAGTAGTAGTTGGGTGAGCCCGGTCCAATGTGTTCCGAAAAAGGGTGGCACCACGGTGATCACCAATGACAAAAATGAGCTCATCCCAACTAGGACCGTGAACGGGTGGCGTATTTGCATAGATTATAGGCAATTAAATTTGGCAACCAAGAAAGATCATTTTCCATTACCATTTATAGACCAAATGCTTGATAGGTTAGCGAGAAAAGAATTTTTTTGCTTCCTAGATGGGTACTCGGGGTATAATCAAATCCACATTGCACCCGAGGATCAAGAGAAAACTACTTTCACTTGTCCGTACGATACATTTGCTTTCCGAAGAATTCCTTTTGGTCTATGTAATGCGCCCGCAACCTTCCAACGGTGTATGATGTCTATATTTTCGGATATGATTGAAGACACCATGGAAGTGTTCATGGATGATTTTTCGGTGATTGGAACTTCGTTTGAAAATTGTCTTAATGATTTGCAAAAGAGTTTGGAAAGATGTGAAAAGCATGACTTGAATTTAAATTGGAAAAAATGTCATTTTATGGTCCAAGAAGGAATAGTCTTGGGATATTTGGTTTCTTCACGAGGTTTGGAAGTCGACAAAGCAAAACTAGAGGTTGTAATGCAATTGCCCGAGCCTTCATCGGTCAAAGGCATTAGAAGCTTCTTGGGTCATGCCGGGTTTTACCAAAGGTTTATTAAAGATTTTTCAAAAATTGTAAAACCTTTGTCTAACTTGCTTCATAATGACCAAGTTTTTGATTTTAATTCGGAATGTAAAACGGCTTTTGCAAAAATCAAAACCGCACTTGTATCGGCCCCGATTGTTGTAGCACCGGATTGGACATTATCTTTCGAGGTTATGTGCGATGCGAGTGACTGGGCTGTTGGCGCTGTCCTTGGTCAAAAGCATGGAAAACAATTTCACCCGATTTATTACGGAAGCAAAACTTTGATTGATGCTCAAATTAATTATACCACTACCGAAAAAGAATTGCTTGCCATAGTGTTTGCTTTTGACTGATTTCGGTCTTATTTAATTGGCGCCAAGGTCATTGTGCATACCGATCACTCCACGATTAAATATCTCATCAACAAAGCCGATGCCAAGCCTCAGCTCATACGTTCGGTCTTACTCCTTCAAGAGTTCGATCTTGAGATAGTTGATCGAAAAGGGGTTGAAAATCAAGTGGCGGATCACCTCTCTCGGTTGGAGGGTGTCATTTCAAGTGGAGGGAGCCTTGACATTAATGAAATTTTTCCTGATGAACAAATCTTGTCCATTCAACACTATCGTGGAAAAACACATACGTGGTATGTGGACATAGCCAACTACCTAGCTAGTGGGGCAACGATCTTTAAAGACTCATTTGAATTTGTCAAGAGATGTGACCGTTGTCAAAGGACCGGGAACGTGTCTCAAAGAAATGAAATGCCCCTTAACCCGACTCTCTCTCTCTCTCTCTTTCTATATATATATATATATATATATATATAGAGAGAGAGAGAGAGAGAGGTGAGTTATTGTGCAACCTTTTTAATGGTGCAACTCATTCAATCCACTTATATACCACTCATTTTATTTTTACCTTTTTTAATTAAAAAAGTGAAAATAAAATGAGTGGTAGATAGGTGGGTTGCATGGGGTTGCACCATTAAAAATGGTTGCATTTGAACACCTCTCTCTCTCCCTCTCTCCCTCTCTCTCTCTCTATATATATATATGTATATATATAGTGTTTGGTTCATTTGAGAAATGGTAAATATATGAGAAATAGATAAGTAATCCTAGCCATTCATATGGTCAAGATCGGATTTGACTAGTCAAATATTACGGCTTTGACCGGTCAAAAGTTACGGCTTTGACTGGTCAAAAGTTGCGGCTATCCTAAAAATAGAAGGACAATTTCGTAAATTTTACAAAACACACGGGCTGTGTTCATATATGAACATGTATAATTCACATATGAACTATATGTTCATATATGAACCAATGCAATTCACAATTGAACTCTTTTAACTGATTCATATATGAACCTTTGTGATTCATATATGAATCAGTTGAACTAACTAACAGATTCATATATGAATCTGTATGAATTACAAAGATTCATATATGAACCTTTATGAATCACAAATATTCATATATGAACCTTTGTGAATCACAAAGATTCATATATGAATCAGTTGAACTAATTAATAGATTCATATATGAATCTTTGTGATTCATACAGATTCATATATGAACTCATCCCGTGTATTTTACGAAATTACCCCTCTAGCTTCTATAGACCACACAAGAAATTATCCGGTGCTTCGCGGTCAAAGCCGCAAATGTTGACCAGATGAATGGCTAAGATTACTTCTCTATTTCTCATATATTTACCATTTCTCAAATGAATCTCTCCCTATATATATATATATATATATAGGGGTTGGATATTTTGCAACCCTAATAAAAGGTTGCAACCTTTGCAACCCACATCTTAACCGTCGGATTCATGATCGGCGGTTACAATAGATATGGAGCCCAATATTTTTAATTAAAAAAACAAAAAAATAAAAATAAAATAACCGTCGATAATGAATCTAACGGTTAAGATATGGGTTGCAAAATATTCTTCCACTATATATATCACAGATTACATGGACATCCACCACCACCTTTCATCGTCAACCGACACCTACCAACAAACCTGAACACAAATCCAATATACAAGTCTACACACAAATTGAATATCTCAAGAACGTCAATAGAAAAACCCTAAATTTAGAACATTAAATAAAATGCCTAAAATCATAACCTAAAATAATCAAATTAAAATCCTAAATAACGAACTCTATATTAAATTAGTTTGTAAGATGTATAACATTTACATGGTTTGTATTTGACTTACCCTCTATATACATGAGTAAATTCAAATGAGAAGACTAAGGGGTTGTTTGTTTTAAAAAAAAACCCTCTTAATGGTTCTTAAGTCTGAATCGTTCAGACCTTTTTACACACCACTCTTATTAATCATAACTAAAATAAGACTTCAGACTTTAGACCTCTTAAAAAACAAACGACACCTAACTCTATATCTATATTATATTATAAAGCACGGATAAAAAAACTCTTAAATACAAATTATTAGGCACAAGGTATCATCATTTTATGCAAAATTTTAAAATTTTCTTAATTTACAAGTATCAAAGCACAAAATATACATTACTACTGCAGACTTCTAACATCCACCAATTTGGTATATGCAGAACCTTTCCTTTTATGCAGACATTTCCATGTATATCACTATTAATTAATATATTATATTACTATAATTTTATTTTAATTATATTATTAAATATGTAATTGATTATTTTTTCTAGATGTCATTAATTAAAATATATAAGATAATCATTGAATTATAACAAAATACTTAATTTTTTTATATAAAAAAATTATATTATTAAGCCTAAATTAAACAAATTTAGAAAAATGAATTATCATTTTTTCAAAATCATTCAAAATCGTACTGTAAATTGACAAAAAAATAAAATAAAATATTAAAATCGTGATATATCTCGCTGTATTGCACGAATACGCTTCTAGTATCATAAGAAGATAAGAAATAAGGGTCATATGTTAATCTTAAAAAAAATCCAAAAATTATATTTTAAAATGCATATGTGAACTGACGTTAGAATTTATTAATGAGGATTCACATATGTGTTTTCAAATGAATGTTTTCAATAATTCACATATAAACCTTCTTTTCTTACATTTTCTCGATATTTAACCTTTAAAAAAGAAAGATAAAAGTTGACTACGATAGCCCTTATTTAACAGGAAATTGTAACGTTTGTTAGACGGAGGGATGTAATCCATTGAAAATTAACAAACATTAAGAACAAAAATTGATTAAATAAAGTTAAGGGACGAGAACCGTTAAATGAACAAATGTCAAGGACAATAACCACACTTTACTCAATTTTATGTTCTCCAAAATTTAAAGAATATTTATGACAATAAAATATAATAACTTCTTTCAGTCCCGTTCCTGACATTCTATAGGCCCTGGACGACATGTGAGAGTGGGCCCTCGATAAGTACGATAAAATTTTCAATATGTTGTTTTCATTATTAGATTAACAACGAATTTAGAAAATACTAATTTCCATATAAAACCGTTTTCCAAGTATTCGTAGACGTAATCAAAAATTATTTCTAGATTAATATTATTTATCATATCATTTTTACATTGCACTGTAAATTTGTTCTACCACCGAACACATCATATGATATACCTTTAATATATAAATTGACATCATTTTGGGTCAGAGTTTTGACTATTCAGAGTTACACTTTATGTTAATCAATGTAAATCAGTTAGTTTTCCATGTCACCTCATGTTAATGTTTTCATCACCAATTAAAATTTAATGTAGGGTTAAAACAAACTTTTTATTAACTATCAATCTTAGAATCTAAAGTCCATGTTGGTAATAGTTTGAGAGCTTGTTCTTGTTTTAGAGATATGAGTCAATATTGTATGAAAAAACAAGGGTAGTTTTGAAATTTATAGATATAAGTTGGATCGTCTCATTTTGTTGATAAACAAATTTCAAAATGTATAAGTTTTCTTAGTTAATAACAAGAAATCTACTATATTCTAATACAAAAATAGAATTCATGCAAATGCAAGGGCGGATGTAGCATGTAAAAGGTGGGGGATGAGCCCCCATTAAAAAAATATTTTTTTCTAGGTTAAAAATCATTTTTTTAACTTCCTATCATAGTTCCTCCCAGTAATTTTTCGTCTGTGCCCCACCAACCAAAAAGTTCTCTTGAAATCAATCGAAAAAGTCTCTCGAAATCAATAAAAAAATTACTAAAAAATCCCTTGAAATCAACCGAAAAAGTCCCTCGAAATCGAAAAAAAATACTACAAAGTCCCTTGAAAATCAAGCAAAAAACTTTAAAAAATCACTCGAAATCGTAGAATTAAGCTAAAGACATATCAAACGATTTTGCGGGCCTTTAATCTACTTAAAGATGCCCCCACTACCTTAAAAGAGTTAGTAAAAGATGAGTGATGGAAAATATACCAAGGTTTGTTGGACAAAGTAGTTTTATATATTAATACTAAATAAAAAAACTTAGAGAAACAATAAGCAAATAAGCAATACTATAAAATGAATGATCAATGAACTTTTACATATTTTATTCTCCAATTTAATTAACTAATACATGTTTGAGCCCTTAATATAATGTTAAATTTTTTTGGTGACCTGTTAGATACTTCAAAAAATTGTGTTTATTTAATTTACTAATTTTTTTAACTACTACTATATATAGTATATATAAAAAAATTGGGGCCCCTATTTCTTGTGGGCCCTGGGCGTGCGCCCGGCCCGCCCTCCCCCAGGCACGACCCTGTGTCTTCTTTTTTTTCAGACCATAGGTGTACATGCAGGTTTGTATGCATCCTAACCAATGTTCTAAAAAACACGCCTCACAGCCATCATGGCACGCCATGGCACCAAGGCTTGTGTGTCACGCCACGTTAAGCCCATGACACGCCATGACCTAATACGGAGTTATCGTAATGAGATAATTGATATTTTCTAACGTTTTTAATGTTTTATTTGCAAGTTTTTAATATATATAACCTAATTTAACTTGTTTATTACTATTGACTCATTGAGTAACAATAACGAAACGTACGTTTTTATATATACTATTATATATTAATTAGAAATTTGACGACATAAGTCACGCCTTGAAAACGACATGGCTTCGCCATGGCTCCTAAGGCTTGAGGCTTGTTCTCGCCGTCACGCCACGCCTCACGCCATTTAAAACCTTGATCCTAACCATGTTAATGGGGTTCTAAAATGTAAAACTGCCCAGAACCACGAAGAAACAAATTCAAAAAAATTTACGAGTTAAGTCTCCAAAAGTTAAATAAAATAATGACCTTAAGAGTTAACAAAATTATTTCTTTTTGTGTTTTGTGAAAATTAATTCCGGATCAAAGAAAAACAAATTTGACAAGCAACGCCAAACAATCGACATAAATTTACGTGGCTCAATTTAATTATATACAATTATTAAGAAAAAAATTCAGTAGGTCCGGTGACCCGTGTCACGTACTTAATTTATTTTAGAGTAAATTACGTTTTTCGTCCCAGTGGTTTGTTGAAAACTTTTCTTTTTCGTCCCTAGTCTTTATTTATTACGTTGATAGTCATTGTGGTTTGTAATTTATTTCGTTTTTAGTCCCTCTGACTTATTACCCTTAAAAATTATTCGTTGAACTCCGATCCATTTTGACTTTTTCATTTTTCCTCTTAAATTTAAAAGAAAAAGAAAAATATATAATCTTATGATGATTATATTATATATATATATATATATATATATATATATATTCATATATATTTCATCACCTGGATTCCCTTCCCAAGTTCCCATCCCCACCGATCTCCATCACCAACCGACGCCCCTACCACTTCGTCTCCTCCATCATCTCATCTCCTCCCACTCATCTCCATCCGGCGTCCTCCATCAAAGGCCAATGCCATCCACCTCTTACATTGGGCACCGTCGATCCCCCTCCTCTTTTCTCCTCTTGTTGCAAATATCCACACCACACTCGTATCAAAACTTAGAAAACGAGATTAAACCGAGTAGAAACTTAGTCGAAATCAACCCAAGATCCAAAATTAAACTCTAACGTGGTCGTATGCCGAAACGATAAACTCACACTCTCAACGAAACAATAATCAACCACAAATAATGAACGCGTTTTGCGGAAATAATAAGAAATAGAAAACGACACACTGTATTTACATGGAAAACCCAAAACGGGAAAAACCATGGGCAGAGGAACTACCGAGAAGTCCACTATACTTGATCGATGTTACTTGGAAACAAGAAATCGATGAAGAAAAACTACAGATTAAAAGCTAATTAATCTATCGTATCTATCTGTTGGGAGAGAATAGACAACTCGTATAATAATAATAATATGGAGAGAAACATAAAACCAATCGTAGTGGGAACTGCTTCACAATTGCAACAGTACCTTAGGCGACTAGCATGCAAGTTAGTAAGCGTCAAAGTCGCCCGACCATCTCAACTGTGTATACAAATAGTGTTGAACGTGGGAAGCATGCAAATATAGTCTCAATGGAGCCGAATTAACACAATGTGTTTAAAGCTTCCATTTTTTTTTACCATTGATGAAGCTTTGACTTTTTGAATTCCAACTCATCACTAGCATTATCCAATTCCATCAATACCCTTCATCCACTTTAATACATGCATAATTGGATGTATATATATATATACAAAATTTATACCTCTCTCGATCCCTATCGACAACCCTACCCCATCCCTCCCGACCCCAACCGCCCATCACCAACGAGAAATCCTGGCCCCAAGTATAACTCAATTTCCTTGGATTCACGGTTGGTTCCCAGGGGTCTCGATGTTTTTTTTTTTTTTTTGTTTAGATCTTGGTGGTTCAGTCGTGTAGGGAAGGAAACCATAAAAATTGTTCTCCATTGTTATTGTTGCATATAAGAAAGAGATATAAGACGATTGAAAGGATATGTGATTTAGTTTTTTTTAACAACAATTCAAACAGAGGTATTTGTAATGTGTTCATTGTGGAGATGGCTGGTAGTTCCTATGCATGTTGTGTGTGTTGTGAGAAAGGAGAGGGAGAGAGAGAGAGAGAGCGCTTTAGACAAAAACACCAAATTAGTGATCAATAAAAATATAGAAAAACACAAAAGAAAATATAATGACCAAAATGTCTCTTTTTTTTAATGGACACCTTCAAGGGTTGTTAGTCTTAGGGACTAAAAACGAAATAAACTACAAACCACAGTGACTATAAATGTAATAAATAAAGACTAGGGACGAAAAAAGGAAATTTTCAACAAACAACAGGGACGAAAAACGTAATTTACTCTTTATTATATATATATATATATATATATATATATATATATACATATTTATATATAGGGGCAAGTTCAAATTAGAAACTGAACATTTTGTGAGAAAACAAGAAAATTCAATATCATATATGATTACACGTGTGATACACAAGCTTAATCATATATAATTATATTAAACACATGTTGCATTGATAACACATAGACGCTTAATCATATATGATTAAAAACATTCAAAGGAGTGTAATCGTATATGATATTGAAATTCCTCGCCTTCTCGCAAAATGTTTAACTTCTCGAATGATTTTTCTTCTCTCTCTCTCTCTCTCTATTATATATATTTGTGTGTGTGTGTATGTATATATAAATATAGGGGTTAAATCATGTGAGGGTCAATAAAATGTTGAAAACCTTGAGGACTAATCTAATCCATATATTAGTTTAAATCAAAGGTCATTAAAGAAAGAAACATATTTTTAATTAAATGGTGAAATAAGGGTATTTTGGTCAAATTAAAAGTAGATTGAAAGGGTATAATAGGTTAGAGTCACACTTTTTACCAAATCAAATTTGAACATAGATCTGGATCACTGGATAGAACGGCCATACCCACCAGCCACCTCTCACCGGCAACCCGAAGCTCCAAATTTGACGCCCAATGCCACTCGCCCCACCTGCATCCATCTCAATCGCACACTGCTCCCCCCTAGAAAAACCGTCGACATCGAACACAGAAAACGAGATCTAGAATTGAGTTGTTCTTCGCAAAATCGAAGCAAGAAATTGAACCCAGAAATCGGATCTGGGATGAAGGGGTTCTTCAAATTCAGAATCAAACCAAGAAATCGAACCCATAAATGGGATCTGCGATGGAGGTGTTCTTCAAACCCAGAATCAACCCAAGAAATAGAACATGGTGAGTTAGGTTTTCCATCGTTCTTGAGTTTGAGTTGGATTTTCTTAGATTGCTCTTCGATTTTGAGTTGTTCTTGACTTTGATTTAGTTTTTAAGATATTTGTGTTTAGTTTGTATGATCCTAGGATTCAGTTGTGTTTAGGTCTAGATTTTGTGTATAGTGGTGCTTGATGGAACATGGTGGTATATTGTTTTTGATTCACCTTATGAAACACATATAAATAATGCATCCTACTTGATTCACTTTATAAAACATTGTTTGTGTTTGGATCTGGATATGTGTATAGTGGTGTTTGATGGAACATGGTGGTACATGGTGTTTGATTCACCTTGTGAAACACAATGTGAATATGTTAAATATGTGTGTTTCATCTGGTGAATCTGTATGCTTGGTGAATATATGCGTTTCATATGGTGAATATGTATGTTTCATATGGAATCTATGTGTTTCATATGGTGAAGTAACATACAGATGAAATGTAACACCCGTAAATTTAACCCTCATTCTAGAATGGAAATATTTGGTGATTTCGCAACCTTATTTATGCTACGGGATGCTTGTTTGTCTTAATTTTGCTAAACCGCATGTTTTGGGAATTTTTAGGTATCGACAAGCAGGAACAATATCGAAATTGGGTTCGGTACCATCTGGGTGAAAGTGCCCGCAAATGTGACAGGATGTCACGATCACGGAGGCACAATCGCGGGGGAGAGGAAAACCCCTCGGTACCAACTCGGCGATAGTGCCATTGGTCACTATCGCTGGTCACATTCACGGATAATGTACCAAAAGTTCGAGGATGCGGGCGATTGTGCCGACGAAAGTGACAAGTGTCACACCGCCGGGCACTATCGCTAGAAAACAAAATATGGTATAAAGAGCCCAAGTCGCGATTTTAAATCATTTTATCATATTTTTAGGGTTGAGAGGTGTTTTTCTCAGCTGTCTTGGTAAGTCTTCATCTCCAAAACCTCACCCTTCATTTATGATGCTTCTTGGTCATTAATGGTGCTCTTTAATACTCCTAGGAAGTGGTTTTAGGAAGCTCTCAAGAGGTCTAACATCACAACTCTCATCTCCTCCATTCTAGGGTTTGGTTTTCTCTTTGAAAACTACCAAGGTGAGTTCATTCTCTATTTTTAAACTTTATACATGTTAAAATATGGATTTTCACCTTCTAAACATCTCCATTTTTTATTTACTTAATTTGGGGTGAGTTCTCACCAAAACCTAATCTGGGAGATTTTAGGGTTTATATGGATTAGCATGATTTTGAAATTTAAAGAAGTTATATCTTGAACTATTTTGAGACTTGTACATGAGAAATATGTTTTCCTTTAATTTCCTGTTTAAATGCTTGAAATCGAAATTAGGGTTTTGAGATATTGATGTGTGTTTATTGAATGAGGACTTGGAAATTTGGATTTAAACTATGGAAATACTATTTAAAGTATTAACTTGGAACCTCTTGGAAATTATGTGAAATATCATATGGAATCTTGTTTTCCTTGTTAGCATATTGGGTGACATATTAATTGTTGGAACATTTGGTTGGTCTTATTGACATTGTATGACATATTTGGTTGCATTGGGCGTCATGACCCCATAATCTAATTGTATCATTTTGTCCGATGATGGAACTCTAGTTTTCCACATCGAGACACGGTTAGGCATCGGATAGAGAATAAGTCCTACGTGCTAATACACGATATTGGGTGAGGATCTCAACGTAAGGGCCTTATGTGGTTGAAGTTGATTTTTCGTGGGTGTACGTTTAAAGCTACCGAGCCTAGCATCCCTTGCGTAAATTTTATTATGTGTTTGGTTTTACTAACTCGTCAAATGGATTACTTTTGTGTTCCGTCACTTGTGTTAGTAAGCGGGTCTCCCCCGTCAACCCAAGAGGTATTTGTATTAAAGTAAAGATTTATGTACCCTTATTTACGACATTTTCTTTAATTACCTCGTTTGGAATTGACTGTTTTCCCAATATAAATGTTTGATCTCACTAGGCTTTAGCCTAACACTTTTTCTTAAAATGACATGTATAACATGTCATCCTAGCGGTGGGACTCCTCGGGCTTGAGTGGAGAGGTGTTGAAGGATTATAGCATTTTTGGAGATCATAGAGACGTTCCCCGATATAGTTGTGATATAACTTTTGGGAGTAAAGTGTCAACACCCGTCCTTAATCTAGACGTATCTAGTCTAGATTAGTAGGTTGTTGAGTTAATCTTTATTTGATTTGTTGGGTTGTAACGTTATATTTTACTTCCCCGCTTTGGGATGGTATACTTTGGTTTTTAGAATGCTATTACCGTATTTATCCAGGTTTTGTTTGGCCCCTACTTTAGGGTGAACAGGTTTTTGCAAATTATAGATGTCATAATGCCGAATTTCCGAATTTTTCAATTCTCTCTATTTTTAGGGTGTTACAAGTTGGTATCAGAGCAGTAGTTTAAGTGAACTAGGTATGAAAGTAAGGTACCTAGACTTAATCTTAAATTAGATAAGTTGTGAATATTGAGGTTGGGTAGAACTCTTAAGATAAGACAGTCTTAGAATCTACGGAATTACATAAGTTGGGAATTGTGACGGTGGTAGTAAGGATTCTTAGAAGTGACGTGTGTGTCCCAATGATGTGCAAATCGATCAAGATAACAACAAGAATTTACTTCAGTCTGCCATATTATTGATTTCAATATGAACAATATACAAACTCTCTCAATTACAATATTTCTCTCTCTAAGCTTCCTCTCTATTATGCGTCTAATGCTTACAAGGAAAAGAAAACAATTTATACCTACAACAATTACAAAGACAAAAACTACACTAGTTGACTTTTCTTATTAAGATGCTTTGACTTTGACTTTTGCATTAAGAGGCTTTGACTTGAGCATTGACTTTGACTTCATGATCTTGGATCCAACATAAATGTGCACTAACAATCTCTCCCTTTATATTCAAAATCATCTTCAAAAAAAAAATTTGGAGTTTTCCCTTTGATTTAGAAACAAATGATCTCCCCCTTTGGATAAACAAAAGCTAACTTTAGCATTCACGAACAATCTTCTCCTTTATGAATCTAACAATGATCATCTTCAAAATCTTTCTTTCTTTGAACAAGTCAATCAAAGTCAATCTCCTCCTTTCGTCTTTATCTCTCTCTTTATATCTTGACAAACCATCTTTAGAATTACGTTATTCTCCCCTAAAGTCTGTGAAAGTCTTCTTTAAGAAACTTTAACAATCTCCCCCAAGAAAATAAAACCTTTTTCAGACTTCATCAATCTTTCATCAAATCTTTGAACTTTCCCAATGAGAGTGAGCCAAGACTTTGCTTGTTGTTTGTGTTTGTCCGCCACGACTACTCAACCAACTGCTAAATCATCATTCTGTACAATCTCCCCATTAATTGCATATCTTGACAAATTCTTGTATATCTCCCCATATTCTAAACATGTAACTTTCTCCAATTCCAATATTTCTTGAAATTATTTCTCCCTCTTTTTGATGATGTTGAGCGTAGAAATCATCAAATATTCATCAAGAAATGGCATGTATATAATCTCTGACCATGATCTTTCGAACCTAATCCGTCAATTCACAATGTATTCATTTGAATCTTTTCAAATTCAAACAAATAAGAATGTAACCCTGAATCAACAAATGAATCAGTTAATATGTCTGTAAGCAGCACGAAGCTACTTAGTACAACGAATGTATTGTACAAGGAGTTTTATTGATGTTCACTCCCCAGGTCTTCCATTCAATCATCGAATAACACAAGATTAATCTATGAACGTTCCGACAGAAAAACGAATTTTCTGTGTGTTCGTGCTTGTGTATGAAAGAATTTAAACATGAATGTTTATAATAGGCTCAAAATGTGTAAACCATTGAGACAACAATAGTATTACACGAACTCAATTGTGCATGATCGAAGTGCGAAGGTGGACCAGACTTCCTTCTTTTTCAATATCCACATCTTCCAAATGAAGACGAGATAGATTATGTGTTGCGTCCCCATGAGAAATTGAAACATTCCTTTGTTAAGAAAGAAATGAGTAGCTGGTGGGGTTTAAACAAGAGTTGGCATGGGCTAGTTGCCTGTTTCAATGATGTTCACGAAAGAATTGTGAAACAACTGTAATATAGCTGCCCGGCTAAAAAAAAGTTGGTGTAGAGTTTGATATTCTTTTAACTATGATCTTGTTGATCCAAATTTCTCAGTAATTTGATAATGATCGTCTGTTATACTTAGTGAAAATTATGTTTAACTTCTGTATGTATAAGTGTTTCACCATCAGCAATTAAATATTGAGTGTGTTCATTATCGCTGATGATTTCTCTTGTAAACAGTTAGACGTAATCTCTGAAGACAAGTTTCGCGACAAAAAATGTTCACTACTGAATCGAAGACAAAGTTGCTGAACAAAAGACAAGTCTACTCATGATCTGATGCAGATATCAGTGAAACCAAGACAAGTCTACTTACACGCGAAGAAACCTGAGGAAAAGCTTCAGCGATAGCTGAACTTCCTTCTATCCCTGTGAATGAAGAGATATTCAGCGATCGAGGATCACATAGCTAATGCTCCAAGTTTTTTTTGTCTTACCTTTGCACACATAGTACAACTGTCAGAAGAGACATACCTCTGCGACAGATCGTACAACAACTCTGATATCTACACTGTTCACCATACGACCAAAAGCATGTCTCCAAAAGTCAAACACATGCAACCAACCATAGAAGGACACGTGTAAAGTACCTTGCCATGCATTTTATTCATAGGGTATAAATAGAAAGATCAAGACTCTATCTGAGTGTTGCCTTCTATCTTTCAAAATATATAGAAACCCTTGCTTTCTATATTCTCTTAAGTTTGTTTAGATTAGGTTTTACTTAATCTTATTCCGCAACAAACTTGTAAATTGTATTTTGATTTATCAATAAACAATTTATTAAACCTTTAAAATTTGTGTTTGTATTCAACCCCCCCCCCCTTCTACAAACTTGTTAAGCACCTCCGGGACCAACAAGTGGTATCAGAGCAGATTGTTTAATCTCATAGACAAGATCTTGTTTTATTCTCTTCCTTGCTATTCCAAATATGGCACTCAATACAAACACTAACTACTATGATAATGGTTCTCTCTCAAAACCTCCTCGATTTAGCAGAGATAACTTTGCTCTCTGGAAAAATCGAATGATACTATTTCTAGAAGGTGTAGATCCCACTATACCTGAATATGTAGCAAATAGCCCTTATGAACCCTTTACAATCATAGCTGCAGTTCCAGCTACCGCCACCACTCCTTCTGTTCCTGAAAGATATGCTATTAAAGAAATTAGAAAATGGAGTGATGAAGATAAAAAAGAAAGTTGGTTTAGATGCTAAGGCAAAAACCATTATCTCTATGGCTCTGCCTGATGAAGCCTTTCATTCCATCATGCATCTGAAAACTGCTAAAGAAATGTAGGACACTATATGTGTTCAATATGAAGGTACCACTGATATCCAAGAAACCAGAAAGATTAATTTGGTAAGACAATATGAAAGTTTTATCTGTGGTAAAAATGAATCCCTATCTGATGTTCACCAAAGATTTAACTATCTAATCATTGATCTAAGGACTGTTGTTAGGACCTATTCTAACTTTGAGGTCTTAACTAAATTCTTGGAATGTCTTCCTGAAAGCTAATTCAATGTGTCTTAAGCTGACAAAAGACTTAAATTCTCTCTCTCTCTCTCTTAACACCTTATATGGAATATTGCTCAGCTATGAGCAATCAAATCTTCTGAAGAAGAATCTTGTAAAAGATTCTAAAGAATCCAAAAACACTCCTGTTGCTTTAGTCTCTTCAGAGATTATTCCATCTCAGCGATCTACTCTCACTATCACTGAGTTAGATTCTGACTCTGAGGAATTATCAGACGCTGATCTTTCAGAGTTTGATGAATCCTTAGCACTTTTGAGAAACTCCTTCAAAAGATTTGTAAGAAAGAGCAATTTCAGAGAAACCTCTCTCTATAACTGACAAGCCAAAATCAACCCATGTTGATAAGCCTACTGCTACGTGCTTTAACTGTGAAAAAGTTGGACATTTTGCAAGTGAATGCAGGTCAAAGAAAGTTTTCAAACCTTCTACCTCTAGGAAAACCATTGATAACAAATACCTTAAGCTGAAAGAAAAATATCTAAAGCTGAAAAACTTCAAACGAAAAGGTAAAGGTCTTATCGCTGAAGAGCATGACTGGGCTGAATCAGAAGAATCAAGTTCTGATGAAGAAGAAGATGCTAATCTTTGTCTTATGGCTGAGATTAAAGAAGAAGTGGAAGAACCAACATGAACTTCCATGAGTTAAATCTCCTCTCAGGTATCAATCTCTACTAATCCCTCTCTTTCTGAAGCTGAGAGAAGTCGTGCAGTAGATGTGCTGACAATAGACTTGTACAATGCACTAAATGGCAAAACTTTAGCTGAAAACAAGAATATTGATTTAACTGAATAGTTAGAGAAATGTCATGAAAAGATCAAAGAACTAACTCTTCTAGAGGAAAGTTTAAAAGATCAGGTCATTGTCAATGAAATTATCAAACAAGCCATCGCTGCTTTAAAAGCAGAAAAGGCAACTGTTGAGGGATGGTGTAAATCTTCAACCAAGATCACTAAAAATATCAGGGCTCAAATCTCTGCTAATGACAAAACTGGTCTAGGTTATCGTCTTGAAAAGGATGAATCTAGCAGAGACTGTTCCATGCTTAAGTTTGGAATGTTGTCTCTTCTATCCCAGACACTTCTTCTACTCAGTGCTCTTCATCTTCCAATCTTATTCTTGAGGACTTATCAAAGAGCTTTATGCTCACTGATAAAGGGAAATCCATTTCTCATCATCCTTAGAAGGCTATCAAGAAAGCTAAACTAAAAGTCTCTTCCAAACCTTCAGTAAATCAATCTTCCAGCTCTGGAACTAAAATCACTGATATCTCTCAGAGATCAACTCCAAAGCTGAAAATTGATATTAAGCCTAAGAAATTCGAAGAACTGAAAGTTCCTCCAAAATTTTATGCCAAGGGCATTCTTGGAGCTGGCCCTGCTCATCTCAAGTTTTCCAACTCAACTGCTCATAGTCTCAAGACAAATTTCGTCTATAGAAAGTGATATTACTGTGGACTTACTGACCATGTTGCTAGTAAATGTCCAACTACCACAAAAGCTGAAAAGACAACTAAAGTGAAGGTGATTGCCTCCAAGGCTAAGAAGGTCACCAAAGCTAAGAAATCTGCTAAGGTGAAAAATGCCACTAAGGTTAATCAAATAACCAAAGTGAAGGTTACCATTGAAGCTGCATCTTCAAATGCCGTGAAGATTGATAAACCTTCCATCTCCACTAACACTGTTGGACCCATTGAAAAGTGGGTACAAATCAAAACTTAATCTTCCTTATGTTTGTAGGGATCGAAGGGTATTTGGTATTTAGATAGCGGATGCTCTCGATACATGACTGGACAAAAAGTCCTGCTCACTGAATACAAGGAAGAGAAAGGTCCCTCAGTGACCTTTGGTGGAAATGGAAAAGGCTATACCAGAGGGTTTAGTGTACTCAGCAATGGACAACTACCTTTCGAAGAGTCGCCTACATAGATGGATTGAAGCACAATCTTCTCAGCATCAGTCAGATGTGTGACAAAGACTATGAGGTTCGCTTTTGTAAGAAAGCATGTTCAATGATGATTGAAAAAGGGAAGCTCGCTCTTAGTGGTTATCGTATGGAAATGTCTATGTAATAGACATGGACTCTACTACCACTGAAAACATTTGTTTTTTCTCTAAGGCCTCTTTAGATATCAATTGGTTATGGCACAAAAGGCTATCTCATCTCATCTCAACTTCAAAATACTTAATTCTCTTTCCTCAAAAGAACTAGTCTCCAGTTCCTCAACACTCATATGCCAAGGAATCCCTTTGTTCAACATGTGAGAAGGGAAAGCAGACTAAAGCTAGTTTCAAATCAAAACAAGTTTCCTTAGTGACATGTCTTCTTCAACTCTTGCATATGGATTTATTTGGCCCTGTCAATATCCAATCCATAGCTGGAAAGAAATATACACTTGTCATTGTAGATGAATACTCTCGCTACAAATGGGTAATCTTTCTTCGTTGTAAAAGTGAAACTCTAGAAGAACTGATATCTTTTGTTAGAAAGATGGAAGTTATGAATAATCTAACTATTCGCTCAATAATTAGTGATCATGGAACTGAATTCAAAAATAGTTCCCTGAACAATTTCTTTGAGAGCAAAGGAATCTCTCACAATTTCTCTTCAGTAAGAACTCCTCAGCAAAACGGTGTCGCTGAAAGAAGAAACTTCAAACGGTCTAAACGAAAAAATGTCTGAACGATTCAGACTTAAGAGGTATTAAGAGGTTTTTTTGAAAAACAAAAAAACAACCCCTTCTTCTCTATGTCTAAAATGTGCTAGCAACGTCTAAAAGCCACCCAAGTCACAAAGAAATCTAACATGCATTCAAATTGTATGGATGTTGAAGTGTGGTTTTTATTAACAATTGAATTTGAGTTTTTTAAGTCGTTGAGCATTGGTGGAAAAATGAAAAGAAAATGAACTTATACGAGTAAATGTATTGTAATCATAAAAATGATGTTTTGAAAGGATGAAAATTGTTGAACATGGCCATGTTGATACTTTTAATAGCTTTTGTCACTACAAGAGAAATGACTTTCTGGGAAGGTTTTGTTTTGTACTTAAAAATCTTAAAAGCTCCTCTAAAACCATTAGAGAAGCTTTTCATTTCCGTTAAAGATCTTCCCTATATAAGGGTAGGTAAAGGTTTTAGGAAGAGTTTTCGAAGGGAGCTTTTTTTGGTAGCCTTTAGAGACGCTTCTATGGGGTTTTAGATACACTTGCAAAGCTTCTCTATATAGGTTAGTCAACGTTTTTCAGAAAGCTTCTCTAAAGGTAACTATTAGCGACACTTTTCGGGTATTTGTAACGGTTTGTAAGAGTTATTAAAAAAACACTTTCAGAGAAGGTAATGGAAAAGCTTCCCTAAAGATATTGGCTTTAGTGACACTTTTTAAAAACCTTTTCTAAAGGCCCCCTTTAGTAAAACTTGCAAAACCTTCTCTAAATATGATATTTAGATACACAAACTCAAAATCTTCTCTAAAAGTCATCTTTATCTACACTTTTAAAAATTCAGTTCCTTCTCTAAAGAGTATATTTTATATTTATTTTCATCCATATTTCAGATGCATATTCATATATAATTATATATATTATAATAGAACAAATAAATAAATAATATTAAATTAATGAAGAACAAATTCTTGAAAATCCCAAAAGATAACTTTTTTTCTTATATATTTGTTACATAAGAGACAAGAACTTTACAAAGAAACCCTAACGTTCAATCGATTCATGCATCTATTCAAATCTATTAAAAAAAATTAAACATCCAAAATCATAATGGAATGTTTAACGATCTCGAGTATCGGAACCATGAGCATTTAGTGATGAAAAACTTGGAAGTGGTTGGCCATATATAAAAAATCTCACCATTTGACGCTACTCAGCCATTTCATCCTTCAAATGAACGAGCTCGGATTTGGTTGAACCTGAATTCCTAAAAACACAAGAAAATAGCTATCAAGATCCTGTATTCCTGTAAAAATCAAACAATCGTGTATTCTAGGGTTTAAAAAACTTGAATAAACAGAAGAGACTGAATTATAAAGCACAAATAACTTAAAAATATTTTGTTTAAAATTTCACAAATAAACAGCAGTATCGTATGAAGAACCAACAGTATATACTAGCTCCTTCCACATGCACAAACCGTTTGATGATGTGATGTAAGCAAAAGAAAAACCAACCTTACTTGTAATTAGTATAAAAAAAACAACCTTGTTGTCCCATAAAGCCATAAATAAATCAACCATGTATTCTTCTGGTTCAATGAAAATATAAGCCTAAGGGTACATTACATAGAGAGAGAGAGAGGGAATACATTGTTTCAATAGAACAGAAATGTACCTTATGGTATACTGTACAAGCATTAAGATGCCTGCCTGCAAATTTTGCACATGTTTGGGACCTGGAACAATTTAACCATTTATTTTCTTCAAAAGTAATGCATCACATAATATCTACTTATTGACAGGATAAACTAGATAAAATAGTAGATAAACTAGATAATAGCTGAAATACTATCCGATCGCAAAGAGATAGTTTCGTTAAGTTGCAAAAGATAAGAACAACTAATGGTTATTCAAGAACCATTTATTACCTTGCCAGAAGCATTACGTATAGGTGAAACGTGCAAAGAATTCCAAAACGACCGCTCATTTTTTTCTGAAACAATAAGCAATAAACGAGAATTTAACTCCGATAACATGTAATTGTACAAAAACGATGTTTATAACAAATGCAAACCTCAAACCTATAATACAAGCAAGTCAACGTAAATTATGTTGAGGAAAACAACATAAATTGAGACTCAAGGATCGAAATAATTTTTGAATTATTATTCATAAATACCAAAGTTATTATCACTTCCACACCTTTGTTATGTTTTTGTTGTACTTGCTTCTATCTATATTGTTGTTGCTTCACCAAAAAGGCAGGAAACCCACGCAGATGGAAGAAAATGTTTTCACATACATATCACTTAAGAGAATGGAAACTTGTATTCAGGATAATCATTTTAGAAAAGATATCAGTATATCACTGTCGATTAAAATAAGTATTGGTCCAAGACTCTTAAATTAGTTGTGCAGATCTAGATATGCATGATTTGTGATTATAATCCTCTAAGTCTCAAAAGAATATTAGGTTGTCCTTGAGTTTTATGTCCTAATGCCCATGTGTTACTATGCAACCATTAAGAGTGTAACAATTATCAGGTATAAGTTTATTTCCATCCGAATATAAATTGTTCAACTTTCAACTCTCGATGGATATACTGATTAACTCCTTATAGCCAATTGATGTAATCCCATTGATTGCATATTGATCCATGGTTTCTAGACTACTGAAAATATCTCCCAAATGACGTTGAAAGTAACCTATGATCAATTACACCATATTCAAGGACAATGATACTTGGACCATACACATTCAAGAACAATATCGGCATGAAATGAAGATTATATATACAGTATATATAAGCACCCATAAAAAACATCAAAAGAAACAAGCCTTCTATCCCAAACTATTGAAGATATTAAACATTAAAACCAAAATTTTGATACATACTTTCACTTCTGGTGACCAATGATCATGAGCTGTGAGTGCACAGGGAATAATCAGTAAGTGGGACACCTACAAAAGGAATATTAAAAGGTGGTCTTGGACTGTATTGGGGTCAAAATTGGTTACCCATATTTGGGTCTAGAAATCTTATTTTTACCCCTGGTCTGAACCAGGAAGGATTTGGATTTCCTTCTTGATCAATCACATATGCAACGTTGTCATCATATCGTATTATTATACCGTTGTCACCCGACTATTCCAAGAGCTCCCCAATTAGTTAACCATAGACATATTTTAGTCAATGGTCGTAAATCTTGAAAGTGACACCATAAAAACAACTCCTGTTAGCATAAATTAGTCCCCAATTTAATTGAATGTTTTATAAAGAAATTTTATTTGGGCTTTGTAGCTAGTTTATGGGCTTGAGCATTTTTATTGTAAATGGGCCTTATATAAAGGTGCACATGACTCTTTTTTCTCATTAGGTTTTTGGAGAGAACATAATTTTCACACACACAGACTAATGAGAGTCGTTTACATGTTTACTGTGGTGTTCTTCCTATTTTCCCCTCCATTAATAAAATCAAAGCATATGAGATGAGTTCTTGATAAATATGTTCTTAATTTTCATCTTATTTCTACATTTCTATGGATTTTCTTCTTTTGTTGCTTGAAATGGGATCTAACAATTGGTATCAAAGCCAAATGAAGAAACCCTTCTTCATTTCGGTCATCTATGGCAACAATTGAAGATTGGATGATTATTTTGTTGTTTTGGTGCTTAGATTGATTCAATCACATGATCCTTAACCCAAATATCATTTCTGTGATTTACTCACTGTTTTGTGCTTATTTGATATCCATTTTTTTATTTAGATGTGATTTGGATGATCCTTGATGGAATAGATGTTTGATTATACACAAAATTTGTTGCTGCACACCACATGTTTGATGAAATGCCTATGTGAAGATTTGATTCTATTAACAAATCTAATCAGATTAATTTCATGTGTGTGTTTTTATGCTTTCTCATTTATTGGTCTAATATTTGATAGCACTAAGTAGATGGTTGATCTATGATCCCATCCTTGTGTGTGCTTTGGTCCATAACCTTTATGGCATCTTGGATTCAAGGTGTTGATCTTTGATCTGGCTTTATTTATATCCTAGATTGAACTCTCTTTTTGCTCAGATTTTAGTTTGTGAGATTTTGGATCTGTTTGGTATTGGCTAATGCTCAAATCAACCATGATTTTTTATTCAATATGGTCTCAATTTGTGTTTCTCAAAGCTTGGCTTTCCATTTTTTATCAGATCTGAATTTTGGTTATAGCAGTGAATAACTCCTTAGACTTGATCAATCTGCTAATTTGGTAGTGAGACAGCTAGCTCAAAGTACAAAATCAGTTTGTGTGCAACAAATGCTTTATGTGTTCAGTCAAGGCCATCCAAATTTGCATAACTTGTTACTCTTGACAGATTCATGTCTGTCTAGTTTTCTCTCACAGCCTATTCAGATTTCTTTGACAGATCAGAGTTGTGTAGCAACTTATTTGATTTCATAGTTATGCAACTGTCCTTGTGATTAACCAATGGCTATTACAATTGAAATATGTTTTTGGTTTCCATTCCACTTAAATCTTGGTGACAGCTGTTGTGGTTATCAATAAATCCACAGTTGTTATGACAAATCAGATGGTGGTCTTTTGTTCAAGAATTTAAGTCCAACTAGAACAACTAATTAAGAGATCTCAATCTGTTTTGGATTATGATTGAGAAACAACAGGTCTCAGAATTTTGTTCATGTTATATCAAAGTCAGATTTCAGATTCAAAATTTTGAATTCTGAAAATAATAGCTGCTGTGGATTCGAGTATTGTGACAGAAAGTAATTCAAGAGGAATTATGATTTGTCCGACACAGATTTATGACTAATGCATTCAAATTTCGAGCTTAAAGTGATCAAAGTTTGATCAATATTTGTTGTCTAGGTTATGTTCATGTTTATACACAGTTTGATATGTCCAGATTTGAAACAACTGTGTACATGAATTATGCTGCATACTGTGGTTGGTATATCACAGCCATAACATGCCTATCAGCACTTCTAAAGCAAGATTCTCGAATGGAAATGATCATGTGGCAGATATTTGAGCAATGGACAGAATGTTACATTTGACAGAGTTCAAAGAAAGTTGTGTTCAACAATAGTGACTTTGCAAGACTGTTGTTTATATAGCTGGTGTATACTTGATGATCTTAATCCATCTTCTTTAAAAATTGTTGATGTACAAAAAGCATTATTGAGATGCTCAGAGAGAAATATGCCCATTGTGTTGGTTGTTATAGTGAAGTTGTTTTTCATTTCTTTTAGGCAACAAACCTAACTGAGAGAATCAAGACAAGCCATCTGTGAGGTTTATGTAAAAGTGTCTTACATATGCATTGGTGATCCATAATTATAACACATATTTTAAAAAAGTGCAACAACAGTTGGTGTATGCATAATGTGTTGATGTTCAGTAGAAAGTGGTCGCTATTCGTATTAGTCATAAGTTCGAATTTGTTGTTGTCCATTTGAAATATGCAGATTAAAAGTAATATTCCAAGAATTGAGCCAAACAGAAAGTAGTCTGTCTATGTTGAAAGTAAATACAAATCAGATTTGATGCTGTCCATTGAAGTGTGCAGCAAGATTTGCTGTTGTTGGTTCGAGAAAGTTGTTGTATGGAACAAATATGTGCAAATCAGCCAATTCATGATTGATTGTGTTTTAAGAATGTATGCAGAATTGAATTTCAATCAGATCAGATAGTTGTTGTTCGTAACAGAAAGTTGTAGATCTTCGATTCCAGAGATCAAGACAGTTTAATGGTTGTTCATTTCGTCGAAAGTTTGATCAAGAGTTATGGACAGTTCGAAAATCTGTAGGAGTGACTTCATTTTTGTGTCAATGAACTTGCTATTGTTCGAAGAACGATCCAATTTTATGTCAGAAGATTTATGGCTGCTGTTTTAGCATGTGCAAAACTTGAGAATCAAAGAAGAAAAATTGTCATTTTCCAAACAGAATAATTTGATTTTAAGCTGTCAAAAGGTCCATTCGAAATTCTGCAGAGTTGTTCTTGTGCATTCGAAGTTTCAACAACAGACCCGTTGTTAGAGCATAAATCTGTTGGATACAAGATCAAGAATACTGAAGGTCAAAGTTGAGAAAGTCAAAGCTGCTAAAGTCAAAATCTCATTAAAAGTCAAAGTCTATTTGTAATAAGTCAAACTTAGTAGTCTTTGTATTTTAGTTTTCTTAGTATTAGGTGGTAGTATAAATAGTTTTTCTATTTGTATTTTTAGTAGTTGGATGTTGGAAATTGAGAGAATTGTAATATCAGATTTGAGAGAATTCGGTTTTAGAGAGAGAAAGACTTTTAGAGAGAGAAAGTGTAATTCTTGAGAATTCAAGTAATCAAACACGTAATTGTTGTTGTTAATCTTGTTTGTTTGATTGTTATAATATAGAAACTAGAATCTGGAACAATCACCCGTTGATCCAGAGATTCATTGTTGCAGACTTCATTGGGATTTCTGTTATGAGTTTTCAACCGCAGGAGTTGTTTTTTCACGTGTGTAAGGAACACAATGGTTGATCTGGTTCAGAGTTTGCAGATTGATAACAAATTGCCGAGCACACCTTACCCTGTTATATTATATTTCAACCATGAATGACACAGAGACTTTGGTGTTGGAACCATGTTGGTCTAGAGGCTCTGGACACAAAACCAGAGGCTCTGGTTATTGACATTTTGATCAACTGCACAAACTATTAAAGATGTCCATGTCAGATCTTCAATACCAGAGATGTGCCTCTGCCATCAAAGAGCATATGCACAGAAGTTCACAGACCAACACAGAAACCTTCAATTGGCAAGAAGCTTCTACACAGGCAGAAGAGTAGCTATCAGAATAGAAAGAATGGGCAGAAGGCTTTTGTACAGAAAGAAATAGTGGTGTAGATAATGTTTGCAAAGCCATCGAACATACATGGATAATACTAATATTGTTGCAAGCACAGATGCTGATGTTGGACTTCCGATCTTCTTGTTGGCGGATCAGACAATGGGATCAAATTTCTTGCAAATGCTGCTGGTCTCAGGTTTTTTAGAGCAACTGAAACTCCATCGTTTTAAGCGTTAAAATCCTCCATTTAACCTGCTGCAATTAAGATTTCTAGATCTTCATCAATTAATTATGCTATACCATTTAATTGCAAAATGGAGAAAAGTTCACCTGCCAGAGCTTCCAGTGTTCTTAACGGTATTGATTCTGTGGGAAGAAACATGGACAAGATCAACGATTTTGTTGGAGATTCATGTGCCTGTTCCAATGACTTGTTCGTGTTTGGAATTGATAACAGATACATCATAAGACATGGCCACCTATTGACAAATGCTCTTGAAAAGCCGACTGTAGAGGACAGTAAGATCTGCAGTCTGGCCTTGTATGCAGAATTCAGAAACTGTAGCAGAATCATTATGTAGAGTTTGAACAGTTCTGTCGATACAGAGAAGTTAGTCAGATCGTACCGAGCTCTGCCCTTGTTGATTTTTGTTGGGACTGAAAATATGCTAAGTATGGATAATGTTGTTGGGCTTCAAGATTAATGCTGCTAAAGTTATTAATACTGCTAGTTGAAGATTACTACTGCTAGTAGTATTAGTGTTGCTGAAAGGTTAGTACTGCTAGTAGTTAGTACTGCCAACAGAGTTACTACTGCTATGCATGGTTAATACTGTATGCATGGTTAATACTGCATGCATGATTAATACTGCTTATGAAGATAAAGATGACTTGGAACGAAAGACTAGGAGTTGGAGATAAAGATGAAGGTAATTATGGAATGGATTATGAAGATCAATTTTGTTTTGATAATTATTTTGTAATTAGTTCTGTATATATAGTCTAGAAGTTTTACATAGTTTTTGATAGAATATACGTATACGTTTAGAGAGAATTAACCTCAAGGTTCTTTGTAGTCCTTTCAATAGAGAAGTATTGAACGTCTGTTGAGTCTGTTCAACAGATTGAGGTTTGGTTTGTAATCATTAAGTTAAATCAATATAACTTGTGATTTGAGTTTATACACTGTTTGATTGATTTACTGTTAAAGTGTTATTCCGCAAACTTCTTTAACATAGTTTCTGACTGTTTATTAAATTCTTGTTTCGAATTTCGATCCTGACAAGTGGTATCAGATCCTAAGAAACTCAGAAATCAATAATCATCATGGACGGATCACATGACAGTGTTCTTGTTTCAAAGGTCCCCATGCTCAAACCCAATGAGTTTGACATGTGGAAAAACAGAATCAGGCAGTAGATTGTTCTGACAGACTACTCAATGTGGGACATCATTGAGAATGGTCCCTCTGATGGAGGAAAGATGGACGCAGATGGCAAGAGATCTCCACCAAAGACTGATGGAGAAAGAAAGATGAGGCAGACTGAGATGAAAGCCTTGAGCACTCTGCTCTTGGCAATTCCTAATGAATACCAACATCAGTTTTGCAACTGTTCTGATGCTCAAATCTTGTGGAATGCATTGGAGAAGAGATTTTCAGGCACTAAAAGCACTAAGAGAAATCAGAAGGCAATTCTCAAACAACAATATGAGAATTTTATGTCTACAAAGAATGAGTCCATGACTCAAACCTTTGATAGATTCAACAAGTTAATTGGAGAGTTGGCCACTGTTGGTGTCAAGATGAACCAAGATGATGTCAACAGAAAATTTGTAAGATCTCTTGGTGAAGAATGGGTAATGTATACTGTATCCTTCAGACAGAATGATAATCTGGAGGATAAGGAGCTTGATGATCTCTACAATGATCTAAGGGTGTTTGAAGCAGAAGTTGAATCTAAGAAAAGGCCATCTGGATACTCTCATAATGCTGCCCTCCTATCATCTACTACCGATTCTACTGCTAATACAGAATCAGTTAGTGCTACATATGGCTCAAAACAGGATGGACCTAATGATTTTGTTTTGGAAGCATTCCTTGCTAGTCATGCTAAATCTGCTCTTATCAATGATGATTTGGAGCAGATCAATGTAGATGACCTTGAAGAGATGGATATCAAGTGGCAGATGGCAATACTCATCATGAGAGTCAAAAGATTCATAAAAAAACAGGTAGAAACAATTTTGCCATGAGAAGAGAAGATGGTGCTGGATTTGATAAATCCAAAGTGGAATGCTACAAATGCCATAATCTGGGACACTTTGCAAGAGAGTGCAGAGGAGGTATTGCTCAACAACATTGAAGCAATAATCAACAATCAAAGTCCACTAACTATAACAGGAACTCATCTCAAGCTCTTGTCTCACAAGAAGGGATGGGCTTTGATTGGAGTGATCAAGCAGTGGAAGCAATTCAAAACCAAGCATTGATGGCTGAGGTTTCAGAGTCATCAAGCACTGCAATCCCCACTGAGGTAAAATCTAACCTTTGCTCTAAAACCTGTCTTGAAACTGTTAAAAAGTACAGGGATCACAATCAGAGCATGTGTGATGACCTTAAAAGGTTAGAGAAAGATAGACGAGAGTATGTTTTGATCGTTGAGAAGTTTAAAGAACAAATGAAGGCATATCAAGCCAATGAACTTCAACATTCATATGATCTCAAGTATTGGAAGTGGGAGAAGAATGAGTTAGAGGTTAAGCTAGAGAAGTCTAGAGAGGAGTGTGAAAAAGTTAAGAGTGAATTTGAGAAGGTCAAACTAGACATTGAGAAATATTCCAATGCTTCTAAAGAAATGGACTCTTTATTTAAATATCAAATTCATGACAAACTAAAGAAAGGTATAGGCTACAACAACACCCCTCCACCTTACAATAATAACTATATTCCTCCCACCTCAGACCTCTTAGAAAGACAGGATAAGAATGACTTACCTGCAGGAGCCACAGAAGTAGATCCATTAGACAAAGTAGTGGTTGAGGCAGATTCTGAAGAAGAGAACTCTGAGGGTAAGAATAAGGAAGACCATAATGATATTCCCTTAGAAAACCACATTCTTACAAATGAGAGAGGGGGTAAACCATTTATTAAGAGTGATCAAGTGGAGATGTCCAAGACAGAGAAAGAGACTGTTAAGAGTGAGAAAGTTGAGACCTACAGGAAAGGAAAGGAAAAGGTACAGGGAGTTCACTACATGAAAACCTCTGTTGTAAATCCCTGTACTTGTCAACAGAACAAGCCCCATAAACATGATAAAATAAGGGGAAATCAGAGAAACAAAAATAATCAGTGGGCTCAAAAACAAGGAATTGATCTAAGCAAAGTCAATAGACCAAAGCCTTGTTTTATTTGTGGCAAGTTAAATCATCTAGCAAAACACTGTTATTTCAATCCTATTAACCACAGATTTTCTTTACAAACACAAAATTCAGTTGGTTATAGGAAGCAATCAAGAAATCACATGGCTGCTAATATGAGAACAGTACCAATGAAAACTGGGACTGCAAAATCTCATATTCAGAATAAGTTTGCTAAATCAAAAGAAAATACTCCAAGCAAGTCCAGGAGTAACTCACAGAACAAGAAAGCAAACAAATTTGTCAAGATTTGGGTTCCAAAGGTCAAGAAACCTGTTAGTACTGCTACCTCAAATAGTACTGCTAACATAAATAGTGCTGCTGATAGCAATACTACTGCTAACTAAGTTAGTACTGTTAACCAAGTTAGTACTGCTAACCCAGTTAGTACTGCTAACCCAGTTAGTACTGCTAACCCAGTTAGTACTGCTAACCCAGTTAGTACTGCTAACAAGGATAGTGCTGCTACCAGTGTTAATGTTGCCAAGCCCATAATTTTGACAAAGTATTCCAGCCATGAGATTCCTAACTCTGATCATCTCATCCAGACTAAGATTACTGATTATGAATATGTTGATGAGAAAGGGCAACCCAAGACCACTTTGGCTTAGGTTCCCTCTAAAAACTAACTGTTTTATCTTATGTGCAGGGCAACCAACAGCTCAAGAAGAAGAGCATTTGGCATGTAGATAGTGGTTGTTCTAGGCACATGACAGGTAACATGGCCTGCCTTCAAAACTTCAAAAAGTTTGATGGAGGACATGTTGCTTTTGGTGACAATCCAGCAGGAGGTAAGATCAGTGGAAAAGGTATGGTATCAAAAGGTAAGATGTCCTTTGAAGATGTTTACTATGTTGAGCAATTGAGATACAACATGTTAAGTGTATCACAGGTTTGTGACAAAAAAACATAGTATATTATTTACTGAGACTAAATGTATTATCCTTGTTCCTGGATTCATGGTAGTTGATGAAAATATGATACTACTTAGAACTCCTAGAAAGGATAATGTTTATTGTTTGGACTTAGAGAATGTATCATCTGATTCATCATTAAACTGTCTATTTTCAAAAGCTTCTTTAGATGAATCATCTCTTTGGCACAGAAGGATGTGTCACATGAATTTTAAAACAATGAACATTCTTGTGAAAAACAATCTTGTAAGAGGTTTACCTCAAAAAGTGTTTTCATGTGATGATCATTGTGTTACTTGTCTTAAAGGTGAGCAACACAAAACTTCTCATAAGTCCAAAGAAATAAATACAATCTCTTCACCTCTTCAATTATTGCATATGGATCTCTTTGGTCCTACAAATGTGATGAGTATTGGTAAGAAATCCTACTGCTTAGTCATTGTTGATGACTTCTCTAGATTTACTTGGGTATATTTTCTAAGGACTAAGGATGAGACAAGTGGACTGATCAAATCATTTGTTCTTAGGGTTGAAAACCAAACAAATCAAAGAGTTAAAGTCATCAGATCTGATAATGGAACTGAATTTAAAAACAGTGACTTAAATAGTTTTTGTGAGAATAAAGGTATTGAGAGATAATATAGTGCTCCTAGAACTCCTCAACAGAATGGTGTTGCTGAGAGGAGAAATAGGACACTAATTGAGGCTGCTAGATCTTTATTGGCAGATTCAAAGTTACCCATCACTTTTTGGGCAGAAGCAGTTAATACTGCTTGTTATGTCCAAAACAGGGTTCTAGTAGTCAAATCTCAAGGCAAGACACCTTATGAACTTTTAACAAGAAGAAACCTTTTATTGGATTTTTCAAACCTTTTGGGTGTCCTTGTACAATTCTCAACACCAAATCTCACTTAGGTAAGTTTGAAAGCAAAGCTGAAGATGGATTTCTTGTTGGATACTCCTCTCAGAGTAAGGCATATAGAGTATTTAATAGTTCTTCAAGGATTATAGAGGAAAGTGACAATGTCAAATGCAATGAGAACACACCAAATCAAATTGGTACAGGTCCTAATTGGTTGTTTGACATTGATTCACTAACTAATGCTTTGGGTTTTAGTAATGTGCAAAATGCAGGAACAAGCTCAGAAAAGGTACAAGCACAGAGTCCACAGTTTGTGTTGTTGCCAATACCTACAGTAGATCCTGTTGAATTTTGCCAGCAAGAAAAGAAAGATGATTCAGAATCAGAAGATTCTGATCCAGATCAGGATGAAGATGCTAAAGCGGATAAAGAGGACAAAGGTGATGAAAAGAATAAGAGTGATAAAGAGGATGCTCATAATTCAGGAAACACAGGACCTGAGATGCCCATACTGTCAGAAGATGACACTGATGATGACAATTCTTCAGTGGGTGGAAGCACTCTGAAAAAGAATGACTCCAATCTTGAAGCAAATCTTAATGAGGAGGCTGTCAATCATACAAGAACACAGAAGAATCATCCTCCTCAATTGGTGATTGGTGACATCAATTCCCTAATGATCACAAGGCAACAAAGCAAGTTAGGGGGATTGAAAGACCTACAAACAAGCTTGTTATCTTGTTTTCTATCCCAGATTGAGCCCAAAAAGGCTTATGATGCAATGAAAGACCCAAGCTGGATAGAAGCAATGCAAGAGAAGCTGTTGCAGTTTGTGCTGCAAGATGTATGGGATCTGGTTGAACTTCCGCAAGGACAAAGGGCAATTGGTACAAAATGGGTTTTCAGAAATAAGAAAGATGAGAGAGGAATTGTGATAAAGAATAAGGCCAGGCTTGTGGCACAAGGGTACACACAAGAAGAAGGAATAGACTATGAAGAAGTATTTGCTCTAGTAGCCAGAATTGAGGCAATTAGGCTGTTTCTAGCCTATGCTTCTTTTATAAGGTTCAGAGTTTATCAGATGGATGTCAAGAGTGCATTCCTATATGGGAAAATTGATGAAGAAGTATATGTTTGTCAGCCTCCAGGGTTTGAAAATCCTAACTTTCCTGACAGAGTATACAAATTAAAGAAGGCACTCTATGGGCTACATCAAGCACCAAGAGCATGGTATGACACTCTGTCTACCTATCTCTTGGAAAATGGTTTTGAAAGGGGAATAATAGACAAGACTCTGTTCATCAAAAGGAAGAAGAAGGACATCCTGCTTGTACAAATCTATGTGGATGACATCATCTTTGGATCGACAAAAGATTATATGTGCAAAGAGTTTGAGGAGCTGATGCACAAAAGATTCAAGATAAGCTCTATAGGTGAACTTACATTCTTCCTTGGGCTACAGGTTAAACAGAAGAAAGATGGTATCTTCATCAGCCAATCCAAGTATGTGCAGGATATACTTACAAAATTTGGATTTTCAGATTCAAAGCCTACAAGCACACTTATGGAAACACACAAACAGATCACTGCAGATCTTGAGGGGGAGGATGTAGATGTTCATCACTATAGATCTATGATAGGCTCCCTCATATATCTAACAGCTTCAAGGCCAGATATTATGTTTTGCTGTCTGTGTGTGTGCCAGATTTCAAGTAAGACCTAAGCAATCTCATTTTCAAGCAGTCAAGAGGATCTTCAGATATCTCAAAGGACAACCTAGGTGGGGTCTTTGGTATCCTCATGACTCACCATTTGATCTACTTGAATATTATGATAGTGATTTGGGTGGTGCAAACTTGGATAGAAAGTCTACATCAGGAGGATGTCAGTTTTTGGGTGCAAGACTAGTTTCATGGCAGTGTAAAAAGCAAACCATAGTGTCCACCTCTACAACAGAAGCAGAGTACATAGCTGCTACAAGCTGCTGCTCACAAGTGCTATGGATTCAGAATCAGATGCTGGACTATGGTGTTACTTTTCTGCACACTCTAATCTTCATTGATAACAACAGTGCCATAAGCATTGTTAATAATACAGTGAAGCACTCAAAAACCAAGCATATAGAAATAAGGTACCATTTTATTAGAGACTGCAATGAAAAGAAGCTAATTCAGGTTTTGAAAGTACACACAAGTAACCAATTTGCTGATCTATTCACCAAAGCTTTTGATGTTGGTAGATTCACATTCTTGGTAACAAGTGTGGGCATGATAAACACTGAATAAGCATCTTTTGATTTTCTTTATGTACCATTTTTATATAGATTCCTTCCTGCTTACTTTCTCATATTTTATTGTGCATGGTGCTGCTAACCTTGTGTGTTTAAGTGTTTCAGATTTCTTTAATTGGATACTTGGTACTTCTAGTTAAGTTAATATTGCTGTCATTATTACTCTTTCTGACAGTTCAAATATGGTTAAGTATGGTTACTACTGCTAGGTGGTTTAAACTGCCCATGCAACGTTACTACTGCTTGCCTTATTTCTACTGCTAATCAGTGTTACTAATGTTGCTATGTGTTAATACTGCTAGTCTGTGTTAATACTGCCAGTACACGTTACTACTGCTAATATGGGTTAGTACTGCGGGCTTGTTAATGCTGCTAGGGTACTTAGTACTGCTTCTAACTGAATCCCTTACCTATAAATACCCTCTCAGACCTCCAAAAACCAAACGGCTCGTTGAACTTCCATTGCTTTTCTCTCTCTCTCTCTCTCGAATTCTTTCTTACCAGTGCGTAACCCTAGTTTCGATCAAGAAGATGGTAGGACTTGACTTCTTTGATGAACACAACGAGCTCGCCATGTTCCAGAAACCCAAGAAAGCTGAGGGTTTTCATGCTATAGTGGATTTCCTCAAATCGTCCCACATTGCCTATGCACTCACAGTCAATCCCACAATCTATGTGGAACATCAAAGACAGTTCTGGGCCAATGCTTCAATTCAAACTGTCGATGGCAATCAGGTCATCAAATCAAGGGTTTGTGACAAACCCATCACCATCACAGAGGATTGAATACACACTCATCTATGCTTAGATGATGCCTCAGGTATTACTTCTTTACCTAAGGAAGATCTCTTCCAAGTACTTAGTCGAATGGGGTATGAAGGTCCCACTAATGTATACAAGTTTTACAAGAACAAATTTTCACCTCAGTGGCGATTCTTTGTTCATGCGCTACAACACTGCATTTCACGAAAAACAACTGGCTGGAGTGAGTTCAGCAACACAATAGCCTATGCTCTTGTCTGCCTAGCAACTTCCAGAAAGTTTAATTTCTCACAAATGATTTTAAGTGATTTACTGTCAAACCTGGATACCAAAACCAAAAAAAAACGATTTTATATGTATCCTAGGTTTGTACAAGAGATTCTACTAAAGGAATTGACAGATCTACCCTCCTTTGAAGAGGTGTATGTACCAATACCTCCCAAAGGGAAGGCGTTCTCTAACATGAAAAGGCCTAGCAAGGACTTTTCTGGACAAGACACTCCATTGTTCTCTACAATGATGGGTGTGTCTCATTCCCATGGTGAGGCATCAGGGTCACCGCCTACATCTGACCACCCAAATGATGACCTACCCACACCATTCAATTCAATTAATACTCCTCAGATCCCTATTGTCAAGCCAAAATCCCCCATCACCAAAACATATATAAGGAAAAAGGTACAGAAGGTTCCTTCCCTTCTTGTATCTTCACCCCCAAAGCCTACAAGCCCTCTGATGGAGCATTCTCCATCAGAGAATATCGAAAGGGAAACCATAGGGGTATCTCCCAACCCCAAGAAGGTGCTCTATAAGGAGAAGGATGAGCATGTGGGCTGCAAGGCTCACACTACTGCTTCTGCACAAGGTGTAAGACAGGACTGTGTGAACATACCTATGACCTTCCCCACGGAAACTTTAGATGAGCAATCATCTAAAGGTCCCAGGTGCCAAGAAACCACGGGGGTAGAAGGTGCTTCTTCTAGGCAGAAGGCCTCTACTAAAAGATCCAAGGATCCTTCAAGGGTGGTAAAAACACCTAAATGAGGTGAGGACATATATACTTATGATGAATTGATGGATACTCTTGGTACATTAAGTCTGGAAGTTCACAATCAAAACTTTGAGATAAAAGAAATGCAAAAGGTGATATTCTCTCAACAAGAGCAGATAGCCCATCTCAAGAAGCTGGTGTTGAAATTAGTGCACAAAAAGAAGAAAACCAAATTTGTTTTGAAGAAGAGGAGCATTGATCATGATGCTTCCAAAAATGGGGAGACTCAAGCAACTGAAGATAAAGAGGAGAACCCGGTTGGAATGGAATTTCAGTTTGAGGGGGAGATGAATACTGAAGCAGAAAAGAAACAAACAGCAGAAATAGGTAAAGCAGCAGTAACAGAGTCTGCAGCAGAAACTGAACAAGAAGCAGTAACTGCATCAGCAGCAGAAACTGAAACAACAGTAGAAATAGAGAAAGTTGCAGCTGAAACAGGTATGTCTGCAGAGGAAATAGAAATTGCAGAGACTCTAGTGAAGGCAAAGACTGACACTCCCAAGTTTACTCAAAAGGCCAAGGGAGTGGTAATCAAAGAAGGTGGTTCAGAGAAGAAAAGGAAAGAAGTCAGTATGGCAGAGGCCAAAAGGAAAGGAGAAGAGAAGATGTCTGAGCCTGTAAAAGTGAAGAAGCAAACACAAATAGAATTGGATGAAGAGGTGGCTAAGAACTTGCAAGAGGAATTGGAAAAGGAGGAAGAGATCCAATCTGCAAAAGACAGAGAGATTGCTTTGGAATTGTCTACAAAGCTAAATGAAGAATATCAAAGGAGCTTGAAGACTATTGTTGTTGCTAAGAAAGTTACAAAGAAGGCATCAAGGCAAAGGCTGCCATTAAAGACAAGACAAAGACAACCATCTAAAACATTCCTAGCTAATCAAGAAAGAAGGAAAATGATAAACTTTCTGAAAGGAGCTATTGGAGTTCCTGAAGGAATGTTTACCAGTATGTCATTTGGAAGGATAGAAGAGCTATACAAGAAGGAGATGGCCAAGCTGAAAGGGGATTTCACTCAAATGGTTGAAGTTGAAATAAAGTTGAAAGAAAGACAAGATCTCAACATACAACAGCCCTTCCCTGACAGTGAAGAAGGCACTCCTGTCAAAGACAAGACAGAAGTGAAGAAAGAAGAGACCTTAGCTCAAAAGATTGGAGCTATTAAAAGGAAGAAGTCCATTGCTACAAAGCCAAAAGAAAAAAGGCCTAGGACTGAAGAAGCAGAAAAAGATAGTGAAATAAAGGAAGCTGAACCTACTGTTGCATCTACTGAAGAGCAGCAGAAACAGACAGAGCATGGTAAGGCTAAAGAACAGAGTCAAGAACAATCTGATGTACAGTATGATCTATATATGACAGTTACTGATGAAGAACCAGTGAAAGCTGATCCTATCTCAGTACAAGCTCCAGAGATCATTCAATGGGACACTCTGGTAGATCAAGGAAAAGAATACTTCAGGATCAAAAGAATGGGTGATAGATATGAGGTCTACTCAACCTGGGGAAAGATTATCAGAAGTTGTTCCAGATCAAATTTGGAAGAAATGTACAAAGTTGGGTTGAATTTGTATGGTGAAGTACTGAAAGGAGAAAGGATTAGTCTAACCAAGATAGCCATGGAGTTTCTATGCATGATGTTTGATCCAGATAGAGTAAAGCATATTATCAAAGATTTACATCATGAATATGGTTTCAAAAGGATTGATAATTGGATGCTTATTGAAAGAGCTGGAATGTATGTGATAACAATTGACAAGAGCTACCACGAGTACTATCTGGTTGACAAGGTGTATGATCACAACAAGGCTAAGCTGCAAGGGATGTTGAAAGCAAGGTTGGTCTGCCCCAAAGGTTCAGAAATGGCAAGGATAGTGATCAAGAGAACCATCAATCAGAGTTTGGGGTTGAATCCTGATTTGGGCATCTGAGCAGGTATTTTGAAAGCATCATGAAGACCACAATCTGAAGAACTTAACTTATGAATTTCAAAAGTTAAGTTAGGGGGAGATTGTTGGGACTGCAAATATGCTAAGTATGGATAATGTTGTTGGGCTTAAGGATTAATGTTGGTCAAGTTATTAATACTGCTAGTAGTATTAGTGCTGCTGAAAGGTTAGTACTGCTAGTAGTTAGTACTGCCAACAGAGTTACTAATGCTATGCATGGTTAATACTGTATGCATGATTAATACTGCTTATGAGGATAAAGATGACTTGCAACGAAAGACTAGGAGCTGGAGATAAAGATGAAGGTAATTATGGAATGGATTATGAAGATCAATTTTGTTTTGATAATTGTCTTGTAATTCGTTCTGTATATATAGTCTAGAAGTTTTACATAGTTTTTGATAGAATATACGTATATGTTTAGAGATAATTAACCTCAAGGTTCTTTGTGGTCCTTTCAATAGAGAAGTATTGAACGTCTGTTGAGTCTGTTCAACAGATTGAGGTTTGGTTTGTAATCATAAAGTTAAATCAATATAACTTGTGATTTGAGTTTATACACTGTTTGATTGATTTACTGTTAAAGTGTTATTCCGCAAACTTCTTTAACATAGTTTCTGACTGTTTATTAAATTCTTGTTTCGAATTTCGATCCTGACAATTTCTAACTTTGCAGTTAATTAGAACAGATCTCGGATTGTTTATACAAATTTGAAATGAAGCAGCAGATCAAGGGTTAACTTCAAAGGATGATCAAAAGGTTGTTACGCATAGGGCCTCTGCAGGCCGTGTAGAAGCTAAGCAAAGCTTAACTAGAAAGCTTGATCAGAGGCATATTAGAGCCATGTGCAGAGCCTCTGTGAAGATGTTCATAGGCTTATGTGGAAAACTTAATCAAAGATTCGTCCAGAGCTTGATAGTAGGTTGTCCACAGAGAATAACAGAGGCTGCGACAAATTGATCAGAGATGTGCTTAAGCTATCATGCATAGAGGAATACTCAGAAGTCCTCTCTGCACGCGTAGAAGCTCAGAGGCAGAAAATACACATCAGAGGCAGATTGTAGAGCCTCTGAGGCTGTCCAGATGTATGCGTGCAGGTTGATTCTCAGAGAGGCTCTTAAGAGGCACAGAGGCTCTTAAGTTGTCCACAAAACCTCTGTGGACCAAAACCTCTGAAGAGCTGCGACGAGAAGGGGAGGACCAGAGGTAGACCCAAGCATGCATATCAGAGGTCGATGGTCCAGAGGTTGAAATGAGCCAAGAGCCCGAAGCCCGAATTTTTCAGATTTTCTGACAGCATTGCGTTGTTTCAGAAACACACGCACAACTTTTTACTCGAAGCTCCGATTTACATGAGTCCAATTGAGTTGGATTGCTAAAACACATACTTACGACTTTGATGTTTTGAGTTTTCTCAAATTCCATGATCTGGTATTCCAGAATCAGTGTCAAAGTCTGCGTTAGGATGTTGGACCGAAAGCATTGTATTTCACTCCTGTTCTTCCCGATTTTAGAACGGTGTTCTCTCGTCTATTCTTCATGGATTCAAGATACGTTTGTGACATATTGTATGTCACTCCCTCCTTTGAATTTCAAGACTAATGCTCGGAGCTTAAAGTTTACTCAACGGGGTTTGAAGAGTCAATTTTTTTGTTTTAACGACCATTTTGTGCAGCTGAGGGAAAACTTGCACAACTCACTCATTTTTCATCCAAAATGGATGAATCAAAGCTCGTTGGAAAGCTAAGAGGCTGGAGTTCAATGTTCATGCTTTATGTTTTCTCTCAATCAGACTCCTTGATAGTCAAAAATAGTGGTGAAGTTGATTCATAAAAGTTGGACATAAAGTGTAAAATGTCTCGGTTTTTCAAGAATATGGGCCTACACTTGAGGGGGAGCGTGTAATATTTTGAAGACTCGAAGAGTGGCACACCAAAGTTTCTAAAGAAAGCAAGGGGGAGACCATATGATGATGCTTATATCTACACCAAATCAGAGGGCTTTGTATTAGGTTAAGAATATATTTCATTCTCCTTATACAAGATATGTTCTTTCTATCTCATTTTTCTCACTTTGCTGCTCTCAGTTTTTGAGCGAACTTAGATATACAAGAAAACGGGCATTTGACCATAGCCAAAGTCTTGGGGGCTTTTTAGCTAAACATAAAGTTCTTCCGGCATAAGGAGTGCCGACACCTTATAACAGAACATCTTATTTCCGGCGCTTCAACATACAAAGAGTATTCTTTGAATAAGTTGTGTCCATACCTTATTATGAGACATCTTCTGCCCAAAACTTCGTACACTTACAAGTTATTTGTGTGCCAATTGGTCCAGAACTATCCTTTTCATATATTGGCATTATTGCTTTACTATAAATTTCGTTAGCGCATATCAATGTATAATACACAATGCCCATTGTACAACATTTTCTATGATTGTTTTTCTATGGGGCTTTGTATTTGGAAGTTTTTAATGAGTGGGATTTTATACGATGGGCTTATGGTTTGAGTATGGAGTTATTGATGGATGATTCCTTGGGCCTTGGTTATTTGAAGATTTGGGCTATGTTTTTCTACAATGGGTTGGATAAGGATGCTCATTCTCATCAATGTCTTGTTGATCACTTTATGGTTTATATTTTGGTTAAGACCATTGTTTGGTTTTATTTGTGGGATTTTTGGTTGCATTTTCCTATGTTTGATATATGGGACAAATTTATGTTTTGGCTTTTGCCTAAACATATCTTGAGCTTTCGGATTGTAATTCTTGGGGTATGTCCCTCGTAATTTGTATCTTTTTTTTATTTTGAATAAATTTAGAGGACAATAAGGGTTTTGCCTTTTCTGATAAATTGGTCAGTCCTACTCATAAAGGTGAAGGACCAAGCACTAGATCGTTGAAAACAAAAAGAAAGACTGAATTTTAGATAACTGGATAATTTTGGGCCGAAGGCATCACAAGATCGAGAGAAGCCATCTTGATTCGGACTAGAGGAAAAGATGATCATTGATGCTGGGAGTTCACACATTCAATAGAAAATTATTTAAAAGGTCAATTCAAAATTGAAAACTTGGATTATGAAATTTCAAAACAAAATTTTGTACAAGTGCTGCGTACAAGTTCCGGCCAGTTTTGATGAAGCAATCAGTCAATTAAAACAATAACGAAGAAAATGAAATACGAACAACCGCGCTGGTTGTAATAGATCGACTTTCATGCTAGTTCTTGCCTTTTGTCTTTACCTTTCTTATGTATCGTAATGGCTTTTTAAAGCCGCCCAATATCCTTTCCTTTTCTGCTTCTACGGCATAAGCTTTAAAGTGTTCCTAAGAAAAGGAATTTGTCCATTTTTCGGGGTCTCAAAGGAGCGTGGAAACACAACTAGTAGTGCGATCACTCCCTTTCGAGTAGGCAAAAATTTGCCTCCGTGGAAAGGATGATTCATTCGAAATGAAAAAGCTCTGAAAAATCAACAACCCGACCTGAGGTTTTTTTTCCGGGGGTTCTGTCCCCTTTTTCCAAAAAAAAAACATTTTCTATGATAATATCTTTTGTGCTGACCAAAAATGGCTTACTGGTGTGAGACTGGTTGGTCATAATTGATCCCTGAAATATATGGGGCTTACACATTGTGTTCGGAACATCTTGAACTCATTCATGATTTAATGTTTTAATACGTATATCCCTATAATGGTTGCTAAGAGATGTATGACATGTGCAAATTTGGTGGTCTGAGATTTAAAGCGAGTTCAATTAGAGGTGGAATTACCATAGAAGAATCACAAGTTAATGAGAATACTCAAATAGATTATTCCTTGTAGTTTACCTAAATGTTTATTCGGTAAAGGCTTATCAGTAAAATTGAATGCTCTAACTTATTTTACCATGTAAGATTGTAGTCCATTATATTAAAACGGTATCATATGCAACAATTTACTCGATAAACGTTTACCGGGTAAGAGTCATCACCCTTACCTATTACTTGTTAAGACACCAAAAAACGTCATATAAACTTATTACGATACTTTTAGATATGATACTTTATTGTTGACGTCTATAAACCCGATTTAGAGTTCTAGGTTATTCTCAATTTCTCGTTAATCTTTATTTTTTGTTTATGTTTTCTTGAATTTAGGTTATTCTCATAATCTCATTAATCATTACGTTTTTTTCATTAATCTTGAGTTTACTGTTTAGTAGAAATTTTGTAAATGATTTTTTGTTTGAGTTTACGGTTTTTTAAATTAAGATTTTTGGTTATGTTCGTGTTTGATCTTTGATGTTTGCACAGAATAGAGATTGAATTGGAGAAAACGATTGGATTCAAGTGTTTTCTTTCTATGTTTCATAAGATACTTTGTTAAAAAAACCCGCATGATGACGTGTTTTATGTTTTATTATTCGGGGTTTTGTTTTATGTTCTCCGTATGTATCGTTTTTTGTTAGATTTAATAAAAATCGTTGTAAAAATCACTGTTCTAAAAAACTCGCTGCACAGCCGCCATGGCGCGCCATGACACCAAGGCTTGTGTCTCACGCCACGTTAAGCTCGTGGCATGCCATGGCCTAATGCGCAGTTTTTGTAATGCAATATTTGGTATTTTTTTTATGTTTTTAATGTCTTATTTGCGGGTTTTTACTATATATAACCTAATTTAACTTGTTTATTACTATTGACTCATTGAATAACACGCCAAAACATATGTTTTTATATATATAATATTATATATAAATTAGAAATTTGACGCCATAAGTCACGCCTTGAAAACGCCAAGGCTTCACCATGGCTCCTAAGGCTTGAGGTTTGGCCTCGCCGCCACGCCACGCCTCACGCCATTTATAACCTTGGTAAAAATTAATGAGCAACCTAGCTTGACTAATATTCTAAACCTCTTCAAATAGTCTCTCTCTCTCTCTCTCTCTCTCTCTCTCTCTCTCTCTATATATATATATATATATATATAATATATGGGGCATTTTTTTGGTTTTCCGCCACGAGCATTCGAAACCTCAGACCGGTCATGCCAAAATTCCTTGGAAATTACGATCCCGGGGTATCCGGGCTCCCACTTAAGGGTGTCACCCGACAAATCCCCGTCGACCACGGCCCAACCCAATTAAGGTACCACTAAGTGGCAGACCCATGATCTGGATGTCACAGGATGCTCATCACGGGATTCGAACCTGGATAGTCAGAGATACCATCCACTGTCCCTCCCAAGATGTTACCAAACCAGTGCATGGGCATGGGCTACAACATGAATGAATGACTGAAATTATTTATTAATCTATCAATTTTTATTATTATAAAATTTTGATACATTGAATAATCCAATGTTATGATTCTAAGCCATTTCTATAATATTATATTATGATATTAGATTTCAAGTACAATCAAACAATTGAAAACAAAGGTACTACTGATAATATACAAAGAATAAAGTATTAGTTGTGCACATCTGTTTGGTTGTTTGTCGACATCTTATTTTGCTTGTCGGATCCCGTTTTCTTCTTCAATTCCTTTCGACATGTATGTTTATAAAAAAGCAAAATGAAAGTTCTGGGTCATGACCATTTTAGGAAACTTCCGAGGGGTACGTATTAAATCAGATCCATGCGTATAAATCAGAGACTTTGGATACCACATTCCACCATCAAAATGGCAGGTAGAGAAGAACACATTTGCAAGCTCTTCGATTCATACTGGTACAAACACCAGATTCTCAAAAGCAACCAAGAGTCGGTTTCGATATCAGATATACACAAGCAAGAACCATTCGTGGGAAAGGCTTGGAATCAAACGTCATGGCCAACGAAACAGAACGACGAAATCACTGCATTGGCGATAATGGATTGTAGGAATGATGTGGAGATGAAGGGTCTACTAAGATTTTGGGCTCATTCTGTTGCTTCGACGGTCATCTAAATCTTTCGTTCCCTCTCTCGCCAATTCTTCTCTTTTTTGTATGATTTTTCATCGTGTTTTTGTTGATGAAAAGTAGGGTTTTGGACACCAACTAATACGTACTATGCACCTGAAAAGTGAAAACTGAATTGTTACTGAAGCAACGAAGTAAAAGTTTACATATATGTATTTATGTATACTATCATGTACATGTGTCTTGGAAATTGTTAATTTGTTCGGATGACAACTAATCTGCACCCAGGTGAAAAATTGAATTTATGGACTTTATTGTATTTTGCTTCCTGAATGAATGAATATTTCTAGGATTGATTTAGTCTGTGATCTGTGAAACACATGCATTTAATGAGGGCATAGAAAGATAGAATGAGTCTCATACTAAAGATATGACTTTTATATACGCTTAATTATACACGATTTTTGTCGTTTTTACCAAAACTGTGTATAAAGGACGGACCAGGACCTTTTTTACATGGTTAAAGTTGAATCGTTGCTAAAAATAAGGTTTTATACACAGTTCTAGATTAAAAACCATGTAGAAAGGATACTCAACAATTACAAACGGTTGCATCGATGAAACCGCGTATGAAGGGGTTACTTTTATACACGGTTGTATATAAAAAACCGCATATAATTAAGGGGGTTACTTTTATACGCGTTTATTTATACAAAACGGTGTGCAAAAGATACCGTTGAACATGATTTTTAGTAAGAAACCACGTATAAAAGTAACATCTTTGTACGCGGCTTTTTAAAAACAACCGTGTATAAAAGTAACCCCTTTGTACATGGTTTTTACACACAGTTGCATATAAAGTAAACCCTTTGTACGCATTTTTTTACACACAGTTGCGTATAAAAGGTCATACCTAGGGTTTTCCTATAAATACGAAATGAATGCACCTTTTTTTGTACCCAATGCGGCTCCTTGAAAACAACACTTTTTTTGATGTTTTTTTTTTGCTCTTTTGGAATTTTTTGATAGTTTTTGGCATTATTCTTCATAAAAATTAAGGTATGATCACCATCTTAAACAAATAGCTCATCAATTACTACTTTTATATGCATTAACATCATGTTTTTAAGTAATATCATGTATGTGTGTATATATATATGTGATCAACAGCTCGCACGTACATACATAATACCAATTCGTATAGGCGTACCAATTAGATTGGACTGATCATTTACCGAGCATACTTAGAGAAAAAAGAGAAAAAGTTCGACTGCACTTTTCGGGCGAAAGCGGTCTCGCCGTGTCTTATATTTCTAGCGTTTGAACCATCGTATCGTCGTGATTTTTGAACAATAGCTTCATGACATATCTATCTACATTCTCAATGGTGGAGATTTGTTTTAGAGGTCTAGAAGTCATCCTTTTTCTATTCGGCAATCTACAGTATTTCTGGTACGTTTTCTGATTGTATTGGATTTGAATTTTCATCAATCATGGTCGATCAACCGTGGAAGACAATGAGGAGGAACAAGGGTTTTGGTGGGCCAACTGTGTTTGATCAGATATGTCCTAGCGGTAATCGTATCCGAAAGTGGAACGAAACACGTGTCCAAAAGATCGCTCACAATGTGTATGTGTCAAATTTTCCATCTCACTTCTCATCTAGGGATGACAAGCGGAAAGACAACCGAAACTTGCAAGATCAAAGACCAAATTGACACGTAAGTAATGTATTATTTTAGTATACTATTGATGTTTATTTATATAGTTAATCGACTATTAACACAAATATTTTGTTATTTTTCATTTAGGGCCAAGTCAAAATATAATCATGCCATAAGGTTTTCTCAAGCTAACACTCCGGTTACATGGAGATCAAACAAGGTACAATTTATATATCCCGACAATTTATTTCGTACTTTAATTTGTTAATCACTATTTTTTTTACACTTTAGTGTAATCAACAACAAGATGGTTGGGAGTGTGGTACTATGTAACGAAGCAAATCTTCGAATTATTGATGCATGAACAATATGCTATCTCTCTCAAGGTATGTGTTTCTAAAATTTCTTTCAATTTATTTATATATTGTACAAAATACTTTATTTTGTTTATAATAACACCTACTTTCAAATTTTTATATAGGACACATGGACGATCACGACTCCTTTCACAATTGCACAAGTAAAAGAGATGGCTTGCAATATCGTGAGATCGTTTATTTGGAGCGCATGAAATATGTTAAAATGTGGTAATGAATGGGGGGATTGTTTTAAGAATTATTAGACTTGATTAGACAATAAAAAATATTAGAATGTTTGGTTAATTTGATATGTTACATTTACATTGACGATCTTTTAAGTTTAATGGTTAATGGTCATTTTGAGATGTTACATTTACGTGTCTAGCTTATTTTTGTATTTGGAATTGTGTTTGAAATGTTCCATTATTCCAATTAGAATCGTATTTGGAAATGTAGCATATCGGATGTAATGCAGCTTCACCAACATTTGAAATAATTGATAGTAACAAAATCTAGAAAAAAATTAAAAATAATGCGCCATATGTACTGAGATTGTTCGGGAGACATGGTCCAAGCCCGATACGAGGATGACTTGTGCCTAGGGGTGAATATAACTCATTATACACGGTTCTAGTAAAAAAACCGTGTACAAATGTCTGTAATTTTTTTTAATAAATGGTTACATAATACACAGTTTTGTTATGAAAACCGTGAAAATTATTACAATTGTAAACGATTTAGCAAAAAAAAAACGTGTAAAATAGACACTTTTATAAATGGTTAGTATGACTTTTTTAAACGGTTTCATCTAAAACCGTGTAAGAGAGGCAGTTTTATAAAAGGTTAACAAGGTTTTTTTAAATGGTTTTATCTAAAAACCGTGTAAGATTGTAACTTTTATACACGGTTAATATTCCTTTTTTAAACGATTTTGAAACCGTATATAAAAGTTGAGTTTTATACACGGTTTTAGAACCGTGTATAGAAGTCCGAAACTTTTATAAACACCGGCCTTATATGCGATTCCAAACCCGTGTATAAAGCCCAAAAACAACCGTTTATAAAAGCCTATTTTGTACTAGTGAGACTGCTACTACCTAAACAGATAGTTGAAGGTAACATCAGATAACCGTTCCAAATTAATGGCAATTCTCTGTTGCAACAACAACAACAAAAATAAGATATCCAGAAGTTGAAGTTTGGCATCAAAGCTAGGGACATCTGTAACACCCATATTTTCGCCTTGATAAGTGTTTTACGTAATGTAGAACGATTCTCCAAAATATTCCAAAATAACGGTTGAATTAAAACCATTTACAGCGGAAGACTTTAAAATAATAAATATGTAACTTAAATGCTAACCTATCCCATAACAAGTTGTTTTACAATATTTATTCATAATAGATGTCTGAACATAAATATTGAACTTAAATGGTAGTGGCAGTTCTCTATGTGTGCCATTTTCCTTTGTCCAACCTGAAACGTTCTATCCCTGAGATGCATATTATAGTCAGCTTTATAAGGTTTGCGTGAATACAATCATTTCACATAATACATATCAACTTCAAAACATTGTATCAAATAATATGCATTTTCTGAAAACATGCAACATTGAAAGAAAAGAGATCTTATAAACTGTCTCGCCGGGTATGGGTCATTTTATCACTGACACGCCCTGTGTTGAACGTTCTATTTTGTTCGATCACCCACTTGACTGGGTCGTGCCACATGTCCGTGACTTACTGGTCAAATGCCCACCCGCTAAAACTGATCATAAAACTTGCAACTGAAATAACATGCTAGAGTTATTTGAAAACAAAATAAACACATAGCATGCAACTGATCATAAATAACATACATGAGAAATATAATGTGTCATGTATGAAAACAGAAACATCATGCATACGTAATCACCATATAAATCATATAATGCTGAAAATAAATTTGTACGTAAGTATGCATTCCAGTGTAAGTCTCATGAAGACTCACCTGATTGCGCGTAGATCGACTACTTATAGCTCTTGAATGAAAAACCTATACATTTCATATCACCATATCTAATTAATGGCTTATTTTCTCCAAAAGTCAACACAAGTCAACTATGGTCAACCCGACTCGATCTAAAATCAAACTCCAAAATCGAGTCTCTTAATAACTCAAATATCCCCATTTGATCTCATCGTCAAAATACTTGTGGGTCAACTGAGATAAAAGTCAACCATTGGTCAACGTGGTCAACCTTGACTAGCTTTAGTCAAAACCCATGTCTAAAACTCGACGACGTCCTAAAACGTCAAAATAATCATTTTATAACCTTTTAAACATATCTATCCAAATTAAAGCGTCTAAATAAAATTTAACTCAATCGCGACGCTTTAATCTAATTAATAAATCATCTATGTAAACTTTATGACTTATTAAAATATCAAATTACGAACAATTAATTAATATTAACTTCTAAATTACATTAATATATTAATTGAAATCAATATATTAAATAAAATAGAGAATAACTTAATTAATATATTTTCTTGATATTATATAGAGCTCTAAATATTTTAAACTTTAAGACATTTAATATCTAAGGGGGCGTTTGGTTCATTTTAAGGAATAAGAATGAAAATGAAAATGAGAATGAAGTAGAATGGGAATAGGAATGAGCATTGCATTGATGTTGTTTGGTTAAACCAATATAATCAATAAAAAATTATTTTATATAATATTTTTAATACAAATATGTGTCGTCCAACACGAAAATAAAAAAATAAGTTTCATTAAACATCGAGAGATGAAGGGCGTATGAGAAAAAGTGACTGAGCGGGAATAAGATTTTCATTCCCCCCAATTTGGTCAGGAATGAAAATTAATGAGTTTGGGGTAATGAGCTCATTATATTATGTCAAACCAAACATTTTTCATTCCCATTCTCATTCCTAACCGCTCAATACCTCCAACCAAACACCCCCTAAATGTAATCCTAAAAAAATTAGAACCCAAATATATAATTAAATTCCAATAATATTAATTATTGGACCTAACATAATATAATCTGATATATTTGATAAAGTCCAAGTTAATTTAAAATACAAGCCCAATATATAAATCTAATTCTATTTAAAGGGCCCAAAATTCATTTATTGATCTAAGATTGAACTCCAAAACCCAAACATTAAAAGAGAGAGACCGGTCCATGAAAAACAGCAATCAGAACCAGCATGTCGACCAGCACCGGTTCAACCGCACCGGCGACCGAAAAACGGCCGTTCGGTCTCGTTTCTTCATTGTTTTCGATGATTTTTCTTGCTAAAACTCTAAGAAATGATTTTCCTCATTCATAGGAACAAGAAGCAATGAAAACCATCAATTATAGAGTTTCAATTTCTCATTTAAATTTTCAGCTTTTAACCTACTCGAAAATCCGAAAAAACTCAAAATCGGATCTTCCAAACCAAAATCTGAGACATAAGACTACTAAGGATCGATAGAGGACTTAAAAACGAAGCTAACCACATAACGAACTCAAAATTTGGTTGAGTATTTTACCTTCAATCGTCGATAAACGAAGATTTCGGACGGTGACTATGAGCTCCAATTTCTCACTCGTTTCTCCATTTTTCGTGAAGCTACTTGAACCAAAAATGAAATGGGAGATGATGGCTACATAAGCCTATAAATTTTTGGATTTTTCGTTGGCCATAGAAGCCAATAAATGGTCTCAAAAACTCTATATCGATCCATCCTTTTCAATTTGCAGACATGTACCTTTTACAAAACAGGTCCCTTTAGAATTAGGAAGATGTTGCCTGGCCGAACCCTGAACTATGAGTTAATTGCATTCGGCCCCTTAGCTTCAGTAATTTCGCCAACTTCACACTTTTCACCCCTAATCTGATATTTTCTTTCGTTTTTAATTTAATTGAACATAAACTCTTTTATTCACTTCAAACTTTCATTAAGCGACGAAATTCGTCACTTTTCACGTTTTCCTTCACATTTTTTTTCCAATAAAATAAAACGATTTTATTTTATTTTCCTTATCTATTTTATTTTTCATATTTATTTACTTACCCCATTTTAGGGTGTCACAACATCCACCCAGAAAACTTGTCAAATGGTGTAACTAAGTAAACAGTTCAGTGGTTATCAAATTTGCCTAACAAATCTGTAAACAGATAAAGCTCCTCTTAGACTATTAGAACAAGAAACCACAACAAAGATAATTGAATTGCTTCAAATGGATCTAATATAGGTCTTATGTAGGTTGAAAGTTTCGGTGACAATATACTAGGTAAATTTTGATCTGATCTCACAAAACATTTATGATAGCCTAAGAAAACTGAATCTCAGTAACTTATATTAAGGAAGAAAGAAAAAAGTGTTGCCTTCAAAGAAAATTTCTCAAGTGCAAGGACAGAAAGAAGATCAAGATCTTGGTAGACGATGAGTTGCTAATTTACTCACAAAAATGGTTGGCTGTAGGATGAATTTTTTTTTAACAAAATGGGGTTAAATAAATCTGGAACATGTAAGAAGGAAAACAACAACCACTTCTGGTCTAAGTAGAAATCAAAGAAATAGGGTATCTAGTGTTCTGAATATGAATGGTATGTATACATTCAAGTGAAACTCTTATCATCCAAGGTAATATAAATTACTAGATGAGGTGATATACCACCAGGTCTAATGTTTAAAGATCATTTGGAAGACATGGTCGTAGGATTTGAAGATTTGTAATATTTCAAATTGGACAATATGCAAAAAATTGATAGCAGATTATGTTGTATTTTACTATTTTCCTATCCATAAGCAGTCAGGTTTTTAATTAGCTGTATGTATATTATGTAAATAGGTATAGCTAGTTTTCTATGTAGTTCTGAAAATATCCTCAAAACCAATACACAATTTAATACATACAGAAGACTATCACCGATGGATATTTCCGTTAGTAATCGGTCGATAAAAAGGTTCATCCATCGGTGATCCGTCGTGAAAGGTAGTCGAGAAAAAAGTCGTAGGAGAAAGTATCACCGCGGATATTACCGATGGGTCATTGAAGGACTGGATTACCGACTAACTGTGGTTACCGACGACATGTACCACGTACCACTGACGGATCATCCACCACAATGGAAGTCGTTGGTGGTGGTGGGAGTTGCAGAGGTAGAGAGAACGAACATTGGGAGGGGTGGTCGACAGTGGTGGTGATCGACAGTGTTGATGGCGCTGTGGGTGGTCACGGTGGCGATGGTGGCCGGAGGTCGAGAGGGCGACAGGAGAAGCGATGTCGAATGCGGAGGCGGTGGTGTAGAGAGATCGAGACTCAGGGCTTAAAGCCCGCTTTTTATTTATTTATTAAAATCCATTCGAAAACCGATGAATTTCCGAAGAAAATTTCGTCCGTAATACCAACAAATTAATTCCATTGGTGATTTCTGACAGATTCCCGTGTTTTTTAAATAAGGTATTTCAATATTATTAAATACTATTTAATTCTAACTATTAAATAACATTTAATTTTAAATTATTAAATAATATTTAACTTTAAAATTATTAAATAAGTTATTAAATTATAGTTAAAATTACTAAAATACCTCTTGCTTAACGGGACTTAAGTTCATAACGGTATAATATGAACATGTATAATTCACATATGAACTATATGTTCATATATGAACCAGTGCAATTAAAAAATGAACTCCTTTAACTGATTCATATTTGAATCAGTTGAACTAACTAACAGATTCATATATGAACCTTTGTGATTCATATATGAATCTGTATGAATCATAAAGATTCATAATCTGTATAAATCACAAAGATTCATATATGAATCAGTTGAACTAATTAACAGATGCATATATGAATCTTTGTGATTCATACAGATTCATATATGAACCCATTCCGTGTATTTTACGAAATTACCTCTCTACCTTCTATAGACCACACAAGGAATTATCCGGTGCTTCGCGGTCAAAGCCGCAAATGTTGACCAGATGAATGGCTAAGATTACTTTTCTATTTCTCATATATTTACCTTTTCTCAAATGAGCCTCTCCCTATATATATATATATATATATATATATATATATATAGAGAGAGAGAGAGAGAGAGAGAGAGAGAGAGAGAAGTAATCTTAGCCATTCATCTGGTCAACATTTGCGGCTTTGACCGCGAAGCACCGGATAATTCCTTGTGTGGTCTATAGAAGGTAGAGGGGTAATTTCGTAAAATACACGGGATGAGTTCATATATGAATCTGTATGAATCACAAAGATTCATATATGAATCTGTTAATTAGTTCAACTGATTCATATATGAATCTTTGTGATTCATACAGATTCATATATGAATCACAAAGGTTCATATATGAATCAGTTAAAAGAGTTCAGTTGTTAATTGCACTGGTTCATATATGAACATATAGTTCATATGTGAATTATACATGTTCATATATGAACATAGCCCGTGTGTTTTGTAAAATTTACGAAATTGTTCTTCTATTTTTGGGATAGCCGCAACTTTTGACCGGTCAAAGCCGCAATATTTGACTAGTCAAATTCGATCTTGACCATATGAATGACTAGGATTACTTCTCTATTTCTCATATATTTACCATTTCTCAAATGAACCAAACATTATATATATATATATATATATATATATATATATATATATATATATATATATATATATATATATATAATGGGAGGATATTTTACATCCTTTAAAAATGTTGCAACATTTACAACCTAGATCTTAACCATCCATTTTGATCTAGATTACATTTGGTAATTTTAATTTATGAAGGGCATGCATGTCTTTTTCATTTTTCCCTGGATTTTTATTTTTTTTAATTATTATTTGTTGGTTATTATTTCCTTGTTTGTAGCAGTTTTTTATGGAAGTTTATCATAACATAACCGATTGCATTTTTATTTTCTTTTATTTTAGTTATCATATTTCATATTTTTTTTATTAAGGTTAAGATTTGATCTCCGATTCACAAGATATCGTCCTTTTTTTGGTGTTAGGGTTTAGGCTGGTATGCGAATGTTATCATATTCAGTTTTTTTGCCGAAGTGTTGTCGTTCTTAAATTGCTTGCCTATGGAATCTCAATCTGATATCACCGGGAAGTTTACACAGGCCGCTGGATTGGAGTTTGATGATAGAGGTCCGTCGGCTGATGCGGTTGGTGTTGTAAATAATACAGATATTGCTATCAGCGAAGTACTCGGATTGTTGCCTGCATTGTCATCTAGTAGCGAAGATGTAGTTTTGGCTTTGATTCCCTTCAATGTAGGACTGTAAATCTCGTGGATGGTGTATCGAATCCTGTTGAGGTCTATCGTGTTGAAGATTGCTTTGTACCCTGTGAGAAATGTTTGCCTTCAACTAAATTTCCAGCAGATTTAGAACAGCTCATTTCCATCCATTTCCAGCCACTTCCTAGCTGTTTTTCCAGCTAATTTCCAGCTGTTTTCCAGCTGTTTTCACCAGCCCATTTTGCACTATTTTTGTTCTATAAATAGGGAGCTTAGTAGAAGATAAAATTACACCTTGAAGATAACCTTCTATCTTGCTCTTTCTCTCTCAATAACTGATACATTAATCAGTTTTCTTTCTCTCAATTGTATCATCATAAAGTGATAGTGAATTAGTTCTCGGCGTCCTCCGCCCGTGGTTTTTCCCTTTCCGGGTTTCCACGTAAAAAATATCGGTGTCTCTTTTACCTTGCTTTATCTTGCATTTTATGGTTGGATATTGTTGCATATACTTCGTAATTAATTATCTCACATTCGTTGATCATATTTTCCGTTGTTATCTCGATATAAGAACATACGTTCATTGTTCTTGGGGTATTTATGTTTATAGTGAGGTCCAACTATCTATCTTATTGCTAGTTGGGTTTCGTTATTTACACAACAATTGGTATTAGAGCCCAAGTTATTTATATCGAGATTTTTTTTTTGATCAATAGAAGTTTCGTGAGATTATTGATTTGCTAAGCTATTTTCATTTATGTCAACTATGAAATTCGACCTTCCCTTGTTGGAACGGGATACCCGATATCCCTTATGGAAGATAAAGATGAGAGATGTCCTCATCCAACAAAATTTACATAAATGTATTTTGGGTCGGGCTTTCATGCCCGTCTCTTGGACGGATGAGGATATTGAAATAAATGACTTGAAGGCCCAACCTTTAATTAGATTGCACCTTTCTAACGATGTTTTACAAGATGTTGGGGAGGAGGAAACATCGTATCAAATTTGGTCTAAATTAGATCGAATGTTTATGGAAAAGAGCTTACCCAATAAGCTTCATATGAAGCTTAAATTATATGCCCTTCGTTTATCTGAAGGTGGTTCAATTTCGGCACATCTATCGAAATTCAAAGAGGTAGTTGGTGATTTGAAAAACCTTGAGGTAAAGTATGACGATGAGGATTTGGGTCTAATCTTATTATGCTCTTTACCACAATCTTTTGGTACGTTTATGGATACGATTATTTATAGTCGGGATTCACTATCACTTGATGAGGTTTATACAACGTTGAGCTCGAAGGAGAAGATGAAGGAGATAATCCCCGGTCATGAACTAAGGGCCGAAGGATTAAATGCAAGGGGAAGACCTTTTGAAAAATGCTTGAGCTCTTCAAGCAAATCAAGATCAAAATCTCGTGTAAAGACGAAGAAGTTTTGTAATTTCTGTAAGCGGAAGGGTCACACCATTGACGAATGTTTTAAGCTCCAAGCTAAAAACAAAGCCAAGAACAAGACAACGGGTTCCTCCGGGGAAGCCGACATTGTTGAGCACGATGAAGGTGGAGCTAGTGAAGGTGAAGTCATGACGGTCTCGGATGGTAATCCAAAGGCCACGGAAGAATGGATTCTAGACTCGGGTTGCACTTTTCATATGTGTCCCAACCGTAGTTGGTTTCATACATATGAGCAAGTTTCCGAAGGTGTTGTGATGATGGGGAACAATGCTACTTGCCCCATTGTCGGTCAAGGCACAGTTAGAATCCGCATGCATGATGACGTCATCCGAACACTTCAGAATGTGAAACATGTTCCCGAACTCCGAAGAAACCTCATCTCTCTCAGTGCCCTCGATGAAAAGGGCTACGAATTCTCTGGCAAAGACGGAGCAATAAAAGTCAAACGAGGAGCGTTAGCTGCAATGAAAGCTCAAAGAGGTACCGCTAACCTTTATGTTTTGCAAGGTCAAACTATTACAGGTGACGTTGCAGTTGCTTCGAAGAAAATGTTCGATGGTGATCTTTCAAAATTGTGGCATTTACGTCTCAGTTGCATGAGCCTTGGAGGCATGACCGAGCTAAGTCAACGTGATTTGTTGAACGGCCACAAAGTTACCGATTTACAGTTTTGTGAGCATTGTGTGTACGGAAAGACGAAGAGGGTCAGATTCTCAGGTGGCATTCATACGACTAAAGGGCCACTTGATTACATTCATTCTGACCTTTGGGGCCCGGGCCGAGTTACTTCTTATGGTGGAGCTTCGTATATGCTCACTATTATCGACGATTTATCTCGTCGTGTGTGGGCTTTCTTCTTAAGACGCAAGAGTGATGTTTTTGAAGTTTTCAAAGATTGGAGGACGATGATCGAGAAGCAATCCGGTAAAGAGGTGAAATACCTCCGAACGGATAATGGCTTGGAATTTTGCTCGGAGGAGTTTAATGCTTATTGTCGTAAGAATGGCATTACAAGGCATCGTACCGTTGCCCACACTCCTCAACAGAATGGTGTGGCCGAAAGGATGAATCGCACTATTTTTGAGAAAGTTCGTTGCATGCTTTCTAACTCGAAGATGCCCAAGTCATTTTGGGCAGAAGCGGCTTCTACCGCTTGTTATATCATCAATCGATCTCCTTCAGTCCCTCTTGAGAAGAAGACTCCTATGGAAGTATGGAACGAATCACCGGCCGATTACACAAATTTGAAGATTTTTGGTTGCCCGGCGTATGCACGAGTTGATAACGGGAAGTTAGAACCGAGAGCTATGAAATGCAATTTCCTTGGATACAAAGACGGAGTTAAAGGCTTTAGGCTATGGTGCCCGGAAACAAAGAAGATCTTTATAAGTCGAGACGTAACTTTCGATGAATCTTCGATGTTGACTGATTCGCCGCCTCCTACATCCGATACCATTTCCGAATCTCCGAAAGAGAAATCACCTGCAGAGGTGGAGCTACCTTTGGCTCAAGCTTCGAGTCTGATTGCTACAAATGATTCACATGCTGTTTCTTCTTCTTCTCCCACTACTGGTGATCAAGTGGTAGATGATTCTTTATCACAACCTTTGCCACAAGAACCCGAACCGAGCATTGCTCGTGATAGGGGAAGAAGACAAATCGTGCCTCCGGAACGGTATCACGAAGAATCCGATTTTGTAGCATATGCTTTGAACGTAGCGGAGGAAATGGAATATACTGTTGAGCCTACTTCTTATAGTGAGGCTATGAAACAAGATGATGCGGATGAGTGGATGTTGGCAATGCAAGCGGAGATGGAATCTTTGCAAAATAACGGAACTTGGGAGCTTGTTTCCGCTCCCAAGACAAAGAAGGCCGTTCGATGCAAGTGGGTCTATAAATTGAAGGAAGGGGCTACTCCAAATGAAAAGCCAAGGTATAAAGCTCGGTTAGTCGCAAAGGGTTATAGTCAAATTCCTGGCATTGACTATAACGACATTTTTTCACCGGTGGTGAAACATACTTCCATTCGTGCATTGCTAGGGATGGTCGCGTCCTATGATTTGGAGCTTGAGCAATTGGACGTCACGACCGCTTTTCTGAATGGTGAACTTGAGGAAGAGATCTTTATGCACCAACCGGAAGGTTTTGAAGTTCCGGGTAAAGAAGGTCACGTGTGCAAATTGATAAAGTCTCTATATGGCCTCAAACAGTCTCCCAGACAATGGTACAATAGATTCGACGCTTTTGTGACCACACACGGCTTGTCAAATTCGTCGTACGACATCTGCGTTTACTTTAAGACGTGTAACGATGGGTCGATGTTATATTTGCTCTTGTACGTGGATGACATGCTATTAGCAGCTAAAGACATGGGAGAAGTTCAGAAAGTTAAAGACCAGTTAAATTCAGAATTTGATATGAAGGATTTGGGAGCCGCAAAGAAGATTCTTGGAATGGAGATTATACGTGACATAAAGGCGAGAAAGTTGTACCTCAGTCAACGAGGTTATGTTCAGAAAGTTCTTCGCCGCTTTAGTATGTCTGAAGCAAAGTCTGTCAACACTCCATTTGCGCCTCATTTCAAGTTATCATCCGCTTTAAGTCCTTCAACTCAAGCAGATGTCGCCTATATGGCGAGAGTGCCGTATTCTAGTGCGGTGGGATCTTTGATGTATGCCATGATTTGTACCCGACCTGATCTCGCTTATGCAGTTTCTATGGTCAGCAGATATATAGCCAACCCGGGTAAAGAACATTGGAAAGCTGTCCAGTGGATCTTTCGTTACTTGAAGGGGACGGCAGATCTGTGTTTGCATTTTGGGAGAAATTCATCAGGGGTACTTGGCTACGTAGATTCCGATCATGCCAAGGATCTTGATAAGAGAAGATTCGTCACTGGATACCTGTTTACTCTTGATGGGTGTGCCATTAGTTGGAAGGCACACTTGCAACCTACTGTCGCATTATCTACAACGGAAGCAGAATATATGGCAGTTAGCGAAGCCGTAAAAGAAGCTATCTGGCTCAAAGGATTCTTTGGTGAATTAAGTGATGATTTGAAAGTCGAAAAGGTTTTATGCGACAATCAAGGCGCGGTTCTTTTGACCAAGGATCGAATGTTTCACGATAGGACGAAACATATCGATATTCGTCATCACTATATCCGAGAGGTTGTAGCGAAAGGTGATGTTAAAGTTGTGAAGATTAGCACTGACTATAACGTAGCGGATATGCTAACGAAGCCGCTTCCGGTAGCCAAGTTCAGTTTGTGTTTGGACTTGGTTGGTGTTGCAAGACGGGGTTGATGCCCTTAGGGGCGAATTGGCGGAGGATACTATTTTTTTCGAGAACTTTGATTACTTTGGTATTGCTTTGTTTATGGGTGATGTTTTTGGCTTGAGATGAAGTTTCGTAGAGATTGTGCTCTTGGTGTATTCTACTTGGTTTGAAGACGAGGTGGAGCTTTGTTTTTATGGGTTTTGGATTGAAGTCAAAGGTGGAGATTTGTGAGAAATGTTTGCCTTCAACTAAATTTCCAGCAGATTTAGAACAACTCATTTCCAGCCATTTCCAGCCACTTCCTAGCTGTTTTTCCAGCTAATTTCCAGCTGTTTTCCAGCTGTTTTCACCAGCCCATTTTGCACTATTTTTGTTCTATAAATAGGGAGCTTAGTAGAAGATAAAATTACACCTTGAAGATAACCTTCTATCTTGCTCTTTCTCTCTCAATAACTGATACATTAATCAGTTTTCTTTCTCTCAATTGTATCATCATAAAGTGATAGTGAATTAGTGCTCGGCGTCCTCCGCCCGTGGTTTTTCCCTTTCCGGGTTTCCACGTAAAAAATATCGGTGTCTCTTTTACCTTGCTTTATCTTGCATTTTATGGTTGGATATTGTTGCATATACTTCGTAATTAATTATCTCACATTCGTTGATCATATTTTCCGTTGTTATCTCGATATAAGAACATACGTTCATTGTTCTTGGGGTATTTATGTTTATAGTGAGGTCCAACTATCTATCTTATTGCTAGTTGGGTTTCGTTATTTACACAACATACCCGATGAGATTGGTGAAGAGGAAGGTGGGGTTTTTTTTTTAATTTTGTTTTGTTGTTTGATCATGTAACGTTGCTTCGTTGCAGTTGTTGTCGATAATATTTTTGATTTGTGTAATGTATATTCTTGTAAGTTGTTCCGCAATTGTATTATTTTTTTTTTGTTTTTCTGTTGGTATTTCATCCGTTCGATTTCGGTATTCACGTATGTTGTTGCATGAAGTATTATTCACGTTTCAATTTTCGTATTTAATCGTACAGTAGTTTTATATATGATAAACCAATCTCGAATAGGGTTTCTAGAATTTTTCCCCTTATTTGATATATCTTTCGATTCCGGAAACGAATCGTGAACAGAGTTTCATGATTTATTTTTCATGTTTTATGAATCGTATTTAGAGTAAATGTGGTTATGGATATTTGTAACGAATCACGAATATGGTTGCATGAATTATTTTTCATGTTTAAAATTTCCTTATTTTCGAAAGTATTGGTGGGAGGTTCGTGTAACGATTAACTAATAGAGTTGCATGAATATTTATCCACGTTAGAGAAACAACTTAATTTAAGAAATAGTAGTTTTTGTGATTTTGTAGTCTAGGTGCATGTTTTTGGGTTGGTGGATGTTGAATAAGACATTGGGAGAATATGGCATGAAATGTGTTTCTTGAGTTGGACTAGATTCCATGCATGGGTTGTTGTGTTTTTTTTTGTGTATTAGGAAATGGGTGACATTTGTTAGGATATGCGTGATGTTATTATGAATCCCTACTTTACATTTTTTTATGTTATGGATTCATGAATTGTTTTTAAATTTTATGTTGTTTTTAAATTTATGTTGTATGTTTTTTTGATATTGTTTTGTATATGCTTGTAGAGGAAAATGATCTTGTGTTGAAGATTCTCGGGGGGGGGGGGGGGGAAGAAGTATTATGTCCCGTATGTTAACGAGTCTCTTACGCCTAAAGTAGGCGATTCTTTTCAATCCGTTGAGATGTCATAGAAGTTTTAGAGGAAATACGCTGAGGCGGTCGGGTTTGATATCCGTCTTTCAAACAAGAAAAAGAATGAAGGTGGTCAAATCACTGCAAGGTTTTATGTTTGTAGTAAGTAGGATATTCCTTCCGAAAAGTTGTACGATTCGTTGGGGGCGAAATCTGGGGAGAGACATCAAAGGAATTCGAATCTTAAAAGGTGTGGGTGTCTAGCGTGTTTAAAATTCATTATGTGAAGGATAGATCCCAATTTGAGGTATATAAGTTTATTTCGAAGCATAACCATTTATTGTTTGATTGGAATGAGATGTCTTTATCCTGTGCGAAACGTGGGCTAACATTTACAGACCAACTGAGTGTTTATAATGCTACTAGCTCAAAAGTAGGTATTGCTAAATCTCATAGGATGCGCAATGCTATGAGAGGTTGTTTAAGTGAATTGGTTGGGACGGTAAAAGATTTTCAAAATTTTAAGCGTGATATGGTGACGTTTGTGGGTAATAAAGATGCTAAAATGTTGATCAACACCATGGTTGGTAGGCAGAAAGCGTGTCCTGAGTTTTTTTTTTTTTTTGAGTTGAAGTGTAATGAAAAAGTGTTTAACAATATTATGGGCGGATGAGATTGCGAGATTGAATTATCGTGAATTTGGTGACGTAATAACATTTGATGCTACCTTCTGCACAAACAAGTATGTGATTTGTAATTTTTAGTATTACATTTTGCTTTTGTTATTTGTATTTGGTTATTGAATAATGTTTGTTATATTTTATATCCTAAGGTATGCCATGGTTTTTGTCCCGTTCGTTGCTGTTGATAACCATAAACGTTCAGTTTTGGTAGGTGTTGCGTTGATGCGCGGAGAGACGGCTGTTAATTACACATGGGTACTTCAAGCCTTTAAGAGAGCGCATGGTAGGGATCCGAAATTTGTTATAATTGATCAATGTGCAGCAATGAAACAGACAATTCCTGCTATTTTTCATGGGAGTGTTCATCGGTTGTGCATGTGGCATATCACCAAGAAGGTGAAAGAGAAGGTATTCTTGAATTTTGTTGTTCTAGGTTTTTCTTTTTATGAATATATTATTTTGTGATTATTTATTTGTTGACGTTTGTATTGTTTGTAGATAAGTGTGTATTTAGCGAAACAAACCAACTTTATTTCCGATTGGAAGAAGCTTGTTTGGAGTGTCAATCTAGATCCGATTGATTTTGAATCGCAGTGACATGAAGTGATGGACAATTACGGATTATCTGGTGACTCATGGTTTGTGAGATTTTTGATATTAGGGACTCGTGGATCCGTGCATTTTTTAAAGATAAGTCAATGTCAGGTTTGATGAAAACCACCTCTAGGTCTGAGAGTATTAATGAATTTTTCAATGTTTATCATGCATTTTGGAATGACCTTGTTGTGTTTTTAAAGTCGTTTGACATAGCGATTGAATCTCAAAGGAGGAAGCATTGTGTCGAGGAGGTGAAAATGAAATTCATTGTGCCGCAAAAGGTGTCACCTAGGAACATTGAAGCGCATGCATCAAAGTTATATAGGCGTGGTATTTTTTTCAGTTCCAGAAGGAACTGAACAAAGCGCTTCATTATTGTCAGTTGGTATATATAGATAAAGTGGATGGGAAGAAAATTCTTACAATTATGCATAAGAATAAGGATGATGAGGTTAAAGCAAACTATAAGGTATATTTTTTATTTTTTGTGCAACGTTGAGTTTTATTTTGTTAATGATTGTTGTTAAATTCTTTTATTATTTTTGTTGTTTTAATTTTTGTTTCATAGGTTATTCATGATAAGTAGAAGGGAATTATTGAATGTAGTTGTGGTTTATATGTCTGTGACAATATTCTTTGTCGACATGGGTTGAAGGTAATGATTGAAGATTATTATAATCGCATTCCAGATTCTTATTTTAAGCGTCGTTGGACGAAGGATTTAATTCCTTGGCAATGGCTTCATGCTCGTGTTCAATACGGTGAGATTGATGTTGAGAGGGATAGGTTGATGGCGAGAGCTTTTATTATTGTGGAGCGAATAGTTGAACGGGTTAGGACTAACAAGTTAATGTTAGAGAAGTTTGTTGATATTTTGACAACTTGGGATGAGGAATTTGTTTATCAGAACCGGTCAAATCTACTGTGGAGCGAAAGAACGACATTATTGAAGATATCATTGGTGTCCCCAGCCGGATGAAGTTGAAATTCTTCCTCCTTTTGGCATTCGTAACAAAGGGTGTGGTATTGGCAAGCATTTGGTGGGTGTACGCGAGAGAACAACGAAAGAGGCGAAGAAACCTAACGTATTTGTCGTGCATGCAAAACAATGGCGAGGCATGATTCGAGGAATTGCCCGACGCGCGGTGTTTGACTCAAATGGGTTTATTTTGTGGTGTTAGTTCATTTTTTATTAGACATATAGCAGTTTTTTTTTCTATTTCATGTTGGATTATGTAGCTAGATGATTTGCTTTGTTCACCTCATCGTCCATGATGAATTTCATCAAGGCTATGTTTTTCTTCACAAATTCTGCCTCAGTGTTGTCCTTTGAGGTGAAGTCGTCCTCGATTTTGTTCACCTTGTTGCGCAGAGCCTCTCCCATCTAATGTAGCTATGCCTTATGTTATCCCAGTTTAATCTAGTTGATTAACAATCACAGAACACAATATAGATCAAGAGATATAAGATCAGAATAACATACCAATCTCTTGAATAAACAATTAAACCTTGTGTGTTCTTGATACCCTTGAATACAGAGAATACGTACGACTACTTTAATCTCTAAACAATAATTATCAAAGGTTAACCCTAAAACTAAACTAATTAAAACATTAAATACCTAGGCCATATGGGCTTTAAGCTTAATGGGCTTTCTAATGGGCTGTGGCCCAATAGTAACTAAATTATCAATCTATTACAATTTAAACCCCAAACTTTAACTATCAAGTAAATACAGTTTAGACCCTTTAATTTAACTTTAATCTTGAATACAATTATTATCCAACAATCTCCCCCTTTGGATTCAAGATTAAATTTTTTTTGACAATAATCTTCAGGTCTTCACTTTTCTTATCTTTTCTTGAAAAACTTCAGATATGACGTTGATAACTTCAAAACTTGATATCTTTAAATAGTCTTCAAATCTTTGAAATCTTTAAAATCTTTGAAAATCTTCAGCAGTCTTCAGATTATGTTGTCCCCCTTAATATATTCTCCCCCTTTTTGATGAGTGGTGAGAAGCATCATCATCAAAACTTGTCAAAACAATCTCCCCCTTTATGGAAAAATCTCCCCCTTTGTCTTTATAGACTTCAATTTAGCACTGTCTTCAAATATCGAGCCCTGTGTGGAAATAAGAGCAGTCTCTCCTAATGGAGAAAGTGATTATTTCAATCTTTTCAGATTAAAATAGAAAGTAGTAACCATTCAAATCTTTTCAAATTCAAACAATTAATAGATGTAACCCTGAATCAACAAATGACTCAGTTAGATTGTCGGTCAATGACGTAAAGTCACCGAGTAACACAAAGTTACTATATAAGGAGCTGGTTTGATGTTGGCTCCCCAGGTCTTCCATTCAATCATCGAATAACAAATGGTTATTTATGAACGTTCTGACATAAAACAAATTTCTGTGTGTTCGTGCATGTGTATGACAGAAAACAACTCCCATTCGCAAATGCTCCTGCCAGTAGTTCCCGATCGAGGGTTCGAATCCTGGGGGAGACAGGGTAACTTTTCCGGTGCAGATTCATGGGGTCGGTAGGGTCTCCAAAAGGGGACCACGGGGCCATAGGTTCCTGCCATAAAACCTCAAGAATTAAGCATAAATGATTGCTTTTCAATATAGGCTCAAAATATGTAAACTTGTTGAGACAACAACAAATTATACAAAGACTCAATGTGCATGAGAAAGGGTTTGAAGGTGGAGCAACTTTCCTTCTTTTTCAATATTAGTATCTTCCAAATGAAGAACCAATAGCGTATGTGCTGCATCCCGAGAAAATGTGAAACATTCTCTTTTTGAGAAAAGAATGAGTAGCTGGTGGGGTTGTATGCAAGAGATGGCATGGGCTAGTTGCCTATTTCAATGATGGTCACCAAAGAATGTGAACAAATCAGATTATGTGGCTGCCTGGCTCATAAAGTGGTTTGGTGCAGAGTTTAATATTCTTTTACTCTGTTCACTCACCCTCTTTCTTTTAATGCTCACTTCTAACCAATCTCTCTTTTCCATTTTACCTCTTCACACACTATCACTCAATTTTTTTGGCCCCTCTCCCCTCAATCACTCAGGGAATACTTCCTGGGTAGGAAACACTGGTTATCGTGAATCCATGGAAGTTCTGTTAAGTTCTCACACTGAATCCCATGTATTTTCCTAAAATAACATGTTGTTCAACAGTCTTTTGGACATGTAAGCACAAAGAAATACAGTTACACATGAAGAATAAAATATTGGAGAAGTCAAAACGGTTGTGTTTGACGATGCAATTCTCCCCCTCAAACTAAAAAGAGTTTGACAATTAAGCTCTAAGGAGTATTTCTATTAAGCTCTTTTGACATTTAAGCTCCCCCTCAACTGAAGATTTTTTTTAGAACATAAAGCAGAAAAATAAAGCACTAAAGTGCGGGTTCTAATCTGATGTGATTAGAAGCCATACTCCATTGAGGTATGGGTTCTAAGCTGATTTACTTAGAAGCCTTCGTTCTTTCTCCCCCTTAAACCTTGGGTGCCTGCAACACAGATTTAGCTTTCGGTACCTACTAGTATTTGGGTCCTAATGGGTTAGTTGCAGTTCTAGTGGGAGATATGAAGTAAGAACCATACCAGTTATTCACATAATCTTTTCTTACAAAATCATTTGAGCCACAGTAGGAACAACTAATTTTCTTTTGTGCTAACCTGATCAATTGATTGATTGTGTAAAGCAGATCAGGTTTGCCAAAAGTTTTACCTTTTGATGCATTGTTCCATTTTGCATTTGATGTATGCACAAATGATTTTCTTTCTTCTTTTCCTTCGATGATCCTTCAACTCTCCAGATCCAGTTTCCTCTTTCTTTCTCATCATCCCTTCTCCAGAAGCTTTTCTTTTGAGACTTGTTCTTCTTTAAATTACCTGAACCATCAACATTTTTATCAAAGAAAAGGTTAGAAGGACGAATCTGATCAGTAGATTTAGAAGTAAGACTATCATCTGAATCATAGAAAGGATTATAGAAAACATTTGCAAAATGTGAACTTGAAGTTGTGTTTAATGAACTGTTTGAATCAGCTAGATCATCTCTTGGTGATTGAGCTATTGACTCTGGCGTCTTGTGCTCAGTCAGCTTCACCTTGAATACGATCTCTTGAAGTTCCTTTATCTTTGAAGACAAACTGTTTCTTTCCTTTTCAATCAGATCAAACTTATTATGCAACTCATATTTTGCATTCTTCTCCTTCAGAATGTTTGTTGACAACTCAGATAACTTTCCTGTCAGCTTAGCTATCTCAGTTTCAAATACTTTCTTTTCTTCAGAAAAGTATTTATTTATATCCTTTAGCTCAACTTTCTTCTTCTCATTCTCAGCCTTTTCTCTTTCAATAATGATAACCTTCTCAAAGTCTGAAACTTGTTGAGAAAGCTTAACACATCTAAGCTCTAATGATTTCTTCTCTTCAAAGGCTTTTCTGGAGAAATCAGAGAATTTCTTAGCAAATTCTTTTCTTTCATTCTCAATCTTCAACATTTCATCTTGAGCTATTGTATTGTCTCTGTCTTGGGTTGCCTTTTCTTTCAACTTATTAATCTCAACCTCAAGACTGAGAACTTTATCTTTTAGTTTGTCTCTTTCAGCAAAGACTTGAGAATTTATCTGTCTTAGTCCTTTACTAGTGTCATTTGCAACACTTGTACTCCTTCTAAGCTCCTCAAGCTCTCTTTGCATTGCATCCTTCTTTGACCATGTAGAGCTAGAGTTAAGTCTTTTTATTTCAGCTTGAAGATTTAAAATCTCTTTCTCTTTCGATTCAATAATTCCTGAAAAATCAATTTTAGAATCAAAATCTTTTCAATTTTCTTTTAAAACATTGATTTGAGAAAGAAGAGATGAGATATGAATCTTTAAATCCTTGTTCTCAGCTTTGAGAGGTAACATATTTATTGGATTCAAGATCATAATTATCTGAAGATGGAAATCTGAAGTCAAAGCTGATAAAGTCGTCTCAACAAATAGTCTAGGGTCATTTTGTAATAATTAGTCAAAAGTATGTTTTCGTATTTTATTTATTAGTCTTTATAATTTAGTTATTAGTTTATTTTGTATTTGGGCCCAAGCCTTGCAAAGCCCAATAGGCTAATATGGCCTAAGTATAAATTAGATAGTTTTAGTGCTAATTAGGTTTAAGAGGTTAAGGGATCTAATCAGAGAAAATTAATTATTGTGAGAGGAGGCTGTGGTATTGGTGCGCCGTACACAGAGAGAAGAGAGAGATAGTTCGATTTATTCAAGCTTGTAATATGTTGAATCATTCGATTAATCAATACCAGGTTTGCATAATTGTATTGTTTATATGTTTACTTGATTGAATGATTATATATTGGGACACACAATTGGTATCAGAGCGTGTTACAGATTGAATTGAATAATTTTTGTTCGGTTCTGTTTTTTTGTCAAAGATTCATAATTTTTATTGTGTAATTGTTCATTCAAGTTGTTATTGGTTGGATTGTGTTTGTTTTGCCTATTATTATGATTGGGTACTGTTTGATTTGAATATTGCATCGTGTTTGGTTGCTTATCTGATGATTTTGGATCATATCGGTCGTTCACGAGTCTACACTGTGTCATCAATCAAATTCTTCTTAAAGTGGTTTTTATTGAAAATTGAAATGAATTGATTGCAATAAGTTCTAGTTGGTTAATCAATTGTTTTGGCAAAGTTTGGTAGTTTAATTCGTGATATTCAGTGTTTTTCTGGGTTGATTTTGGTTTCTGGGTCGTTTCTGTATCAAGAACATTCCGGTCGAATACCTTTTATCGGTCCTAAGCCACTTCCGGTCGAATACCGTTTATCGGTCCATAGCATTCAACCGGTATACACACTGATCCACCCCGGTCTAAGAGTATATCGGTCGAATATCATCAATATCGGTCTAAGCTTTTATCGGTCTTCACCAATATCAGTCAATCTTTTGGTTTGCTCTTTACCGGTCGAATTGTTTTTACCGGTCAAGCAAAGTACCAGTCGTATCATCTTACCGGTCGTTGTAATTCCCCGGTCGGAGAGTTTCTGGTCGTCTGCAGTGTTTGCGCAACCCACTTGATACGCAAACTGCACTTTGCGCAACCTACTAGACGCGCAAACCTCCACTTTGCGCAACCCACTAGACGCGCAAACCTCACTTTGCGCGACCTGCTACTCGCGCATACCTCACTTTGTGCCACCCCCGGTTTGCGCAAGTCACTGTTCACGTGAGTACTATTCACTATTCACTGTTCATTTTTGCGAAATTTATTTTTCGTCAGATTCTCACAGTTTGGTTTGTTCAGTATTATTTGAAGCTTTATACTGATTGAAAGGACTGCATTTAATTATTTTCGGGAATTTATTTTTCTGAAATTTTTTGAGTGTGGTTTTTATTTTGATTCTAACGATCTCATCGAGTTGATTGTTTAATCATACCAGATAAGTTTGATTACTAATCGTATAAATAAAGATGTCTCGGGAAGCTCTTGCTATTGGAACAGATGTGAAGCCACCAGTACTCTTCAAGGGGGAGTACGAGCAATGGAAGGACATATTCTTGGACTTCATCGATAGACATGATTTAGGAGATTATATCAGAAAATCTCTGAAAGAAGGAATCATGACACCTCCTACCATGGTTCTCACTGTAGCTGGAGAAAATGGTGAAGAAGAAGAGACAGAGTATAAATTACCGATTGGTGAATATTCAGAAGATCAGCTGAACAGACACAAGGGTGACAAGCTGGCAAGATCATTTATTCTTCAAGGCATACCAAATGAAATATATGTCAAGATTGATAGCTACAATGCTACCGACAAGCAAATGTGGGATCAATTGGAGAAGATGATGATTGGATCAAAAGCCGGCAACCAACTTAAAGTCTCCAACTGCTTGAATAATTATGAAGAATTCAAAGCCAAAGCTGGAGAATCACTCGAAGCCACTTATGACAGATTTGTCACATTGCTGAATGAGCTCAGCAAGAACAAGATCAACAAATCTCAAGTTAAGCTGAATGTGAAATTTCTCAGCAACCTTCAGCCAGAGTGGAAGAGATTCACCAGACAGATGAGGCAGTTGAAAGATCTGAACGACATTCCACTTCATGAGGTTTATGAAATCCTCAAATAGAATGAGGAAGAGGTGGATGAAATCCAAGTTGAGATGAAGAAGGCTGACAAAGAAGTTGCTGATCCAGTTGCTCTTGTGGTCAAGAAAAAGTCCAAGAAGAAGAAGGTGATAGAATCTGAATCTGAAGAAGCTGATAGTGAGGCAAAGTCTGACTCTGACGATTGTGAACAACTGAAGGAAGCCATGCTAATGTTAACCAAGGCTTTCCAAAAGAAGTTCTATAAAAAGCCAAACTCCAACAATCAGAGGTACTCTTCTGGTCCGAATAACTACAAGCATAAGGAGAAAGTTGAAGAAAAGAGACCAGAAGACAAGAAGAAGGATGGAGCTGAAGAGTTCAAGAAGGAAGAACCGATGAAGTGCTACAACTGTGGCAGACTAGGTCACTTTGCCAAGAACTGCCGCAAACCAAAAGTCCGAAACTCCGAATATTACAAGAACAAGATGCTTCTATCCAAGCAACAAGAGGCTGGAAAAGCATTGATGGCCGAGGATGAATACTGGCTCGACCATTCGGACGAAGAATCTAAAGAAAGAGAGAAGGACGAGACAGCACACCTGTGCTTGATGGGTAAGGAGCAGTCAGAAGCTGAAGTAGATTCTGATGATGGAGACAATGATGAGGTATGTAACTTAACTGAATCTGATTTTCTGAACCAAATGCATGCCATGATGTCTAAACTCCAAGAATTAGAGTCTAAACTGAAGCGAGAGAAAGGTGTCATAAATGAGAAAAATCAATCTATACATAAACTTAGTAATGATATTGCTGAGAAAAATGTATTAATTGAAACTTTGCACAAAAATATAGACACTTGCGCTAAAGAAAAGACTATAATTCATAAAGAGTTATCTGAAACTGTTTCTAAATATAAAGAATGTGAGTTTAAGACTATAGAGCTTTCTAAAAGGTATTTTTCTACTTCAAAAGAAAAGAATTCTTCAATAGACAAAGTGAATGCTTTGGAAGAGAAATTACATACTTTAGGTCAAACTGAACAGACTATTCATTTGAACAAACTTAAAGAGAAACCTGATACTTAGGGACTTGGTTACAAGAACCCACATCATCTCAAAAAGGGTATATCTGAAGTGCCTGCACTTTATGACTTTGGGTTTATGTTATTGGCTCCTCAACATCAGGAACTCAAACCCTTTTGGACTAGTCTGTCTGAAAAAGATAAAGCCACGGAATATGACAAAAGAAAGAACACAGCTAAAGTTCAACTTCCATTTCGCTATGAGAAGTTGAATAACAGTTATAGTTCTCCTAAATCAAAATTTTTTCAAATGATTATTTTGAGAGTTATTCTGTAAAAGAATTGGAGGCTAAACCCATCAAAGGTAAGCTTTACGTTCCTCCTCTAGTTTTGGAAAGTAAAATTTTTGAACTCGAGAATACTCTTACAGAAGAAAGAATTTTGATGGACTTAGAACAAACTGTATTTTCAACAGTGTTCAAAATTACTGATATTTCTAAATTCTCCAAGGCTTTAAATTCTGATGACAGGTCTGGTTCACTTGAGAATGATCTTAATTTCTTAAACTCTGATGGTATTTTGAATGATTGTGTTGCTCAATTTGATTTTACTTCTAAACTTCCTGATCATTCATCTTGTGTTGTTAATTCTTTTGGATTACCTAGTGTGTTTGAAAAAGGTGAAACATCAACGAAAGTTGATAAATCAGTTTATGTGAAATCTAAGAATGCGAAAGGTAAGAAAAGAAAATCTCAACATTCACAGAAACCGATAACCACAGGTAAGCCAAAGAAGAAGCATTCTTTTAATTCTCATCATTCTAACTCTAAAGTTTCAAATGTTTCAGATATGAGAAAACAAAGGGTTGGAGTTAAGACTGCATGGATACCGAAACAGCAGATAGACGAGAAAGCTAAATCTAGTTCTAGTTTTACTATGAATAAAAAGACGTCTAGTAAAGATGATGTGATTGTGAATGTTGCTACTTTTAAATCTGATCTTGTTGACTCTCGCAATAAGTACTCTATAAAGCAATTATTCCAGTTAGCACCATCTAATAAAAAGTTTTTAAATTATGGTGAATGTGATTATGCTTCTCGTAAATATTCTGATGTTTGGTATGTGTAGATCCCAGTGCAGTGCAATCACAAGTAAATATGATCAAAGATGAACAGTTTATAGGCCACAGCAACTAGTCATATGATTGATAATACTTCAAAGGTTTAGGTTTACAGAGAGAATTTCTGATCAGGATTTGTAAACCTAATGACTAGAAAGCTGAATAATAAAATTATGAACTTCTAATCTTACAAATGAAATAGAAAACAACTTTAAATACTTAGGCACGCAGGCCTGACGGGCTTATGGGCTTTTAGGCCCAACAAGCTTACAACTTTGAATAAATGACAGTTTATACCCTGAACTTTTATTTAACATACAATTAGCCCTAACAATCTCCCCCTTTAAATAGAAGTTGAAACTCGCGCCAGTTAGGAACATATATCTTCCGAAACCCAAAACTGATCTCGAAATATCTGATTTGCGTTCTGTACTCCAGTCGTTCTTCGATAACTCTCAGTGCTTTAAGAACAAGCGATTTGTATGTAGAATCCAGCACCTGAACTCCTTTTTCATCTTGACTCAGTGCACGCTTCAACTTGTCTTTCAGCAGCATCAATGTACCATCACAGAATCTGGCAATCTGATCGAATCGGATAAATCGTAGAATACCTTTGTTGTTCACGTATGACATACCAAACTCTGGAATCTTTATAACTGTGAATACAGGTACGCTTAGAGCATCAGACGGAACACTCAGATCAGGCTTGTGCAAATTAATCTTCGGCTGATCGCTTTCTAACCCAATCTGAAAATCTTCCACCGAAGCAAGTTTCATTGCACACTTCATGTATCTCTTCACGGTTTCAAGTGCATCAATGACTTCCCCGGGTCTGACGGTTCTGGTCTTTAAGTCACGTAGTATGAACAGCAGATCTTGTGGCTCCAGACATGGAAAATCAGCATCAGAAAAGTAGTACTGTTGACCATCTTCTCTTGTAACCATGAAGTCCGTATACTTAACCTTCATGAAGTAGGCAGGTATAATCCTATCAAGTGATACAATCCTGAGCTTCGTCTTGGAGTACTTGCGCTGGAACTTTCTGTACACGAACACAAGCTCACGCTGTTTTTCTATGTTTTTCACTGACTGTAGACCATGGAGAACAACTTCATCATACTTTCTGTTCCAGTGGGCAAAGATCTTCTTCTGGCTTTCTTCGAGGAAAGGAAATTTTATTCTGACTCTTTCCCACTTGGATGGACGAACTGGAGGAGTACGTACTGGTTCTCTAACTGGTGAAGCTGGAAGAGATCTCTCGGGAAAAACTGTAGAAGAGAAGTCAGGGTGATTAGCCGGATAAGTCAACAATGGAACTACGGCAGAAGACTGATCATCTGGATGCAGGATTTCATCAATTTCTTCTTGCATAGCCACGTAGCTCTTTCAGTATTAGCACATTCTTCTATCGTGTTCGCCACTTCATACGGATCTAAGATTATTGCCCACTCTTCAGGAACTATCGGAGAACCATCTTCAAATTCCTCAGGCTTTTCAACCGTCGGATAGTCGTATAGTACGAAGTCTGTCACCTGTTCCCGTTCCTGTTCTTGTCTCCGTCCCTCTGTTTTTGTACCGGAACCCGAACCCTGTTCAACCTGACCTGATTCCATCATATGTGTCTCCGACTCAGTTAGGCGTTGGCGCTTCTCCCCCTCATGGTGATCAGGATCATCCTGATCATCATGTCGGCGCTTGAGCCGTTCTGCCTGGCTTTGGCAGGTATCCTCCACTGCTGATAGACGTTCAGTCAAAACAGCTACGGTTTGCTGAAGTGACTGAAGCATGGCTTGTTGGATCTGGAAGACTTCAGTAGAGACAAAAGGTTGGGGGGTTGATGGGTTAGGTGTGGATGTTTGAGAACGAAGCAGTGATAACAAATCGACATCCTGGGTGGGTTTTGTTAGAGATTGGGCCAGTAGTTTGGCAAGTAAAATGGATTTAAGCTCAGGGATAGAAAGATCCGTAGCGGGTAGAGAAGGTGGAATAGGTGTGGGCTCAGGCTCAGGCGCGGGACCTTTGTCTTTGATCATGCGTTTGAGGTTGTCCACCTCTTCCCTCATCATAGATTGGACAGCCTTTAGGGAGCCGTCCATGTATTCCCTTGAGACGAACTCAGTTGGGGTAACTCCGGGGTCACTTAGACTTCCTGTTGTAGCTACGACTGTAGGAGTCGAGACGCCTACGTTCACAGCTGGCGTGATGATATCCGTGGTAGGAGTTCCACCCAATCCTCGTAAACCTTCCGAAGACAGTATTACTATAGGTGTTACGGCCGGGCCATTTAGGCGACCGGCGATAGCCGAAAATGGAATCTGTGTCCTAGGAATGGCAGGTATAGCAAAAGGCTCTAGACTCCATGCATGCAAAAATGTCGAGAACGGGGGCAGCTGTTCTCTTGTTTCAATATCGGCACCCTCCAAGTGAGAGCCCGATAGCGGATGTGCTAAATCCCCGTGAGAATGTAAAACCACCATCTGTTGAAAGATGGTGGAGTGGCTTGGTGGGGTATGCAAATGCGCCGCTAGGTCCATGGCGGCTCCTTCAATACCCTGTCCCAACACATGAGACTGGATAGTAGATGTGGCTACCTGGCTAGATGTGGCTAGGGGGATACAACCGTTGATGATTGTCCCGTCACTCGTGTACGCTCATGACGAGTCTTTATTCATCCTTCCCACACTCTGCTCACTACAGTTTTTTCGACTGTTTCTCCCTCCGCTCTCCTTATCTCTCCAGGCGAGGGCTGATTATCGTCACCATCGGAGTCAGAAGACTCTTCATTTGATGTCGATACGTTAGTGGCTGGGTCCGACTCACTGTCGGATTGATCGGCTGCCTCCTCAGAGTCGGTTGCAGCTTCCGACTGAGAGTTGGATAAACCTGATTCCGCCGCAGACTCGGATGTAGATGCAGCAGTTGTGCCTTCGTCAGATGCGGTGGCAGAAGAGGACTGAACGTTGGAGGTTTCAGTAGCTGTGGCCTCTTCTACCACCGGAGATGGTGCCCATGGTGGAGTGGGTGATCGTCGTGAAGTACTCGCTTGTCTCGATCCAACGGCACTGCCCACGCCTGTTCCCCTCACGATTATTTCTCTCGACACACCCTGTCCGGAAGCCCCAGCTATCCGAACGCTCCCGCCTCTCGATCGTGGACGCAGACCCTCACGTCGCTCAGGTCGTGATCCCTAGGCAGGTCCTACAGGAGCTGGAATGTTGTGTGTGTGCCTATAAGCTATCACACTCAGTGCCGTAGGACGAGCATAGTCTAGTACCCCGACTGGGATTTGTCGGGCGACAACACCTTCTGGATCAGCGCGGGAAGGTATCTTGCGTGTCGGATGATGTGGGCATGTCGGGTGCGTAGAACGGCGCTGTATCTCAGGATACAGGTTCATGAATTTCCGGATGACAATCTGTAAGAACCGCATGAATGGAATGAAATTCTGTCGGCGAGATGCTGTAGACTGAACTCTCTGAACGAGTTCAAACCAAAGAAAATCGGCAAAATCCATGTGACGATTGAAGGCCACCGCATGAAATATGCGAAGAATAGGGGCACTCGTCTGATCAATACCTTTCGTTATTGCCGAAAGGCACCGATTTATGTAAGTGAAATATGACCGGAAGTCATTCGCCCGGTTTAAGCATTCAACCGGTTGAATCATTCGACCGGGGAAATCATTCGACCGGGGAACTCATTCGACCGGTGAAATCTAGGTCGAAGAAATGATCGGAGAACACGAATCGACAGACATAGATTGAAATCAAACCCCAAAATCGATGAATCCTAACACATATCAATCGACCAACCGCTTTAAAACATAGAGAGATAAAAGTATTAGGATCGAACCTGTGATCGAGAAACGATCGTGAGAGAAATCGATGAGATCGAGTAAGAACTGCAGAGTTCTGGTCGAAGGATTAGAGAGAGATGAGAGAAAACGAGTGAAGATCGATAGAGTATGGTGGGTGAAGAAGACGAAGACCGGGGTTTTAAATACCCCGGTCGAAGCGATTTGGGCACAGGGATTTGGGCCGAGAACAAACATGGGCCGGTTCCTGAAATGGGCCGGTCCAACCCAAACAATTTAGAAAAAAATATTTTTGGCTTTTTCAAAAAAAATAAAACCATAACTGAAAAATATTTTTGTATTTTCCTTATTATTAAAAACAACACGAATCTAAACAAAAATAACTCCTAAGGGAAAAAAGAAAAAAATAAAGTCTGAATTTTTTTTTTGCTCCCACTCGGACATTGAGTGGAGTACGAGACACTGCTCCCTCTCGACGAGAAACTTACCTGCTCCCCCTGGAACTGAGGACTAAAGAGCCTTACCGAACATCGTACGGCCGTGCTCCCCCTGAACACATGAACATCTTCTAACGACCACTACAAGCGACTTACGATTTCAGATATCAACTGGAGAAACTGCATAAATAAACACACAAGCACCACGAAGAAAAGAAAGGAACACACGAGAGAAAAATTGAAATAAACGAAATCTACTTTATTGATACAGAAGTTTGACAAAGACACAGAACTTAGCGAGTAAAATGCAATAACTAAGGAGTGTGGATCGGAGCAACCAGAGACAAGTCACTGGGGCATTAGACACAATCATTCGTTATTGAATGAAACTCGGTGAGGGCTGTGACAGGATCAAACTTTCAGATTTAGCATACCTAGCTAGGACACAAGATACTTAAAGTGTTTTTCGTCCAATGCTTTGGTGAATAGGTCTGCTAACGGATGCTCTGTATTAACAAAATAGAGTTCGATGGTACCTCTTTCCACGTGGTCTTTTATGAAGTGATATCGCACATCGATGTGCTTCGTCTTCGTGTGCTGAACTGGATTGCTAGATATGGCAATGGCGCTCTTGGAGTCACAGTAGATGGGGATCCTCGAGTAGTTGAAACCATAGTCTTTCAGCTGGGTGAGCATCCAGATGACTTGCGAGCAGCAACTGGCGGCTGCTACATACTCCGCCTCGGTGGTGGAGGTGGGCACGCAATTTTGCTTCTTCGAAGCCCAGCTGACGAGACGATCTCCCAGGAACTGGACATGGCCGGATGTGCTTTTCCGGTCCAGCATGTTTCCAGCATGGTCAGCATCCGAGTAGGCTGTCAATTCAAAACCTGTCTCTTTTGGGTACCACAAACCAAGATCAACAGTACCTTTTAAATATCAAAAAATTCTCTTAACCGCAGCTAAGTGAGACTCTTTAGGTTTTGAATGAAATCTTGCACACAAGAATGTTGAGAACATAATGTCAGGCCGACTAGCCGTCAAGTACATCAGAGAGCCAATCATGCCTCTATAAATAGTAGCATTCACTTCCTTACCGTCAGGATCGGAGTGAAGCTTGAGAGTAGTGGACATGGGGGTTTTCATAGGTGAAGATTTTTTCATCTGGTATTTCCGAAGAATATCCGAGATGTACTTAGATTGATTAATGAAAATTCCTGTTTGTAATTGTTTTACTTAAAGACCCAGGAAAGAATTCATTTGCCCCATCAAGCTCATTTGAAAATGTTTACTCATTAAGGCAGAAAAGTTCTGACAATACTTGGGGTTTGTAGAGCCAAAGATTATATCATCAACATAACCTAGAACAAGAATGATATCTTTCTTCTCTCTTTTAATGAATAAAGTAGTGTCAATTTTACCTTTAGAGAAGGCAGACTCAACTAAGAAGGATGAGAGTGCATCATACCAGGCTCGTGGCGCTTGCTTAAGACCGTATAGGGCCTTGTCAAGAAAATAGACATAATTTGGATTTTCAGAACTCACGAAGCCTTCGGGTTGCGAGACATACACTTCCTCCTTGAGAACGCCGTTGAGGAACGCGGATTTCACGTCCATTTGGAAGACGAGGAAATTCTTGTGAGCGACATAGGCGAGGAACATGCGGATCGCTTCAATGCGGGCAACCGGTGAGAACGTCTCATCGTAATCAATTCCTTCTTGCTGACGATATCCTTTAGCCACTAGACGCGCTTTGTTCCGGACAATTATTCCATTTTCGTCCTTCTTGTTCTTAAAAATCCATTTTGTCCCAATCACCGTCTTGTTCTTTGGCCGGGGAACAAGGCGCCACACTTTGAGGCTCTCAAATTGGTTGAGTTCCTCTTGCATAGCGATCACCCAGTCTCGATCATTCAACTCTTCGGAGACGGTAGAAGGTTCGATACGGCCGAGGAACGAAGAGAACAAGCAGTCATTCGCGGTGGTGGATCGAGTTTGGACAGGTGTATTGAGGTCACCGACTATTTGATGCAGGGGATGGGCTCGAGTCCACCTGGTGGTGTGTGGAAGAGGTTGATATGTCTGATAGGAGGTATCAGAATCCACATGACCACCAGGGGGTAAATCCTGAACTGCCTCGAGGGATGACGACCTGTGAGGTGGAAGCTCCTTAGTGGGAGTCGAGCAAGGAGTAGAAGACGACTCAGCTGGTGATGAAACGATAGAAGGATCCGGGATTGCTGGAGAGGTAACTTCGGGAGCACCTTCAACAGGAGTCGGTTCAGGGGGTAAAACTGAAGGTTGCACTTCATCAGGAACTTGAGCGAGAGGATGTCTATCTCTTGAGCTCGGGGAAGCTTGATCATTGGCAGTAGAAGATGGAGCACCAGGCGAGGATGGGCCACCTGAGTCGGTTGGACCAGTGACTTGTGTCACTTCTGGTGCTTGAGCAGTATTCCTGTCACAAGACGTAGTATTAGTCTTAACATTAAATAAGTCATCATAGAAATACTCAAGAATTAAATCCAAATCAGAAAGATGTGCTCTTGACGTAGACGCATGATTTGGATCTACTGGAGATTGTGTAGCTCCGGAACGAAATTGTCCAGAAGCTAACACATCAGTTAAAGCGGGTTCTGAACTGAGGTGTTCAGAAGCCATATCAGAGGCCTCGTCAAAAGTCACGTTTACGCTCTCAACGACGGTCTTCGTCCGTTTGTTGAAGACACGGTAGACTTTGGCTTGCTGGGAGTAGCCGATAAACACTCCTTCATCCGCTTTGGGGCTGAATTTTCCAAGATCATCCTTATCATTTAAGACAAAGCAGGTGCATCCGAAATCATGAATGTAGTTGATGTTCGGGATGCGCTTGTTGATGATCTCGTACGGTGTCTTGTTGAACCGCTTGTTGATGATAGACCGATTTTGAGTGTAGCAAGTGGTAGCAACGGCTTCTGCCCAAAGAAATAGTGGTAGCTTGGAGTGAGATAACATCGTGCGCGCTGCTTCAACAAGAGTTCTGTTCCGACGCTCTACCACCCCGTTCTACTGAGGAGTACGAGCAGTTGAGAAAGTATGCGAGATACCCACTGAAGTGAGATAACCGGTGAGCATTTGATTCTTGAACTCAGTGCCGTTATCCGTCCTGATGGTCTGAACTACTTGGTTGAGACTGACTTGAATGCTCTTCAGAAGTGAGATTATCAACTTGGGACTTTCGTCCTTTGAACGGAGAAATCGGACCCAAGTGTAACGAGAAAAATCGTCAATGCTTTGAATGCGCATCGGTCCACATAAGTCCATGTGGATTAGCTCAAGGGACCGAGAAGTACTAGGAACGACTTTTGGCTTGTGGGACGCCTTCTTCATCTTGCCCTTTTCGCAGGCTGCGCACAGATGATCTTTTGCAAACTTTAGATCTAGAATACCCTTGACATGTCCATCGAGCGCCAACTTGTTGATTTTCTTGAAGTTCAAGTGCGAGAGACGACGATGCCATAGCCAGCTTTGTTCAGCAGATGCTTTGGACAACAAACATACATCTTTGTCGGGTTTCAAGGTCGAGAGGTCAATTGTATAGAGGTTAGTGCGTCGCGTGCCAGCAAGAATTTCTTTTCCATCTTCAGTCCGAACGCTGCAATCTTTAGCCTTGAAAGTAACCTCGAGATCCTTGTCGCAGAATTGACCGATACTAAAGAGATTGTGACCAAGACCTTCGACATAGGAGACTTTCTTGATCGTGATGTTATCTTTGACAATATCCCCGTAACCCCTGATGGGAGAGTAGTGATCATTCCCGAACCGTACATTCCCACAAAACCTCTCGGTGAAGTTAGTGAGAAGCTCCCTTCTTCCGGTCATGTGCTTGGAGCAGCCTGAATCTAGATACCACACATGACCGTCCTGCAAACAGGTTATTTCTTTTTAGGTACCCATTCATAAATGGGTCCTTTGGGGTTAGATTTAACACCCGACTTAGAGACCCGTTTAGATTTGGGTCTTTGTCTATCATGGGAAACATGACAATGAGAATGATTATGAGCAATATGATATGAGCCAAACCAATCAGATGCATAACGACTATCAACAAAATCATTTGATCCACAATAAGAGCAACACAGACAATCATGAGACAGTTGAAGTAATTGTGGAATTGAATAAACTTTTAAAGGAAGAGTTCCATTACATTCAACTAAAGGTTTAGAAATAAAAACATCATGATTGTTATTGTTCTTTCTAGACTTTAAGACAGGATTAACTAATTCTGATGTTGCCGAGCTCTCTTTTGACTTCTTAGCTACCCAAGCATATTTCACTTCTTTCCGCCGACCACACGTATCTGAAATGCCGTTAAACCCATAGCCAGAGGATTTGAAAATTGAAGATTGTGACCTTTGAGAGCGACCGGTCTTTTTCTTCTTTTGTGAACGCTTTTTAGATTTAGACTTTGAAGATTTTGAAGAATTGTTCACAGAAGGTTTTTGTGGGGCAGATGTGGAACATTCACCCTTATAAAATTTAACCGGAGGCTCACAGGACTCATTTATAAAATTAACATGGCTAGGTAGAGAAGGATTAAAATCAAATTGTCTCAAATCACTATCTAAACACACCTCAGAATTCAAGAATGCGGAAAATTCTAGTTCCTCATCTGAAAGGACCTTATCACTTGAGGATTTCAGGATAGCGGAAGAGTTTGTTGAGAGCAGATCATATGCGGAAGCATTTTTACAATCAGAACACTGATCCAATTTAAAAACTTGAGGCTCTTTTCCTTTATTTGAAATGATTGGTGACGAGTCACCCATAAAAGCTTTGCAGGAAGATGTGTCAGAGGAAGGATAAGAGTTTTCAGACAGATGAGATTTCTCACTTTGGAGAATGGAAGGCTGAGCTTGAGGGTCAGCCTTGTGAAGTTGCTCTTTCAGATGAACTGCTGCCATAGCAGCCAGTTGTGAGTTTAACTTCTTTATTTCTGTCTGGAAATATTCTTTTTCCTCATCAGACATAGTTTCCTTTTTGTTGGAACTGAGACACTCAATTTGGGATACAAGAACTTGTTTTTCCTTTTGAAAAATTTTCCTCTCTAGTGCAAACGATTCTTCTAGCTGAACAAGTTTCTTTTCTAAAATCCGAGTTGGAACATAAACTTTGTGAGCTAGAGGTTCCTCCTCAGTTTTAACAGTTTTAGCATCTAGTTCAGCTTGAGAGTAACTGTGAAAATAATCGGATGACAGAGAACGGGGTTTGTTATCATAATAAGTAGCATTCAAAGAATCATAGACAAAAGGAACTGTCCTTTTAGTAAGAACGGAGTTTTCCCTTCTCAACTTATCTTCCAAGTCTTCCTCCTCAGTGGGTATGGTCTATTGTATTTTATATTCTGGAAAGATTTTGTCTAATCCAAAGAATTCAGATGCATATAAAGTAGGAACTTTGGTTAAAGCCTTGTTCAAATAATTAGGGTTATCGTAACCGATACCCGCATTCCCATACTTGGGTTCTTTTGGTGCGATTAGCTTTAGCGTTTGATCTGATTGACCAAATTTATAGAGTTTCTTTTCAAGCTCTTCTAACTGATTAGATAACCTTATGTTCTCATTTTTGTAAGCCATGTTTTGAGTTATCAAATCAATTTTCTCGGTCTCAGACGTACGTAGCTCATCGGTCAGGTCATCTACTTTGGTCTTTAGCTTTTGTGACTCTGTTGAACAACTCTCATTCTCTTCTCTTAAATTAGAAATCGTGCACAGGTAGCTAGAAATTTCTAAGCTTTGTTTTTCCATAAATTCAGACTGTTTAGTGACACGGTTTTCTAGAGATGAGAGAAGTTGTTCTTTTTCTTTTAAGAGTAGCTTGTAAGAGTCAAGTTTGTGCATTGAAAGTTGCTTCTGATAAGTAAAGCTTCTTGATAAGGGGCACATACCTGGAATGGAGCATTGCGATCTTCATCATCAGTGTCAGATGGTGATGAATGTTTGCCCATGAAACACAAATGAGCTTCAGCATCCTCAGGTTCTTCATCCGACACTTGCAACCAGTAAACGTCTTCAGCCATTAGAGCTTTACCGGCTTCCTTTTCTTTGGCAAGAAGCAGCTTGGCTCGGTAGTAGTCGGCGTTGCACACAACTGGTTTGCGACAACCCTTGGCGAAATGACCTAACCGACCACAGTTGTAGCATTTGATCGGCTCGTCTTTCGGCTTTTCTTCATTTCTCTTGTCAGACTTCTTACCATCTTCAAAGCGTCTCTTACCTTCAGACTTTTCTCGTTGATCACGGCGAGTAGAGAATCTTTGCTTGTTTGAGGACTTGTTAAAAAACTTCCTCTTCTGAAATGCTTGAGTGAGAAACAACATCGCTTCTTTCATCTTGGTAAGTTCTGGATCCGAGTCACTATCGGGATCTTCAGGTTCAGAATCACTCAGCACGGGCTCTTTTCCAGATGATCGGCTGACGGACTTGCCTCTTCTCTCAGATACGAGTGCTAATGGATCAGCTGCTGGCTTTTCCTCTGCTTTCTGATTCCCAATAAGCTCCATCACTTCCTCTTCGTCCTAGAGAAGCATTTCATAGAGTTCGTGAAGGTACAACTTCTCCAGGGTCTGAGTGTGGCGTATATGAGAGACGAACGGTTTCCACTCAGGCTGTAAGTTGTTCATAAACTTTATATTGTTTTCCGTGTTCATCTTTGTGATCTTATTCTTCTGAAGATCATTCAGAAGCATATTAAACCTCTCGTAGGTTTCCGTCAGCGTTTCACCTTTTCTCGCTTTAAACCTATCATATCTAGTGATACAGTTGGTCACCTTAAGCTGGTTGTTTATGTGTCTTCCATCATCATCTATTGGCCAATCTGGTGGACCCTCAGTCAGGCATTTGTATATTGCTTCATAGGTGGATTGTGCTTCTATGAAGTTCATAAATCGGTCATGCCACTGAGGGTACTTTCCCCGAAAGAGCACCGGGGGCTTTTGGTCAGAACCGATGGCTAAAGCTTCCCTTGAGTTCATCTTTACTTCTTAACTTAAGAGCACTTTTTGAGGATCAAACCTTTTTGCCTTTCTGCTCTGATACCAATTGTAGATCCCAGTGCAGTGCAATCACAAGTAAATATGATCAAAGATGAACAGTTTATAGGCCACAACAACTAGTCATATGATTGATAATACTTCAAAGGTTTAGGTTTACAGAGAGAATTTCTGATCAGGATTTGTAAACCTAATGACTAGAAAGCTGAATAATAAAATTATGAACTTCTAACTGTTATCCCAGATTTAATCTAGTTGGTAAATAATCAATCAAGTAATCAAGCAACACAATAATAATCAAGAGATATATAAATCAGAGTAACATACCAATCCCTTGAATAAACAATGAAACCCTTGAGTGTTCTTGATACCCTTTGAATACAGAGAAACCTTCACCTCACTATAATATGATTATTGTAAATATGAGGATTCTTTTCTAAAATCTAATAAACTAAAACATTAAATACCCAGGCTTTTAGGCCTAATGGGCTTATGGGCTTGAGGCCCAATAGCTTATAACTATTAACTTATTACACTTTAAACCCTTTAACTATAACTATCAAACAATTACAGTTTAGACCCTCTAATTTAACTTTAGCACAATTGCAGTTTAAACCCTTAACTTTAACTTTAATCTTGAATACAATTATTTGATCCAACAATCTCCCCCTTTGGATTCAAGATTAAAAAAAATTTGCAATTGTCTTCGGGTCTTCACTTGTCTTCACTTTTCTCTTGAGAATCTTCAGATATGACGTTGATAGCTTCAAAAACTTGATATCTTTAAACAATCTTCAAATCTTTAAAATCTTTGAAAATTTGAATATCTTCAGATCTTCAGATTGTATTCTCCCTTTTTGTATCTTTCCCCCTTTTTATATCTTCTCCCCCTTTTTGATGAGTGGTGAGAACCAACATCATCAAAACTTGGCAAAACAATCTCCCCCTTTTCAAGACAATCTCCCCCTTTGTGTATGATCATCATGTAAGCATAGTTTTCATCATGTAACGAGCCCTGTATGAAATAAGAGCAGTCTCTCCAAGTGGAAAGAGTGATTATTTCAATCTTTTCAGATTAAAATAGAAAGTAGTAACCATTCAAATCTTTTCAAATTCAAACAGTTAATAAGTGTAACCCTGAATCAACAAATGACTCAGTTAGAATGCCTGTCAGTAACACAAAGTTACTGAGTAAAACAAAGTTACTATATAAAGAGCTGGTTTTGATGTTGGCTCCCCAGGACTTCCATTCAATCATCGAATAACACATGGTTATCTATGAACGTTTTGACAGAAAACAAATTTCTGTGTGCTCGTGCATGTGTATGAAAAAAAATTTAAGCATAGATGATTGCTTTTCATTTTAGGCTCAAAATATGTAAACTTGTTGAGACAACAACAAATTATACAAAGACTCAATGTGCATGAGAAAGGGTTCGAAGGTGGGGCAACTTTCCTTCTATTTCAATATTAGTGTCTTCCAAATGAAGAACCAATAGCGTATGTGCTGCTTCCCCAGAAAATGTGAAACATTCTCTTTTTGAGAAAAGAATGAGTAGCTGGTGAGGTTGTATGCAAGAGATGGCATGGGCTAGTTGCCTTTTTCAATGATGGTCACCAAAGAATGTGAACCAATCAGATTATGTGGCTGCCCGGCTCAGAAAGTGGTTTGGTGCAGAGTCTAATATTCTTTTACTCTGTTCACTTACCCTCTTTCTTTTAATGCTCACGTCTAACCAATCTCTCTTTTCCATTTTACCTCTTCACACACCATCACTCAATTCTTTTGACCCCTCTCCCCTCAATCACCCAGGGAATACTTCCTGGGTAGGAAACACTGGTTATTGTGAATCCATGGAAGTTCTGTTAAGTTCTCACACTGAATCCCATGTATTTTCCTAAAATTACATGCTGTTCAACAGACTATTGTACATGTAAGCACAAATACCACTTGTTACATGAAGAATATAATATTCAGAGATGTCAAAACAGAAGATGTTTGACGATGCAATTCTCCCCCTCAAACTAAAAAAGTTTGACAATTAAGCTCATATCATTTTATCATGAAGAGTAAGATTTTGGAGAATCAAAAACGAATGTTGTTTATATGAACAATATATAAACATATTTTCAATGAAAGCACATGAAATGACGTTTGATTGAATCAATAGTGAATACAAATAACGTGAGTATTACCATAGAAAGATATAACTTTTGATACATGGTAATAACAAAGTCAAATAGAATGTTCTGAACCGTTATGTGTATGAATACTTGACAAAGTATATTGACAAGATAAAACGCAAGTATTTATCTTTAAGAACACACGGTCAGATAAGCATTTAAGTATCCAAAAAATCTGTTAATATCACAGATATTCTCCCCCTTAAATCACTATAGGGTTTTTTTTTAGATTAATAAGGAAAGAAAGCATATAAAAAATAGATAGAGCACTGAAGTGCGGGTTCTAATCCGATGTGATTAGAAGCCATCCTTCGTTGAGGTACGAGTTCTAAGGTGATTTACTTAGAAGCCTTCTTTTTGACAATGAAGTCCGGGTTTTGAACTGATTTGTTCAAAAGCCATTGTTCTTTCTCCCCCTTAAACATTGGGTGCCTGCAACACAGATTTAGCTTTTGGTACCCACTGGTATTTGGGTCCTAATGGGTTAGTTGCAGTTCTTGTAGGAGATATGAAATAAGAACCATACCAGTTATTCACATAATCTTTTCTTACAAAATAATTTGAGCCACAATAGGAACAATTAATTTTCTTTTGTGCTAACCTGATCAGTTGATTAATAGTGTAAACCAGATCAGGTTTGCCAAAAGTTTTACCTTTTGAAGCATAGTTCCATTTTGCATTTGATGTATGCACAAATGATTCTTCTTTCTTCTTCTCCTCCGAAGATCCTTTAATTCTCCAGACCCAGTTTCCTCTTTCTTTATCATCATCCCTTCTCCAGAAGCTTTTCTTTTGAGACTTAGTCCTCTTGAAGTTACCTGAACCATCAACATTTTTGTTATAGAGAAGGTTAGAAGGACGAATCTGATCAGTAGATTTAGAAGTAAGACAATCATCTAAATCATAGAAAGGATTATAGAAAACATTTGAAAAATGGGAACTTGAAGCTGTTTTTAATGAACTATCTGAATCAGCTAGATCATCTCTTGGTGATTGAGCTATTGACTCTGGCGTCTTGTGCTCAGTCAGCTTCACCTTGAATACGATCTCTTCAAGTTTCTTTATCTTTGAAGACAAACTATTTCTTTCCTTTTCAATCAGATCAAACTTCTTATGCAACTCAGATTTTGCATTCTTCTCCTTCATGATGTTTGTTGACAATTCAGACAACTTTCCTGTCATTTTGGCTATCTCGGTCTGAAATATCTTCTTTTCTTCATAAAAGTCTATATTTGCTTTCTTCAGCTCATCTTGCTTCTTCTCATTCTCAGCCTTTTCTCTCTCAAGAATGATGACATTCTCAAAGTCTGAAACTTGTTGAGAAAGCTTAACACATCTAAGCTCTAAAGATTTCTTTTCTTCAAAGGCTTTTCTGGAGAAATCAGAGAATTTCTTAGCAAATTCTTTTCTTTCTTTCTCAATCTTCAACATTTCATCTTGAGCTATAGTATTGTCTCTGTCTTGGGTTGCCTTTTCTTTCATCTTTTCAATCTCAACCTCAAGACTGAGAACTTTATCTTTAAACTTATCTCTGTCCGCACAGAGTTGAGAATTTATCTGTCTTAGTCCTGTACTAGTATCTCTTGCAACACTTGTACTTCTTCTAAGATCCTCAAGTTCTCTTTGCATTGCATCCTTTTTAGACCATGTAGAGCTTGATTCAGTTCTTTTCAACTTTGCTTGAAGATCGAAGATCTCTTTTTCTTTAGACGCAATTATTCCTGCAAGATCAATTATGTTATCAGAATCTTTTGAATTTTCTTTTAAAGCATTGATCTGAATAAGAAGAGAAGAGTTCTGAATCTTTAGATTTTCAATCTCAGCTTCAAGAGGTAACATCTCGGATTTGAGCTTTGTAATCTCCCTCTCACAATCATCAGCCCTGTCTCTATTTCTTGACGATTGTCTAGCAAGATGTTTAGCCTTTTCTTTTACTTCAGAAAGAGTCATGTCGCTAAAATCAAGGTTGTATCCTGCAGACATATTTAGTTGATACGACATCCTAGCTGTAAGGTTAGAAATCAAGCTAATCTGTACCAAAACAACCAACTAGATGAGATCGTTAGAATCAAAATAAAAAAAAACTACACTCAATTTTTTTTTTTTTTTTTTTTGGTCTTGAAATTATTGGTCGACCGGATGAATAGAGACCGATGAATAGTGTCGACCGGATGAATAGTGTCGACCAGATGAATAGTGTCGATCGGATGAATAGTGACGACAGGATGAATAGTAAACTCGATGAATAGTGAATCGATGAATAGTAAAATCGATGAATAGTAATCGATGAATAGTAATATGTGAATAGTAATCGATGAACAATAATCTGTGAGTAGTAATCGATGAATAGTAAAATCGATGAATAGTGAATATTTGAATAGTAATCGATGAACAGTAATATGTGAATAGTAATCGATGAATAGTAACTTCGATGAATAGTAACTTCGAAAAAAATTTGATTGTTTAGGCTCTGATACCAATTGTTATCCCAGATTTAATCTAGTTGGTAAATAATCAATCAAGTAATCAAGCAACACAATAATAATCAAGAGATATATAAATCAGAGTAACATACCAATCCCTTGAATAAACAATGAAACCCTTGAGTGTTCTTGATACCCTTTGAATATAGAGAAACCTTCACCTCACTATAATATGATTATTGTAAATATGAGGATTCTTTTCTAAAATCTAATAAACTAAAACATTAAATACCCAGGCTTTTAGGCCTAATGGGCTTATGGGCTTGAGGCCCAATAGCTTATAACTATTAACTTATTACACTTTAAACCCTTTAACTATAACTATCAAACAATTACAGTTTAGACCCTCTAATTTAACTTTAGCACAATTGCAGTTTAAACCCTTAACTTTAACTTTAATCTTGAATACAATTATTTGATCCAACACTAACCTTACAAATGAAATAGAAAACAACTTTAAATACTTACGCACGCAGGCCTGACGGGCTTATGGGATTTTAGGCCCAACAAGCTTACAACTTTGAATAAATGACAGTTTATACCTGAACTTCTATTTAACATACAATTAGCCCTAACATTATGGTTCATATAATGTTTCATCTTATCATTATCATTCGTCTTATCATGTTTCTAGTTTTCAAAGAAAAAGCGGACTCAAATTTAAATGGGTGCCAAAATCAAGTACTAACAGTGGAGGTCCCATTTTTAAATGGGTTCCTAAACCTCTTCTTTCCTGATCTGTTTTGTGCAGACCCGTCATATGTGGTACTTGGATAGCGGGTGTTCCAAGCATATGACCCGGGAGAAGAGTATGTTGTCTAATTATACAGACAAATACTGTGACACAGTTCGTTTTGGAAACAATCAGTTTTCACCAATTCTGGGATATGGTGATGTTGTACACGAAAATCTCACGATCAAGAAGGTGAGCTACGTTAAAGGCTTAGGGCACAACCTATTCAGCATTGGCCAGTTCTGCGACAAAGACTTAGAGGTTAATTTCAAGGCCAAGACATGTTCAATATGCACTAAAAAAGGAAAAGAACTCTTGGTCGGCACTCGCAAGTCAAACCTCTACACCATCAACTTGTCAAAGGTCCAGGCTGACAATCAGGTCTGTCTACTATCAAAGGCCTCGATGCAAAAAAGCTGGTTATGGCATCGACGACTTTCTCACCTCAACTTTCGGTACATCAACAAGTTGGTCAGTGGAAAGTTAGTGAAAGGACTTCCAGAGCTGAAATATGAAAGAGAACATCTATGTGCAGCGTGTGAAAAGGGAAAGATGAAGAGAGCCCCACATAAACCAAAGCCTGAACCAAGTACCAGCTCTCCTTTAGAGTTGTTACTATGGACTTGTGCGGTCCTATGCGAACGCAAAGTTTAGGAGGAAAGAAGTATGTGCTAGTTATCATGGACGACTATACGCGATACACTTGGGTTAAGTTTCTACGGTCTAAAGATGAGACTCCCGATGTTCTCATTACATTTATGAAGACGACCCAAGTCAATCTGTAAAAGCAAGTCAAGATTCTCAGGACTGACAACGGCACAGAGTTCAAGAACAAGATAGTTGAAGAATATCTCGAGTCGGTCGTGATATCACATCAATACTATGGTGCTCGCACGCCTCAACAGAACGGAGTCGTCGAAAGGCGAAATCGTACACTTGTCGAGGCCCCTCAGACAATGCTTAGCCAATCTGACTTACCTTTATTTTTGTAGGCTGAAGCTGTATCGACTGCGTGTCACACTCAGAATCGCTCCATGGTACACCGTCGATTTCAGAAGACTTCGTATGCGTTGATCAATAACCAAACACCAACCATTAAATATATTCATGTTTTTGGTTGTAAGTGTTTTGTTCTAAACGACAGAGAGAATCTGAACAAGTTCAGTGCTAAGGCGGATGAAGGCATCTTTGTTGGTTATTCCTCTACATCTACTGCATATCGGGTTTACTTGAAGAAGTCGAAAACTGTGATCGAGAGCGTCAATGTTACATTTGATGAGGACATGACTTTTGAGCACATCAGTTCAGAACCCGTAATTACCGGAGTACTAGCGTTTGGGCCAACCAGTCCAGGACCTGCACCTCATGAGAACAAATCAGATGACGCTTCTTCGTCTATGTCTAAATTATTTGATTTGGATTTATTATTTGAACTGTTTTATGATGAATTTCTTGGATCTCGTTTGCCTAAATCTATTGTGGTTGACAGGATGGGAGACTCGTTGACTACTCATCTAACCACTTCCGATATCTCTACTGAATCTAATTCCCCGATTCAACAAGAATTTCCAGTTCAAAAGCCTACTCCGACAGTTGAAGTTGTGATCAACACTGATGAGACAGAAGTAGCTGACTCTGTAGGATGTACTGTAAGGACTGATCAACAGACTGCCCAAGCTGTACCTACTGCAACTTCTACAACGACTACTTCAACTGAAACCCCCGTTAATTCTGAACCATCTGAAGGAGATAACAGTGGATTCCCAGATGCTGACAACGATCAATCTACATCTAATCCACTCCCTCATGAACATAAGTGGACCAAAGAGCACCCTGTACATCAAATTATTGGAGATCTTTCAGCACCGGTGCAAACTAAGGTTGCAACTTCGAATCTATGTATGTATGAATCCTTTCTAAGCAAGATCGAGCCTACTCGCGTATCTGAGGCCCTTGACGATTCAGATTGGGTAACTGCAATGCAAGATGAGCTGAATCAATTTGAAGCACTGAAAGTCTGGAGACTCGTACCCAAACTGCAAGGTAAAACCATCATTGGTATGAAATGGGTATTCAAAAACAAGAAAGATGAAGATGGTACCGTTATCCGAAACAAAGCACGACTTGTCGCCAAGGGATATAGGCAAGAGGAAGGGATAGACTACGATGAGACTTATGCTCCAGTGGCACGTATATAGGCAATTCGGATGTTCTTAGCCTACGCAGCCCACAAGAACTTCACCGTTTATCAAATGGACGTGAAGACAACTTTTCTGAATGGAGTACCCAAGGAAGAAGTCTACGTCTCACAGCCAGAAGGGTTTGTAAATCCAGATAAGCTGAATCACGTCTACATCTTGGATAAAGGTCTTTATGGACTGAAACAAGCTCCTCGCGCCTGGTATGATATTCTATCTCAGTTCTTGGTCAAGTCAGGTTTTACCAAAGGTACGGTTGATACCACTCTTTTTATTAAAAAGGATAAAGGCGATATCATTCTTATTCAAATATATGTGGATGATATTATTTTTGGTTCTACAAATCCTAAGTACTGTAAGAACTTTGCAAACCTCATGGTGTCACGTTTTCAGATGAGCATGATGGGAGAGATGAATTTCTTTCTCGGATTGCAAGGCAAACAATTTTCAACGGAGATTTTTATCAATCAATCTAAATACATTCTGGATATTCTTCGGAAATTCAAAATGGAAAATTGTAAACCGACTGGTACCCCAATGGCACCTGGTACTAAGATTGACACCGATCTTTCGGGAAAGGCTGTTGATGTTAGAACTTATAAAGGGATGATAGGTTCCTTAGTGTATCATACTTCTAGTAGGCCGGATATAATGTTCTCTACATGCTTATGTGCTAGATATCAAGCCAATCCTAAAGAATCCCATTTGTCTGCTGTTAAGCGGATTTTCAGGTATCTGAAGGGGACTGCAGATCTTGGTCTGTGATATCCTAAGGATACAAGCTTTGAACTAACAACTTATTCAGACGTAGATCATGCTGGTTGCATGTTAGACAGGAAGAGAACCTCGGGTCATATCCAATTTCTCGGAGATAAACTCGTCAGTTAGGCTTCGAAGAAGCAATTATGTGTCTCCACATCAACGGCCGAAGCGGAATATGTAGCTGCTGCTAGCTGCTATTCTCAGGTCTTGTGGATGAGAACCCAACTGCGAGACTACGAATTTCATTTCAATAGAATCCCAATCTATTGTGATTCGAAGAGCGCTATTGCAATTACCACTAACCTTGTTCAGCATACTAAGACCAAACACATAGATGTCAGGTATCATTTTATAAAAGATAATGTAGAAAAGGGAACAATTGAACTTTACTTTGTAAAAACCGATTATCAGCTTGTAGATTTGTTTACGAAACCTTTAGACGAAAAGAGATTTAATTTTCTTGTCTCGAGACTTGGTATGCTAAATCTTAAGACCTAATCGGTGGTTACCTATTACAGTTTCTTATTGTGTCTCTTTATCATTTCTTTATTATTATTTCCGCATGATACCTGCTCTTTAATAGTTTGTTCATGATCTCAGGGGGAGTGTGAGAAGTATTTCATTGATGGTCAATGTTAGTTTGATGGGGAGCATATTTAAATGCATTGTGCATACTGATAATTTGTTAGTGATACATGATTTTAGGGGGAGCATACAAGTAAAGAGTATGGCTATGACTTCTGATTATTTCTGATCAGAACTCGTACTTTAATTGTTTTACTGCTTTATGTTATTTCAATTTCAGTGAATAAAGTTACTTTGACTAGACTTTTAGACTTTTGCAGGTTGAGGGATGCTTACAAGATCATATCTTTATGACTTTAAGGTTGACTTCGTGAGATGTAAGACTGTATTCAAAAGGTATAATTCTTAATATTTTTCTCATCTATGGTTGGAAGAAGGACAACTTTCAATCATAAGAAAACATGTTCTTAAATGATCAAACCACTTCCCGATTCTCAACCAAATTTCTTGAATTGGAAGTGTGATTTTAAATGTTTTCTGATTCATCTTTGAGCTTTAACTAACAAAGTTAAGCCATCTGAGCATCATATGCTTCATAGGAAAACATGGGATCAGTGTGATAGGACTTAAAAGAAACTTCTATGGATTCACGTTAACCAGTGTTTCCTACCCAAGAAGTTAATCCTTTAGTGATTAAATGTGAGGAGTCAGAAGAAATGAGAGTGGGATGTGTGATGAGAGAAAATACTAAAAGAGAGTTTGGTTAGCTGTGAGCTTAAAGAGTAAAAGAAAGAGGGTGTGAGATTAGAGTAAAAAAAAATTTCAAACTCTGCACCAACTACTTTCTGAACCGGGTAGCCACATTTCTAATGATTCACATCTCTTTGGTGAACATTATTGAAACAGGCAACTAGCCCATGCCAACTCTTGACATTACCCCACCAGCCACTCATTTTCTTCTCAACAAGAAAATGTTTTATTTTCAATGGGGACGCACCACATATGCTATCTGATTTTCATTTGGAAAATCTAGATATTGAAAAGAAGGAAGTCTGCCCCACCTTCACACTTCACTAATGCACATTGAGTCTGTGTTTAACTACTTGTCTCAGTGGTTTACACTTTTTGAGCCTTATAAGCAAACATCATATGCTCTATTTCTTTCTATCACTTGCACGAACACACAAAGAATTTGTTTCTTTGTCATAACATTCATAGAAATTACCTTTGTGGTGTTTCGATGATTGAATGGAAGCCCTGGGGGAAGTGAACATCATAAAAGCTCCTTTATATTGTGTATTCGTTACACACAGTGACTTTGTGTTACTGACAGACAATTTTAACTGATTCATTTGTTGATTCAGGTGTTACACTTCATTTTTCTAATTTGTCTAGATTTGCAAAGATCTGGATGAACATCTTAATGAATTGACGGATAGTCAGTGGTTCTATTTGCAAGATCAATGGTGAAAGACATTTCTTGAAGAAACGTTTTGATAAACTCTTTGCTCTTTTCATCAAAAAGGGGGAGAAGCGTCAATCAAGAAATGGAAGATATTCTGAAGATATGCTGAAATGAAGAAATTTTCCTTGAAGATGATTTACTAAAGCATTCCGAGTTGAAACTAGACATAATTTCTTTCCAAAAGATATTCTCATCGATTAGGGAGATTGCTACATTCTGAAGACAAAGAGGAAGATTACATTTTCTGAGCTTAAAGAATGATCTGGATCCAAAGGGGGGGATTGTTAAAGCACATATTTATTGGATTCAAGATCATAATTATCTGAAGATGGAAATCTGAAGTCAAAGCTGATAAAGTCGTCTCAACAAATAGTCTAGGGTCATTTTGTAATAATTAGTCAAAAATATGTTTTCGTATTTTATTTATTAGTCTTTATAATTTAGTTATTAGTTTATTTTGTATTTGGGCCCAAGCCTTGCAAAGCCCATTGGGCTAATATGGCCTAAGTATAAATTAGAGAGTTTTAGTGCTAATTAGGTTTAAGAGGTTAAGGGAGCTAATCAAAGAAAATTAATTATTGTGAGAGGAGGCTGTGGTGTTGGTGCGCCGTACACAGAGAGAAGCAGAGAGATAGTTCCATTTATTCAAGCTTGTAATCTGTTGAATCATTCGATTAATCAATACCAAGTTTGCATAATTGTATTGTTTATATGTTTACTTGATTAAATGATTATATATTGGGACACACAATCTCGGATTTGAGCATTTTTCCTCTTTGTCATACTTAGAAACCATGCGAGAAGATATTGATAATTGTCCAGCAAGATGTTTAGCCTTTGCTTTTACTTCAGAAAGAGTCATGTTGTTAAAATCATGGCTATAACCTTCAGACATCTTTAGCTGTATGGTTAGTAATCAAACTTATCTGTACCAAAAGAATCAACTAGATGAGATCGTTAGAATCAAGAATTAGATAAAACTACACTAAATTTTTTTTAGAAAAATAAATTTCCAAAAATAATTAAATGCAGAATTCTCAAACCGTAGATAAAATCAAACAGAGTAATACTGAAAATAAGAATTTTTTTAATCACGAACAGAACTTTGTCCCCCTTCGCAGACTTAGCACGGGGGTCCGCTAAGCAGTGTGTCACAAAGTGAGAGGTTCTCGCTAGTAACAGGTGGCGCAAAGTACGGGTTCTTGCGAACAGTGTGTCACGCAAAGTAAGGTTTGCGTGAGCCTTGGGTCGCACAAAGTGGGGTTTGCATGAGACGACACTGGCGCAAAGTTATTGTCGACCGGTAACTTGCTTGGACCAGTAACTTGTTCGACTGGTATGTTGTTTGACCGGTAACACGTTCGACCGGGAACCTGCTTCGACCGGGAAATTGCACGACCGATAGAGTGATATGACCGGTAAGCGACTAAGACCGATAATGCTGTGGACAGATAAAGTGATTTGATTTGGACCGATATAGTGAACTCGACCGATATTCTATGGACGATCGATAAAATGGGTGGACTGATATGTTCTTAAGTCGACCCAGAACGATGAAGTTCAATCCAGAAATCACACAAACACATAAGTTCAGATGTAAAAATCAGACTACTGAATCATAAACGCATATCGATCACAACCCAATCAACAACAAAGATTACAATCAACTTTCATGCATTCAATTTGATAAGAACAGTAACGACCGATAGATATCTTTTGTCGAACCCAGAAAATAAAAATTCACTAAATTCAATCACTTTGATGCTTTATAATGCAATTAATCAATCAGATAGTGATCAATTGCATAAAACTTATCTAATCAAATCAGCTTTAAGCATAAAAACACATCAATCTGAAGAATCGAATAAAGCACAGTATTATGTCGATAAACACAGTGAATAACCAATAAACAGTAACTTCGATGAATAGTGAAATCGCAAAACACAGATTTAATCCTAAAAACTTGATTCTTTAGGCTCTGATACCACTTGTTATCCCAGTTTAATCTAGTTGATTAACAATCACAGAACACAATATAGATAAAGAGATATAAGATCAGAATAACATACCAATCCCTTGAATAAATAGTTAAACCTTGTGTGTTCTTGATACCCTTGAATACAGAGAATATGTACGGCTACTTTAATCTCTAAACAATAATTATCAAAGGTTAACCCTAAAACTAAACTAATTAAAACATTAAATACCTAGGCCATATGGGCTTTAAGCTTAATGGGCTTTGGCCCAACAGTAACTAAAATATCAATCTATTACAATTTAAACCCCAAACTTTAACTATCAAGTAAATACAGTTTAGACCCTTTAATTTAACTTTAATCTTGAATACAATTATGATCCAACACCTTAGTTGCTAGGTGTTGGGAAGAGGATGTTTTTGGGACCATGGAACTGCGAACCATGTATTTAATCTCGGCACACAAAGTCTTGAGGACGTTTTCAACAGAGGTTGAAGTACTGACAGGGGCTTTTGGAGCCTGATTATTTTGAGTTACAATGTCTGCCAGACACTTCAGAGCCTCAGTATTTGCCTTCACCACCTCTGCTAGTTTGTTAAATTCAGTTTTGGAAGGTGCATTGGCAAAGGCTTCTGCAAGCTTAGTAATCTCGATAGAGATGGTCATTGATACGTACTTGAGACTTGTGACCGCCTCTATGAGATTTTCCACATTGTGAGCAGCAAGAGAAGGGATTAAGCTTTTCAACTCGACCATTCTTGTGTACACATTATCAACAAAGGCTTGGAACTCAGCCTTGGTGACATATGCATCAGGGTTAGCCTTTGGATTAACACATGATCCAGGTTTGTCCATTGTTTCTATGGCACCTAGTGAGCTTGTTTTGATGTTGGGCTCCTTAGGATTTCCTTCTGATCCTTGAAGCTCTTCAAAAGAAGGGTCATCTACTGAAGTTCTATCATCATCTTTACCAAGTGGAGATTCAGAGTCTTCAACTTGATCGATGATGAGTTGACATTGAGGTTTGTCAAGAACCTTATTGTCCTTGTGCGTTCTCACTGGTTGCTCTAAACAACCTTGGATTGGACTCTCGCGTGTGACATAGACAACAGATTCCTATATGTTGGTTAGTGGCGTGTTCTAGGGTAACTGAAGACTTATGTCTACACCAACATCCTTTTGAGATGATGTGGTGGAATGGGGTTTCCCGGCTATAAGTGGAGCAAAGGATGAAAACGGCTCCTTTCTCCGACTAGTTGGGGTTAGGATCGGAGTGTGCACTCCTTCTTCAATATCCTTATGAACTGACCGACAGGGATAGAAGTTTGAGTAGCACTAGGGGTTGGGTAGATTGTGTGCCATTTAGGACATCTTTTACGCCCTCAGTCCCTCCGTGTTTTGTTCACTCTCTCCACTCTCCTTTTCTTCATTCACCTCCTCCACCACCAACTCTTCTTCTTATGTGGTTTTCTTCTTTGGTGGAGAGAGATTTGGTGGTGTTGGATGTCTTCGTACAAATTGGCTAACACAACCAAAGCCTCTAGCAGAGGGTTCTGAGGTTGGTCCTCTATAGCCGGTGGACTTAGTTTTTCCACGACATCCTTTCCTATTTCTGCTGCGAGGGCTATTAGGCTCTGAGGTTCAGCCCTTTCCTCGACCTCTGTGTTTTGAGGTTCTTCTATTATCACTTTTCTCAATCTCCTCCTCCTCCTCCTCTGTAGAGGTTGCTCCTCCTTCTCTACAGGTTCTTTTTCCAGTAGATTGGCTTGTACCCCTGTAATAGGTATCTCTCTTGCACTTGGGTTTCTTCTACTTTGACCATCTTTCTGAGTCTCTTCTTTTTCTTCTTCTGAGTCTCTTCGACCTCTTTAAATTCAATAGTGATTGGGATTGGAACCTTTTCTTCTACGGTTCTCTTTTTCGGTTTCATTTTCTTTTTCTCCTTCTCTTTTCTCTCATCACCTCCCTACTCTAATTTCTTACCCCAACCTCTACTCTCTTCTCCCTCTGTAGTCCACCTTGTACACCCTCTTGAAGGTCAATCCTAAGAAAAATAACCTCCTCAATAGGGTTAGCTCGTATGCATGGAGGGGTTGCAGAACTCGGTTTTGGAGTCTTGTTTCCACGTCTGTATGCCCGACTAACTTTACTATCCAAATACTTGAGCAGTTTCTTAGGGATGGGTCAAGCATTGGGGTACCTAGAAGCACTGCGATGAATCGGTGGAAGATCAAGGATGGCAGGGCCTTAACTCTGGATTGCTCATCGTTTTTCTTCACCACGCCTCTTATCATTTCGTGCAGGATAAATTTGGCGTTGTTCAGAGGAAAATCGAAGTATATCCCATATATTATTGCCAGAATGTTGTTGCTTGTTTAATCTGGGCTTCCAATCTTCCCAATCAAGGTTTGGTTGAGAATGGAGAAGAGCACATTCAAAATGGGTGGAAGGAATTGCCTTATGAAGTTTTTCCTTTTGGTTATTGGCTTTCCATATCCAAGAAAAATGAGGAATTCCACCAACTCCTCATCAGAAGGTTCTTCAGAGTATTTGATGAGGTTCAGTTGGGTTTTAGTTGGGAGTTGGATAATGGTGTAGATTAATTTCTTGTTTATGCCCAGTTCCAAAATTTTGTTGGAGGAAGGACTAGTTGCAAATCCAACTATGGCATGTCCAAAGATTTCACTCGTTTCATACTTACAGCTTTTCCAAAACTGTTGAACGTATGATTCAGGAACATCAGTGCCAGTCATAGTTAGGGCATTAGAGATGAAGTGGGTTTTCAATATATTGTAGGATCATGGGTTCATAGTCCTTAGCAAATGCCTTAGTGTCCAATACCACATAGTGGCTGTTTGGTTTCAGGGGAAGAGTGTTCAGATGGAATTGGTGTTTGGCAAAGGATACGATTCAACTTGAAATTGGTTTTTGGTTGACACTATCATAGTTGTGGTCATTGCTCCCTGGTGCAGAGTAGTTGTCTCGCTAGAAGCAGATGGGGAAGCCATTATTGAAAAGAGTAGAAGAAAGAAGTTGCATGTTTTTCTTACCAGAGTTCTTAAGAGAGATGAATAGCAGGTAAAGAGTAAAAAGTAAAAGGATTTGGGTATTTATGGTGAGAGAGGGTAAAATAATTGAGTGGTAAAATATACAATTTGGAATCCGTAATCAGTACAAAGCCGTCTGTAAAAGACGTTTCAAAAACGACGGTACAGATCACCCTCCAATCACATGTTGCCACGCCATTAATGGCAGTGCACGATCAAGGACGTACGCCTCCTACTATTCTCACGCGCGTGGCGTTTGCGAAACCTAAATGGTTGTGACTTTCAAAAAAACCCGCACCCCAGACAGTTTTTAAAAATATACAAGTGTTGAGAATAGAAGAAGCTATGTGATTGAGAGAGCTTCTGTGGTCTGGGGGTTGGTTTAAACTTGCACAAGATAACAACTTTTTTTTACCCAAAATGTTAGATAATTAATGACATGATCAAAAAAGCTCTTTTCAGGCGTAGATGCTCTGTTACATCTAGCAGAGGTTATGTGAGAGTTCACAGAGGCTCTATGATCAAATATTTCTAGTTAAGGAAATAACTTAAGAGATTTTGACCATTCAAAGTTTTAACTTGTTTCCAGGGGTAACATTGGACATATTTGAAAGTTTGTGTCCGAGAAAAGTGTTTTGGACACTGGATTTGTGCAAGAAACTTACCTTCTTCAGCAGTTTGCTTGATAGAATGGATCCTTTAGTTCCCCCTTGAGTCACAGTCTCCTTTTGCTCCCCTTTGAACTATGATTGGGTCAAGTATGATAAGTAATGCACAAGACATAGATCAAAAAACCAAAAAGTGGAACAAATAATAAAGAGAACAACTGTACATGCAAAAACGAAGCTATACATACAAAGATAAAGCTATATACACTTGAAGCTCTGTACCAAGGTGCAGAGGCTCTGTGGATCAACTCAAGTTTAGCATGCCCAACTTTCCAACTAAGAATGAGAATCTATTCTCCTCTAATGCTTTGGTGAACAAGTCAGCAAGTTGATAGTTGTGGGCACGAAATACATTACGATTGTACCTTGATCCACATGATGCTTTAGAAAGTGATACCTGATATCAATATGTTTTGTCTTGAAGTGATGTATAGGGTTGGAAGATATCACAATGGCACTCTTTGAGTCATAGAGGATGAGAATCTTGTCGATGTCCAAACCATAGTCTCTTAGTTATGTTCTCATCCACATAACTTGTGAACAACTAGTGGCAGCAACATATTCAGCTTCTGCCGTAGATATGGATTGTGGACACAGAATTTTGCTTCTTAGAAGTCCAGCTTACTAATTTCCCTCCTCGAAATTGACATCTTCCAAAATTGCTCTTTCGGTCTAACTTTCATCCTCCATAGTCTGAGTCTGTATAAGCCATTAGATCAAAGATAGAGTTCTTTGGATACCATAGGCCAAGATGTTTGGTTCCCTTAAGGTATCTAAAGATCCTCTTTACAGCATAAATGTGTGATTCCTTTGGATTTGCTTGAAATCTTACATAGAGACATGTGGCAAACATGATATCCGGTATACTTGTCGTTAAGTATAAGAGAGATCCTATCATGCCTCTATAGAGTTTGCTCTCAACAGATTTATCCACTGGATCCGAGTGAAGCTTAGATTCAGTGGCCATAGGGGTTTTCATTGTAGAAGAGTTAGAGAGCTCAAATTTTATGTCAGAGACATATTTTGATTGATTTACAAAAATCCCTCTGTGGTTTGTTTTACTTGAAGCCCGAGGAAGAAGTCTAATTCTTCTATCATGCTCATTTCAAACTCACTCTTCATTAATGTCTCAAATATTTTTGCAATAACTTTCATTTGTAGACCCAAAGATAACGTCATCCACATATATCTGGACAAGCAAAATCTCACCTTTTCTTCTTTTGTAAAATAAAGTAGTATCAGTGGTACCTCTTTCGAAATTGTTGGCAAGAAAGAAATTAGAGTGTCGATCATACCATGGTCTGGGGGATTGTTTGAGTCCATATATGGCCTTGTCCAGAAATTAGGTATGATCTGGATATTTTGAACTCTCGAATCCTGGTGGTTGATGAACGTATACTTCTTCTTGAATTTTACCATTAAGAAAGGTTTACTTTACATCCATTTGGTATACCTTGAATCCTCTGTGGGCTGCAAAAGCTAGGAATATCCTAATTGCTTCTAGTCGTGCGACAGGGGCAAAAGTTTCTTCATAGTCAATCCCTTCTTCTTGGCAATATCCCTTAGCCGTCAATCTTGCCTTGTTCCTAATGACCACTCCATCTTCATCCTTCTTGTTTCTAAAGACCCATTTGGTCCCAATAGCTGTTTCGCCTTTTGGCAGAGGTAATAGGGACCATACTTTGCTACGCTCAAACTGTAGAAGCTCATCTTACATAGATTCTATCCAGTTTGGATCATACAGGGCCTCAGAAACTTTCTTTGGTTCAATCATACTGACAAAATTTGTGTAAAAACAAAAATTGGCAGTGGTTGATCGAGTCTTTACTTTGTTAGAGGGATCACCAATGATTTGGCTCTGTGGATGACTCTTGGTCCATCTTGTCAGCCTTGTAAGATGGTCATTAGATGCATCAAGCTACACTTCTATGGATGAGTCATCATGTATTTGAGCAACTTCTATTGTGGAAAGTTGATCGTTTGTGCTCATCACAGGTGTAGATGTGTTGTCTTCAGTTGAGGTAGAGACCTTTGTGGTGCCTGGAGTTGAGACTTCCTCTTGCTCTGGAGATGTGCCCTCTGAGGTTGTTAGAGTACGATCTTGTACTTGATTTGTCATGGAGTCTTGATTGTTTGTGTTCTCTGCTTGCTCCCCTTCAAAAGTTGTTCCTGCACATGTAGTGGTACCAAGAAAGTGAAGTAATATCAAGACCAGTAAGAGATGTACCTTGTGGTGCATGGTCCGCAGAGAGTTCGATTCCAGAGGCTCTATGATCATATGCAGAGGGATCATCATCGTCGAACATTTCCTCGAATAAATGATTTAACTCAGTTGCTCGAGTAGATTTTCCACCAGAGACATGCATTTGGTGTTCGAGTCCTGAGCCGATTTGCTCAGAAGTCATTTGGAAAGAGTCATCAAAGGATACATTAATACTTTCCAATATCAATTTTGTCTTTAAAACATAGACTCTGTAAGCCTTGGAGGCTGAAGAGTAACCAATAAATTTGGATTCATCGGCTTTTCGGTCAAACTTTCCAATATGCTCTCTATCGTTCAGGACAAAGCATCTGCATCCAAACACATGAAAGAACTTAATGTTTGGCTTCCTTTGGTTGATTAGGTGATATGGGGTCTTTGTGTGCCTTTTCACAATCAAAGATATATTTTGAGTGAAGCATGTAGTTGAGATGGCTTCTGCTCAAAAGGAAATTGGTATTCCAGATGTAGGCAACATGGTTCTGGTGGTTTCCACAAGTGTTCGATTTCTTCTTTCGACAACACTATTCTGTTGTGGAGTTTGTGCGGCGGTGAAGTTCTGTGAAATGCCTTCTTCTGCAAGGTAAGCATCAATGGTTGAATTCTTGAACTCAATACCATTGTCACTCTAAGCTTCTGCACTTTGCTATCATAAAGAACCTGAATTTTTCTCATTAGAGTGATTAGTACATGAGGAACATCTGACTTTTTTCGGACAAACTCAACCCATGTAAACCTAGAGAACTCATCTATTAGCACAACAATATTTGGCTTTAACTTCTTTGACAGAAGAACCATTTCGTTTCTTCTGACCCTTGAATTTGGTATTCTTTGCTTTAGGTCTAGAGAGGAAACTGTGTGGACCAGAAAAATGTTGATTTAATTGATGCATAGGCTTGAATCCATCACAATAATGAACATTTGAAGCAACTTGCTTAAACATTTCATTGAATTCATGAAAGATGGGTACAGAGGATCTTTGATTACAATCTATCCTAGCATCAGACTTCTTTTTACAGAAAGACTTATCTAGGCTAGCTTTATTTTTATTAAAACTCCTCTTCGGATGGATCTTTGGTGGTACCCACCTTCTGTGGTAACCCTCTCTTGGTTTCACTGCCACAGAAGCAAAAGATTTGTCATTATTAATCTATTTATGCTTTTGTTGCCAAGTGTACTTATCTTTATTTGGCTTTGAAGGTCTTAGAGATTTTGGATTATGAGGTGACATTTCTTTTTGTTTGTTTAACCTTTCAAGCTCAAGACAAGTTTTGGCTTGTAAACACATGTTTAGGAAGTCACGATAGATAGGAATCCTTTAGAGTTTTCCTTAGGAGGAATAGTTCTATTAAGAATGCCAGAGGGTAATTTAAATCCCACTAGTCTGCAAGGCACTATCTCTTGTTCGACAAAACCAGTCTATGGGACAACAGAGGTTGAATCATCCTCAGGCTCTGAGCCTGAATCAAGAAAGTGTATGTGAACAAAGGCATGAATTTCTAGACATATGTCACAATCTTTTCCATTATTGTCTAAGAAAATAGGTAAATCTTTTGAAATGCATGGGACAATATCAGGAACTTTAAAGACTTCCATCAAATCCTGTTCAAAGATTTTTTGCATGACAGAGGTTATATCAGGATTATTGAAAAAGTTGGTTTCATATGTTTCTTTCAAATCATTTTCAAAAGATTCCAGTAACTTTCCTTCTGCAGAAGAGTGAGTGAACTTTAGGTGCCTCAGAGGACAATTCATTTTCAGGGATTATCTTGCATACAAAGGCCACGTGAGCTTGAGTTTATAGATAACCAAATTTGAAGAGTCCTATATGATCTTGGGTTTTCAGATATTTTATTGGTTTAAATTCTCTTTTGACAAAGGTTAAAGATGGCAAATCTCTGTTTTGATACCAAACATTAGTCATCTTCAATGGACTCATCTCATGCAGTTCTCTAGAGGTTTTTCGCCTCTTGAATACAGAAGTTAAGTTAGGGAAACCTGATTTTTGAATTTTTCCAGGTTCAAAAATAGAGGATAAAGATTTCTTTCTTTTGTTTCCAATGTAGGGATCTATGTCACAGAACCCAATTCCTCTTCTGCCAACCTGGGTGTTTAACTTTTCATGCACCTTCTGTGCATCCTGATACTTCCTGATCAGAAGATCTTTGTCGAGTAGGTCTTGATGGAGGAATTCTCTTTCCTTTTGAATTTTTTTTTGAGAGCTAAAATGTTCATTCTATGACTCTCATTGTCATTAAGCTCTTTGATCTTGTTTTTCAAAGCTAGATCAAGGCAAATAACTTTTGTTTCAAAGATTTCAACTCTGTGAAGTGTTGGATTTCAAGACTTTTCTTTCCAAGGAATATTTTGCCCTTCTCTTGAGTAAAAGTCTAGCTTCTTTCTCATAAAAGTCAAGTCTCTTTTGTAAATCAGAAGATGTCTCTTTTGTAAATCATCAGAAGATGTTTTTATTAATGCGTGGAATTCCTCTGTAAGTTTAAGCAATTTGATCTCAGTATCATTTGAGCAAGAGTTAGAAGTGGATATGTCACTGTCAGCTTCTGAGTTGTTGTGTTATGCCATGCCATAGAACAGAGCGTGTCTGTCACCTTCGTCTGATGATTCGTCAGAGATCCAGTTGTCCTGTTATGCTGTTAATGATTTTTCAGCATAATACTCAACTTTCTTTTTGTAGAAAGCAAAGTCTCAAACAAGCTGGACTCTGTGGGCCTGGCTTCGGCATTCTGCGGTAAAATGTCCGGGTTTGCCGCATTTGAAGCACCCGTTGTTCTGTGGGGCTGTGGCCATGGCTTTCTCAATCGAAATGATTCATATGGATCTCTGCGACCCTATGCATATTCAGTCAACCAGTGAAAAGAAATACATACTGGTTATGGTTGATGAATACTCGCTGTACACGTGGTTAGAATTCTTGAGAGCCAAGTCTGACACACCTGAGTTAATCATTGCTTTCATTAAGAAAGTACAAGTTTACCTATAACTACCGATCTAAAAGCTATGAAGCGACAATGGTACGGAGTTTAAAAATGAGACCCTACAAATTTATCTTCAGTTACTAGGTATATCTCATAATTTTTTTGCAGCTCGTACGCCTCAACAAAACGGAGTTATAGAACGCAAGAATCGAACTCTGATGGAAGCAGCGAGAACAATGTTGGTTTTCTAAAACATGCTTTACTCAGAATCACACGATCATTAGAAAATGGTTAAATAAGACAGCATATGAGATTATTAATCATAGAAAACCAAACGTCAAATTTTTTCGTGCATTTGGTTGCAGATGCTACATCTTAAACGACCGTGATAATCTTGGTAAGTTCAACAAAAAGGTGGACGAAGGCTACTTTCATGGTCCAAAGCCTATCGTATTTACAACAAACGCACCAAGACTGTCATGGAAAGCATTGTTAGAGCACATATTTGTTGGATTCAAGATCATAAAGATTGAAGACAAAAGATCAAGAAGTCAAAGCTGGAAAAGTCAACTCTCAAGCAAAGTCAAAGTCATTTGTTAATAAAGTCAAAGTCAAAGTCAAAGTCAATGTAATTGTATTTTTGTTTTTGTTTTTCCTCTGTAATTGTCAAGGGTATAAATACCTTTGTTGTACTTGTTTGTTTGTAGTTGTAAGTAAGTGTGTGAGATGTATACGAATCAGAGAGAGAGCAGATTAGAGAAGAGCTAATTTGAATATGTTTCCAGTGAGAGAATGTAGTGAGAGAAAGTTGTAAATTTGTAATCTTTGTTGTTTGAATCAATGGAATATGATTTGAGATTCTCATCTTGATTGTTTGTTAGCGATTAGAACTTGATGAAATAGGGAATAACAAGCATCGATGTGTCTTTTGATGAGCATTCAACTTCGAATTCTGAACATAACATTTCAAGACTCAAACTTAAAGAAAAGGCTTCTATTCAAGATCGAGTAGAACCCGTTTCTAAAGAGACAAAGTCTTCTGACTCTAACTCTAAAACTTCTACATCTGATTTAGATTTGTTATTCTTTGATGCATTTATGGATACCTTTGCAGATTTTGACAAATCTAATGTATCTACAACAACTTCAAAGGTCCCTCCTACAATTGTAGATATTTCCGGACCATCTGAACCTGTCACTACAATATCTTTAGGTATTACAACGCATACTAATTCTAATCAATCTAACAGTGGTTTTATTCCTACAAATACAAATTCTGGTGTTGAAGTCCCGAGTACTACTTCTGTCATACCAGAGGTACCACAATCAGAATTACCAGTTGAAGAAGTTACTACAACAACTGAAGTTGTACCTGCTATCCACTATTCCCTTGTAAGTTCTGGATATTGAAAATGAAGGAAATTTGCCCCACCTTCGACCTTCAATCATGCATATTGAGTCCATGTAATACTGTTGTTGTCTCAATGGCTTACATATTTTTGAGCCTAATAAAGCAATCTTTATGATTAATTCTTTCATACACAAGCACATTCACACAGAAAATTTGTTTTTTCTAGTCGGAACGTTCATAGAATTACCTTGTGTTATTCGATGATTGAATGGAAGATCTGGGGAGTGAACATCAATAAAACTCCTTGTACAGTACACCCATTTTACTAAGTAGCTTTGTGCAACTTACAAGCATTTTAACTGTATCATATGTTGATTCAGTGTTACCATTCCTAATTTCTCTAAATTGAAAAGATTTGGATAAATACATTTCATGAATTGACGGATACATAGTCAGATCAGATCGGAAGAGATTCTTATCATACTGAATAGGGTATATTGTCTCTACATCATGAAGAGCTTACTTGTTGATATTTGGGGGAGATATTATCAATGATGATACGGAAATTGCTAAATTTTTGATAATTCTGATGTCTCATAATTCATCAAAAAGGGGGGAGGGGATATTTCAAAGTTTAATTTCAGAGAGAACTCAAAGTGAAAGTTTAAAATTGTGAAAGTTTGAAGATTTCAAAGTTGTTTCTGAGGATAATTTCTGAGAGATTGATATCTTTATTCAAAGAGAGAGATTGAAAAGTGTTCAAGTTTTGAATTGTCAAAGTTTGTAAAGAGATATAAAGCAAATAAGTTGAAACGAAATCCAAAGGGGGAGATTCATTTAAAGCATTGTTAAAGATTGGTCAAAGTGACAAAGATTTGAAGAATTCAAAGTTGTGAAAGACTTTCTGTTGAAGGATTTACAACTGAAAGAAGACCTGAAACTTAGTGTCAATTATTTTTTAATCTTGAATCCAAAGGGGGAGATTGTTGAGTCAAATATTGTATTCAAGATTAAAAGGGACAAAGTTGTAAATTGTGTAAAGTTGTAAGTGTTTGTAGAAATATTGTAAGTCAAAGTGTTTTACTTTGACATAAGATCTTGAGTTGTAAGGACAAACATATTGACCATATAAATAGCAGTCTCTTTATATTTTTAGAAAAAAAAACAATTAGAACACAAGAACTCCCATACTGTTTAGAGAGAGAAACACATACGTGAGAATTGTGACACTCTGTATCACTTGTGACTAGAGATCATTGTAATCATTGTTCATAATCAATACAAAGATGATTTCTACATTTTAGAGTGTTATTGTAGCTTGGATCTAGAACAACATGTAGAATGAAGCTTTGGGGACATCCGAATTTGGCTGAATCTGAAGTTTGTCCATGGCAGTTTTGATGATGAGTGAAAGAAATCGTGGAAAGGAAACTGATGGAACAAATGCCGCAGCGACATCCTGGTCTAGGTCTTTTGCCAAGCATTTGTTCTTTTTCTCTATGGCAGTGAGAAGTTGCTCATAGAGTATTTATGTCATGTCAATGTTACGGTTGAAGAATAGACCGTACATGATACTTAAGAGTTTAAGAGTGGTTTGATCCATACTACCTAACTTGTAGGTTAGGGTCCTATTCAAGACTGAAAACATGAAATTCCGGATTGGGGGCAGATGTTGTCGTTTAAACTTGCTGAGTCTGGTAATTTTAGTGTTGTAACCTAGAAACTAAATGAATTTGATCAGGGTTTCAATGGATGGTTTTTGTTCAAAATGGGCGATTTGAAGCTCTTCGGCTATGAAAAGGTAGAGGACAGTCTTGAACACATTGGTTGTTATTCAAATTTAGCAGTTTGACTCGTCTTTGACTTCGAAGAACCCGACAACGCCTTCATTTTCTTCACTGTAATGACTGGAGTAGAACCATTCTTGAACATACTTTAGAGGGACTTCAGTAGTGGTGGCAGTGAGTGCGTAGGTGAGTTCACAGTTGGCAAGGAACTCACAGATGATTCAATATGTGGATTCGAACTTTGGGAACCGAAGATTGACCATGTGATTGTTAACTTTGATGGGGAAATAGATGATTTGGGGTCTTTCTTCAGCTTTTGGGATGATGTTGCTCCATTCATTTGAAAGAGAAGGTTGGGCCATGGTGGAATGTGAAGGCTTGTTCTTGCAGAGAATGAAGATGAAGATTGAGAGGGAAAGGAAGCTCAAATGTGCCAGGGCGCATGAAAAATGAGAAACAAGATATAAAATTAATTTTATACCCTGATTTGAAAGAATAACATTTGAGTAGAAAAGGTGAAACGGCGACGAAATAACCATTTGGGGTGAAGCCATTCGACTTTTCTTCCATCACTATGATGGCGAGTGACATGGGAAACTGTAGCACTCAAGGGTGTAATTGCCAAAAATTCGGAGGGGTGGATTAGAAGTATGGGTATATATTTAAATAAATAATACCATGCGTGCTGACTGTACAAAAATTCATTTCTATCTCCTTTCGAAAGTAAATATTTTATAAAAGAGTAATCTGAAATATCACAAGTGTGGGAGAATTCAGAATTCTGAAGAATTTAGAAGCTCTGAATTGCCAAAAACAAATGATACAATAAATTGCCCTGAATAAAATATGAAATTTGATGAACATTCCTTTTTGTCGAACAATGCATGACATAACCCTTCATATGAGGAGGGTATAAGTTTAAACAGAGGCTTCTAAGCCTTGTTCACAGAAACTGACAGAGTTACAGAGGCTCTAGACATTTTGCAGATGTTTTGAGATTATTTAGTGACCCTTAAGATGTCGTTTTTCAGAGGCGCTAGACATTTGTTCCAGAGGCTCTGAGTCTTTTCTCAAAGACACATGTGAATGACAAATCCCAAACAATCAAGCAATTCTCATCAAGATTTATCAATAAAGTCTAGAGAGAGAGAGAGTAGAGAGAGAAAGTAGATCTTGAATCGTCATATATCTCACGTATTGAAATGTTTACAATGAAGTGATTCTACAAATACAAAGTAAACTCCTATTTATACCCACTATATTATTACAAGACTTGACAACTAAGGAAACAAATACAACTTTGACTATTTTTGACTTTGACAATATTTAGACTTAACAATCTCCCCATTTGTATTCAAGATTTAATAAAAATTTGACACTAGTCTTCAGCACTTGATTCTTCAGCTCTTGTCTTTGACAACTTTGAACTTTGAAGCTTTAACAATCTTCAGTCTTTCAGCCTTTGAAGAATTTTGAAAAGTCTTTTTCTCTTTGTAGCTTTGAAAGTCAACATGTCTAGAACACGAAACAGAATTCTTGAAACTCCTTTGAAACTTTGAACTTTGAAACTTCTTTGAAAACTTTGACTTTGAAAAATTGAATCTTCATCTCTTGTAATCTCTGAACCGTCTTCGAAAAAACAAACTTTCTCAACCATCTGTCTGATTTGTCTTTAAATCATCTCGGAATGATTTCTTTTCATCTGACTTGAACTTTCTTGAACTTCTCCACAAGTCTTTTTCACCTTGAACTTTCTTCATAACTTTGAAATTGAATCTTTGTAAAATTCTCCCCCTTTTTGATGATTGTGAACATCATGATCATCAAAACTTCTTCAATTTCATCACAGTCTTTGATCACCCCCTTTGTATTCAACTAACAATCTCCCCTTTCAAAGATAATATGACAGTCTCCGCCCTTTGATCTGAGTATCCGTCAATTCATGAAATGTATATATCCGAATCTTTTTAAATTCAGACATAATGAACAATGTAACCCTGATTCAATAGATGAAACAGTTAGCATGCCTGTATGTAGCATGGAGACACTTTGTACAACGGATTGTACATTGGAAAGGAGCTTTTGATGATGACTCCCCAAGACTTCCATTCAATCATTGAAAAACACAAGGTTTATCTATGAATGTTCTTACAGAAAAACAAATTTTATGTGTGCTCGTGCTTATGTATGAAAGAATTTAGCACAATGATTGTGTTTCCTAAGGCTCAAATTGTGTAAACTGTTGAGACAACAACATATATTACACAGACTCAATGTGCATGAAAGAGGTGCGAAGGTGGGCCAACTTTCCTTCTATTTCAATATCTAAATCTTCCGAGTGAAGACTAGATAGCAGATGTGCTGCTTCCCCAAGAAAATGAAACATTTATTTTTCGAGAAAGAAATGAGTGGTTGGTGGGGTAATTGCAAGAGTTGGCATGGGTAATTGTAGACCGTCATATCTTATCGGATGCAAAGTATTACCAGAGTAAGGTCTTTTGATCATTGAAGTACGAGTCCTAAACTGTTGTGTTTAGAAGTCAATCACCGTTGAAGTACGGGTCCTATGCTGATGTACTTAGAAGCCTTAGTTCTCTTACTCTCCCTTAACGTGAGGTGCCTGCAACACATAATCAGTTTTTGGCTTTGGTACCCACTGGTATTTGGGTCCATGAATGTTAGTTGCAGTTCTTGTGGGGGTAATTGAATATGAACCATACCAGAAATGATCATTGGTTTTGTGAATATGATCATGTGTACAACAATAAGAACAATAATTTTTCTTACCTGATAACCTGATTAATTGATCTCTTGTGTAGATATGATCAGGTTTACCTTTTCACGCATTGTTCTTCTTGACTTTGTGTGTATGTACACATGATTTCTTTCCTTTCAAGTCATCTTTCATCTCATCGTCAACTGGTTTCTTCTTCCAGACCAGTTTCTCTTCTTCATATCTCCTTCTTCTTCGATGTGTATCTGAACCATCTATATTTCTATCATAGAAAGATTAGTACTATGAATCTGATCAGAATATTTAACTGACCTCTTGGAAGAAACAGTTTTCTGATTTGAACTTGAAGCTGTCTTTTCAAGTTCTTTAATCTTTGAAGCAAAGTTGTCTCTTTCTTTGACAAGCAGGCCAATCTTCGTCTTGAATTCAGACTTCGTTTTCTGCTCTTTCAGTGCAATCTCAGATAGTTCAGATAACTTGACAGTCAGCTTTTTAATCTCAGTCTCAAACATACTTCTTTCTTCTTCAAATCCCTTCTCAGCATCCTTTCTCTGGCCGGATATTTCTTTGAAGAATCCCACATTCTTTTGTTCAATGGCCTTCTTCTCTTTGGCAAACTTTTCCCTTTCTAGAATGAGTACTTTCTCAAAATCAAAAACTTGTTGAGAAAGTTTCATACATTTAAGCTCAACTGCTTTCTTTTCTTCAAAACTCTTCCTTGAAAAATCTGAAAACTTCTCTGAAAATCCTTTCTTTTCACTTTCAAAAACATCTTTATCTTTGGCCATCTTTTGTTCCAAATCAGATATATTCTTTCGAAGCTCAGCATTAGCATCTTCCAGAGTTTTAATCTTTTCCTTATAACTTTCAACAGAATCTGCTTGCTGGATTTGAACCATTTGATTTTCCAACTCAGAAATCTTTCCTTTTAGCTCAGAAAAAACCTTTGTCCCTTTGATCAACCATTCCATACAATCCCACAACTCTTTACCTGTCATTTTGTAGATATTTATTTTATCAGTAATTTCACGAGAAATATAAAGAGAAAATTCACGTATCATAAAATGTCGAGAATTGTTATCAGCTCTCTGTCTTTTCACCTGTTCCTCGGTACAATTTTCCATTGGAATTTAACGTTTCATCTCTCCTTCAGTCAAAGATAATCTGATATAGTAACCCAACTCATGTTCATCTACAAAGTTTAAAAATTTATCTCTCCACTTTTCATATTCTCCTTTGTACAACTGTGGTGTGTTTAAACTGTTCCAAAAAGAACCTGTAATCATCATCTTGAATGAAATATCAGCTTGATATGAATGATCGTTCCAAACAATTCAGAAAAATTTGACTGAAAGTCAAACTCAGATCATCACAAAATAATCTCAGAAAAAATCCAATCTCTGGAACTCTTCAAATCACTGAAACTTGCAGATCAAATTAATTCAAAACAATTGAAATTTGAACTTGATAAGGTGGCGCAAGAAATAATCTTGCGCGAACTGTTGATGGCGCAAGAAAGAATTTTGCGCTAGCTTTGATTGACGCAAAATTGAAATTGCCACCGCCACATTAACATCACTTGCAACTGATTGGAATATATCAAATTGCAAAATTCTTCCCAATTCAAAATTACCACCAATCCACCGTCAATGAAATTAAAACAATTAAGATTGAAATTTTCATCTCCACTACCTCCCCATTAACCTTTTGAACCAATCAAATTTTGATTTTTCAGTGCAAAAGGGGATAATGATGTTGGCGCAAAACAATTTAATATCAATATGATTGGCGCAAAGTATTAATCTAGGTGGCGCAAAATTAGTTGATATACATGGATGGCGCAAAACATATAAACAAATGTAGCAAATTCAAAATGATATGGAACTTGAGCTAAATGTGCAAAACAATTGGGACAAATGAATAATGTTGCCGCAAGATTTAATAAAAGTGGCGCACTAACAATTTGGATTAAAATATGCAAATTAATATGGCGCAAATCTTGAAAACTATGTGGCGCAAAACTTATGATGAATGTAGCGCAAATTTTGAAGAATGTGGCGCAAATCTCAAGTGATGAAGATGATGAATGGCGCCAAACAAGAAATCACAAATTTTGAACACAAAACACAAATTTTAAATCCATTAGTGCACCGATCACTTTCTTTTGATATCCAATCAAAGTTTAAATCCATTACTGCAAAAGTGATGATGGTGGAGCAGATTGAATAAAATCAATCTAGTGGCTTTGAACGTGTTCTTCATGAAACTGTAGCGATTTGATTCAATTCTCTCCAATCCTGCAAATCACTTTAAAACATACACATTCATGATCGATATTACAATTAAAACACATTTATAATATCAATTTCTGATTGACAACAACAAATCACAAAAATTTAATCAAGAACAGTACGACATCTTTAGACTGAAAAATTCGAATTTGCAATTTGATTTTGTGATTGATTTGTGAAATTGTGTGACTATAATGTGTTTCCTGACTAAAATCGATCACAATGAAATCAATTTCACTCACAAACAACAAAGATTCAGAAGAAATTCGATTCAATCAAAAAAAAAATGAAACGATCTGCTTTCTTGAAATTTTCAAGAAAATCCAACTTTTTGATCCAAAAATTCCAGAAATCGATCCAACTTTTATGTGATAATCTTTCTGCAAAATGTTTGGTCTCGCTCTGATACTAATTGTGAATGACAAATCCCAAACAATCAAGCAATTCTCATCAAGATTTATCAATAAAGTCTAGAGAGTAGAGAGAGAAAGTAGATCTTGAATCTTCATATATCTCACGTATTGAAATGTTTACAATGAATTTCTTCTACAAATACAAAGTAAACTCCTATTTATACCCACTATATTATTACAAGACTTAACAACTAAGGAAACAAATACAACTTTGACTATTTTGACTTTGACAATGTTGACCTTACAACTTTGACTTTCTAATTAAATCTTGGATACAATATTTAGACTTAACAACACATATGAAACTGGTTTAGCAAATTTGAAAAAATGCATGTGCTTCCCCTTAAAAAATAATATTTACAAGTTTGCATTTTTGCTCCCAGTTGAAATAATTATGCACCTTGGTAGAGAAATTTGGAAGCAGGGTTTTAGCATGAAGATGCAGGTGTAGAAACCTGAATGACGTATTTATCGATCAACCCATAGAGAATATATTTGATTGAGACTGGGAGGTTTTCACTTAACAATGATTTCCAAACGCTTCAGATTATTCTGCTGCCCCTCAAACTTTGCTTAGATCAAGAAAAGATAAATATGGAATATGATAGTTTTGAAAAGTGTCTCTGGGTAGGTGTCTCTGAAGGAAACATCAGAGACTCTGATGTTTAGTTCAGAGAGACTTAAAGTCAGAGATTCTGATTTTTGATTTCACATTGTCTGATTATGCAAAAAAGAAATGTCTACGTAGTCTGATTGTAGAGGTTCTGAGAAGATACCCAGAGACCTGTCTCAGAGACTCTGGATTTGTGTTCAGAGACTATGTTGACATATTGAGAATTCCCAATTTGCTGACCAAAAAATTGAATCTATTTTCATCAAGTGCTTTGGTGAAGAGATCAACAAGTTGGAAATCAGTGGAAACAAAATACATCTCAATGGTACCTTTTTCAACATGGTCCTTGATAAAATGATACCATATGTCAATGTGCTTGGTCTTAGAGTGCTACACTAGATTTGCTGTTATTGCAATGGCACTTTTGGAATCATAGAGGATTTGAATTTTGTCAAAGTCAAGGCCATAGTCTTTGAGTTGGCTTCTCATCCAGATTACTTGTGAACAAAAACTAGCAATAGCAATATATTCTTCTATTGCTTTAGAAGTAGACACACAGTTTTTTTCTTGGTTGTCCAACTTACTAACTTGTCACCCAACAGTTGACAGCTTCCAGAAGTGCCCTTACTGTCATTTCTGCAACCTCCATAATCTGAATCTGTATATGCTATTAGTTCAAAACAAGAACTCAGAGAATACTAGAGACCCAATGATTTGGTTCCCTTGAGGTATCTAAGAATTCTTTTGACAGTATATAAGTGATATTCATTTGGGTCAGCTTGAAACATAACACATAAATAAGTTGCAAACATAATATCTGTCCTGCTAGCTGTCAAATAAAGAATTGATCCTATCATACCCTTGTAAGTCTTGGCATCCACTGTTTTACCAGAAGGATCTGAGTCAAGTTTGACTCTAGTGGCAATACGTGTTTTCATTGGAGTTGAGTTTTCCAACTTGTATTTATTCAAAATATCAGAAACATATTTTGATTGACTTATAAAAGTTCCTCTTGGATTCTATTTGACTTGCAATCCTAAGAAGAATGATAATTCTCTCATCATGCTCATCTCAAATTCACTTTTCATCAACTCAAAAAACTTGTCACAATATTTTGATTAGTATTGCAAAATATAATGTCATCAACATAAATTTGGACCAGAAGAAGTTCATTTTTGTTCCTCTTAATGAACTAAGTTGTATCCACCGTACCTTTTTCATAATTGTTTTCAATCAGAAAGTTGGATAGAGTTTCATACCAGGCTCTGGGGGCTTGTTTAAGGCCATATAGATCTTTGTCGAGATAGTAAACATGGTATGGAAACTCTAAGCATTCAAATCCAGGTGGTTATTGGACATATACTTCTTCATGAAAGTTTGCCATTCAGAAATCCAGATTTAACATCCATTTTGTTAGAACATAAATATGTTCTATTTTAAAAGTTTAGTAAAGTAATCCATTTGTAAATGTATTGGTCCTTGTATTTGGGTTTGGGCTTAATGTGTAACAAGGGTGTTGGGCCGTATTAATAGGATCTGTTAGTGTTAGTTGTAAGTAAGTTTCATTTCAACCATGTAGACATCATACGAGTTCTTGTAATTCCATGTAGTTTAGTTTTCTTTCAGTTAATAAAACTACAGATTCCAATCCCAATTCTCCTTGCTTATCTTTTCTAATCAACCAATCTTGATCTCTTAGATCTAACAAGTGGTATCAGAGCCTAACGAAGAATCATTCATCCCACGATCTAGATCGAGTTGATTGATAGAACAGTCAGTGTGAAGAAATTTTGAATTCTAGAATTTGATGTCGATTTGGATGTTCTTGATGCTTAATTGATTCTGTGGTTATAGTCGATCATTTTAGAATCAATTATTTTCTTTAATTTCATCAAATTTGGGCTAATTGGATCGATTTTGGGTATTTTTGTTCGAAAGATTTCATTTACTGTGGTTGAGATCGATTGGACTTTCGAGACAATTTTGGACTAGATCATCAACTACAATTGTACTCCACTATTGTTTTCGAACCTGCTCACAAAGTATCAACTCAAAATTCAAAAAATTGAGGTTGAATTCGAAGAAAATATGGAAAAACATTCTAGATCCACAGAATTCGCATGATTGAAGAACTCGCATGGTAAATTTTGGAAGAATTCGCATGCTGGAATTCGCATGGTGAAAGTATTGAAGATTTCGCATGTTGATGAACTTTGAAGATGAAAATTTTGAAGTATAGAATTCACATATATCAGTGAGATGCAAAAAGTACATAATTCGCATGCCAGTCTGATGCGAAATGTTGATACGAATTCTATGTGGTTAAAGAAAATTTGAAGTGTAGAATTCTCATGGAGATATATGCGAAAAGTAAAGAATTGTCATGCTAGAGTGATGCGAAAAAGAAAAATTCGTATAAAGAGTTATGCGAGAAGTGAGAATTTCGCACATAGGAGTGTGCGAAAAGCTAGAATTTGCACGCAGGCCTATGCGAATTCGGAGGTGTTCCGGCTAAGCCTCATGCGAATTGTGCTATCATGAATAGTGATCTGCGAATTGTTGAAGTTATGCGAAAAGTTTTGTGATTATTGAGAAAAAGGACGGTTCTGAACCCAATTTGCTACAAGTTTGCCCTATTTCTGAGCTTTTTACGCGTAATGCATATGTGACATCATTCTTATCATTTGTTGGTCACATGTCCTTAGAAACTAAACTAATTTTCACGAGTGCTCATGATTTTCAAGATTTTCAGATACTGGATTTGAGGATTTAGTCTCTGATTGGATTGAATTAGCTACCTGAGCATCTGCAATCATCAGTCTGGAGAGCTTCTTTTGTTGTTAGACCGTTGAGTGCTCTTTATCATTCTTCTCACCTGATCAATCAGTAGTGTGAGCGGCTGCAATCATTGTTCTGATGCTTGAGTTGTAATTCACAATCCTAAGTGCTTATAATCATCCAACTAATTCGTGAAGAAAGGAGTTATGGGTTTGATTGTTCAGTGTTCTGGAAAGTTATTAGAAAATGAGCGTCTTTCATCAGTTGTTAAACAAAAATCAATTTATAACCCTTGCCTTGTAGTGTTGCTACCTGATGCTACCTCCTATAAGCTGATCAGATTAAGTTCTTAAGTTGAACTCGTATTTCAACTCGAGGTTCAAAGACAGATCAGATGTTATACACTAAAGATGCACTTGGATGCCATTCCATAATTCAACACATATCATTCTTGTGGGCAAATGGAATGTTTTGGGTTTCCAAGAGTCAAAAGCTGTCTTTATGTGCACTCAGTCGAGGTTACTGTCTACATCAGATCTGATATTATAGGTGAAACTTCAAGGATAAGATCTACTTTCAAGGGGGAGCTAGAGGAGCTTTGAAGTTTATGCAACACTAAGTTTTATAAAGAAATCAAAGGGGAGAGGAGCTGAAGCTGAGCTGAATAGAGAATGATTACTTTACAAAACTTAGGGGGAGAATGTTAGAACATAAATATGTTCTATTATAGAAGTTTAGTAAAGTAATCCATTTGTAAATGTATTGGGCCTTGTATTTGGGGTTGGGCTTAATGTGTAACAAGGGTGTTGGGCCGTATAAATAGGATCTATTAGTGTTAGTTGTAAGCAAGTTTCATTTCAACCATGTAGACATCATACGAGTTCTTGTAATTGCCTGTAGTTTAGTTTTCTTTCAGTTAATAAAACTACAGATTCCAATCCCAATTATCCTTGTTAATCTTTTCTAATCAATCAATCTTGATCTCTTGGACCTAACACATTTGATATACTTTGAACCCTTTATGAACTGCATAGGCTAAAAATATTCTGATAGGTTCTAGCCTAGCAATAGGAGCAAAGGTTTCATCATTATCAATCCCTTCTTCTTGACAATATCCCTTAGCGACTAACCTATCTTTATTTCTGATGGTGATTCCATCCTCATCCTTCTTATTTATGAACATCCACTTGTTTCCAATTGCAAACTTTCCTTTGGGAAGAGGAACCAAGGTCCAGACTTTGTTTCTCTCAAATTACTGGAGTTCTTCTTGCATGACATCTATCCAATTAGGATCGAAAAGAGCTTCAGTGATCTTCTTTGGCTCAACCATGCTTAAGAAGTTGACAAAGTAAAATTCATTGATTGTGGCAGATATGATCTTTACACCATCTGAAGGAGAACTGTTAGTGCACAAAATATGTTGGATACAAGATCATGAAGGCTGAAGTTCAAGATGAAGATAAAAGTCAAAGTCAAAGAGCTCAAGTCAAACCTTCATGCTAGAGTCAAAGTCTTTGTAATAACAAAAAGTCAAAGTTAGTGTTTTAGTGTTTTGTCTTTGTAAAATGTAGTGGATATAAATAGGTTTTTCGTTAGTAGACTCATTAGATTAGAAGACTAGAAGAGTGGTGCGCGTATTATCTTGAGAGAAAAATACTGTGAGAGCGTATTCTGTGTAATCGATTTTTATAATCAGTTGAAATCGATTGAATTTATTTTGTCATCTTGATTTGCACTCATTATGGGACACACAATTGGTATCAGAGCAGACAAAGATCAGAAATCAAGATCAAAATTTGAAATTTTGGCCGAATTTTTCAAGAACACGCAGACTTCACTGTTTCATAATCAAAATTATGATTTTGTGTTCTTTTTATTGTAATTTTTGTTTCTTTGTATTCGGTTTAAGTAGTAGAAATTTTTTGATTCCATTTGTATTCTCTAATTCACATCAGATTGTGTGAATTTTGAAAATTTGTAAATTTCGTATTCTAAGTTTGTACGTACTGAGTTTGTGATCGAGTTGTAATTTTCATTGTTTTTGTTGAAATCAATTGCTTGTAATATGTTCAAAATACGATCCAGGACAATTTGACAGAATTTCAAAAGCTAATTCGAAGTATTGGATTGTTTTTGGGTTGAATTTGATGTATTTTGGCCGAGATCTCAAGAATTCGAATGGAAAATGAAGAACTTGCATGATCGTAGGAAGAAATCACACAATGATAAGAATTCACATAGAACTGAGTTGGTGAAAAGGCTAAGGAAAGAATTCGCATAAGGTTTTGTGCGAATTGTTCAGAATTCGCATAGCCCAGTATACGAAAAGTTGAGAAATTTTTTCTAAGGGTTGATTTCGTATAGTGCTACGAATTCCTAGAATTCGCATTGTGTTTCATGCAAATTGCTCAGAATTCGCATAATGGTTACATACGAATTCCTCAGATTTTGCATAGAAAGTTGGAAAATTTTCTAAGTCTAGAATTCGTATCGGTTTCGAATTGTTTGAGATTGAAAAAGTTTCTAAGTATAGAATTCGTATCTAAGTATAGAATTTGTAGCGGGACCCTGTGCTAAGTCTGCGTAGGGGAACAAATTTCTGATTATGATCAATATTTTTGAATTTTTGTTAACGATCATTTTGTGCAAGTGTTATCAAGAAGGGATATTTTGAAGATCAAGTAGAAAAGGAGAAACTCAAAGAAGAGAATACTGAACTCAAAGCAAGGGTAAATTACTTGAGACAACAATGGATAAGTATTCTCTGATTTGCAAAAAGAAAAATGATAAGTACAAGATATTAGAAAGAGAAAATTATGAGTTGGAAAGAAAGATCTCAGACTTGGAAACTCAAATTATCAAAATCCAGGAAGAAGAGTCTGGCAAGAAGAATGAGGAAAAGAAGAAAATGCTCACATGTGTTTTATGGGTCAGAAAGAGACTGAAGAAGATTCTAATGCTGAAGATAATGAAGAGGAATGTGATATGTCTGAATCTGATTTTCTTAATCAATGCAATCCATGATGATTGAACTTCAGAATTTGCAGTCTAAGCTTAAACGCAAGAAAGGTATCATTAAAGAGAAAAACCAATCAATACTGAAGCTAAATAATGATATTGCTGAGAAGAACGTATTGATTGAGGCTTTACACAAAAACATTGATATCTGTGCAAGAGAAAAGACTATAATTCATAATGAACTATCTGAAACTACTTCTAAGTTTAAACTGTGTGAACTTGAGATCAAAGAGGTTGGGAAAAGATGTTTAACTTTTGAGAAAGAAAACAAATCTTTGACTGAAAAAGTGAACGTTTTGGAAGAAAAACTTTATACTTTGGGTCAAGCTGAGCAAACCATTGACCTTAACAAACCAAAAGGGAGTAGTGAGTGTTGGGGTCTTGGCTATGAGAACCCACACTATTTAAAAAAGGGTATATCCAAAGTGCCTGCTTTGTATAATTTCGGTTTTCTTAAATTGGCACCTCAATACTGCACTCAAAGTTTAATGGACTAAACTATCAGAAGAAGATGAAGTTAAGGAAAAAGAGAAACGGAAAAACAAAACTAAAAATGCAACTTCCATTTCGACACGAGAGGTTGAATTCTAGTTACAATTGTACACAATCAAAATTTCTTTCTAACGACTATTTTCAAAGCTACTCTACAAAGGAATTGGAGGCAAAACCAGTTGAAGGCAAGATTTATGTTCCTCCTCTTGTTTTATAATGTAAAATTTCTGAACTCGAGAATACTTTAGTAGAAGAAAGAATTTTGACTAGGTTAGAACAACTGATTTTTTCAACTGTTTTCACTAATACTGATTTTTCAAAGACTTCCAAAGCTTCAAAATCAAATGATATCACTGGTCTGTTTGATGAAGAGTTTTCAAAGTTTTTTTTCATAAACCAAAACTTGTATCTTCGTACATGCATTATTCAATAAAGCAATTACTCCAATTATCTCCGTCTACTAAAAAGTCTTCTAAATTTCGTCGGAATGATTTTGTATCTCGACAATATTCTGATGATTGGTTTGGATCTTATCATGTATATCATTCTAATGTTTCAAAAGTTTTTCAAAAGAGCAAAGGGTCCAAATTCATATGGATGCCAAAATCATGTGCTAACACTGTAGGACCCATCTATAAATGGGTACCTAAACCGATTGTTTCCTGATTTCTCATGTGCATACCTGTCATGTGTGATACTTGGATTTTGGTTGCTCCAAGCATATGACTGGGCAGAAAGATATATTGTCTAATTATACAGAGAAATTTTGCGGGAATGTTCGATTCAGAAATGACCAGTTTTCACCGATTCTCGGATATGGTGTTGTTGTACAAGACAATGTAACGATCAAGAAGGTGAGCTACGTTGAAGGACTAGGATATAACCTATTCAACATTGGTCAGTTCTGTGACAAAGACTTAGAGGTGAATTTCAAGGCCAAGAGATGTTGTGTGAGATTTGAAGATGGAAAAGAACTTTTGGTCGGGACGCGGAAGTCAAACCTCTACACGATTAATTTGTCAAAAGTAAAGACTGATAATGAGGTGTGTCTACTTTCAAAAGCCTCTATGCAAAAAAGTTGGTTGAGGCATAGACGACTATCTCATCTCAACTTTTTGTACATCAATAAGCTGGTCACTGGTAGCTTGGTGAAAGGACTTCCAGAGCTTAAATATGTCAAAGAACATCTACGTGCTGTGTGTGAGAAATGCAAGATGAAAAAGGCACCTCATAATCCTAAGACTGAACCGAGTACAAGTTCTACATTGGAATTACTGCATATGGATCTCTGCGGTCCTATGAGTACTCAAAGCATAAACGACAAGAAATATCTATTAGTGATTGTGGATGATTACTCCAGATACACTTGGGTTAAATTTCTGAGATCGAAAGATGAGACCCCCAATGTCATCATCACATTTTTAAAGACCACTCAAGTGAACTTGCAGAAGACAGCTAAATTTCTAAGAACAGACAATGGCACAAAATTCAAGAACAAGATTGTTGAAGATTATCTCGAATCGGTCGGGATAACACATCAATTTTCTGCTGCCAGAACACCTGAACAGAATGGAGTTGTAGAAAGGCGTAACAGAACTCTAGTGGAGGTTGCTCGCTCGATGCTGAGTCAGTTAGATCTACCTCTATTTCTGTGGGCTGAAGTTGTGTCTACTACATGTTATACGCATAATCGATCCATAATTCATCACCAGTTTGGTAAAAAGCCGTACGCTTTAATTAATAATAGAATACCTAGCATTAAATATTTCCATATTTTTGGATGCAGGTGTCTTGTGTTGAACGACAAAGAGAACTTGAACAAGTTCAGTCCGAAAGCTGAAGAAGGCATTTTCATCGGATATTCTCAGACATCAGCAACATATAGAGTTTATCTGAAGAAATTAAAGATCGTAGTCGAGAGCGTAAATGTTACATTCGATGAAGAGATGGCTTTTGATCAAAGCAGTTCAGAACCCATGATAACTGGAGTCTTAGCTTCTAGGCAAATCAGTCCATAACCTGCAGTTAACATCACTAAATCTGATAAAGCGTCAACGTCGACATCTCATTTAACAAATTTAGATTTACTGTTTGAATTTTTCTATGATGAATTTCTTAGTACTAGAGTGACTAAACCTGTTGTGATTGGCAGATCGAAAGATTTGAGTAATCATCATCCAATCACTTCAGATATCTCAACTGAATCAAATTCCCCGATTCCGAAAGAAATTCAAATTCAAACGTTTGCTCAATCAGTTGAAGATGTAAATGTTAATGAAGAGACAGAAGTAACTCACTCAGTTGGATGTACTACAATGCCTACTCAACATACATCGAGTGTCCAACCATCTGAAGCTTCTGTACCAAATACTTCAACTGAACCTCTGCAAGAACAAGAAGAAAGTGGATTCTTAGGTGATGAATATGATCAATCTACATCTAATCCACTCCCTCATGAACACAAGTGGACCAAAGAGCACCCAATACATCAAATCATTGGAGATCCATCCAAACCGGTGCAAACTAGGTCTGCTACATTGAACCAGAGCATGCATGATTCCTTTCTGAGTAAGATAGAGACAACACGAGTATCCGAAGCTCTCACTGATTCAGATTGGGTAACTGCAATGGAAGAAGAGCTTAATCAATTCGATGTGCTTAAAGTCTGGAGACTCGTGCCACATCCTGAAGGTAAAACAATCATTGGTACGAAATGGGTTATCAAAAATAAGAAGGATGAAGATAGTATCGTCATAAGGAGCAGAGCAAGACTTGTTGCTAAAGGATATAGGCAAGAGGAAGGCATATATTATGACAAGACTTATGTTCTAGTTGCGCGTATAGAGGCAATTAAAATGTTTTTAGCCTACGCTGCATACAAGAACTTCACAATCTATCAAATGGATGTGAAGTCTGCTTTTCTGAATGACATTCTCAAGGAGGAAGTCTACGTCTCATAGTCTGAAGGTTTTGTCAATCCTGATAAACCAGATCATGTATACATTCTTGACAAGGCTGTTTATGGTCTGAAACAAGCCCCTCACGCCTGGTATGACGTTCAATCCAAATTCTTAGTCAAGTCGGGCTTTTCTAAAGGTAAAATTGATACTACTCTTTTCATTAAAAAGGAAGAAGCTGATATCATCTTAATTCAAATATATATGGATGACATCATATTTGGTTCAACAAATCCTAAGTATTGTAAGAATTTTTCAAACCTCACGGTGTGCATATTTCAGATGAGTATGATGGGAGAGATGAACTTCTTTCTCGGATTACAAGTCAAACAATTTTCTACGGGGATTTTTATTAATCAAGCGAAGTACATTTATGATATTTTGAGAAAATTTAAAATGGAAAGTTGTACTCCAATTGGAACCCCAATGGCAGTAGGAACTAAGATCGGAGATGATCTTTCGGGAAAAGTTGTCGATGTTAGAACCTATAGAGGAATGATTGGTTCTTTGATGTACTTGACATCTAGTCGGCCAGATATTATATTTTCTACGTGTTTATGTGCTAGATATCAGGCTTCACGTAAAGAATCCCATCTTTCATCGGTAAAGCGTATATTTAGGTATCTAAAAGGCACTGCAAATCTTGGTCTGTGGAATCCTAAAGATACTGGTTTTGATTTTTAGGAATCAAGAATATAGAGGTACGAGCCTATAGAACAGATCCTACTTAAGTAAGCTAACAAAATTTTTAGACGCAGATCATGCAGGTTGTAAGCTTGACAGGAAGAGTACTTCGGGACACATACAGTTCTTAGGTGATAAACTAGTGAGTTAGGCTTCGAAGAAACAACAGTGTGTATCTACTTCAACAGCTGAAGCAGAGTACGTAGATGCGGCTAGCTACTGTTCTCAAGTGATGTGGATGCGAACACAACTCCGAGATTATGGTTTTAAGTACAACAACATCCCGATCTACTATGATTCAAAGAGAGCTATTACAATATCGTCAAACCCTGTTCAACATACGCAAACCAAGCACATCGACGTGAGATATCATTTTATCAAAGACAATGTTGAAAAAGGTACAATCGAAATTTAATTTGTAAACACAAATTATCAACTTGCTGATTTGTTTACCAAGCCTCTTGACAAAAAGAGATTTCACTTTCTCATTTCAAAACTTGGCATGTTAAATCTCAAGACTTAATCTATTGTTACTTAGTACAGTTTAGATTTTGTTATTTTTCTTCATTCTTTACTTTTATTCTGAAAGATATCTTCACTGAAAGGTTTTGTTCATGATTTCAGGGGGAGTGTGAGACAAAAAGATAAGATGATCTACATTTTAGGGGAAGTGTGACCCAGATTACTAGCATATAATTTCACAACACAGATTAAGAACACATTTGTATTAGATCAAATCACATGAATTATATTAGTCACAGATCTAACTCGTAGTTACAAGTCTCACGTGTGTGTGCTTAATGTGTGTATGCGAGTTCTTTCATACCAATCCTCTGATTTTGTATCTATGCACGTATCTACAAGATTACAAAGAAACCAACCTATTTATACTAAGTCAACATAGTTGACTTTTACAACACAAAACCCTTAACTATTCAACATTTATAACTAGACCCTCTATTTTAATCTTGAATACAATATACATCCAACAATTTCCTTTTTGGATTCAAGATTAAAAAAAATTGACGATAATTTTCAGGTCTTCTTATCTTCAAACAAACTTCAGCAAGAATCTTTATCAACTTTAAAACTTTGTCTTACCCCTTTGGCTTTACTTTAACAACTTTGACAAATCTTCAAAACTTTCAAACTTTCTTTCAAACTTTGATATTGAAATCAATTGATTCAAACAACCATCTATCTGATTTGAACATCTCCTTCTTTCATTACAGTCAAGATCGAAAAATTCTAATGAAGAATTTAATTAACACACTCAGAAAAAATGTTAAAGAAGTTGCGGAAAAACACTCTAACAGTAAATCAATGGAACAGTACTTGAATGCAAATCACAAGTTATATTGATTAACTTAATGATTACAAACTTAACCTCAATCTGTTGAACAAGCTCAACAGACGTTCAATACTTCTCTAAAGAAAGTATTACAATGAATCTTGAGGTCAATTGATTCAAACAACCATCTATCTGATTTGAACATCTCCTTCTTTCATTACAGTCAAGATCGAAAAATTCTAATGAAGAATTTAATTAACACACTCAGAAAAAATGTTAAAGAAGTTGCGGAAAAACACTCTAACAGTAAATCAATGGAACAGTACTTGAATGCAAATCACAAGTTATATTGATTAACTTAATGATTACAAACTTAACCTCAATCTGTTGAACAAGCTCAACAGACGTTCAATACTTCTCTAAAGAAAGTATTACAATGAATCTTGAGGTTAATTCTCACTAAAACGAATATTGAAATTCTATCAAAAAGTCTATTCTAAACTATGTCTTCTATACAGTTTATATACAAGACAGATTACATGAGAATTATCAAAACAAAATTGATCTTCATAATCCATTCCATAATTATCTTCATCTCTATCTCCAGCTCCTATTCTTTCTCTTCAAGCATTATCTTCATAAGCAGTATTAATTCTTCCAGCAGTATTAACTATCTTGCAGTACTAACATGCTAGCAGTATTAATTCTTTACTTGTAGTAGTAATCTTCAAGCAGTACTAACTACTAGCAGTACTAACTCTCCAAGCAGTACTAACTATTCAAGTAGCAACACTAACTCTTTAAGCAGTATTAATTCTACTAGCAGTAGTAATATTTCATCTTGAAGTAGTAATACCTTTCAAGTAGCAGCAGTATTCATCCTTAGCACATTCAGACCCAACAATCTCCCCCTAACTTAACTTTTCAACATGAGAAGTTAAGTTCTTCATCATAAGGTCTTCATGATGCTTTCAACACTTCAGCTTAATTTCCCAGATTTGGATCCAATCCCAGAATTTGATTAATTGTCCTTCTAATCACAATTCTGGCCATTTCTGATCCTTTAGTACATACCATCTTGGCTTTCAACATCCCTTCCAACTTAGCTTTGCTATGGTCATAGATCTTGTCAACCAAGTAGTACTCATGGTAGCTTTTGTCAATTGTGATCATGTAGACACCACAGTTTTCAAATAACATCCAATGATCAATCTTTTTGAGTCCGTACTCATGATGTAAGTCTTTGATCCTGTACTTCACTCTTTCAGGCTCAAACATCATGCATAATACTCCATGGCAATCTTGATTAAGCTTATTTCAGTTCCTTGCAACATAGATTCATACAGCTTTATTCCAACTTTGTACATTTCCTCGAAGTCAGCTCTGGAACAACTTCTGATCACTTTTCCCCAAGTTGCATAAACCTCAAACTGATCACCCATTCTTTTGAATCTGAAATATTCTTTTCTGTTGTGTTTCAGAATATCCCAAAAGATAATTTCTGGTGCTTTCATGGAGATAGGGTCATCTTGCACTGGTTCTTCATTTGTCAAAGTCATCTACAAATGGAATTGCTCATTAGATTGTTGATTGGACTGTTCTTGATTCTGCTCTGGCGCTGCTGAAGATTTTGCTCTTGCACTTTCAATCTCATTTTCATCTTCTTCAATTCTTGGCCTCTTTGCCTTAGGCTTGGTAGCAATAGATTTCTTTCTTTTTATAGCTCCAATATGTTGAGCCAAAGTCTCTTCTTGCTTTGCTTCTGTCTTTTCTTTGATAGGAGTGCCTTCCTCACTGTCAGGGAAAGGCTGTTGTATGTTAAGGTCATGCCTTTCTTTCATCTTTCTTTCAATCTCTACCCTTTGATTGAAATCCCCTTGTAGTTTGGCCATCTCCTTCTTATACAGTTCTTCTATTATACCATAAGACATGTTGGTAAACATCCCTTCTTTGACTCCAACTGACCCTTTGAGAAAGTTGATCATCTTTCTTCTTTCTTGATTGGCCAGGAATGTTTTTGAAGGTTGTCTTTGTCTTGTCTTTGTCTTGTCTTTAATGTCAGCCTTTGCCTTGATGCCTTCTTTGTTACTTTCTTAGCAGCAGCAGCAATCTTTAAACTTCTTTGAAATTCCTCATTAAGCTTTGTAGATAACTCCAAAGCCATCTCTCTGTCTTTTGTAGATTGGATTTCTTCTTCCATTACCATATCTTCTTGCAGTTTCTTTGCTAGTTCTTCATCCAAATCAATCTGTTTCAGCTTCTTCATTGGTTTCTCAGACTCAACCACCTTCTCTTCCCTTTCTTTTTGATCACTTCCTTACTGATCTTTTTCTTTATCTGTTCTGATTCTCCTTCTTTAATGACCACTCCCTTAGCCTTTTGAGTGGCCATGGGTGTGTCATTCTTTGCTTTTACTAGAGTCTCTGCAATTGTTATTTCCTCTGCAGACATACCTGTTTTAGCTGCAACTTTCTCTGTTTCTACTGTTGTTGTTACTACTTTTGCTGCTGATATAGTTTCTACTTCTTTTGTTGTTTCTGCTTCTGCATCAATCTCCCCCTCAAAATGAGATTCCATTCTAACAGGGCTTTGCTTTTCAACTTCAACTTGACTCTCCCCCTTTTTGGAAGCATCATGAGGAATGCTCCTTTTCTTCAATACAAACTGTGTTCTTTTCTTTTTGTGCACCAACTTAAGAACCATCTTTTTTAGTTTAGCAATCTGCCCCTGTTGAGAGATAATCACCTTTTGCATTTCCTTTATTTCTGCACCCTGTTTGAGTACATCCAGGTTGACATTGGCAATAGTTTCCATCAATTCCTCATAGTTATATTTGTCCTCACCTCGTTTGGGTGTGTTGACCACCTTGAAGGATCCTTGGATATTTTAGTTGAGGCGTTCTGCCTAGCATAAGCACCTTCTACCCCCTTGGTTTCTTGGCACCTGGGACCTTTAGATGATTGCTCATCTAAAGTTTCCGTGGGGAAGGTCTTAGGTATGTTCACACTGTCCTGTCCTACACGTTGTGCAGAAACAGTAGTGTGAGCCTTGCTGCCCACATGCTTATCCTTCTCCTTATAGAGAACCTTCTGAGGGTTGGGAGACACCCCTATGGTTACCCTTTCGATATTCTCTAATAGAGAATGCTCCATTAGAGGGCTTGAAGGCTTTGGGGCGAAGATACAGGAAGGGAAGGAACCTTCTGTACCTTTTTCCTTTGATATGTTTTGGTGATTGGGGATGTTGGCTTGACAATAGGGATATGAGGAGTATTAATTGAAATGAATGGTGTGGGTAGGTCATCAGTTGGGTGGTCAGATGTGGGCTTTGACTCTGATGCCTCACCATGGGAAAGAGACACACCAATCATTGTAGAGAACAATGGAGTGTCTTGGCCAGAAAAGTCCTTGGAAGGCCTTTTCATGTTTGAGAACACTTTCCCCTTAGGGAGTTTTGGTACATATACCTCCTTGAAGGTAGGTAAATCCGTCAATTTCTTATTAAGTACTTCTTGTACAAACCTTGGATACATATAAAAGCTTTTTGATTTGGTATCCAGGTTTGACATTAAATCATTTAAGATCATTTGAGAGAAATTAAACTTTATAGAGGTCGCTAAGCAGACCAAAGCATAGGCTATGGTGTTGCTGAACTCACTCCAGCAAATTGTTTTTCTTGAAATGCAGTGTTGTAGGGTATGAACAAAGAATCTCCACTGAGGTGAAAATCTGTTCTTGAAGAACTTGAATACCTTTGTGGGACCTTCATACCCCATTTGATTTAGAACTTGGAAGAGATCTTCCTTAGGAAGATAGGTAATACCTGAGGCATCATCTAAGCGTAGATGGATGCGAATACACTCTTCTGAGATGGTCAGGGGTTTATCACACACCCTTGTTTTGATGACCTGAGTGCCCTCTTCAGTGTGGATGGTATCATTTGCCCAAAATTGTCGTAGATGTTCCACACAGATTGTGGGATTGACAGTGAGGGCATAGGCAATGTGTGATGATTTGTGGAAATCCACAATCTGATGAAAACCTTCAGCCTGTTTGGGTTTTTGCAGCATAGCAACCTCATTGTGTTCATCAAAGAATTCTAGTCCTGCCATCGTTCTGATTGATTCTAGGTTTCGAATCGCAACTGGTAAGCAAGAAAGCGAGAGAAAGAGAGAGAGAAAAAGAGTAGCAATGGAAGTTCAAAGAGTCGTTTGTATTTTGGCGGTCACAAAGGGTATTTATAGGTGGAGGGTTTCAGTTAGAAGCAGTACTAAGTACCCTAGCAGTATTAACCAAATCGCAGTATTAACTCATATTAGCAGTAGTAACACATACTGGCAGTACTAACACAGACTAGCAGTATTAACACCTACCAGCAATAGTAACACTGATTAGCAGTATAAATAAAGCAAGCAGTAGTAACTTTGCATTGGCAGTATAAACTACCTAGCAGTAGTAACCATACTTAACCCTTTTTGAATTGTTATCATGAGTAATATAGAGAGCAGTATTAACAGAACTAGAAGTACAAAGTATTCAATTTAAGTAATCTGAAACACTTAAACACACAAGGTTAGCAGCACCATGCACAATACCATATGAAAAAGTAGACAGGAAGGAATCTATACAGAAATGGTACATAAAACAGATCAAAGGAGGCTTATTCAGTGTTTATCATGCCCACACTTGTGACCAAGAATGTGAATCTACCCACATCAAAAGCTTTTGTGAATAGATCAGCAAATTGGATACTTGTATGGACTTCCCCAACATGAATTAGCTTCTTTTCATTACAGTCTCTGATAAAATGGTACCTGATTTCTATATGCTTTGTTTTGGAGTGCTTGACAGGATTATTAACAATGCTAATAGCACTGTTAATGTCTATGAAGATTGGAGTGTGAAGAAAAGATATACCATAGTCCAACATTTGATTCTGTATCAGAGTACTTGTGAACAGCAGCTTGCAGCAGCTATATACTCTGCTTCTGTTGTCGAGGTGGACATTGTGGTTTGTTTCTTGCACTGCCATGACACTAGTCTTGCACCCAAAAACTGACATCCCCCTGAAGTTGACTTTCTATCCAAATTTGCACCACCCAAGTCACTGTCTGAATAAGCAAGTAGGTCAAATGATGAGTCATGAGGATACCAAAGACCTAATCTAGGTTGGCCTTTGAGATATATGAATATCCTCTTGACTGCTTGAAAGTGTGACTGCTTAGGCCTTACTTGAAATCTTGCACACACACAAACAGTAAACATGATATCTGGTCTTGAAGCAGTGAGATACATGAGGGAGCCAATCATGGATCTATAGTGATGAACATCCACAACCTCCCCCTCAAGATCTGTAGTGATCTGTTTGTGTGTCTCCATGGGTGTGCTTGCAGGCTTTGAATCTGAGAATACAAACTTAGTAAGAATGTCCTACACATACTTGGATTGGCTTAGAGATATCCCATATTTCTTCTACTTAACTTGTAGCCCAAGAAAGAAAGTAAGTTCACCCATAGAACTCATCTTGAATCTCTTGTGCATCAAATATTCAAAATCTCTGCACATTTGATCTTTTGTGGATCCAAAGATAATATCATCCACATAGATTTGCACTATTAGGATGTCCTTCTTCTTCCTCTGAATGAACAAAGTCTTGTCTATGATTCCTCTATGAAAACCATTTTCCAAGAGATAGGTAGACAATGTGTCATACCATGCCCTTGGTGCTTGATGTAGCCCATAGAGTGCCTTCTTCAATTTGTATACTCTGTCAGGATAATTTGGATTCTCAAACCCTGGGGGCTGACAAACATACACGTCTTCTTCAATTTTCCCATACAGGAAAGCACTCTTTACATCCATCTGGTAGACCCTGAACTTCATGAAAGAAGCATAGGCTAAGAATAGCCTGATTGCCTCAATCTTGGCCACTGGTGCAAATACTTCTTCATAATCAATTCCTTCTTCTTGAGTATACCCTTGTGCCACTAATCTGGCCTTGTTTTTTATTACTATTCCTCTCTCATATTTCTTGTTCCTGAAGATTCATTTAGTTCCTATATCTCTGTGTCCCTTTGGAAGGTCAACCAAATCCCATACATCCTGCAGCACAAACTGCAGTAGCTTCTCTTGCATTGCTTCTATCCAGCTTGGATCCTTCATTGCATCATGTGCCTTTTTGGGTTCAACCTGTGATAGAAAGCAAGATAGTAATCCTGATTGTATGTCCTTCAATCCTCCCAAATTGCTTTGATTCCTTGTGATTATAGGAGAATTGATGTCACAAATCACCAATTGAGGAGGATGATTTTTCTGAACTCTTGTTTGATGAAAAACCTCTTCATTAATATCTGCTTCCAGATTAGAGTCGTTCTTTTCAGGAGTGCTGCCACCAAAAACAAAAGAGTTATCATCATCTGTGTCATCTTCTTCCATACATGGCATCTCAGGACCTTTGATTCCTGAATCTGAGGGTTGATCTTCCTTTTTCACCTCTGTCCTCTTCATTCTGAGCTGGTTCAATATCCTTTGATGCTGAAGTATCTTTCTTATCTTGGTCACAGAATTCAACAGGATCAGCAGTAGGTGTTGGGAACAGCACAAACTCTTGTCTTTGTATTTGTACATTTTCTGTCCCTATTCCTGCATTATGCTCATTACTGAAACCTAAAGAATTAGATAGTGAATCAATATCAAATAGACAATCAAGGCCTGAACCAAGTTGATTTGGTGTGTTCTCATTGCATTTGACATTGTCACTTTCCTCAATAATCCTAGGAGAGGTGTTGAAAACTCTGTAGGCCTTACTTTGAGATGAATATCCAACAAGAAACCCATCCTCAGCTTTGCTATCAAACTTACCTAGGTGAGGTTTGGTATTGATAATTGTGCAAGGACATCCAAATGGTTTGAAAAACCAATAAAAGGTTTATTCTTTTTAAAAAAGCTCATAAGGTGTCTTGTCTTGAGATTTCACTACTAGAACTCTGTTTTGAACAAAGCAGGCAGTATTAACTGCTTCTGCCAAAAAAGTGATTGGAAGTTTTGAATCTGCCAACAGAGATCTAGCAGCTTCTATCAGATTCCTATTTCTTCTTTCAGCAACACCATTCTGTTGAGGAGTCCTAGGAGCACTGTATTGTCTCTCAATGCCTTTGTCCTCACAGAAGTTGTTTAGGTCATTGTTTTTAAATTCAGTTCCATTATCAGACCTGATGACTTTAACTCTTAGATTTGTTTGGTTTTCAACTCTAAGAACAAAGGATTTGATCAGTCCACTTGTCTCATCCTTAGTCCTCAGAAAATAGACCCAAGTGAATCTAGAGAAATCATCAACGATAACCAAGCAGTAGGATTTATTACCAATACTCATCACATTTCGTAGGACCAAACAGATCCATATGCAGTAAATTAAGAGGTGAAGAGATTGTATTTATCTCTTTGGACTTATGAGAAGTTTTGTGCTGTTTGCCTTTAAGACATGCAACACAATGATCATCACATGAAAATACCTTTTGTGGCAAACCTCTTACAAGGTTGTTTTTCACAAGTTTGTTCATTGTTTTAAAGTTCATGTGACACATCCTTCTGTGCCAAAGAGATGATTCATCCAATGAAGCTTTTGAAAATAAACAATTTAAAGATGAATCAGAAGCTACACTCTCCAAGTCTAAGTAGTAAACATTGTCCTTTCTAGGAGTTCTAAGTAGTATCATACTTTCATCAACTACCTTGAACCCTGGAGCAAGGATAATACATTCAGTATCATTGAATAATATGCTATGTTTCTTGTCACAAACCTGTGATACATTTAACAGGTTGTATCTCAATTGCTCAACATAGTATACATCCTCAAAGATCATCTTACCTTTTGACACATTACCTTTTCCACTTATCTTTCCACCCGTTGGATTATCACCAAAAGCAACATGTCCTCCATCAATTCTATTGAAGTTTTGAAGGCAGGCCATGTTACCTGTCATGTGCCTGGAACAACCACTATCAACATGCCAAATTCTCCTTCCCTTGAGCTGTTGGTTGCCCTGCACATATAATAAAAAAGTTAGTTTTTAATAGGAACCCAAGCTAAAGTGGTCTTGGGTTTCCCATTCTCATCAACATATTCATATTCAGACTTGATGAGATTATCAAACTGAGGAATCTTATTGCTTGAATACTTTGTCAGAAGAGTGGGCCTGTCACTGGAAGCAGTGCTAACTTGATTAGCAGTACTAACATCATTAGCAGTACTAATTGGATTAGCAGTACTAACTTTGTTAGCAGTATTAACTGGTTTAGCAGTAGTATTGCTTGTAGCAGCACTACTTCTATCAGCAGTACTATTTGAAGTTGCAATACTAACATATTTCTTTACTTTTGGAACCCAAACCTGGATAAATTTGTTTGCTTTCTTTTTCTTTAAGTTACTCCTTGGCTTATTTGGAGTATTTTTCTTTGAATTAACAAACTTATTCTGAGCATGAGATTGTATAGGTGCCCTTCTCACATTCTCAGCCATATGATTCCTTATTTGCTTCCTATAACCAACAGGATTTTGTATATTTCTTTGAAAAGTGATCCTCTGGTTAATAGGATTAAAAAAACAGTGTTTGGATAGATGATTTAACTTGCCACAGATAAAACAAGGCTTTGGTCTGTTAATTTTTCTCATATCAATTCCTTGTTTTAAAGCCCACTGATTATTTTTGTTTCTTTAATTTCCCCTTTCTGATGGTTTAAAACAAGGATTTCTTTGTTTTAATTTCTGATGATTTAAATGCTATGATACCACTTGTCAAGATCGAAAAATTCTAATGAAGAATTTAATTAACACACTCAGAAACAATGTTAAAGAAATTGCGGAAAAACACTCTAACAGTAAATCAATGGAACAGTACTTGAATGCAAATCACAAGTTATATTGATTAACTTAATGATTACAAACTCAACCTCAATTTGTTGAACAAGCTCAACAAACGTTCAATACTTCTCTAAAGAAAGGATTACAATGAATCTTGAGGTTAATTCTCACTAAAACGAATATTGAAATTCTATCAAAAAGTCTATTCTAAACTATGCCTTAATCTGTTCTTCCAAATTCTCAACAATCAAAACATACTCTCTTCTATATTTCTCTAACCTTTTTAGGTCATCACACATGCTTTGATTGTGATCCCTGTACTTTTTAACAGTTTCTATGCAAGATTTTGAGCAAATGTTAGATTTTACCTCTGTGGGAATATCAGTGCTTGCTGAATCTGAAACTTTAGCTATTAAAGCTTGATTCTGAACTGCTTCTTCTGCTTGGTCACTCCAATCAAATCCCATTCCTTCTTGGGAAACAAGAGCTTGAGAAGATGTTGGGAACTGATGATATGCTAAGTACAGTTAATGCTGCTAGAAGAACATGGTTACTACTTCTGGTTAGTACTTCTGATATTAATACTGCTAGTTGTAGATTAATGCTGCTCAACAAGATTAGTACTGCCAGTTCAAAGTTAGTATTGCTTGAAGAGATTAATACTGCTGAGCATGGTTAGTACTGCTGAACTTAGTACCGCTCAGAGTATTAATGCTGCTTATGATTAGTACTTCTTATAAGATGAAGATCCGTATAGAAAGGATGATAGCTGGATGGACTGAAGATTATGGAAATCTTGGAGATAAAGATGGAAGTCTATATTGAAGATCTTTTATTAATTTGTAATTATCTTTATCTTCAGTATATGTATAGAATTTTTTAGAATAGTTTAGAATAATTATTCATTCTGAGTTTTAGCTTTTCACAGAGAGAATCAACCTCAAGATTTGTAATCCTAATTCTAGAGAAGTAGAATTCGTATTGGTGAGCATGTTCATCAATATTGAGGTTGTGTGTTTAATCTTGTAACTTCAATCATTCAATAAAGTTTGCAAGTTGTTCATCAGATTTACTATTTGTTTACTGTTTCATTGAATATCAAAGTGTTATTCCGCAAACTCCTTTGATATTGTTTTCTGAGAGGTTATTCTTGTTTAGAATTAAGATCCTGACAAGTGGTATCAGAGCTAGTATTCTCAGAAACCTACATTCAAAATCACATCATCATGGCTAAAGGTTCAGAGTCTTCAAGCTCAGAAATTCCTACAGAGGTAACATCTAATCTTTGTTCTAAATCCTGTATTGAAACTGTTAAAAGGTACAGGGATCACAACCAGACAATGAGTGATGACCTTAAAAGATTAGAGAGAGATATAAAAGACTATGTAAGAATTGTTGAGAGTTTTGAGGAACAGATTAGGAGTTTCCAAGCCAATGAGCTTCAACACTCTTATGACATAAACTACTGGAAGTGGGAGAAAGATCAGTATGAGCTTAAGCTTAAACAGAAAGAAGAGGAGAATGAGAAGATAAAGAGTGAGTTTGAGAAAGCCAGGCTGGATATTGAGAAATTTTCCAATGCTTCTAAAGCAATGGACTCTTTGCTCCAAACTCAAATCCATGACAAACTTAGAAGAGGAATAGGCTATAACACCACACCACCACCATACAACAACAATTACATCCCTCCTATATCAGACTTGCTAGAGACCAAGAATAGGAAGGAATTGTCTGATGAAGCCACTAAGGTAGATCCATTAGACAAAGTGGTGGTTGAAACAGACTCTGAAGAAGAGTACTCTAATGATAAGAGTAAGGAGAACACTGTGAGTGGTGAGATTTCTCTAGAAAATCACATTATCACCAATAGAGAAGACTGAGGGAAAGTCTGAGAAGGTCCCTTGCAAACAGTGTGCTTGCAATAAATCTGAGTCCCAAAAACATGATAAACCAAGGGGAAATCAGAGAAACTGGAATAATCAGTGGGCACAAAAACAAGGGATTGATCTGAATAAAATCAATAGACCAAAACCCTGTTTTATCTGTGGCAAATTGAATCATCTTGCCAAATACTGTTATTTCAAAGACAACCACAAAACTCTTTTGGTTATAGGAATCAAAGAAGGAATCAAATAGCTGAGAAAAGAGCACCTAAAAAGTATCATGCTCAGAACAAGTTTGCTAATACAAAGGAAAATACTCCAAATAAGCCAAGGAGTAATTTAAAGAAAAGAAAGCAAACAACTTTGTTCATGTTTGGGTTCCAATTGTAAAGAAACTTGTTAGTACTGCTATCCCAGATAGTACTGCTTACAGAAATAGTGCTGCTGCAACCAATACTACTGCTAACAAGAATAGTGCTTCTACTAGTATTAATGTTGCAAAGCCTATAATCTTGACAAAGTATTCCAGCCATGAGATTCCTAAACAACTCATCTAGACCAAACTGACAGATTATATAAATGAGAAAGGACAACCCAAGACCACTTTGGCTTGGGTTCCCTCCAAGACTAATTGATTTATCAAGTGTGCAGGGCAACCAAAAGCTCAAGAGGAAGAGCATTTGGAATATAAATAGTGGTTGCTCTTGGCACACAACAGGTAACATGGACTACCTTCAGATTCTTCAAAAGATTTGATGGAGGACATGTTGCATTTGATTCAGAAGGAAGTATAATAAATGCTCAAGGCATGAGTTAAAAGGTAAGTTGACTTTGGAAGATTTCATTGAGCATGATGCTACTAACCTATGTGTTTAAGTGTTTCAGGTTGCATTTAGTAATACTCTAGAGGGAGTGATGATCATGAAGGATCAAGTAGAAAAGGATCAGGGGATGAACAAAGTAGTAAAAAGTATGAGTAAAAGGATGGTGTCAAAAAGAGTAAGTGTAGTTAATACTGCCAGTGCAGTTTTAATACTGCCAGTGCACAGTTAATACTGCTAGTTAGTTAATACTGCTACTGGTTAATACTACTCTCAGTTAAGACTGCTAGTGGTTAATACTGCTCTCAGTTAATACTGCTCGTTAGTTAATACTGCTCTCAGTTAATACTGCTATTTAGTTAATACTGCTCTAGGTTAATACTGCTTATGTCCCGTATACTATAAATATCCTTTACCCGCCTAAAAGATCATAACGACTCTTTGAATACTGTTCATTGTCTCTCTAATTCTTTCTCTCTCAAACTCCTTAGTAAGTTTCAGGAAAGAACTTTCAAGAATCAATGGCATCCATGTCATTCGTCGATGAGCATAACGAGATTGCAATGCTACAGAAGCCCAAACAGGCCGCTGGATTCCACCAGATTGTGGATTTTCTCAAGACAAGCCACATTGCCCATGCTCTCACTGTATCGCCAACTATCTACATCGAGCATCAAAGGCAATTTTGGGCTAATGCCACCATTGTTACTGAGAATGGTGTGCAAATGATCAAGACAAGGGTGTGTGAAAAACCCCTTAAAGTTACTGAAGAGGTGATACGCATCTGTCTACGTCTAGATGATGCTGCAGGTATAACCTCTATTCCTAATGAGGAATTATTCTCAACTCTTTCAAGAATGGGGTATGGAGGCCAATTGGGAGGTTTTAAATTTTCAAAGGCTAAATTTTATACCCAATGGCGTTTTCTTGTTCATACCTTAATGCATTGTATCTCTAAAAAGACTACAAGATGGAGTGAGTTCAGTAGCACCATTGCTTATGCTTTGGTGTGTTTGGCCACTGCCAAAAAGTACAATTTTTCTCAAATGTTTTTTAATGATCTTGTCTCAAACCTGGTAAGTAAAAAGAGTTTTTATATGTACCCCAGGTTTGTACAAGAAGTAATAACCCATGAATTGACGGATATACCTCATTTTGATGAGGTATATGTACCAAAAATCCCCAAAGGTAAGGTCTTTTCAAACATAAAAAGATCCCCTCTGGACTCGGAAGGAGTTGACACCCTATTGTTCTCTACAATGATGGTGGTGTCCCATACTGAACAAGGTATGGCAGCAGGGTCAAGTCCCTCATTAGACCATCCCACTGCTAGCCAATCCCAACCTTCCCACTATATATCTATCCCACAGCCCCTACTTCATAAGCCCACTTCTCCAATCACCCAAACTTATACAAGGAAATAGGTAAAGAAGGCTCCTTCTCTTCTTGTACCATCACCCACTGAGCATTCAAGCCCTCTAAGGGAGAATTCTCCTTTAGAGAATATCTACAGGGAAACCACAGGGGTGTCTCCCAACCCCAAGGAGGTGCTCACTGAGGTGGAGGTTGAGCATATGGGTGTTAAGGCTGCCACTACTCCTGCTAGCACAGAGGAGGTCAGTGGTAACATACATAAGACCTTCCCCATGGCAACTTTGGGTGAACAATCATCCAAAGGTCCCAGGTGCCAAGAAACCAAGGGAATGGATAGTGCTTCTACTAGGCAGAAGACTTCCACTACAAAAAGATCCAACGATCCTTCAAAAGAGGGTAACACTTCTGGAGAAGGTGAGGACAGATATAACTACTATGAATTGATGGAAGCAATGGGAAACATCAACATGGATGTGATCAAACAAGGCAAAGATATTGAAGAGCTTAAACGCATAGTTCTGTCACAACAAGAACAAATCATCAACTTGAAGAAAATGGTAAGGAAATTGATTCTGCAAAAGAAGAAGAAACAATTTGTACTAAGAAGGAGGAAACCAGTGACTGATGCTCCCAAAAAAGGGGAGTCAGAAGCTGATGTCAATATGGAAGATGCCAAAGCTAAGGGGAGCAAGAGAAAGTTGATTTTGAGGGGGAGCAAGTAACTGCAGAAAATGTTGCACAAGAAGCAGAAACACAAGCAGCAGCAGTAAAAGAGCAAGCAGCAGAAACCATTAACACTGCTGAAATAAGGGAAGCAGCAGAAACAGTAAAAGAGGTCCTTACAGATCTTGAGATTGCAGAAAAACTAATCAAAGCCAAACATGATACTCCCAAGGTCACCTCAAAGGCCAAAGGAATTGTCATAAAAGAAAGAGGTGATGCTGCAAAGAAATCTAGCACTGAGAAGGTGATGAGTAAAGAAAAAGGTAAAGCAAAGCTAGTTGAATCAGAATGCTGCAACGAAATCTAGCACTAAGATGGTGATGAGTAAAGAAAAAGGTAAAGCAAAGCTAGTTGAATCAGAATAACCAATAAAAAAGCAGAAGTTGATTGACTCAGATGAAGCTCTGGCTAGGAAGATACAGGTTGAACTTGAAGAAGCAGAAACTGTGCAAGTGGCAAAAGATAGAGAGATAGCAAAAGCAATGGCTGCAGAACTGAATAAAGCCTAGCGACAGAACAAGCCAAGCAGAAAGCCACATCTTTGAGGAAGCCTAGAAAGATCAAAATGGCTGCAAAGAAAAGACAACCTTCAAAGACATACCTAGGTGCTCAAGAGAGAAAGAGAATGATTACTTTCCTCAAGGGTGTTGTAGGTGTCAAAGTGGAAATGTTCTCAAAAATGTCTTTTGAGCAACTCAAAGGGTTATATGATGCAGAAATGATCAAGCTTCAAGGGGATGAAATTGCAAGGGTTGAAATGGAGAAAAGAATGAAAGAAAGCAATGACTTCTTACAAAAACCATTCCCTGATGAACAAGAAACTCCAAAGAAGGAAGCCACTATTGGTGAAACTCTAAGGACTTTAAAAAGGACAAAGATGATGGCAAGGAGAAAGATAACCAAGAAGCCTAGAAGGGCTGAAGAAGAGGCAGAAAAGGTTGCTGGAGAAGAAGAGGCACCTGAGCCATCAGAAAAGAAAGAGTCTTTAAACACTGAGGATGTAAAGATGTACATGGTTGTGATGGACAAAGTGTCTAAACCAATTTCAGCAGAACCTGTAGAAGTTAAACCTCCTGAAGTCATTCACTAGGATGTACTAGAGGTAGATGGAAAGGAGTACATTAGGCTGAAGAGGAAAGATAAAAAGTATGAAGTTTACAGTACTTGGTCAAAGATTGTTAGAACATGCTCAAGGTCAGATATTGAAGAAATGTTTGATATAGGGATGAAGTTGTATGCAGATCAGTTGAAAGCTCCAGGGATTTCAATTACAAAACTGGTAATGGAGTATATGTGTATGATGTTCAAACCTGATGAAGTGGAGGGGATCATAAGGAATGTTTTTCAAACAGTCAACAATTGGACTCTATATGAAACTAGTGGAGTATATGCAGTGACTTTGGATTTAAATCACACAGAGTACTTCCTAGTGGATAGAGTATACAACCATAGCAGACTGAAGCTTCATGCCATGCTGAATAAGAAGCTAGGATGTGTTCCAGATTCAGAAATGGCTAAATATTTGATCCAAAGAACAATCAATCAGAGTTTGGGGTTGGATGCAAATACTTGAATATAAGCCATGATAAAGTTTTGGGAGCATCTTGAAGAAGATCAGATAAAGAACTTGAATTCTCTTCGTAAAAGTCAAGTTAGGGGGAAATTGTTGGGAACTGATGATATGCTAAGTACAGTTAATGCTGCTAGAAGAACATGGTTACTACTTCTGGTTAGTACTTCTGATATTAATACTGCTAGTTGTAGATTAATGTTGCTCAACAATATTAGTACTGCCAGTGCTTGAAGAGATTAATACTGCTGAGCATGGTTAGAACTGCTGAACTTAGTACTGCTCAGAGTATTAATGCTGCTAATGATTATTTCTGCTTATAAGATGAAGATCCGTATGGAAAGGATGACAGCTGGATGGACTGAAGATTATGGAAATCTTGGAGATAAAGATGGAAGTCTATATTGAAGATCTTTTATTAATTTGTAATTATCTTTATCTTCAGTATATGTATATAATTGTTTAGAATAGTTTAGAATAATTATTCATTCTGAGTTTTAGCTTTTCACAGAGAGAATCAACCTCAAGATTTGTAATCCTAATTCTAGAGAAGTAGAATTCGTATTGGTGAGCCTGTTCATCAATATTGAGGTTGTGAGTTTAATCTTGTAACTTCAATCATTCAATAAAGTTTGCAAGTTGTTCATCAGATTTACTGTTTGTTTACTGTTTCATTAAATATCAAAGTGTTATTCCGTAAACTCCTTTGATATTGTTTTCTAAGAGTTTATTCTTGTTTAGAATTAAGATCCTGACAGAAGAGTTCCTGTTGTTGAAGCTAGTGGACTGTGATGGTTGATGGTTGCTAGTATGCTGTTGAGGCATTCCACTTCTGCATTCTCTTGCAAAGTGCCCCAGCTTGTGACACTTGTAACATTCAACCTTGGATTTATCAAATCCAACCCCATCTTCCCTTTTCTGAGCAAAGTTGTTCCTTCCAGTCCTTTTGATGAATCTTTTTACCCTAATTGTGAGCATAGCCATCTACCACTTGATATCCATCTCTTCCAGATCATTAGCATTTATCTGTTCTAAGTCATCATTAATTAGAGTGGAATTAGCATGACTGGCTAGAAAAGCTTCTAAAACTGAGTCATTAGATCCATCTTGCTTTGATCCATAGGCAGCACTAAATGATTCTGTATTAGCAGCAGAATCAGTAGAAGATGATAAAAGAGCAGCATTGTATGAGTATCCAGAGGGCCTCTTCTTTGCTTCTACCTCTGCTTCAAACACCCTAAGGTCATTATAGAGGTCATCCAGTTCCTTGACCTCCAGTTGGCCATTCTGTCTGAAGGAGACAGTGTACATAGTCCATTCATCACCAACAGATCTTAGAAATTTTCTGTTGACATCATCTTGATCTATCTGGACACCAACAGTAGCCAATTCACCAATTACCTTATTAAATCTATCAAAAGTTTGAGTCATGGACTCATTCTTTGTAGACATGAAGTTTTCATATTGCTGCTTCAGGATGGTCATCTGATTTCTCTTGGTACTTTTGGTACCAGAAAATCTTTTCTCCAGTGCATTCCATAGAATTTGTGCATCAGAACAGTTGCAGAATTGATGTTGGTACTCATTAGGAATAGCCAAGAGCAGAGTGCTCAAGGCTTTCATCTCTGTCTTCCTCATCTTTCTGTCTCCATCAGTCTTTGGTGGAGGTCTCTTGCCTTCTGCATCCAACTTTCCTCCATCGGAGGGACCATTCTCAATGATGTCCCATATTGAGAAGTCTGTGAGAAGAATGTACTGCCTGATTCTGATCTTCCACATGTCAAACTCATTAGGTTTGAGCATGGTAACCTTCGATACCAAAATGCTATCGCTTGAACTATCCATGATTATAGGTTTCTGAGTTTTCTTGCTCTGACACCACTTGTCAAGATCGAAAAATTCTAATGAAGAATTTAATTAACACACTCAGAAACAATGTTAAATAAGTTGTGGAAAAACACTCTAACAGTAAATCAATGGAACAGTACTTGAATGCAAATCACAAGTTATATTGATTAACTTAATGATTACAAACTCAACCTCAATCTGTTGAACAAGCTCAACAGACGTTCAATACTTCTCTAAAGAAAGTATTACAATGAATCTTGAGGTTAATTCTGACTAAAACGAATATTGAAATTCTATCAAAAAGTGTATTCTAAACTATGCCTTCTATACAGTATATATACAAGACAAATTACAAGATAATTATAAAAAAAAAATTTGATCTTCATAATCCATTCCATAATTATCTTCATCTCTATCTCCAACTCCTATTCTTTCTCTTCAAGCATTATCTTCATAAGAAGATTAATTCTTCCAGCAGTATTAACTATCTTGCAGTATTAACATGCTAGCAGTATTAATTCTTTACATGCAGTAGTAATCTTCAAGCAGTACTAACTACTAGCGGTACTAACTCTCCAAGCAGTACTAACTATTCAAGTAGCAGCACTAACTTTTCAAGTTGTATTAATTCTACTAGCAGTAGTAATACCTTTCAAGTAGCAGCAGTATTTATCCTTAGCACATTCAGACCCAACAATTACATTTCCTTTGACTTCTTAATAATATCAAGTTTGATCTGATTTTGACTTTGACAAACTTTTCTCCAATTCTGTAAACTGACTTTGAAAACTTGATATATCTCCTCCTTTTTGATGAATTGTGAGAATCAGAATCATAAAAAAAAAAATCAATGTCAGTGGTGACTTTGAACTTTCTTCCCCAAAGAAACAATATAAGAACAATCTTCATGAATAATCTCCCCATTTTGATAAAATATGTACAATCTCCCCCATGTAGGAAAACAATCAATCTTCCCCAATTGATCTTATAATGAGCCGTCAATTCATGAATGTGTTTATCCGAATCTTTTCAAATTCAGACAAATTATAACTTGTAACCCTGAATTAACAAATAAAATAGTTAGGAATGCCTGTCAGTAATACAAAGTTACTATGTACAACTAATGTACAATGTAAGGAGCTTGAGATGACGTTCACTCCTCAGGACTTCCATTCAATCATTGAAAAACACAAGGTATTTTTTATGAATGTTATGAAAGAAAAACAGATTTTCTGTGTGCTCGTGCTTGTGTTATGAAAGAATTAGCACAATGATTGTTGTTGATCACAGTTGTGATGTTCTTTAACTTGATTTAACCTTTTACTACACACAGATTAAATAAATAGAGTGCGGAAGCGTTTAATATGTGTAGAAAAGATTGAACATGCAAGGTAGTAAACACACAAGTAATTAATGAACAGGAAGTAAAGTATTACAAGAAAGTTACTCAAAGAACTGTTTCATTGATTACTCAAGAACACCAAGAACACGCACTGGTGTATGCAAAAATGCTCAAGGATTATACAGACTACTACTTTGTGTGTGCTCTTATATTTCGTGCTCTAAGGTGGTGCTCCTTAATATAACAGAAGGATGCACCCCTTAGTACAAAACAGAAACTGACATTCCATAAATTGAATGACACCTGTAAAGTAAACATCGTGGGACGCCCATTACTTGATCATGCGGATCTTCGTACATCAGGTCTCACGTGCTTGGCACGTGGTCTTGTCTTGAACTCTTAGAAAAGCTTCATTGATTTCCAGAGGTTAGCCTTCATAGAGGCTCTGTGAGTGATCACAGAGACTATGTGATCTGAGTATCATCATTAGGTTTGACTTCGGGTAAATCTTCTGCGGGTCTACCTCTGATCTTTGCACCTTCTATGGTGTTCTTGAGTGTTCAGCGGCAGACTTCTGCGATTCCCATGCTTAGCCTATTTTTCAATACTTCTATACAATGTGAGTGGAGCTAACAATCTCCCCCTAAGTATTGAAAAATAAAAAATTGGAATTTTGAACGATGGCTAAGCTAGAAGCAAAAGAGGTGAAAGGAACTCAACCTCTGAAAAGTGATATTCATTCGTAAAACAAAAATGCCAAAGGCAATTACATTAAGCATCGAAATACATGAATGAACAACAAAAGATTACAGAAGTCATTGAGGAAAATCATTTATTGGGTTGGTAAAGCTTTCAGCTAGAGTTTTTCTCATCGATAGAATGAGTTCCCTGTACTTCAGTTGTGCATCAATCTGTCGGATCATTGTCTCTACAGGTCCCGCTTGCACAAACTCAGAGCCTTTCTTCCTCAGAATCGTATTCTTTATCTTCTGTAGAGTATTGTTTGAATACTTGTGACTTTGATTTGGCCGATACATCCTTTTAAGCCCATCATCGTCTCTGTAGATGAATCCGAACTCAGGCTCTGTGATTAAGGAGTTGGAAGAAACGTTCTCGATTCCGGGGAATTTGTCATGAGGTTTGGTGATCGACAGCTTCTCGACTCCGAGTTGTAAAGCTACCTCGAAGTCTATTTTGTTATGATATTTTACATGTTCGCGCATCACTTCCTTGATCCTGCCATTCGCTATCATGTACTCCTTACGCTTTTCAAGTCTTTGCTCTGTGAAGGCATGTAGTTGAGGAAGATCGTAGGCATAGAGGTTCTTCAAGTCTGCATCTGTGAACGTGTATTGCTTCCCATCTTTTCTCTCAACTAAGTATTTTGTATACATGATTGACTTGTTGGTGAAGGAGTGCAGAGAGATCCTCATCACGGTTTTGATATCTTCTGTGGAAAACACTTCATCCCTTTCTAGTGCAGTTTGCTCGAAGCATCTTCTGATGTCTTCTTTGATTAAGGGATGCAGATTTGGTGCTAAGAAGATAGCTTCCGGCTCTGCGCAGTAAAGATAGGTATGAATGTTCTCTTGAAATTTAAGTTCTTTCGGTGGAGGCCTTGGGATTGGAACTCTCATGGCGTCCATCGATTGAACTATCTCTTTGACTCTGTCCTCTTGATGTTTTTGCTCTGAGGACTTTTCTGAGGGATTTTTCTTGTCAAGTTTAGAGAGGTTTTGATCTTTCTTCCATGGAGAGGTCTCTGAAGTATCTGCAGCGTTTACTGGATCAAGGCTTTGAAAATGTACAGCTGGTGCAGGTGCAGTGGGCATGAGTTCAGGACTTGAGGGTTCTACAAACTTTGCGAGTCCTTCTACGATCTGTTCAGAGCCCACGCTAACCTTCCGTTTTTGAGATCCTACAGAGGTTGTTCCTTGGACAATTGAAGACGATATTGGGTCCTCAGAGGCACTGGGCATGAGATTCTGTGTTTTGTGTGCCTCTGAAGATGGTCTTTGTAAGGGTAGGGCTTGAAGAGGAGTGGCAGAGATGACAGGTGCTTTTGGTGTTAAGGTCGTCTCCCCCTCATGATGGCCAGGGCCAGAGGTATCTGGGTCCTGATCATCATGGTGAGCCCTCTTCTGTGAGGCCTCCTCATGACAAGTGGCAGGGGCCTTTCGCTTCTTCCTCTTGCATAGGTGTTCATCAGCGTGTTTGTTGATCTTCTGTAGGGCGTCCTCTACAGCCAATGATAGGGCGTTGATTTCCATATCAGACTTGAACCGAAATGTGGCTATGGTTTTCTTCAAGTCTGCTGCCACCTTCTTTCCTTGGTCGTTGAAGTTGGATCGAAGGAGGTTTTGGTTTTGCAGAAACTGATTTCCCATGGCTTCGAAGTCAGCTTTTGTTGCAAATGCAGAGGGGTCTGGGGCAGAGGTTGATGCCTGTGTGTGAAAGGGGACCATAACACTGCGAGTTATGTCCTTTATTTCCTCTCTGAGTCGGCCCATTTCATTTACTCCAGTCTGAACTCCTTGCTTAGCATATTTTGGGAACTCTTCTGTGCAAAGATCCCCTAGAATTTGAATCTTATTGGAGTGTGCAATGATGGCTTGTCCACAAGCTTGAAGATCAACCCTTTTCGCGCAGTTTGTATTGAGGGCTTGCAGAGCTTCAGTATTGGCTTTTAGGGTCTCTGCAAGGATTTGAGAGTTGGCTTGGGACTCTCTAGAGATAGAGCTTTGCAACTCGTCAAGTTTTGTGAGCACCATGTCAGCAAAGGCTTTAAACTCGCCCTTTGTGACAAAGGTGTCAGAGGTAACCTCTAGAACAACACATGTTCCAGATTTGGCCAACGAGTCTTTGGCACCTTTAGAGCCTGTTTTTATGTTGAGCTCTTGAGGATTTTTTTTCCAATCCTCGATGTTCCACAGAGGAAGCACCTATGGAAGTTCTGTCAACGCATTCTTTGGGGGAGGGTTCAAAGACTCCCTTAAGACTTATGTTGAATGGATCCTGTGGGTGTTCTAGAGCCACAGAATCATCATGTGCTTTCACAACCAACTCTGAGGTGGTTTGGGTGTCACTCTTGTGTGTGACGGAGGTAACGAATACCTCTGTGTGTGGAAGAGATGTGTCCTGGGGAGAATGGACACGTAGAGCAACACTCTCACCCTTTTGAGAGGGTGAGGTGGTTTTGGTTTCCCCGGATGGTGGTATAGAGGATGAAGGAATATCCTCTGCACAGATGGCTTGGTCAGGGTTCGGACTGTGCGGTCCTGTTTCAATACCCCTCTGCGCTAGAACTGCAGGGGTAGAAGTGTGGGTTGCACAGGGAGTTGGTTTTGGTGGGGGTGCCAAAGGCATCTTTTGTTTCCCTCTCCTCTAACGATTTTTTACTTGGTTCTTCTTCTTCATCTTCGCTCTGTGACCTTCCTATCACATCATCTATTTCCATTACCATGGTTTCCCCTAATCCTCCAGAGTATTGGAGAGAAACCTCTCGTGCTATTGCAGAGGCTACTTGGATTGGGCTCTGAGGTTTATCCTTAGGGGACTCTTCAAGGACTAGTACTCTTCTTGCCTTCTGCGGGGCCTTTGTCTGACCCTCTGCAGGTTCAGTTCTTGCAGCAAGGTATTCATCCAGATCTGTCCTTCTCTGTTTGAGGGCTTCCAATATTTGTTCTTTTTCGGCAAGCGTCCTCAATTTTATTTTCTTTTTCTCAGAGACTCTGATCTCTGCAGTTTCTTCTGTGGCTTTCTCTTCAACTGCCAAGGATTTCGGAGTCTCTACCTCTGCGACTCTCTTTTTCTTGTTTTTCTTTTTCGTCTTTCTCTCACTCCCCTTCCCTCTAACTAATGGGCTCTCTTTCTCACTCACTTTAGCCTCAGCGGATTCAAGTTTTGTTCATACTCCCTCGTCTCTCAAGTAAACTACAATGGCTCCTACTTTGAATCCTACGCGAGGGGGGGTTACAGGACATGGTTCTGGTGTCCTTTTCCCTCGTATGTATTCCCTAACGTCTTCTTTACTACCCAAATAAGTCAACATCTTTGTTGACAGAGGTCTGGCTTCTGGATATCCTGTTTTAATGGTGGTGGGTTTATGAGACTTCATCTCATAGAGTTTGATTGTCTTATCCTCTGCTGGTAGCTTTCCTTCTCCTATCAAGTCATCGCCTAGAAGTAGTCCTAGAAAACGTCCAAACACAATGTTCTTTGGTTCTGTCCCTCTGTCTTGGTCCTGCTGTTTGGAAATCACAGCATTTTGGATCTCCCTGAAAATTAGTCCAGCGTAGTCTAGTGGGAGATCGTAGTAAATCCCATACATTATAGCCAAAATTGTATGGCTTGATTGATCCGGGCTTCCAACCTTCGATGTTAGGCAACGGTTCAGAATAGAGAAAAGTACGTTCCACAGAAGGGGTAGATTCTGTCGTCTAAAGTTTATTCTTTTGGAGATTGGAATTGCGTAGCCAATGAACCTCAGAAACTCTAGTATCTCTTCCTCTGTGGGCTCCTCGGAGAATTTACGCAGGTTGAGATCAGATTTGGTGGGAAGTCCAAATACATCGGAGAGTTTCCTACGATTGATCCCTAAGTCCAGAAATTTTACAGTTGATGGATGGGTTGCATAGCCAATGATGCAGTGTCCATATTTGTCCATCTTGGCATGGAGGGCACTTAGCCAAAACTGTTGGATGTAGGATTCCGGAATGTCATCTCGTTTCAACGTTAGGGCTCTAACCAGGAAGTAATTCTTGAGGAGTTGAATCAATGGTGCAGCTTCAGTGGGAAAACCATAGGGATTTAGGGTGACAAAATGGTGGTTTGGTTTATTGTTCAATTGGGTCAAGTGATAGTCATGCCTGGTGAAGGATAACATTCTGTTGGTAAGCACATGTTCTTGGTCGACGGAGTCTGAATCAGCCTTTTGAGCCATCGAGTGATGAGAGCATTTTGATTTCTTGGATTCATTAGAGTTCTTGGAGGAAGATGAGGGAGAAGCCATGGAAATAAATGGAGAATGAGAATTCTTTGAAAAGGGATTCTTGAAGGAGAGAAGATAGCAGGTAAAAAGAAATTTGGAGTATGAGAGGGGTTTATATATGAAGAGAGAGGGTAAAAAGAATGAGCGGTAAAAGATAAAATTTTCAAATCCGTGATGAGTGGTAACGGATAAGAAGCCGTTTTTAAAAACCGACGGTACAGGTTACGAACCAATCAAATATTGCCATGTCAGATGATGGCGGTGCACGATCTAGGACGTGCGCCACCCTATTCTTACGCGCCTGGCATTTTCTATTCTCACGTGACAGTGAGTTTCAAAAAATAACCCGCAGCACATGGTGATGGGCATGACAGAAGCTCTGTGGGTAAGAGACTTCTGAGGTCATATGCAAGGTTATCGGAAGAGCTTTTTAAGAGGGAGAAAAGTGCGATGAAATGATCGAGTTCCTTTTAAAGTGCATTTGGTCAAGCACCCTCAGTTTAGAGGTGTAGAGACTATGTGATAGATCACAGAGGCTCTGTGGTCGACCTCAGAGGTTCAGAGACCAAAAATTTCCTTTTTAGGAAAGATTTTCAAAGATTTGATCATTTCAAAGTTTTGACAGAAAAATTAGTACAAAGTGGGATCTTTCTGAGAGCATAGTGCTCGAGAAAGAGTTTTGACCCTTGGTTCAGATGGACTAACCTCACTCTGTAGTCTGTTACGCAGAACCGTCTTGCTCCCCCTTGACTAGTCACGATTGGTCTTTGATGGTTCGTTCTGCTCCCCCTTCAACTATGCTTGGATCATATAAAGATAAGATTTGCACAAGACATAGATTCGCAGAAAATAATATAATAAAGAAAGCCGAAGAGAGTATTTACAAACAAGATTACATACAAATATGTACAACAGAGGCTCTGTGCAGGGGTACAGATGCTCTGTGGTCAACTCATGTTGAGCATACCAATTTTGCCAACTAGAAAAGTGAATCTTTTCTCATCCAATGACTTTGTGAAAAGGTCGGCAAGTTGATAGTCTGTGGGCACAAAGTACATTTCTATTGTCCCATGCTCCACATGATGTTTCAGAAAGTGATACCTGATATCGATATGTTTGGTCTTAGAGTGTTGCACAGGATTGGTAGAGATCGCAATGGCACTTTTGGAGTCACAGAGGATGGGGATTTTTTCGATATCAAATCCATAGTCTCTAAGTTGGGTCCTCATCCATAGAACTTGTGCACAGCAACTTGCAGCAGCAACATATCCTGCTTCTGCCGTAGAGGTCGAAACACAGTTCTGTTTCTTGGAAGTCTAACTTACCAGTTTCCCTCCTAGGAATTGGCAACTCCCAGAGGTACTCTTCCTGTCGAGCTTGCATCCTCCGTAATCTGAATCTGTATAAGCCATGAGATCAAAGCCAGAGTTCTCCGGATACCAGAGACCAAGATTTTTGGTCCCTTTTAGGTATCTAAAGATCCTCTTGACAGCATGAAGATGAGATTCTTTGGGGTTAGCTTGAAATCTTGCACATAGACATGTGGCAAACATTATATCAGGTCTACTCGCGGTTAAGTATAGCAGAGATCCTATCATCCCTCTGTAGAGTTTACACTCCACAGATTTGCCCTCTGGATCTGCGTAGAGCTTGGATCCAGTGACCATAGGAGTTTTCATTGGTGAAGAGTCAGAGAGATTGTATTTTTCAAGTATGTCAAAGACATATTTTGATTGGTTTATGAAAATGCCCTATGTGGATTGTTTGACTTGCAATCCTAAAAAGAATGTGAGTTCTCCCATCATGCTCATTTCAAACTCACTTTTCATCAATGACTCAAAATTTTTGCAATATAAATCATTTGTAGACCCAAAAATAATGTCATCAACATAAATTTGTACAAGCAGAATCTCACATTTTCTCTTCTTATAGAATAAAGTCGTATCAGTAGTACCTCTTTGGAAACCGTTTGCAAGGAGGAAGTTTGAACGTCTATCGTACCATGCTCTGGGGGCTTGTTTTAGTTCATACAGAGCCTTGTCCAGAAAGTAGACGTGATTTGGGTACTTAGAGTTCTCAAACCCTGGTGGTTGTTGAATATATACTTCTTCTTGAATCTGCCCATTCAGAAAGGCTGACTTGACATCCATTTGATATACTTTGAAACCTCTATGGGCTGCGAAGGCAAGAAAGATTCTTATTGCTTCGAGTCGTGCCACAAGGGCAAAGGTTTCTTCATAGTCAATGCCTTCCTCTTGACAGTATCCCTTGGCCACCAGTCTTGCTTTGTTTCTGATCACCACACCGTCTTCATCCTTTTTGTTCCTGAAGACCCATTTGGTCCTTATTGCGGTTTTGCCTTTCGGCAGAGGCACTAGGGTCCATACTTCGTTTATTTCAAACTGCAGAAGCTCATCTTGCATAGCTTCTACCCATTTTGGGTCTTCAAGAGCTTCAGATATCTTTTTGGGTTCGATGATACTCACAAAATTTGTATAGTAACAAAAATTTGCAGTACTCGATCGAGTTTGGACCTTGTCAGAAGCGTCACCAATAATTTGGCTTTGTGGGTGACTTCTGGTCCATTTGATCATTCGAGGCAGGTGATCATTTGAAACTTCTATGGTTAGCTCAAGAGCATGCTCACCTTGATTTAGATCATTCTCTGTTGAGAGGAATTGATCATTGGTACTTGCCACAGGACTTGGTTGTTCATCATGAATTGAGGTAGAGACCTCTGCGGATCCTTGATCTGGTATTGACCCTTCAGAAAGATTTTGAAGATGACCATGATTTTGACTGAGCTTGGGGCCTTGATTCGCATTGTCCTCTGAGTGCTCCCCCTCGATGGTTGCACCTGCAGCATTACTGGAAGAGGGTGAAGCATTGCTAAGACCAGTTAGAGAAGTACCTGTTTGGTCCTCAGAGGGTTTGGCTTCAGAGGCTCTGTGCTCACCTTCAGAGGGTCCATCATCATTGAACATCTCTTCAAACAGATGATGAAGATCATTTGTTCTTGATGATCCACCAGAATCTTCATCTTGAAGTTTGAGTCTTGAGCTGATTTTCTCAGAAGTCACCTGAAAAGAATCATCAAATGAAACATTAATACTTTCGAGTATATGCTTGGATTTGAGTACATAGATTCTGTATGCCTTGGAGTTTGATGAATAGCCAACAAATTTGGATTCATCAACTTTGGGACTAAATTTCCCTATCTGATCTCTGTCGTTCAGTACAAAGCATCTGCAGCCAAAGACATGGAAGTACTTAATGTTTGGCTTCCTCTGGTGTAGTAAGTGATATGGTGTCTTTGCATGTCTCTTCACGATCAAGGATCGATTTTGGGTGAAGCATGCGGTTGAAATGGCTTCTGCCTAGAAAGAAATAGAGAGCCCTGAAGCAGTGAGCATAGTTCTTCTGGCTTCCACTAGTGTTCTATTCTTTCGTTCAACAACACCGTTTTGTTGTGGAGTCCTTGCAGTAGAGAAGTTCTGTGATATGCCTTATGTCGAAAGGTAGGCTTCAATGGTTGAATTCTTAAACTCTGTCCCATTGTCACTTCGGATTCTCTTTACCCTGCAGTCATAAAGAACTTGTATTCTCTTGATAAGATTGATTAGTACTTCAGGAACATCTGATTTCTTTCGAACAAATTCAACCCAAGTATATCTAGAGAATTCATCTATCAGTACAAGGATGTACTTCTTGCCACCAAGACTCTGCACAGAAATAGGACCACAGAGGTCAACATGAAGCATCTGCAGAGGTCTGGCGCAAGATATGTCAGACTTGGTTTTGTGGGTAGCCCTTTTGAGTTTGCCCATCTCACAAGCTGAGCATAGATGATCCTTATCAAATCTAATACTTGGTAGACCACTTACAAGTTCTAGTTTCACAAGTTTGTCAAGTGTGTGAAAGTTTAGATGACAGAACATTTTGTGCCAGAGCCAAGCTTCTTCATTCTTACTTGAGACTAAGCAGAGCTTTTCTTCTCTGTTAGTTGATTTAAAGTCCATGAGGTATAAATCACCTCGTCTTTTGGCTCGCAGAAGCTCTGTGGTTGTATCTTCCTTCAACAGAGAACAGTACTGTCTTTTGAACATTACATCGAGTTCATTGTCACAGATTTGACTTACACTCAGAAGGTTGTGCTTGAGGCCATCCACATAGGCAACTCTGTTGACATCGATGTCTCTTTTGGCAATGACTCCATAGCCTTTTATTTGTCCCTTTTTGTTATCTCCAAAAGTCACAGATCCTCCTCCATGTTTTTCTTTGTAGGAGGAAAGCAACCCTCTGTCGCCAGTCATGTGTCTTGAGCACCCGGAGTCTAGGTACCTGATAGGCACATGTTGTTTCTCCTGTGAACAGATTAGAGAGATTTAGGTACCCATTTCCAAATGGGTCCATTTTTGTTAGGAGACTTTGAAGATGCCTTAACATCTTTGGTTTTGGATTTATCCTCATTTGTAGAGGTACCAGATTGTCTCTTCTCACCCTTGAATTTTGCATTCTTGGACTTGGGGTGAGATATAAGACAAGAGGGCCTCGAGAAATGTTGATTCAAAGAATGCATAAGATCAAAGCATTTACAATAAGGAACATTTGAGGCAAACTTCTTGAAAAATTCATTAAATTTGTCAAAGGAGGGTACAGAGCAAATTTTACTACAACCCATTTTAGATCTGGGTTTCTTTTTACAGAAAGCTTTGTCTGATCTAGGTTGAGTTTTTTCAAAAACTCTTCTTGAGTGGCTCTTTGGTTGTACTCTCCCTTGATCTTCTTTCCTTGCTTTCACTGCAACAGAAGTATCAAGTTTATCAATTTTAGGCCATTTATTCTTCTGTTGCCAAGTGAATTTTTCTTGAAAAGATTTTAATGGTCTTGGAGCTCTTGAAGCATGAGGGATCTTGTTCTTTTTAGATTTTTCAAGCTCAAGAGAAGTCTTTGCTTGCAAGCACATGTCCAGGAAATCAGGACAGATAGGTACACCTCTGGTTTTCCTTTTGGGAAGAACTGTTCTATTAAGAATGCCATAGGTAAGTTTACTCTTCTCTGGACCACAGGGGATTATCTCAAGTTCCACAGAACTTGTCCCATTGTCGACAGAAGACTCTGATTCTGACTCAGAGTCTGAATTGAGAAAGTCTCTGTGAATGAGATCCTGACCTTCTTTAAGTGCCTTGCTTTGTCCATTGGTGTCTTCTGAAGTATTTAGACTTTTTGAAATGCACGGAATGACCATAGGAACATTAAGATAGTTTTGTAGATCTTGTTCAAAGATTTCTCTTATTTCAGAGGTTAAATCAGGATGGTTGAGAAAATGATTTTCATAAGTTTTCTTCAAGTCATTTTCTAAAAACCTTTTAAACAGTTTTTCTTCCACAGAGGCAGGTACAAACTCTGGTGCTTCAGAGGATAGTTCCTTTTCAGGAATCATCATGCACACAAAAGCCATTTGAGTTTGCGTTTCTGGGTGGCCAAATCTGAAGACCCCTATCTGTTTTTGAGACAGATATTTCTTTGGTATAGATTTTCCTTTTGATGAAGGTGCAGATGGTAAATCATTGTTTTCAAACCATACATTTGCCATCTGCAGAGGTTTCCTCAGATGTGGTCCTTCAGAGATTTTGCGTCTCTTAAATGTGGATAAGAGGTTTGGAAAGCTTGGTTTTAAAAACTGTCCAGGGCAGAAGATGTTTGATAAAGATTTGTTTCTATTGTTTCCTGTGTAAGGGTCAATATCCTCGAACCCTAATCCTCTTCTGCCTATCTGGGTGTTAACCTTTTCATGAACTTTTTGAGCATCCTGATACCTCTTAATTTGGAGATCTCTGTCAAACAGATCTTGATGAAGAACTTCTCTTTCTTTTTTTAAAAAGTTTTTCAAAGAAATGGCATTTAAACGATCACTCTCACATTTCTTTAGCTCTTTGACCTTTTCTTTCAAGGCTTTGTCGAGATTTGTGATTTTATCCTTGAAACCCCTTTTTGTTGAAATATGCTCAGAGGTAAGAGTTTTGTTTTCAAGGTAAAGCTTATCCTTCTCTTCTGTGAGAATCCTAGTTTCTCTTTCAAAGAAGGCAAGCTTTTTCTCAAGATCTGAGCATGTGTTTTTATAAGCTAGAAGGTCATTTTGTATTTCAAGAAGTTTGTTTTCAAAGTCTGAGTTGCAAGAGTTAGAAGAGGATACCTCACTCTCGTTGTCAGAAAAGTGGACTTCAGCCATTCCACAGAAGAGTGCGTTGTTTTCTTCATCAGATGATTCATCGGTTACAAGGTTCTCTTGTTCTGCCATTAGGGATTTCTGAGTGTAGTACTCTGCTTTCTTTTTATAGAAGGCAGCGTCCCTTGTGGGTTTCCCTGTGTTGGCAGAGGACCTGCACTCTGCTGCATAGTGGCCTGGTTTCCCGCATTTGAAGCAGCCTTCATTTTGCTTCGGGAATTTGTCAGCAGCTCTGTCGTCTGACTTCTGTCCACTCCTTTCTTTTTGCCTCACCATATCCTCTGCTTCTGTTATCTCTTTCTTCTCTTTCTCTGTACTCCGGCTTCTTCTTGAGACCACGATTGAACTGTCGGGTCATTAGTGCAAGTGTTTTGGCCAGAGCAGCCATGTCAATTTCCTCCTCAGAATTTTCTTCACTTTCACTCTGTGCCACACGTACCTTCTTCTTCTTCTTCTTCTTCTTCTTCTTCTTCTTCTTCTTCTGTGCCTCCTCAGCTGCGTTATCCTTTTTTCCCTTATCTTTGCCTTCTGAGGCACTTCCCACAAGAGCCAGAGGACCTCCGACAGAGGTTGATAGTTTGGAAATTCTGTTCTCTTGGCTAATCAGTGTTCCAAAGAGATCAAATATGGACCAAACATCAAGATCCAATGTGGCTTGCATGGACATGGATAGATGAAGCCATTCATCATTCAGGCTCTGTAGAAATCTAACATTGTTTTCTTCAGAGGTTATGTGGATGCCATACCTCTTACACTTGTTTATCAAAGAGTTGTATCTGTTGTAGGTGCTTTGAATGGATTCACCCGGCAGAGCTTTGAATGCAAAATAATGATTTATGCATAAGGCTCTGTTGTTCTTGAGGGTTTTGGCACCACTCTCAAGTTGTTTCTCTAGCTCTAACCATAGGTCCTTTGAAGTTTCACATGAGTCAAGAGATTGAAAGATATCATTTGGGATAGCCATTATGATTAGTCTTTTGGCTTTCTTTGCAAGCTCATGTTGTGCCTTTTCTTCGTCACTCCATTCAAGGACCAGTTTGGGGTGTTGATATTCAGGAATTTCAGGAGTATTGGCAGTGGCAGGAACACGAGGAACAGTTGTCATTGGGATGAAAGGAGGATTGTGAAGAAATTCAACCAGACCAGGATTCACACCTTCAAGGAAGTGTACCATCCTGATCTTCCACTGAGGATATTCATCCCTTATAAGAGTGGGAGGTTTGGACTGAGATCCAACACTGAAGTAGTTGACAGTGTTTGCCATTTTAGTTTTAGAGAGGAGAACAAGGTATGGCACGAATCAGAAAGAGTATAACAGTAAAGGTTTTTTGAAATGATGAGAATATGAATTAGTAAGAGCAGATGATCAACCAACTAGCTTTGAATCTGTCTTTGAATGAAGAACACACTTGTACCTGTTACTATACCAAACAGGTTGATATAGCTTCAGAAAAACAGAGTGTGACTGTGAATGGAGTTTGGAAGGAAGAACAGACTCAAACTACTACTTTAGTACTGGAAACAAGTATAGAACAAGATCCTTTGATATTGAAAATCAAAGACTACTCTGATACCAATTGTTGATCCCAGTTGTGATGTTCTTTAACTTGATTTAACCGTTTACTACACACAGATTAAATAAATAGAGTGCGGAAGCGTTTAATATGTGTAGAAAATATTGAACATGCAAGGTAGTAAACACACAAGTAATTAATGAACAGGAAGTAAAGTATTACAAGAAAGTTACTCAAAGAACTGTTTCATTGATTACTCAAGAACACCAAGAACACGCACTGGTGTGTGCAAAAATGCTCAAGGATTATACAGACTACTATTTTGTGTGTGCTCTTATATTTCGTGCTCTAAGGTGGTGCTCCTTAATATAACAGAAGGATGCACCCCTTAGTACAAGACAGAAACTCACATTCCATAAATTGAATGCCACCTGTAAAGTAAACATCGTGGGACGCCCATTACTTGATCATGTGGATCTTCGTACAGCAGGTCTCACATGCTTGGCATGTGGTCTTGTCTTGAACTCTTAGAAAAGCTTCATTGATTTCCAGAGGTTAGCCTTCACAGAGGCTCTGTGAGTGATCACAGAGGCTCTGTGATCTGAGTATTATCATTAGGTTTGACTTCGGGTAGATCTTCTGCGGAGCAACCTCTGAGCTTTGCACCTTCTGTGGTGTTCTTGAGTGTTCAGCGGCAGACTTCTGCGATTCCCATGCTTAGCCTATTTTTTAATACTTCTATACAATGTGAGTGGAGCTAACAATTGTTGTTAAGGCTCAAAATTATGTAAACCACTGAGACAACAATGATTATCATAGACTAAATGTGCATGATGAAGGGTCGAAGGTGGGACAACTTTCCTTCTTTTTCAATACCAGTATCTTCCGAGTGAAGAACCAATAGCATATGTGTTGCTTCCCCAGAAAATGTGAAACATTCTCTTTTTAAGAAAAGAATGAGTAGCTGGTGGGGTATTTGCAAGAGATGGCATGGGCTCACTGCCTTTTTCAATGATGGTCACCAAAGAATGTGAACCAATCAGTAGATGTGGCTGCCCGGCTCAGAAAGATTTTGGTGTAGAGTCTGATATTCTTTTAATTTGTTCTCACACCCTCTTTCTTTTATCTTTTAAGCACACTTCTAACCAGTCTCTCATTTCCATTTTACCTCTTCACACACCAACACTCAAATCTTTCGACCCCTCTCCCCTCAATCACTCTTAGGAATACTTCTGGGGTAGAAAACATTGGTTATCGTGAATCCATGGAAGTCAGTTAAGCTCACACATTGAATCCCATTTATTTGTCCTAAAAGCATGTTTTGCTCAATGATTTTCTTGATATTAAAGCGCAAGAAATCAATGTTAGTATATGTATGCTCATCAAAAATCAGAATGAAATTTGAGCATTTAAGCATTTAAGATTTCTCAAAACTTTATATGAATGAATAATAATGAAAGAACAGAAATGTATTGAGAATCTGACAATGATTTAAATCAGATCAAATATTAATGAAGAAAAATAATAAGGGATGTCCAAGACGAATGTTGTTTATATGAACAATATATAAACATTTTAACAATGAAAGAACATTTCAGTTTAGAAATGACATCTGATCTCAATCAACATTGAGTACAAACGGGAGTATTACCATAGAAATATTTAACATTTGATACATGGTAATAACAAAGTAAAATAGAATGTTTTGAATCGATGTGTTTAAGAATACTTGACAGTATATAGAAAAGATAATACACAAGTATTGATCTTTATGGAAACACACGGTTAGATAAGCATTGAAGTATCCAAAAAACATTTAAAAAAATCACACTCCGAAATTCATGAATCATTTTGAGAACGCAGAGAGGTTTGAACATTTAAGAAATTGATTTTCACAAGTTAAAGTTGTTCTTCTTTCAGCAAGTGATAGAGTGTAAGGATTAGAAATATATACCTTTAGATCAAAATCCTTAACTCCCCCTGAAATGAATATTTTCAGTGAATCCTAGACAAAAACTCAGATATCATCCCCCTCGATACCTATAAAAATTCAATTTATCAGAAAAATATGACAGTGAAAGTATAAAGTATTTATATCTCCCCCCCCCCTAAAAGATATAGCAGTTAAGAATTTCATAAACTCCCTCTCAACATAAAAACTTCTTGAAAAAATGTGATCTATTGAGCATCCTTTAGAAGAAAAACTGTTGAGGACGGGTTCTGAACAAAGATATTCAGAAACCATAATTACTTATTCTCCGGTGAGAATAGTAATTTCAGATTTACCAAATAAGAACGGGTCCTGATCTGATATAATCAGAAACCATAGTCACTTGAAAAATAACCTGCAAGATAAAAGATTTTGGTAATCATTTTAAAAATGATTCCGCCTTCGTTAGTAAATGATGAATAATAATAACTCTTCATAATTTCCAAAACACAATCAATATAAGCACAAAGCAAGATACACTCCCCCTCGAATCATGGAATGGCATTTAACATACCTAATTTGTTGACTAGAAAGGTAAACCACTTTTCATCCAATGGTTTGGTGAAAAGGTCAGCCAACTGGTAATTTGTTTGCACGAAATGCATCTCTATGTCGCCCTTTTTGACATGATCCTTAATGAAGTGGTACCGTACATCAATGTGTTTAGTCTGTGAGTGTTGCACTGGATTAGCCGTTATTGCTATCGCACTCTTGGAGTCATAGTAGAAAGAGACTCGCTGGTATGAATAACCGAAGTCTTTTAATTGTGTCTTCATCCAGTGGACTTGCGAACAACAGCTTATGGCAGCTATATATTCATCCTCGACGGTAGATGTAGATACACAATTCTCTTTCTTTGACTTACCAACTTACCAACTTGTTGCCTAAAAACTGACATGAACTAGACGTGCTCTTGCGATCCAGTTTGCATCCTGCGTAGTCAGCATCTGTGTAGGCAGTTAGATCAAAACTAGAACCCTTATGATACCAAAGGCCTAACTCGGGAGTTCTTTAAGGTACCTAAGAATTCTTTTTACAACGACTAGGTGAGATTCCTTTGGGTTCGCTTGATACCTAGCACAAAAACACGTGGCAGACATAATATCCGGTCTACTTGCTGTTGTTGGGTCTGAAATATGCCAAACATGGTTACTACTTCTAGTTCAACATGGTTACTACTTCTAGTTCAACATGGTTACTACTTCTGAAGTTAATATTCATCATGGTTACTACTTTTGTGGTTAATGCTGTCAGTTGTAGTTAATGCTGCTAGAAGAAAACAGTTAATACTTCTAGTTAGTACTTCTGTTATTAATGCTGCTAGTTGATGGTTAATGTTGCTCAACAAGATTAGTACTGCTAGTTCAAAGTTAGTAATGCTTGAAGAGTATTAATGCTGCTGAAGAATAATGCTGCTAGTACTGCTTGAAGAGATTAATACTGCTGAGCATGGTTAGTACTGCTAGAGTTAATACTGCTCAGAGTATTAATGCTGCTGAAGAATAATGCTGCTTATGTGATAAAGAATTCGCATAGAAGGATGACAGCTGGATGGACTGAAGATTATGGAAAGCTTGGAGATAATGATAGAAGATATTCTGAAGATATTTTATTAATTGTAATTAGCTTTTATCTTCAGTATATATATATAGTATTGTTTAGAATAGTTAGATAACTTTTGAGAATTAATTATTCATTCTAAGTTTTAGAAAAAATCAACCTCAAGGCATAGATCCTAATTCTAGAGAAGTAGAATTCGTATTGGTGAGTCTGTTCATCAATATTGAGGTTGTGTGTTTAATCTTGTAACTTCAAGCATTGAATACAAGTTTACAAGTTGTTGATTATATGTACTGTTTTGTTTACTGTTATATTAAATATCAAAGTGTTATTCCGCAACTTCTTTGATATTAGTTTCTGAGAATTTATTCTTGTTAAGAATTCGATCCTGACAAGTGGTATCAGAGCTAGTATTCTCAGAAACCTGCAATCATCATTCTTCCTTGAAATCAGAAATCATCAATGGCTAAAGTTTCAGATTCTTCAAGCACAGAAATCCCCACAGAGGTAATGTCTAATCTTTGCTCTAAAACTTGTATGGAAACTGTTAAAAGGTACAGGGATCCCAACCAGACAATGAGTGATGACCTTAAAAGATTAGAGAGAGATATAAAAGACTATGTAAGAATTGTTGAGAGTTTTGAGGAACAGATCAAAGTTTTCCAAGCCAATGAACTTCAACATTCTTATGATACAAATTACTGGAAGTGGTAGAAGAATGACCTAGAACTTCAGCTGAAAAAGTCTAAAGAGGAGAATGAGAAGATAAAGAGTGAGTTTGAGAAAGCCAAGTTGGATATTGAGAAATTTTCCAATGCTTCTAAAGCAATGGACTCTTTGATCCAAACTCAAATCCATGACAAACTTAGAAGAGGAATAGGCTATAACACCACACCACCACCATACAACAAGAATTACATTCCTCCTATATCAGACTTACTAGAGACCAAGGATAGGAAGGAATTGCCTGTTGGAGCCACTAAGGTAGATCCATTAGACAAAGTGGTGGTTGAAACAGACTCTGAAGAAGAAAACTTTAATGAAAAGAGTAAGAAGAACACTGTGAGTGCTGAGATTCCTCTAGAAAATAACATTATCACCAATGAGGGATGTGGAAAGGCTTGGATCAAGTCTAAGGACATAGAAAAGACTGAGGGAAAGTCTGAGAAGGTCCATTATAAGCAAACCACAGTTGTGAATCCTGTCCCTTGTAAACAGTGTTCTTGCAATAAATCTGAGCCCCAAAAACATGATAAACCAAGGGGAAATCAGAGAAACTAGAATAATCAGTGGGCACAAAAACAAGGGGTTGATTTGAGTAAAATCAATAGACCAAAACCTTGTTTTATCTGTGGCAAATTGAATCATCTTGCCAAACACTGTTATTTCAACCCTATCAACCAAAGAGTCACTTTTCAAAGAAAACCACAAAACTCTTTTGGTTATAGGAATAAAAGAAGGAATCAATTGGCTGAGAAAAGAGCACCTTTAAAGTCTCATGCTCAGAACAAGTTTGCTAATACAAAGAAAAATGCTCCAAATAAGCCAAGGAGTAATTTAAAGACAAAGAAAGCAAACAACTTTGTTCAAGTTTGGGTTTCAATTGTAAAGAAACCTGTTAGTACTGCTATCCCAGATAGTACTGCTAACAGAAATAGTGTTGCTACAACCAATACTAGTGCTAACAAGGATAGTGCTTCTACTAGTATTAATGTTGCAAAGCCTATCATCTTGACAAAGTATTCCAGCCATGAGATTCCTAAACAACTCATCCAGACCAAACTGACAGATTATATAAATGAAAAAGGACAACCCAAGACCACTTTGGCTTGGGTTCCCTCAAAGACTAACTGATTTATCAAGTGTGCAGGGCAATCAAAAGCTCAAGAGGAAGAGCATTTGGAATGAAGATAATGGTTGCTCTTGGCACATAACAAGGAACATGGACTGCCTTCAAATTCTTTAAAAGATTTGATGGAGGACATGTTACTTTTGATCCAGCAGAAGGTAAGAAAAGTGAAAAAGGTATAGTTTCAAAAGATAAAGTAACTTTTGAAAATTTTGTGGTATATGGTACTACTAACCTTGTGTCTGTAAGTGTTTCAGGTTGCTAATACTGAAAGGTAGTTAGTACTTATAGTTCAGTGAATACTGTCAGACTGTGTTAATGCTGCTGGTATGTGTTACTACTGCCAGTCTGTGTTAATGTTGCTGATAAGTGTTACTACTGCTAATGTAAGTTTTTTATACCTAAAAATGATCTTCAATGATTTAATGTCAAACCTAGATATCAATTAAAAAGCTTTTATCTGTATCCAAGGTTTGTACAAGAAGTACTTAATAAGGAATTGACGGATTAACCTCATTTTAATGAGATATATGTACCTAAAACCCCTAAGGTCAAGGTCTTTTCAATCATGAAGAGATCTGCTAAGGACTCGGAAGGAGTTGACACACCATTGTTCTCTACAATGATGGTGATGTCCCACAATCAAGAAGGTAAGGCATCAGGGTCAAAGCCCTCATTAGACCAACCCACTGATGACCTATCCACACCTTCCACTACCAAGCATAAATCTTCAGATTCCTTTTGTCAAACCAACATTCCCCATTACTATATTATATAAGGAAAAGATACTGAAGGTTCCTTCCCTTCTTGTATCTTAAACCTCAAAACCTACAAGCCCTCTGATGGAGCATTTTTCATCAGAGAATATCCATAGGGAAACCACAGGGGTGTCTCCCAACCTCAAGAAGGTGCTCAATAAGGAGATGCAAGAGCATATAGGTTGTAAGGCTCACACTACTGACTTTGCACAAAGTGCAGAACAGGACAGTGTGAACATATCTAAGACCTTCCCCATGGCAACTTTAGATGAGTAATTATCTAAAGGTCCCAGGTGCCAAGAAACCAAGGGAGTAGAAGGTGCTTCTGCTAGGCAGAAGATCTCTACTAAAAGATCCAAGGATCCTTCAAAGGTGGTAAACACACCTAAAGGAGGTGAGGACAGTTTAACTACAAAGAATTGATGGATACACTTGGTACAATTAGTCTGAAAGTTGACAATCAAATTATGGAGATAAAAGAGATGAAAAGGAGCATAGATCATGATTATTTCAAAAAGGGGGAGACTTAAACAACTGAACTTGAGAAGACATGAGAAGGAGAATCAAGTTGATATGAAATCTTATTTTGAGGGGGAGATAAGTGAAGAAGCTGAAATCAAGCATTAACTACAGCAGAAACAGAAAAGAAGATAACAACAGAAACTGAATCAAGAAGAACTAGTAATTGCAGAAAGTTTTGAAATTATCATAAAGACCCTATGTTAAAGAACTTAACTTCTCAGTTTTGAAAAGTTAAGTTAGGGGGAGATTGTTGGGTCTGAAATATGCCAAACATGGTTACTACTTCTAGTTCAACATGGTTACTACTTCTAGTTCAACATGGTTACTACTTCTGAAGTTAATATTCATCACGGTTACTACTTCTGTGGTTAATGCTGCCAGTTGTAGTTAATGCTGCTAGAAGAAAACAGTTAATACTTCTAGTTAGTACTTCTGTTATTAATGCTGCTAGTTGATGGTTAATGTTGCTCAACAAGATTAGTACTGCTAGTTCAAAGTTAGTACTGCTTGAAGAGTATTAATGCTGCTGAAGAATAATGCTGCTAGTACTTCTTGAAGGGATTAATACTGCTGAGCATGGTTAGTACTGCTAGAGTTAATACTGCTCAGAGTATTAATGCTGCTGAAGAATAATGCTGCTTATGTGATAAAGAATTCGCATAGAAGGATGACAGCTGGATGGACTGAATATTATGGAAAGCTTGGAGATAATGATAGAAAATATTCTGAAGATATTTTATTAATTGTAATTAGCTTTTATCTTCGGTATATATATATATATAGTATTGTTTATAATAGTTAGATAACTTTTGAGAATTAATTATTCATTCTAAGTTTTAGAAAAAATCAACCTCAAGGCATAGATCCTAATTCTAGAGAAGTAGAATTCGTATTGGTGAGTCTGTTCATCAATATTGAGGTTGTGTGTTTAATCTTGTAACTTCAAGCATTGAATACAAGTTTACAAGTTGTTGATTATATACTGTTTTGTTTACTGTTATATTAAATATCAAAGTGTTATTCCGCAACTTCTTTGATATTAGTTTCTGAGAATTTATTCTTGTTAAGAATTCGATCCTGACAATAATGAACCAATCATGCTACGGTACGCTTTTTGATCTATAGATTTACCAGACAAATCAGCATCTAAAAGTGTTCCCGTTGCCATTGGTGTTTTCATGACTGAACTTTTAGACATGTTAAACTTTTTTAGGATATCTCTAACATATTTTGACTGATTAATGAAAATGCCTTCGGGTAACTGTTTTACTTGAAGACAAAAGAAAAATGTCAGTTCACCCATCATCGACATTTCAAATCGAGATTCCATGATTTTTGAAAAGTTTTTACAAAATTTAGGATTTGTAGAACCGAAAATAATGTCATGCATATAGATCTGAATTGGGATCATATCTTCACCTTGTTTTTTTCAGAAAGAGAGTCGTATCAACTGTACCTTTCTTAAATCTTGAAGCGATTAGAAATTGGGTTAACGTTTCATACCATGCTCTCGGTGCCTGTTTTAATCCATGTAGTGCTTTGTCTAGAACGTAGACATAATCTGGGTGTTTCGGATCGATGATGCCTTCGGGTTGAGCAACATAGACTTTTTCATGTAAAATCCCATTCAAGAATGCAGATTTTACATCCATCTGATAGATTGTAAAGTTCTTGTGTGTTGTATATGATAAAAAGATCTGAATAGCTTCAATTCGTGCTATAAAAGCAAATGTTTCGTCATAATCAATTCCCTCATGTTGGCAATAACCCTTGGCAACTAGGCGAGCTTTATTTCTAACCACAACTCCAGCTTCATCTTTCTTATTTCTGAAAACCCACTTTGTGCCAATCACTGATTTTCCTTCAGGAAGTGGGATAAGTCGCTAGACCTTGTTCCTCTCGAATTGTAGAAGCTCGTCTTGCATGGCTAAAATCCAGTCAGGATCGCGCAAGGCTTCTGATACTTTCTTTAGATCAAGGGAACTACGGAAACTTGAATATAGAATGAAATTTGCAAATGACGCCCGCGTTTTAACTCCATAATGTACGCCACCTAAGATGTTATGTAAGGGGTGATCTTTTGTCCACCTTGTAGTGCTTGGAAGTGGTTGAACAGAGATTTGCGTATTGTCATCATCATATTTATCATATATGGCAGGGGCAACCTAAGATGTACTCGAGACATCTTGTACATTTGGTTCTGACTGATGTAGTTCTGGAGCAGCAGAAGAAGTACTCGGGACTTCTTTTCCAGAATCTGTATCTATAGATGCAGAAATCGAATTAGTATTGTCAGAAATAACAGGTGTAGATGTACCTGATGAGGTTGTTGTGGTGACAGGTTCAGACGGTCCAGAAATAATTTCAGAAATAACAACAGGGACCTCTGAAGTTGATGCAGATATGCTTGATTTTTCAAAATTTGAACAAATATCCATAAATACATCAAGAAACAGTAAATCCAACTCAGATGTGACAGTAGGTGAGTCAGAAGACTTAGTCATTGAAGGTTTGGGTTCTATTCTGTCTTGAATAGAAGCCTTTTGTTTCAGCTAGAGTTCTGAACTGTTGTGTTCAGAAGTCAACGTAGATGATTCATCAAATGACACGTTCATGCTCTCCATGATAGTCTTGGTTCGTCTGTTATAGACCGGATAGGCTTTTGACATCAAAGAGTATCCTACAAAGTAGCCTTCGTCCGCTTTGTTGTCGAACTTTCCAAGATTATCATAATTGTATAGGATGTAACACCTGGAACGAAAAACGCGAAGAAATTTAATATTAGGCTTTCTATTATTTATAAGCTCTTATGTTGTTTTCTTATGACGCTTAATAACAACGCTATGTTTTTGGGTAAAGCATGCAGTCGCTACGGCTTCAGCCCACAGATACATTGGAAGACCAGAATATGCCAGCATAGTTCTTGGAGCTTCAACCAGGGTTCGGTTCTTCCTTTCGATAACACCATTCTGTTGAGGAGTATAGGTAGCAAAAAAATTATGTGAAATCCTGACTGATACCAGATAACTCTGAAGAGTATCATTTTTAAATTTTGTGTCTTTGTCACTTCTCAATGTCTTAACCGGCAGTTGAAGTCAAACCTGGATCTTTTTGATGAAGGCAATTATCAACTCTGGTGAGTCTGATTTGTTTCGCAGAAATTCCAGCCAAGTGTATCTGGAGTACTCGTCTATCATAACAAGTATGTACTTCTTTCCGTTAATAGATTGAGTTCTCATTGGGCAGCAAAGGTCCATGTGAATAAGCTCTAGAGGTGTTGAGCAAGAGCATTATGTCTTTGCTTTATGTGAACTGCGTTTCATTTTTCCCATCTCGCAAGCGGATCAAAGTGAATTCTTCTCAAACCTTAGTTCTGGTAGAAATTTGACTAATCCATGTCTCGCCAATTGATCTATCGCTTGAAAATTCTGGTAAGATAGGCGCCAATGCCAAATCCAACTTTCAGCTTTTGATGCCTTGGCAATTAGACACACATATCTAGTTCCAGGAAGTGTTGGAAAATGCCCTGCATATAAATTGCCTTGACGTTCTGCTCTAAAAATCTCACAACCGTCCTTGTCTTCGATGAAACACCTATCAACTGTAAACCGAACTTGGAAATGACTGACGCAGAATTGACTTGTGCTGAATAGGTTATGATCAAGTCCATCTACAAACAATACTTTCTTGATTGTAACGGTGTCGTTTTTCAATTAGTCGGGTCCTCTAATGATTCCGTTAAGCTCAGAATTTGCAAAGCTGACTGTTCCTGCAGGTTCCTTAACATAGTTATGTAAAAGATGCTTAAATCCAGTCATGTGTCGCGAGCATCCCGAATCAATGTACCACAGATGTGAGGCCAGCAAAAGGAACAAATCACTTCTTCTTAGGTACCCATATCCAAATGGGTCCTTCTTGGTTAGCTTTATGCAATTTATTTAAATCATCTACCTTAGCCTTGATTCGCCATTCATAACGGGGCTTAGGTATCCATTTCCAAACCATTTTTACACTCAGCTCATGAAATTTTTGTTTATTTGAAAAATGAGCATTCTTAGCATCAAAGACATTAGCATATTGTGATGAGGATTTAGAGACAGATGTAGCTCGAGATGCCTTTTTAACAGATTTGGGCTTAGGAGGAATGGAGTGAAATTTAAAGCATTGTTACCACAGTGTTTACATGTAAAGTTCTTACGAGCAAATGTCAACAATTTTGATTTATCAAATTGAGTACATTTATTCATACAAAATTGACATTTAGAATCGTTTGAACTATTACATGACTTATCAACACTAATGGCAACATTACAATCATTTTTATCAACATGTGTCTTTTCACTCTCAATCTTCTTCCATCCTCCTTTACCATTTTTCCTTTTTAAATCGGAAACAGAAAATGAAACCTTGTCAGTTTTCTTCATAAAAGATGATTTTTTTCTTTAAAGTAACAGAAGACTCTCCTTTCTCAAAGATGCTTGAAGGATATTCAGGAGTTTCAATATAAACAACAGAGGTTTTGGAAGTAGTTTCAAACTCTGGATTCGAATGAACATTCCATTTATGAGATTCAAACATCTTTTTCTCATTCAAATTTTGTTTAAACAAATAAACTTTTAAACCATTTAACTCTTTTGAGAGTTCTTTGTTTTCTTCAAAAGATTTGTCAAGTTTGAATTTGAGATCACAATTCTCATCTTCCAACTCTTCAATGGTCTTTTGAAGATCTTTGATTTGTTTCTCAAAAGCAGATGTTTGATTCATCACAGAGTTTGATTCTAACTTCTCAATGATAGGAACATGATCTGAAGCATTCATCATGTTTTCAAAAATCTCCTAAGTCATTTGCTTTGAAAAATCAGTTTTAATGCTACCATTCATGACATTTAAGCCCTCATCAGTCTTAACCTCTTTAGGAAATTCAGAAGTAACTGATTCAGATATTAGAGTCTGATTCTCAACATCAGTGTCTGATTCATATTCATCATGCTGACATTGAGTTTCAGGTATATCTGTTTTATTGTTGGTTGATTCTGTTGGTGATGGTGTAGAAAATAATGATTGAAACTCTACAAACTCAGGTTTCCTAGTTTTATAACTTTTGTTCAATTCATTATAAGAAAAACCAACAGATGTAAAACTTGAAAGTGAATCAGAACAACTCGAAGTATCATCATCAATCACTTCTTTACCTTTACAAGAGATGTCAGACTTAAGAGTTTCGGCTTTAACAAGTGTATCATGAATGTCTGGGATTTTCATAGGTTTTGACCCCAATTTATCAAAATTATACAAGTTTTCAGGGGCTTTCTTTAAAACATCATTTTCATCAAAACCCAATCCCTTCTTAGGATTATAAAATCAGACAACTTGGAGTTTGTTTGTAAGTAAATTCAATGTTTGCTCAGTCTGTCCTCTCTTTAAATTCAAATCTTCTAGTTGCTTGATTTTGCAATATGCTTCATGCCGCTCCTGAAATCAAGCTTCAAACTTAATTTTAAAGTCACCTTTTTCATAATTTAAATTAACAAGATTTCTTTCAAGCTCAGTAATTTTAGATTTCAAAACTTCTTTTTCTTTATTTAAGGCATCTTTCTCTGATTCTTTATCCTCAACGACAACCTTCAATAATGTGTTTTCATCACGAAAACTCATCATTTATTTTTTTTTCGTTGCTAAGTTTGCATTGTAAGTTCTCAAACTCTTTTTCCATATTATGAATCTGAGCCATAAGAGATTCAACAAGTACAGAGTTGTAACGAGTACTTAATCTTTGTCATCATACACACTTGTGTGAAGTGTGCTGATTCATCGTCAGAGCTTTGGAAGAGCCATTTCTCTTCCTCAGCCATCAGTTCTTTACCTTCTTCTGCCTTCTTTGCAAGTAAAGACTTCTTGGTATAGTACTCTGAGTTCTTTACCCTTTTGAACTTGCAGTCTTTGGAAAAAAGTCCAGGCTTACCACAATTGTAACACCTGCCATACTTAGGCTCAGCTTTCTCTTATTTCTTCTCTTCTCTTTTCTTTTCTTTCTTTCCTTCCTTCTTCTCATACCTCGGCTTGTACTCGTCTGATCTATCTTTCCTGTACCCTTCATACTTTGTCTTTGACAACCTTTTCTTTCCTAAACTTTTCTGAAATTGCTTAGTGATGAGGGCCAAGTTTTCAGCAAACTTTTGAATATCGTCATCAGAATGTACATCAATGTCATCAGAGGATTCTTCAAAACTCGACTGTCTAAGCTCTGTAAAGAAGGATTTGGATCTCTTGGACTTGTACATTGATGAGGAAACAGTCTTTGAGCTTGAACCCTTTAATCTTTCAGCTAGTAGAGCTAAAGAGTCCTTGACAATCTTCTTTTCATCATTTAGAAGCTTCACCTCATCCTCATTTTGAGCAAGAGTAGTGAAGATGTCATTAACGTCCTCTTGTGCCATGTTTTTAGTCATCTGAATGTTGATGGCATAACTCTTCCATTTAGGATTTAAGTTCTTGATGAACTTGTAGTTGATTTCAGACACTGATTTGTTCATCCCGTTTCGTCTCAAGTCGTTCAAAATCACATTGAACCTTGTATAAGTGTCCACCAGAGCTTCCCCTTCGTTGGCATGAAATCCCTCGTATGCATTAATACTCTGGTTCAACTTGGCTTGAATTGACCGCTTAGTACCTTGGAACTGTCTTTCCAGCTCATCCCACATGGATTTAGTTGATTCTCGACTATCTACTCTATTGTAGATATTGTTTGGAATGGCCAGAGTAAGATAGATAAGAGCCTCTTCATCTATCTTGTATTGTTCCTTCTCCCTCTCACTGAAATATTGATATGGCTTTGGTACATATCTGTCAGAAATTTTTGGAGAAGTTTCTGTTTCAGCTTGTCCAGGTACATTCAGAGATGGGAATATATGATGTATTGAAGCAAAGTCTCCCTCACGTGCGTGCATAGGGGGGTGCGAATTCTGGACCGGTTGAGCATCGGACCACTGAACTTGTGTGCACGAACGCGTCCTGCGGACACAAATGCAACCCCGATGTCGACTGAAAAGTTCAAACACGTTTTTGAAGAATTTTTAGTTTCTTTTTGCAGAAACTGTTGGCTTTCCATCTGCTTATATTTATTACTTCTATTTATTACTTCCTTTTTAACTCCCATGCCACGACTATTATATTAATCAGAGCATGAGTTCGTTCTCAACACAAACACAACTACCTACCATCCAAGGAAAAACTATCGGCTAAACAGGTGTGATCTCGGACTTCTCTCAGGCACCGTCTCGAACCGACAATACTACTGCTCCGACAGTTGTACCCTGGGAAACAGACACCACAGGGTGAATCTGTTTTAAGGGAACTGTGTTATATAGGCCTCGACCAACTTTTTTTTTTACTTATCTTCTGTAATTTCTTTTTCTTATTTCCTGTATAACAATTTTTGTTTTCCTTATTTCCTGTATTACATCATTTATAAGTAATCTTGAATTTCAAGTAATAGATAGAGTTACAGATTAGTTGTTTATTATTTTATGCTGAAATGTAAATCGATGTTAACTGAAATTTGTAAACCTCTCGATTTTGTTTTGGTTTAAATTAAAGTTTTATTATGATTTAGATTAAAAAAACTATAATTTTTTTAGTATTAACTATGAATATTTTTATAAATATAATGATGATTTTTTTAATGAAAAATAATTATACAATATTTTTTTAGGGGTTAACGGTTGCTTGATCTAAACACTAACTATATTTAAAAATAAAGGTATAATATATTTTAATAGAAATTATAAAATAACTGTTTTATCTCGTCGTGTTTATCTTTTATTTATTACATTTATCTACCGTTAGGTATATAAATTTAAACATAAATTTTTGATATGTTGTAGTTATGCTTGTGTTGATCCCAAGATGTGTTATATTCAAGATATGAACCTCTAAACTACACAAATCAGAGTGTTATAGGTGCGGAAGCGATTTATGGTGTAGTAAAGAAGTATGGTTTGGTAGTAAACACACTAATATTCAACAAAGCATTCAACAAACAAGTGAACAAGTTAGAATCAAAAGAGGTGAAAGGAACTCAACCTCTGAAGACAAGATTGTCATTCATATTTAGGAACAATGCCAGAAGGCAAGTACATAAAGGAAATTACATGAATGAAAATCTAAACTATTACAAAAAGTTACTGAGGAAATCATTGATTGGGTTGGTGAAGCTCTCTACAAGTGTTTTTCTCATTGACATAATAAGATCTCTATACTTTATCTATGCATCTATGTCTCTGATAAACCTTTCTGCAGGTCCCCTCTGCACATTCTCTTTACCAATTCTCCTCAAAATGTTATACTTGATTTTCAACAAAGTGTTGTTTGAGTACTTGTGGCACCGATCAGGCTTGAAGATCTTCTTTTGGTCATGATCATCTCTGTAGACAAAACCAAACTGAATTTATATGATCACGGAGTTGGAGGGTATTTCCTCTATGCCTGGCAAATGGTCATCTGGTCTTGTGATCGATAGTTTTTCAACTCCAAGTTGCAGAGCTACTTCGAAGTCCATCTTGCTATGATACTTAACATGTCCGCGCATGACCTCTTTTATCCGCCCATTTGCAATCATAAACTCCTTCCTCTGATCCAAACATTGCTCTGTGAATGCGTGCAGTTGTGGAAGATCATAGGCGCAGAGGTTCTTCAGATCTGCATCTGTGAAGGTATACTGCAGTCCATCTTTTCTCTCAACCAAGTACCTAGCATACATTATGGTTTTATTTGAGAAGGAGTGCATAGTGATTTTCATTATATGCTTGATTTCTTCTGTAGAGAATACCTTAGATCTGTCTTGAGCTGATTCCTCAAACCTTCTTTTGACATCTTCTCTTAATAGAGGATGCACGTTTGGTGTAGTGAACACAACTTCTGGTACTGCGCTGTAGATATAGTTGTGGATGTTCTCGTCAAACTTCAGTTCTTTCCGTGGTGGTCGTGGTAAAGGAATCCTCATAGAGTCCATCGATTGAAAGATCTCTTTAACTCTATCTATTGTGACCTTTTATTCAGAGGTACCAACTACAGAGAGTGTTTTGACCTGTTATTTGGGTTTAGAGGTTTTCTTTGGTGTGCTCTGTGGAAGGATCTCTGCGGCATTATCTTGAGCATTCACTGTATCAAGGCTTGAGAATTGTACATTTGGAATGGGTGTAGTAGGCATTAACTCAGGACTTGTTGGTTCAACGAACTTCTCAAGCCCTTCTACTATAATGTTGGTGCCAACTGTTAGAGCATAAATATATTAGATACAAGATCATAGAAGACTGAAGACTGAAGGTCAAAGCTAAAGTCAACTCTCAGCTTCAAAGTCAAAGTCTAGTGTAATAAAGTCAAAGTCAAATTTTGTATTTTTTTTACTTTTGTTGTTGTTTGCGCTTTTTAGTAGTATGCGTGAACAGTGTCTTACGCGTTTCTAGCTTTGGTTTATATATTTTGTTGTGTGTGTTTTCTTGTAACAGGTGTGAGAATAGAGGAGATAGTTGAGTAAGAGAGCTGAAGTTAGAGAGAAAAAGAGTTGTGAGCGTATATTGTAATTTGAATCTTGTGATTAATAAAATTGAGATTTGATGGAAGTAATTGTCATCTTGTAATCACATTGTTATCTGGAATAACACCAACACTGCCCTTTACTTTCGATGTAGGGCCGACAGAGGTTATCTTTGGTATGCAGCAACTTCTTTGGTCTTTACCTTAGAGGCACAAAATATTTATCGTTGTTTGGTGCCCTCTGAGGTGTCTATATTTAAAGGCACTGCCTGAAGAGGAGTGGCAGATATTGGTGCAGAGGTTGTAATGGTTGTAGCCTTCTCCCCCTCATGATGGCCAGGGCCAGAGGCATCGGGCCGCTGGTCGTCATGCCTAGGTTTCTTCTACTCTTCCTCTGCTTGGCAGGTAGCAGGTTACTTCCTCTTTTTCTTTTGGCAAAGATAGGCTTCTGCATGATCTATGATCTTCTTCATTGCATCATTAGCCTCCATGGATGTGCGGTAAATCTCGTAGTCTGATTTGAACTTTAAAGTGGCTACGGTTCTCCTCATTTCAGCAACGACATCCTTGCCCTCTTTGATCATATCAGAACCTAAGAGGTTCATATTCTGCAGAAGCATCTTCCCTAAGGTAGTGAGCTCCTTTTTGGTTGCAAGATTCTGGATATGAGTGGGAGTCAGAGGCGTTTGTGTAGAGGATGTTGATGGAGCTTGTATAGGGACCATGATACTATGAGTCATATCCTTGATTTCGTCCTTCAATTTGGTGAGATCATTCACCCAGAGTTTGTAACCTCTGCGGAAAATTTTTCGGCCTCTTCCATGACGATTTCACCAAGAACCTGGATGGCATCGGTTTGGATGTTCACGGATTTGGCCACCTCATTGAAGTCATTTTTCATGGTAGTATTTACAGAGGCTTCCATCAACTTCTTTATGTCGGCAGAGTTCTATTCGCATGTTTTCTTCAGTTCTTGCAGAGCCTCTGTATTGGCCTTCAGAGCCTTTGGGACAATGTTTGGATTTGGTTCTTTGGGAGCAGGGGGATAGAGCTTTTCAACTCTTCCTGTTTTTGGAGCATAGAGGCAGGGTAACCTCTGGACCAACACATGGTCCAGATTGAGCCAATGAGTTTTTAGTACATTCAGAGCTTGTGTTGATGTTGAGGTCTGGAGGATTTCCTTCTAATCCTCGAAGTTCCTTTGAGGAATCTTCTATAGAACTTCTGTCAACAAGTCTCTTGGGAGAGAATTCAGAGTTCTCCCTAAAGATCCTTGTTTAGTGTACTATGTGGGTGTTCTAGTCCCACAGAGTCTGTGTTTGTCCTCACTACCACCTCTGAAGTGGTTTGGTTTTCACGTGGGGCAGAGGCAACAAATGACTCTACAGAGGTAGGTATCGTGTCCTAGCTACACCACCATCTTTTTGAGAGGATGGGGTGGATTTGGTTTCCCCGGTTGTGCTTGGTATAGAGGAAGAAAGAATTTCCTCTGTCCGTTTAGGCTGCTTGGGGTTCGGACTGTGCGGTCCTTCTTCAATACCCCTCTACATTAGAACTGCAGGGGTAGAAATGTGGCTTGCACTGGGAGGTTGGTTAGGATTTGTGCTCATGGCATCTTTATCTCCTATCATCTCCTTCTTCAATTTTTCTACTTCTCTCTTTTCACCTCCAGCCTCGTCATCAGTGCTTCGAAGCCCTGTCAGATCTTCCATTTCCATAATGACATCAGTGACCCCAATGTCCACTGTGCCATACTGTTGAGCCACTTATTTGGCAATATTAGTGGTCACTGTTATCCCATATTTAATCTAGTTGGTAAATAATCAATCAAGTAATCAAGCAACACAATAATAATCAAGAGATATAAAGATTAATAATAACGTACCAATCCCTTGAATAAACAATGAAACCCTTGAGTGTTCTTGATACCCTTTGAATACAGAGAAAACTTCACCTCACTATAATATGATTATTGTAAATATGAGGATTAAACCCTAAAACTAATTAAACAAAACTTTAAATACCTAAGTCATATGGGCTTTAAGCTTAATGGTCTTTCTAATTGGCTTGGGCCCAATATCTTAGTAACTATTGACTTATTACATAATAAACCCTCTAATTAACTTTAGCACAATTTCAGTTTAAACCCTTAACTTTAACTTTAATCTTGAATACAATTATTTGATCCAACAATCTTCCCCTTTGGATTCAAGATTAAAAAAAAATTGCAATTGTCTTCGGGTCTTTCACTTGTCTTCACTTTTCTTCAGATATGTCATTGATCGCTTCAAAACTTCAAAACTTGATATCTTTAAACAATCTTCAAATCTTTAAAATCTTTGAAAATTTGAATATCTTCAGATCTTCAGATTGTATTCTCCCTTTTTGTATCTTCACCCCCTTTTTATATTTTCTCCCCCTTTTTGATGAGTGGTGAGAATCAACATCATCAAAACTTGGCAAAACAATCTCCCCCTTTTCAAGACAATCTCCCCCTTTGTGTATGATCATTATGTAAGCATAGTCTTCATCATGTAACGAGCCCTGTATGAAATAAGAGCAGTCTTCCCAGATGGAAAGAGTGATTATTTCAATCTTTTTAGATTAAAATAGAAAGTAGTAACCATTCGAATCTTTTCAAATTCAAACAGTTTAATAGGTGTAACCCTGAATCAACAAATGACTCAGTTAGAATGCCTGTCAGTAACACAAAGTTACTGAGTAACACAAAGTTACTATATAAGGAGTTGGTTTGATGTAGACTCCCTAGGTCTTCCATTCAATCATCGAATAACACATGGTTATCTATGAACGTTCTGACAGAAAACAAATTTTTGTGTGTTCGTGCATGTGTATGAAAGAAATGAAGCATAGATGATTGCTTTTTCATATGTAGGCTCAAAGTATGTAAACTTGTTGAGACAACAACAAATTATACAAAGACTCAATGTGCATGAGAAAGGGTTCGAAGGTGGGGAAACTTTCCTTCTTTTTCAATATTAGTATCTTCCAAATGAAGAACCAATAGCGTATGTGTTGCGTCCCCAGAAAATGTGAAACATTCTCTTTTTGAGAAAAGAATGAGTAGCTGGTGGGGTTGTATGCAAGAGATGGCATGGGCTAGTTGCCTATTTCAATGATGGTCACCAAAAAATGTGAACCAATCAGATTATGTGGCTGCCCGGCTCAGAAAGAAGTTTGGTGTAGAGTCTAATATTATTTTACTCTGTTCTCTCACCCTCTTTCTTTTAATTCTCACTTCTAACCAATCTCTCTTTTCCATTTTACCTCTTCATACACCATCACTCAATTCTTTTTACCCTTCTCCCCTCAATCACTCAGGGAATACTTCCTGGGTAGGAAACACTGGTTATCGTGAATCCATGGAAGTTCTGTTAAACTCACACACTGAATCCCATGTATTATCCTAAAAGTACATGTTGTTCAACAGTCTTTTGTACATGTAAGCACAAATACCACTTGTTACATGAAGAATATAATATTCGGAGATGTCAAAACAAAAGATGTTTGACGATGCAATTCTCCCCCTCAAACTAAAAGAGTTTGACAATTAAGCTCATAGGAGTTTTGTCATGAAGAACAATATGTTGGAGAATCAAAAACGAATGTTGTTTATATGAACAATGTATAAACATATTTTCAATGAAAGCACATGAAATAACGTTTGATTCAATCAACAGTGAATACAAATAACGTGAGTATTACCATAGAAAGATTTAACTTTTGATACATGGTAATAACAATGTCAATTAGAATGTTCTGAACCGTTAAGTGTATGAATACTTGACAAAGTATATTGACAAGATAAAACACAAGTATTTATCTTTAAGAACACACGGTCAGATAAGCATTTAAGTATCCAAAAATCTGTTAATATCACAGATATTCTCCCCCTTAAATCACTATAGGTTTTTTTTTAATAAGGAAATAAAGCATATAAAAAATAGATAGAGCACTGAAGTGCGGGTTCTAATCCGATGTGATTAGAATTCATAGTCACTTGAAGTACGGGTTCTAAGTTGATTTACTTAGAAGCCTTCTTTTTGACAATGAAGTTCGGGTTTTGAACTGTGTTGTTCAAAAGCCATATTTCTTCCTCCCCCTTAAACATTGGGTGCCTGCAACACAGATTTAGCTTTTGGTACCCACTGGTATTTGGGTCCTAATGGGTTAGTTGCAGTTCTTGTAGGAGATATGAAATAAGAACCATACCAGTTATTAACATAATCTTTTCTGACAAAATCATTTGAGCCACAATAGGAACAACTAATTTTCTTTTGTGCTAACCAGATCAGTTGATTAATAGTGTAAACCAGATCAGGTTTGCCAAAAGTTTTACCTTTAGAAGCATAGTTCCATTTAGCATTTGATGTATGCACAAATGATTTTTCTTTCTTCTTCTCCTCTGAAGATCCTTTAATTCTCCAGATCCAATTACCTTTATCTTTCTCATCATCTTTTCTCCAGAGGCTTTTCTTCTGAGACTTATTCTTCTTGAAGTTACCTGAACCATCAACATTTTTGTCATAAAATAGGTTAGAAGGATGAATCTGATCAGTAGATTTAGAAGTAAGACAATCATCTGAATCACAGAAAGGATTATAGAAAACATTTGGAAAATGGGAACTTGAAGTTGTTTTTAATGAACTATCTGAATCAGCTAGATCATCTCTTGGTGATTGAGCTATTGACTCTGGCGTCTTGTGCTCAGTCAGCTTCACCTTGAATACGATCTCTTCAAGTTTCTTTATCTTTGAAGACAAACTATTTCTTTCCTTTTCAATCAGATCAAACTTCTTATGCAACTCAGATTTTGCATTCTTCTCCTTCATGATGTTTGTTGACAATTCAGACAACTTTCCTGTCATTTTGGCTATCTCGGTCTCAAATATCTTCTTTTCTTCAGAAAAGTCTGTATTTGTATCCTTCAGCTCGGCTTTCTTCTTCTCATTCTCAGTCTTTTCTCTTTCAAGAATGATAACCTTCTCAAAATCTGAAACTTGTTGAGAAAGCTTAACACATCTAAGCTCTAAAGATTTCTTTTCTTCAAATGCTTTTCTGGAGAAATCAGAGAATTTCTTAGCAAATTCTTTTCTTTCTTTCTCAATCTTCAACATTTCATCTTGAGCTATAGTATTGTCTCTGTCTTGGGTTGCCTTTTCTTTCATTTTTTCAATCTCAACCTCAAGACTGAGAACTTTATCTTTAAACTTATCTCTGTCCGCACAGAGTTGAGAATTTATCTGTCTTAGTCCTGTACTAGTATCTCTTGCAACACTTGTACTTCTTCTAAGATCCTCAAGTTCTCTTTGCATTGCATCCTTTTTAGACCATGTAGAGCTTGATTCAGATCTTTTCAATTTTGCTTGAAGATCGAAGATCTCTTTTTCTTTAGACGCAATTATTCCTGCAAGATCAATTATGTTATCAGAATCTTTTGAATTTTCTTTTAAAGCATTGATCTAAATAAGAAGAGAAGAGTTCTGAATCTTTAGATTTTCAATCTCAGCTTCAAGAGGTAACATCTCGGATTTGAGCTTTGTAATCTCCCTCTCACAATCATCAGCCCTGTCTCTATTTCTTAACGATTGTCTAGCAAGATGTTTAGCCTTTTCTTTTACTTCAGAAAGAGTCATGTCGCTAAAATCAAGGTTGTATCCTGCAGACATATTTAGCTGATACGACATCCTAGCTGTAAGGTTAGAAATCAAGCTAATCTGTACCAAAACAACCAACTAGATGAGATCGTTAGAATCAAAATAAAAAAACTACACTCAAAATTTTTTTTTTTTTGGTCTTGAAACTATTGGTCGACCGGATGAATAGTGACCGGATGAATAGTGTCGACCGGATGAATAGTGTCGGTCGGATGAATAGTGACGACCGGATGAATAGTGTCGACCGGATGAATAGTGAATCGATGAATAGTATATCAATGAATAGTAAAATCGATGAATAGTGAATCTGTGAATAGTAATCGATGAACATTAATCTGTGAATAGTAAAATCGATGAATAGTGAATCTGTGAATAGTAATCGATGAACAGTAAATCGATGAATAGTAAAATCGATGAATAGTGAATCTGTGAATATTAATCAATGAACAGTAAATCGATGAATAGTAAAATCGCAAAACACAGATTTAATCCTAAAAATTTGATTCTTTAGTCTCTGATACCAATTGTTATCCCAGATTTAATCTAGTTGGTAAATAATCAATCAAGTAATCAAGCAACACAATAATAATCAAGAGATATAAAGATTAATAATAACGTACCAATCCCTTGAATAACAATGAAACCCTTGAGTGTTCTTGATACCCTTTGAATACAGAGAAAACTTCACCTCACTATAATATGATTATTGTAAATATGAGTATTAAACCCTAAAACTAATTAAACAAAACTTTAAATACCTAAGTCATATGAGCTTTAAGCTTAATAGGCTTTCTAATGGGCTTGGGCCCAATAGCTTAATAACTATTGACTTATTACATAATAAACCCTCTAATTAACTTTAACACAATTTCAGTTTAAACCCTTAACTTTAACTTTAATCTTGAATACAATTATTTGATCCAACAGCCACCAATATAGGACTCTGCTACGGGTGGAGAATCGTCCACAATAAGCTTCCTCTTTGTCTTTCTTTTCTGCAGAGGAGTTTCCTTTTCCTCTGCAGGTTCCTTTAGTGGAACAAGTGTTGCAGTTTCAGAGGGTTGGGCTTTTTCTTTGTTGGACAGTCTCATATGCCTCTTCTTCTTTGATTTCTTGGAAGGCTTATCAGCGCAAGCCTTTGCGGATTTTTCTTGGACTACCTCTGTTATTTTAGTATGAGGCCTCTTGTCCTTCTTCTTTTTCTCTTTCAGAGGCTTAACAACCTCTGTAGCTTCAGCTTTGGCCTCCTCTGTGACCTTTTCGGATTTAACTTTCTTGGCCTTCTTCTTCTTAGGCTTTGAAACCTTAATCACCTCTGTCACTTGTTTTGGGGCCTCTACTTCTTCGACCCTCTTCTTGTATTTCTTTTTCTTTTCCTTCTTCCTGGATCTCTCACCCCAAACCCACTCTCAGGTTCTAATCTCTCAGATCTCACATGTGCCTCTACGGCCACATCTTCTGCTCCCTCTACTATATCCTCTCGCAAATAAATGGCCATCTCAACCACTTGGAAACCTACACGTAGGGGGGTTGCAGGACTCGGTTCAGGAGTCCTTTGCCCACGTATGTATGCTATCCTACCCTCTTCACTACCCAAATATGTCAACATCCTCGCTGGCAGAGGTCTTGCGTTTAGGTAAACAGTCTTTAGTGTTGTGGGCTTGTGGTACTTCATGTCGTATACTTTTATCAGCTTACCCTCTACTGGCAGTTTTCCTTCCCCAATCATCTCGTCCCCCAGAAGGACACCAAAGAACCTATTGAAGACAAGGTTCTTTGGATCTGTGCCCCTCTCTTGATCTTCTTGCTTGGCAATCACAACATTTTGGATTTCTCTGAAGATAAGGTTCACATAGTCCAATGGTAGGTCGTAGTAAATACCATACATGATCGCCAAAATTGTATGGATGGATTGGTCTGGGCTTCCTACTTTGCAGGTCAATGCTCTATTGAGAATTGAAAATAAAACATTCCACAGAGGTGGAAGGTTCTGTCGCCGAAGCTCTGTCTTCTTGGTAATGGGTTGAGCATATCCAATGAACCTCAGAAAGTCAAGGATTTCTTCATCAGAGGGTTCCTCTGAGAATTTGACCAAATTCAGTTGTTCTTTTGTGCGTAGGTTAAATACCTCAGAGACTTTCCTACGGTTAATTCCTAGATCCATTATCTTGTCACTTTTAGGATGGGTTGCATATCCCATTACACAAAATTCATAGTCCTTAACTTTTCCGTGCCTACAACTCTGCCAGAATTAATGTATGTATGTTACTGGAATATCAGTCCTTTTCAAAGTTAGGGCTTTTGACAAAAAGTGGGTTTTTAGAATTTTGATTAGAGTTTCAGCTTCAGTAGGGAATCCCTTGGGGTCCAAAACCACATAGTGGTTGTTTGGTTTCAGGTTCAATGAGGTAGTGTGGTAGTGATGTTTTGTGAATGATAGCATTCAACTAGTCAATGGTTGTTCTTGGCCAATAGATCCCGAGTTTTCTTTCTGGGCCACGGAATGTTGAGAGTGGTTTGAGGCATTGGAGCCTTGAGATTTCTTGGATGAAACAGAGTTGGATGCCATTGAACAAAGAAAGGAGTAGAAAGAGATTTCTTGCTTTTTCTTGCCTTGAATGCTCGAGAGTAAAAAGTTGCAGGTAAAAAATGAGGAAAGTGAAATGGGTTTGTATTTGTACTGAGAGAGGGCAAAGGTTTATTAGCGGTAAAAGATAAATTTTCAAATCCGTAATAAGTACCTATGAGTAGTGAGCCGTTTGAAAAAACGACGGTACAGATTACGTACCACTAATAATTTGCCACGTCATTTAGGTTGGTGCATAATCGAGTACATGCGCCTCCCAATATCCTCACGCGCGTGGCAGTTGCTATACCCATATGACTGTCACTTTCAAAAATAACCCGCACCCCATAACTTTGAAAATTTCATAAGTGTTGAAAGTCATAGAAGCTCTGTGGGTTAAGAGCTTCTGAGGTTAGGGTTTTCGCTCTTTCACATATGAAAACACCTTCATAAGCCAAAGTCATTTAAAGACAATGAAGTCATCAAGTTAGTCAATCTAATTTAGACATCAGAGGTCAATATGTCTCCTTTTGAGAATCAGAGGCTCTGATGAGTTTCACAGAGGCTCTTTGACCAAAAATTTCTAATTTTGGAAAGACATTTGAGAATTTTTATCACCTAAAGTTTGGACAAGTTTTGGTTGTCAATTTAGGACATATGTTAAAACTTGTGTCCGAGAAAAGTGATTTTCTTTTTGTCCGCTTGGATGTGTGAAAGACTTACCTTACTCTCAGAGGCTCTTTGACCAAAGGTTTCTAATTTTGGAAAGACATTTGAGAATTTTGATCATCCAAAGTTTGGACAAGTTTTGGTTGTCAATTTAGGACATATGTTAAAACTTGTGTCTGAGAAAAGTGATTTTCTTTTTATCCTCTTGGGTGTGTGAAAGACTTACCTTACTCTCTGAGGCTCTTTCACCAAAAATTTCTAATTTTGGAAAGACATTTGACAATTTTGATCACCCAAAGTTTGGACAAGTTTTGGTTGTCAATTTAGGACATATGTTAAAACTTGTGTCCGAGAAAAGTGATTTTCTTTTTGTCCTCTTGGGTGTGTGAAAGACTTACCTTACTCTCCTGGCTTCTCTCGATAACAGTCATTTCTTAGCTCACCCTTGAATCAACAAGGTTTTCTTCAAGTATCTTCTTCTGCTCCCCTTGACCTATGCTTGGATCACAAAATATGATCTTTGTGCAAGTCATAGAATCAAGTTAACTCATTACAAGAAATAAACTATACAAGAATAAACTATACATGCAAGTATGAAAACTAGAGCACTTAAATGAAATTATGTACAACAGAAGCTCTGTGCCAAGGTACAGAGGCTCTATGGATCAACTCATATTTAGCGTACCAAGCTTGCCAACAAGGAAAGTGAATATTTTCTCATCTAAAGTCTTTGTGAAAAGGTCAGCAAGTTGGTAATCTGTCGGCACAAAGTACATCTCTATTGTTCCATGCTCCACATGATGTTTCAGAAAGTGATACCTTATATCGATATGTTTGGTTTTAGAGTGTTGAACAGGATTGGCAGAGATCGTAATGGCACTCTTTGAGTCACAGAGGATGGGTATTTTGTCAATATCAAAACCAGAGTCTCTAAGTTGGGTTCTCATCCACATAACTTGTGAACAACAACTAGCAGCAGCCAAATATTCAACTTCTGCCGTAGAGGTTGATACAGAGTTTTGCTTCTTAGAAGTCCAACTAACTAACTTACCTCCAAGAAACTGACAACTCCCAGAGGTACTCTTTCTATCAAGTTTGCATCCTCCATAATATGAATCTGTATATGCCACAAGATCAAAGCCAGAGTTCTTTAGATACCAAAGGCCAAGATTCTTGGTGCCCTTAAGGTATCTAAAGATCCTTTTGATACCAAGAAGATGGGATTCTTTAGGGTTAGCTTGAAATCTTGCACAGAAACATGTAGCAAACATTATATCAGGTCTACTAGCAGTTAAGTATAGCAGAGACCCTATCATGCCTCTGTAGAGTTTGCACTCCACAGATTTGCCCTCTGGGTCTGCATAGAGCTTTGATCCAGTGGCCATAGGGGTCTTTATTGGTGAAGAGTCAGAGAGTTTGTATTTTTCAAGTATGTCAGACACATATTTTGATTGGATTAAGAAAATACTCTCTGTAGTTTGTTTAACTTGTAATCCTAGGAAGAATGTGAGTTCTCCCATCATACTCATTTCAAACTCACTCTTCATCAAGGTTTCAAAGTTTTTGCAATAAGAATCATTAGTAGACCCAAAAATAATGTCATCTACATAAATATGTACAAGCAGAAACTCACCTTTTCTCTTCTTATAAAATAAGGTAGTATTAGTTGTACCTCTTTCGAAACCATTTGCAAGAAGGAAGTTTGAAAGTCTATCATACCAGGCTCTGGCTTGCTTCAGTCCAAACAAAGCCTTATCCAAGAAATACACATGATTTGGGTACTTAGAGCATTCAAACCCTGGTGGTTGTTGGACATATACTTCCTCTTCAATTTGCTCATTCAGAAAGGTCGACTTAACATCCATTTGATAAACTTTGAAACCTCTGTGGGCTGCGAAGGCAAGGAAAATCCTTATAGCTTCAAGCCTTGCCACAGGGGCAAAAGTTCTTCGTAGTTGATCACTTCTTCTTGGCAATATCCCTTTGCCACCAATCTTGCTTTGTTCCTGACCACTACCCCATCTTCATCCTTCTTATTCCTAAAGACCCATTTGGTCCCTATTGCAGTTTTGTCTTTCAGCAAAGGCACTAGGGTCCATACTTCATTATGCTCAAACTGTAAAAGTTCCTCTTTCATAGCTTCGACCTGGTTATGGTCTTCTAGGGCTTCAGAGACTTTCTTAGGCTCGAAGATACTTACAAAATATGTAAAGAAACAAAAATTGGCAATAGTAGAGAGAGTCTTTACTTTGCCAAGAGGGACACCAATGATTTTCTCTATGGGTGACTCTTAGTCCACTTGGTCATTCAGGGTAGGTGATTATTGGAACCTTCCAGTTGTACTTCGGGAGCATTTTCTTTATCTTGATCAACCTCTATTGGAGAAGGTAGATCATTTGTACTTCCCACAGAGCTCGATTGAGCTCCTTGAATTGATGTAAAGAGCTCTATGGTACCTTAAACAGAGTTATGTGATTTCTCTAGTGTCGACACCCCAAAAATTGTGGGAAGATGATCTTCTCCATGGTTGAGCATGGAGCCTTGTTCGTTATTGATCTCTAAGTGCTCCCTCTTGACATTTGCACCTACAAATGTAGTGGAAATGGGTGAAGTATTACTAGGACCAGTTAGGGAAGTACCTGTTTGGATCTCAGAGACTTCGGCTTCAGTGGCTCAGTGATCACCTTCAGTGGGTCCATCATCATTGAACATCTCTTTAAACAAATGGTGAAGTTCATTTGTTCTTGATGATTCACCAGAGTCTTCATCTTGAATCTTGAGTCCTGAGTTGATTTGCTCAGAAGTCATCTGAAAAGTGTCATCAAATTAAGCATTAATAATCTAAGTATATGTTTGGAATTTTGCATAAAGACTGTGTATGCTTTAGAGGTAGATGAATAACCAACAACTTTAGCTTCATCTGCTTTTGGGCTAAACATCTCAATCTGCTCTCTGTCGTTCAGCACAAAATACCTGCAGCCAAAGACGTGAAAGTATTTGATGTTTGGCTTCCTTTGGTGTAGTAGATGGTATGGTGTTTTTGCATGCCTCATCACTATTAAAGATCTATTTTGAGTGAAGCATGAAGTTGAAATGGCTTCTGCCCAAAAAGAAATCAGTAACCCTGAGGCAGTGAGTATAGTTCTTGCAGCCTCCACCAGTGTTCTGTTCTTTCGTTCAACAACACCGTTTTGTTGTGGAGTTCTTGCAGCTGAGAAGTTCTGTGAGATACCGTTTTCAGTATGATAGGCCTCAATGGTAGACTTCTTAAACTCAGTACCATTGTCACTTCGAATCCTCTGCACCCTGCATTCATAAAGAACTTGTATCCTCTTTAATAGATTGATTAGTACCACAGGGACCTCAGACTTCTTAGGGACAAACTCTACCCAAGTGAATCTAGAGAACTCATCAACAAGCACAAGAATGTACTTCTTTCCACCAAGGCTCTACACGGATATGGGACCACAGAGGTCGACATGTAGCATCTGCAGAGGCCTAATACAGGATATGTATGACTTGCTCTTATAGGCAGCTGTTTTGATTTTGCCCATTTCACAAGCAGAACATAGATGGTCTCTGTCAAACTTCATACTTGGTAGACCACTAACCAAATCTAACTTTACAAGCTTGTCAAGAGTATGCAAATTTAAATGACAGAACCTATTATGCCAGAGCTAAGCCTCTTCATTTTTACTGGATACCGAAAAAAGTTTTTCATCTGTGTTGGTTGGTTTGAAATCCATGAGGTATAGAGCACCCCTTCTTTTGGCTCGCAGAAGCTCTGTGCTTGTATCTTCTTTTAGTAGAGAACAATATCGACGTTTAAACATCACATCGAGTCCATTATCACAGAGTTGGCTAACACTTAATAAGTTGTGTTTAAGGCCATCCACAAAAGCCACTCTACTGATATCGATGTCCCCCTTAGCAATGACTCCATAGCCTTTTATTTGCCCCTTCTTATTATCTCCAAAGGTCACAGATCCACCTCCAAGTTTTTCTTTATATGAGGTGAGCAACCTTTTGTCGCCAGTCATATGCCTTGAGCTCCCGGAGTCTAGGTACCAAATTGGCATATGCTTCTTCTTTTGTGGACAAATTAAAGAGATTTAGGTACCCATTTCCAAATGGGTCCATGTTTGTTTGGGGTCTTTTGAGTTGCCTTAGCACTCTTGTTTTTGGTTTTATCCTCTTTCATAGAGGTACCAAATTGTCCATTTTCACCCTTGAATTTAGCATTCTTGGCTTTAGGGTGAGAAATAAGACAGGTTGGCCTAGAGAAATGTTGGTTAAGAGCATGCATAAGATCAAAGCATTTACGACACGAGACTCCAGAAGCAAATTTCTTGAATTTTTCATTAAAAATATCAAAGGAGGGTACATAGCATTGATTATAACAACCCTTTTAGACTTGGGTTTCTTTTTACAGAAATCTTTATCTAATCTAGGTTGAGTTTTTGCAAAATCTCCTTGCGGATTGCTCTCTTGATGTACTCTCCCTCTTTAATTTTCATTCCTTGCACTCACTGCCACAGAAGTGTAAAATTTGTCAATTTTGGGCCATTTTCCCTTCTATTGCCAAGTGAGTTTTTCTTCATAAGGTTTAATTGATTTTGGAGCTTTGAGCTTTTGAGTTGACAAAATCTTTTCTTTGTTTAATTTTTCAACCTCAAGAGAAGTCTTAGCTTGCAAGCACATATCCAGAAAATCAGGACAAATAGATATCCCTGTAGATCTCCTTTTGGGAGCAACCATTTTATTAGGAATGCCAACAGACAATTTGTTTTCCTCTAGTATACAAGGAACTATTTCTTGCTCCATAGAGCTAGTATCACCAATGATAGAGGATGACTCTGACTCTGATTCAGAGTCTGAGTCAAGAAAATCTCTGTGGATGGGGGCTTGGTTTTCTAGATATGTATTGCTTTGTCCATCACTGATGTCCTTTGAAACATTTATGTTTTTGAGAATACAAGGAACCACCTCAGGAACACTTAAACACTTCATCAAATCTTGCTCAAAGATTTCATGCACTTAGAGGTTATATCAGGATGATTTGGAAAATGGTTTTCATATGTTTTCCTCAAGTCATTTTCCAAAAATATTTTAAACAATTTTTCTTCCACAGAGGCTGGTACAAACTCTGGTGCCTCGGAGGACAGTTCCTTTTCAGGAACCATCATGCATACAAAGGACATTTGAGTCTATGTCTCTGGATGACCAAATTTGAAGAGTCCTATCTGTTTTTGAGACAGATACTTCCTTGGAATGGATTTCCTCTTTGCAGAGGTTGATGATGACAAGTCATTATTTTCATACCATACACTGGTCATCAGAGGTTGATGATGACAAGTCATCACCAAAGGATTTCTCAGTTGTGGTCCTTCATAGGTTCTGCGCCTCTTAAATGTGGAAATTAGGTTAGGAAGACTTGGTTTCAGGAATTTCCTAGGACATAAAATAATTGCTAAAGATTTGTTTCTTTTGTTTCCTGTATATGGGTCTATGTCAGTAAACCTCTTCTGTCAACTTGGGTCTTTAACTTTTCATGCATCTTTTGTGCATACTGATATTTTCTAATTAGCAATTCTCTGTCGAGTAAGTCTTGGTGAATGGCTTCTCTTTCCTTTTGGAAGAAATTTTTTAAGGATATAGCATTTAATCTATCACTCTCATTGTTCCTTAGCTCTTTAATATTTTCTTTTAAGGCTTTATCAAGTGAAGCAACCTTTTATTTCAAATACTTCTTTTTAGAAATGTGCTCAGAAACAAGTGAACACTTCTCAAGATAAAGTTTATGCTTTTCTTGAGTGAGAAGTCTAGCCTCTCGCTCAAAGAAGGCAAGATTTTTCTCAACCTCTGAGCATGTGCTTTTACAAGCAAGGAATTGATTTGGTAATTCAGAAAATTTGTTTTCAGAGTCATGGGATAAAGATTTAGAAGTGGATACCTCATTATCGCCATCAGAGGTGTTAACTTATGCCATACCACAAAAGAGTGCATTTGTGTCCCCTTCATCAGAGGACTCATCGGTCACAAAATTGTCTTGTCCGACCATCAATGACCTCTATGTATAGTATTCTGCCTTTTTCTTGAAAAAGGCAACATCTCTGACCGGTTTCTCTTGGTGGCATTTGATCTGCACTCTACTGCAAAGTGCCCTGGCTTCCCACATTTGAAGCATCCTTCATTTTGTTGGGGAGCCTTTTCACCACCTCTACCATCAGACTTCTGTGCACCCCTTCTGTCATCTTCTCTTCTCTCCTCTTGTCTCTGATCCTCATGCTCTTCCCTCACAAACTTCTTTGGTTCACCATATCATCTTCTGTCATCTCTTTCTTTTCTTCCTCTGTTGTATACAGACTTCTTCTTAAGACCTCTATTGTATTCTCTGGACATAAGGGCAAGTGTTTTTGCCATAAAGTCCATATTCATCTCTTCTTCTAAGCTTTAATCAAACTCACTCTCAGCTACCAAAACTTTCTTCTTCTTCTTCTTCTTCTTCTTCTTAACATCTTCCACTGTCTTCTCTTTCTTCCCCTTTTCTTGTACCTCTGTGGTTTTTCCTACCAACTCTAGAGGTCCACCAACCTGAGTTTTCAGCTTTAAGATACGATTCTCTTGGCTCACCAGAGTCCCAAAAAGGTCAGATATGGACCACACATCAAGGTCCAGTGTGGCTTGCAAAGACATGGTCAAGTGCAGCCATTCATCATTAAGGCTCAGAAGAAATCTTACGTTGTTTTTTCTAGGGTTCTGTGGATACCATATCTCTTACACTTGTTTATCAGGGAGTTGAACCTGTCATAGGTGCTCTGAATGGTTTCATTTGGTAGAGGATTAAAAGCATAGTATTCATTAATGCACAAGGCTCTGTTATTCTTTTTAGTCTTGACACCTCCCTCAAGCTATTTTTCAAGCTCTAGCCACAGATCTTTGGAAGTCTCACAAGAGTCCAAGAACTGGAAAATCTCAATGGGAATTGCCATGATGAGTAGTCTTTTAGACTTTTTGGCAAGCTCATGCAGAGCACTCTCTTATTCACTCCACTCAACAATGGGTTTAGGATGTTGATACTCAGGGACCTCATGGGTAGTAGCAGTTGCAGGTACCCTGGGAACAGTATACATGGGGATGTATGGGGGATTGTGAAGAAACTCGACCAAACCTGGATCCACACCTTCAAGAAAGTGTACCATCCTGATTTTCCACTGGGATATTTGTTAGGTCTAGTTTTATAGTAACCATTGTATTTATTTTGTGTGGCCTAAACTATGTCTAGTTTGTATTTCTGTGTTGTTTAGGCCCGGGGTATTTAAGTCTCTTGGGTCTTTGGTCTTTGTAAGAAACTAACACACATTCTTATAGAATTACTCTTTGCGCTTCATCTCTCTCTCTCTACTTTCTCTCTCTAAGATTTGGTAGATCTTGGACTATCAATTGGTATCAAATCCAATCTAAATCTGAGAGAACAGAGAGATTCTTATTTTGATATTTGAATTTGTGAATTAATCTGAAAATTTGATCGATTTTATTGAATTTTTCAAGAAAATCTCGTTTTTGGATTTTTCATCAAATTCGATCTGGTTTTCTGAAAATTTTTGCTTGTAAATTGGTTTGTTGGATTCGATTTTGATTGTAAAACACTTTTTATTCACATCAATTTGCACGAAAACTTGTTTTTGATGTTCAATTTTGAAGATTTTCGAGTTCCTAGAAAATCGTTTTTGCGTACTGTTTGATTTTCGAATTCTTGAAATTGTGGTTTTTGATCGAAATTGTTTGTAACAAAAGTATTAGAAGCTGTTTTTTGAACTTATCTGTGGATGAAATTGTCTTTAATCCGTAATCGAATTTGGTGATTTTTTCTTGTTTTTCAGCGGTTTGCGCCAGATCCAACCTTTGCGCGAGTTCATCATTCAGTTTGCACCAATTCATAATCTTTGCGTGAGTTCTTCAAGTTTGCACCAAGTTCAAGATTCAAGTTCTAACGTAAATTCTATTTTGCATCTTCTGTACATCACGCAAATTTCAGTTTTTGCCAACTGTTCATCACGCAAAGTTCAAACTTTGCGTCACATTCTTATCACGCAAAGAAAGTTTTCGTCTCTCTCAGCTCGCGAAAAGATCAGTTCTCGCTACTTACATCTCAAGCAAAAAGTGGTTCTCGTCATCATCTCGCAAAGTGCAAGTTATCTTCATCAGTCTCTTGCACAAAGTTTCATTTGCGTCAACAGCATTTCGCGAGAAGTTCATTTTGCGCCATAAACGCTTCACGCAAAGTCAATTTTGCGTCATCAGTGCCTCACGCAAACCAAGTTTGCGCCATCTGCTTATCACGCAAATCTCATTTGCGTCATCCGTGTCTCACGCAAACCTAGTTTACGCTATTAGCTTCTCACGCGAAACTAAGTTTGCGTCACCTTCTTCTCAAGCAAAAGCAAGTTTGCACCATCTACTGTTCACACAAACCTTTAGATTGCGCCAACTTCTCTGTTCCAGACTTAGCTTTTTCTGACAATATGGATTCTTTAAAGTTTGCTTTTCAAACTCAGTTCTACAAAAACGATCTCATGATGTCTTTGGGCACAGAAAATCGTCCTCCTGTTCTGATCGACGAAAACGAATTCACTCAATGGCAAGATCGGTTCCTGACCTTCATCGAGCGTCAAGTTAATGGAGATAACCTGATGAAGTCTCTTACTGAAGGACCTTTTGTAAAGCCTAACAAAGAGACTCCCGTAACAACTGAAGAGGCTTTACGTATGAAAGCTGATCGAGAACTAAAAGCTAATCTGATGCTAGATTTACCAAACTCTGTCTACAACCGGGTTGATCATTGAAAGGATTATCGAAATCTGTTGTGGGCACAATTAGAAAAGATTATGCTTGGGTCTTCAGTTGCTACTCAACTTCGGCATACACGTTAAATGAAAAACTTTGAAGAATTCAAAGCCAAGGATGGGGAGTCACTGAAAATTGTGTATGACAGATTATGTGTCGTGATTAATGATCTGAGGAAAATTAAAGTGGAAAAGACTGAGCTGGAAACCAATCTGAAGTTCCTCAATGCACTTCAACCGGAATGGAATAAATCTTGCCATCGCTTGAGGAATGATGTCAGAATATCTTCTATGCAAATCCAAGAGATGTACGAGATTCTGCTGACAGATGAGTGCATAGTCAATGATAAGAAGGCCAAACTTGAAAAGAAGAATAAGAAGTCAGTGGACCCAATTGCTCTTCTAGCAAATCAGCTGGCAGAACAAGCATTGTCTGATAATGATTATAATGGGGCCACTGATGATAATGGCGAGGCACTCGAGAAAGCTATGATCCTTCTCTCTCAACATTATCAGAAAAAGTTCCAACCTCGGTTGAGTTCCAACAATCTTCCATTCACTTCTAGGTCAAAAGTCAAAGTGCCCGAGCCAAAGACAGCTGCTGTCTGTTACAACTGTGGTAAGTCAGGTCACATAGCTAAGGAGTTTAGAGTGAAGAAGGTTCGGGATTCGGCATACTATCGGAAGAAAATGGAACTTCCCGAGAAAAGAGAGAACGGAACATCTTTGCTCGTAGAAGAGGAGTACTGGCTTGATCACTCCGATGATGAAGCTGACAATGTGGAAATTGCTCAAATGTGCTTAATCGGAGATGATCAGTCAGATGATGATGATGATGATATTGATGAAGATGAGGTAATTTCTGAGTTTGATTACAACTTCATTTCTTCTCAGATGACCATTATTATAACTGCTTTATTTGATCTTCGCTCGAAGTAAATATCTGAAAAGAATTTAAAATCAGAAAAGTCAGATTTGATTGACAAATTGAAAATTTCTTTGAAAGATGAAAATTCTATTTTGGTTCATACTAAAGAATTCTTTCAAAAGAAATTGGATGATTTGGAAAATTCAATTAAGACTTATCTTGAGTCTTTGACTGAAATGACCAAATTAAAAGATGATTTTTCGGATAAAATAAATAAGTTAGAAGAAAAGTTATATCGAAGGAATCAATCTGAGCAAACAATTTTCATGAATAAACCAAGGAGTGATGAGGCTTTAAAAGAAAATTGGGGACTTGGTTTTGAAAATCCACATTGTTTAAACAATGCGATAGAAAAATCCCCAACTTTATATAAATACGATTATCTAACTCTTGCTCATTATGCTCCTCAATTTAAAATTGATTGGATGAATGAAAAGCAAGTGTTAGAAATCGAAAATGAGAAAAGGATGAATAATAAGAAAAAGAAAATTTCTTTTGTTTATACAAGCGAAAATGCTAAATATTTTCCTGAAAAATTAAGGAAAGGCCGAAAAAGCTTAAATGATATATCTTCCATTAAGTCTTCAGTGTTAGATGATTTTGTTAATTTATTTGCCACGAAATCTGATAAGGAAAATATCTCTCCAATATTTTATGATTCTAAGAGATATACCCCTTTATTAGTTTTAAAAGGCAAAATCATTGATCTTGAAGATAAAATGGAAGATCAAAATATTTTAAAAGAAATTGAATTTGATGTTATTCTTTCTTTCATGACGTCAAGTCTTGAAGAACATTTATTTTTCCAAAATAAAGATTCTATTTCTGGCCATTCTTCTGTTTTTCAAGAAAACAAAAAGAAATTTCCAAAATCTGAAAACATTTCTCAAAAAATTTCTGACTTCGAGGTTAGTTCAGATTTATTGGTTGATCAGTTGGGTGCCTTAGTTAAAATTGTTTTTCTGATTCCAATCTTAAAACGAAAATTCTTGATGATTCTTTTACGCTCAATAATGATTATTATAAACCAAAGCGTAAAAGAAGACGGTCAAAGAAGTCAAAGAAACAAGAGTCAGTCATTTCTGATAATTCTAATTCTTCTACTTCAATTATTTCAGATAGGACTTTGAGCACATCGACGAAGCAGATATGGAGGATCAAGCGGACATCGGATGAATCTGCAACTGATGAGGATAGATGTGTAGACAAATTCTATAAAAGTGATTCATTTGCTGTGTGTAATAAAATTTCAAAATACTCAATAAAGAAAATGATTCAAATTTCAAAACATGTCTCATATTCTTCTTCTGGTTCAAGTTCAGATGATTATGCTTCGTCCTCTACTGATGATTCTGTTCATTCTTGTGATTATCTTTATCGTGCTTTCAATGTTAAAACTAACAAGTTTTTCCCCATTATAACTACAACTAACAAACATGGGCCCAAATACAAGTGGGTTCCAAAATCTCAAATTGATTCTAAGTTGCAGGCACCTAATGTCAAGGGGGAGTAAGAGAATGTTGGCTTCTAAGTACATCAGCTTAGAACCCGTACTTCAATGGACTACGACTTCTAAACATGTCAGTTTAGGACTCGTTCTTCAAAGCCTTTAGCTTCTGACTAATGAGAAACTATGATTACATCTACTTAATTCCGCTGCATATATCTCTGATCATGATGTTGTTCCAGTTTTCTCAAATGTTTTTCATGAATCTGAGCAAGTTCAATTAACTCTTGAATTTGTACAACCCAAATATTTCTTTTGAGACACAAATTCATTATACATTATGTGGAAGATAATATTATTGAATTTTATTTTGTCTCAACTAAATATCAATTTGTCGAATTCTTTATTTTTGTCGTAATTTTTTTTAAAAACTCGGCATTTGAATTTAAAAGTTTAAATCTTTACAAATTTTATTCTATAAAGTAAAAGTTTTACAATTTTCTTTCTGTTGAATAAAATGTGTGTCTAGGATAAATTTTCAAGTTGCTTTGTTCATATTAAAGTTTTATATGTTCAATTTTCAAATCTTATAAAAGTCAAAAAGTCAGCAATAAGTTTGAAACTTTTGCATTCTGCTTTAAAGATATGTGATTCGGAATATTTATAGTTTACAATGCTTGGAAATACTAAAAAGTATGAATTATGGATCGTAATGAAAATATGGGCTAAGCAATTAGATGTAAAACGGAGTGATTGAGATGAAAATTTATATTTCTAAAATATATAAATCTCTAAGTTTAAAAGTTTGTACCTGTGACCTTTCTGGTTTGGGAAAGTAAGTTCTGTGGGATGCTTGTCATCTGGTCCCCTAAGGTCAATTGATCTGGGAGTGATCGAACCCAAATCCTTCTATAGAACCAGATCGAAAGTCATGTTCTACTGGTATGAATGGGTTTAGGATGTGTTGATGTAGCCTTTCTGATCTGGGAGAGTAAATTCCAAGGGGTGCTTGACACCTAGTCCCCTAAGGCCAACTGGTATGGGAGCGGCTGACCCAAATCCTGCAATAGGGTCAGATAGAAAGTTACGTTTACAGCATGTTCTTTACTTAATAAACTTTTTGATTAAAAGATGCCAAAGTGCACAAGCTTAAAAGATGCCAAAGAGCACACTCATGTAAAAATGCCATTGTGCACAATGCTAAAACATGCCAATGAGCACACATCTCATGATACTCGGTGATATGTTTGAGTTGCAATAAACCTATAAATTTGTGAAAATCTTAATTTCTGATGGCTTAGTGTGAGTACATGCAAAGTTCTCTATTATATTTTTAGAATTTCATTTTCTTGAAGCTAATCGAAGTTCGCATGCTACCACATTGAATAGATTGATGAAAGTTTTTGAAACTGAACATGTATTAACTTGATATGCAATAAAACTTGTATTTGTATCCAACAACATATATTTGATTTCAAATGATTGATAAGTCTGTGATATTTTACTAAATAGAATTTATTGTGTTTAATGTTTAAAATTTTATATGTTTAGTTGCTTCAAAATACATATTCAGTATATTTTTCTTTCTACATTGATATTTCAATTTTTGTGTTCTCATATATATATTTTTAAATGGGTTTGTGCATTATTCAAGGGGGAGTGAAAAAGGAAAACTGAAAGATAATATCTGTTTTCGAGGGGGAGTATCTGATTCTCTATATGAATGCTAACTTGAATTGTCATATTAAGTGCATTTGTATAGGGGAAGTCAGAGAGCTAATCAGGTGAAATTTTTCCAAGTACAAGTCATTTTTGCATCAACAGTTGGTAGAGCAAAACTTAGATTTGCGCCAATAGCTTCTAGCGCAAACCAAGCTTTGCGCATCCTTCAGTTAGCGCAAACCTAACTTTGCGTTTCCTTCTGCTAGCGCAAACCTAAGATTGCGCCATAAACTGTTCGCGCAAACCTCTCCTATTTTTCTTTACTCTGATTTTGCAGAACTTAAGTTGTCTCATCTCCAACATTTGCATGATCAAGTTGATCCAGATCATCAAGGTTATGAGGGGGAGAAGTTAAGGAGATGATAAAGAGATAAAGAGTTCAAACGTTTATCTGTTGATCAAGATTCGCTCAAGATTCTATATTTTCTCAGCTATATCAATTCTTTTGTTGTTCCAGCTCCGACCACCACAGTTCATTCAAGTAGATTTAAAAGAGGTGTGTCGTCTAGAGCACAAGCTGATGAACCGATTGTTCTCTCAAGATTATCAGGTACCGGATCAAGAAATTTGGTTTCAATTTTGTTTATTTTTTCATTTTTGATTTCAATTTACTTTGCCACTGGATCAACTTCAAAACCAGATTACTCGAGCTTAGACATTATCCACTTGCGATGCACTCAACCCAAAACCAGATTACTCAAACTTAATGTTTTTTTATATATAACTGTTTCTTATATCCAGGGTTGCACATATGTTACATCATCAATCCATTGATCTTTGCAAGAGCTTCCCCTACTCAAAGAAGAGATGATACATCCACGAAACCATTTACTGCTACAGAGGTAGATAAACAAGCATGGACCCCAGGATCAGCATTTGACTCCTTCCACATCCTGGCAATTGCCAAAACAGTTCTTCACATTCTTTTAGGTCTTCTGAAGTACATAGACATGATATAAAAGGTTTTAAGCCACTAATAATGGCTTCAACTACAGCTTGAGATATCACACTGGTTGGTGATGTTGTGACTATAGCTTGCATGAATCTTCTTGGCTTGTAATTATAGCAATCATCACTATTATTCCTATCGTCATAAAGATTTGATGTCCTTGATGATGTATATGTTGATTCAATTTGTCTTGAAGAGGGGCTTCCATAGGAACTTCTTGGTGTTGCATGATATGATAACTCGTGAGCAAGATTAGGATGTTGTTCTTTCCAAGAGGTGATGAGTCTCTTCAATACATAATTTGTTTTTGGAAGTACGTTGGCAGAGAGAGGCTGCCTTGGGATGGGACAATTTGTGTTCCCTCTTTTCATCCATTCTTCAATGGCCTTTCTTTCATAAGTCTGTCCAGTTTCTAGGGGATGGCACCTCTTTGGTGGAGACTGATTCCATGTCAGTTGAGAGATCATAGAGTTCACAGTTCACGTGCTATGATTTGTTAATTTTTATCATTGAAGTGTATGTTATGACTCACTTGAACAAGAAGTCTTATGGCGGAACTAACAAAATTGTACAAGTACTTGAAGAGCTTTGAGGATGGAGTTCTGAGAAACAGTTATGGATTAAAGGTGAAGCTTGCATTGGTCACTTTGCATTCTCTTCTTCATTCAGTAAAGAGCTGCCATCCAAGAAAGAACATGAAGCATCAACCAAAAAAATGAAGAATTTCTTTGGGAATGACAATGTTTGGGAATAATGTAATGTTGTAATTTTTTGATTGCTCGTACATGATAATCTTTGGGAATTATGTATTGTTGATATTTCTTTAATGAAATTCTCTTGGTTTGAATGTTTATACTCGCTGTGTTCAATGTGGAATTACGGTTACACACTATTTTGTTCATTGTGTTTTGGAACATGTTTTTGTTCAATGTGGAGTTATGGCATCCTATTGAATTACGGTTACACACTGTTTTTGTTTGCACCTGTTTTTACACAATATTTCATATTGGAACCTGTTTTTACACAGCTGCACCTGTTTTCAAAAGTTCATGTTTACACAGACCTGCACCTATTTTTGGCTTTGTGCACATGTTTTTACACAATATTTCATATTGGAACCTGTTTTACACAATCTGTGTTTGCACATGTTTTACACAACTTTCATTATGATTTGACCAGCCACCTGTGTTCCAATGGTGTGTTGCAGCTGCCACTTTTGGAATTATATATCCTCTAGTTGTATTACAAGTAACATTTAGGCTCGAATTTGTCTCTTTCCTTTTATGCTCCACAACATTTAGAGTGGATTATTGAAGGCATTGAACCATTCAAGATTTCAAGCAACTTGATGTAATACGCTTTCTGAATATTGCTTTACTTCGCAAGAAGCTGAAATCCCATTAGAGACTATTCTTAATTTTCTGGTCCTGCAATTCAAATCCAAACTTTTAACTGTTATTGCGAAGAACATCATAGAGCATCATTCACTGTCTAACTTTACTGGCATAAGCATGACCTTTCCAACCTGATAAGCACTACAATATGTTGACATGGCCTAATAATAATTCACACTACAACACAGGTGTCCAACTTTTGCTTCAAAGTTTCTATTGGCGAACTAGTAGTCTAGTACCACTACTCGTTAAAATTACTTATACAGGTTTCATTACCTCATTAGAAATCTTTCTGATTTGAATTTCCTGCTAAATTATCAGCTTTTTCTTGTTATAAGTAAACAGATTAAAGCCAGGTCTTTGATATTCTAAGAGCCTTTCCAAAATTCCTAAAGGCTTCTCTAGTTCCAAACTTGGTAATCAGGCCATGTGAAAGCAAAATGCCTTTGATTTCTCATTATAAGCGAACTGCTTTATAGGTTTATTATTATTATTGCTCGAACAATATTTGGTTATCTCGAACGTAGAGTCGTAGACTTTCAAATTCACCAGCCAGTAGAGGAGTTTGTTACCATGAAGAGCTCATTAATAGAGAAGGCAAACAAGAGTAACATGGATGATTAAAACATAAAGCAAGTTATAGGCTCCAGCTGCAACTGGGAAACAGTAATCATTAAATATCTATCTTTTGTTCCTTCTTCTTACTAGTTTCTAAGCAGCTAAAACACAACATAAGAATAAAGACATATTGAAGCTCATTTGTTAACCCCTCCAAATTGAACTAGAGAAATATCAGTAGAAACAGAAGCAAGGATCCGCCAAATAGACAAAATAGTCAAAGCAAAAGTATCAAAAACTCGCTGGTTGACCCATCTACAAAAACATTTTAATGAAAATTGGTAACAATGGAAAGGAGGGTCCATGCCATCAAAATTTTCAACTTTAATATCTTGCACAAGTCTAGTAGTGTAAGCATTTTTCTGTAAAACAAGATGAAAAGTATGCAATATTGCAATGTGTGGCCCATATCTGTCTACACAATAGTTCTCTTCTTATGTGGTCATTAGAAGCCAGTTAAACACAAATACACACAGGGAAGTGTGCAGTGGTACAGATAGAAATACACAATTTAGAACAACCAACTGGAAGAGAAGTTCACGCAGGAAAGAGTTCACGATGGGACGTTCATGGGGAAGAAGCAATAATGGCAGGTCATGCAAAACAATACGACAGTTATGGAATCAAAAAAGGGTTTTAAAAGAAAAAAGGAATTAAAAAGGGTTTCTTAAATGACAGAAATGCCCCTCACTTGGGGAGCACGTGAGGGGTTTTAACGACTCATTATTAACGGTGTTAGATGGAGGGACTTGATCCAAAACAAAATGGAAACCACGGTGATCTAATATGTATTTAATTCATTAGTGGAACCCAATCCAAAATTTCAGAGAACCACGGGGACCAAATCCGTAATTTACTCTAAAATTTATATTTCTTTTGAACTTTTCAACATAGTTTGCTTGTTATCAGATCTAAAACCATGCAGATATGTTTTGTTGTGTTGGATTGGGAGGTTGCAAAGCTCTCATTGGCAGGTAAGCTTCCAGGTCCTTCTAGGTAAGTGGTATGCACTTACTTAGTACGTGTATAGTCAACGACTTCTAAATTAGTTAGCCATCAAGTTTGTTAGAGTTGCATCTAGAAGCTTCTTTTACTACTCCCTCCGTCCCAAAATAAGTGTCTACATTACTATTTTTGTTTGTCCCAAAATAAGTGTTCACTTTCAAAAGTAAATTTCTATTTTCCCATTCTACCCTTAATTATGTGATGGAGAAATTTTCTCTCTATATAATTAAGGGTAAAATTGTAATTTGGTTAACTAAAAAGTGTAATAATTACATACTCATAAAACTGTGTGCTTTTTTCATTGTGGACATTTATTTTGGGACGGAGGGAGTATTTCTTTCTTCATACAAACAGTAGTGTTCAATTGTAATTAATTAATTAATGAAAGACAAAATTTTTTCCCCATCCTCTGTTATAATATCAGAACTTCCGGTTTCTCTTTAAGTTCTTTGGCTCTAATTTTGAAGTTCAACATGTCAGATGTGCAAAGTTCGTCGGATTCCATCACACAGTCTCCTACAAGCAACCAAACACATTATTTACTTTTTGCATCACTCTGATAACCCAGGGTTATTCCTAATCAACCAACCTCTCGTCAGAGAAAATTATCCAAATGGAGTCGTTCGATGAGGAAGACAATTTCTATGAAGAATAAGCTTGATTTTACGGATGGAACCTTGACAAGACCAAACAAATTCGATAAGGTAAACCTGAATTACTGGATTCAAAATTGTTAAGCCCAAATTACAACATTAATCCAAAGTAGAAAGATAGATCAAGAGATTAATCGGGAGAGAACAAGTTTCATTTTATTCACAAAATGTATTACACTCTAGAAACACTCACTACATCACACGACTACATTTTGGCAATCTTTCTTACAAACATTACAAACATGTTCCTATTTATATCTACCCAATATCCCTTATACAACATGAAATCCCAAGCCCAATATGCTATGACAAGGCCCAAATACAATAATAAGGCCCTTTACAAAACTTTCTAAACTTAGGACATTTTATGTCCTAACAAAAACCACCACATGATAATCGTTTGGATTCTCAATTACGTTTCTAAGGAGATATCTAGGAGTTTAATTTTCATGGACTCAACTCATGAAATATGGATCGATCTGCAAAAAAGATTCCTCTAAAGCAACCGTCCTAGAATTTTCCATATCCGCCGTGAGATCATGAGTTGTTAGCTCCAACTGCCATGTATATATGTTTTGAAAAATAGGCTAAGTATAAGAACCTCAAAAGACTTGTGCCAACACAAAGACTCAACAGAAGTGCAATGGTCAGAACCTCTGTCGACTATCATCCGCAAAGAACTTAACCAGAAGATGATCTTCAGACCGCATAGCCTCTGTGACCCTTCATAGAGCCTCTATGGTGGCTACCTCTGGAAGATGGAAGACTTGTGCAATTCATGAAGAAACAAGGCCATGCGCATGTCATGTGCTTCCCTGTTGTACGAAGATTCACCATATCAATAGTACACACGTTGTTTATACTTTCTAGGTGGCATTCTGTTTATGGAATGTCAGCCTTTGTCTTGTATGATTGTGTACTCCACTTTCTGTATATGTAGGGAGAACCTCCTAAATTCACAATTAATGCACACAAATAACTCATGTTTGTCTAAAATAGAGAACTTTGTTGAGAGCAAATATTGCACACACAACTGTGTGTTCTTGGTGTATTTGGCAAGATCAATGAAGATGAACTTCAGTGAATAAAAAAAATGTTAGCTCCAACTGCCATGTATAGAAGTATTGAAAAATAGGCTAAGTATAGGAACCTCAGAATACTTGTGCCAACACCAAGATTCAACAGAATTGCAATGGTTAGAACTTCTGTTGACCATCATCCGTAAAGAACTTAACTAGAAGATGATCTTCAGACCGCAAAGTGTCTGTGACCCTTCACAGAGCCAATGTGGTGGCTACCTCTGGAAGATGGAAGACTCGTGCAATTCATGAAGAAACAAGGTCATGCGCATGTCACGTGCTTCCCTGTTGTACGGAGATTTACCATATCAATAGTATACACACATTGTTTCTACTTTCCAGGTGACATTCTGTTTATGGAATGTCAGCCTTTGTCTTGTACGATTGTGTGCTCCACTTTCTGTATATGTAGGGAGTACCTCCTAAATTCACAATGAGCGCACACAAATCACTCACGCTTGTCTAGAATAGAGAAATCTGTTGAGAGCAAACATTGCACACAAAAATGCGTGTTCTTGGTGTATTTGGCAAGATCAATGAAGATGAACTTTCAGTGAATCATTCTTATTGTTTATAGTTATCTTTGTTGCTTGTTTGTGCGTGCTTACTACCAGACAAACTATTCACTTGCATTAAATCGTTTCCGCATATCATTTTGTTTGCATTGTTTGGTTTATATCATTGTTGGACCCAAACTGGGAACCTACGTGAGTCATACTAAAAATGAGGATATTGTGACAGACTAGTATACCAAGCTTAATTCGTTAACCAAAAAACTCAACCAATATCTACCTGTAACTAAAGAAAATTAATTCCTATCTTCAATATAAGAGCTTATCATAAATTTTATGATTGGTTTGAATGAATCTATTTCATAAATTCGTAGTCTAATTCTTGTGATGAATCCCTTACTCCCCATTAATAAAGTTTTTGCACTGATAATCCAATATGAGAACTAGAGGAAGATTTTACAATTTGAGATCCCTTGTCTAATGGTTTTCAGTGCACAAATGCAGGTAGGCTAGTTCCATCAATCTAACAACTACAAAGGAGGAATAAGAAAAGATCACCCATTTGTACGCATTGCAAACTTCAAGGACCCACAGTGGATAAATGCTATACTCCACGGATACCCTCTCGGTTTCAAGAACGGAAAAGGGAATGAATATTCTCCCCAACCTCTTATTAATAATTAATACTAATTAAAATATCTATTTTAGCATCATTGAAAACATTCTCACATATGTTGGTCACAAGAGAGTTAACAAGGTTGTAAGGGTTTGTAGAAGGGGAGATTGAATACAAACTCAAACTTGTACTTTTCAAATTCTTTTATTGATTATAGAAGAATCGATACACAAATTTATATATTGCTTGCAAAGTAAGATACAGTAAAACACCTAATCTAAAATAATCTCACTTTACTAACAAAGAGCATTAAGAATCTCTAAGAGCAAATCTTAAGAAATCACACAGACACTCTTGTAGAAGGAAAACACTTAGAAAATCTTGAAGGGGCACGTACCTGAGAAGAGATGTCTTCTCAAGTATTTGAAAGTAGTATTTGGTGTTGGTTCAATGATGCCTAAGTATTAAGTATGAGTGAAGAGTCAAACTTGAGCTCAGAGATCTGAAGATGAAGACTCAGAGATCTGACCATGAAGGCTTAGAGATCTGGATGTGAAGCGACAGAGATCTCGAACAAAGCCTGAAGTCTCTATTAAGAATCGGTGCTTATGTGATGTTCTTCATATCTTGTACATAGAAAACTCTACCATATTAGAACACGTGGCTTGATCCTATTTGATTGTATTTTAAAGTCATGTACCTTTAATTTTTCTTTTGTATATAAATAGCTTTCTAGAGAGTTTGCTAGTTGTAACTTTACATTGTAGATCTTTGACAGATAGATTCAACTGTAGAAGTTTTCTCTCTCCATTCTTTCTATAATCATTTGATCATCAATGCAAATGACTTTTGGCTCTCAATCTATCTACTTTATGTAATAGTGTTCCTGGTTAATTTATGCTAGTTTAAGATCTGTTTGGGAAATATCAATTGGTATCAGAGATAAATAGTTGTTAATTAGAAGAATTCTTCACGATAAAGTTCAGATCTTGATTTGTTTGTTGAAATCTTCTTTTCATGAATCTTTCTATGCTAAGGTTTATCTTGTTTGATCAATGTGGTAAAATTTCAGTCTGATTTGTTCTTTGGTCAAATCTTTATTAAATTTTTTTAGATATTCCATTTCAGTTGGATCATTCAATTTGATCTTAAGCAATGTCTAAATAATATGTTAGTATTGGATCTGAGACAAAACCACCTGCTATATTCTTTGGAGAATATCATCAATAGAGGATTCATATGATTCAATTTTTAGACAAGATTGATGTTGACTTTATGAAATCTAACATTGAAGGGCCTTTTGAGAGCTATACTAAAATTCATACAGTGCGTGAGACTCAAGATACACCTACAATTCCTTCCACTAGAATTAAGAAGGATAAGAAGAGTTGTAATGTAGAGGAGAGGAAAAGAGCTAACATAGATACAAGAGCAATGACTTTATTGATTATGGATCTACCAAATGAAATATTCAGTGGAATTGATTGTTTAATATTTGTTGTGGGGTGAAGTGGAAGCCTAGATTCATGGGGTTAGAAGGCATTATGGAACAAGTTGAATTCATGCATAGGTGCATAGAAGAGTTTTATAGTTAGGGAGACTAAGGGGTTGTTTGTTTTTTTAAAAAAATCTCTTAATGTCTCTTAAGTCTAAATCGTTCAGACCTTTTTACACACCACCTCTTATTAATCATAACTAAATTAAGACTTCAGACTTTAAACCTCTTAAAAAACAAACGATACCTAAATTGTTGTCTGAAACCTATAAAAGATTCAATGATGCTTTAAGAAGAAATGCGGTTCATAAGACCAACTCTGAGATCAATATCAAATCTCTCAAGAACCTCATACCTGATTGAAACAGCTTCTTAGAAAATCTTTAGATGTATAAGAACTTGAACAAGAAAGATATCCATGCTAATTTTGGAATTTTATATCAACTTTAAAGTAAGGTTAGAGAAAGAACGGCTGAGAAGAACAAAGTGTCTGATTCTTTGGCTCTGACCTCTGGGAGGAAACTCAAAGCAAGTACATCTTTTACCAAGATCATTGAAATTCCAGCTATAACATCAAATTCTCCTTTAGAGCATAGTGATTCAGATATTGAGATAAAAAAGATGGTAGAAAATCTAGCGTTGTTAACCAAGTCATTCAATAAGAGATTTGGCAAAAAGTATTACTCTGAGAAACCCAAATTTGATTACTACATGAAGGGTACGGTGAAAGAAAATTCATGTCTGAATTAAAGGATGGTGAGAAGAAAGAAGAGAAATAGAAAGATGAAGATGAAGTTCCAAGGTGTTACAACTATGGTAAACCTGGACATTTTGCAAGAGAATGCATATTCAAGAAGATAAAAAAAACTCAAATTACTATTCTATGAAGATCTAGATGGCAAAGAAAAAGGAATAGGGCATGAGTATGATGGTTGAGCAAGAGAATTGGTTGGAGCAATCAGTATCATTAGAAGAGGAAACTATAAACTTCTCTAACTATTACTTAATGGTTCCTTGAACAAATTTGGATACAAATCTAGATCTTCTAATTCAAGTACATCAAACTCTTAGGCTGAATCTGAGGTACATCATTCTTTTAATCTTATTCTTAGAAATCAGATTGAATCTATGAATGCTAAATTTATTGATATTGATTAAAAGGTGAAAGAATCTTGGTCAAAAGGTTCAAAGCTGAAAAATATATTTTCAAAGTAAAATATGAGGATTCAGAGAAAGAGATAGGAAATTTTGAAAAAGAAAAATGTAAATTAACTGGAAAAATATATGTTTTAGAGAAAAGATTTTGAGAAGATTGGAGATGAGAACAAAGAATTATTAAGTAAAAATGAATTTCTTACAAGAGAAATGATTGATCTCTATAGAAAGATCAAACAACTTGAGGACTTAAATTTTAAAAGAGGACAGACTGAACAAATTCTAAACATATTGATTGGAAATCCAAAGGATACCAGATTTTATAATCCAAAGATGGTTTAGGTCTGAATGAAAACTCTGTATTGAAAAATGCCCCTTCAAATTTATATGATTTTTCAAAAATTAGTATATTTCAGTCTAAACCAGAATGTTCAAATTTAAAACATGTGAATGAAAATATGGTGGAAAGGATTCCTATTGTTGAGTGTTTTGTTAAGTCTAAGTCTTCAAAATCTAAATCTGAATGCAAAGGATAAGTGAAAATTGATGTAGATTCTAAATCTTAATGTATTAATAAGACTTTAAATGATACTGCTCAGACTTGTGAAAGTAGTGATCACACTAAGTATAATAATGTAGCTTTTGATGATTCAAAGTTAAATCAGAGTTATTAAAATAGAAAACCATATTATTCAAATAGAGATTATGATCTCACTTTTCCAAAGATAATTCTAAAAACAAGTCTGAAAGTGTAAAGATCAATAAATCTGATACTAAGTATTCTAACTTTAATTCTATAAGTCAAAATTCTGAACCAAGTATTCAGATATTTGAGAAAAAGTCTGATTCTACTAATTAGAAATCTGAATCGACTTTAGTTAATTCTGATTCTGAAGCTAATATTTGTATGACAAAGAATGTTCAGAATCTGCTTTTAAGGAAAATTATCAATTTTCATCAATAATATGTATGAAATCATATTTGATGAATTCATGAATGCAACAAATTCTGGTTCTGATACAGAAGTAGAAGATCTAGAAACCCATGCTGTAATTGACAAAAATGATCATCTTGTTTATAAATCTGTAGAAAGTATGAATATGGAGATATTCGAAAATCTGAAAAAAAAAATGACACGATGAGCTATTTGGTCATGTGTTTTTGAAAGACAAGCTGAAACATGATTTAAATACTCGAGGTACTTTAAATCCATAAAATCAAAGTGGTTGGAAAATTCATTCAAATCTAGAGTTTGATAAACAAGAAGAAAAGTCAAAAACAGATATAGTTTCTATCTCTGAACATAAGTCTAAAGAAAAGTTTTTTTAAAAAGGTGAATCTTCTGGTACAAAATCTAAAGTATCAACTAGAATAGTTACTAAATATGAAAAAAAGGTAAAACTCTAGTTTTGTCTCCTTCTAACATAAAATATTTGTCTATTTCAGATAATAAATCAAAAAGGATTTAGCCTGGAGAAGAAAAGAGTCTAGTACGACAGGATTTTTGTTCCTGCAAAGAAAATTCCTGTAATAGATTGAAATCCGTAGTCAATAACAATATTGCAATGAACAAAACTTCAAAATTTGTTACTAAAGTTCGTTTTGTGCAAACAGTTAGTCATTATGTTAAACATTCTTCAAATAATTGTTTGTGTGCTGATTTGATTACTTTAGTACAAAAGCATTTACATTGTAATCATTGTGGACAACATGACGGGAGACTGGATTATAAGTTATTTACATGTAATAGGATATACTGGTATAAATTTATATCCAACTCAGGAAAGTTTGATGCTAAGTCTGGTGACATTTCTAGGACTGAACAATGTTCTTCTCTAAAGAAAAAGGCTTTATCTAGTCCTTCATCACCTGTTAATGCTAAATCTATGATGAAGTGGAAACTCAAAGAAAAGTCTACTGGAGTAACTCTAACTTTGATTCAGAACTTGTTAACATCTGGAAACCAAAAGTTAAATCTAATGTTTCAGAAAGGTCAAAGGTTTCTTTGTTACTAACATCAAATGACCCATTCTAAGATGGGCACCTATATATAAGTAATTGTTTTTACAAGAGAGTTATGTGTGTTACTTAGACTCTGGATGTTCTAGATATATGACTGGATTTAAGCACTTATTGACATATTATAAATACAAACTTGGAGGAATAGTTAACTTTGGAAATGATGGGAAAGGATGTGTGAAAGGACATGGTCTGCTAATAAATGGAAAGGTCACTATTTTCTGAAATATACTATATTGAGGGTTTACAGCATAATCTATTCAACATAAGTCAAGTTTTTGACAAAGGATTTCATGTCAAGTTTCACATATATGGATGCTCAATACTTGATAAATATGTAATGAAGTTCTTTATGCGAAAAGAACAGGTAACTTGTATTATGTACATTTCCAAATCTGGATGTCCCAAAGGATATTTATATGAGTTCAATGGCTTCCAAAGATCAAATTTAGTTATAACACAAAAAGTTATCACATTTGAATTTCAAAGCAATCAGCAAGTTGGTAAAAAATAATCTTGTCAAAGGCTTTTCTGTCATGAGATTTGAAAAGGATTCTTTATGTTCAACATGTGAATGGAAAAATGAAGAAAAGATCTCATAAAACAAAGATGTCCTCTTGCAAATCTCTTCTGGAACTCATTCATATGGATTTATTTGGACTAATGAGTGTTTAGAGCATCAGACACGAAATATATCTTGGTTATGGTTGATGACTATTCAAGATATACAAGGGTGGAATTTTTGAGGACTAAGTTTGATGTTCGAAGATCATTATTTCTTTCATTAAAAGAATACAAGTGTTTCTTCAACTTCTAGTTCAAAAATTAAGGAGCAACAATGGAATTGAATTCAAGGATGAAATCTTGTTAGTGCATAAATATGTTGGATCCAAGATCATGAAGAATGAGAATCAAAGTCAAATGCTCAAGTCAAACCCTCATTGCAAAGAAGAAAGTCAAAGTGCTTAAAGTGGAAAGTCAAAGTCAAGCATAAGAAAGTCAACTTGTCTAGTTTTCTTAGTTTAGTTTTGTCTTTGTACTAGTAGGTATAAATACCTTGTTTTTGTTTGTAGACTCATATGAACACACACACACACACACACACACAGAGATATTAAATCTAGAGTGAGAAGTATTGTACATGAGAGAGCATTGTACTGTTTGATTCATAAATCAATATATGACTTCTTGAATTGATTTCAATTGTTAATCATCTTGATTGCACGTTGATTGGGACACACAATTGGTATTAGAGCGAGCATAGAATCAAAGAATTGATCATAATCTGAGAATTTTGGCCGATACTCAAGAACTCGCAAAGTATTCTGTCAAGAATTGATTTTTAAGATTTAGTGTGAATTTTGGATTTTGTTGATTTTTGTTTGTGTGTTTGAAAAACAATGTTTTTGGATCCAAAGTTGTATTTTTGGTGTTTTTTAGTCGAAGTGATGTATTAGGTTATGTCACAGAACTGACCAATGCTGAATAGGTTATGTCCTAGTCCTTCTACATAGCTCACCTTCTTGATCATTACGTTCTCTTGTACAACATCACCATATCCGAGAATCGATGAAACCTGGTCATTGCCAAAGCAAACATTCCTACAAAATTTCTCTGTATAATTAGACAATATATCTTTCTGCCCAGTCATATGCTTGGAGCAACTAGAATCCAAGTACCACATATGACGGGTCTGCACATTAGAAATCAGGAAACAATTGGTTTAGGTACCCATTTATAGATGGGTCCTACAATGTTAGCACATGATTTTGGCACCCATTTGAATTTGGGTCCTCTTTTCTTTTGAAAATATTTTGAAACATGAGAATGATGTACATGATATGAACCAAACCACTCATCAGAATATTAACGAGATACAAAACCATTTCTACTATAAGTAGAATTCCTATTAGTACGGAGATAATTGGACTAATTGCTTTATTGAATATATCTTGTAAGAAGTTACAAGTTTTTGTTTATGAAAAGCAACATTGCCGACTACATCAGTTTTACTACTAGTCTTTCTATTACAATCAGAATCAGAAGATGATTTTGCAACCTCATCAACTTTCTGTTTTGGTCGCCATTCTGATCTCACTCCAGACTTTCTCTTACTCATATCTGAGACATATAAACTTTTCAAGTTAGATTTGTGAGATTTTAAACATTGCTTATTCTTAGATTTACCATTGGTTGTCCGTTTTTATGAATGCCTAGATTTCTTCTTCTTACCTTTGACATTCTTGTTATTAACAGAGACTGGTTTATCAACTTTCGTTGATGTTTCACCCTTTTCAAGCACACTGGGTAAACCAAAAGAATTGATAATAAATTGCGAATGATCAGGAAGTTTTGCATTGAAATCAAATTGAACAAAACAATCATCTAAGCAGCCATCAGAATTAAGAAAATCAAACTCTTCATAAAATAGACTCTTAACATCATCAGATTTTGAAGCTTTAGAGGATTTTGAAAAATTGGTGTTGAGAAAAACAGTTCAAAACACTATTTGTTATAGATCAGTCAAAATCCTTTCTTCTACCAGAGTGTTCTCGAGTTCAGAAGTTTTACTTTCTAGCATGAGTAGAGGAACATAAATTTTACCTTCAACCGGTTTAGCCTCCAATTTCTCTGTAGAATAGCTTTCGAAATAGTAGTTAGAACGAAATTTTGATTGATCAGAATTGTAACTAGAATTCAATCTCTCATATCTAAATGGGAGTTTCATTTTAGTTTTGTTCTTTCTTTTCTCCCTTTCCTTAACTTCATCCTCATCATATAGTTTAGTCCATTTAACTTTGAGTTCAGGGTAGTGGTGCCAATTTTAAAATTCCAAAATCGTACAAAGCAGGCACTTTAGAAATACCCTTTTCGAGATAGTGTGGGTTCTCGTAACCAAGACCCCACACTCACTACTCTCCTTAGTTTTGTTCAGGTGAATGGTTTGCTCAGTTTGACCAAAAGTATAAAGTTTTTCCTCCAAAAAATTTACCTTTTTAGTTAAAGATTTATTTTCTTTCTTTAGTGATGAACACTTTTTCACAACGTCTTTAACCTCAAATTCACACAGTTTAAATTTAGAAGTAGTTTCAGACAATTGATTATGAATTATAGTCTTCTCTTTTGCGTTGGTATCAATGTTTTTATGCAAAGCCTCAATCAATACGTTCTTCTCAGCAATATCATTGCTAAGTTTTAGTATTGACTGGTTTTTCTCTTTATTGATACATTTCTCGCGTTTAAGCTTAGACTGTAATTCCTGGAGTTCAATCATCATGGCTTGCATTTCGTTTAAAAAATCTAATTCAGACATATCACATACCTGTTCATTGTCTTCCCCATCAGAATCTGCTTCCACTTCATTATCATTCTTACCCATGAAGCACATGTGAGCCTTTTCTTCTTTTTCCTCCTCATCTTCAGAGTGGTCAAGCCAGTACTCGTCTTCGGCCATAAGTGCTTTGTCAGCTTAATGTTTCTTGGTCAAAAGCATCTTGTTCTTATAATACTCGGAATTGTGAACCTTCGGTTTCCGGCAATCCTTTGCATAGTGGCCTACTTTCCCGAAGTTGTAGCATTTAACTGGCTCAAACTCTTTCTTTTCTTCACTCTTATACCTTTTCTCTTCAGGCTTCTTCTCTTCAAACCTTTTCCCTTCAATCCTCACTCTGTGTTCGTAGTTTCTTGAACCCGATGAGTATCATTGACTGTTCGACCCTGGATTTTTATAGAATTTCTTCTGAAAAGCTTTTGTCAATAACAACATAGCCTGTTTCAGGTTCTCACAGTCCTCGGAGTCAGAATCCTCCGCACTATCAGCTTCATCAGATTCAGACATTACTACCTTCTTCTTCTTCATGCTCACATATCTCTTTTCTTTCTTTTTCACCACTAAAGCAATCTGATCTGCAACCACTTTCTAAGCTTTCCTTTTCTCATCTTTAATCTTATCAACCACTTCCTCGTCCTGCCTGAGAGTCTCATACACCTCGTGAAGTGGTATCTCATTTAGATCCTTCATCTACTTCATCTGCCTTGTGAATCTTTTCCACTACGGTTGTAGAATACTCAAGAATTTGACATTCAACTCTATCTGAGACTTCCAGACTTTATTCTTGCTTAGCTCATTCAGCAGAGTCACAAACCTGTCATAGGTTGCCTCAAGAGATTCACCCTCCTTAGCCTTGAACTTTTCGTAATTATTCAGGCAGTTAATTGCCGATCTTGGATCCTAGCATCATCTTCTCGAGCTGATCCTACATATCTTTGCCCGTGGCATTGTAACTGTCAATCTTGACATATATCTCGTTCGGAATCCCTTGTAAAATAAACGGCCTTGCCAATCTATCATCTTTAAATCTTTTTCTCTGTTCATCTGTGTATTCATCCAGTGGGAATGGGTACTCCTTGTTGACTACCTCCTCACCATTTTCTCCTTCGGTAGACAGAATCTTGGTTGGAGGTTTCATCACTCCTTCTTTGAGTGATAATCTGATGTAATCACCCCAGTCATTTCGGTCTATGAAATTGAGGAATCGATCCTTCCACTGTTCGTATTCTCCTTTAAAGAGCACTGGTGGATTTACGTCAGTACCAATCGCTAAAGCCTCTCTGGAAGACATCTTTGACAAGCACTGTAAACTGATCTTCAGAAATTCAGAAACAAAAGAACCTTCAAAAGTCAAACTTGGTCAAGTCTGGAAAATGTCAGAAAAAAAATTCTAAGTATAGAACATTAGAACTCGCAAACCAAAGGATATGAACTTCGCGCAAAAAACAGTATCGTGCGCGTTTTGTGGTTCGCTCACATCGAAGACAATGAGTTCTTGGTTCGCGCACAAGGGGTCGTGCACGTTCTTGCTTCGCGCAAAAGGCTACGTGCGAGTTTCTTGAGCAATTCACTTCGCGCAATGCTGTTGCACGTTCTATACTTAGAAAAAATTTCGAACTTTCACTTCATGCAAACAACACACTTCTTGCAGATGATCACTTCTCGCAGATCACTGTTCGCCAAGACAAATGAAATAAATAGTAGAAACTCGCACAAAGGGTTTTGCGCGTTTCTACTTCTCGCACATCACAACTTGCGAGTTCTTCATTCTTTTGCAAATTTAAGCCTGTGCGAATTCTTCGACTTGCGTGTTCTTCATTAGCGCGTTTACCAGATCTTGCGTGTTCTTCACTTTACGAACAAAAACTTGAACTTTTACACTGAAATCAATCGAATCCTTCACCAATGATGTGAAACTTTGCAGGAACCTTCTAATTCATATCTCGAACAAATTACAATCAACTAATTTCAAAATGAAACAATAAGAATTACAACTCGATCAAGAACAATACGTTATACAAACTTCGAACAAAAATTCAATAAAATCCAAAAATTCACATAATCCTGCTATGAATTAGACTAAGTGATTCAAACCAAAATTGTTCTATACATCAAATCGATTCCAAAACAATCAGTTTCAAATCCAAAAAACACTGTAGCCCAAAAATTGAATCTAAACAAGACATTTTGTGAGTTAGTGAAATCAGACCCAAAATCTTTCGAATTGATCCTTGTTTCTGAAAATCTGTTAGCTCTGATACCAATTGTGTGTCCCACAATCAGTGCAAATCAATTAGATGACAAACGATTTCCAATTGAACAACTTTATTTCAATTCCATATTATCAATAGTACAAACTCTCTCAAACTTTCTCTCTCTAACAATACGAACGCGTACAATGCTTACAACACACTAATCTTGTCATATCCCTATTTGACAAACACTACACTTAAACAACTACACACTTACAACACATACATTTTGACTTTGACTTTGACTTTTATTACAAAAGACTTTGACTATGCATGAGAGTTTGACTTGAGCTTTGACTTGACTTGACTTCAGTCTACAGTTTTCTATGATCTTGTATCCAACATATTTCTGCTCTAACAAATCTCTTTTCAACATTTACCCTCCTCAGGATTAAAAATCACAAAACAGTACGCTTCTCCGAGTATAAGTCCAAAACCCAAAACTCACGTAAAACATAACTGACACTTTAATAATCATATACTGAAAACATAGATAAACTCTAACTTCCAAAACATCCCAAAAACATGGATAAGTTCCAATAATTAAAACCTTAGAACATGGGTGACTATCCTTACTCAAAACGTCACCGAAAACATGAATTATAAAACTCCATACATAAATCAGCACCATTTGGTGACGGGGAAGAGCCACTTACATTATACGTGATGGAACACCAAAGTGGGTCACATAGCTATGTAGAAAACCAAAACGTAGAGATTATACTCATAAAACATACCGAGCTCAACTACTCCAAGTCTATTGCTTGAAAACATCAAGTCAACTCCTCTGAGTCTATTCATGAGAGTTCTAAAACGGGGAACCCAATTCCAAAACGGGAACTTATGCACAAAGGGAATTACACCTTACTGCCCATGAGACGTTGTCCGACTGTATATGTCCACACCTTACTTACCATGGTGACTCGATGCCTATTCCGTACCAAAGTAGTGAACTTGTCCAAAACGCGACATTAAGAACATCGTGCCTATGGATCCATTGCACTAACTAAAACGTTACATGACTCAAAACGAATGAACTAACGCATTCAAAACATGTAATTCTCAAATAAGATGCAGTAAATGCAAGTCATAATCAAACGCTCTACATAGAGCTATTAAAATCGGACAAGTGTCCCCAAGACCCAACAAGATCCAAACCGAGACATAAGCTCAACAAATCCAAAGACCCATCGTTGAAACTCATGAAATGAAATCAAACGTAACCAACCTGACTTTATGTAAACCCATACTCCAAAATATATAATTAACTCCAATATAGTTTAGATTGGGACAACTCATATTTCAAGTGAATTATATCATGTACTCTTTCAAAAATGTCCCATAACACAAGATCAAACACTTATCAAAAATACACAATAAAATGCATGTATACTCCAACTTTACTTCATGAAATAAATCATCAAAATACCAATGTGTATAATTTAGTTGTCAAAATGCTCAAAATCCCAAACGTGGGTGTTTTACAAAGTTTATAAAATCAAACACTTCAAATAATCAAGATTTAGGTTAAATCTAGATTTTTCCCCAACTTGAGCTTCCTTGGAGAAACTTGAATCCACGAGCAAAACCTTCCAAAACCTATTTTCACAAGTTTCCAACAATCAATATACTCATTCAACCATTAAGAATCGATCCCCAAACATTTTATCTCAAAATCCCCAACTTGACCAAAACCCTAATTTTTTACCTAATTTCTCCAAAACCATCAAACTCGAAATTTGAGAAACCGAACACTAAGAAATCATCAAGAGATAACTTATATCTTATATTAATGTTTAGAAATGGAAGGGATACCCTTACTACTTAGGTTTTGATGAAAACCTAGAAAACCCAAGAATGAAGCTTGAGGTTGAAGATGACAATGAAGTTTCTTGATCCTAGCTTCCAATCCTTGTTGGGTGGTGGAGGAACACTTGGAGCACGTTAGATTTGGTGCCTTGGATGCATAAAATTCGAAGTTAGGGTTTAAGGGCCGATTTTAGAGAGAAGAAGGTGAAAGGGGTTGAAAGAATGAGGAGAGGCTGCTTAAAATCGGGCTTTATAGTGACCTGGGGGCCGCCGACGATTGTGCCCGGCAATTGTGCCTAAGGAACTATCGCCAGGTCACTCTCGCTTGGAGTGTACCACGGGTGGTACCACCCCCGCGACCTTGACATGGCGACAGTGACACTTGTCACTGTCGCGGGCACTATCGCCCTGCCACTCCCGGACACCGAAATTCGACCTTTTTCAACATCGCAACCCTCGACACTCTTAGGGACTTTAAATAATGTTTTCCCAACATGAATCCCCCAAATACAAGTTGTAGAAACGTCCGGGTGACCTTACTTACCGAAAATCACGGGTGTTACAATCCTCCCAACCTTAAAAGAGATTTTGTCCTGGAAATCTAGATTCCCATGAAATGTTGCCCGCAGAATAGGTCGTCTCTACTCCACTTGCCCGACTATCACTATAACCTTATGCTGGTCCTCATGATAAATGTCCCCTTAGGTACATCTCACTTATATCCGAGTGAACACTTACCTTACTAATGTAGCCTTTAACCATGAAGTTGCGGTTGTCCCCCAACCTTGGGTGACATGTACTACCTCATGGGTAGTTTGTGACCTCACTTCTCACCGACCAATTCATTTCAAATCAACAAGTTTCTAAACCCAAAACCAAGGATCGACATCAAACCCCAAAGAATTCTCAAAATCCTTAATGCTCCATTTTTGATATTGATAAGGCCGTCCTTTCAATGGTGTACCACTACGCTCTCCGGGTAGTTGGTTAATTCAGATCGGGCTATTACACAATTCCGATCTATTCTCAAACCTCAAAACGCTCCCTCCATAAGATCTTTACCACATCAAGAAAATAATACACATCAATACTTAATTACCAACACCTAATCTCCCTTTAGGCTACACCATCGCGAGGTTAACCCTTCTCATGACTCAACGGGAAAATTCCCAACATTCCAAAGATTCACTGACTTCAAAAGGACAAATCGTCGCCTAAAACCAAAATGGTGATACCGACAACATGGACATCCCGCCCAATATTTTATTCTAGAAGCATTGTCATATTTAAGTTGACACCTAACGATGAATTAAGATTCCCAATATTATATCCCTAACACACGGACCACCATATTTTTTTTGTTCACGAAAACCCATTAAGACGGTACACCGTCAACATATAATCTGATGTCGTATGGACAAGCAACCCATCAAACCGAACCCGACCAGGAGCAAATAAACACACAAGACCTTATCCCGCAGGTTTACCGAAGCAGAAAGATCACCCCTTAATTAACTGGGAAGAAATAAATCTAATACCTCAATTATTCATGTGCACAGATCAAAAAATTGAAACCCAAAATTTAAGTCTGACCACAAGTCGGATCATCCGACGCTTCAATTCCCAAGGACTCCTCTAGTCTCTAATTACAACTCTTTTCAAGATAGGATTTTAAATCTATAGCACTAATGAGTTCAAGGTTTTTCAACTAATGTGCCAATTTGAAATTTTATAAAATTTTCAAATGCAACAATTTTATAACAATGAATCGTACATGTAAAAATCTACTATCGTTTACTCGGTAGGTGTGCAAGGTGATCGCAAATGCCACACATATAAAACTATTTCAAAATTTCATGTGATCAATACTCACGTTAATAATGACAATAACAAAACATGCGCAAAAAGATCTTCAAATAGACCACTATGGTCCTAACTTGCCTCAATTTATGTTGCGTATGTAAAAATAATTTTCTGCACTAAAACAAGGTGCAACAAATGTTTGTACATCCTCCAAAAGAGGAAACTTTACAATATCAAGTTCTAAAATTATCTCTTTTAACCATAACGTGGTATAGGATAAAATTTCCAACAAGACCCACATACGTCAGTGTATCTCCCAAATTTGGTAAAAGATAGATGAACGTGATTTGGTCAAACGTAAAATGATTTAGATCGATTTCAAAATTTAGGCGTGCGAATAAAATGTTTTTGTCCAAAATAGTAGCTACAATGACATATATACCGATAACTCATTTAATTGCTGGAAATTTATAACAGTAAAATCAACAACTGAAACATGTTCGAACCAAAAATTCAATACGAGCCAATATAAATCATTCATATGCTTACTCACACCAACAGTATAAATTAATTCGAATACTAAATAGCATACAACGAATAACACTTGTATAAAACCCAAAAGATAAATCATATGACATTGAAACTTCCCAAAATAACATATGGGATAACATCTACAACAAAACTCTCAAGACGTCCCTTGCGGTTGCGAAAATACCGGTGCAAAAATCGCACAAGAAAAAAATACTACACGAAAATTCATAAGTTAACGCACACAATAATGAAAGTATACACCTCTCAAAGTTCAATCGTACAGCGCAAAATGTTGTAAAATAGAATTCCATAAGACCCAGCAACATTTCCATAAAACTCAATGAAACCCAACGACACTCAAATCGAATGGTGCCAAAATCTCTGTTCACAAAATCCAATATTATGAAACAAGGTTATGACTAAAATGTCATAATTTCAAAATTTTATCTTTTATCGCATTTGTGATATAAAACGACACTTTTCAACAATACTCGCATGAGACATAACGCTTCAATAAAACTCACAAATTCGCATGCATTAAAATTTAAAGCCTATGCATTTCAAAGTACGCTAATCGTAGCAAAACGTCATAAAATAATACTTCATAAAACCCAACAAAACTCAAACAGAATAAAATTTTCCAATAAAACTCGAATACCAAAATATGGGAATAACTTTTCCTCTTAAACCTTAACATATGTGGAGGAGATCCAATGTCAAGGTCATAAATCGCAGCTACTTGCCCGAGACTCTAAACAAGGTTGAATCGCAAATACTAAAATATCCGAAAATATCATTCGACAAAAACAAGGATAAATAAAATCTCAACAAAGTTTGCAATCGTATGCAATAAAACAATTTTATGCATGTTTAAACTCATGGTTTAAAATCTTGTGTGTGCTAAACTTTTTCCCAAAATTTCGTAATTCTACTCACATTATGATTTGAGAACATGAGAAAAATTGATGCAAACTTATTTTATATTTAAATTTCGTGCATGAATTGGGTCGGCACTCAATATCCCGAAATCACGCTCCTCAGTTTCCCAGTCATGCTATTGGCATCTGGATGATCAAACATCTTAAAGCAATCCTCGAAGATTTCATTGGTTCGCCTTATAGTCTCTCCTCGAATAATGTCTATTCTTATGGTCTACAGTTCTAACCCAACCAATTATTCCGACCCGAAATGGTCCACTTAATGCAATCATAATGCTTACCGTCACTCAAAGTGACGAATGCTAAAATCATCAACTCCTTCTAAGGGTTACCCACTTAGAAACTTCTTCACTACCCCAACGGTCATCACACCAAGGCAGTTCAAGCATACACATGTAACACGTAGGTTCACCATAACACTGGCCAGGTGCGATTATAAGTGTACTGTACATGGCCATCCTTGTTACCCTCGACGTGATTCCCGTTCCTAGTGACTCCATCAACCTCAAAATATCGTATCTTAAGGTACCTAATGGTGCAACTTCACTTTCAATCACTTAAAATAACACTACTCTGAGTATAGGCATCCAAAAATCAATACCTAGTTCTCTCAAACAAAAGCTCTGATACCAACTTGTAACACCCATCGAATTTGGAAATAGCAACTATTTTAAAATTTTCTAAATACATCGATAACTAATTCATCTACAACAACAATTTAAGGTTTAACTTCAATAAATACATTCCGTTCTATGTGCACAGTCTATTATAGGGACGAGTGCTACTAAAACTCAATACGGTCACTATCTCCAAACTGCGGAAGACTTCACCAACTACTTACCCTCGTGAAACACTAGGGCTCATCTATTCAAAGTACTGCTAGAACCATTTCCCCAACTGGAACCTGATGCACATGCCGACAAATAAAAATGTTAGGTTTAACGCCTAGTGAGCTCAAGAGTTTTCATTATATATATATATATATATATATATATATATATATATATATATATATATAACACTAACGTTAAGAATGTTATTTAAATCTATTTGAAGAAACCAAGACAAAATACATTAAATCTGAAAACAATGTATTTTCAACATTTACCCTCCTTGGGATTAAAAATCACAAAATAGAACGCTTCTCTGAATATAAGTCCAAAACCCAAAACTCACGTAAAACATAATTGACACTTTAATAATCAAATACTGAAAACGAAGATAAACTCCAACTTCCAAAACATCCCAAAACATGGATAAGGTCCAATAATTAAAACCTTAGAACATGCGTGACTATCGTTACTCAAAACGTCACCGAAAACATGAATTATAAAACTCCATACTGAAATCAACCCCTTTTGGTGACGGGGGAGACCCGCTTACATTATACGTGACAGAACACCAAATGGGTCACATAGCTATGTAGAAAACTAAAACGTAGAGATTATACTCATAAAACATACCGAGCTCAACTACTCCAAGTCTATTGCTCGAAAACATCAAGTCAACTCCTCTGAGTCTATTCTTGGGAATTCCAAAACGGGGAACCCAGTTCCAGAACGGGAACTTATGCACAAAGGGAATTACACCTTACTGCTCATGGGACGCTGCCCGACCGTATAGGTCCACACCTTACTTACCATGGTGACTCGATGCCTATTCCGTGCCGAAGTAGTGAACTTGTCCAAAACGGGACATTAAGAACACCGTGCCTATGGAACCATTGCACTAACTAAAACGTTATATGACTCAAAACGAATGAACTAACACATTAAAAACATGTAATTCTCAAATAAGATGCAGTAAATGCAAATCATAGTCAAACACTCTACATAGAGCTACTAAAATCGGACAAGTGTCCCCAAGACCCAACAAGATCTAAACCGAGCCATAAGCTCAACAAATCCAAAGACCCATCGTTGAAACTCATGAAATGAAATCAAACGTAACCAACCCGCTTTATGTAAACCCATACTCCAAAATATATAATTAACTTCAATATAGCTTAGATTTGGACAACTCATTTTCCAAGTGAATTATATCATGTACTCTTTCAAAAACGTCCCATAACACAAGATCAAACACTTATCTAAAACACACAATAAAATGCATTTATCCTCCAACTTTACTTCATGAAATAAATCATCAAAATAACAATGTGTATAATTTAGTTACAAAATGCTCAAAATCCCAAACGTGGGTGTTTTACAAAGTTTATAAAATCAAACACTTCAAATAATCAAGATTCTCCCAATAACTCAACAGTTAATAGTTTCATGTAAAACATATAAACACTTTGAAATAGACATTTTGGCATTTACACCGTTTTTACAAATCAACTTGAACTCACCTTGCTAGATTTAGGTTAAATCTTGATTTTCCCCAACTTGAGCTTCCTTGGAGAAACTTGAATCCACGGGCAAAACCTTCCAAAACCTATATTCATAATTTTCCAACCATGAATATACTCATTTTATCTCAAGCATTTTATCTCAAAAATCCCCAACTTGACCAAAACCCTAATTTTTTACCTAATTTCTCCAAAACCATCAAACCCGAAATTTGAGAAACCGAACACTAGGAAATCATCAAGAGAGCATTTATATCTTATAGTAAGTTTTAGAAATGGAAGGGATACACTTACCACAAAGGTTTTGATTAAAACCTAGAAAACCCAAGAATGAAGCTTGAGGTTGAAGATGACAATGGAGTTTCTTGATCCTAGCTTCCAAAGTATAAGGGTTTTCATTGTAAACACCCTTGGGGTATAAATAACTCTAGTTCTTTCATTTACATGTAACTTTCATACTTTCCATTTCCAAGTATTGTAATTCTCTTTCATCAATATACTTGTGACTTAGAGAAATCTTGTTCTTAGATCTTCATCATAATTCATATCTTGCATCGATTTTACTTGTATTATGGACATACACCATGTCTTCAACTTTCACAGGCCAAGTAACGAACACTTCTCAACCAATAACCTCTAATTTGGTGAACAAGAAGGATCTTCAGAATTTCAATAAAACCTTGTTGGTTGAGGAGTGTTCACCAAATTAGATGAGATTGGTTGAGGAGTGCTCAATACTTGGATTGCGGAAGTTGAAGGCATGGAGTCTGTAATCAATGTCTTTATTAGCTGAGTGAATGACTTGAAGTCATCCACATAGATTGTAGCTTGAGGAGTAGGTGGTAGAGTAGAGGTACAAGGTGAAGTCTCTCGTTGTGCTCTGGATTGGTGTTGGACGTGTTGGACTGTTGAGTGATTTGTTGCTTGATCATTTCCATCTTGATGCAATTTTCAGATGTAGCTTGTTTAAGAGCAGAGACCTCTGTTTGAAAAGATCGGAGTCCAGAGGCTTAGGATGGGGTCTCTGCATCTTCGATGATATGTTTTAGATCTTTCAAGGATCCTCTGATCTCATCACTAAATACTTTGAACTCTTCTTTAGTGACAAAGTCAGAGAAGGGAGCTTTAGAGACAACACATGTCTCTAAGTAAGCCTCGAGTCCAGAGGTGCCTTCATTCAGAGGTGTTTTTGTGTTAGCTCTGGAAGGACTTCCACCCTGTCTTTGAGACTCCCTAGGAGAGTTCTTTCGGGCTGTTCTAATCATCTCGACCTCATCCTCTTAGAATTTGACAAGGTTAAGTAGATGTGATGGTTGAAATTGTGATCCAGACAAGTCAACCTACGTGCAACGAGGGAGTCCCACTGCCCCTGAGTTATGTAGCCCCTACATGAGAAAAAAGTTTCCCATGGTTCTATGGGCTTGGTCTTTGGCGATACGTGCCATAAAGGCATCGGTCTGTGTGGTATGAAGTATCGTGTTCCGGGAAAACCGAACACTTGTCTTTTCAATGGCTATGTCCTTTTGAGAGGACATATCCAGAATTGAGGTACCTGTGGTTGGTGTAGTCCAGAGGCATAAAGAGTTAAGTCTGGATGGTTTGGACGGTTTAGGTTCAAGGTGTGAACCTCTGTTTCAATATCGAATGATATTGGATCATCCTAGATAGATTGTGTAGAAGCACTGGGAGTTGGGCTATGGAAATAGATATGCGTGCCCCTTTGGCATCTTTTTCTAGCCCCTCAGAATTTTCCCGGTCAGCTTCTATTGGGTTAGAATGCACAGAGGACACTCTTTCCCTCACTTTTACCTCTGGCTCACTACCATCTGAGTCAGTAGAGCTAGTCTCTTCACTAGACTGAGAGTGCTATCATTTTCTTGTCCCACCCAGGGTGGGCACCCTCTGGTTCACCCACCTATGCTTGAACTCTCACTGACTCAACACTTTCTTCTCATACTATCTCTGTAGGTTTAGATCCTAAACGCTTTGGGGTTCATACCTCTGGATCTAGATGTGGGAGAGAGCATATATAAGAGTCTAGGATAGGAGCACTACTATAAGAATGACTTTTTTAAACGCACCATTTTAAACGATTTTTAAAAAAAATTCGAAAAAACCGTTTAAAAAGGTGGCCGCGTTTTTTTAAGACTCTTTTAAAACGGTTCTGCAGTTGTGATACCGTTTAAAAAAGTCATATGACCATTTTAAACGGTGGTTATAAAAAACCGTTTAAAAAAGGGGTATGTATTTTACACGGATAATTGAACAAAACCGTTTAAAAAGCCGCCTAACTATTTTACACGGTTTTTTCATGCAACCGTTTAAAATACATACATCTTTTTAAACGGTTTTCTAGAAACAACCATTTAAAAAGGTCATCCACTTTTTCAAACACTTTCACTATCATAAAACCGTTTAAAAAAACACTTTAAAAAATAGGGTTTTTTTATATATTCATGGCCGCCGTTTTTTCAATGAAAAGTCTCCCCATCTTCTTTATTTACTCTCTACACACAAATTGAGGAGCCATTATTTATCTGCTTATTTCATTTTGTTATTGCAGATAAGTGATATATAGTGTTTGGATTGGAGGAAAAATTGATTATGACTTTTTGTCACCGCAAATAAGTTGTTTTTAATAAGTTAGTTTATATTGACTTATCAACTTATTTGAAACAGTTTATGACTTTTTCAGTTATTTTACATGAATAAGCAATCCTAAACACCTATAAATAACAACTTATTACGTTTTGGTATTACAATAAATTAATCCAAACACTTTTTATAAAACTTCATTTCTCACCACATAATTAAGTTAATAAGCACTTAAAAAAACAAAAGTTGTTTTAAATAAGCAATCCTAATTAAACACCCACTAATAATGATAATTATAATAATTAATTATAACAATTTTTTATAACTTTATCTAATAAGTAATAATAATATTTATAATTATAGTAATTAATATTTAAAATATAATGATATACATATAAGAAATATTTTTAACATAAAAAAAAATATAAAGTGAAAATAAAGAGGAAAGTTTTCCCGCTTCAAAATTCTGTAATTCAATCAAACGTAGGCTTCATCTTCTCCATCTCGTCCCCATCTCGTCTCCATCTTGTCCATGGACAATGAACTAGGCAATGGCGAGGACGACCTTTTTTTTTAGGATGAACTTGGCAATGACGATGATGCGGCTTCTCCATCTTCTCCAACAGGTCTAGTTATTCTTCATCTTTCTAGGGTTTATTTGAAGTTATGATTGATTTGAGTATACGTGGTTCAAATGTTGGTATATTTCTAGGGTTTATTTGAAGTTATCTAGATTTTTTGATTTGGAAGGGTTTTTTTCAGTTGTTGGTGTTTAATTGGCTCAAAGCAACTGCTGATGCCAAAGTAGCATGGCAATGAGAATATTGAACCTCAACCTGCAAAGTACACACCATTTGTTGTCGAACCCTGATACTGAATTAATAAATTCATTATCTTCCTCCCTGTGTAAATTGCAACTTCCACTTTTTGGCGATGCTTGTATTCTTTTTTGGAATGTATCCATGTTAATATTATACAAGTTAGTCCATTGTCATTACAAATAACTTGTTGCCATTAATTTTGATCCACGAGATTATTCTACATTGCCTTTATTGAATAATACCATAATTTAGTCGTAATTTCCTGGGCCAGTAGTCATAAATAAACAGATCAAGATAAAAAAAAAGACGAACCTTGCCAGAGTTGAAATCAAGCACTTTGAATGATGCAATGGTCTTTGTTGAGGGCACAAGCTCTGTGAAAATCAATGTTGTGGCATTAGGTGAAACATGAAACAAAAGCCTATATTTCAATTTCGATTTTTGGTTAAAAGCTTAAGAGAACTTGACTACTTGAGTCTCTGAGTCTGTGTTGTGCAATTGTGCAAATATGAGTATGTGTTGTGCTATGCAAATGTCTAACACGGTATGTGATCAACATACCTTTATTGGCAATGGTCTATAGATAGAATTAAGGTAGTGATCAACATACCTTAATTCAATAATTCTTATGCTCTCTATTTGTGTCTACAACTTAGAACAAATAAGTTACCCAACAAATAACTTCTCTCTTTTGTTTTCAAATTTTTCTTCACTCATGACTTGGTAAAGGTTGTGGTCCTTTATTGTTTTGTCTTTAGAAACAGGGCCATACCTGCCACTGGTTAACTTCAATATCATAAGACCCATATACCAGATTATTGGCAACTAATTATGTCATACTAATTTAATGGAGGAAGCAAAAGATAAAATAAGCAAAAGACCTACCCTTGATTCATTCCTCGCTAAACTGCCCATCTCCAATTCTAGAGGTATATGCACTTCTTATACTTGGCACTCTATTACTATAAGTGGATTAGTATTCTAGTCTCATCAACTGCATTTAATCCAACGTCTGTTTGAGAAACATGGTTTTGGATGGTTATCTAAAACCTTTTGTTAATGGTGTAGAGCGTTGGTCTATTTCCTACCTTTGACCTCCTATGTTGAAAAACTTAAATCAGATAAGTTTTATTGGTGTTGTGCAACTCACCAAACACAATGTACAAGTGTTTAAAGCTTGGATATGTGGATTAATTTAAGCCACATATATTTGGAAGTTTACTTGACTTGAACTTTCTTTTTGCATGGGAAATATGGAAGATATCTTGGATGCCAACCAAATGCCAACTAGATGCCAACCCATACCCCTTTGTCTTCTTGCACCATTCTATCCCTATAAATACATGCATCCTTCCATCCCAAAAATATACCAACAAAAATAGAAGTATTCTTTCTATTTTTCTTCTTCTTCTTCTTCCTTGTTCCTCTTTGTTGATATATATATATATATATATATATCATTGATATATATTTATATATATATATCTTGTTTTGGGGGAATATTTGGTTAGCTGATTTGTTGATCCAAGGATCTCGTAAACACGTTGTAATTTCTCCCGGTTGGAAATATAAAGATCTCTCTCTCCCTGTGGATGTACACTATCACACTGATAGTGGAACCACGTTAAATATTGCTGTCTCGATTTATTTGCTGTTTCGTTATATTTTATCGTATATTCGATAACTGCTATATTTACGCTTGTGGATCGGTATGAATCAATAGACCAAAATATACAATATTTAGATCTCGTTATTCCGCATTTGTTGTAACGGGTCAGTTGCACGTGATTTATTGTTATCATTTTTGGGACCGTAAATCACTAGAAATACGATATTGTAACTGCCACCGACCCTTACAATTGGTATCAAAGCTTCTAGATCTAAATTTGACTTATATTGTATATTTTTAGTCGCACGATAAGTGCTCGTTAAAAATGTCTGTTGATTCAGGAAATCCGTTCGCCGGTTCCGTTTCCAACTCGGACCCAAATGTTTATCAAAAAGGTTCTTTTAAATTATCGGGGGCCGGGATTAGAATAGAAAAATGGAACGGGGAGGGTGATTTTGGTAAATGGCAGTTTACTACAGCAGCAGCACTTAGGAAAAACGATGTTCATCCCGTAGTCTTTGCTCCGGAAGAAATAAATCCGGACATGTCCACCTTAGAAGCTAAGGAAATGGAGGCTTGGGCCTTCACTACCTTACAAATGGCTATGGGTCCAAATGTAATTTCTGAAATTGTTTCTGAAAAGACAGCCGCAGGGATTTGGAAAAGACTTGAGAATCTTTATCTCAAGAAAACTTTGACTAACCGACTGTTATTGATGAGGTCGTGCCTGTTCTTCAAAATGAAGGAAGGCACTACCATTCAGTCCCACATGACTGAATTCGAAGACATCATCATGAAGTTGAAGGCAACAGATTCTATTTTTGCCACAGATAATGAGGCACTCGCCTTGATTCTGTTGTATTCACTTCCCGAAAAATATTCCCAGTTCACTAACAGTTTTATTTATGGAAGAGATTCCATATCTTTGTCTGACGTGAAAGCAGGGATGATCTGTGAAGAACAGAGAATTCAGATGAAAATCGGTAACAGTTCGCTGGAGAACAACCACAACAGTCATGGTCTATTTGCCGAAAGAGACCAAGACGATCAGCTCAGGGGAAGAACTCGTGGCCGCTCCCAATCTCGTAAACCTGGTCATCGCGGGAAATCTAAGCAACGTGGAAATTGTAATTATTGTCACAAACCAGGTCATTGGGTCAGCGATTGTCCGAGTTTGAAAAACAAGGACAAGACCAAAGCAGAATCTTCAGCAGTTGCAGCCGAAAGAGATACAGGCTTCTCAGCAACGGTTACTGCACCACAAGGCGACAGGCGTTGGGTGTTCGATATCGGAGCTTCATGCCATATGACACCATTTCGGGACTGTTTCACTACTTTCGAGGAGTTCGAAGGTAACCATATTTATATGGGAAACAGTACATCGTGTGTCACTCGGGGCATCGGTTCAGTCAGAATCAAAATGTTTGATGGTACTATTCGAACTTTATCAAATGTTAAATTTGTATCGTCTATGACTCGTTCTTTGATTTCTGTTGGACAATTGTCCAAACTTGGCTGTAAGATTCGAATAGAGAATGGGAGTATGCGCATTTCCAGAGGGAACTTTGTTGTGATGAAAGGTGAGCAGGCAGAAAATAACCTGTTTCATCTGGTAGGCGAAACAGTCAATTATGATGCGTGTGTCGCGGATAGTTCGAAAAACTTAGATGCTACGCGTTTGTGGCATCTTAGGTTGGGACACACTTCGGAGAAGAATTTGGAGATTCTGCGCAAGCGGAAACTCATTGCAGTTGACACGCCTACAAGTCTGGACTTTTGTTCAGAATGTGTCTCGGGTAAGCAGACGCGTGTTTCTTTTGGTGTTGGAAAACACAACACCAAAGGGATCCTCGATTACGTTCATACAGACGTCTGGGGACCATCTTCGACACAATCCCTTAGTGGAAGTAAGTACTATGTTACTTTTATTGATGATTTCTCGCACAAACTTTGGGTGTATGTGATTAAGTTAAAGTCAGATGTTTTTGAAATATTCAAAACTTGGTTAGCACTAGTCGAAGTCGAGACTGGTAGAAAATTAAAGGTGCTTAGATCTGACAATGGTGGTGAATACACTAGTGGTAACTTTAAAGACTTTTGTTCACGTAGAGGTATTCACCGACACTACACCACACCTGGAGATCCGCAATCAAACGGAGTCGCCGAGCGGATGAATAGGACCTTGTTAGAAAAAGTCCGATGTATGTTAGTTACATCTGGTTTCCCTAAAATGTTTTGGGCTGAAGCACTTCACACTGCTGTACACATTGTGAATCGGTTACCGTGTTCAGCCATTGGGGGAAAAATTCCGGAAGAAATTTGGAGGGGTAAGGGTTGTATCTGTTTGAAAAACATACGTGTATTTGGATGTCCTGTGTATATTCATGTGACAGGTCAGGACAAGTTGGATCCCAGAGCCACCAAGGGATTCCTACTCGGCTATACAGATGGAATCAAGGGTTACCGAATCTGGAACCCGGTCACCCGAAAGGTGATTCACTCTCGACATGTGACCTTCGATGAGTCGACTATGTTCAAGTCTAATCATAATCGACAACCCGCTCCAGAACCGGAAATTATCTCTTCTGTTTCTCCAACAGCCGATGGAGATGAGATAATTGTCAGTCCTATTGTACCCAACTCATCTGCTCGTGGTTTTACTTTGGGATCAGAATCTGAAGAAGATGTTAGTCCACCAGATACATCTACTTCTGATCCAGTTAGCTCAGTTCAGGAAGAAATTCTGAATGATGGTGGAGGTCAAGGCGATACAATTCCAGTATCAGTACCTGTGAGGCAGAGCCAGAGAACTATCCGTCCTCCTAATAGGTATGGTGATTGGGATTTTGCAAATATGAGTTTTACTGACCAGCTAGAGTATGCTTTGCATGTTGTATAGGATGAGCCGTTTGACTATTCGGAGGCCCTAGCTTCGAGCCACTGTGATAAGTGGTTAGGAGGTATGCATGAGGAAATAGAAGCTTTATCTAAAAATAACACTTGGGAGCTTTGTCCATTACCGAAAGGCAGTCGTGCAATTGGCTGCAAATGGGTCTATAAAGTCAAAGACGATAAGAGTTATAAAGCTCGCCTGGTTGCGAAAGGCTTTGCACAACGGAAGGGTATCGAGTATGACGATATTTTCGCGCCTGTGGTTCGACACACATCTATCCGAGTCCTTCTGGCCCTTGTGGCAATTCTTGATATGGAGCTCGAACAATTAAATGTGAAAACAACTTTTCTGCACGGAGATCTTGAAGAAACCATCTACATGAAGCAACCAGAAGGTTTCATCTCCGACAACAAACCTGATTGGGTCTGTAAATTGAAAAAGTCCTTGTATGGACTTAAACAGTCGCCTCGACAGTGGTACAAGAAGTTTGATTTATTTATGCTCTCGCTGGGTTTTGAGCGTAGTGAGAAAGACGCTTGTGTCTATCATAGATCAAGCGGTGACATTTCTATTTATCTACTTCTTTATGTTGATGACATGCTGATAGCTTGCAGGGATCGTTCTGAAATCAACCGTTTGAAAGATAGGTTGAAATCAGAATTTGAAATGAAGGATCTCGGTGAAGCTCGTGTTATTCTCGGCATGGAAATTGTTCGGGACAGAAAATCCCGTACTCTCAGGTTAACACAGAAGGGCTATATTCAAAAGATTCTGAAGCGGTTTAATCTTGATGGAGCAAAGTCGGTGTCTACGCCACTTCCAAGACACATCAAGATTACAAAAGACGATTGTCCGGTAGACGATATTGGAAAGGCTGAGATGGCAAAGATTCCGTATGCTAGTGCAGTCGGGAGCCTTATGTATGCTATGGTATGCACCCGTCCCGATCTTGCACATTCCGTTAGTGTAATTAGTCGGTTTCTATCGAACCCGGGTAAGTCACATTGGAATGCAGTGAAAACTGTATTTCGTTACTTGAAAGGTACGGAAACTCATGGCCTGATTTATGGTATGCAAAACAACTGTGATATTCTTGGTTACTGCGATTCAGATTACGCAGGAGATCGTGTCAGTTGGAAATCCACATCTGGTTATGTTTTTACATTAGGTGGAACAACTGTCAGTTGGAGATCTCGTTTACAGTCTGTTGTTGCATTATCGACTACTGAAGCTGAACTTATTACAGCGGTCGAGTCTGCTAAAGAAGCAGTTCATTTACAGGAACTCTTGTTTGGTTTGGGCCTGAAGCAGACTACTGTCCGTATTAATTGTGATAGCCAGAGTGCTATTCACTTGGCTACAAATTTGGCGTTCAGCTCTCGAACGAAGCACATTAATGTGCGTGATGCATTTCTGGTAGCTTTACACGACGAAAAGGTTGTGTACTTGAAGAAAATATTATCTGAAGATAATGCTGCCGATATGTTCACCAAGTCGTTACCGCCAGTCGCATTCGAGCATTGCTCGAATTTGATCCAGCTCAGATTGTGTTAGTGTCGTTTGGCACCTTGTGGGAGAGATGAGAATATTGCTACAGATGACATAGCGACATCTTTGGGGAGTTATTACTTGTTACGTGTTTTTGGGTTGCTTAACTCGTTCGTCTATTGAGATTGCTCACTTGAGGATTTTTGCTTTTGATTTTGACGGGTGATGGCCGAGCCGAAGCTCGTCACGGTCAAAATGCATTATGCTACCTCGTGTCAATCTCTATCAGCTATTTGTCCGTATTCGGGGGATTGGTTCGTGCTTTGGTTTCGTCGAGTGATTTGCACATCATGGTGGAGTGTTGAAAAACTTAAATCAGATGAGTTTTATTGGTGTTGTGCAACTCACCAAACACAATGTACAAGTGTTTAAAGCTTGGATATGTGGATTAATTTAAGCCACATATATTTGGAAGTTTACTTGACTTGAACTTTCTTTTTGCATGGGAAATATGGAAGATATCTTGGATGCCAACCAAATGCCAACTAGATGCTAACCCATACCCCTTTGTCTTCTTGCACCATTCTATCCCTATAAATACATGCATCCTTCCATCCCAAAAATATACCAACAAAAATAGAAGTATTCTTTCTATTTTTCTTCTTCTTCTTCTTCCTTGTTCCTCTTTGTTGATATATATATATATATATATATATATATCATTGATATATATTTATATATATATATCTTGTTTTGGGGGAATATTTGGTTAGCTGATTTGTTGATCCAAGGATCTCGTAAACACGTTGTAATTTCTCCCGGTTGAAAATATAAAGATCTCTCTCTCCCTGTGGATGTACACTATCACACTGATAGTGGAACCACGTTAAATATTGCTGTCTCGATTTATTTGCTGTTTCGTTATATTTTATCGTATATTCGATAACTGCTATATTTACGCTTGTGGATCGGTATGAATCAATAGACCAAAATATACAATATTTAGATCTCGTTATTCCGCATTTGTTGTAACGGGTCAGTTGCACGTGATTTATTGTTATCATTTTTGGGACCGTAAATCACTAGAAATACGATATTGTAACTGCCACCGACCCTTACATCCTATACATGCACTCTCGTTCACATCTAAATTGTGGTCTGTGCCAAATACTGGTTGGTTATTATCTACTTCTTTTGTTTGCTTATCCTTCTGACCTGAACTATGTGACCATTAAACTTTATGACGCTGTAGTCCATAGAGAGAGCATATTCTGTTAAATTTGCTAGTTACAGTTTACAAGTTGATAACTAGTGAAGTAGTCAATAGGTACTGAAGAACAACATAGACATTGGTACCTTTCTTTCTTCTGGATATCCCTTCGTCTCAGCACTGTAGGTCTGAAATTGTTTATGATAAAGAATGGGGTCTTCTCTCCATCTGTTGGTAGCTCCTGCTTGGTGATTGCTCCTCTGATCACCAAGGCCAAGAATCGAGGAAACATTATAGAATTTGAGTTATTTTTCCTTTAAAAGCCTAATCTTTACCGAAACTTTTTGTTATCCTTTTTATAAGTTGGCTCTTTTGTTCTTTTAGAACATCAACATTCGTCACATTTTAGTATCTTTGTGTTGGCTTCAGCGTTTCTCAACAAAGTAATTAAAAACCTTAATTTATATATATGAGTCTTAATTTTATTTTTTATATTTCAATTCCGTGATTAGTTGATTATATCCAGCAAGAATTGGCAAAGAACAACAATAGCCAACTCTTGGCTCAATGAGAAACCTAGTATTAATAAGTTATCATTTTAACGTGTTGAATTTTGTGATACATGCACACTACGTATACACAACTTTCACCATTCTACAAATTCGATAGTGTATGATTGCTCCTCTATAGTCCCACCGTATATGCTTCAGTATCTAGTCCATCTAGGACATAATTAACCTTTTCGCTTCACTTCTGTAACCTTACGGCTTCGGTGTCAAATGGCAATGTTTTGACACCCAATACACAACTAAGTACTTTAAAATTTCGGTATTAAGCATAAATAAGAAGTATTTTGATTAATTTAGAGAGAGAGAGAGAGAAAACTTGCTTAAAAGTAAGGCTTAACAGTAAATATTCCCAAACACATCGATACTTAGGTCCCGTTTGGTTTGTGGGATTGAAATGGATTTGGAGGGATTTGGATTTCAAATCCATTCCAATCCTGCGTTTGGTTTGCATGAATGGATTTCGTTGACCGAATTTGAAATCCGTTGACCATTTAAAAATCCCTTACATGATGGATTTCAAAATCCGTTGCAATGAGCCTGGATTTGAAATCCAAATCTGATGGATTCTAAAGCCCGATGGATTTCAAATTCTTATCCAAACACATGAAGGGATTTCAAATCCCCCAAATCCAAATCCAAATCCAAATCCAAATCCAAATCCAAATCCTTACTTGAAATCCAATCCATTCCCGCAAACCAAACACACCCTTATGGTTTTGGATACTGTAACCTTGTATGAATGATCAATATCGCCATGTAACTGCGAAAGTTCCAAATCTTTGCAAAGTTAACTGCTCTACCGACGAATAGGACAGCAAAATGTGTCCCTATCATTTGTCCCTTCCCATGTGTGTTGAAGTAACTACAACAAAAACCAGGATGATGGGGCCTTGGCCGAATCTTTTTGACATTTTTACTCACAACGATTGGTTAACCACCAATGCATTAGGGCAACAATGCCTTTTTGTTCACATGACGGACACTAGCACCTGTGGGACCAACCCAATTAAGTTCATCTCTTGTTCACCAACAAACCAAAACCATCGCTATTATTTGTGACATGATTAATATTAAAATTCTTATTTGATTGATTTGCAACAATACGTGAAATGACTAATGGAAAACGAGCAAAATATTCATCTTTTTCTTTCTAAAATCCATGCTTCTTGACGTGGTATCCACCCTTTTGAACTTGAGTAAAGTTTTTTTTTTTTTTTTTTTTTTAAGAAACGCCTGTAAATTATAAAATGAGAGATTAATTCTATATACCAAAATATTGTGTTGTATCAAAATGAGTTTCCGGCAAGCGTCACTTAACGGATAAGATTCCCGGTAAGCACTTATCAATTTTTTCCGTCAACTTATAAGTTGTTGGGAACGAATTTAGATGAAATAACAGATTTTGAATACGAAATCAGAAAACTTAAATTGTCCATCTGTTTTTATATTACCAACTATTGAAAATGTCATAGGAAAAACAAGTCATCTTTGAGAATGTCCAACAAAGTGCTAATAAACAATTTACTTTTTGTATCCAACCATAATAATATTAAGTTCATAGATCATCTATATACATTGTTTAAGGAATTGTTTACTAAATGCTTACAGGGTAACATTATTGGCTATCAAAATAAATTGTGTAAGCAATTTTTACCCGTTAAACACTTATCGAGTATGAGTATTCTCCCTCATTTACCATGTAAGGGTGTGTTTGGTACAAAGATTTGAAGGCAGAGAAATGGAAATGGACCCTAATTCCCTTGTTTGGTAAGTTAGAGAAAAGAAAACCTGAGAAATAAAAGATTTTCATTTCTCTACTTTTATTTCTCTCCAAAATGAAAAGAAAAAGTGGAAATTGAAAATTTGGATTATCTGTGAATTGAAAAAAAGACACGGAGGGTTCCACGGTAACCCAACCAAACGAGGTCGGTTTTTCGACGAAATTTTGTGTGATGCCTCGTGAACATAAAAAAACACGACCCGAAAAAAAAAATCGTTTTGGGGTCAGGATTTTCCCGCGGCCCGGCCCGGGCTCGAGTTTTGACGGGTTCCGGTCCAAACGGGGTCGGTTTTGGACGAAACTTTGCGTGATGCCTCGTGAACATAAAAAAACAAGATCCCAAAAAAAAATTCTCGTTTTTAGGTCGGGATTTTCCCGGGGCCTGGCTCTGGCTCGGGCTCGGGTTTTGACGGGTTCCGGCTCAAACGGGGTCGGTTTTGGACGAATTTTTGTGTGATGCCTCGTGATCATAAAAAACCATGATCCGAAAAAAAAAATTCTCGTTTTGGGGTCGGGATTTTCTCGGGGCCCGGCCCGGGGTCGGGTTTTGACGTGTTCCGGCCCAAACGGGGTCGGTTTTGTACGAAACATTGTGTGATGCCTCGTGATTATAAAAAACATGATCCGAAAAAAAAATTCATTTTCGGGTCGGGATTTTCCCGGGGCCCGGCCCGGGCTTGGGTTTTGACGGGTTCCGGGTCAAACGGGGTCGGTTTTGGACGAAATTTTGTGTGATGCCTCGTGAACATAAAAAAACATGATCCCAAAAAATAATTCTCGTTTTGGGGTCGTGATTTTCTCGGGGCCGGCCCGGGCTTGTGTTTTGACGGGAACCCGGGCAAACGGGGTCGGTGTGGGACGAAACTTTGCGTGATGCCTCGTGAACATAAAAAAACGTGATCCCAAGAAAAAATTTCTCGTTTTGGGGTCGGGATTTTCTCAGGGCCCGACCCGCGCTCGGGTTTTGACGGGAACCCGGGCAAACGGGGTCGGTTTGGGACGAAACTTTGCGTGATGCCTGGTGATCATAAAAAAACATGATCCGAAAAAACATAAAAAAAACTTTGCGTGATGCCTCGTCAAAACCCGAGCCCGCATCACACAAAATTTCGTCCAAAACCGACCCCGTTTGTTTCGGGGCTAGTTGATTCGACATTGCAGAATCGTATACCGATGGTTCCATGGGATAATTGTTTATGGTTGAAGTACTTGAAGTACTTTTTTTTTGTTTCACTATGTTGAAGTAATTATGTTTTTGTATGACTTTGGTTGGAATGATGTTGAACTAATTTTTGATTTAATTAATGCATTTTAATTATTAATTTATGCATTTTAATTATTAAATTATGCATTTTAATTATTAATTTATGCATTTTAGTTATTAATTTATGGATGCAAATGATAAGTTGGTATAATTCTCTGTTGAAATCTCTGTGCTCCCAAACAAGAGAAATGATTCCCTGTTACATTTCTCTGCTGAATTCTTTGTGCTACCAAACAGGAGAGTCAATTCCTATTCTCCAGATCAATTCTCTTTCTCTGCAATTCCATTCCTTGCAATCATTTCTCTGCAATTCCATTCTCTGTACCAAACACACCCTAATAGTCTTGTTATGCCTCTTATCGGGTAAGTATCTAGGTCCTTGTTATGCTCACCCGGAAGGTAAATGACACCTGATAAACACTTAACCGGTAAACGTTTGGTAAACATCCCCTAAGCATTCTAGTAGAATGATTTATAGGACTTAAGTTTATAATATCATAAAAAAATTAAAAGTATCCTATCTAAAAATGTTACAATATGTTTATATGACGCCTTTAAGCGTTTTAACAAATTTTTTCGAACACTCCTAAAATAAAGTGTCGTACTAGTTATTTTATACAACACTGTTCGAAAAGTGGTCTATAAACAAAAATGTCCCATAAAAAGATGGGTAACAGCTCGAAATTGTCGTACAAAATAACTAATAAAAGATTTTATTTTAAAAACGTTCTAAAAAATTTGTTAAAACGCATTAAAACGTCCTATAAATCTATTGTAACACTTTTAGATAGTGCACTTTTTTATTTGATCCTATAAACTTAAGTCATATAAAGTATTCTATTAGGATGTTTATACATTTTCGACGTCCTATAAACTTAATATTGTTGTAGTGTCTTACTACATTAAAATTTCTAATATCTTTTACATACTTGATTTACGGTTTAAAATTTCCAATATCTTTTACATAAATGATTTAAATCATAATTCTAAATAACTCGTTATAGCGTGTTAAGGCATCCAAGGCTTGGGTTCACCGCTACATTAAAACTTGTCTTTCATTATAACGTATAATGGCGTGTTACAACGCGTTATTTTGTAAGGTGTGAGATTATTTTTTATATCTACTACAAAATTCGACCTTATTAGCGACGAATAAAACTGTCGGTAATCCTTCGCTAATAATGAATTATGTCGTTGATCCGTCGTTGATAGTCCATGGGGCAAAGGATCATGGGGATGCTATGAGCAACGAATTAACAATGGAATTCAACGACAAACCCTTTTTGTTACGGATTAGCGATGGATTCCATTTGCGATGGATTAGCGACGGACCAGATTAGCGAAAGACAATATTAGTGACGGAATAACGACATACCTTATTAGCGACGAAATAGTGATGAACATACTAACAACGGAATAACAACGGAATAACGACGGAATTTTAGCGACAGATTAGCGATAAAAATCCGTCACTGATCCATCGTTGTTTCTTTTAAGTTTTTTTTAAAAATTAAATGAAGAATCAGTATTTTATGTATATTTTATCCAAAACTTGCCTATAAATTAAAAATAACAAATCAAAACAGCCCAACAAATTCAAAATTACCCATTTCTACAATTCAAAATTTCAAATTCATACAATTCAAATTAAAAGACAATACGGGATATGCACAATCTAACTAGGGGAATGTCTGGCGGGGCGAGAGGGGGTAAATGTATCCCTGCTGCTGCAAAAAAGCAGTAAATTGCTATTGCGACAAAGTTACCTGCTCAACTAATTGGGAAGCATATGTCGCCTGTTGGGCCTCAAAATATGTGTTACGCTTCCTTTCAGTCTCCAACTGGGCAAGATAGCGTTCCTCCCATAACTTCGACTCCTTCACCTCATCCTCTATCCTTGCCATTTTCTCTCTCAACTTAGCTACCTATAATATTCAATATTTGACAAAAATTAGTATTTGTTGGCAATAGAAAGTAACGACATGATACATAACAATATAACCAACATATACCTCCACCACAGATGATCCCCCGATGCTGCTACTAAAATCATCGGTCATAGCATAACGGGGATCCTGGGAGGTCCCGAACCCAAAAAGACGTCCCTTCATCTGTGCTCCGCTATTAGTTAAGAACTCAAACCTTAGATATTAGCGTCTACACAAGCTAGTGTAGAACCTGCTACTAACAAACTATGACTTCTGGATCTACTTCAAATCCTAGTATTCAAAACTCAATTTTCTGTTTAAGGATGCATTTGATCTAACCCTCGGTATATGTGCAGATTATGAAAATCCAAAGCTATTCAGAGATACAAAGATCATCAACTAAGAGGTTCAAGAGACATGTGTTACTAATATATCTGGACATTATGAGGATTGTTCTGCTCTAAAAAGTACAACTAATGTTAATTCTGATCAAGTTAAATAGAATTCGGATGACTCAGTTCAGAAGTCTGATCAAGCTAATTAGAACTCTGATCAAGCTGTTTAGAGCTTTGCGTCTGTTTAACCAGAGTTAATTATATCAAAGATATCATTGACAAATAATGGACAATCAAGAGATGATTCAAGGATACTAGCAGTCATAGATGATTATGATGATCAAAACAATCATATAGATGTTCAGTCATTGCCAAGCACACAAAGATGGATAAGAGATCATCCCATACATCAAATAATTGGTGATACCTCATATGGAGTAAAAATAAGGTCTGCAACTACTAATGAGTCTTTTTCTATAAACTTTCTAAGTGCTATAGAGCCAAAGAACGCAAATGAAGCATTACAAGATCCAAATTGGGTATTGGCAATGCAAGATGAACTTCTACAATTCAAAAGGAACAATGTATGGAGACTGGTTCCAAGACTAAAAGAAAAATTTATAATTGGAACCAAGTAGGTCTTCCGAAACAAAAAGGATGAAGCTGGAATTATGGTCAGAAACAAAGCCATACTGGTTGCAAAAGGTTATTGTCAACAAGAAGGAATTGATTATGATGAGACTTTTGCTCCAGTTGCAAGGATTGAAGCTATAAGGATATTCTTAGCTTATGCAGCACATAAGAACTTCAAGGGTTTTCAAATGGATGTAAAATTTGCATTCTTAAATGGTGTTCTGCATGATGAAGTATATGTGAATCAACCTGAAGGCTTTGTTGATCCAGAATTTCCAGATCATGTCTATATTTTGGACAAGACACTTTATGGACTAAAACATGCCCTAGAGCATTGTATGATACTCTAACACAATTTCTTTTGAAGTTTGGCTTCAAGAAAGGTACAATTGACACAACACTCTTTCTAAAGAAACAAGGTGATGATTTGATCTTGATACAAAATCTATGTAGATGATACTATATTTAGATCTACTAATCCTAAGTTTTGTAAGAGTTTTTCAGACATTATGCAATCAAAATTTGAAATGAGTAAGATAGGTTAACTGAATTTCTTTTTAGGACTTCAAGTAAAACAGTCACATGAAGGCATATTCATAAATCAGTCAAAATATGTTAAAGAGATTTTGAAATAGTTCAACATGTCTGATTGCTCTTCTATAAAGGCTCCAATGGCTAGTGGTTTCAAATTAGATGTAGATTCAAATGGTAAATTTGTTACCCAAAAGACTTACAGAGGCATTATTGGATCTTTATTGTACTTAACTGCTAGTAGACCAGATATCATGTTCTCAACATGTTTTTGTGCAAGATATCAAGCAAATCCAAAAGAATCACACATTGCAGCCATGAAAATAATCCAGACGTATCTCAAAGGGACTCGAAATCTGGTCCTTTTGTATCCTAAGGGTTATGGTTTTGGACTAACAACGTTTATAGATGCAGATCATCCAGGTTGCAAGCTGGATAGGAAAAGTACTTCAGGATCATGCCAATTTTTAGGTGACAAGCTTGTGAGTTGGTTTTCAAAGAAGCAGAATTGTGTTTCAACTTCTACTGTAGAGGCTAGATATGGAGCTGCAGCTAGTTGTTGTTCAGATGTTCTGTGGATGAAGACACAACTTAAAGATTATGGATATACATTTAACAAGGTCCCTATTTATTGTGATTCTAAAAGTGTCATTGCCATAACTGTTGATAATGTCCAATTCAAGCCATATCAATCAATTCAAACACAAAACAAGTAAAGATCCTAGAGAGATAATTTAGAGAGAGAAAGTCATATGTCATTCAATGAAGTCACAAGGTTACAATATGCGCACAACTCTCAAAAGGTTACAAGGTTCTCTCACAACAAAGCTATTTAAATAATACAACTTCTCTCAAACAACTTCTCTCAAAGCAAAGTAAAATACAATACAGAAAGTCAAAGTCATTAACAAAAGTCAAACCCACTTGATCTAAACAATGCATTTACAATCTCCCCCTTTTAGATCAAATGTTGATATTTGGTCTTCCCCACCGAGATAGTCTCCCTTGACGTATACCAAGCAATGATTCAAAATTTCTGATTCCATGTCTGAAATTGAAACGATCATAAATGGCATCTACAATTCTTTCTGTATGAATCTTGATAAGCTTGTTCATCCCTTTTTCTCCTTGTTTCAACTCCTCCTTGTTTTCCTTAAGCTTTCTCTCCAATTGCATCTTGATCACTTTCAAGGTTCCATCTGAAAACTTGGCGATTTCGGATAATCTGAAGAACCTCTTTTTGTTCTCAGAAATCTTGTATACTACACCAAGTTCAGGCTTGTCAAGCACAGTGAACAGATTATAATCATCAATATTCTCCAAGCTAAGATCAGGTTTTTCATATTGACTTTACTCTGATTCGTCTCTATGCCGAGTTGAAAGTCATAGCAGTACGTATAGTTCACCTGTATTCTCATAAATCTTTTCACATCATCCAAGACAACAAGAATATTATCTTTCCTGATAGTCATATTTTTGAAGAGATGGTAGAGATACTCGATGTCGTCCACATTCAGAAAACAGAAGCCAGCTTCAGAAAATACACACTCTGTCAAGTCTTTTCATTGCACATGGAATACTGGATACCAAATACGTACAAACTGTACAAGTCTTACAAGCTTTACTGTTACTATTCCAGACTTGTTTTTAACATTTTTCTATGGCAACCTTACCCAACTCATCATTCGAGCATACTCCACCTGATACTCCAAAGGTTGATCTGAGACACCCAAGACTTTGAATTTATCCATTTCTCTGATCTTGTGAACAAATATGCTTTTCATCTCCTATTCCAAAAACGGTTGCCTCAAAGTATTCCTTATTTGCCTGATTTGATCTTTAGAAGGGGCAAGAGGTACTTGAGGTTGGTCTGAGGGACCGGCTTGGGCTTCAGCTGGGTTAGAAGGAAAGAAGGGTTCAGGTTCAGTTTCAGTGTTTAGGTTGGGTATATTTTCAAAGCTAGGTGGTTCATCATGGTTTGGGCTTGGAAATCTGTGTGTGTTAGGTAAATTTGTTTGGGTAGATGGAATATGTTGGCTAGTTGGGATTGGTTGAGTTGAGGTTGGTTAGATAGTTTAGGTAGTTTGGCTAGGTATAGTGGTTTGGATAGGTTGGGTAGCTTGGTTGGAAGGTTTAATAAGATTTATATCTTTAAAGGATGGCATATCAGGTTGTTGAAGGGTGGTTTCTGGAAGTTCTGTGTGCACAGGACTCAGTAGGATGTTGTTAAGACTGATTTTGTAGTAATCATTGTATTTATTTTTAGTAGTCTTAACTGTGCTTATCTTGCTTATCTGTATTGGTTAAGACCTGGGGTATTTAAGTCCCTTAGGTGCTTTGTTGTTTGTAATTTTGAGATCACATTTGAATAGAACGTAAACTTTGGAGCTCTCTACTTTCTCTCTCTATTTTCTGTCACTAGATTTAGACCGATCTTGGACTTTCAATTGGTATCAGAGCTTTATAGATCTTGAGAGGATTGAGAGAAATATTCTTTCGATACTGAATTTGTAGATTAAAGCGGAAAATTTGATTGATTTTCTTGATTTTTTCAAGAAAATCTCGGTTTTTTGCTTTTTCATCAAATTTGGATTGTTTTGTGACTGAATTTGTTTGAAATTTGGTTTGTTGAATTCGTTTTTAATAGAAGATCATTTGTTATTCACATCATTTTTCAAAAGATTCAAGTTAAGAAGTTAAATTTTGAGAAATTTCACTTTTCTGGAAACGAGTTTTTGACGTACTGTGTGATTTACGAAATCTTGATTTTGTGGTGTTTAATCAATTTTGTTGATTGAAATATGTTAGAATCTTGTAATCGATCAATATTGTGCGAAGTAATTGCTTTAATTTCATGGATATAATCGAATTGTGCAAGTTTTTCTTGATTTTCAGAACTTTGCGCCAGATCTGAACTTTGCGCTAGTTCATCACAGATTTGCGCTAGACTCATCTGGTTTGCGATAGATTCATCCAAGGAATTCTTCATCTTCACGAGAAATTCATAATTGATCTGTGTTTATCACGCAAACCAAAGTTTGCGTCTCCTTCTGTTTGCGAGAAGCATACTTTGCGTCTCCAGTGTAACAAGAAAAGCTTAGTTTGCGCCTTACACAGCTCACGCAAAGTTCACTTTGCGTTTTCCTTTGCTCGCGAAAAGTTCGATTTGCGTTTCAAGTTTATCACGCAAAGCTCATTTTGCACGATCAACACCTCACACAAAGCTCAGTTTGCGTCTTCTTCGACTCACGCAAACCGCATCTTGCGTCTCACTTAGCTCGCGCAAAGCTATCTTTGCGTCACCAGCTACTCACGCAAACCTCAAGTTTGCGCCAGATTACATCTTTCAGACTTTGAATTTTTCAGAATTTGAATTTTTCAGAATTGTGTTTGTGTTCAAAATGTCTCTGCAAGCTCAAGTTTACAAGAATGACCTGATGATGTCATTGGGGTCTGACACACGTTCTCCCGTACTGATCAATGAAAATGAATTTGAACAGTGGCAGGACTGATTCATTAACTTCATAGAAAGACAACCGAATGGGGATAACATGATGAAATCTCTGACTGAGGGTCCTATGGAGAGGCTGATGAAAGTTATACCAGCTACTGCAACTACTCTGGCTACAACTGTTGAGAAAGCTTTAAGGGAGTATGATGCTGATGAATTGTTAAGATATCAAGCTGATAACCAGGCCAAATCTAATCTGATTCTTGCACTACCCAATTCGATCTACAACAGAATTGACTGTTTCAAACAGAATCCTATGCTTATGTGGACTCAATTGGAAAAGATCATGCTTGGTACAGCTGTGTCAACTCAACTGCGTCAGACAAGGTACATGAATAATTTTGAGGAATTCAGAGCGAAATACGGGGAAAGTCTGAAGAGTGTATTTGGTAGATTTTAGGTTGTCATCAATGATCTGTATAAGATCAAAGTTACCAAGACTGAATTGGAGGCCAACCTGAAGTTTCTGAATGCACTCCAACCTGAATGGAGCAAATCCTGTCATCGGATGAGGAATGATGTAAGGATATCCACAATGCCCATTCAGGAATTATATGAAATACTGATGACCGATGAAACCATGGTGTTGGAAAAGAAGGCTAAGCTTGATAAGAAAAACAAGCCTAAGACTGTTGATCCAATTGCCCTCTTAGCAAGTCAGCTAGCCGAACAAGTTTTGACAGAAGATGCTTATGATGGTTCAATAGAAGATGATGGTGAAGCTTTGGAGAAAGCAATGATACTTCTCTCGCAACACTATCAGAAAAAGTTTCAGCGTAGAACAGGATCCAACAATCTCCGTTTCACTTCCGGCTCTAAGAAGGTTGAACCTGGTGCTCCATCAAAGCCTTACGTACCAAAATATGAGCCTGCAAAAGTAGTAGAACTGAAAAAGGATGACAAGAAGGTTATGAACTGCTACAATTGTGGAAAGCCCGAGCATCTAGCTAAGGAATGTAGAGTGAAGGTGGTAAAGGATTCAACTTTCTACAGAAAGAAGTTGGAACTGGCAGAGAAGCGAGAGAATGGAACAATCCTGTTAGCTGAAGAAGAGTATTGGCTTGACCATTCTGATAATGAGGCTGAAAATGAAGAGACTGCTGCCATGTGTTTCATAGGTGATGACAAGTGCTATGATGAAGAAGATGATACATTCACTGATGATTCTGAGGTAATTTCTGAATTTGATGTTAACTTTGTTTCTTCTCAATTGAACGTTATTGTCAATGCTTTACATGATTTTCGTTCTAAGTTCATAACTGAAAAGCTTGATAATCATGAAAAATCTGTTTTAATTGAAAAACTGCGAATTTCTCTGAAAGATGAAAAAAGTATTTTAACTGACACAAAAGAGAAATTTCAAAAGCAGTTAGATGATTTAGAAAATTCAAATCAGACTTATCGTGATTCTTTGACTGAACTGACCAATTTAAATCAAAATCTTTCTGATAAAATAATTGATTTAGAAGGAAAATTGTATAAGAGAGAACAAACTGAGCAAACCATTGACATGAATAAAGGAAAAGTGGGGACTCGGTTTTGAAAATCCTCATTTTTTAAATCTCACTAAAACAGAAGTTCCTACTTTATATGAATATGATTATCTTAATCTTGCTAGATACGCTCCTCAATTCAAATTTTTTTGGACAAGTGAAAAGCAAGTTTTAGAAGATGAAAATGAGAAAAGAATGAAAAACAAGAGGATGTAAATGCCATTTGTTTATACTTCTGAAAATGCCAAGTATTTTCCAGACCAATCAAAAAAATCCAGAAAATCTCAAATTGTTTTAAATGACAAGTCTTCCAATAAATCTTCATTACCAACCGAATTTGTTGATATATATGCTAATACTAATAAGGAAAATGTATCTCCGGTCTCTTATGATTCTAAGAAATACATTCCCCCATTAGTGTTAGAAGAAAAAATAGTTGATCTTGAAGATAAATTGGAAGAACAAAGTCTTCAAACTAATTTAGAAAACAATTTATTTCTTTTTATAATGAAAACAAGTTTTGAAGACAAAATTATTTCTGAATTTTGTGTTGATTCTAAGGAAAATACTCAAGTTTCTCAAAACAGTGTGTATTTGCGCCACCAGTTGGTTACGCAAACTGACACCTTGCGCCAGCCGTTGGTCGCGCAAAGTTCAGTATGCACCACCAAAGGGTCGCGCAAACCTCCTCCTGACTTGTGTTTTTCTGAAAATTCTCACTCCAAGCCAAGTTCATCTATGTCAAATGCTCAGGTTGATTTCTTAGATAAAATTTCTTCTTCTACTTCAATTGTTGATGAATCTTTTATGCTAAATGATCAATATTATAAACCAAAGCATAAAAGAAGAAGGTCAAAGAAGAAGTCAAAGAAACAAGATAATGTCTTATCTGAAAATTCTAATTCTTCTAATTCTTCTGTTTCAGATCGGACTGTGAAGAGATCACAAAAGCTGATATGGAGGGTAAAGTAGAAATCTATAGAGTCTGAACTCTTAGAAGATACTTGTGTAGTGAATCTTTGTGACAATGATACATTTGCTTTGTGTAATAAAAATACAAAATATTCAATTCCGCAAATGATTCACATTGCAAAGCATGTCTCTTCTTATTCTAGTTCTGATTCTGATGATTATGTTTATTCCTCTATTGATGATTGCTTTCATGAGAATTATAAAAATAAATTTTCAAAAAGTAAAAGACACAAATCTAACAAGAAGGGACCCATAAGCATATGGGTACCTAAATTTGTGTAGTTTATGTATGTGTAGCCTAGTCATTTATGGTATCTGGATTCGGGGTGCTCCAAACACATGACTGGCAACAAATCATTACTTTCCACTTTTTAAGAAAAATGTTGCGGTCGTGTTAAGTTTGGAAACTGCGAGACTGCTCCAATTCTTGGTTACGGTGATCTTGTTCAAGGTAATATAACTGTTAAGAGAGTCAGCTACGTCGAAGGCCTAAGTCACAACTTTTTCAGCATCGGGCAGTTCTGTGATAATGATCTTGAAGTTAGCTTCAAATCTAAAAGAGTTACTGTGAAGAATGATAGTGACACGGATTTACTGGTGGGAAACAGAAGATCCAATTTGTATACAATTGATCTTTCCAAGGTTAAGATCCCATCAGACATCTGTTTGTTATCTAAAGCCTCTGTTCATGAAAGTTGGATTTGGCATCGTCGACTAGCTCATCTCAACTTTAAGTATATGGATCGCCTGGTCAAGAATGATTCAGTGAGAGGTCTTCCAGTACTTCGTTTTAAGAAAGACCACCTCTGTCAGGATTGTGAGAAAGGAAAGATGAAGAAAGCATCTCATAAGCCAAAGCCTGAACCCTGCACTTCGAACATTCCTGATTTACTTCATGTTGATTTATGCGGACCGATGAAGACAAAGAGTATTGGTAAGAAAATATATGTATTGGTGATTATTGATGATTACTCCAGGTATACATGGGTAAAGTTTCTCAAGTCAAAAGACGAGACTCCCGAAGTTCTCATCAACCTCATCAAAACTATTCAGACAAATAAGCAAAAGCAAGTCAAAGTGGTCAGATCAGATAATGGTACTGAATTCAAGAACAGTACTCTTCAAGCTTTCTATGATTCTCAAGGTATACAACAACAATTTTCTGCTGCACGTACACCGCAACAGAATGGGTTTGTTGAAAGAAGAAACAGAACACTTGTTGAGGCTGCTAGATCAATGCTTACTTATTCTGGTCTTCCTTTGTCTCATTGGGCTGAAGCTGTTTCAACTGCATGTCATACTTAGAACCGATCGATTCTACATCGCCGATTCAACAAAACACCATATGAACTGATGAACGGTATCAAACCGAATGTCAAATATTTCAAGTCTTTTGGGTGTAAGTGTTACGTTCTGAATGACAGGGATAATCTAAACAAGTTTAGTCCGAAGGCATATGAGGGTATTTTTCTGGGTTATTCTTCTAACTCTGCTGCTTACAGAGTCTTTCTGATCTCAGCAAGAAAAGTGATAGAGAGCGTAAATGTCAAATTTGACGAAGCTGCTGATTTGGTTTCTAGTCACTCAGGCTCAGAACCCGTACTTACAGGAAATCCAGTTTCTGAACAACACAGTTCAAAATCTTCACTTCCACTGATAAATCAGGATCCTTCTTCTCCCTTACTTAATTTTTCTGATCTTGATTTTCTTTTTGAGAATTTCTATGATGATGTTCCCAAATCTAATGCTGATAATGTTTCAACTGTCTTGAATCAGGAAACTGTGAGTACATCTACTTCCAATTCCGCTGCAACTATCTCTGACTCTGATGCTATTCCAGTACATCCTGTTATTCAAAAAGTGTTTCTGAACATCATATTTCTGAACCTGAACAATCTGATCAACCATAACCTGAACAAGAATCTACTCAAGAACAATTTGTTCAAGAAGAACAAGTTCAGGATGGAGAACAAACTGTTAATGTTCAACCAACAATTCCAGAGTCTGATTCTGAAGTTGTTGAACTACCTCCTCCTTCAGTTGGAACTGTTAATGTTTCTTCTTCTGATATAGAGGCTCCTGACACTCTCTCTCAGCCATTAGAAGTGGTTCAAGATGTAATTGATCCCCTTCCTCATTCAAATAAATGGACAAGATCTCACCCTCTTCATCAAATTATTGGTGATCCTCAAGCAAGTGTGTCTACACGATCCAAGACGGCTACTCCAAATGAATGTCTCTTCAACTGCTTTCTAAGCAAGATTGAACCAACAAAAGTGTCTGAAGCTTTGGAGGATCCGGATTGGATTATAGCAATGCAAGAGGAGATCAATCAATTTGACGCGCTAAAAGTATGGAGACTTGTACCAAGTCCTAAAGGAAAAAGCGTCATTGGCACAAAGTGGATATTCAAAAATAAAAAGGATAAAGATGGTATCGTTGTGCGTAACAAAGAAAGACTGGTAGCCAAAGGATATCGACAAGAAGAAGGCATCGACTACGATGAAACATTCGCGTCGGTTGCCAGATTAGAAGCTATTCGGATGTTTCTTGCCTTCGCTGCTTATCGTAATTTCACTGTATATCAGATGGATGTCAAGACAGCATTCCTCAATGGCAAACTGAAAGAAGAAGTATATGTTTCTCAGTCAGAGGGGTTTATTGACAAAGATCGTCCTGATCATGTCTATTTTCTCGATAAAGCACTGTATGGTTTGAAACAAGCTCCAAGGGCGTGGTATGATGAGTTGTCAGCTTTTTTGATCAAATCAGGGTTTACCAAAGGATCGATTGATACCACTCTTTTCATCTATCATTCTAACTTGGATATTTGCTTAGTTCAAATTTATGTTGATGATATTATTTTCGGTGCGACTAATAAATCATTGTGTATTTGGTTTTCTGATCTTATGACTTCTAGATTTCAGATGAGCATGATGGGAGAAATCAATTTCTTCCTCGACTTACAAGTGAAGCAGCTTCCAGACGGCATTTTTATCAACCAGTCGAAGTACGTGTTTCACATATGGAAGAAATTCAAGATGGACAAGTCGTCTTCAATTGGTACGCCTATGGCACATGGAGCTAAAATCGGATTAGATCCAGATGGAAAAGTTGTTGACCAAAAGACATATCGAGGAATGATCGGATCGCTAATGTATCTAACTGCCAGTCGCCCGAACATAATGTTCTCTACCTGTTTGTGTGCCAGATTCCAAGCCAAGCCTAAAGAATCTCATCTATTAGCAGTCAAGCGCATTTTTAGATACATTAAAGGAACTCCTTATTTAGGTTTATGGTATCCTAAGAGTTCTGACTATAAGTTGATCGCTTATTCTGATGCAGATTTTGGCGGTAATCAATTGGACCGGAAAAGCACTTCAGGTTACCTTCAATTTCTAGGTGATAGACTGATAAGCTGGGCGTCAAAAAAGCAAAATTGTGTTTCAATCTCAACTGCAGAGACAGAATACGTCGCCGCAGCTAGTTGTTGCGCTCAAGTGCTTTGGATGAAGACACAACTTCGGGATTATGGGATGCTGTACAAAACCGTACCTATCTATTGTGACATCAAATCCGCGATTGCGATATCAGTCAATCCGGTCCAGTACACTAAGACCAAACACATTGATATGCGGTACCATTTCATAAAGCATCATGTGGAAGAAGGTACTATTGAATTATATTTTGTACCAACTTAATATCAACTTGCTGATATCTTTACAACAACTTTAGATGAAAAACGTTTTAATTTTCTACTTTCAAAACTTGGCATGTTGAACTTAAAAGGTTAAATCTTTACAAATTTTTTTCCATAAAGTAAAAGCTTTACAGATTTTCTTTCAGTTGAATAAAATGTGTGTCGAGGATAAATTTTCAAGTTGCTTTGTTTATATTAAAGTTTTATATGTTCAAATTTCAAGTCTTACAAAAGTCGAAAAGTCAGCAACATGTTTGTAGCTTTTGACACTGCTTTAAAGATATGTGAGTCGGAATATTTATAGTTTACTTTGCTTTGACTACCTAAATGATCAGAATTATATATCGAAATGAAAATATGGGCTAAGCACTTAGATGTAGAACTGAGTGATTGAGCTGATTAATCTATATATAAAATTCAGAAATCTCTGAGTTTAAAAGTTTGTACCTGTGACCTTTCTGGTTTGGGAAAGTAAGTTCCGTGGGATGCTTGTCATCTGATCCCCTAAGGTCAATTGGTCTGGGAGTGATCGAACCTAAATCCTTCTATAGAACCAGATCTAAAGTCATGTTCTACTGGTATGAATGGGTTTAGGATATGTCTATGTAGCCTTTCTGATCCGGGAAAGTAAGTTCCAAGGGGTGCTTGACACCTAGTCCCCTAAGACCATCTGGTCTGGGAGCGGCTGACCCAAATCCTGCAATAGGGTCAGATAGAAAGTTACGTTTACGACATGTTCTTTACTTACCAATCTTTTTGATTAAAAGATGCCAAAGTGCACAATGCTTAAAAGATGCCAAAGAGCACACTCATGTGAAGATGCTAATGTGCACACTGCTAAAAGATGCCAATGAGCACACATCTCATGATACTTGGTGATATGTTTGAGTTGCGATAAACCTGTAAATTTGTGAAAGTCTTAATTTTTGATGGCTTAGTGTTAGTACATGCAAAGTTCTCTATAATATTTTTTCGAATTTCATTTTTCTTGAAGCTAATCGAAGTTCGCATGCGAGCACACTGAATAGATTGCTGGAAGAGTTTGAAACTGAACATGTCTTAACTTGATATGCAATGAAGCTTGTTCTTGTATCCAACAACACACGCTTGATTTCAACTGATTGATAAATCTGTGATATTTTACTGAGTATAATTTTTATTTGTTTAGTGTTTAAAATTTTATATGTTCAGTTGTTACAAAATTTACATTCAGTATTATTTTGTTTTTGCACTGATGTTTATATGGTTGTGTATCCATATTTTTGTTAAATGGTCTGTGCATATTTCGAGGGGGAGAGCCAATCTGCAAAGAATATCTGAACTATTCTATGTTTGAGGGGGAGTAAGTAAAATAATATGTGCTGATCAGAATTTTCATCAGGTAAGTATTTTTGCTCTTTTCTTCACAAATGATATTCTGATATGTCTATTTTTGTGCATTTGTGTAGGGGGAGTAAAAGTTTTTCAGGTATATTTTTTTAGATTTTTTTTTTGTATATTTTGTTTTGTTTTTTGTTTAGTTTTATTTTTAGTGTAAGTAGACTTGGTTTAAATAGCATTTTCTATTTCTTTTCTCTTCTCCCGCTTATTGTGTTTTTCTATCTGTCTATTGAGTTTCTTCTATTCTCTCTGTCGAACATTCATTGTGCCGAACTATAATTTGATTCCTTTCAGATTTTGCTTCTTGAAATCAGGTATGTTTTCGTTTAATATTGCATTTGATTCTTGATTTTGAGATTGGGATTATATAGTATTTTTAATTGATTTCGAACTGTTCATCTGATTTTCGCATATCCTCGAACTATTCATCTTCTCAGATTGTGTTTTGTTCATTGTTGCTTGAATCGATCTTTGGGTTTGTTTTAGTCCTCTATTTCGACAACCAGATATGTATTTTCTTACTTTATTTTGCTGATTTGGTTCTTTGATTTCGATTTTTTTATGTTTGCGACTATTCATCTGTTTTATTCGAAAACTTTTCATATTTTGAGTTGAATACTGAGTTTAATCAGTATTTCTTTGTTCGAAATACCCTTAGAATTGTTCATACACGTTTTTAGAATCATATATTTTGGGGTTTAACTTGATTTTGAGGATTTTCGAATTTCAACAGATGAACTCGCGCAAAGTTGTTTTGTGTGTTAGGGTTTTTTGCGTTTTAGTTGGTCACGCAAACTTAAGTTTGCGTTACCTGTTGGACACGTAAAGTTAAGATTGCGCCACCAACGGGTCACGCAAAGTTAAGTTTGCGCTTCACGTTGGTCGCGCAAAGCTCCCTTTGCGTTACCAACGGGTCGCGCAAAGCTCACTTTGCGTGATCTTCTTGTAACGCAAACCTTGTCCTTGTTTGTGTTTGCTTGTGTTTTTTAGTTAAGTATAGATTGCGTAACATGATGGTCACGCAAATCTTTGTGTTTGTTATGTTGTTTTTGTTTAAGTGTAGTTTGCGCCACACGTTGGTCGCACAAAGATCACTTTGCGTTTCCTTTGGGTCGCGCAAAGTTCTCTTTGTGTTACCTTCGTGTCACACAAACTTTGTTCCTGAAATTTTTTTCCAAGTCTTGGTTTTCTTCACATGTGATTCAGGCAAATCTTACTTTGCGTTATGAACTGAATACGCAAACTTCAGTTTGCGTCTCTTGCTTAATACGCAAACCTCTCTTTGCGTCTCTAGGTCATCGCGCAAACCTTGCTTTGCGTCTCTCACTGGTCACGCAAACCATACTTAGAAATTTTTTTTTCATTTTTTTTTTGTGTGATTTTCTTCTTTTTACCTATTTTTCTTTATTTCTGTTTTCCAGGATAATCAATGGCTTCTCAAAGTCAAACTGATCCTGTCATTCAAGATGAAAATGTTATTCTCGATGACCCGTCTGATCGTGCTTCACATGAGACGCCTATGCCGTCTGTTCCTTCGGTTGGAGCAAATCTCTCTGCTTCACGCCGAACGCCGAACTCCGAATGATGTTTTTCCAACAATCATGTATATGCCGTACAAGCCGAACAACTACTACGTGGACTTTGACAGAATCAAGATCCATCCGGTTATTCAAACTATTCTCAAGGGTCATCCTCTTGCTCCAGCTCTCACATATTGTGCAGATGTTCCTAAAGTTTATCTTCAGCAAGCATGGCATTCGATTACAAAGAATGAACTTGCTCGTCTTCACAGATTCGACTTGCAAATCGATCAGTTCGAGTCCTTCTTATCCTACAAGCGACTAAGACTTATTCTGGAGCTTCCTGAGCCTAACTCCAGACCTGGCCGCACTTCTTCTGATCAGTTTCCTTCTGAAGAGAATGTTCTTGAAGGAATCAGAAATCTGGGTTATCTTGGCAATCTAAATCGGGTAAGTGACTTTGATAAGTCAAACCTCCCTCCAGTCTGGTATGCATTGTTCTCAGTTCTCAACAGGTGCCTAACTTCTAAGCATTCTGGCATTGACAATGCGAGTCTACATTATCTGAGGTTATTCCATGCAGTTGTCTATGACCTGCATGTCGACTATACCTATATTTTCTGGACTGAATTGTCTGAGAGGGTTCAAGACAAGAGGACGAACAAGAAGAGAAAGTTTATTCCCTTTGTCAGATACATGAAGTTGATCGTTCGCAGCATGCTAAGGAGTAATTCCGCAATTCCGCGAAGATTGACTTGGCCTCAGATACCAAGTTCTGAAATGACATATATTCAAAAACAGAAGCAGTCATTCAACTTCTCAATGACTATTCCGTATGCGCTCATCGCACAGTACGCTGACATGACAGATGACAATGTCATTCAGTACTGCATGGAGAACGAATTCTTGGAAGCTGATCAGGAAGAGCCGGATAATGATGAACGAGAAGAACCTTCCAATGCCGAACAAGAGGTTGAAGAACAACATATTGAAGAAGATATGGCAGATCAACAGATTAATGATGCTCTTGCTGATATTGTTATTGAACTGGCTGTTCATAATATTTCTGCTGCTACTGCTGATGATGTTATTGCTGATGAAGATGAAGCTAGTGATGAAGATGCTGATATTGGTGCTGATATTCCTGACAGTGAAGATGATGATGATGATGATAATGACGGAGATGACGATGTTCAACCAAGTGTTCAGGTATATACAAGGCAATCTAAGGAACCTGAAGTGCATGTGTCAGAAGAGGTTGTATCTGAAGATGAATCTGTATCTATCAATCCTTCAGCTGCTCGTCTTCAAGTGGATGAATTGGATCTATAATTTGCTCAAGCCTCAACTCAGCTTCAGAGGCAAGCTCCAACAACTTCTCTTGCTGCTATTCATTCTACAACCGTTTCAGCTGTAGAGCTTTCTTCTGTTCAAGCTCGGGTTTCTTCTGATAAATTCACCACTCTGAATGAGGTGATTCGTCAACTGTCAAATAAGTTGGATGCTGAAAAAGAGGTACAGATTCAGAAGCTGAAGACTTTCTTTAAAGGAAAAATGCCAGAAATTGATGCTTCCGTGATTCCTCAAGAGATTCCTTTTCGAAGACCGTCTGGTGTTATTATTCGTGAATCGTCTTCTGCACATGTCTCAACTACTGCTCCACCAATTGTATCTTTTCCGATTCCTCCTTTGTTTACTCAGTCTGCGGGTATTTCTACATCAATTCCTGCTGATACATCTTCACGATCTTCCAATCTCTGAGTTGACTGATCTGCTTTACGCTCGTCTATTGTCTATGTCACCGCCACAACATCAAGATCAAGATTTGATTTCTCTTCTAAGGAATTTCCAGCCTACGCCGCCTCCAGTTCCTACATCTGATTCTGAGAGAATTACTGCTTTATCTGAAGAGTTCCAGTCTTTTCGATCTGAAGTTCAATCTAGTTTTGCTGATCTTAAGTCTTTCATGACTCAAGCCTTTTCTGAACATTCTAACAGACTTGATCATCATACACAGAGTTGCAGAACTGAGGCAGGTCCGTCTCTTAAATGCCGACATGACCAAGATGATTCAGATCATCAAGGCCATGAGGGGGAGATGGTGAAGAGACTGAGAATGGAAGGATCTTCTTCATCTAGAGAAGATCAATTTCAAGAAGAGGTGGCTGGTGATACAGAAAAGAATGTTGACAACATTCAAGACTGTAGCATTCAAGATCTAATGAATGTCATGATTGAAAATGTTGATTTGTCTTCCATGACAAATGTTCTGAACATTTCTGAACAAGATATAAAGAATAATATGAAGATTGTTGTTTATATTGATCCTGACACTGCATCAAGACCAATTGATTTAGAGGATTCTGAAGCTGCAAATGACATGAGATCCTTCTTCGCAAATTTCATAGAGATAAATTCAGATGATGATGAAGACATCAAATTTGAGAAGATTTGCCAAGTAAAAGAAGAGGATTGTGATGACATAATCATCATTTCTAATACTGAAGATGATTCTGTATTCATGGATGCTAAGGATGAAGAGATTACAGACATGTTGTACAAAGATCTTCCTTCTCAAGAAGAGATTCCTGAAACTTCTCCAAGTACTGAAGCTACTCAAGTTCCAGAATCTGCTCCAATTACTTTTTTCTCCTGTTGCTAGTACAGCTCCGACTACCACTGTTCCTCAAAGCTCATTTGAAGTTGGTCAGTCGTCAAGAGCACAAGTTGATGTTCCTTCATCTGAACCAGTGATTCCTCCCACAATTCTAGAGGAAGGACCAACTTTGACCAGACAGGAGAGACAAAGAAGTCTTCAACAAAGGTATATGGCTTCAAGACAAAGATTTGCCTTTCTAGAAGATTCTCAGTGTAATATTTTCGTTTCTAGAAGAAGGCCGGTCAACATTTATGCTATCCTTGGTGTTGAAAAGGAGTCAGAGGCATATCGGTATGAATACTTGATGCTCATCAAGTGCCAGCGCCGTAGAAACAATCTCGTTTCTTCTCCACATTTGATTGTCCGGGTTATCAGCGTCACGATAAACAAGTTAGTTAATATCTGGTATCCGGAATTCGAAGTGGAAAGAAGAGATTGCAATCGATATACTTTCTCTGAGGCAGATTTTTCTGATCTTTCTATTGATGATGTTGAGTTTTTATATGATCATTTCAGAAATCTTTATCATAGAACACAAGATGTTTCTCAAGCGCTGTTTGTTATCAAAAGATTCATTCGATGGCAAATCAGATTCTTCAGAGTGTTTGATTTTCAGATGGCCGTTGAAAGCTTTCAGCCAGTTGTAAATCTTCTAAGGCCCAATCGAAGTTTTCCAGACTTAGATTCTTATCCTTTATTCACCATAATTGAAGATCCATATGGAGTTGTCTACAAGAATGGCTCAAGTCAAAAGTGCTTTCTCAGATTTGAAGAAATTTGTCATTACTCTGATGGAACTTTAAAGGTGATCAAGCTTCAATTGGAGCAACGTCTGAAAGAAGCTCAAAGAAGATTTTTCGAAACAAGAAGTAATGCTTTTCTGATTGAAAATGCTGAAATTTGTCTTCTCAAGAAGACATTGAATACAATTCATGAGAGATTGAATTTCCGCTCAACTCTAAGACGCCTGGAAGTTTCAATTGGACTAAATAGACTTCGTCAAAGAGAAGAGCGCCAATGATTCACCAAAGTCGCTTTGTTGGTCAATGCTGTTTTAGAAGATTAATTTTGAAGACCACTGCGCCAATGATTACTAAGGGGGAGATTGTTAAGACTGATTTTGTAGTAATCATTGTATTTATTTTCAGTAGTCTTAATTGTGCTTAACTGTGCTTATCTTGCTTATCTGTATTGGTTAAGACCTGGGGTATTTAAGTCCTTTAGGTGCTTTGTTGTTTGTAACTTTGAGATCACATTTGAATAGAACGTAAACTTTGGAGCTCTTTACTTTCTCTCACTAGATTTAGACCGATCTTGGACTTTCAGATGTCTTCTTTAGAGCAAGCAAGGATGTCCAGAATACTTTCTTCTCCTTCACCAATCACATCTCTTTCCTCCTCCTTTATCTTCCAAAAATTGTCATACTTCTCAACAGATGTTTCTTCGTCATCGGAAGATAAGTCAATAGCATAAATCTCCTCCAAACCAGTTAGACTTATGATCTCTTCTCTTGTAGCAACCATGGGCTTTTCAACCAATGGTTGTACATCTTCATTACCGTATAAGATCAACTCCATACCTTGACCTTCACCCCTATTCATCTGCTCCTCACTTTAAAGATCAACCATTTCTGTATCCTCTCTTCTATCTGATCAACCAACAATAGCACGTTCAGACTCTATAGCAGTTCTTTGGCGTTTGCTTTTCTCCCCTCATGCTTTGTATACATATGACTAGTTTAGTTAGAATAGTTGTAAGTAACAGTTGACATAAATTGTGTGCATCCTATTTTAGAGAGAGAAAGTGTCAAACAGGTTCATTGTATAGGAATCCTCGTTGTTGGAAATGATAACAGGTTGAGTAATCAATTTGTATTCATATTGTTTGTGTGTAATTGTGATTAGAACTTGATAAAATTGGGAAATAACAAAAACTTATACCTTGTGTGTACGTGCAAGTGTAGGGATGATTGAAGCTACTTAAGCTTGATCAGGCTTAAAATGTGTAAACTGTTGAGACAACAAGTATTACACAAACTCAATGTGCATGAAAGAGAAGCGAAGGTCGGGCAACTTTCCTTCTTTTTCAATATCCACATCTTCCAAATGAAGACGAGATAACATATGTTGTGTCCCCAAAGAAAATTGAAACATTTCTTTGTTAAGAAAGAAACGAGTGGTTAGTGGGGTTAAAGCAAGAGTTGGCTTAGGCTCACTGCCTGTTTCAATGAAGTTCACGAAAGAATTGTGAAACAACAGTAATATGGTTGCCCGACTCAGAAAAAGATTTGGTGCAGAGTTTTGATATTCTTTTAACTCTGTTCTCACACCCTCTTTCTTTTTATCATTTAATCTCATTTCTAACCAAACTCTCTTTTGCATTTTACCTCATCACACCGAGAAAAACACATCCCATTGAGTTATCTCCCATACTCTTTGATTTAATGACCCCTCACCCCTAAATCACTTAGGAATAACTTCTTGGGTAGGAAACACTGGTTAACGTGAATCCATAGAAGTTCTGTTAAGCTCACACATGAATCCCATGAAAATTTTGTCCTATAAAACATTGTCCAACAGTTTAGCTTGAAAATATAGTTCAAAATGTGATAATCATTGTCACAATATGTATGCTCTCCGAGAATATGAATGAAATTTGAGCATTTGAACGTGGAAGATCTGAAAACAAGAAAATTGAATGAATGAAATGATAACAATAGAGTTGTTTTGAGAATCTGACAATGTATCAATCAGATCAAATATCAGGAAATATATGAACATGTAAGGATAGGGTAGCAAAGAAATGATAGTTGTTTATATGAACGAATATAAACAATTTTTCAATGAACGTGCAAAGTTAAGAAATGTTGAACGATGCTCAACAACTTTGAAAGCAAACGAGGGTATTACCATCGAAATATGTTTTTTTAGAGACATGGTAATAACAAATTCAAATAAAGTACTAAAGCGGTGTATGTGAATACTTGATAGTATATGGAAAAGATAATAAACAAGTATTAGTCTTTGGAAACACACAATCAGTAATCAATAACGCTCATTTAAGAAAACATTTAAAAGCACACTTCAAAATTCATAAAAACTTTTGACAATAAGAAGTGGTTTGAACAGTTAGAAACCATTTTTCATATCTGAAAGTTGTTCTTCTTTCAAACATGTAGAGATTAAGAATCAGAAATACTTACACTCAGCGTAGAATTCTTGACTCCCCCTGAAAATAATATCTCCCTTTTTGACAAAAATCATATATTCTCCCCTTTTATATCTGCAAAAAGTCAAACTATAATCAACAATATCAAAAATTCATTCTAATCTCACCCTTAAAAATGGTATAAAAAGAATACAAAAATCGTTGATCTCCCCATTGAATGATTATTCGAAGAAAATATTATCATTCAATGTAGTCGACAAAGATCAAAATCTTTGAAGTGCGGGTTCTGAACTGAAATATTCAGAAGCCATCATCAGAGATTAACTCCTTTAAGGAAAATCAACTCCCCCTGAAGAAATGAATTTCCTGTAAATGATAGAAGATCTTGGTAATCATCTAGGATGATTCCTCATTCGTCAGTATTTAGAAAATGAAATCAAAATTGTGAACTCCCCCTCAGATTAAGCATAAAGATCATGAACTCCCCATAGACTCATGCAAGAAAATCACACAGACTCAAATAGATATATTTAGCATACCTAACTTGCTGATTAGGAATTTGAACCTCTTTTCATCCAACATCTTGGTGAAAAGTTTTGCAAGTCGGTAGTCAGTCTGTACGAAATGCATCTCTATCGAACCTTTCTCGACATGGTCTTTAATGAAATGGTAGCGTACATCGATGTGTTTTTTCTTGGAGTGTTGTACCAGATTAGTAGTTATTGCAATCGCGCTCTTCAAGTCACAGTAAATAAGCACTTTGTTGTAGGTGTAGCCGAAATCTTTCAATTGAATCATCATCCACAAAACTTGTGAACAACAACTCGCCGCAGCAACGTATTCCGCTTCTGCTGTCGAAGTTGAGTCACAATTTTGTTTCTTCGATGTCCATCTAACCAATTTGTCACCTAAAAACTGATACGATCTAGAAGTGCTCTTTAGGTCTAACTTACTGTTGGGAACTGAAGAATTTACCAAGTATGGTTAATGCTGCTAGTTCATCATGGTTACTACTTCTGTGGTTAATGCTGCCAGTAGAAGTTAATGCTGTTGGAACAAAGTTAATGCTGCTCTTCATTATTAGTACTGCTGGAGTTACTACTGCTAAGAGATTAATACTGCTGAGTATGGTTAGTGCTGCTGAACTTAGTACTACTCAGAGTATTAATGCTGCTTATGATTAGTACTGCTTATGAGATGGAGATCCGTATGGAAAGGATGACAGCTGGATAAACTGAAGATATTCAAGGAAGCTTATAGAGATAATGATGGAAGATATTCTGAAGATATTTTATTAATTGTAATTATCTTTTATTCAATATATGTATAGTATTGATAGAATAGTTTAGATAATTATTCATTCTAAGTTTTTGTGTTAGAGAGAATCAACCTCAAGGCATAGTTCCTAATTCTAGAGAAGTAGAATTCGTATTGGTGAGCCTGTTCATCAATATTGAGGTTGTGTGTTTAATCTTGTAACTTTAAGCATTCAATACAAGTTTACAAGTGATTCATCAGATTTACTGTGTTATTTACTGTTTCATTGAATATCAAAGTGTTATTCCGCAAACTTCTTTGATATTAGTTTCTGAGAGTTTATTCTTGTTAAGAATTCGATCCTGACAAGTGGTATCAGAGCTAGTTTATCTCAGAAATAAAATCATCATTAGAACAGAAATTCAAGCACATAAATCAAAATCATCATGGCTAAAGGTTCAGAGTCTTCAAGCACAGAAATTCCCACAGAGGTAATATCTAATATTTGCTCTAAATCCTGTATTGAAACTGTTAAAAGGTACAGGGATCACAATCAGAAAATGAGTAATGACCTGAAGAGATTAGAAAAGGACATAAAAGATTATGTTAGGATTGTTGAAAGGTTTGAAGAGCAGATTAAGAGTTTTCAAGCAAATGAGCTTCAACATTCTTATGACACAAACTCTAGAAGTGGTAGAAGAATGACTTAGAACTTTAACTGACCAAATCCAAAGAAGAGAGTGAAAAGCTAAGAGGAGAGCTGGCTAAATTCAAGCTAGATGTAGAAAAGTTTTCCAATGCTTCCAAAGCAATGGATTCTTTACTACAAACTCAGATTCATGATAAATTGAAAAGAGGAATAGGATATAATATCACACCACCACCCTATAACAACAACTACATCCCTCCTAGTTCAGACTTGTTAGATTCAAAGGATAGGAAGGACCTGCCTGAGGGAGCCACTGAGATTGATCCCTTAGATGAAGTAGCTGTTAAGGATAAAACTGAGAAAGAAACTGTCAAAAGTAAGGACAACACTGTGAGTGGTGAGATTCCTATAGAAAACCACATAATTACCAATGAAGGACGTGGAAAGCATTGGGTCAAGTAAAATAAGGTAGAGAAGACTGAGGGAAAGAACAAGGAGATTCACTATAAGCAGACCACTGTTGTGAACCCTGTCCCTTGCAAACAGTGTGCTTGCAGTAAATCTAAGCCCCAAAAACATGATAAAAAGAGGGGTAATCAAAGGAACTGGAATAATCAATGGGCACAAAAACAAGGGGTTGATCTGAGTAAAATCAATAGACCAAAACCTTGTTTTATCTGTGGAAAGCTTAATCATGTTGCCAAATACTGTTATTTCAATCCTATCAACCAAATAGTTAATTTTCAAAGACAAACTCAAAACTCCTTTGGTTATAGGAAGCAAGGAAGGAATCAAATGGCTGAGAACAGAGCACCTAAAAAGTCTCATGTTCAAAACAAATTTGCTAAAACAAAAAAAAAATACTCCAAATAAGCCAAGGAGTACTTTAAAGACAAAGAAAGCAAACAACTTTGTTCAAGTTTGGGTTCCAATTGCAAAGAAACCTGTTAGTACTGCTATCCCAAATAGTACTGCTAACAAGAATAGTGCTGCTAACTTGATTAGTACTGCTAACCAAGTTAGTACTGCTTCTAGTAGTAATGCAACCAAGCCTATAATCTTGACAAAGTATTCCAGCCATGAGGTTCCTAAACAACTCATACAGACCAAAATGACAGATTATATAAATGAGAAAGGACAACCCAAGACCACTTTGGCTTGGGTTCCCTCCAAGACTAACTGATTTATCAAGTGTGCAGGGCAACCAATAGCTCAAGAGGAAGAGCATTTGGCATGTAGATAGTGCTTGCTCTTGGCACATATCAAGTAACATGGACTGCCTTCAAAACTTCAAAAGTTTTGATGAAGGACATGTTGCTCTTTGTATGATACTCCAGATGGAGGTAAGTTCAAAGGTAAGACAAGTGGTAAAAGAATGATGGAAAATGGAGAGATGGAATAAAAGTGTGAGGTATAAATGAAAGGTTATGGACAACACAAGCTTAAAAGGTGTAAGTGCAGTTAATGCTGCCAGTACAATTTTACTACTGCCAGTGTCCAGTTAATACTGCTAGTTAGTTAATACTGCTCCCAGTTAATACTGCTAGTTAGTTAATACTGCTAGTGGTTAATACTGCTCCCAGTTAATACTGCTAGTTAGTTAATACTGCTAGTGGTTAATACTGCTCCCAGTTAATACTGCTTTCAGTTAATACTGCTCACTGTTAATACTGCTTTCACTAATTTTTAAGGTTAATACTTATTTTAATCCACAACCTATAAATACCCTTTGCCCGCCTAAAAAGTTCATAACGACTCTTTGCATACTGTTCACTTGCGCTCTAAACCCTTTCTCTCTCAAGTACCAAGTTTTCAGGCAAGAACTTTGAAGTTCAATGGCATCCATGGCATTCATCGACGAGCACAATGAGATCGCTATGCTCCAAAAGCCAAAACAAGCTGAAGGGTTTCACCAGATAGTCGACTTTCTGAGGATAAGTCACATCGCTCATGCGCTCACTGTGTCTCCTACCATCTTCATAGAGCATCAGAGGCAGTTCTGGGCTAATGCCACTATTGTTACTGAGAATGGTGTGCAAATGATCAAGACAAGGGTCTGTGAAAAACCGTTAACTATCACTGAAGAGGTAATTCGCATCTGTCTACGTCTAGACGATGCTGCAGGTATAACCTCTATTCCTAATGAGGAATTATTCTCAACTTTGTCAAGAATGGGGTATGAAGGCCAGTTGGGTGGTTTTAAATTTTCAAAGGCTAAATTTTATACCCAATGGCGTTTTCTTGTTCATACCTTAATGCATTGTCTTTCTAAAAATACTACTGGATGGAGTGAGTTCAGCAACACCATTGCTTATGCTTTGGTCTGCTTGGCCACTGCCAGAAGGTATAACTTTTCTCAAATGATTTTCAGTGATCTGGTTTCAAACCTGGGAAACAAAAAGAGTTTCTACATGTACCCAAGGTTTGTACAGACAGTTATTACCAATGAATTGACGGATATACCTCACTTTGATGAAGTATATGTACCAAAACCCCCTAAAGGCAAGGTTTTCTCAAATATGAGAAGATCTGCTAGGGACTCGGAAGGAGTTGACACCCCAATGTTCTCAACAATGATGGTGGTGTCCCAACCACAAGAAGGTATGGCAGCAGGGTCAAGGCCCCCATTAGACCATCCCACTGCTAGCCAATCCCAACCTTCTCACTGTAAATCAATTCCCCAGTCTCTTCTTGAAAAACCAACTTCTCCCATAACCCAAATTTATTCAAGGAAAAAGGTCAAGAAGGTTCCTTCCCTTCCTGTACCTTCACCCACTAAGCGTTTAAGCCCTCTAAGGGAGGATTCTCCTTTAGAGAATATCTACAGGGAAACCACAAGGGTGTCTCCCAACCCCAAGGAGGTGCTCTCTGAGGTGGAGGAAGAGCATATGGGTGAGAAGGCTGCCACTACTTCTGCTAGCACAGAGAAGGACAGTGGTAACATCTCTAAGACCTTCCCCATGGCAACTTTGGGTGAGCAATCATCCAAAGGTCCCAGGTGCCAAGAAACCACGGGGGTGGATAGTGCTTCTGCTAGGCAGAAGGCTTCCACTACAAAAAGATCCAATGATCCTTCAAAAGAGGGTAATACTCCTGGAGAAGGTGAGGATAGATATAACTATCAGGAATTGATGGATGCAATGTGAAACATCAATATGGATGTGATGAAACAAGGTCAAGAGATTGAAGAGCTTAAACTTATTGTTCTGTCACAACAAGAGAAGATCCTCAATTTGAAGCAAATGGTAAGGAAATTGATCCTCCAAAAGAAGAAGAAGCAATTTGTGCTCAAGAAGAGGGCAAAAGTTCAAGATCCTTTCAACAAGGGGGAGAAGCAAGAGGGAGAAACAAAGAAAGAAAGTTCAGCTGAAAAGAGAGTTGAAGTTGAGGGGGAGAAAGAGCATGGAATAGAAGCAGAAACTGTTAATGCTGCTACAACAGAAGAAACAGTTAATGCTGCTAAGGTACAAGAAGCAGCAGAAACAGGGCTCTCTGTAGAGGAAATGGAGATAGCAGAAACTTTGGTTAAAGCCAAGAATGATACTCCTAAGGCTAGTCAAAAGGCCATGGGAGTAGTCTTCAATGAAGGAGGGATCTCAAAGAAGGGAAAAGAAAAGGCAATCTTGAAGGATACAAAAGGAAAAGGAAAGGAAAAGATGGTTGAAGCTGAACTGTCTGCAAAGAAAAAGGCTCAGATTGAATTAGATGAGGAAATAGCTAAGCAACTTCAAGATCAAATGGAAAAGGAGGAACAACTGCAAACTGAGACAGATAGAGAACTTGCAAAGGTCATGGCCAGAAAGCTAAATGCAGAGTATCAGAAAAGTATCAAAGAAGCAGCTCAGGCCAAGAAACTTCAAGTCAAAAAGATGCCAATTCAAAAGCAAAAAAGACAACCCTCCAAGACCTTTTTGGCCAATCAGGAAAGAAGAAAAATGATAAATTTCCTGAAAGGTGCAATTGGAGTCAAGGGGGAGATGTTCACAAACATGGCATACAATAAGGTTGAAGAGTTGTACAAGAAAGAGATGGAAAAACTTCAAGGGGATTCATCTCAAAGGGAAGAGGCTGAGAGAAGAATGAAGGAGAGGTATGATCTTAATATTCAACAACCATTTCCTGAGGAGACTACACCCTCAAAAGACAAAGCTGAAGAAATGAAGAAAGAACGTGAGAATGTTAATGAAGAAGCCAAATCTGGAAAGAGGGTGAAGACAATTGCTTCCAAAAAGCAGTCTAAAAGGCCAAGAGTAGAGGAAAGAGAAGAAACTTCAGCAGAACCAGTGCATAATCCAGAACAGTCAAGTAAGCCAACTGATGAGAATATGGATGTCTACATGACAATAGTAGAACCCATTAAGGCTGTTCCAATCTCCATGAAAGCTCCTGAGATTACCTTTTGGGACATTCTAAGAGATAATGGAAAGGATTTCTTCAGAATCAAAAGAGCTGATGGTTCATTTGAAGCATTTTCAACATGGGGGAGAGTTATCAGATGCTGTTCAAGAGCAGATATAGAAGAAATGTACAAAGTGGGGATGAAACTCTATGAGCCTGTGTTGAAAGGTAATGAAGAAAATCTTCTCAAAGTGGCAATGGAATACTTATGTATGATGTTTGATCCAGAGAAGGTGATGCATAGGATTAAAGATCTTCATCATGAGTATGTGTTCAAAAAGATTGATAATTGGATACTCTTGGAAAATTGTGGTGTATACATGATTACCATTGACAAATGTTATCATGAATATTACCTGGTGGACAAAATCTATGAGCATAGCAAGGAGAAGCTAGTAGGGATGTTAAAAGCCAAGCTAGTATGCACAAAGGATTCAGAGATGGCCAAGATTATGGTGAGAAGAACTGTCAATCAAAGTTTGGGTCTAGATCCAAATTTGGGTAACTGAACCTGAGGTGTTGAAAGCATCTTGAAGAAAATCTGAAGAACTTGACTTCTCTTTCTAAAAGTCAAGTTAGGGGGAGATTGTTGGGAACTGAAGAATTTACCAAGTATGGTTAATGCTGCTAGTTCATCATGGTTACTACTTCTGTGGTTAATGTTGCCAGTAGAAGTTAATGCTGCTGGAACAAAGTTTCAAACATGATCTACAATTGAATTGATTGTTTCAAACATGATTCAAACATGATGTGGACTCAATTAGAAAAGATCATGCTTGGGTCATCAGTTGCTACTCAAATTCGTCAGACACGATTCATGAATAACTTTGAGGAATTTAAGGCAAAGGACAATGAATCTCTGAAGGTTATATTTGACCGGTTTTGCACTGTGATTAATGATCTAAGAAAGATTAAAGTGGAAAAGACTAATCTTGAGACGAATATGAAATTCCTCAATGCTCTTCAGCCTGAATGGAACAAATCATGTCATAGACTGAAGAACGACGTTCGAATCTCAACAATGCAGATTCAAGAATTGTATGAGATTATGATGACTGATGAGAGCTTGGTGCTTGAAAAGAAGGCCAAACTGGACAAAAAGAACAACAAGACAGTTGATCCGATTGTTCTCCTCACGAAGCAACTGGCTGAACAAGCGTTGTCTGATAACGCTTACAACGGGTCAACTGAGGATGATGGTGAGGCACTGCAGAAAGCGATGATCCTTCTCTCTCAGCATTACCAGAAAAAGTTCCAACCAAGAACGGGTTCCAACTCTTCTCGCTTCACTTCTGGGACAAAAGCCAAAGTACCCGAGCTAAAAACTGCTGCTTGCTATAATTGTGGAAAGCCGCGTCACATTTCAAAAGAGTGTTAAGTGAAGAAGGTTAGGGACTCAGCTTATTACAGAAAGAAAATGGAACTAGCTGAAAAGAGAGAGAACGGAACTGCTCTGTTGGCCGAAGAAGAATTCTGGCTGGATCACTCTGACGACGAAGCTTCAAACGTAGAGATCGCTCACATGTGCTTCGTTGGAGATGATCAGTCCGACGATTCTGATACGGATGAGGATGAGGTATATTCTGAATTTGACTATAATTTCATTACATCTCAGATGAATATCATAATTAATGCTTTGTCTGATTTACGTTCTAATTTTTATCTGAAAAGAATTTAAATTCTGAAAAGTCAGATTTGATTGACAAACTGAAAATTTCTTTGAAAGATGAAAAATCTATTTTAGAAAATACAAAATACATCTTTCAAAAATAATTGGATGATTTCGAAAATTCAAATAAGACTTATCTTGAGTCTTTGACTAAATTGACTACTTTAAAAGATGATTTTTCAGATAAAATAAATAAGTTAGAAGAAAAGCTTTATCGAAAGAACCAATCTGAACAAACATTTTTTATGAACAAACCGAGGAGTGAAGAGGCTTTAAAACAAAGACGGGGAATTGGTTTTGATAATCCTCATTGTTTAAATAAAGTGATAAATGAAGTTCCTACTTTATATAAATATGATTATCTAACTCTTGCACACTATGCTCCTCAGTTCAAATTTCATTGGACTAGTGAAAAGGAAGTGTTAGATCTCGAAAATGAGATGTTAGGATCGAATTCTCAACAAGAATTATGAATACTCAGAAACAATATCAAAGAAGTTTGCGGAATAACACTTTGATATTCAATGTAACAGTAAACAAACAGTAGATATGATTAACAACTTGTAAACTTGTATTGAATGATTAAAATCACAAGATTACACACACAACCTCAATCTTGAAGAACAAGCTCTTTCAAGACGAATTCTACTTCTCTAGAATTAGGAACTATGCCTTGAGGTTGATTCTCTCTAGCACAAAAACTTAGAATTAATTGATTATTTCTAAACTATTCTATCAATTCTATACATATACTGAATAAAAGATAATTACAATAAATATCTTCAGAATATCTTCCATCATTATCTCTATAAGCTTCCTTGAATATCTTCAGTTTATCCAGCTGTCATCCTTTCCATACGGATCTCCATCTCATAAGCAGTAGTAATCATAAGCAGCATTAACACTCTGAGCAGTACTAAGTTCAGCAGCACTAACCATACTCAGCAGTATTAATCTCTTAGCAGTAGTAAATCCAGCAGTACTAATAATGAAGAGCAACATTAACTTTGTTCCAGCAGCATTAACTTCTACTGGCAGCATTAACCACACTTGGTAAATTCTTCAGTTCCCAACAATCTCCCCCTAACTTGACTTTTAGGAAGAGAAGTCCAGTTCTTCAGATCTTCTTTAAGATGCTTTCTACACCTCAGGTTCAGTTACCCAAATTTGGATCTAGACCCAAACTTTGATTTACAGTTCTTCTTACCATAATCTTGGCCATCTCTGAATCCTTTGTGCATACTAGCTTGGCTTTTAACATCCCTACTAGCTTCTCCTTGCTATGCTCATAGATTTTGTTCACCAGGTAATATTCATGATAACATTTGTCAATGGTAATCATGTACACTCCACAATTTTCAAAGAGTATCCAATTATCAATATTTTTGAACACATACTCATGATGAAGATCTTTAATCCTATGCATCACCTTCTCTAGATCAAACATCATACATAAGTATTCCATTGCCACTTTGAGAATATTTTCTTCATTACCTTTCAACACAGGCTCATAGAGTTTCATCCCCACTTTGTACATTTCTTCTATATCTGCTCTTGAACAACTTCTGATAACTCTCCCCCATGTTGAAAATGCTTCAAATGAACCATCAACTCTTTTGATTCTGAAGAAATCCTTTCCATTATCTCTTAGAATGTCCCAAAAGGTAATCTCAGGAGCTTTCATGGAGATTGGAACAGCCTTCATAGGTTCTACTATGGTCATGTACAAATCCATACTCTCAACAATTTGCTTATTAGACTGCTCTGGACTTTGCACTGATTCTGCTTCAGTTTCTGCTGGAGTATCTCCCTTTTCTTCTACTCTTGCCCTTTTAGACTGGCTTTTGGAAGCAATTGACTTCACCCTCTTTCCAGATCTGGCTTCTTCACCAACACTCTCTTGTACTTCCTTCATCTCTTCAGCTTTGTCTTTTGAGGGTGTGGTCTCCTCAGGGAATGGTCTTTGAATGTTCAGGTCATGCCTTTCCTTCATTTTTCTCTCAGCCTCTTCCCTTTGGGCTGAATCCCCTTGAAGCTTGGCCATCTCTTTCTGATACAACTCCTCAACCTGAGTGTATGCCATGTTGGTGAACATCTCCCCCTTGACACCAATTGCACCTTTCAGGAAATTTATCATTTTTCTTCTTTCCTGATTGGCCAAAAATGTCTTGGAGGGTTGTCTTTTCTGTTTCTGTTTTTGGATTGGCATCTTTTTGACTTGAAGTTTCTTGTCCTGAGCTGCTTCTTTTATACTTTTCTGATATTCTGCATTTAACTTTCTTGCCATGAGCTTTGCAAGTTCTCTATCTGTTTCTGTTTGAAGCTGCTCCTCCTTTTCCATTTGATCTTGAAGCTGCTTTGCTATTGCCTCATCCATTTCAATTTGAGTCTTCTTCTTTGCAGGCAGTTCAACTTCAACCATCTTTTCCTTCCCTTTTTCCTTTGTCTCCTTTAAAGTTGCTTTTTCTTTTCCCTTCTGTGACATTCCTCCTTCATTGATGACTATTCCCTTGGCCTTTTTAGTAGCCTTAGGAGTATCATTCTTGGCTTTAATCAAGGTTTCTGCTATCTCCATTTCCTCTACAGAGAGCCCTATTTCTGCTGCTTCATTTACCTCAGCAACATTAACTGTTTCTTTTGTTGTAGCAACATTAACATTTTCTTCTTCTATTCCATGCTCTGTCTCCCTCTCAACTTCAACTTCAGCTGAACTTTCTTTCTCTGGTTCTCCCTCTTGCTTCTCATCCTTGTTGAAAGCATCAGTCAAAGGGTTCCTCCTTCTAAGCACAAATTGCTTTTTCTTCTTTTGGAGAATCAATTTTCTGACCATTTGCTTTAAGTTGAGGATCTGCTCTTGTTGTGACAGAACTATCAGCTTCAATTCTTCTATATCTTTGCCCTGTTTGATCACATCCCTGTTGATGTTGGCCATTGTGTCCATCAATTCAAGATAGTCATATCTGTCCTCACCTTCTCTAGGAGTGTTACCCCCTATTGAAGAATCATGGGATCTTTTAGTAGTGGAAGTCTTCTGCCTAGCAGAAGCACTATCCACCCCCGTGGTTTCTTGGCACCTGGGACCTTTGAATGATTGCTCATTCAAATGATTGCTCATTCAAAGTTGCCATGGGGGAGGTTTTAGTTATGTTACCACTGTACTTCTCTATGCTAGCAGAAGTAGTGGCAGCCTCAGCACCCATATACTCAACCCTCTCCTCAGTGAGCACCTCCTTGGGGTTGGGAGACACCCCTGTGGTTTCCCTGTAGATATTCTCTAAGGGAGAATCCTCCCTTAGAGGGCTTAAAGGCTTAGTGGGGGAAGGTACAAGAAGGGAAGGAGCCTTCTTTACCTATTTCCTTTTGTATGTTTGGGTGATTGGTGAAGTTGGTTTATCAAGAAGAGACTGGGGAAATGATTTAGAGTGGGAAGGTTGGGATTGGCTAGCAGTTGGATGGTCTAATGGGGGCCTTAACCCTGCTGCCATACCTTCTTGTGGTTGGGACACCACCATCATTGTTGATAACAATGGGGTGTCTACTCCTTCCGAGTCCCTAGCAGATCTTCTCATATTTGAGAAAACCTTGCCTTTAGGGGGTTTAGGTACATATACCCCATCAAAATGAGGCATATCCGTCAATTCGTGAGTGATAACTTCTTGGTCAAACCTGGGGTACATATAAAAGCTCTTTTTGCTTCCCAAGTTTGAGACAAGATCACTGAAAATCATTTTAGAAAAATTATACTTTCTGGCAGTGGCCAAGCACACCAAATCATAAGCAATGGTGCTACTGAACTCACTCCATCCAGTAGTCTTTTTAGAGATATAGTGCATAAGGGTATGGAAAAAGAAACGCCATTGGGGTGAAAATTTGGCTTTTGAGAACTTGAACACACCCAATGGGCCTCCATACCCCATTCTTGTAAGAGTAGAAAACAATTCATCATTAGAGATAGAAGTTATACCAGAGGCATCGTCTAGACGTAGACTGCTGCGAATTACCTCTTCAGTAACTGTCAAGGGCTTGCCACACACCTTTGTCTTGATCATTTGCACACCATTCTCAGTAACAATGGTGGCATTTGCCCAGAATTGCCTTTGACGCTCGATATAGATTGATGGCGATACAGTGAAAGCATGGGCAATATGGGTTGTCTTGAGGAAATCCACAATCTGGTGGAAATCAGCGGCTTGTTTGGGCTTCTGTAGCATCGCGATTTCATTGTGCTCATCTATGAATGGCATTGATGCCATTGATCTTGAACGTTCTTGCCTGAAAACTTTGAACTTGAGAGAGAAAGGGTTTAGAGCGCAAGTGAACAGTATGCAAAGAGTCGTTATGAAATTTTTAGGCGGGCAAAGGGTATTTATAGTATTCGGGACATAAGCAGTGTTAACCTAGAGCAGTATTAACTAACAAGCAGTATTAACTGAGAGTAGTATTAACTAACTAGCAGTATTAACTGAGAGCAGTATTAACCACTAGCAGTATTAACTAACTAGTAGTATTAACTGAGAGCAGTATTAACCACTAGCAGTATTAACTAACTAACAGTATTAACTGAGAGCAGTATTAACCACTAGCAGTATTAACTAACTAGCAGTATTAACTGAGAGAAGTATTAACCACTAGCAGTATTAACTGAGATCAGTATTAACCACTAGCAGTATTAACTAACTAGCAGTATTAAAACTGTACTGGCAGTATTAACCATACTTACTCTTCTAAGCTTGTGATACACTGAGTACTGCTATACATATCCTGAAAAAGAAGATTAGGAACACCATGAATAAACAATATACAGGTATGTAACCACTTTTTGAGAAGGTGCTTATTCAGGGTTGATCATTCCCACACTTGTTACCAAGAAAGTGAATCTACCCACATCAAAGGCTTTGGTGAATAGATCAGCAAACTGGTTATTAGTATGAACTTTTACAACTTGAATAAGTTTCTTTTAATTGCAGCCTCTTATGAAGTGATACCTGATCTCAATGTCCTTTGTCTTTGAGTGCTTGACAGGATTATTAAGAATGCTAATAGCACTGCTATTATAAATAAAGATTGGAGTGTGTAGAAAGGTTACCCCATAGTCCAGCATTTGATTCTGAATCCATAAGACTTGAGAACAGCAACTTGCAGCTGCTATGTACTCTGCTTCTGTTGTAGATGTGGACACTGTGGTTTGTTTCTTGCACTGCCATGACACTAGTCTTGCACCCAAAAACTGACATCCTCCAGAAGTAGATTTCCTGTCCAAGTTTGCTCCACCTAGATCACTATCTGAGTATGCATGTAGGTCAAATGATGAGTCATGAGGATACCAAAGTCCCAATCTGGGTTGCCCTTTGAGATATCCGAATATCCTCTTAACAACTTGATAGTGAGATTGCTTTGGCCTAACTTGGAATCTTGCACATACACAGACTGGAAACATTATATCTGGCCTAGAGGCTGTAAGATACATGAGAGAGCCAATCATGGACCTATAATGATGAACATCCATATCCTCCCCCTCAAGATCTGCTGTTATCTGCTTGTGTGTCTCCATAGGTGTGCTGGCAGGTTTTGAATCTGAGAAACCAAACTTGGTTATAATGTCCTGCACATACTTGGACTGACAGATAAAGATTCCATCTGACTTCTGTTGAACTTGGAGTCCAAGTAAGAAAGTAAGTTCCCCCATGGAACTCATCTTGAACCTTTGATGCATTAGTTCCTCAAACTCCTTGCACATAATGGCTCTTGTGGATCCAAAGATAATATCATCAACATAGATTTGGACCAGGAAGATATCCTTCTTCTTTTTCTTGATAAATAGAGTCTTATCAGTGACTCCTCTTTCAAAGCCATTTTCCAAGAGATAGGATGACAGAGTGTCATACCATGCTCTTGGAGCTTGATGCAGTCCATAAAGTTCTTTCTTCAATTTGTATACCCTGTCTGGATAGCTTGGGTTTTCAAACCCTGGTGGTTGACAGACATATACTTCTTCTTCAATTGAGCCATAAAGAAATTCACTTTTTACATCCATTTGATAGACTTTGAATTTCATATAAGAAGCATAATCCAGGAATAATCTAATTGCTTCTATCCTGGCTACAGGTGCAAAGACTTCTTCATAATCTATTCCCTCTTCTTGCGTATACCCTTGAGCCACCAACCTTGCTTTATTCCTTATTACTATTCCTCTTTCATCTCTCTTATTCCTAAAGACCCATTTTGTTCCTATTGCTCTTTGGCCTTTAGGAAGGTCTACCAGATCCCAAACATCTTGTAGCTTGAATTGCAGTAGATCTTCTTGCATGGCTTCTATCCAACTGGACTCTTTCATAGCATCATGTGCCTTCTTAGGCTCAAGCTGGGATAAAAAGCAAGAGAGCACTGTATGCTGTTGGTCTTTCATTTCTTGCAGCCTGCTTTGATTTCTAGTCATCATAGGAGAAGATATATCTCCTATTACCAGCTGTGGAGGATGATTCTTTTGAATTCTGGTGTGATGACTAGGTTCTTCATTAAGTCCCACCTCTAGATTAGAGTCATTCAATTCAACTGAGGTGTTTTCAGCAGCTACTTCTGGGTCTTTATCTTCTTGACTCTCCTCATCTCTACTTTCTTCTTCACTCTGATTTGGTCCAGTAGATGATTCCTTTTCACAGTCTTCAGTAGAAACCACTGTAGGTATGGGAAAGATCATAGATTGGGATAAACTCTCTTGAACTTGTGTAGTCCCTGATCCTCCACACCCTGAACCTACATAATCATCACTACTTTTCCACTTATTTTACCACCAGTAAGATTATCTCCAAATGCAACATGTCCTCCATTGATATGCTTGAAATCCTGAAGGCATGACATGTTGCCTGTCATGTGCCTAGAGCAACCACTATCAACATGCCATATGCTCTTTCCCTTGAGCTGTTGGTTGCCCTGCACATAAGATAAATCAATTAGTATGAATTAGGAACCCAAGCCACAGTGGTCTTGGGTACCCCTTTCTCATCAAAATACTTACATTCTTTCTTAACAAGATTTTTAAACTTTGACTCCTCATTTCTGGAGTACTTTGTCACAATGATGGGTTTAGAAACACATTTGCTAGAAGCAATACTGGTTTTAGAAGTACTAACTGCATTAGCAGCACTTGCATGCTTAGCAGTACTAACCTTGTTAGAAGTAGTAACTGTGTTAGCAGCAGTAACTGTGTCAGCAGTATTAAAATTTTCAGCAGTACTAACACTGGTAGCAGCAGTAATGCTTCTAGCAGCACTATCTCTATCAGCAGTACTAACAGTTTTAGTGCTTCTAGGGACCCATATTTTGATACTTTCTTTTAAAACCTTTTTCTTCATGAGGCCTTTGGTTTCAACAGATTTCTTCCCCACATGTTTCTTTCCAGCCTTCCTATAACCAACAGGTTTTTGTACAAATCTTTGAAAGTTCATCTGTTTGTTAATAGGATTGAAGAAATAGTGCTTAGCCAAATGGTTTAACTTTCCACATATGAAACAAGGTTTTGGTCTATTGATTTTACTCAGATCAATACCTTGTTTTTGTGCCCATTGATTGTTCCAGTTTCTCTGATTTCCCCTTGGTTGATCATGTTTTTGGGGCTCAGATTTATTGCATGCACACTGCTTGCAAGGGATAGGATTCACAACAGTGGTCTGCTTATAGTGAACCTTCGTGTTCTTTCCCTCAGTCTTCTCTATCTCATTGGACTTTACCCAATGCTTTCCACATCCCTCATTGGTGATTATGTGGTTTTCTATAGGAATCTCTTCACTCACAGTGTTGTTCTTATTCTTGACAACTTCTTTCTCAGATTTATCCTTAACAACTACTTCATCTAAGGGATCAATCTCAGTGGCTCCCTTAGGTAGGTCCTTCCTATCCTTTGTTTCTAACAAATCTGAACTAGGAGGGATGTAGTTGTTGTTATAGGGTGGTGGTGTGGTATTGTACCCTATTCCTCTTCTCAGTTTATCATGAATCTGAGTTTGTAGCAAAGAATCCATTGCTTTGGAAGCATTGGAAAACTTTTCTACATCTAGTTTGACTTTAGCTAGCTCTCCTCTTAGCTTTTCACTTTCCTCTTTGGATCTGGTCAGTTAAAGTTCTAAGTCATTCTTCTCCCACTTCCAGTAGTTAAGAGTGTTGAAGCTCATTGGCTTGAAAACCCTTAATCTGCTCTTCAAATCTCTCAACAATCCTTACATAATCTTTTATGTCCTTTTCCAATCTCTTAAGGTCATCACTCATGTTCTGGTTGTGATCCCTATACCTTTTAACAGTGTTAATGCAATTTTGAGAACAAAGATTGGAAGTTACCTCTGTTGGGAGATCAGACACCTCTGCCATTAGAGCTTGGTTTTGGATAGCCTCTTCATCTTGATCACTCCAATCAAACCCCATACCTTGTTGAGAGACAAGGGCTTGTGCAGAGTTTCTGTTATTATTGAAGCTTCCAGATTGAGCTTGTTGGTGGTTGTTATTTTGAGACATTCCACTTCTGCATTCTCTAGCAAAGTGTCCCTTTTGATGGCATTTGTAGCATTCCACCTTTGACTTGTCAAATCCTGCTCCATCTTCTCTTCTTTGGGAGAAGTTGTTCCTCCCAGTTCTTTTGATGAACTTCTTAACTCTCATAGAGAGCATGACCATCTACCATTTAATGTCCATCTCTTCAAGATCATCTGGATGGAGTTGTTCCAAGTCATCATTAATAAGAGAAGAGTTTCCATGACTGGACAGAAAGGCTTCAGATACAGTTTCAGTGCCTTTCTCTTGATTTGCTCCATTGGCAGCACTAACTGATTCAGGGTTGGAAGTAGAATCAATTGATGCTGAAAGGAGTGCAACATTGTGAACATACCCAGAGGGTCTCTTTTTAGCCTCTACCTCAGATTCAAAAACTCTTAGATCATTATATAGATCATCAAGTTCTTTTTCTTCCAGTTGATCATTCTGTCTGAAAGACACAGTATACATGGTCCATTCATCACTCAAGGACCTTAGGAACTTCCTGTTTAGACCATCTTGATCAATTTGTACTCCCACTGTAGCTAGTTCACCAATAAGCTTGTTGAACCTGTCAAAAGTTTGAGTCATGGACTCATTCTTGGTTGACATAAAGTTCTCATATTGTTGCTTCAGAATGGCTTTCTGATTTCTCTTGGTACTTTTGGTACCTAAGAATCTCTTCTCTAGAGCATTCCAGAGCATCTCTGCATCAGTGCAGTTGCAGAACTGATGTTGATATTCATTGGGAATAGCCAAGAGCAAGGTGCTCAAGGCTTTCATCTCTGTCTGTCTAGTCTTTCTCTCTGCATCAGTTTTTGGTGGAGTTCTCTTTCCATCTGCACCAATCTTTCCTGCTTCAGAAGGACCATTCTCAATGATGTCCCACATAGAATAGTCAGTGAGAAGTATGTACTGCTTGATTCTGATCTTCCACATATCGAATTCATTGGGTCTGAGCATTGGAACCTTTGAGACCAGAGTACTGTTTGATTCTGCAAAGTTTTCTATGATGAATGAATAGATGTTTCTGAGAGAACATGCTCTGATACCACTTGTCAGGATCGAATTCTCAACAAGAATTATGAATACTCAGAAACAATATCAAAGAAGTTTGCGGAATAACACTTTGATATTCAATGTAACAGTAAACAAACAATAGATATGATTAACAACTTGTAAACTTGTATTGAATGATTAAAATCACAAGATTACACACACAACCTCAATCTTGAAGAACAAGCTCTTTCAAGACGAATTCTACTTCTCTAGAATTAGGAACTATGCCTTGAGGTTGATTCTCTCTAGCACAAAAACTTAGAATTAATTGATTATTTCTAAACTATTCTATCAATTCTATACATATACTGAATAAAAGATAATTACAATAAATATATTCAGAATATCTTCCATCATTATCTCTATAAGCTTCCTTGAATATCTTCAGTTTATCCAGCTGTCATCCTTTCCATACGGATCTCCATCTCATAAGCAGTACTAATCATAAGCAGCATTAATACTCTGAGCAGTACTAAGTTCAGCAGCACTAACCATACTCAGCAGTATTAATCTCTTAGTAGTAGTAACTCCAGCAATACTAATAATGAAGAGCAACATTAACTTTGTTCCAGCAGCATTAACTTCTACTGGAAGCATTAACCACACTTGGTAAATTCTTCAGTTCCCAACATGAGAAAAGGATAAATAACAAGAAAAACGAAATTCCTTTTGTTTATACGTATGAAAATGCCAAATATTTTCCTGAAAAATCAAGGAGAGGCAGAAGAATTTTAAATGATATATCTTCTGTTAAATCTTCAATGTCTGATGATTTTATTGCTCCTTATGCACTTGATTCTGATAAAGGAAATATTTCTCCAATCATTTATGATTCGAATAAATATACTCCTCCATTAGTATTAGAAGGAAAAATCATAGATCTTGAAGATCAGATAGAAGATCAAAATATTTTGAAGAAAATTGAATCTGATATTATTCTTTCTTTCATGACGTCTAGTCTTGAAGAAAATTTATTTTCTCAAAAATCAGATTCTATTTCTAGCCTATCTTATGATTCTAAGGAAAATAAAAAGGAAGTTTCAAATTTTAATATCTTTTCTCAAAATTATTCAGACTCCGAGGCAAATTCAGATTTATTAGTTGATCAGATTGGTTGCTTAGATAAATTTATTTCTTCTGATTTAAATATTAAGTCTAAAATTCTTGATAATTATTTTACGCTAAATGATCAATATTATAAAACTAAGCATAAAAGAAGACGGTCAAAGAAGTCAAAGAAACGAGATACAGTTCTTTCTGATAGTTCTAATTCTTCCAATTCAATTCTTACAGATAGGGCTTTGAGCGCTCGATCAAAGAAGCAGATCTGGAGAGCGAAGCTGAAATCTACTGATTCTATGTTTGATGGAGATTTATATGTAGACAAATATTATAAAAGTGATTCATTTGCTGTGTGTAATAAAATTTCCAAATATTCTAGAAAGCAAATGATTCAAATTTCCAAAAATGTCTCATATTCGTCTTCTGATTCTAGTTCAGATGATTATGCTTTTTCTTCTGATGATTGTGCATATTTTTTTGATTATCTTTATCGCGCTTATCATTTCAAATCTGCTTATTGTTTCCCCATACGAACTGCAACTAACAAACATGGGCCCAAATACAAGTGGGTACCCAAATCTTTATCTGATTCAAAGTTGCAGGCATCACATGTTAAGGGGGAGTAATAGAACATTGGCTTCTGAGTACTTCAGCTCAGGACCCGTACTTTATAGATATGACTTCTAAACAAATCAGTTTAGACGTCGTTCTTCATAGTTTAAGCTTCTGACTAATGAGATATTGTGAGTATATCAATTTTATTTCCGCTGCATATATCTCTGTATATGATGTTATTCCAGTTTTTTTCAATGTTTTAAGAATCTGAGCTTGTTTATCTATCTCATGAATTTGTATAACCTAATTTTTTTTAATATGAGACACAAATTATTTTTTTTAATGTGAAAGATGAAATAACTGAATTTCATTTTGTTCCAATTAAATATCAATATGCCGAATTCTTTAAAGTTTGTCTTTAATGAAAATTTTTTAACATCGGCATATTGAGTTTAAAAGTTTAAATCTCTACAAATTTTATTGTATAAAGTAAAGTTTTACATTTTTTCTTTCTTTTGAATAAAATATGTGTCTAGGATAACTTTTCAAGTTCTTTTATTTATATTAAAGTTTTTATATGGTCAAATTTCAAGTCTTACAAAAGTCGAAAAGTCAGCAACATGTTTTAAACTTTTATTACTGCGTTAAAGTTGTGTGATTCGGAATTTTTATAGTTTACTTTGCTTAGACTACCTAATTAATCAGAATTATAGATCGGAATGAAAATATGGGCTAAGCAATTAGATGTTGACCTGAGTGATTGAGAATGAATAATAATTTCATAAAATACAGAAATCTCTGAGTTTAAAAGTTTGTACCTGTGACCTTTCTGGTTTGGGAAAGTAAGTTCCGTGGGATGCTCGTCATCTGGTCCCCTAAGGTCAATTGATCTGGGAGTGATTGAACCCAAATCTTCAATAGAATCAGATCGAAAGTCATGTTCTACTGGTATGAATGGGTTTAGGATGTGTCGATGTAGCCTTTCTGATTCGGGAAAGTAAGTTCCAAGGGGTGCTTGACACCTAGTCCCCTAAGGCCAACTGGTCTGGGAGTGGCTGACCCAAATCCTGCAATAGGGTCAGATAGAAAGTTACGTTTACAGCATGTTCTTTACTTAATAAACTTTTTGATCAAAAGATGCCAAAGTGCACGCGCTTAAAAGATGCCAAAGAGCACACTCATGTTAAGATGCCAATGTGCACAATGCTAAAAGATGCCAATGAGCACACATCTCATGATACTTGGTGATATGATTGAGTTGCGATAAACCTATACATTTCTTAAAGTCTTAATTTTTGAGGACTTAGTGTCAGTACATGCAAAGTTCTCTATAATATTTTTAGAATTGCATTTTCTTGAAGCTAATCGAAGATTCGCGTGTGCACACACTGAATAGATTGCTGGAAGTTTTTGAAACTGAACATGTCTTAACTTGATATGCAATGAAACTTGTTCTTGTATCCTACAACATATGTTTGATTTCAAATGATTGATAAATTTGTAATATTTTACTCTGTAGAATTTAATTTGTTTAGTGTTAAAAATTTTATATGTTTAGTCGTTTCAAAATTTACATTCAGTATATTTTTCTTTCTACATTAATATCTGATCATTGTGTTCTCATAAATATATTTTCATGGGTTTATGCATTATTCAAGGGGGAGTGAACAAAGAGAATATTTTTCAAAGATTATATCTGTTTTTGAGGGGGAGTATCTGATTTTCTTTATATGAATGCTAACTTGAATTGTCACATCTAGTGCATTTGTGTAGGGGGAGTCAAAGACCTTAAAAAGGTAACATTTTTCTGAGTATAAGTCAGCTTTGCGCATTCCGTTGGTCACGCAAACCTTGTTTTGCGTATCCTTCGTGAAACGCAAACCTCATTTTGCGTATCCTTCATGAAACGCAAACCTTGGTTTGCACAATCAACGTGATACGCAAACCTCCTCTGTTTTCTCGGTTTCTTTGATTTTGCAGATTTTACACTGTCTCGTCTCCAACATTTGAATGACCAAGTTGATCAAGATCATCAAGGTCATGATGGGGAGAAGTCAACGAGAAGTTAAAGAGACAAAGAGCTCAAAAGATTATCTGCTGATCAAGATTCGCTCAAAGATTCTATTCTCTCAGCTACAAATGATTCTTTTGCTGTTCCTGCTCCGAACACCACAGTTCATTCAAGGTCATTCAAAAGAGGTGTATTGTCTAGAGCTCAAGCAGCAAAGACAACTTACTCTGAAAGATGCTGAGATGAATTTTTTCTTAAAAAGTCAGAAAGCTTCACAAAGTCGCTTTGTTGGTTCGTGCTGATTTTGAAGATAATTTTTGATGACCAAAGCGCCAATGATTACTAAGGGGGAGATTGTTAGGTCTGATTTTATAGTAATCATTGTATTTATAGGGCTTGGTCAAATACAATGTTTAGAGTCTAATATGTGTTGTATCTGACCAAGGGTATTTAAGTCCCTTTGGTCTTGGTTTGTTGGTAAGAATCTCAGGCACATTAATCATACTTTCATATTTTGCGCATCTTGTCTCTCTCTCTCTACTTTCTCTCTCTAGGATTCATAAAATCTTGGACTATCAGGTATCCTCTGTGGTGTTAGGCTCTTCATCTAGCATGGCCATGAAATTATAGTGCCACATTAGTGAAATGAGATTCCTCTTCGTCCGAAGTCTCATCTAGCCAATTTTCATCTTCAACCATCAGGACCTTTACTTCTTCCTGCTTTTTCACTAACAGAGACTTCTTGGCATAGTACTCAGAATTGTTCACCTTTTTAAACCAGCAATCTTTCGAAAAATGCCCTGGCTTCCTACAATTGAAGCATCTGACATTTTGACAATCAACCTTCTTGTTGGGTCTGAATATGCTAAGTATGGTTTATGCTGCTGATTAATGCTGCTAAGTGATTACTACTGCTAGTCTATCAAGATTACTACTGCTAGTAGAATTAATACTTCTTGAAGAGTTAGTGTTGCTACTTGAATAGTTAGTACTGCTAGTAGTTAGTACTGCTGAAGATTAATGCTGCTGGAGATGGTTAATACTTCTGAAGATGGTTAGCGCTGCTCATGAAGATAAAGATGGTTTGGAGATAAAGACAAGCTGGAGATAAGGCTGAAGATAATTATGGTATTGATGCTGAAGATCAATTTTATTTCGATAATTATCTTGTACTCAGTCTTGTATATATAGTATAGAATTCTTTGATAGAACATAATCATTATTAATACGTTTTTGTTTTAGAGAGAATTAACCTCAAGATAAATAGGATCTTTTCTATAGAGAATTATAGAACGTCTGTTGAGCCTGTTCAACAGATTGAGGTTTTGTGTGTAATCATCAAGTTGAATCAATATAAACTTGTGATTTGAGTTTTATATACTGGTCCATTGATTGTTGGTGTTAAAATGTTTTTCCGCAACTTCTTTAGCATTGTTTATGAGTGTGTTATTCTTGTTTGAGTTTCGATCCTGAACTTACTTTCTTCCTGTGGCTATAGGTTAAGCAGAAGAAAGATGGGATCTTCATAAGCCAATCCAAGTATGTGCAGGACATTCTTAATAAGTTTGGATTCTCAGACTCAAAACCTGCAAGCACACCCATGGAGACACACAAACAGATCACTGCAGATCTTGAGGGGGAGGATGTGGATGTTCATCACTATAGATCCATGATTGTATCCCTCATGTATCTCACTGCTTCAAGACCAGACATCATATTCCCTGTTTGTGTGTGTGATAGATTTCAAGTAAGGCCTAAGCAGTCACATTTTCAAGCAGTCAAGAGGATATTCAGATATCTCAAAGGCCATCCCAGATTAGGTCTTTGGTATCCTCATGACTCACCATTTGACCTACTTGCTTACTCAGACAGTGACTTGGGTGGTGCTAATTTGGATATAAAGTCAACTTCACGGGGATGTCAGTTTTTGGGTGCAAGACTAGTGTCATGGAAGTGCAAGAAACAAACCACAGTTTCCACATCTACAATAGAAGCAGAGTATATAGCTGCTGCAAGCTGCTGTTCTCAAGTACTCTAGATTCAGAATCAAATGCTGGACTATGGTATAACTTTTCTTCACACTCTAATCTTCATAGACAATAACAGTGCTATTAGTATTGTTAATAATCCAGTCAAGCACTCCAAAACAAAGCATATCGAAATCAGGCACCATTTTATAAGAGACTGTAATGAAAAGAAACTAATTCAGGTTGTAAAAGTTCATACAAATAACCACTTTGCTGATCTATTCACTAAATCTTTTGATGTGGGTAGATTTACATTTTCGGTCACAAGTGTGGGCATGATAAACTCTGAATAAGCCTATTATCTTTTGTCTCATATACCTGTATAGACTCTCCCCTGTATACTTTCTCATAATGTATGGAATATGGTGCTTTTAACCCTCTGTTTTTAAGTGTTTTAGGTTGCCTGGAAAAGAAGATAGTTAGTACTTCTAGTTCATTTAATACTGCTCTCTATATTACTCATCATAACAGTTCAAATATGGTGAAGTATGGTTACTACTGCTAGGTTGTTTATACTGCCATTGCAAAGTTACTACTGCTTGCCGTATTTATACTGCTAATCATTGTTACTACTGCTGGTACATGTTAATACTGCTAGTCTGTGTTAATACTGCTAGTCTGTGTTAGTACTTCCAGTATGTGTTACTACTGCCAATATGAGTTAATACTGCGAGTTTGTTAATATTGCTAGGGTAATTAGTACTGCTTCTAACTTAATCCCTCCACCTATAAATACCCTGTGTGACCGCCAAATTACAAACGGCTCTTTGAATTTCCTACTAGTGTACTCTCTCTCTCTTGTTCTCTTGAATTCTCTCTTACCAGTGCGTAACCCTAGCTTCGACCAATCGCTCAAGAAGATGGTTGGACTGATGTTTGTCGATGAACACAATGAATTGGCAATGCTACTCAAACCGAAGCAAGCAGAAGGATTTTATCAGATTGTGGATTTCCTAAAATCCTCACACATTGCCCACGCATTAACTGTCAATCCCACAATCTATGTGGAACACCAAAGGCAGTTCTGGGCCAATGCTGCTATTCATATTGAAGATGGCAATCAGGTCATCAAAACAAGGGTGTGTGATAAACCCTTGACAATCACAGAAGGAGCTATTCGCATTCATCTACGACTAGATGATGCCTCAGGTATAACCTCTTTACCCAAGGAAGATCTCTTCCAAGCTCTTAGTAATATGGGGTATGAAGGTCCCACTAATGTCTTCAAATTTTTCAAGAACAGATTCTCACCACAGTGGAGATTCTTTGTTCATACCCTTCAGCACTGCATTTCAAAGAAAACAACTGGATGGAGTGAGTTCAGCAGCACCATAGCCTATGCTTTGGTCTTCTTAGCTACCTCTAGAAAGTTCAATTTTGCTCAAATGATTTTATGTCAAACCTGGATACCAAAACCAAAAGCTTTTATATGAATCCCACGTTTGTACAAGAGATTATACTGAAAGAATTGACGGATTTACCTCATTTCAATGAGGTATATGTACCAAAATCCCCAAAGGGGAATGTGTTTTCTAATATGAGGAGGTCTAGTAAGGATTTCTCAGGTATTGACACACCATTGTTCTCTACAATGATGGGTGTGTCTCCTTCCCATGGTGAGGCATCAGTGTCAAAGCCCTCATCTGACAACCAAACTGATGACCTACCCACACCACTCATTTCTGTTCACATCCCTCAGTCCCTTCTTAAAAAACCAACATCACCCATCACTCACACTTACATAAGGAAAAAGGTAAATAAGGTTCATTCCCTTCTTGTACCTTCACCCTCAAAGCCTTCAAGCCATCTAATGGATATCCAAAGGGAAACCACAGGGGTGTCTCCTAACCCCAAGAAGGTGCTCAATAAGGAGAAGGAAGAGCATATGGGCTGTAAGGCTCACACTACTGACTTTGCACAAAGTGCAGGGCAGGACAGTGTGAACATATCTAAGACCTTCCCCATGGCAACTTTGGGTGAGCAATCATCCAAAGGTCCCAGGTGCCAAGAAACCAAGGGGGTAGAGGATGCTTCTGCTATGCAGAAGACCTCTACTAAAAGATCCAAGGATCCTCCAAGGGTGGTAAACACACCCAAAGGAGGTGAGGACAGATATAACTATCAAGAATTGATGGATACTATGGGAAACATTAACCTTGATGTCCTCAAACAGGGTGCTGATATAGATGAAATGAAATTGGTAATTCTGTCTCAACAAGTGCAGATTACCAAATTAAAGAAGATGGTGCGGAGGTTGGTGCAGAAAAAGAAAAGAAAACAGTATATCTTGAAGAAGAGGGGAGATGCTTATCTGAAGTGGAGAAACACAATCCTATTGGTATGAAAGCTCAGTTTGAGGGGGAGCTGAATAAGGAAACAAAAAATAGCAAAGCAGCAGAAACAACTGAACCAACAGCAGTAACTACAAAAGAAGTAGAAACAAAGAAAACTGCAACAGAAACAGCCTTGTCCAGAGAAGAAATTGAGATTGCAGAAACCTTGGTCAAAGCTAAGAATGACACTCCCAAGGCTACTCAAAAGGCTAAGGGAGTAGTCATTAAAGAAGGAGGATTAGAACAGAAAAAGATCAATGTGGAAGATGCAAAGAATAAGGGAAAGGAGAAGATGGTTGAATCTGAGCAACCTTTAAAGAAAAAGAATCAGATAGAGTTAGATGAAGAAGTGGCCAAACAACTTCAAGCAGAGTTGGAAAAGGAAGAAGAAATTCAATCTGCCAAAGACAGAGAGCTTGCACTGGATATGGCTAAAAAGCTCAATGAAGAATATCAAAAGAGTTTGAAGGATGCAGCTGCTGCCAAGATGGTTACAAAGAAGGCTTCAAGGCAAACGCTGGCATTAAAGCAAAAAAAAGACAACCCTCAAAGACCTTCCTGGCTAATCAAGAAAGGAGGAAAATGATAAACTTTCTGAAAGGAGCTCTTGGAGTTCCTGAAGGAATGTTTACCAACATGGCCTATGGTAGGATAGAAGAGTTGTATTCAAAGGAGATGGCCAATCTGAAAGGGGACTCCACTCAAAGGGAAGAGGCTGAAAGAAAGATGAAAGAGAGGCATGACCTTAATATACAACAACCTTTCCCTGAAAGTGAAGAAGGCACCCCTATCAAGGAAAAAAAAGAGGAAAAGAAAGAAGAAAAGAAAGAAGAGACTTTGGCTCAGCAAATTGGAGTCATCAAAAGAAAGAAATCCATTGCCACCAAGCCAAAGGCAAAAAATGCAAGACTTGAAGAAGAAAGAGCAGAAACAGAAGCAGAACCTAATGTTACACCTTCAGCAGAACCAGAGCAGAATCCAGAGCAGTCCAATCAGCAACCAAATGAGCAGTTTGACTTGTATATGACTGTGACAGATGAAGATCTTGTACAAGATGACCCAATTTATGTCCATGCCCCTGAAATTATCTTTTGGGACATCCTGGAAGATCAAAGGAAGAAATATTTCAGGATTAAAAGGATGGGAGATCAGTATGAGGTTTACTCTACTTGGGGGAAAATCATCAGAAGTTGTTCCAGATCAGATTTAGAAGAAATGTTCAAAGTTGGAATGAGCCTGTATGAAATGGTTTTGACCGGAGAAGAAAGGAGCTTAATCAGATTAGCCTTGGAGTGCTTATGCATGATGTTTGATCCTAGCAAAGTTCAACATGTGATCAGAGATTTGCATCTGAAGAATAAATTCCAAAGAATAGAAAATTGGATGCTATTTGAAAGGTGTGGAGTCTATGTCATCACTGTAGACAGAGCCTATCATGAGTACTACCTAGTGGATAAGATCTATGATCACAGCAAGGCTAAACTTCAAGCAATGTTGAATGCTAAGTTGACATGTTCAAAGGATTCAGAAATGGCCAGGATAGTAGTCTGAAGAATCATCAATCAAAGTCTGGGACTGGATCCAAATTTGGGCGACTAAGCTGAAGTATTGAAAGCATCATGAAGACCATATCATGAAGAACTTAACTTCTCCTTCTGAAAAGTTAAGTTAGGGGAGATTGTTGGGTCTGAATATGCTAAGTATGGTTTATGCTGCTGAGTAATGCTGCTAAGTGATTACTACTGCTAGGCTATCAAGATTACTACTGCTAGTAGAATTAATATTGCTTGAAGAGTTAGTGCTGCTACTTGAATAGTTAGTACTGCTTGGAGAGTTAGTACTGCTGAAGATTAATGTTGCTGAAGATGGTTAATACTTCTGAAGATGGTTAGCGCTGCTCATGAAGATAAAGATGATTTAGAGATAAAGACAAGCTGGAGATAAGGCTGAAGATAATTATGGTATTGATGCTGAAGATCAATTTTATTTTGATAATTATCTTGTACTCAGTCTTGTATATATAGTATAGAATTCTTTGATAGAACATAATCATTATTAATACGTTTTTGTTTTAGAGAGAATTAACCTCAAGATAAATAGGATCCTTTCTATAGAGAAGTATAGAACGTATGTTGAGCCTGTTCAACAGATTGAGGTTTTGTGTGTAATCATCAAGTTGAATCAATATAAACTTGTGATTTGAGTTTTATATACTGTTCCATTGATTGTTAGTGTTAAAGTGTTTTTCCGCAACTTCTTTAGCATTGTTTCTAAGTGTGTTATTCTTGTTTGAGTTTCGATCCTGACACTTCTCTTTCTCATCCTTCTTATCATCCTTCACATAAACTTTCTTTTTCTCATACTTGCTCTTATACTTGTCTAACTTGTAATATTCAGGTTCGCTCTTGGGGTAGTACTTTTTCTTTCCAAACCTCTTGTTGAATTGCTTAGTCAGCAACGCCAGATTCTCAGCAAATCTCCTCACATCCTCATCTGAATCTTCATCCTCTTTTTCTGTAGATGATTCTTAGACAGGCTCAGGTAATTCTATCAGATATGAAGCTTTGGATAACTTTGATTTGGAAGAACTATGCTTTACAACTTTCATTTCAACCAATAGTGCTAGTGACTCAGCAACCATCTTCTTTTCAACACTGATTTGCTTCACTTTATTCTCATGTTGGATAAGATTCACAAGGAGATCATTAACATCTTCCCGATCCATGTTTTTGGTCATCTAAAGATTAATGGAATAACTATTGCATTCCTAATTCAGGTTCTTGACTAACTTACAATTGATCTCTGACACAAGTTTGTTTAGCCCGTTCCTTCTCAAATCAATCAGAATCACATTGAATCTATTGTACTATCTATCAAAGATTCACCTTATTTGGCCTTAATTCCATCATAGGCATTTATGCTCTGGTTCAACTTAGCCTTGATAGACCTCTCAGTACCCTGAAGTTGCCTTTCCAATTCATCCCGCATAGCCTTTGTTCAATCCCTAATATCCACTCTGTTGTACAGATCATTCGGGATGGTCACGGTCAGTAAGATAAGAGCTTGCTCAGCGATCTTAGCCAGTTCCCTTTTAGCTTCACTAAAGTACTCATAGGGTTTCAGGATATATCTTTGAGGTATCTCAGGAGATTTAGTTGTAGCTGCCTGACCAGGTACTGTAATTAGAGGATTAACAGGACCATTCAGAATAGATTTCATCAAATCCTTGTCCTTGTTGTTTAGAAATTGAATCATTCTCTTCTTCCACCCAGGATATTCTCCAATAGATAAGATTGTAGGCTTTGACTGAAAACCCATGCTCAACAAGTCTTTAGACATGATTACAATCTGTAAAGTATGAACTTGAAATGATCGTTAGTAAAGAATAAAAATTCTCAGAAAAATGTGGTCAACAATAAAAATTCTCAGAAAAATTCTAAGTATAGAATTCGCAGGCTGAAGAAATGAGATTGGTTTAAGCTTGCAGATTCTGTACTTAGTCGCAAATCGAACGAAGAAACTTGTCGCAGAAGAACTTCTCATAGACAATAGTGTGCGGATTCCTAGTTGTCGCATACAATGGTGTGCGGATTGAGCATTTCTCACAAACTACAGCGTACGGATTCTTACTTCTCGTAAGCTTCGGCTTGCGGATTGAGAACTTGTCTTAAAGTAAAGCATGTGGATTCTGTACTTGTCGTATGCACAGTAACTTTTCACAGATAGACCCTTGCGAATTCTTGCCTTGGTTAATTTCACTTCACTTTTCGTACCCAATGCCTTGCGAGTTCTTCACTTTCCATAAACTACATTCTGCGAGTTCTTTGATGAACAATACTTTGCGAGTTCTTCACTTTTCGTATATAGAGACTTGTGAATTCCAACTACTCGTAGACTTTGCTCTGTGAGTTCTTAACTTGTTAAATTCACAAACACATACAAACTTGAATCTTGCGAGTTATTCGTAGAAGCATGCATATTCTAGAGATCTTGCAAGTTCTTGAGATAACCGAACTCAAAATTCAATAACTCTTATAACTTCTTCAAAACTTGATTAATTTGCACAAAACTTTGGGAATTAGTCCAAGAACACATTCTGAACACTTCCTTAGTACAAACTTTCGATCAAAAACAACAAGATCATGAAATTCGATCAAATCACATGCAACTCAACTTTCGAACCAACTTTTACAATGAAATCTAAACAAACATTGATCTATACATCTAGTCGAATGCAAATCAAGCAACAATTCGAGCTAAACAACTCAATATCACAAAATTCAATATCACCACAGTCGTTTTGTGAGTTCTTTTAATTTGATCAAAAATCAACCATTTTATGAATTTCTTTGTGTGGCTCTGATACCAATTGTTGTTCCCGTTATCAAGCTCAATCAGATTACAAACACAGATCTAATCAAGAAGTCATATGTATTGATTTGTAAGATTTACAAATGTTTTCTCTCTCTAAAGCTCAATGACTCTCTATCTAGAACCACATGTCTATATCTCACAATTATTCTCTGAATGTACGTGATTACACAATCAACACAGACACAAAAGATTTTATACCAAGTCAACACAGTTGACTTTACAACACAAGCTATTTAAGGAAAGTCAATCACCTTGACTTTTACAAACAATACTTTACAAACATTTACACTTTATACCCTTTGATCTATAATACAACATTTAGGCTCCACAACACGCTTAATAGCTATCTAATCCTTCTGTTGGGAACTGAAGATTCTACCAAGTGTAGTTACTACTGCTAGTACAAGAGTGGTTACTACTGCCAGAACAAGTTGAAGATTAATACTGCTAAGTGTTACTACTGCTAGTAGAATTACTACTGCTAGTTACAGTTAGTACTGCTTGAACAGAGTTAGTACTGCTTAGCTAGTTAGTACTGCTAGTAGTTAGTACTGCTTGCAGTTAATGCTGCTGGAAGAGGATACTGCTGCTAAGCTTAGTTAATGCTGCTAAAGAGATACGGATGGAATGTACTACAGCTGGATACACTGAAGATTTACTTAGAAGATATACATGGAATATATTCTGAAGATTTATTTATTCTGTGTAATTATCCTTTTATCAGTATATGTATAGAATGTATAGAATAGATAGAAATAACTTTTGATAATTGTTTTTCTAGAGAGAAATCAACCTCAAGGCATAGATCCTAATTCTAGAGAAGTAGAATTCGTATTGGTGAGCCTGTTCATCAATATTGAGGTTGAGTGTGTAATCTTGTAGCTTTAAGCATTCAATACAAGTTTACTGTTTGATATTATATACTGTGTTTTGATTACTGTTTTATCAAATATCAAAGTGTTTTTCCGCAACTTCTTTGATATTAGTTTCTGAGTATTAATTCTTGTTAAGAATTCGATCCTGACAAGTGGTATCAGAGCCTATTGAATCAGAAACAGCTATCATGGAAAATCATACAGAATCAAGCAGCAGTTTGGTCTCCAAGGTTCCAATGCTCAAACCCAGTGAGTTTGACATGTGGAAGATAAGGATCAGGCAATATATTCTTCTCACTGACTACTCAATGTGGGATATCATTGAGAATGGTCCTTCTGAAGCTGGAAGAATAGGACCAGATGGAAAAAGACCTCCACCAAAGACAGATGGTGAAAGAAAGATCAGGCAGACAGAGATGAAGGCCTTGAGTACTCTGCTCTTGGCAATCCCTAATGAATATCAGCATCAATTCTGCAACTGTACTGATGCTCAAATTCTCTGGAATTCCCTAGAGAAAAGATTTGCTGGAACTAAGAGCATCAAGAGAAATCAAAGGGATGTTCTTAAACAGCAATATGAGAATTTTACTTCATCAAAGAATGAGTCTATGACTCAAACTTTTGATAGGTTCAACAAACTCATTGGAGAACTGGCCACTGTTGGAGTAAAGATGGATCAAGATGACATCAATAGAAAATTCCTCAGATCTCTTGGGGATGAATGGACTATGTACACTGTCTCTTATAGGCAGAGTGACAATCTGGAGGAGAAAGAACTTGATGATCTATACAATGATCTAAGAGTTTTTGAAACTGAGGTAGAGATCAAGAAGAAACCTACTGGATATGTCCACAATTCTGCACTTCTGTCAGCAGCAACTGATACTACTGCCATTCCTGAAGCAGTTAGTACTTCTGGTGGAGCAAGTTCAGAAAAGGGATCTGAAACAATCTTTGAAGCCTTCCTGTCCAGTCATAGTAACCCCTCATTAATCAATGATGATCTGGAACAACTTCACCCTGATGATCTGGAAGAGATGGATATAAAATGGCAGATGGCCATGCTATCTATGAGGGTGAAGAAGTTCATTAAAAGAACAGGTAGGAATAACTTCTCCCAAAGAAGAGAAGATGGAGCTGGTTTTGACAAAACCAAGGTGGAATGCTACAAGTGTGTCAGGATCGAATTCTTAACAAGAATTAATACTCAGAAACTAATATCAAAGAAGTTGCGGAAAAACACTTTGATATTTGATAAAACAGTAATCAAAACACAGTATATAATATCAAACAGTAAACTTGTATTGAATGCTTAAAGCTACAAGATTACACACTCAACCTCAATATTGATGAACAGGCTCACCAATACGAATTCTACTTCTCTAGAATTAGGATCTATGCCTTGAGGTTGATTTCTCTCTAGAAAAACAATTATCAAAAGTTATTTCTATCTATTCTATACATTCTATACATATACTGATAAAAGGATAATTACACAGAATAAATAAATCTTCAGAATATATTCCATGTATATCTTCTAAGTAAATCTTCAGTATATCCAGCTGTAGTACATTCCATCCGTATCTCTTTAGCAGCATTAACTAAGCTTAGCAGCAGTATCCTCTTCCAGCAGCATTAACTGCAAGCAGTACTAACTACTAGCAGTACTAACTAGCTAAGCAGTACTAACTCTGTTCAAGCAGTACTAACTGTAACTAGCAGTAGTAATTCTACTAGCAGTAGTAACACTTAGCAGTATTAATCTTCAACTTGTTCTGGCAGTAGTAACCACTCTTGTACTAGCAGTAGTAACTACACTTGGTAGAATCTTCAGTTCCCAACAAAGTGTCACATGAAAGGACACTTTGCTAGAGAATGCAGGAATGCTGTGTCCAACAACAACCACCAACAAGCCCAGAATGGAGGCTACACTCAGAACAAGAATCCTGCTCAAGCCCTTGTTTCTCAACAAGGAATGGGATTTGACTGGAGTGATCAAGCTGAGGAAGCCATTCAGAATCAAGCTCTTATGGCAGAAGTATCTGATCTCCCATCTGAGGTAATTTCTAACCTTTGCTCTAAAACTTGCATTGACACTGTCAAAAGATACAGGGATCACAATCAAAGTATGTGTGATGACCTTAAAAGGTTAGAAAAGGATAGAAGAGACTATGTTCTAATAGTTGAGAGATTTGAAGAACAAATTAAAGGCTTTCAAGCCAATGAACTTCAACACTCTTATGATACTAACTACTGGAAGTGGGAGAAGAATGAATTAGAGACTAAACTGTCCAAATCCTTAGAAGAGAGTGATAAGTTGAAGGAGGAATTGTCCAAAGTCAAACTTGACGTAGAGAAGTTTTCATATGCTTCAAAGGCAATGGATTCTCTTCTAAAGGCTCAGATTCATGATAAGATGAAGCCTGGTCTTGGATACAACAGTACACCTCCTCCTTACAATAACAATTATATCTCTCCTACTTCAGATCTGTTAGAAACCAAGGAGAATAAGGACTTATCTGATAAGGCCTTTAAGATAGACCCTCTGGATGAAGTAGTGATTAAGGATATTACTGAGAAAGAAGCCAGCATGAAGAGAGATAAAAAGATAGGTAAAGAAATCCATGAAGAAAACAAGATAATCACCAATGAGGGATGTGGGAAAGACTGGATAAAATCCAAGGAAATAGAAAAGACCAAAGTAAAAGACAATAAGGTCCATTACAAACAGACCACAGTTGTGAATCCTGCATCTGGAAAACAGTGTGATTGCAATAAAGCAAAGAGCCTACATTCTGGTTTAAAAAGAGGAAATCAAAGAAACTGGAATAATCAATGGGCTCAGAAGCAAGGAGTTGATCTGAATAAAATCAATAGACCAAAACCTTGCTTCATATGTTGCAAGCTAAATCATCTGGCCAAATTTTGTTTTTTCAATCCTATCAATCAACAGATGACCTTTCAAAGATATAAGCAAAAGTCTGTTGATTATAGAAAGGCTGGAAAGAAACATGTTGAAAAGAGAGGCCCCATAAAGAAAAGAATTTTTAAAGAAAGCATTAAAATGTGGGTGCCCAAAAGCACTAAAACTGTTAGTACTGCTGACAGGGTTAGTGCTGCTGAAGGTTTTACTGCTGCTACCTGTGTTAGTACTGCTAAAAACATTAATGCTGCTAATACAGTTAGTATCTCTTCAAAGGTTAATACTGCCAACACAGTTACTGCTGCTTGCACTGTTACTACTGCTAACAAGGTTAGTACTGCTAAGCATGCAAGTGCTGCAAAGGCAGTCAATACTTCTAAAACCAGTACTGTCACCAGCACAACTGTTTCTAAGCCTATAATAGTGACAAAATACTCCAAGAATGAGGAGTTAAAATTCAAGAATCTTGTCAAAAAGGAATGCAAGTATTTTGATGAGAAAGGGGTACCCAAGACCACTTTGGCTTGGGTTCCTAATTCATACTAACTGACTTATCTAATGTGCAGGACAACCAACAGCTCAAGGGAAAAAGCATATGGCATACTCACAATGAAGGAGGCATAGAAAAGAAGAAACAGGATTTTTCAACAAGTGTCATCTTGAAACATTCAATTACAACGGTTCATAATCCTTCGTTTAGGGTTTATCTATATATTTTTTTTTCAAAAAGATTGATTTCAAATTTTACGAACCATAATATTTCTAAGCATTCTCTCCTTTTCTTCGAACTTTCAAGTTTTCTTCAATTCTCTAACCGTAATCATATATGGATCAAACGATAACCAACCTCTTAGATCACTTCATACTATTAGAAACATGCTTGATAGATCATCAAGCTCAGATGATGATGATGATATTACAATACTAATTCGGTATATCTCAAGAGTAAAAGGTCTGTCTGCTGGAGCTATACATGTTGGTGATATACCTATTCTGAATCTTCAAATTGATGAACCTTAGGATATGGAGATTGATCTAAAGGGGGGGGGGGTGTGAGGATGTAAACATGGTTGAATTGCAAGGAGATACTGAAGAATATCATATTGTAGAAGTTAGACACAATTAGAATACCATGAGATATGTTGCTTCAATGATTTCTACCAACGAAAAGTTAATGGTTGCTGAAAAAAATTACGTGGAAGTGAATAAAATCAATCATGTTTTTAAATCTAACGTCTGGAAAGTTTAAGGATGACCCAAGATAGTAGTATAGATCTTGAAGAACCATCCTTCCAAGAAATGGTTTGTTAGGCACCATGATGTTCCTCTTCAATACTTGCAACAGTAGTGGGCCAATTTGTATTTTGATGGGGAAGAATTCAACTCAAACATTGGAGGCATTGATTTTTCACTAGATTTGGTTACTTTTAGATCTTTGTTGCATCTTCTACAGAAGGATGAAGTGGAAGGCAAGTCTGAATTTTGTGAGGAACCTACCTTAGAGAAGATGATAGTAGATTTCTACAGATTGGGTTATTTGGGGGAAATCAAGAGTTTAAGCTTGTTCAGAAGAAAGAATTTGCCTCCAGTATGGTAGAGATGACGACTCTGCTTCAATTTGCAGCCAGAGAGATTGTCACCGGAGTTGCAAAATAGAGATGACGACTCTGCACTAGCCACCTCTGGCTGGGCACCCACATCATTTTTGGTCCACAATCCTTGGTGGCCATTATTGCAACAAGAAGTAAGCCCATGCCAAATGTTGATACAACCTAACCCCTCCAATCAACTCCCTCTTCCTAAGGGGTTGTTTTATCTATTCAAGGGGAAGCAACATATAATCTACCTAGTCCTCTCTTGGAGAAATTAGGTATTGAAATAGAATTAACTCTTCCTTACCTTCAAACTTCATTTCAACACATTGAGCCTGTGGCATATCTTGTTGTGTCCCAATAGATCCACAATTTGAGCCTCGGAATTTATTTTACACAAGCACTAGCACACAGGGAATTAGTTTCCCTATCATAACTTCCATAGAGATGTTTTTCTTCTCTCAAGGATTGGAAGGAACCCCTAGGGGACTGATGTAACACCCTCAAATACGGAAATAACAACTAATTTAAAATTTCCTAAATACATTAATAAATGATTCCTCTACAATCACAATTTAAGATTTAACCTCAATACACACAATCATTCTATACATACAGTCTATAATAGGGACGGGTGCTACTAAAGCCCAATAATAGTCATTATCTCCAAACTGTGGAAGACTTCACCAACACTTACACTTGCACAAAACTAAGGCTTAACTCTTCATAGAACTGCTAGAATCCAAACCCCCAACTTGAACCTGATGCACATGGCGACAAATAAAAAGGGTTAGGCTTAACGCCTAGTGAGCTCAAGAGTTTTCAACATATATAAATGAATCGTTTAAAGAAAGAAGAATGCCATTAAAACCATAATCTTTCAAAATGATATGCTCCGCTTATGGAAATGACTCGTTTACCGGTAAATATGCATTTTAAACGAAAGAGACACCGAGTTAATCGTTAACCAAACCAAACTGTTTTACAGACTAAGATCCCAATAAAAAACATTCTTTCGTAAACTTAGATTTAACCCAAAAGTTGCTCAAAATGAGAATAGATAGAGAACTCCCAATTTTATAGAACACGGGTAAAAATGTTATACCTCGAAATACCCAACAGGGGCGGAACATGATACACAACACATAAACCATAGATGAAAATCTATATAAATAAATATTGTCGTGAACACGAACATTAGACCCAAAACTCACACAACCATAAAATGGAAGAAATCAAATACCGAAACGTGGAAATGTCGCATTCCATTCAAACCTTAATATACGTGGGAAAAACCCAATATTAAGGCCATCATTTATCGTCGACCACACAAATCAAAGTTGGTAAAATATGACCTTAACATTTAAAAATGTCACGGATCTACGACGGAGAGACCGGTATACATTTTAATAGAGGAACACACAAGTAGGCCGCCCATACAACTTCCTCGCATGTCCTCTAAACGTTTCCATCTTGGGTTGCGAGGACACGTGAATGGGGCCACCCGTGATGTTATTGGATTTCACCACATATCCCGGTCCTAGTTCCCATGTCATACCAGACATCACAATCCTCAGACCGTTTGTTGCCTCTTTCCATACTCCGTCGAGTTCCACCCCAAGGTCCTATGGACATGGATGCCTATCCAATCTAGATGAGTTACAACTCAGCGGCTCGACCCACCTATTTCCTACTCGCTAGAGAACCCAAGTGGTCAATAAAAGTAACAAAAATCTTAGGCCTTACAAAACAGATAGACTTACGTGCCTATGGATCCATTACAACACTGTCTAACATTACATGACTCCAATGGAAAGACCAAAGCACCCAAAACATGTAACTCCCAATGGCATGAAATAATCGCCATCATACACCAAAATTCCACAACTGTTTTTAAACCGGACAAATGTCCTCAAGACTCCATTTAGTCAAAACCGAGCCAACGACCCAACAGTTTACATAAATACCCAAATGAAAGCCGATATAAACATTGAAACACGTTTGACCAACTATTATGCAAACACGACCCAAAGTATAATTAACTCATACCCTTATGTTTTCAAAATGCCTCATAACACAATAATATGCATTTCCAATTATATATGTAAAATCATCAAAGAAACATTTCAACAAGATTTATTTACCAACATTCCTAAAGATGCCAAAATGGGTGTTTCAACATGTTTATAAAACTAAACATTTCAAAATAACCAAAAGTTATCAACAGTTAACAATTTGAGGTAAAACACAAACATTTTAGCATGTACACCATTTTCACAAATCGACTTGAACTCATCTTGCTAGATTTAGGCTAAATCTAGATTTTACCCCACTTTGAGCTCCTTTGAAGAAACTTGAATCTTCAAGGCCAAAACCTCAAAAACCTAGATCCATACATTTCCAACCGTAAATAATTATATTCAACCATATAGAAACATTCCCCAAACATTTTACATGAAACCTCAACTTATACCGAAACCCTTATTTTCATAAATGAAGAGAAGAGATGATTACCTTAACCACAACTTGAATCCATCAAATACTTCTAGGACACAAAAATGAGCCACAGCCTCCCAATCTTCAAAAATGGTGGAAAGTTGGATGAAACCCTAGAAGGCCTCGGTGAAGAAGGTGAAGATGAAAGGATCTTAATTCTAGCTTCCAAAACTTGTTAGAAGATGAAGGAACACTTGGTTTTATGACAAAAACACCCAAAAATGAGTTAGGGTTCGTAATGGGAGGGTGAGGTTCGGTTCTTGGGAGAGAACATCGAAGTGGGTGAAGATAACAAATGAAAGATGCTGAAAATTTGGGATTTAAATCAACCAGGGGCCGACGGCGATAGTGCCCCACGAAAGTGACATATGTCACTTTCGCTGGAATTCTCGCGGAGAATGTACCGCGGGCAATAAGCCCTCCGCGAGAGTGACTCACGATTGTGCCCTGTGGCTCTCTCGCTATCACTTTCGCTCAGACACCCCAAACCTCGAAAATCCGATCTTTTTCGACACTAAGGCCCTCGACACTCTTTGGGACTTTTAGCAGTGTTTTCCCAACATGAATCCCACCGAACACGAGGTACAAAAACGTCTGGGTGCCCCTAAACTTATTGAAAATTACGGGTGTTACAATCCTCCCAACCTTAAAAGGGATTTCGTCCTGGAAATCTAGATTTCAACAAAACGTTTCCCGCAGGATAGATTGTCCTTAATCCATATTCTAGAACCACTACCATAATCCTTATGCCGATACCCACGACAGTCGTCCCCTTGGGCACGTTACACCCATGTCTGAGTGAACACTTAACTCACTAAGGTAGTCTTTACTCACAAGACTACGGTTGTCTTCCAACCTTGGGTGACGCTTACTACTTCAAGAGTAGTTTGTGACCTCCACTTCACACCGGCTAATTCACCTCTGCCCAATATACTTCTGGACCCAAACCAAAGTTCGACATCAACCTCCAAATAATTCCCATTATTCTTAATGATCGGTTCCTGATATCGACAACGCCGTCCTTTCGAGGCGTACCAACACGCTCTCTAGGTAGCTGGCTAATGCAGATCCGGCTATCACTCACTCCGATCTACTCTCAACCTCAAACATTCCCTTACTAAGATCTTTACCAGAACGGGGAACCTATACACCTCGATGCTTAATCACCAACATCTAACCTTCTTTTAAATTCCACCACCAAGAGGTCAATATTCTCTTGACGCAACGGGGATACTTCCGAACCTTCCAACGATTTTTTGACTCCAAAAGGGCAAGTTGACGCCTAAACCAAATGGTAGTGCCGAAAACGTGGACATCCCGCCCGTTATTTCATTCCCGAAGTATTGTCGCGTTAAAGTTGACACCTAACAGGGTACTAAGATTCCCAATCCTACATTTCTAACCAACAAACCACAATATTTCCTTTGCTCATGCAAGCCCATCAAGAAGATATATTAGCAACGTATAACATACTGTCTAACGGTCCATCGACCCGACAAATCAAATCCAACCATACCTAGAATCATACAAGACCTTATCCCGCAGGTTTATCGAAGCAGAAAGATCACCTCTTAAATAACTGGGAGAAAGCATACATCTAATACCTCAATTATTCATGCATAACCCGATTCCAAAATCTGAAACCCAAATGCAAGGTTGACCACAAGTCGGATCATCCGATGCTTCAAATCCCAAGGACTCCCCTAGTCCCTTAATTGCAACTCCTTACACGATAGGGGTTTTAAATCTATAGTCCTAATGAGTTCAAGGTTTTTCAAACAGTATGCCAATTTGAAATTCATAAAGCTACTAAATACATAAGTTTTATAACAAATAATCGTGCGGTAAAAATACACTTCCGTTCATTCGATAGGTTTCAAAATTGATCACCAACACTACACATATAAAACTGTTTCCAAAACCCATTTGATCAGTACTTACGTTAATAAACGGTAAGAAAAGATGCGCAACAAAAATTTCAAACGGACTACCATGGTCCTAGCATGCGTCAATTTATATTTTGCATATGAAAATAATTTTCCGCACTATAACATGTGCAACAAAAGTTTGTACAACTCCCAAAAGAGGGTTTCACAACATCAACTTTAAAATCTTTTCCTTTAGAAACACAAAACGTCAGAAGGTAAAATTCCCAACAAGGCTCACATACGTCCGTTTATTTCTCCCAAATTTAGCAACGTAATAGGAACGTAAATAAATTTTTAAATCAAGTTCAAGTTTTGGGCCGCACAGATAAAACGCACTTACTCAAAGTGGTAACTACAACGACATGCAAACCGATACTCATTTAATGCATTGCGGGAAATTTCTAACAGTAAAATCAATAACTGGAATATGTTCAGAACATAAGTTCTATATGAAATAACATAAATCTTTTATATGTTACTCATGCCAACAATATAGTTTAATCCCCTAAACAATTAGTATACAATGATTGACATTTGAATATAGCCCAAAGATAAATCACGTAAAAATGAAACTTCCCTAAAACAACACGTGAGATGACATCTATTAATCAAAACTTATAAATTAACGCACACAATAATGCATGTATACACATTCCAAAAATTTTCTACTCGACGCAAAATGTCGTAAGATAAGACACCATAAAATCCAACTGAATTTTCATAAAACTCATTAACGCTAAAATCGAGCGGTGTCCAAATTTTCATTTCCCAATATAAGCAAAAGCATAAGATGACAATAAGTCTAAAAATGTCAAAATTCTAAAACCACAACGTACGATAAAGTAACCTTTTTTTTAACAAAACCTACATGGGACACAACGCCCAAAAGCTCGTAACTTTACACACAATAAAATTTAAAACCCATGTATTTCTAAGTACACTCACGCACCCAAAATGTCGTAAAACAATATTCCATAAAATTCAACGTGACTCATACAAACTAAAATTCCCAAAAATTTCTGTCTCAAAAACGTGGGAACAACTCTTCCTTTAAAACCTTAACACACGTGGAGGAGATCCAATGTCAAGGTCAAAAATTCTACAGTTACTTGCCCAATACTCCAAATAATATTAAAACACGAATATTACAAGATCTATAACTAGTGTTTGACACGAAACGGGGATAAAGAGATTTTTCAATAAAATATTTGCAACCACGTGCAATAAAACAATTTCATGCATGTTTAATCTCACGGTTTAAAATCTAACGAGTGTAAATGTTTTTCCAAGACTTTATAGTATAGCTCATTCTATGTTTTGAGAACATGAGAAACAATTTATACAAACTTATTTAGAAATAAATTTCATGCATGAATTTGGTCGGCACTCAGCATCTTAAGACTACGCTTCTCAATTTCCCGTTATACTATTGTCATCCGGAAGCATCAAACATCTTAGAGCAATAATTCCACTAATTCGATCAACTTACGATTTCTCCTTGAAACAGAGTCAATTCAATAAGCTTATGGTTCTAATTCAACCAATGACTTTGACCCATAATGGTCAACTAATTGCATCTGGCATGCTTAACCATCATTCCAATATGATCATGCTATAAACATCAACTATTCTTTCGACTACTCGCCTAGAAACTTCCTCACTACCCCAACGATCACCATACCCAGGCAGTTCAAGTATACACACGTAACACGTAGGTTCATCATAACACTGGTCAGGTGCCATTATGAACGTACCGTACATGATCATCCTTGCGATCTTAGACAAGTTTCCCATTTCTAACGACTCGGTCAATTCCAAAATATCGTATGTTAAGGTACCTAATGTGCAATTTCATTCTCAATCACCTAAGAGGACGCTAGTTTGAGTCTAGGCATCCAAAAATCAATACCTAATTCTCTCAAATTTAAGCTCTGATACCAACTTGTAATACCATCAAATCCGGAAATAGCAACTAATTTAAAATTTACTAAATATATCAATAAATGATTCCTCTATAATCACAATTTAAGATTTAACCTCAATACAATCATTCTATACATACAACCTATAATAGGGACGGGTGCTAGTAAAGCCCAATAATAGTCACTATCTCCAAACTGCGGAACACTTCACCAACACTTATACTTGCACAAAGCTAAGGCTCAACTCTTCATAGAACTTCTAGAATCCAAGCCCCCAACTGGAACCTGATGCACATGACGACAAATAATAAGGGTTAGGCTTAACTCGTAGTGAGCTCAAGAGTTTTCAACATATATAAATGAATCGTTTAAAGAAAGAAGAATGCCATTAAAATCATCATCTTTCAAAATGATATGCTCCGCTTATGAAAACGACTCGTTAACCAATAAATATGCATTTTAAACGAAAAAGACACCGAGTTAATCGTTAACCAAACCAAACTGTTTCACAGACTAAGATCCCAATATAAAACGTTCTTTTGTAAACTTTGATTTAACCCATAACTCGCTCAAAATGAGAATAGATAGAGAACTCCAAATTTTATAAAACGCGGGTAAAAATGTTATACCTCGAAATACCCAACACGGGTGGAACATGATACACAACTCATAAACCATAGATGAAAATCTAAATAAATAAATATTGTCGTGAACACGAACATTAGACCCAAAACTCACACGACAATAAAATGGACGAAATCAAATACCGAAACGTGGAAATGAGTCATTCCATTCAAACCTTAATATACGTGGGAAAAACCCAATATTAAGGCCATCATTTATCGTCGACCACACAAACCAAAGTTGGTAAAATACGACCTTAACATTTAAAAATACCACGGATCTACGACGGAGAGACCCATATACATTGAGGATAGAGGAACACACAAGTAGGCCACCCATACAACTTCCTCGCATGTCGTCTAAACTTTCCATCTTGGTTGGCGAGAACACGTGAATCTATATGTGCATGCATCCACTCATTAAGCTTGTTATAACTGTCAACTTGATCATCATGTTTCTTCTTATAATATTCCAAATGACTTTTAGATACAACAACATTCATATTTAAATGTTTTCCATTTTTTATTTTGTGCTTAATTTAATTGTTATTCCCAAATATTCAAGTTCTAATTGCTAAACAACAAGATGAGAATTCGAAATTACATGTCATTGATCTCAATCATCAAGATTACAAACTTACAACTTTCTCTCACTACTCTCTCACTAGAATGATGAAACTATATGCTCTTCTCTAATCAGCTCACTTTCTTACAATGACTTACTTACAAATGGAACAAGGAAACAAGGTATTTATACCTACAACAAATACAAGAAAACAAATACAAATACATTGACTTTGACTTTATTAACAAAAGACTTTGACTTTGATGAAAGTTGACTTTTCAGCTTTGACTTCTTCATCTTTTATCATCAATCTTTATGATCTTGAATCCAACATATTTGTGCTCTAACAATCTCCCCCTTTGGATCAAGATCATTACTAAAAGATTTAGCAATGCGATCTTCTCTTTGATTAAGCTCGATTGAAGTAACTCCCCCTTTTAACAATCTGTATCTTCTCTTGAAATCTTCCCTTTTGATACAAACATAAATTTCTCAACCAACTTTCATACTTCCCCTATTTGTATGAAATCTTTACAATCTCCCCTTCTCTGATAAGCACGGTATCTTCAAATACTTTCAGCAATCTTCCCAACGTCTGATCATCAAGAATATTAACAATCTCCCAAGGTTGTAACCAAACCTCTTTCAGACAAAACACACTTTGCTTCAGCAAATAATCTTCAACACTTCTATTCTTTTTCATTCAAAAACTTTCAAACATTTCTTGTATTCTTCTTTGCTTTCTCAAACATTTCTTGAACTCTTCTCGCCCTTTTTGATGATTTGAGCATTAATATCATCAAAACTTTCTCTCCAAGAAATGTCTTTGACCAATCTGATCTGTCCAAGAGCCTCTGATTAATTGCCAATTCGAACAATGTATTCATCCATATCTTTTCAAATCTAGACAAAATAGAAACGTGTAACTCCTGAATCAACAAATGAATCAGTTAAAATGCCTGTCAGTAACACAAAGTCATCGTGTGTAACGAATACACAATATAAAGGAGCTTTTTGATGTTCACTCCCCCAGGGCTTCCATCCAATCATCGAAATACCACAAAGGCAATTTCTATGAATGTTAAGACAAAGAAACAAATTCCTTGTGTGCTCGTGCAAGTGTAGAAAGAATTAAGCACGAAAATTGCTTTTATAAGGCTCAACATAGTGTAAACCACTGAGACAACAGTAGATAAACACAGACTCTAAGTGCATGATTGAAGTGCGAAGGTGGGGCAGACTTCCTTCTCTTTCAATATCCAGATTTTCCAAATGAAAACCAGATAGATTATATGTTGCGTCCCCTTGAAAAATGTGAAACATTTTCTTTTTGAGAAGAAAATGAGTGGTTGGTGGGGTTTAAGCAAGAGTTGGCATGGGCTATTTGCCTATTTCAATAATGTTCATGAAAGAATTGTGAAACATTAGTAATGTGGCTGCCCGACTCAGAAAGTAGTTGGTGAGAGTTTGATATTCTTTTACTCTGATCTCACACCCTCTTTCTTTTTAATCATTTAGCTCACTACTAACCAAACTCTCTTTTCCATTTTACCTCATCACACCCACACTCATTTCTTTTAGACTCCTCACACTCAATCACTAAAGGATTAACTTCTTGGGTAGGAAACACTGGTTAATGTGAATCCATAGAAGTTTAGTTAATTCCTAGCACAAAGAACCCAAGTTTCCTATTAAGCATGAGTTGCTCAAATGGTTTAACTTTATCAGTTAAAGCTCATATACAAATGTCAGATGAATGTATGCTCAGATGATATAATCATGAAGATATGAGCATTTTTAAACATTGAAGTATTTTCAAACAAGTATATTGAATGAATGAATATGAATACAAAAGACTTGTTTGAAAATCTGACATTGTATAAAATGATCAGAAATGAATGATATAACAATTAAGGCTTATGGTCAAGAATAATGGATATTTGTCTATATGAAACAATATACAGACATTCTTGAATGAAACGCTTTGAAATGAAATATCGGTCAAAATTCATTGGAATACAAACGGGGTGTCTTACCATCGAAGAAAAATAGTTTCAATTTAGAGACGTGGTAAAAACATTTTGAAGAAAAATTCTAACCAATGTGTGTGAATACTTGAAAGTATATAGAAAAGACAATACGCAAGTATTTATCTTTGGAAACACACGGTTTGTTTATCAATGAATCAGAAAAATAAAATGAAAACATTTAAAATCACACTTCCAAATTATAAAATCTGTTTAAGAATTGGGAAATGGTTTGAACATTTAAGAACATGTTTTCTATACCTGAAAGTTGTCCTTCTTTCAGATATATGTGAAATTAAGATAAGAAATTTACCTTGTCGCTCAATCTTAAATCTCAGAAAGTCAGCTATAGTCATGTAGATATGATCGTGTCAGCTTCTCTCATCCTGTAAGTCTCAAAGTCTAGTCAAAAAATTTATTCACAAAATTTATTCGAAAATTTAAAAGACATAAAACAATAGAACTTTTAAGATACGAGTTCTGATCTGAAGTAATCAGAAATCATAATCTTTTACTCCCCCTGAAATTATGCATCTAAAATATGTCAGTTATAAAGCACATGATAGAGATCTACAACTCCTTATGGAATGTAGTTCGTCATATCTATCGGATGAAAAATTTTCAGAAATATATGTACTCCCCCTTGAAGGTTGATATCCTCATTGGAGTATCGGAGTACAATCTCTTATATCAGCCCGGGAGTATTTTTCTCTTTCAGCATTGAAGTCCGGGTCCTGAACTGTAGTATTCAGAAGCCACACTCCTTATCATTGAGGTACGGGTTCTAAGCTGTTGTACTTAGAAGCCTTGTTCTTGACATTGAGATGCGGGTCTTGAACTGTGTTATTCAAGAGCCATGGTTCTTTTACTCCTCCTTTACTTGTGGTGCCTGCAACATAGAATCAGTCTTCGGTTTTGGTACCCACTGGTATTTGGGTCCATGTATATTAGTTGTAGTTCGAATGGGAGTAACTGAATAAGAACCATACCAGTAATGATCACTAGCTTTATGAACAAAATCAAATGTATTACAGTAAGAACAATACCTTTTCTTAGATAACCTGAACATTTGATCTCTCGAGTAAGCAAGATCAGGTTTACCTTTTAGCACTTTGTTCTTCTTGGTTGTTGATGTATGTACAAATGATTTGTTACTTTTCTTCTCTTCCTTCTTTCCTTTCTTTTCTTCCTTCTTCTCATAATTCTTCTCATCTTCAACTGGTTTCACTTTCCATACTAGGTTCTCTTCTTGATATTTTCTTCTTCTTCTTTGTGTACCCGAACCATATACATGTTGATCATAGAAAATATTAGAAGTACGAATCTGATTGAATGAATTGACTAACCTTCTTGAAGAAACAGGTTTCATGTATGAGCTTGAAGATGTCTTTTTAAAATTAGTTGAGTTATTTCGAGGTGTGTGAATTTGTGACTCTGGAGTCGTCTGCTCAGTCACCACCACCTTTGAAACAATATGTTCAAACTCTTTAATCTTTGAAGCGAAACTGTCTCTTTCTTTTACAAGAAGATCAATCTTTGTTTTGAATTCAGATCGTTCAGATAACTTTGCAGTTAATTTCCTTATCTCAGTGTCAAAAATAATTCTTTCTTCTTCAAAATCCTTTTCCACATTCTTTCTTCCATCAGATATCTCTTTAAAAAATCCAACATTCTTCTACTCAATCTCCTTTTTATCCTTTGCAAACTTTTCTCTTTCAATAATGATCACTTTCTCAAAATCAGAGATTTGTTGAGAAAGTTTAACGCATTTAAGATCAACCGTCTTCTTCTCGTCAGCACATTTTCTAGAAAAATCTGAGAACTTCTTTGCAAATCCTTTCTTTTTAGTCTCAAAATCAAATCTTTCTTCAACCATCTTTTTCTCCAGATCAAATATTTCCTTTTGAAGCTCAGCATTAGCATCCACTAGATTCTTAATCTTCATCTCATAACTATCAACAGAATCTACTTGCTGAATCTGGATTATTTGAGATTCCAAATCAGAAATCTTTTGCAGAAAATCAGAATTCTCAGTCTTTAATTTCTCAACTTCCAACCATTTATCATCTTTCAAGACTTGAATAACTTCTTTTTCAAGTTGTTGAAAATGTTCCTTGTATTTGGCAAAAAATTCTGAATATCGACCTGAACCTGTTGTCTTCTTCAGGTAATCTATATGTGCATGCATCCACTCATTAAGCTTGTTATAACTGTCAACTTGATCATCATGTTTCTTCTTATAATATTCCAAATGACTTTTAGATACAACAACATTCATATTTAAATCTTTCAACTTTTTACAACTTTGTGCAAATCGGCCTTCAAGATGAAGAATCTCTGCTTTAAGTTTAGCAATCTCTTCTTTTGAGGACATTTTTCCTTGAGAAGACATCCTGTTTCAATTAAAAAGAAATTAGAACTTGAAAAATGATCGTTAATCCAAATTATGAAATCACAAGAAAAATTTTGAAATTAAATTTCAGAGTTTTGATCACAAAAAGAACTATGTCCCCCTAGGCAGATAAACTCGCAAGCAAACTCGCAGATCAAACTCGCAGATGATGAAACTCGCAAGTGCCTAAACTCGCTAACAACTGTTCACGCTGAAACTCGCTAACAGAGGCTTGCGCGTTTACAAAACTCGCACGTCGAAGTTTGCGCGTTTGAACAAAACTCGCTAGCTTCACTTGCGCGTTTCAACTATTCCTCTTCAAACTCGCACGTAGAAGAACTCGCAAACCACTGTTCCTTCCAAACTCGCGCGTTGAAGAACTCGCTAACCACTGTTCCTTTTCAGACTCGCTAGCTTTGATGAGCGCATTTGGAGAACTCGCAGATCAAAACGTGCGCGTTTTAGACCAAAATTTATCCTTTGACTTGTGCGTTCTAGCTGATGAACCTTGCGCGTTTCACGACGAACCTGCGCGTTTGGACGATGAACTAACGCGTTTTAGAGATCTAGCGCGTTCTTCAAGATAGGGACCCAGAAATTGATTTTTCCATCTGTTTTGCGATCAAACCTTTGTCAATTGGCTTGAAACTTTGCAGAAATGATCGATTACAATACTAGAACATATTACAATTCAAGAATTTCAAAAACCAATACAAAAAGATACATTTTGGATCAATTTACAGTGCATTAAACTCGTGAACTAAAATATCAACAAAAATTCGAAATTTAGGAAAATTACAGTGCAATTGACAAATCAAATCATACAAACATGATCGATTATACTATATGAACATACTCTGATCGATTTCAACTCCTAAATCGCACAAAAACTCAAAAATCGATTTGAACTTCGATGAACAGTAAACATGAATAGTAAAAGCGAACTTTTCTTGATTTCTTGATTTGATTTCACTTTGGATCTTCTTTGATACCAATTGTTATTCCCTATTTCAAGTTCTAATTCAGTAACAAACAAACAAGATGAATCTCGAAATTACATGTCATTGATCTCAATCATCAAGATTACAAACTTACAACTTTCTCTCACTACTCTCTCACTAGAATGATGAAACTATATGCTCTTCTCTAATCAGCTCACTTTCTTACAATGACTTACTTACAAATGGAACAAGGAAACAAGGTATTTATACCTACAACAAATACAAGAAAACAAATACAAATACATTGACTTTGACTTTATTAACAAAAGACTTTGACTTTGATGAAAGTTGACTTTTCAGCTTTGACTTCTTCATCTTTTATCATCAATCTTTATGATCTTGAATCCAACATATTTGTGCTCTAACAGGGGCCACCCGTGATGTTATTCGATTTCACCACATATCCCGGTCCTAGTTCCCATGCCATACCAGACATCACAATCCTCAGACCGTTTGTTGCCTCTTGCCATACTCCGTCGAGTTCCACCCCAAGGTCTTACGGACATGGATGCCTATCCAATCTAGACGAGTTTCAACTCAGAGGCTCGAGACACCTATTGCCTACACGCTAGCGAACCCAAGAGGTCAATAGAAGTAACCAAAATCTTAGGCCTTACAAAAACAGACAGACTTACGTGCCTATGGATCCATTACAACACTGTCTAATATTACATGACTCCAATTGAAAGACCAAAGCTCCCAAAACATGTAACTCCCAATGGCATGAAATAATCGCCATCATACACCAAAATTCCACAACTATTTTTAAACCAGACGAATGTCCTCAAGACTCCACTTAGTCAAAACCGAGCCAACGACCCAACAATTTACGTAAATACCCAAATGAAAGCCGATATGAACATTGAAACACGTTTGACCAACTATTATGCAAACACGACCCAAAGTATAATTTACTCAAATCCCGTCGTTGGTTGAGACAAAACATTTTCCAAATGAACTTATACCCTTATGTTTTCAAAATGCCTCATAACACAATAATATGCATTTTCCGAAAAGGTTTATAAGATCAAATACACAAAATAACACTTACGTCAATTGGACACCAATTATATATGTAAAATCATCAAAGAAACATTTTAACATGATTTATTTACCAACATTACCAAAGATCTCAAAATGGGTGTTTCAAAATGTTTATAAAACCAAACATTTCAAAATAACCAAAACTTATCAGCAGTTAACAATTTGAGGTAAAACACAAACATTTTAAAATAAACATTTTAGTATGTACACCGTTTTCACAAATCAACTTGAACTCACCTTGCTAGATTTAGGCTAAATCTAGATTTTACCCCACTTTGAGCTCTTTTGAAGAAACTTGAATCTTCAAGGTCAAAACGTCAAAAACCTAGATCCATACATTTCTAACCGTAAATAACCGTATTCAACCATATAGAAACATTCCCCAATATTTTACATGAAACCTCAACTTATACCGAAACCCTAATTTTCATAAATGAAGAGAAGAGATGATTACCTTAACTACAACTTGAATCCATCCATCAAATACTTCTAGGACACCAAAATGAGCCACAACCTCCCAATCTTCAAAAATGGTGGAAAGTTGGATGAAACCCTAGAAGGCTTGGGTTCAGAAGGTGAAGATGAAAGGATCTTAATTCTAGCTTCCAAAACTTGTTAGAAGATGAAGGAACACTTGGTTTTATGACAAAAACACCCAAAAATGAGTTAAGGTTCGTAATGGGAGGGTGAGGTTCGATTCTTTGGAGAGAACAGCGAAGTGGGTGAAGATAACAAATGAAAGAGGCTGAAAATTCGGGATTTAAGGCAACCAGGGGCCGACGGCGATAGTGCCCCATGAAAGTGACATATGTCACTTTCGCTGGCACTCTTGCGGAGAATATACCGCGGGCAATAATCCCTCCGCAAGAGTTACTCGCGATTGTGCCTTTTGGCACTCTCGCTGTCATTTTCGCCTAGACACCCCAAACGTCGAAAATCCGATTTTTTTCGACACTAAGGCCCTCGACACTCTTTGGGACTTTTAGCAGTGTTTTCCCAACATGAATCCCACCGAACACGAGGTACAGAAACGTCTGGGTGCCCCTAAACTTACTGAAAATTACGGGTGTTACAAGTGAACAACTAAAGATCCCTTACAAGGTACATTTTTTTTACAAGGTATCTATGTGCTACCTAAAGCCCAATCAGGGATTGTCAATTAGATCATTAATTGATTCTTTGTTACCTAGTGCCTATGTGACCAAGGAGGAATTTGCGTTCTTCAAGGATCAATGATTATCTGAATTTGAAAAGATTCAGAATATGTTACAAGAATTGATGGTTGTTACTCATACAAAGTCTTTGGAGAATAAGGTGGAGTCCCTTTAGGTAAAGGTGGAGGATAGGCTAGACAAGGTGGATGACTCTTTGATCTTACTTCAGGAGGATGTTTCTAAGGCCTCAACACATATCGCAGAGTTCTTGTCTTCTAATCTAGTGACAATGAATGACTTCATGAGCTTCCAATAATGCATTCTAAAGAATGTAATTGTTACTACCAAGTGCCTACTGCAAGTGTTCTTATTGATCCTTCAACAACTCCAATCCCTGCAACCCCAAAATCTTCATCCCTTCCTACTTGTGACAGCTATGTGTACAAAGTTGAATTTGACCATCTCAATGATAAATTTGATCTATGGAAGATAAGATGTCTGTTGTAGAAAGCTCAATCAAAGTTATATCAGATCAGTGCAGGGTACATGATCCTTAGTTGAAAAGAAAGTTTGATGATGATGAAGATCATAATCTTCAAAAGGGGGAGAAAAGGCAGAGAACAGAACCATCAGAACCTTATGTGGTGTTTCCTGATGTCAGTACACAGAATGATCAAATGACTCAGAGGGATAATGAAGGTCTGAGAAATGATTATGTTGATGAAGTGATGGGTATAGCTGATGGTTTAGCTATTTGTGATGAATGTTTGGTGAATAAAAGCACATATATTGTTCTTTATAAATATGAAGTCAGTGGGCAATATGATAAGAGGATTCCTCATATACCTGCTCAGATTAGAATGGAGACTTAACACTTTTCAACAAGTTTAAAGAAATTATGAGGGATGATGTTTACTACATAAATGAGTATTGATAACTCTATTTTTTAGAGTTATTATGCGCCTTTTTTTTAATATTCTTTTGTCAATATTAGCCACTTTGTTCTCAATCCCCCATTTTTGGTCTAAATTCTGATTCTGAGTAAAAATAGTTCACTATAGTATTTTTGAACCATTTAGTATGTTTTATGCTACACTTTCAAAAAAAATGTTTGCAGTGAGTTCAGAGTGCCTATTCCCGTGCTGAGGATGATCCAAGAAGCTGAAATTATTAAATACAGAGATGGAGCCAAAAATCAGAAGATTTGGGATTTTAGATCTTGTTAAAGACTTGAGAAAAAAGCAAAAAGGATTTAAGGATTGGATATGAGGTCATCACAAAAGAGTTTGGTCACAAAAGTAAAAAATCTAGTGTACTTGGGGACAAAGACAAAAGTACTTTTCGGTATTACCCAATGGATAATAAGTCATTGCATGGTAGATAAAAGCATCTTTTGTATTATCCATTGGATAATACCCTTGCTTTTTGCTAGTACCCTTGATACTTCTAGTATTTAAAGAAGCTTTGGCATTCAATGTAAATCATCCATACACTTAGATAACAGTTAGCTTTCTAGTAGCATTTACTTTTACTTGCTTTTCGTTCAAGTTTCTCTAATTAGTTAAGGTTATTTTCTGCAACTAGAGGTCTTTTTCAGTAAGTAGCATTTAATTTTTTGATGTAACTTAATTTCTTGTTCTTCGTACTGTAACTTAAATAGTGCTCACTGTTCAACGTGAAATCTTTTAATATGTCTTCTAGAAAACTTTCATCTTCTGTTTTCTTTACTTTATTTAGCATGAGCTAAGCATCCTTTGGGATGTGGGAATGAGAAGTACCCAAGTTTTATGCAAAATGCACGAGTACTCTTCGTATGTTGAACCCTTATTTTTTTTTGTCATACATTGTTCGATTATGCCCAATGATGCAAACAAGCTGATCACTTGAGAGTGTCTAAAGTCTAGTCCTTAACTCAGAGATGAGTATGATGTAGTGACACAATCTTGGATGATGCTAGGGGATTCGAGGAAGGCTCTTTTGAAAAAAGACTTGTCCACCAAGTTTCTACTAGCTGGATATCTAAAATCCTTGGAAGTTTCAAGTTGCTTTTGTCCCAAGTTTTAATACTTGTTGAAGAATATTACTTTTATTTTAGCTTTTCTTTAATCCCTTTTGTAAGCTTCCCTTTTCTAGTATAAAAGGGAGGTTTTGGCTTTGGTTTAGGCATGCTCTCTTATGCCTTCATGCTTTCTTACTTTGATAATGGTTGTTTTATGCTCTCTAGTTTATTGCTTTCTAAGTAATTGCTAGATAGTTGCTTTCAAGCTATTGGTTCTCTAGTAATTTCTAGCTTTCTTTTACTAAGTTTGCAAAACTTTCCATTAATTTCCAAGTGTTCAAGCTTTTTGTACCAAGTCATTGGAATACAATCCAAGTTGTGGAATTTTCTTGTTCTTTACTCTTAGTTACTCTTAATACTCTTAGTTACTCTTAAAGCTCTTTTGTTCTTAGTTACTTTGGCTCCAAGTCTCTTAAACAATTTCTTTTGTTCAAGCTTTTTAAAGTTTAAGTGAGCACATTGTGAGCTTGTTGGAATCACTTGTTGTCTTTGTTTACTAATTTTTGGATCCCAACCGAATTCCCTTTTTCACCATGCAAGAACATCAAGCGATGATAGGCTAATCCCTTAGCTTGGGTGTAAAGGGAGGTTGAGGTCTAAGAACAAACATGAAGTGGATATTGCTTAAGGATTGATACTTGGTTCTTACCATTTATTACTTGTGAACAACGATAGTGTCTAGAGGTTTATACTTGCATCACTATTCATTGTGTTTGTCTGTCTGACTTGTGTTCATACACATTAGGCCATAGCAATGTGTAAGAAGAAGGTACATTGATAAAATCAAAAAAATAATTGAGTTTAGAGATTGTGTTAGAGAATGTAAAGGTTGGTATATTGCATATCCGAATACAAAGAGTCTACTAGAATTGATGTTAGTTTTAATATTTATACTGCAAGCTTACGAGAAATGTAGCATACGGGTCGATCACAGGGAGGCGATGGACTAAACACGGACTCGTTCTAGACTATAGTCTAGCTACGGGAGATCATCAATATTTTGATTTTTCAATAAAATAAACTAAAAAGAATGATGAGACATAAAAACAAATGCTCACGAAGATCGGGCAATGTTAGTCTAGGATTTTAATGATGGTGAGTATAAAAATACTTTAACCTTTTATCGAGGTGGAAAAGCCTTTCTAAAATGATATTCATACATACTTTGGTATGATACAAATATTGAAAAAGAAGCATTTAATTAAATAAAACTATCATTGATTAAAAAGCTATCAATTAAAATCTAATAATTGTTTTAAAATCAATCGGTTAATCCCAACATTTTATTCGAGATGCAGAACCCAATCAAACGAAAGCTACACAAAAAAATATAAAACATTAATAAGCACGATAAAATTAATCTATGAAAACTATAAAGATCGATCCGATGAGTGTCACTCTCCAAGAATCATTTTTAAACTAAGAAAGCAGTAAAATAAATTAAAAACGATACATGAAATTAAAAAAAGCAATGAATAAAAATAAGGAGAAGGACGTTAACAATAGATAAATGGTAAAAATAATAAAGCCAAAAAAAAATATAAAATATGTAGAAAATAAAAGTTACAACGGGTGTTGAATATTGAATAAGAATCTGTCACATTCCATCTTCATCTTCGATATGCCGAAACATCGCATCTTCTTCAAAAGACTTAAGAAACAAGGGATTACAAATAAACGAAAAACTAAACTAAACCTAAAATCTAAAATCTAAACTAAAGAAAAAAAAGAAAAACAATTAAAATCTAACAATTCACCCCAAAACATAAACAAAAGACTAAAACTAAAAACAAAAAAAGAAAAAAAAAGGCACAGGCCATTGGGGGTGGAGAAGAGAAGAGAAGCCACCAAAACAACCCTACACAACATTTATAATAAATATATTTTCAATTCAGCTCCTCAACTTTGCATTCCTTTGAAAAATGATCTTTTTACTTTATTTTTCTTTCAAACGTGATTCAATTTGGTGCCAACTTTCTCCCTTTTTCATGAATTCATCCCCCACATAAAAATTGATCAAATGATCCACAAATCTATCTTCAACTATGTCTATGGTTCAGGGTAAAATATCTGTCAAAAGCAATGAAAACAGAAAAATGCCAATGTAAGATCCTCAGTCGATGATTAAACGAAATTAACTGAAAATAAACAAAACTACGTGCAAATTATAAACTAAAATGATGCATGCATAAAATATACTTAACAAAACACCCACAAGATAAATCTTTTTGTCCCTAAGAAAGAGATTAGAATTTATTATGGAATGGGTGAAAAGAAGAAAAAGAAAAACAAGCAACGATCTCCACAAAATATTCGAGTGAGTTAATATACGAGTTCACTAGGCACAATCTAATGTTAGGCTTCCCCTTGTACAAATGAAACTTGTTACCACGTGTTCAAATTGAAAATAGTAGTAGAAACACAAATTTCACCAAAATGTCAAATCAACATAACACCAAACAACACATATCATAAAAAAACGCAGCTAATAGGACTTACCAAAACTACCGTAGCCGCTAAGGAAAGGGAAAGATTATCTACATGGATGAAAACTCACGGTTTCGCTCAAATCACTTTAGTGTTTAGGGATGTGTAAACGCTAAATGTCTACCCAATCGAGAAATATGAATTGCACTCTTGATGTGTTTGAAACAATTCTCAAGTCTAAAGATTTTCATAAAAATTGCAAAAGATGAGGACTTTCGGTTAAGTATAAGGTTTAGAGTAGTGATTAAGTTTGGTTATTGGGGTTTGAAAAGGTATTTTGGCTTGTTTTTATGCACATAAGTTCCTTCCTACAATTTCCAACGGATTTTAACTTATTAATTGCAAAACTAACTATATAAAAATGCATATTATTATTATTTATTTTTCATGTATTTATTTTTCATTCCCTTTTTACGCTTTTTTTTAATACTTTTATATTGATTTTTTTTGGTTTCTTTCTTTTTTACGAACTAACAAGTTATGCTTGTGTATACTACTATACTATATACTTCAATCCGTTTTCAACTTTTGGAAATGAGAACCACATGTGCATTTTTTGGTGATTTAGGTATGTATGGTTTTCAAGAATATGGTAAGTGTTTAGGCTCAAAATTGGGTACAAAAGGAAAATCTTTTTATGTTTTTCTATATATATATGGTTTTAAGAAAAATATGGCCTCTATGCAAAAAATATAATAATTTTTAGACGAGAAACGAATCAAAAATCTAAAAATACACCTCGATGAGAGGTAACACACAAGAAAAGAAAATATGATTGATTATATATATGTTAGTCCAATAAAGCCCAAGTTCTCACAAGGTAAAGTCCATCCATGTAGTCATAGATGTAGTGTAGGGGGACTACGGTAAGAAAGTTAATCCTAAAAATTACATGGAACAATATGCAAAGTGGTGTGTGCAAATGACTAATTAAGGGAAACCGTGTTTCTAAAAAAAATCCTAACATCATGGTCAAAATAAATCATAAAGTACATTAATATGCCTAATTAAAAGATTGATGCTAAGTGAGGGTGGTTACTACGAGCTCTAAAATAGTGGAGAAATGCCAAAAAAAATTGGATTTTTAAAATTTTATGCAATGTAATGATATGATGCAAAATGCAACCAAAAATGAAAAAATTATACATGGATTATGACTAAATGCATGAATGCTCAAATGAAAGAGAAAAGAAGTAAAAAAAAACACCCACCCACAAGCTAAAAATGAGCTATTGTGCCCAGATTATGTGCAAATCAAGATGATAACAACAAGATGTAATCCAATTGTCATATTATTGATCTAAGAATTCGATGATTACAAAAAGCTCTCAATGAAACATTTCTCTCTCTAAATTCACTTTGTAATAGTGCCTCTCTTAATTGCTTCACATGTGTTGCAAGCTTAACAACAAAACAAAAGGTATTTATACCAACATGCTTTACAAAGACAAAAACAACTAACATAAAACTAAACACTTTGACTTGCTTGACTTTGACTTTCTTCTTTAAGCAACTTTTACTTGCAATGAGGTTTGACTTGGGCATTGGCTTTCAATTTCAATGATATTGGATCCAATATATTTGTGCACTAACAATCTCCCCCTTTGGATTCAAGATCAACTCCAAAAAGATATGCATTAAAACTCCCCCTTTGAATTCAAATTAAATTTCAGCAACACGGAACAATCATCCTCTTGTTTGATCTTTAATGAATTCAATCTCCCATTTTTTATAAAGAAATCAAATAATCTTCTTCTTTGAACAAATCAATCACAGTCAATCTCCCCCTTTCTTCTTTATCTTTTTCTTTATGTCTTGACAAACAGTCTACAAAATTACAGTATTCTCCCCCAAAGTTTGTGAATGTGTTCGTCAAAAACTATAACAATCTCCCCCAAGGTAATAAAAACCACTTTCAGACTTCAAAAACGAAATTATCTTCGGATTTAGCTCACTTTGCTTCAGCAAATAATCTTCAAAGAAATTTTCAGTAAACTTCATCAAACTTTCTCTTTCATTCTGATATTCTGCCCATATGTCGGAAATATAACCATCAAATCTGTCATCTCTTGAATCTTTCTCCCCGTAACTGTTACAAGCTGTTCTTCAGACAACATTTCTTGAAATAAATTCTCCCCCTTTTTGATGATGTAGAACAAACAAATCATCAAAACTTATCCAAGAAATGTCACCATTTTCTGACCATTGATCTTTGCCTATGAGCATCTGAACCATTCGTCAATTCGTAATGTAATCATCCAAATCTTTTCAAATTTAGACAAATAGAAATGTAACCCTGAATCAACAAATGAATCAGCTAAAATGCCTGTAAATAGCACAGAGCCACTTTGTACAACAAATTTACTTTGAAAAGGAGTTTTTTGATGTTTACTCCCCGAGGGCTTCCATTCAATCATCGAAAATAACAAAGAATTTTCTATAAACGTTATATCAAGAAAACATATTCCTTGTGTCTTCGTGCATAGTGTAGAATGATTGAAACCACTCAGGCTTTTCATATAGTCTCAAAGTGTGTAAACGATTGAGACAATAATATTAATACACGACTCAATTGTGCATGATCGAAGTGCGAAGGTGGGGCAACTTTTCTTCTTTTTCAATATCCACATCTTCCAAATGAAGAAAAGATAGATTATGTGTTGCGTCCCCAAGAAAAATTGAAACATCTCTTTGTTGAGAAAGAGATTAGTAGCTGGTGGGGTATAAAGCAAGAGTTGGCATGGGCTAGTGCCTGTTTCAATGAAGTTCACGAAAGAATTATGAAACAACAGTAATGTGGTTGCCCGACTCAGAAAAAGTTTTGGTGCAAAGTTCTAATATTCTTTTAACTCTTTTCTCACACCCTCTTTCTTTTTATCATTTAAACTCATTTCTAACCAAACTCTCTTTTAATTTTATCTCATCACACACCCACACTCAGATATTGACCCCTCGCCACTCGATCACTCAAGGATAACTTCTTGGGTAGGAAACACTGGTTATCATGAATCCATAGAAGTTCAATAAAGCTTACACAAATTTCCATGTATTTTGTCCAAAAAAAAATGTTGCTCAATCGTTTAACTTCAACAGTTAAAGCACAAAATATATGTCAGATGTATGTATGCTCAATAAGATAATCATGAAGATTTGAGCATTTTAAACATGGAAAATTTACTCAAAGACAATTATATTGAATGAATGAAATGAATACAAACTGTTTGTTTAAGAATCTGACAATGTATGGAAAATACCAAATATGAATGATTTAATTAATAAAGCTTAGGTCAAGAAAAATTAGATGTTGTCTATACGAAGCAAATATAGACATTTTTGAAAGAAGCGTTTTGAATGAAATGAACTAACGCTAAAATATCAATGAAATACAAAACGGGGTGTCTTACCATCAAAAAAATAGTTTCATTTTGAGACATGGTAAGAACCTATAAAATAAAAGGACTAAACCGGTGTATATGAATACTTGACAGTATATGGAAAAGATAATACACAAGAATATATATTTGTAAACACACGGTTCGTGAAATATTGAAGCTCATAAAATGAAAAACATTTAAAATCACACTTCTAAATTCATGAAATCGTTTTGAGAATAAGAAGTGGTTTAAACGTTTAAGAACATGTTTTCACGTCTGAAAATCGTCCATCCTTCAAACACAATGAGATTAATCTCATAATGTCAGCTACAAAGTTATGATTTATATTATCATGTAAGCTCCCCCTCAAAATCTACAAGTAGTCAAAAAGTCGTCAAAGCAACAAAGTCTTATTGAAGAGAAAAACTTTTATTGAAAATGTTAAACCAAGATCTATCTAAAACTATAGAGAGAGAAAGTAGAGAGAATGAATGAGACGCAAAAGCTTCATATGATTCAATATCCAGCGCAAGTTCTTTTACAAGACAAGACAAAAGGGCCTTAAATACCCTTGGCCAAAGCAGATACAAAAGACAAGCTAAACAACAGTTAAGGCCACAAGTAATAAGTACATTTATTACTACAAAATCAGACTTAACAATCTCCCCCTTAGTAATCAATGGCGCTCAGGTCTTCTATGATGTCTGTTTAACCCGATCAGGACCTCTAAGCGTCTTAAAGTAGCACGGAAATTTAATCTTTCATCGATAGAGTTCAAAGTTTTTCTAAGAAGACTGATTTCAGCATTATCAATCATAAACGGAGTTCTTCTTGAATCCAAATAACGTTTTTCAGCATCTTTCAGTTTGTGCTCTTGCTCTTTCAAATGTACTAGATGGATCTGCAGTGGTCGGAGATTAGAAGCTTCAGGAAATTCTGATGACTGTGGTGCAAAATCTGGATCAACATACACCACAATTTGCAAACTGTTCTCATTGCTTGGCTCAGAAATATTCAATTCATTCGCCATTTTAGAAAGATCAACTTTATCTAGCATAACATTCACAAGATCTTCAACATCACAATCTCGAGCCTCATCATCTGATTGATTCTCTTTAGCTGCAGATTCAGATTCTTTCCTTTGACTTTCTTGAACAGATGAACTTTCAACTATTTGTCTCTTTGACATCTCCCCCTCATGACCTTGATGATCCGAATCATGTTGGTCATGTCTTCGTTTGAGAGACGGGCCACCTTCAGATCTGTCCACTTTATTCACTCCCCCTCGAAAATAGATATCTTCAGTTTTTCTTTCAGATTTTCTCCCCCTCAAAATATGCAAATATCAATTTTCAAAGATATGGGAACACAAACATAGAACATCAATGTAGAAAGAAAAATATACTGAATATAAATTTTGAAACAACTAAATATATAAATTTTAAACACCGTCCAAATTAAATTCTACTCAGTAAAATATCACAGATTAATCAATCAATTGAAATCAAGTGTGTGTTTTTGGATACAGATACAAGTTTCATTGCATATCAAGTTAATACATGTTCAGTTTGAAAAACTTTCATCGATCTATTCAGTGTGCTAGCATGTGAACTTTGATTAGCTTCAAGTAAATGTAATTCTGAAAATATAATAGAGTACTTTGCCTTTACTCACACTATCCTGTCAAGAATTAAGACTTTCACAAATTTATAGGTTTATCGCAACTTAAAAATATCACCAAGTATCATGAGATGTGTGCTCATTAGCATCTTTCTATAATATGTGCACATTGGCATCTTCACATTATTGTGCTCTTTGGCATCTTTTAAATTTGTGCACATTGGCATCTTTTAATCAAAAATATTGGTAAGTAAAGAACATGTCGTAAACGTAACTTTCTATCTAACCCTATTGCAGGATTTGGGTCAGCCGCTCCCAGACCAGATGGCCTTAGGGACTAGGTGTCAAGCACCCCTTGGAACTTACTTTCCCAGATCAGAAAGGCTACATCGACACATCCTAAACCCATTTATACCAGTCGAACATGACTTTCGATCTGGTTCTAGAGAAGAATTTGGGTTCGATCACTCTCAGACCAGTTGGCGTTAGGGGACCAGATGACAAGCACCCCACGGAACATACTTTTCCAAACCAGAAACGTCACAGGTACAAACTTTTAAACTTAGTGATTTCTGTATTTTATATATTTAAATTTCATCTCAATCACTTGGTTTTACGTCTAAGTGCTTAGTCTATATTTTCATTACGATCTATAATTCTGACTTTTTTAGGTTTTCTAAGCATTGTAAACTATACATATTCCGAATGACATAACTTTAAAGCAGTCCTCAAAAATTTCAAACATGTTTTGCGGACTTTTCGATTTTTTTTTTAAGATTTGAAATATGAAACATATAAAACTTGGATATAAACAAAGCAACTTGAAAAATTATCCTAGACACACATTTTATTCAAAAAAAAGAAGAATTGTGAAAATTTTACTTTATTGAATAAAATTTGTGTAGGTTTAAAATTTTAAATTCAACATGCCGAGTTTTAAAAGCAGAAAATTAAATCGTTTTTCATCTAAGGCTTTTGTAAAAATATCGGCAAGTTGATATTCAGTTGGAACAAAATATAATTCAATAGTACCGTCTTCCACATGATGTTTAATGAAGTGGTACCATATATCAATGTGATTGGTTCCACTGATCGATCGTCGCTATTTCTTGTGAAGGGAATTCAGATTCTTGTTGTACTTGATCTGATTCTTGTTGTACTTGAGAAATTTGTTCAACTGCTTGAGATACCGAAGATACTGGAACAACATCATTTTCAGAGTTAGATGCAGCGGAATTTGAAGTAGATGCGTTCACAGTTTCCTGATTCAATGCATTTGAAACATTTTCAGAGTTAGATTTAGGCAAATCATCATAAAAATGTTCAAAAAGTAAATCAAGATCAGTAAAATTATTCAAATTCAAATTTGGATCCTGAGTTGACGGTTGTGATGCAGGTTCTGAACTGGTTTGTCCAGAAGCTAATATCCCTGAATGCGGGTTCTGGACCTGCGTGGCCAGAAACCGAATATGCAGCTTTGTCAAATTTAACATTGATGCTCTCCACCACTTTTATGACGAATGTAAGAAAAACTCTGTAAGCTGCAGAATTGACTAGGTTGCACATTCAGAAACTAAAGAGATTTAGGTACCCATATGCTTATGGGTCCTTTCTTGTTAGTCCTTTTCTTTTTAAAATTTTTATTTTTAGAAACCTTATTTGATTTAACAAACAATTCATGAACAAAATCATCATTGGATGAAGAAACATAATTATCTGAAGTACAACTAGAGAAAGAATATGAGACATCTTTTGCAATCTGAATCATTTGCTTTATTGAATATTTGATGTATTTATTATAATTCGCAAATGAATCATTATTACAACTTTCGTCTATATATCTATCATCTGTTGTTGCAGATTCATTAGACTTCTGCTTTACCCTCCATACATACCGTGGATGCTTCTTCAAAGTCCTATCTGAAACAATTGAACCGAATGAATTAGAAGATTTTTCATATTTGACATTCTCTTGTTTCTTTGATTTTCTTGACCTTCTTCTTTTACGTTTTGTTTTATAATAATCAGTATTTATTGTAAAAGATTCATCAATAGTTCCCGATTTAATATTTGAATTTGAAGAAAAGATTTTATCTAAGAACCCAATCTGTTCAACAAATATATTTGAACTTGCCTCGGAGTTATACTCTTGCGTATTTTCAGAAAAATCAAATTCTGAATCAGATTTGCGTGATCCATTAGTGGCGCAAATTTCATTTTGCGCTACCAACGTAGGGCGCAAAGTTTCAGTTTGCGCTACCAACTGATGGCGCAAAGTTTCAGATTGTGCTTCCAATGTTTGGCACAAATTTTTAACTTGTGGAACTTCCTTTTTATTTTCCTTAAAATTAGAAGAAAATCCAGAATTAATATTTTCAGAAAAATCTTGTTTTTGAGAATTTAATTTTTCTTCAAAACTTTATGTCATGAAAGAAAGAATTAAATCTTTTTCAAATTCTTTTTCAAGCTTTTGTTCTTCCATTTTATCTTCAAGATCAACGATTTTGCCTTCTAACACTAATGGAGGAATATATCTCTTAGAATCATAAGAAACAGGAGATATGTTTTCCTTATCAGTGTTAATGGCATATATATCAAAATAATCGTTAGACAATGAAGATTTAATGGAAGATTTGTCATTTAAACTTTTTCTAGATTTTCTGCTCTTCTTTAATTTTTTTGGAAAATATTTGGCATTTTCGCTTGTGTAAACAAATGGAAGTTCCATTCTCGTGTTGTTTATTCTTTTCTCATTTTCAATTTCTAAAACTTGCTTTTCATTCATCCAATCAATTTTGAATTGAGGAGCATATCTTGCAAGTTTTAGATAATCGAATTCATATAAAGTGGGGGCTTTTGTTTTAGGATTGCCTAACAAATGTGGATTTTCAAACCTAAGTCCCCATTTTTCCTTTATAAATGTAATACTCCTCGGTTTATTCATATATATTGTTTGTTCAGTTTGATCTCTCAAATATAATTTTTCTTCTAAGTCATTTATTTTATCAGAAAAACTATCTTTTATGTTTGTCATTTCAGTCAAAGATTCAAGATAAGTCTTGTTTAAACTTTCTAATTCATCCAATTTCTTTTGAAAAATTTATTTTGTGTCCGTCAAAATTCATTTTTCATCTTTTAAAGAGATTTGTAATCTTTTAATCAAAATTGACTTTTCTTGATTAATTAGTTTTTCAGATAAGAGTTTTGATCGAACATCATGTATGGCAGTGATGATTATGTTCATTTGTGAAGAAATGAATTCGTAATCAAACTTAGAATGTAACTTAGATTCATCCGTTGAGCTTTCCTCTTCATCCTCATCATCACTTGTATCATCACCAATAAAGCACATTGCGTCAATTTCTTCATTATCAACTTCATTTTCGGAATGGTCTAGCCAATGCTCTTCTTCGGCAAGCAAAATAGTTCTATTTTCTCTCTTCGCAGCTAACTCCATTTTCTGCTTATAATAAGTTGAATCCCGAACAACCTTGACTCGACACTCTTTAGCTATGTGTCCAGGTTTTCCACAATTGTAGCAAGTATTAACCTTCTTTTCGTCCTTCTTTGGTTCACTCGGTTTTGTAGGTTCATACTTGGGAACAAATGATTTAGAAGTACCATCGGTTTCTAGTTTCCTAGACCCATAAGTGAATCGAAGATTGTTGGAACCGGATCGATGCTGAAAATTCTTGTTGTAGTGATGAGAGAGTAAAATCATTGCTTTTTCTAATGTCTCGCCATCATCGTCTGTATTCCCATCAAAAGCATTTTCAGACAATGCTTGTTCCGCTAGTTGACTTGCTAAAAGAGCAATTGGGTCCACAAATTTTGGTTTATTTTTCTTATCCAGCTTCGCTTTCTTTTCTTTGACAATATTTTCTTCAGTCATGAGTATCTCATATAATTCTTGAATCTGCATTGATGAGATTCGAACATCGTTCCTAAGCCGGTGGCAAGATTTGCTCCACTCAGGTTGTAAAGCATTTAAAAACTTTAGATTTGCCTCTAACTCCGTCTTAGTCACCTTTATCTTGTGAAGATCATTCATGACTGCCCAAAACCGATCAAACACACTTTTAAGAGATTCACTTTCTTTGGCTTTAAATTCTTCAAAATTGTTCATAAAGCGCGTTTGCCTAAGCTGTGTGGCTACTGCTGATCCAAGCATTATTTTCTTTAATTGGGTCCACATCAACATCGGATTGTTTTTGTAACAATCTATCCGATTATAGATGGGATTTGGCAATGCGAGAATCAAGTTAGACTTTGCTTCACGATCGGCTTGATACCTTAACGTCTCTTCGGCTGTGTATTCTTCTATTGGCTTTAAAATTCTGGTAGCCAGTGTAGTGGGAGTAGCTGGAATCTCTTTCAATGGTTTTTCAAATGGTCTTGCGTAAGTGATTTCATCATGTTTTCACCGTTAGTTTGGCGTTCGATGATGTTGATGAACCGATCTTGCCATTGTGGAAATTCATTTTCGTTCACCAACACGGGTGGATGAGTATCAGTTCCCAATGACATCATAATGTCGTTCTTATAAATCTGAGTCTGAATACACATTTTCAGAAAGTGAGAAAGTCCAAGTATAAAAGTTTGAAACTGGCGCAAACCGAGAAATGCGCTAAAGGCAGTAGCGCAAAAGATACTTTGCACTAAGTGAAGCTGGCGAGAAACTCAGAACACGCAAAAGAGACTTTGCTCTAAACACGATTATCACTTGAATTTGGCGAAAAATAACAATGATCTAGTGCATAACTAGATAACTTTGATGTTGAAGAAAACCTCAAACTGATGATGTTGGCGCAAAATGTAGATCTGGCGCAAAAACAAGATATACTTCTAATTCGATCACAAAATCGAATTTGGTGAATTATGAACACTCATATTTAAACAAAATATGATTTCTAAACACAAAGAGCAACCAATTCGAACAAATTTTCGCAGAATCGTGAAATGGAGAATCGAACAGTAACTTTTATCGAACAGTCCAAAACCATGAATATCCTCAAATTGATCTTCAAACACTGAATTTCTTGCAATTTGATGTGAAACAAAAATGATCTAACACTGAATGTGAATCCAACGAATCAAATCTCAAGAAAAACCGATCAAATTTCAGTACAAATTTGTGAAAAATTCAGGGAATGAGATTTTCTTGATCAAGATCAAGAAAATCGATCAAATTCTATGAATTAATAACAAATTCAGATTGAAAATTGTTTCTCTCAAATCTCTCAGAATTAGAATTAGCTCTGATACCAATTGATAAACCAAGATCTATCTAAAACTATAGAGAGAGAAAGTAGAGAGAATGAATGAGACGCAAAAGCTTCATTGTTGGGAATTACAGAATTGCACAAGTATGGTTAATGCTACTAGCACAACATGATTACAACTGCTAGTAGATTTAATACTGCTTGACAAGTTAGTACTGCTACTTCAATAGTTAGTACTGCTTGGAGAGTTAGTACTGCTAGTGGTTAGTACTGCTAAAGGATTAATGCTGCTTGAAGAAGTTAATACTGCTGAGCACAGTTACTACTGCTGAAGAAGATTAATACTGCTACAACTTAATGCTGCTTAAGAGATAATCAAGATACGTGCAGATCGAGACTGAAGATAATCATGGAAGGCTTGGAGATAACTATGGAAGATTATACTGAAGATCTTTTATATTTTGTAATTATCTTTTATCTTTAGTATATGTATAGACTTATTGAGAATAGTTTAGAATATCAAGTTAGCAGATTATTCTGAGTTTTTGTTTTTCATAGAGAGAATTAACCTCAAGGTTTAGAACCCTAGTTCTAGAGAAGTAGAATTCGTATTGGTGAGCCTGTTCATCAATATTGAGGTTTTGTGTGAAATCTTGTAGCTTTGAATCATTCAATAAAGTTTACAAGATTGTGATTTCTGATTCACTTTTACATTGATCTTTGAATATTAAAGTGTTATTCCGCAAACTCCTTTAATATTGTTTCTGAGTTCATTATTCTTGTTAAGAATTAGATCCTGACAAGTGGTATCAGAGCTAGTTTTCTCAGAACCCTTCATTCATCATGGAAAACACAGTTGAATCAAACAATACTCTTGTCTCAAAGGTTCCAATGCTCAGATCTAATGAGTTTGATATGTGGAAGATTAGGATAAAGCAATACATTTTCCTCACAGATTATTCTATGTGGGACATCATTGAGAATGGCCCATCTGATGAAGGAAAGATTGGTGCAGATGGAAAAAGAATCCCACCAAAGACGGATGCAGAGAGGAAGACAAGGCAGACAGAGATGAAAGCCTTGAGTACACTGCTCTTGGCTATTCCCAATGAGTATCAACACCAATTCTGCAATTGCACTGATGCACAGATGCTTTGGAATGCTCTAGAGAAGAGATTCTCTGGTACCAAAAGTACCAAGAGAAATCAGAAGGCAATATTGAAGCAACAGTATGAAATATTTATGTCAACTAAGAATGAGTCCATGACTCAAAATTTTGACAGGTTTAATAAGATGATTGGTGAACTAGCTACTGTGGGAGTACAGATTGATCAAAATGATGTAAACAGAAAGTTCTTAAGGTCCCTTCGAGATGTATGGACCATGTATACTGTTTCATTAAGACAGAATGAACAATTGGAAGAAAAAGAACTTGATGATCTGTACAATGACCTTAGAGTGTTTGAATCTGAGGTGGAGGCAAAGAAGAAGCCTTCTGGATATGTTCATAATGTTGCACTCCTATCAGCATCAATTAATTCTACTGGTAACCCTGAATCAGTTAGTGCTGCTAATGGAGTAAATCAAGAAAAAGGCACTAAACCTGTTTTTGAAGCCTTTCTGTCCAGCCATGGAAACTCTTCTTTAATCAATGATGACTTGGAACAGCTTCATCCTGATGATCTTGAGGAGATGGATATTAAATGGCAGATGGCCATGCTTTCTATGAGGGTGAAGAAGTTCATCAAGAGGACTGGGAGGAACAACATCTCCCAAAGAAGAGAAGATGGAGCAGGCTTTGATAAGTCAAAGGTGGAGTGCTATAAATGTCATCTGAAGGGACACTTTTCCAGAGAATGTAGAAGTGGAGTGTCTCAAAACAACCACCAACAAGCTCAGACTGGAAGCTTCAATCAAAACAGAAACTCTGCTCAAGCCCTTGTTTCTCAACAAGGAATGGGGTTTGACTGGAGTGATCAACCAGAAGAGGCTATTCAAAATCAAGCTCTCATGGCAGAGGTATCTGATCTCCCAACCGAGGTACTTTCTAATCTCTGTTCGCAAACTTGCATAGATACTGTTAAAAGGTACAGGGATCACAACCAGAATATGAGTGATGACCTTAAGAGATTAGAAAAAGATATAAAAGACTATGTGAGAATTGTTGAGAGGTTTGAGGAACAAATTAAAGGTTTCCAAGCCAATGAACTTCAACACACATATGATACCAATTACTGGAAGTGGGAGAAGAATGATCTAGAACTCCAACTGACAAAGTCGAAGGAGGAGAATGAAAAGTTGAGAGAAGAGCTAGTCAAAATTAAGCTGGATGTAGAAAAGTTTTCCAATGCTTCTAAAGCAATGGACTCTTTACTACAAACTCAGTGTCATGACAAACTGAGAAGAGGAATTGGGTATAATACCACACCACCACCATACAACAACTACATCCCTCCTACTTCAGACTTGCTAGAGACCTAGGATAGGAAGGACCTGCCTGAGGGAGCCACTGAGATAGATCCCTTAGATGAAGTAGTTGTTGAGGACAAAACTGAGAAAGAAGCTGGTAAGAGTAAGAATGATACTATGAGTGATGAGATTCCTTTAGAGAATAACATTATCACCAATGAGGATTGTGGAAGGGCTTGGATCAAATCTAATGGTGTAGAGAAGACTGAGGGAAAGTCTAGAAAGGTCCATTACAAGCAGACCACAGTTGTGAATCCTGTTCCTTGCAAACAGTGTGCATGTAATAAGGATGAGCCCCTAAAACATGATAAAAAGAGGGGAAATCAAAGGAATTGGAATAATCAGTGGGTTCAGAAACAAGGAGTTGATCTGAGTAAAATCATTAGACCAAAACCTTGTTTCATACGTGGCAAATTGAATCATCTTGCCAAGCACTGTTACTTTAATCCTGTTAACCAAAGGATGACTTTTCAAAGATCTATGCAAAAACCCTTTGGTTATAGGAAGAATGAAAGGAACCACGTGGCTAAGAAACCTGTTAAATCTAAAAGCCACATGAAGAAAAATACTGTGAAAGAAAGTGTCAAGATGTGGATTCCTAAAAGCACTAAAACTGTTAGTACTGCTACCACAAATAGTGCTGCTGACAATGATAGTGCTGCTAGAAGCAATACTACTGCTACCAATGTTAGTGCTGCTGACATTGTTAGTACCTCTTCAAATGTTAATACTGCTAACTCTGTTAGTGCTTCTAACAAGGTTAGTACTGCTAAACCTGTTAGTGCTGCTAGCTCTGTTAGTACTTCTAAAATTAGTACTGCTTCTAGTGTTTGTGCTGCTAGACCAATCATTTTGACAAAGTACTCCAGTAAAGAGTGCTCTGTTTTTAAAAATCTCATCAAAAAGGAATGTAAATACTTTGATGAGAAAGGGAGTCCCAAGACCACTTTGGCTTGGGTTCCCAATCAATACTAATTGATTTATCTTATGTTCAGGGCAACCAGCAGCTCAAAGGAAAGAGCATCTGGCATGTTGATAGTGGTTGCTCTAGGCACATGACAGGGAACATGGCTTGCCTCAAGAATTTCAAGAAAATTGATGGAGGACATGTTGCTTTTGGTAATACTCCAGATGGATGTAAGATCGGTGGTAAGGGTGATGTAACAAAAGGTAAGATGACCTTTGAGGATGTGTTCTATGTTGAGCAGTTAAGGTACAACCTGTTAAGTGTATCACAGGTTTGTGACAAAAAGCATAGTATATTGTTTACTGACTCAGAATGCATTATCCTTGCACCTGGATTCAAGGTAGTTGATGAAAAGATGATACTAATAAGAACTCCCAGAAAGGATAATGTCTATTGTTTGGATATGGAAAATGTTTCAACTGATTCATCCCTAAACTGTCTAGTTTCAAAAGCATCTTTGGATGAATCATCACTTTGGCACAGAAGGATGTGTCACATGAACTTCAAAACAATGAATAAATTTGTTAAAAACAACCATGTAAGAGGTTTGCCCTCAAAAGTCTTTTCATGTGATGATCATTGTGTTACATGTCTCAAAGGCAAAGAACACAAAACTTCTCATAAGTCCAAAGAGTTGAACACTATCTCTAATTCTCTTATGTTGTTGCATATGGATATGTTTGGTCCTACAAATGTTATGAGTATAGGTAAGAAATCATACTGCCTAGTTATTGTTGATGGTTACTCTAGATTCACTTGGGTATATTTTCTAAGGACTAAGGATGAGACAAGTGGACAAATCAAATCCTTTATTCTAAGAATTGAAAACCAAACAAATCAAAAGGTAAAAGTCATTAGGTCAGATAATGGTACTGAATTTAAAAATATTGACCTAAACACCTTTTGTGAGGAAAAAGGAATTGAGAGGCAATACAGTGCTCCTAGGACTCCACAACAAAATGGTGTTGCTGAGAGAAGGAATAGGACACTGTTTGAGGCTGCTTGATCTCTGTTAGCTGATTCCAAACTTCCCATTCCTTTCTGGGCTGAAGCAGTTAATACTGCTTGCTATGTCCAAAACAGAGTTCTAGTAGTCAAGCCTAAGAACAAGACACCATATGAGCTTTTAAATAAAAGGAAACCATTTATTGGATTTTTCAAACCATTTGGGTGTCCGTGTACCATTCTCAATACCAAAACTCATTTAGGAAAGTTTGATATCAAGGCAGATGATGGTTTTCTTTTTGGTTACTGTTAAGACACAGTCTCATTGGATTCAAGATCATCCAATCTGAAGATCGCAATCTGATGCTAAAGCCGGAATGTGGACTCTCGATATTAAAGTCTATGTCTGTTTGTAATAAATGTCAATGTAATTCAATGTAATTGTTTGTTTATTGTAATAGTTAACTTAGTTTAAATATCTATTTCTAATAGATATTAGATTTAGTTAACTTAGTTAGATAAAGTTATTAGTTAGTTTCTAGTTTGTTTGATATTATCTAGGATAATATCTACATATTAAAGTATCTAGATATTAAGTTAGGTAGTGTGTAAAACACACTAGATTAGATATTTCGTCTCAATCTCTCTTACAGATCAGATCATAATCGACACATACAAACACACACAAAAAGGTGAAAAAGAGAGAAAATAGAGAACACAATCTAGAGCATAAATCTGATCAACCTTGTAACCATTTCTATATATCAATACAGGTTGGTAATCGTTATTGTGTTGTTTCTAAGAACTTGATATTAGTATTATTGGACCCACAATTGGTATCAGATCCTGATTAAGATCAAATCAAGTTTTTCAAGAAAAACGTCTCTGTGTTCTGTGTTCAAAATCGATTTCGAGATTTAAACTGATTTAGGTGTTAAAATCGATCAGGTTGTGATCGAAATACATGCTAGATAAAGTTGTTGTTGTTTGATTTCACTTCTAAGCATTTATCGAGTTCCATTTTGTGATTTAAGTGAGAAAATAGTCAAGAGCAAAGAGGTACTGTGCTATCAAATCATTCTTGAAAAAGGGTGTTTTAGTGAGATCGAGTGCTTACATTCAGTTCTAGAAGTGATTCTAGACATATTGGTAGTGTTTTGGTACTGCTAATCGTTTCAGGAACAAGTTCTAGTTGATTTTCGAAGTTTAAGGTCAAACACACGCAAAGCAAAAGAAGAACTCACGCAAAGCCATACTTTGCGCTTCTAGCCTCAAACGCAAAGTCCCACTTTGCGCGTCCCACATCAAACACAAAGTCTCACTTTGCGCGTCCCAAGTGAAACGCAAAGCCTACTTTGCGCTCCTCAAGTGACCCGCAAACCTCAATTTGCGCCTCTCAAACCAAACGCAAAGCACACTTCTCGCTTCAAAGAACAAACGCAAACCTCAAACTTCACTTTTCGGATCAAGTCAACAAACGCAAACCTCAGAAACGTAAACCTCATAAACGCAAACCTCACTTTACGCTTCCAACTAGAATCGCAAACCTCACTTTACGCTTCCAACTAGAAACGCAAACCTCACTTTGCGCTTCCAACTAGACCCGCAAACCTTACTTTGCGCTTCCCATAGAAACGCAAACCTCAAATTTGCGCTCCCAACTTGAAACGCAAACCCTCTCAAACGCAAAGCTTCTATTCCACACTTAGAATTTTCTTCAAAATGACATCCAGAGAAGACCTTGCAATAGGAACTGACACCAAGCCACCAGTTCTCTTTAAAGGAGAATACGAACAGTGGAAGGATCGGTTTCTAAACTTTCTTGACAGACATGAGCTGGGTGAATTCATCAAGGAATCTATAGAAGAAGGGGTTATGAAACCAGTCACGACGACTCGCTTGGTTGGAAATGTGCCTACTGAAGTTGAAGTTAAGTTTCATAAGCTAGAAGATGATAATCTCATAAGAGCCAAAGGCGACATATTAGCTAAGTCATACATTTTCCAAGGAATTCCAAATGAAATATATGTAAATATTGACAGCTACAAGGCCTCCGGCAAAGAAATGTGGGATCAGCTTGAAAAGATGATGCTCGGTTCGAAGGTTGGGAATCAGCTTAAAATCTCCAATTGCCTAAATAATTTTGAAGAATTTAGAGGCAGGGTAGGAGAAACTTTAGAAGAAACCTATGACAGGTTTGTGACTTTGCTGAACGAACTTAGCAAGAACAAAGTTCACAAATCTCAAGTTGAGTTGAATGTCAAATTCCTGAGTATTCTTCAACCAGAATGGAAAAGATTTGCAAGGCAGATGAAGCAGATCAAAGACTTGAATGAAATTCCACTTCACGAGGTGTATGAAACCCTCCGTCAGAATGAAGAAGAGGTGGATGAAATTCTAGCTGAGAATAGACAGAGAGGAAAGACAGTTGATGACACAGTCGCTCTTGTAGTCAGGAAGAAGAAGAACAAGGGGATTATATACAAATCAGAAGAAGATGAAGGTTATGCAAACTCTGACTTAGATGAAAATGACCAACTGAAGCAAGCAATGCTTATGCTGACAAGTGCTTTTCAGAAAAGGTTCTACACAAAGCCAAGTTCAAACAGTCAAAGGTACTCATCTGGTCCGAACAACTACATCCATAAGGAAAGGTTTGAAGGAAGCAGGTATGAAGGAAGGAGATTTTAAGGGAAGAGAACAGAAGAGAGGAATCCGGAAGAGAGAAAGTTCAAAGCTGAAGGATCCAGCCAGCCATAACCACCAACGTGCTACAACTGTGGCAAAATAGGTCACTTTGCCAAGGACTGCCACAGATCAAAAGTCAGAAACTCCGACTTCTACAAGAACAAGATGCTTCTTGCAAAGCAACAGGAGGCTGGCAAGGCACTGATAGCTGAGGATGAATACTGGCTCGATCACTCAGATGATGAAGAAGAGGATGAAAAAAAAGATGAAGCCGTCAACATGTGCTTGATGTGCCAAATAGAATCAGATGCTGAAGCTGATTCAGACAATGAAGAAGAAAAGGTATGTAATCTATCAGATTTAGATTTCATGAATAAAATGCATGCCATGAGTTTAAAACAAAAAGAGTTAGAATCTAATCTTGAGCAAGAAAATGGTGTCATAACTGACAAAAACCAATTGATACAGAAACTTAGCAATGAAATTGCTGAGAAGAAAGTATTAATTGAGGTTTTACATAAAGATAATGACACCAACGCTAAGGAAAAGACAATAATTATTAAAGAGAATTCTGATCTTAAGTCTAAACTGCTAAAGGGTGAGATTGATTTATATGAGCTTAAAAATTTGCATGCTTCTTGCATCAAAGAAAACTTTTCTTTATTGGGAAAACTAAAAAGTTTGGAAGAGAAGTTATACAAAATGGGTCAAACTGAACAGACTATTGTTCTGAACAAACCCAAAGAGGAAATAGAGAGATGGGGAATCGGTTATAAGAATCCTCATTGTCTACAAAAAGGGATGTCTGAAGTGCCAGGACTTTATGATCATCTTTCAATGAAATTAGCTCGCAGAATCCCTGAATTTAAAACCTTCTGGAGTAAACTGTCAAAAGAGGATGAAACCAATGAAACGGAAAAACGGTTGAAATCAGCTAAAGTTCATGTTCCATTTTATTATGCGAAATTGAATAATAGTTATGATGAAAATCCAATATATCAAAAGAAGAAAACTCTTTCGAGTGATTTCTTTCCAAGTTATTCTGAAAAAGAAATGGAGGCGAAGCCTATTCAAGGTAAACTATATGTCCCTCCTCTCGTTTTAGAAAGTAAAATTTCTGAACTCGAGAATTCTTTGTCAGATGAAAGACTTTTGATAAATATTGAGCAAAAAGTTTTTTCAACTGTGTTTTCAAATTCTGTTATTTCTAAGGCTTCAAAATCTAAGGATATGTTTGGTTCATCAAATAAAGGATTTGATTTTTTGAACTCTAATGGTGGTTTAGATGTTAGTTCTGAACAATTTGACTTTAACGCAAAACTTCCTAACCATTCATCTTTTGTTAAGAAAACTTTGAGAAAAACCAGTATGCCTGTGAACAGTGCAAAATCAACTAAAGTTTTCGTTGATAAATCAGTCTCTGTGAAAGCTAAAAGTGCTAAAGGTAAGAATATATCTCAGCATTCACAGAAACCGAACACTACTGGTAATTCTAAGAAGAAGCAATCGCTTGTTGCTCCAAGGTCTAACTCATCAGTTTTACATGTTTCAGATCTGTGCAAGCAAAGGCCAGAAGTAAATTCTCAATGGCAACCGAAACGGAAGCTTGACAAGACCGTTTTATCGTTTAGTAGTGTTAATTGGAGTAAGACTTCGCTTAGTAAAGATGTTTTAATTGCTGATATTGCTCTTTTGAACTCAAAGCTTGCTGTTTCTCGTAAACAATATTCAATGAAACAATTATTTCAGTTATCTTTATCTGCTAGAAAGTCTTCTATTTATGATAAACATGTTTCTATCTCTTGTCAAGATTCTGGAGATTGGTTTGGAAATTACCATATGCATTCATCTCATACTAATCCTTCTCATACATTTCAAAAGAAAAGAGGACCCAATTTGAAATGGGTACCAAAATCTTGTGCTAACACAGCAGGACCCAAATTCTAGTGGGTACCTAAGGCTAAATCTGTGTTGCAGGCACACAAAGCTTAGAGAAAATTCGACTTCTAATTATGTACAGATCAGGACTCGTTCTTCAATGTCAAAATAGGTTTTTGGATAATGCAGTTCAAAACCCGAACATCGAAGTCAAAATAGGCTTTTGAACAAATCAGTTCAAGACCCGCACTTCGATAATCAAAGTGAATATTCAAAAGTCATTGTATAAATATCTAAATTTATTATTTCTCTTATGCAGACAAGTCATACATGGTTCTTGGACAGCGGATGTTCCAAGCACATGACAGGGCAGAAAGAGATACTGTCCAATTTTAAAGAGAAATATTGCGGAACCGTCAGATTCGGCAACGACCAGTTTTCTCCAATCATGGGATACGGTGATGTACAACATAACAATGTCACTATCAAGAAGGTGAGCTATGTTGAAGGCTTAGGACACAACTTGTTCAGTATAGGCCAGTTCTGTGACAAAGAATTAGAGGTCAACTTCAAAGCCAAGAGATGTTCAGTTCGCAATGAAGAAGGCGAAGAACTCTTGGTCGGTACTCGAGAATCGGACCTCTACACAATCAATTTATCAAATGTCCAGACTGACAAGCAAGTTTGTCTACTGAAGAAAGCATCGATGCAACAAAGTTGGTTATGGCATCGAAGGCTCTCTCACCTCAACTTTCGGTACATCAACAATCTGGTCAGTGGAAAGCTCGTCAAAGGACTTCCAGAGCTCAAGTATGAAAGAGAACATCTTTGTGCAGCTTGTGAAAAGGGGAAGATGAAGAGAGCACCTCATAAACCAAAGACTGAACTGAGTACAAGTGCTCCGTTAGAGTTATTGCATATGGATTTATGTGGTCCGATGTGAACTCAGAGTCTAGGCGGCAAGAAGTACATACTCGTGATCATGGACGATTACTCGCGATACACATGGGTCAAGTTTCTACGTTCAAAGGATGAGACACCTGATATTCTCATCACATTCCTAAAGACGATCCAGGTGAATCTGCAGAAACCGGTCAAGTTTCTACGAACAGATAACTGCACAGAGTTCAAGAACAACAAAGTAGAAGAAAATCTCGAATCTGTCGGGATTTCACATCAATACTCTGCTGCTCGTACGCCTCAACAAAATGGAGTGGTTGAAAGAGGAAATCGAACTCTAGTCGAGGCTGCTCGTACTATGCTAAGTCATTCAGACTTACCTCTATTTTTGTGGGCTAAAGTTGTTTCGACCGCATGCTACACACATAATCGTTCCATGATACATCGAAGGTTCAAGAAGACTCCTTATGCGTTAATCAACAACCGAACACCGACAATCAAATAAGTGTTTCGTTCTAAACGATAGGGAGAGTCTAAATAAGTTCAGTGCTAAGGCGGACGAAGGAATCTTCATTGGTTATTCCTCGACATCAACTGCATTCCGTGTTTACCTAAAGAAGTCAAAGACGGTGATTGAAAGCGTCAACGTCTCGTTTCATGAAGAGATGGCTTCCGAACAACATCGTTCAGAACCCGTTATAACAGGAATACTAGCTTCTGGGCAACTCAGTCCAGGACCTACGTCTCAACAGAATAAATCAGATGAAGCATCAACTTCTACTAACCATTTATCTGATTTAGATTTATTATTTGAATTGTTTGATGATGAATTTCTTGGATCTAATGTAAAGAAATCTGTTATGGTTGACAGGATGGAAGACTTAACGACTACTCATCCAACCAGTTCAGATGTTCCTATTGAATCAAACGCCCCGATTCAACAAGATATTACAATTCAGATGCCGACTCCAACAGTTGAAGAAGTGTAAAATGATAAAGAGACAGAAGTAGCTGAAACAGTAGGAGATACTATTCAGATCAATCTACAGCCAGAACAAGTTGTACCTGCTGAGCCTTCTGAACCTATCACTTCAACTGAAACCATCAATCCTCTTGAACAAATAGAAGAAGGTACAAGTGGATTTGTAGATGATACAACAGACATACAATCATCTAATCCACTGCCTCATGAACATAAATGGACCAAAGAGCACCCGCTAAGCCAGATCATTGGCGATCCTTCAAAACTGGTGCAAACTAGGTCAACATCAATGAACATGTGCATGCATGACTCCTTTCTGAGCAAGTTCGAGCCAACGAGAGTATTAGAGGCACTTGCTGATCCAGAATAGGTGATCTCAATGCAAGAAGAGCTAAATCAGTTCGATGCACCTCAAGGTAAAACCATTATAGGTACGAAGTGGATTTTTAAGATAAAGAAAGATGAAGATGGTACCGTTATCCGAAACAAGGCAAGACTAGTAGCCAAAGGATATAGACAAGAGGAAGGAATAGACTATGACGAAACATATGCTCCTGTGGCGCGATTAGAGGCAATCAGAACGTTTCTAGCCTACGCAGCCCACAAGACCTTCACGGTCTTTCAAATGGACGTGAAGACAACATTCCTAAATGGAATTCTGAAGGAGGAAGTCTACGTCTCTCAGCCAGAAGGTTTTGTCAATCAAGAGAAGCCAAATCACGTTTACATTCTCGACAAAGCACTCTACGGTCTGAAACAAGCACCTCGAGCCTGGTATGATGTCCTTTCCACTTTTCTAGTCAAGTCTGGGTTTTCAAAAGGTACGGTGGATACCACTTTGTTTATTAAAAAGGAAAAAGGCGATATCATTTTAATTCAAATCTATGTAGATGATATTATCTTTGGTTCTACGAATACTAAGTACTTAAGAATTTTGCAAACCTTATGGTGTCTAGATTTCAGATGAACTTGATGGGAGAGATGAATTTCTTCCTCGGTTTCAAGTAAAACAGTTTTCGTCAGGTATTTTTATCAATCAATCAAAATACATTAGGGATATTATTCAGAAGTTCCAAATGGAAAATTCAAAACCGATTGGTACGCCAATGGCACCAGGTACTAAAATTGGCACCGATCCTTCGGGAAAGGCTGTTGATGTTAGGACTTATCGAGGGATGATAGGTTCTTTAATGTATCTTATGTCTAGTAGGACAGATATAATGTTCTCAACATGCTTATGTGCACGATATCAGGCCAATCCTAAAGAAATCCATATGTTTGCTGTGAAGCGCATATTTAGGTATCTAAAGGGCACTGCAGATCTTGGTCTGTGGTATCCTAAAGATACTAGTTTTGAACTAACAGCCTACACAGATGCAGATGATGCAGGTTGTATGTTAGACAGGAAGAGCACGTCAGGACACGTACAGTTCCTCGGAGACAAACTTGTAAGTTAGACATCGAAGAAGCAACTTTGTGTTTCAACTTCCACGGCCGAAGCAGAATATGTAGCTGCTGCTAGCTGCTGTTCTCAGGTCTTATGGATGAGAACTCAATTGCGCGACTACGGTTTCCACTTCAACAAAATCCCGATATACTGTGACTCCAAGAGCGCCATCGCAATATCAACGAATCCTGTTCAACACACCAAGACCAAGCACATAGATGTAAGGTATCATTTTATTAAAGATCATGTTGAAAAAGAAACAATTGAACTTTTCTTTGTAAAAACTGATTATCAACTTGCCGATTTGTTCACCAAACCCTTAGACGAAAAGAGGTTAAACTTTCTTATCTCTAAGCTTGGTATGCTAAATCTTATAATCTAATCAGTAATTACCTGTAAAAGTTTTCTAAATTGTATACTTTTTCATCATATATTCATTCTTAACTTCGGTTGATATCTGCACTTCTATCTAATGTTCATAATCCAAGGGGGAGAATGAGAAGAAATTGACATCTGGTCAATATTACTTCGAGGTGGAGCTCATAAATTTTGCATGTACCTTTTAAATGCCAAATTTTTTTAATGCAAGAATTTAGGGGGGGCTCTTCAAGTCAAGGAATACGGATATGACATCTGATTATTTTTTATCAGAACTCCTACTTTAAAAGTTTTACTGCTTTTTGTCTTTTCAATTTAAGTGAATAAATTTTACTTTCACTTCACATAAGACTTTTGCAGAATTTTTGAGAGAAGCTTACAAGTTCATATGTTTATGACTTTAAGCTTAGCTTCGCGAGATGAAAGATCGTACGTAAAGGTATAATTCTTTATCTTCATCTCATATATGGTTGAAAGAAGGACAACTTTCAATCATAGAAAACATTGTTTTTAATGTTCAAACCACTTCCCGATCATAGAAAACATTGTTTTATATTTTGGGAGTGTATTTTAAATGTTTTCAAAGATCAACTTTGTGCTTTAACTGAAATAGTTAAACCAAACTGAGCATCACGTGCATCATAGGAAAACATGAATTTCATTGTGCTAGGAATTAACACAACTTCTATGGAATCACCTTAACCAGTGATTTCTACCCAAGAAGTTAATCCTTAGTGATTAAGTGTGCAAAAAGAAAAGAAATGAGTGTGATTATAGAAAGCAAAACATTTAAGGAAAGAGCGTGTGAGAACATAGTTAAAAGAATATCACAACTCTGCACCAACTTTTTCTGAGTCGGGTAGCCACATTACTAGTGTTTCACAATTATTTCGTGAACATTATGTAAACAGGCAACTAACCCATGCCAATACTTGATCAAACCTCACTATCTACTCATTTTCTTCTCAACAAGAAAGTGTTTCACATTTTAAAAAGGGGACGCAACACATATGCTATCTGATTTTCATTTGGAAAATTTGGATATTGAAAAGAAGGAAGTTTACCCCACCTTCGCACTTCAATCATGCACATTGAGTCTGTGTTCAACTTACTGTTGTCTCAGTGGTTTACACAATTTTGAGCCTATAAGCAATCATCAAGTGCTTAATTCTTTCTAACACAAGCACGAACACACAAGGAATTAGTTTCTTTGTCATAACGTTTATAGAAATAACCTTTGTGGTGTTTCGATGATTAAATGGAAGCCCTGGGGGAGTCAACATCAAACAGCTCCTTTCCAATGTGTATTCGTTACACACAGTGACTTAGTGTTACTAACAGGCATGTTAACTGATTCATCAATTGATTCAGGTGTTACACGACTATTTTGTCTAGATTTGCAAAGATCTGGATGAATATCTTATGAATTGACGGATCAGGGGCTCTACCGAAAGATAAACATTTCTTACAAATAGTTTTGATGAAATCGTTGCACTTAACATCAAAAAGGGGGAGAATGACTACACAAGAAATGGCAAATATCACATGTTTCAAGAATCACGTCCACTCTTCAAAGGGGGAGATTGTTAGAAAAAGACATGCTGATCTCAGAGAAAGAAATTGCATCTTCTGTGCTGAAAAAGAAGACTGAATTGCTAAAATCATTTTCGTAATGATCTTGATCCAAAGGGGGAGATTATTAAGACACAGTCTCATTGGATTCAAGATCATCCAATCTGAAGATCGCAATCTGAAGCTAAAGCCGGAATGTCGACTCTCGATATTAAAGTTTATGTCTGTTTGTAATAAATGTCAATGTAATTCAATGTAATTGTTTGTTTATTGTAATAGTTAACTTAGTTTAAATATCTATTTCTAATAGATATTAGATTTAGTTAACTTAGTTAGATAAAGTTATTAGTTAGTTTAGTTAGTTTCTAGTTTGTTTGATATTATCTAGGATAATATCTACATATTAAAGTATCTATATATTAAGTTAGGTAGTGTGTAAAACACACTAGATTAGATATTTTGTCTCAATCTCTCTTACAGATCAGATCATAATCGACACATACAAACACACACAAAAAGGTGAAAAAGAGAGAAAACAGAGAACACAATCTAGAGCATAAATCTGATCAACCTTGTAACCATTTCTATATATCAATGCAGGTTGGTAATCGTTATTGTGTTGTTTATAAGAACTTGATATTAGTATTATTGGACCCACAATTACTCATCTCAGAGTAAGGCTTACAGAGTATTTAATTCTTCTTCTAGAATAATTGAGGAAAGTGACAATGTCAAATGCAATGAGAACACACCAAATCCTATTGGTTCTCGTCCTCAATGGTTGTTTGATATTGATTCACTAACTAACTCTTTGGGTTTCAGTAGTGATGATCATGCAGGTTCAGGAAGTGGAGGATCAGGGGATGCATAAGTACAAGACATTATTCCTCAGTCTGTGATCTTTCCCATACCTACAATGGAACCTGTTGAAATCTGTGAAAAGGAGACTGTTACTGAACCAATTCAGAGTGAAGAACAAGGAAGAGATGGGCAGAATCCAGAGAATGAAGAACCAGAAGTACCTGATGAAATCCCCACAGCTGACTTAAATGATTCCAATCTAGAAGTGGGAATCAATGAAAAACCTAGTCATCAGACTAGAATACAAAAGAACCATCCTCCAGAGCTGGTAATAAGAGACATCTCTTCTCCTATGGTAACTAGGAATCGAAGCAGACTTCAAGAGCTGCAGGATCAGTAACATACAATACTCTCTTGCTTTCTATCTCAGATAGAGCCTAAGAAGGTTTATGATGCAATGAAAGATTCCAGTTGGATAGAAGCCATGCAAGAAGAGTTACTACAGTTCAAGTTGCAAGATGTTTGGGACTTGGTGGACCTTCCAAAAGGTCATAGAGCTATTGGCACCAAGTGGATTTTCAGGAATAAAAAAGATGAGATAGGAATAGTAATCAGAAACAAAGCAAGGCTAGTGGCACAAGGGTACACTCAGGAAGAAGGCATAGATTATGAAGAAGTCTTTGCTCCAGTTGCAAGGGTAGAAGCAATTAGGCTATTTCTAGCCTATGCCTCATACATGAAGTTCAAAGTATATCAAATGGATGTGAAGAGTGCCTTTCTATATGGTACAATTGATGAAGAAGTATATGTCTGTCAGCCCCCTGGATTTGAAAATCCATTATATCCTGACAGAGTATACAAACTGAAGAAAGCACTTTATGGTCTACATCAAGCCCCAAGAGCATGGTATGATACACTGTCTACCTATCTCTTAGAAAATGGGTTTGAAAGGGGAATAATTGACAAGACCCTCTTCATTAAAATAAGTAAGAAGGACATCCTACTTGTTCAGATCTATGTGGATGACATCATCTTTGGATCTACAAAAGAACTGATGTGTAGAGACTTTGAAGAGTTGATGCACAAGAGCTTCAAAATGAGTGCAATGGGTGAACTCACCTTCTTCCTTGGGCTTAAAGTAAAACAGCAGAAAGATGGAATTTTCATTAGTCAATCAAAATATGTGAAAGATATCCTGGATAAGTATGGTTTATCAGACTCAAAGCCAGCAAGCACACCAATGGAAACTCACAAACAGATCACTGCTGCTCTTGAGGGGGAGGATGTTGATGTCCATCTTTATAGATCAATGATTGGATCTCTCATGTATCTCACAACCTCAAGGCCAGACATCATGTTTCCAGTGTGTGTGTGTGCCAGATTCCAAGTCAAGCCAAAGCTATCACATCTTCAAGCTGTTAAGAGGATTTTCAGATACTTAAGAGGGCAACCTAGATTAGGTCTTTGGTATCCGTATGAATCTACTTTTGACTTGATTGCTTATTCAGACAGTGACTTGGGTTGTGCTAATATGGATAGAAAGTTTACTACAGGTGGATGTCAGCTTTTGGATACAAGACTAGTATCTTGGCAGTGTTAGAAGCAAACAACAATGTCCTTATCTACAACAGAAGCTGAGTACATTGCTGTTGCAAGTTGCTGCTCTCAGGTTCTATGGATTCAGAATCAAATGTTGTACTATGGGGTAACCTTTCTTCACACTCCAATCTTCATTGACAATAACAGTGCTATAAGCATTGTTAACAATCCAGTCAAGCACTCCAAAACAAAGCACATTGAGATCAGGTATCACTTTATTAGAGACTGTAATGAAAAGAAGCTTATTCAAGTTGCTAAAGTTCATACTGACAACCAGTTTGCTGATCTATTCACTAAAGCTTTTGATGTGGGTAGATTCACTTTCTTGGTCACAAGTGTGGGCATGATCAACTCTGAATGAGCTCATGTTTAAAAAGTGATTGTATACCTGTTATTTGGTTGTTTTTGGTGTTACTAATCATCTTTCTCTGGAAGTAAATTGCCTTGTTCAGACCAAATCAAGCTTTAATACTGCTCTTAGTTAATACTGCTAGTTAGTTAATACTGCTAGTTAGTTAATACTGCTAGTGGTTAATACTGCTCTCAGTTAATACTACTAGTGGTTAATACTGCTCTCAGTTAATACTGCTAGTTAGTTAATACTGCTAGTGGTTAATACTCCTCTCAGTTAATACTGCTAGTTAGTTAATACTGCTAGTGGTTAATACTGCTCTCAGTTAATACTGCTAGTTAGTTAATACTGCTAGTGGTTAATACTGCTCTCAGTTAATACTGCTATTTAGTTAATACTGCTAGTGGTTAATACTGCTCTCAGTTAATACTGCTAGTTAGTTAATACTGCTAATGGTTAATACTGCTTCTTTTCCGAATCGTATAAATACTCTTTTTGCCCGCCTAAAAGCTCATAACGACTCTTTGAATTCTATTCATCTTCTCTCTAATCCTTTTTCTCTCAAGCACCTAGTAAGTTTCAGGCAAGAACACTCAAGCTCGATGGCATCCATGGTGTTCATTGATGAGCACAACGAAATCGCGATGCTTCAAAAGCCGAAGCAGGCTGATGGATTTCACCAGATAGTCGATTTTCTCAAAACAAGTCATATCGCGTATGCCCTTACAGTGTCACCATCCATGTACATTGAGCACCAGAAGCAATTTTGGGCCAATGCCACCATTGTTACTGAAAATGGTGTGCAAGTTATCAAGACAAGGGTGTGTGACAAACCCTTGACAGTTTCTGAAGAGGTAATTCGCATCAGTATACGTCTAGACGATGTCTCAGGTATCTCATCTATCTCTAATGATGAACTGTTTTCTACTCTTACTAGAATGGGGTATGGAGGCCCATTGGGTGTTTTCAAGTTCTCAAAAGCTAAATTCTCACCCCAATGGCGTTTCTTTGTCCATACCCTTATGCATTGTATTTCTAAAAAGACTACTGGATGGAGTGAGTTCACTAGTACCATTGCTTATGCTTTGGTTTGCTTGGCCACTGCCAGAAAGTACAATTTTTCAAAAATGATTTTCAATGACCTTGTGTCAAACTTGGGAAATAAAAAGAGTTTCAATATGTATCCAAGATTTGTCCAGGTAGTTATAACCAATGAATTGACGGATATGCCTCAATTTGATGAGGTATATGTACCTAAAATCCCCAAAGGCAAGGTATTTTCAAATATGAAGAGATCTCCATTGGACTCGGAAGGAGTTGACACCCCATTGTTCTCTACAATGATGGTGGTGTCCCACAATCCAGAAGGTATGGATTCAGGGTCAAGGCCCTCATTAGACCATCCCACTGAAGCCAATCCCAACCTTCAATCAGCATATCAATCCCTCAGTCCCTTCTTCAAAAACCAACTTCACCAATCACCAATACATACATCAGGAAAAAGGTAAAGAAGGCTCCTTCCCTTCTTGTACCTTCACCCACAGAGTCTTTAAGCCCTCTAATGGAGAATTCTCCATTAGAGAGTATCTATAGGGAAACCACAGGGGTGTCTCCCAACCCCAAGGAGGTGCTCACTGAGGAGATGCATGAGCACCTGGGCACAAAGGCTGCCACTACTCCTGCTAGCACAGAGGAGGCCAGTGGTAACATAAATAAGACCTTCCCTATGGCAACTCTGGGTAAGCAATCATCCAAAGGTCCTAGTTGCCAAGAAACCAAGGGGGTAGCAGGTGCTTCTGCTAGGCAGTAGACCTCTACTACTAAAAGATCCAATGATCCTCCAAAGGTGGTAAAAACACCCAAAGGAGGTGAGGACAGATATGACTACAATGAATTGATGGAAACAATGGGCAACATTAATCTGGATGTCATCCAGCAAGGCAAAGACATAGAAGAGATGAAAATGGTGATTCTATCTCAACAAGTACAGATTACCAAACTGAAGAAAATGGTGAAGAGATTGGTACAGAAAAAGAAAAGAAAATAGTTTGTGCTCAAAAGAAGGAAACCAGTGGATGATGCTCCCAAAAAGGGGGAGTCAGAAGTTGATGTAAACATGGAAGATGCTAAAGATAAGGGGGGAGAAACTTGATTTTGAGGGGGAGCAAGCAGGAGAAATAGAATCAGAATTTGTACAAGCAGCTGAAACAGAACAAGAAGCAGTAACAGTTAATGCTGCTGAAACAAGCAAAGCAGCAGAAACTGTTAATACTGCTGAATTGAATGAAGCAGCCGAAATGGTTCAATAGGTATTAACAGACCTTCGTAGCAGCAATATGGAAGAACTTGAGATAGCTGAAACTTTAATCAAGGCTAAGCATGATACTCCCAAGGTCACTTCAAAGGCCAAAGGAGTTGTCTTCAAAGAAAAAGTTGAGGTTATCAAGGATAAAGGTATCATGCAAGGATAAAGGAAAAGCCAAGATAGTGGAATCTGACCAACCACTTAAAAAGCAAAAGCTGATTGAGTCAGATGAAACTTTGGCTAGGAAGATTCAAGCAGAACTTGAGCAAGCAGAAACAGTTCAAGTGGCCAAAGATAGGGAGGTGGCAAAAGCTCTGGCTGCAGAACTTAATGAAGCACAACAAAAGAGTCTTGCAACAGAGATAGCAAAGAAGAAAGCTACAACTCTAAAGATGCCTGGAATGATCAGAATGGGTACAAAGAAGAGACAACCTTCACAGACCTTTCTTGGCAATCAAGAGAGAAAGAAGATGATTACTTTTCTCAAAGGTGCTGTGGGAGTTAAAAAGGAAATGTTCACAAAGACGTCATTTGAACAAATCAAAGGTTTGTATGATGCAGAGATGATCAAGCTGCAAGTAAATGACAGAGCAAGAGTTGAAGCAGAAAAGAAGATGAAAGAAAGGCATGATCTTCAAATACAAAAACCCTTCCCTGATGAGCAAGAATCACCAAGGAAGGAAGCTACTCTAGGTGATAGTTTGAGGAAGTTAAAAAGAACTAAAATGATGGCAAAAAGAAAAATAGCTAAGAAACCTAGAGTAGAAGAGGATGAGAAAGAACAGAAAGAAGCTGAAGAAGAAGGAGCATCTAAATCTGTTGAACAGGAGGCTCAAACTCAGGAAACACCATCAAGTACTTCTGATGTGAATCTGTAGATGGTGGTGATGGAAAAAGTGCCTGAGCCTATAACAGCTGAACCTGTTGGTGTTAAGCCTCCAGAGATCATTCACTGAGATACAATGGAAGTTGATGGAACAGAGTATATCAAGCTCAAGAGGAAAGATGAAAAGTATGAAGTATATCATACTTGGGCCAAGATTGTCAGAACATGTTCCAGATCTGATCTAGAGGAGATGTTTGAAGTGGGAATGGAATTGTATGCTGATCAACTGAAAGCTCCAGGGATACCAATCACAAAACTTGTGATGGAGTATCTATGTATGTTGTTCAAGCCAGAAGAAGTGAAGGATATTATCAGAAATGTGTTTCAAACAGTTAACAATTGGACTCTATATGAAACTAGTGGAGTATATGCTCTAACTATGGATACAAATCACATAGAATACTTCTTAGTGGATAGAGTTTACAACCACAACAGGTTAATGCTTCATGCTATGTTGAAGAAAAATCTTGGTTGTGCACCAGATTCTGAAATGGCAAAGTATTTGATCCAAAGAACAATTAATCAAAGTTTGGGGTTGAATGCTGATACATGGCTGTGAATAATGGAGTTTTGGGAGCTTCTGAAGAACTTGACTTCTCTTCCTAAAAGTCAAGTTAGGGGGAGATTGTTGGGAATTACAGAATTGCACAAGTATGGTTAATGATGCTAGCACAACATGATTACTACTGCTAGTAGATTTAATACTGCTTGACAAGTTAGTACTGCTACTTCAATAGTTAGTACTGCTAGTGGTTAGTACTGCTAAAGGATTAATGCTGCTTGAAGAAGTTAATACTGCTGAGCACAGTTACTACTGCTGAAGAATATTAATACTGCTACAACTTAATGTTGCTTAAAAGATAATCAAGATACGTGCTGATCAAGACTGAAGATAATCATGGAAGGCTTGGAGATAACTATGGAAGATTATACTGAAGATCTTTTATATTTTGTAATTATCTTTTATCTTTAGTATATGTATAGACTTATTGAGAATAGTTTAGAACATCAAGTTAGCAGATTATTCTGAGTTTTTGTTTTTCATAGAGAGAATTAACCTCAAGGTTTAGAACCCTAGTTCTAGAGAAGTAGAATTCGTATTGGTGAGCCTGTTCATCAATATTGAGGTTTTGTGTGAAATCTTGTAGCTTTGAATCATTCAATAAAGTTTACAAGATTGTGATTTCTGATTCACTGTTACATTAATCTTTGAATATTAAAGTGTTATTCCGCAAACTCCTTTAATATTGTTTCTGAGTTCATTATTCTTGTTAAGAATTAGATCCTGACATATGATTCAATATCCAGCGCAAGTTTTTTACAAGATAAGACAAAAGGGCCTTAAATACCCTTGGCCAAAACAGATACAAAAGACAAGCTAAACAACAGTTAAGGCCACAAGTAATAAGTACATTGATTACTACAAAATCAGACTTACCAGAAAACTAAAGTCATCAAAGCAGTAAAACTTTTAAGAACGAGTTCTGATCAGATGTAATCAGAAGTCAATGTCCTAACTCCCCCTAAACATATGCATCATAAAAAAAATATGTCAGTACAAAACATATGCAATTTCTCATACTCCCCCTCGAATTTAGATCATTTAATATTTTTGTCACACTCTCCCTAAAACCATGAGCAAAACCTTTTAGTGCAGATATCGTTCAGATAAAAAATATAAAGAAATGAAGAAAAATAACAAAAATAAACTGTACTAGCTCACTACATATCACGTCTTGAGATTCAACATACCAAGTTTCGACATGAGAAAATTAAATCTCTTTTCGTCCAACGGCTTGGTAAATAAATCAGCACGTTGATAATCTGTGTTTACAAAGTAAAGTTCAATTGTACCTTCTTCAAAATTATCTTTGATAAAATGATATTGCACATCTATATGTTTGGTCTTTGGGTGATGAACAAGATTAGCTGATATGGCTATGGCGCTTTTCGAATCACAATATATTGGAATCTTGTTGAAATGAAATCCATAGTCTCGAAGTTGTGTCCTCATCCACAAAACATGAGAGCAGCAACTGGCAGCAATTACATACTCTGCTTCAACAGTTGATGTGGAAACACATAGTTGTTTCTTTGACGCTCAACTTACGAGCTTGTATCCAAGAAATTGAATGTGACCCGATGTGCTTTTCCAGTCTAACATACAACCTGCATGATCTGCGTCTGAATACGCTGTTAGCTCACAACATGTATCTTTAGGATACCACAAACCAACGTCTACAATCCCCTTCAGATATCGGAATATTCGCTTTACAGCCGAAAGATGGGATTCTTTAGGCGAAACTTGATATCTAGCACATAAGCATGTAGAGAACATAATATTCGGTCTACTTGCCATTAAGTACATTAAAGAACAAATAATTCCTCTATAGGTTCTAAGATCAACATCTTTTCCAGAAAGATCATCTCCAATCTTAGTTCCAGGTGCCATCGGGGTACCAATTGGAGTACAATTTTCCATGTTAAATTTTTGTAAAATATCATAAATGTACTTCGCTTGATTTATGAAAATCCCCGTTGAAAATTGTCTAACTTGTAATCCGAGAAAGAAATTCATCTCTCCCATCATACTCATTTCAAATTTGGACACCATTAGATTAGAAAAGTTCTTACAATACTTCGGGTTTATTGAACCAAATATTATATCGTCTCCATATATATGAATTAAAATGATATCAACTTTTTTCTTTTTGATAAAGAGAGTGGTATCGATTTTATCTTTCGAGAAGCTAGACATAACTAAAAACTTGGATAGAACATCATACCAGGCTCGAGGAGCTTGCTTTAAACTGTAGAGGGCCTTGTCAAGAATATAAACATGATCCAGTTTTTCAACATTGACAAAACCTTCTAGTTGTGAGACGTATACGTCCATTTGGTAGACAGTGAAGTTTTTGTGTGCAGCGTAGGCTAGAAACATTCTGATTGCATCTATACGCGCAACTAGAGCGTGTCTCATCATAGTCTATTCCTTCCTCTTGTCGGTATCCTTTAGCAACAAGTCGAGCTTTATTTCTTATCATGATACCATCCTCATCTTTCTTGTTCTTGAAAACCCATTTTGTACCTATAATTGTTTTTCCTTCTAGACGAGGTACTAGTCTCCAGACTTTAAGCGATTCAAATTGATTGAGTTCTTCTTGCATTGCGGTTATCCAATCTGGATCTTTTAGAGCTTCAGATACTCTTGTAGGCTCTATCTTACTCAGAAATGAATCAAACATGCATTCGTTCATTATTGCAGACATAGTTTGCACCGGTTTTGACAGATCTCTAATAATTTGGTGAACCGCATGCTCTTTAGTCCACTTGTGTACATGAGGGAGTGGATTAGACATAGACTGATCATGTTGATCATCTAAGTATCCAATATCTTCTTTGTGTTGGGGTTCAGTTGAAATAACTGGTGCAGAAGTGTCACCTGGTGAGATACTTGATGTCTATTGAGTAGACAATACAGAACAACCACTTGAATGAACAACTTCTCGCTCTTTATTATCTTGTGCAATTTCAACTGATTGAGTAGGTCTTTGAACTTGAGTTTCATTCTGAATCAGGGAATCTGGTTCAGTTGATACGTCTGATGTGATTGGATGATGATTACTTGAATCTTTAGATATGTAAATCACAACAGGTTTAGTCACTTTTGAACAAAGAAACTCATCATAAAAATGTTCAAACAATAAATCTAATTTTGTTAAATGATACATAGACGTTGATGGTTTATCAGAATTAGAAACATTAACCACAGGTTCTGGACTGACCTGTCTAGAAGCTAATACTCTTGTTATCACGGGTTCTGAACTGATTTGCTCAGAAGCCATGTCTTCATCAAATTTGACATTTATGCTCTCCAACACTATCTTTGAATTCTTTAAGTAGACTCTGTATGATGCTGATGTCAGAGAATAGCCAATGAAGTTCCCTTCTTCAGCTTTAGGACTAAACTTTTTCAAGCTCTCCTTAGCATTCAGTACATAACACCTACATCCAAACATATGAAAGTGTTTAATGCTTGGTGTTTTATTGTTAATAAAGCATAAGGCGCTTTACCGAAGCAACAATGTATGATAGATCTATTATGTGTATAACATGAAGTAGATACAACTTCTGCTCACAAGAATAAGGGTAAGTCTAACTGACTGAGCATCGTATGTGCATCCTCAACTAAAGTTTTGTTACGCCTTTCAAATACCCCATTCTATTATGGCCTTCTAGTAGCAGAAAACTGATGAGTTATCCCGACCGATTTAAGATAATCTTCAATTGTTTTGTTCTTGAATTCTGTGCCATTATCAGTTCTAAGAAGCTTAACTGTCTTCTTCAAGTTCACTCGAATGGTCTTCAAAAATAAAATAATGATCTCCGGAGTTTCATCCTTTGATCTCAGAAACTTGACCCAAGTGTATCTTGAAAAATCATCCACAATTACAAGAACATATTTCTTGTCGTTTATATTTTCCATTCGCATTGGACCACAGAGATCCATATGCAACAGTTCTAGAGAATAAATTATACTAGGTTTAGGCTTTGGTTTATGTGAAGCTCTCTTCATCTTGACTTTCTCACACGCGTCACACAGATGTTTTTTTTCGTATTTGAGCTCTGGAAGTCCTTTCACCAAATTCCCAGTCACGAACTTGTTAATATATCTAAAGTTGAGGTGAGATAACATTCTATGCCATAACCAGCTTTGTTGCATAGAGGCCTTAGACAGTAGACACATAGCATTATCTAGCTTGACATTCGACAGATTGATCATGTAGAGGTTTGACTTTCGCGTCCCGACCAAGAGTTCTTTGCCGTCTTCAGTTCTAACACAACATCTCTTGGCCTTAAAGTTCACCTCTAAATCTTTATCGCAAAACTGACCAATTTTGAATAGATTGTGTCCTAATCCTTCAACATATCTCACCTTCTTTATCGTTATGTTCTCTTGCACTACATCTCCATATCCGAGTATCGATGAAAACTAGTCATTCCCGAAGCGCACGTTTCCGCAAAATTTCTCTGTATAGTTAGATAATATATCTTTCTGCCCTTTCATATGCCTGGAATAGCCTGAATCCAAGTACCACATATGACGGGTCTGCACAAGAGAAATTAAGCAACAACAGGTTTAGGTATCCATTTATAGATGGGTCCTTTCGTGTTAGCACAAGATTTTCGCACCCATTTGAATTTGGGTCCTCTTGGTTTTTCAAAAACATTAGAATGATGTATATAATAAGAACCAAACCAACAATCAGAGTATTGTCGAGTCACAAAATCATTTCGACCATATGTGGAACACTTACTAGGCAAATGAGATAATTGGATCAACTGCTTTATTGTATAAACCTTGTAAGAAGTTACAAGTTTTGTTTTATGAGAAGCACATTGATCAATTACATAACACAAACCAGTAGTAGTCCTATTACAATCTGTATCAGGAAATGATTTAGTAGACTCTTCAATCTTCCTTTTAGGTAAACATTCTAGTCTCGCTTTAGACTTTTTCCATCTCAATTCTGAAACACAAGATTTAGACTTGTTAGAAACATGAGATTTAAGAGTTTGGTTTTTCTTGTGCATACATGTGTTGGTCCGTTTCTGTGAGCACCTTTTCTTTTGCTTCTTACCTTTAGCATAATAAGTACTCACAGGAACTGATACATCAACCTTAGTTGATGTTTCACCCTTCTCAAAGACACCAGGTAAAGCAACATTATTAATCACAAAATAAGAATTATTAATCACAAAAGAAGTATGCTATGGAAGTTTAGCATTGAAATCAAAGTTATCAATCCTTTCATCAAAACATCCATCGGAATTCAAAAAATCAGTTACATCCTCAAATATGTCATCATCATCATCAAATTGTTGTGCCTTGGAAGAATTTGGAAGTTTAAAATCATTTGTCTTTTTTAGAACACTTCTTTTGATAAGACTTTTGATCACAATCGGGAGAATTAGAATTAGTAAAAACACTTCCCATGAAAATTTTACAACATGATGCATCTGAATCAGTGGAATTGTTTACACAAACTCTTTCTGATTCGGAGTTGTCATTTGTAACTTCAGATTTGAAGTTAGTGTTCATCATAACAGTAAAAAACACAATTTTCTCAAGATCAACCAAAATTCTTTCTTCTACTAAAGTGTTCTCAAGCTCAGAAATTTTACTTTCCAAGATGAGTGGAGGAACATAAATCTTTGCTTTAACATGTTTTGCCTCCATCTCCTCAGTAGAGTAGCTTTCAAAATAATCATTTGACAAAAACTTTGGTTGCTCAGAAAGATAACTACCATTTAGCTTTTTATAGCAGAATGATAGTTGCATTGTGGTTGTGTTCTTTTTGTTCTCATCTTTCTTAGCCTCAACCTCATAAGATGATTTTGTAACAAATTTGGGTTTCAAATGAGGATTTTTGTCAACCACTTATAAGAAATCAAAATTATATAAAGCTGGTTGCTTTCGAATAGCATTCTTCAAATAATGTGGGTTATCGTAACCAATATCCCAATTATCATTAAAATTTGTAACTTCCTTTGGTTTATTGAGATAAATGGTTTGATCCGTTTGACCTCGAGCATAAAGCTTAGCTTTCAAACCATTAATCTTTTTCTGCAAATTTTTATTATCAATCTGAAAATCGTGAACTTTTAAAATAAACTCTTGTTTCTCACGTTCGCACATGTTAAACTTGGAGATTGCCTCAGAAATTTGAGTTTCAAAACAAGCTTTTTGTTTTTCAAAAAAAGTCTCAGCTATGTTCAATGAATCAATCAAGTTTTCGTTCCCAGCAATTTCCTTGCTGAGATAAAAAATTGTTTTTACGCTTTTTCGCAACTCTACTTATCTCCTTTTTAAGCTTAGCTTTTAAGTCTTGAAGTTCTACCATCATGGTTTCCATTTTTCTTAAAGAAACACAATCAAAAAAATTAATTCCCTCTTCGGAAGTCTCCTCATCGGATTCATCATCCTTCACCTCCTTGCCGATTAAGCACATGTATGTAGTTTCTTCTCTTTCACCCTCAGATTCAGAATAATCTAGCCAGTGGTCATCCTTGGCCATTGCTATGACCAAAACAATATCCTTAGCAGCAGTGCTAAAAACTTGTTGTCATGGAATAAGGAGAGAGTCACTTAAAATAGAACTCAGTGCAAGTATACACCTTGAACTACTATCGTCTCCTAACAAGTAATAATGGTATAAGTAACAAATATCGATCCCACAGGGAAGGTTGGCGAAAGCTATTTCAAAAAGTCCAATTTGTAAAAACCAATTTCAGATGGCGAATTTGAGGAAGTATTTTTATGAGGGGTTTGAATTGTGAGTTGTAAATCAAGTTTAAAGAAAAGCTTAGGATGCAAATATTTGTTAAGACACAAAACAAATAGTCCAATAAAAAGATGTTATAACACTTGGACAATCCTACAGGATAATCCTGTAGTATTGTCACAGTATCAACTATAGGTTCAGACGGCCTCCTAGGAGTACACAAAGGCTGATGTGCTATCGATACGATATCATTTATGTTAGACCTCGTGAATCCAAACACGACACAATGTTACCATCCTACACCGTATGAGTATAGCATTTGTCAAATGCTATAGCTATTTATAGCCTTCTCATATTATCTCAGATTTTCATATTTATCTTAACTCTGAAAGTTAATGCACTTAAATACACAAAACTAGTTGTCAATTAATTAAAATGCAATCTTCAATGAAACATTACTCACCTGAGATAAATAGTAAATAATTGTGTTATATTGGATACACCTCTTTACTTTCATACTTATTCTGGTCTTAACTCGGCCTTACATCCCAAACTAAGGAGTTAACTCATGCTAGCTTGAAATGTAATTTGCAGGAAATGAAAGTACTGAAAAGTAAATTGCAGGAAAGTAAATGACTGAAAAGTAAATTGCAGGAAATGTAAATTGCAGTAAAGTAAATTGATGGAAATGTAAATTGCTGGAAAGTAAATGATTTGGAAAGTAAAATTGCAAAAAAGTAAATTGCAGAAAAGTAAATGGCAAAGCAGAAAATAGAAGTAAGAAAAAACTGAAAAATACTGCAGGACAACTGCAATAACTTGGGCTCCACGCTACGAAACTTACGGGCCAAGTAATATCACAAAAGTGATTTCTTTCCTTGGAACTTGTAGAAAATAGATTTTAGTAACTTGGGGAATACTTTTGAACTTTAGAAGAATGTTGGTTAGAGAAAAGAGATTAAAAGCTTGAGATTGTAACTAAATGAGTAACCGAAAATTAACTAACTTTGAGATTTTAGAAAATTAACTTGAGATCTTTGAGAAAGCAAATGAGCGTACGGATAGAAATAAGTTTCACAACACAAAATAATTTTATAAAAACCGAAGGCAAGAGAATAACTTTCAAAATACTTATATATTAAACCACTACCGAGATTTGTCACAACCACAAACTAACACTACCCAATACTAGATGGGATCAACTATATTGTAAACCGAATATAGAACAAGGATTATGGAGCATGGAACATGTCTTAAGCCATTACAAGGCATACATGAAATTGTATTCCCAATGAATTCAAGCAATCTCTATTCAATATATGACAATATCAAGATTCTAGAGAGAGAGTGTAGAGAGAGAAAGTTCATTAGTCATTGATCTAACAATCTTGAGTACAATGTATCTAGTTACATGATTTACAAGGCAACATGGTATTTATACCACAAGTCTAAAACCACAAGCTTAATAACAAAGTAACCCCATATTGACTAAACACACTTTGACTTTGTTGACTTATCTTGACTTGACTTTTCCTATTAAATCTTGGATACAATAATACACTAACAATCTCCCCCTTTGTATTCAAGATTTAAAATTTTTTTTGACACTAGTCTTCATCGCTTGATTCTTCAACTTTAACTCTGACGGCTTTGAACTTTGAAGCTCTTTTTGAAGTTGTTGAAGAATCTTGAAAAGTCTTTAATATTTAGCATCTTTGAATAGTCAACAAGTCTTGTAGACGAACCATTTGAAGTTTTGAAACAAAACTTTGAAAACTTATTTAAATTTCTTTGAAACATTTAAAACTTCGAGGGATCTTTGAACTTTGTATCTTCATCACTCTGATCTCTTGACCGTCTTTGGAAAAACAATCTTTCTCAAATCATCTTCAGAAATTGACTTTGAATAATCTCAGTATGATTTCTTTTCATCTGATGTGAACTTTCAGATTTGGACTTGTCTTCAGAATCTTTTGAGAACGATTTCTTTTCACCTGATGTGAACTTTCAGAAATTCTTCACAAGTCTTGACTTTGAACATTCTTCATGACTTTGAAATTGATTTGAAATTGAACTCTGTAGATTTCTCCCCCTGGATATTTTAAATAATATCCTTATAATATTTATACTAGTAAGTAACTTGGGTCCAAAGCAACTAGAATTACACAAAAGATAATATCCAAAAGGCAAGCCCCAAATAATTTCCAAAAAATCAGTTTTTCAACACATGGGCTTGGCCCGGTTTTCACATGCATTCGGCCCAATCATCGATAGCAGTCAAAAAAATACAGCAGCCCAGCTGCTAATCCTCCAACACTCCTGCAACTTTGAAATCCGCATTCAACTAACTTCTCTAGGAAGCTGCAGGGTAATTCCATTATCTAAAAACACAAACATCTAAAACTAAATTAGACCAAAAATAACTAGAAAACAACATAATCAAACACAAACATAAAAGATTACTAAAAAGCTTAAATATCAATAAAAAGGGACAGAAAGAGACTAAATGGGCAAATAAAACAAGTGTAAAATTTACTAAAAAGTGACATAATAGGGTTAATAAACTAACCATATCACATCCCCAAACTTAAATCGTTGATTGTCCTCAAGCAACTAAAAAAACAAAATAAAGACTCAAATTTCCTAAAAATCAAAGAAAGAAAATTTGGAAAATGTATAAGTTAAGAAGATTATGCACACAAGCTTGAAGTTTTAGAGAGATGCTCACAACAATGAAACTCATAGCCCTTCATAAACCTAGCCTTACCATTTAAATTCAAAACACACCATATTAAACTATCCTAGGTTCACCTTGTGCTAACCAAAGTCATCATTACATTCAAAAATTTTGAAATTTGGAAAGCATTTGGCTTTTTCTTTCTTTTGAAATGCAATGCCTTCTAGCTCAAACTCACCCTTCACTCAATGGTACAATTTCACTACCATTCATCTCACATTAAGGTATGAGGTGGACACTTTGGTCTTTTTTGACCCTTGGTGCCTTTAGCACATTTGTATGCAAAGAAAATAGAACTTTTGCATAATACTACTGTTAAGTACAAAGGGTTAAGTACAAAGGGGTAAAGCATTTTTGGAATCAACAATGAGGTGAGAAGTTTACTTTTCAAAATATTGTCCCTCCCAAACTTGAGAGTGACAATGTCCTCATTGTCTATAAGAACAAATGGGCCTAATGGATTTTGAATGAAAGCCCAAAGAAATGTGGCCCAATGATGACTAAACCTAGCAGGTTAGTAAAATGTTGGAAAGTCCAAAAATGATGGTCCTTTGCTTAAATAGTCATGCATAAGATTATTGTGGCTATGATTTCAAGAAGATTTTTGCTATGAACATGTGGTAAATGAAAAGCTTGTTTATAAATGGAACTTAGATCGTCTATATATAAAATCAGAGCCCAAAATGAAACAGAAAAGCAAAGATGAAAATGGGGAGTTTTAAGTACTCATTCTCATTAAAAACACAACCTACTAAGCTAAAAAACAGCGAAGATTCAAAGCATGATTTTGTCATGGACTCAAGGTGGTTCAAGACAATATTAAAACTTGTTTCTAGAAAACAAATCCAAACAATTGTCTTTTTACCAAAAAGAAACACTAACTAATCTAACTAGACACACAAAAAGCCACAAAAGAATAAACAAATCCCAAAAGGGGGCATACACATTCTCAAATGTTAGACTAATATTGTGAGTCCAGTGAGATCAAGATTCATTGAACAAATAACGAATTAACAAGAGATTAAGGATGGAATCAATAGATTTATTGATAACAGAAATATAAAGCTACAACTACTGAAAGCAAATAACTCGTACGATTACATTGTGAAAACTTACAAACAAATGAACTAAAGATTCCTATTTATACCCCATATCCCTTGTGTACATTTAAGCCCAAACCCATATACAAAGCCTAATACACATAATGTAGATTACTTTATAAAACTTCTAATAAGAACATAAAATATGTTCTAACATTCTTCCCCTAAGTTTTGTAAAGTAATCATAATCTTTTAAGCCCCGGATTTAGCTCTTCTCTCCCTTGATTTCTTTATAAAACTTAGCGTTGCATAAACTTCAAAGCATCCTTAAGCTCCCCCTAGAATGTAGCTCTTATCCTTGGAGTATCAACTGAAATATTAAATCTGATGTAGACAGTAACGTCGACTGAGTGCACATAAAGACAACTTTTGACTTTAGTAAATCCAACACATTCCTTGACGCCCACAAGAATGATATGTGTGGATTATGGAGTGACAATCAAGTGCATCTTCAGTATATGACATCTGACCTGTCTTTGAACCGTGAGTTGATGTTAAGAATTCAGCTTAAGAACTTCATCTGATAAGCATACGGGCGGTAGCATCCGATAGCAACTCTACAAGGCAAGGGTTAGTAGGCAAGCAATTGTTCAACAACTGATAATACGTGACCAACGTATGATAGGAGTTATGTCACATATGCATTCTGTGTATATAGCTCAGAAACATGACAAACTTGTATGAAATAAGGTTCAGAACAGTCAATTTTCCCAAAAATTCATAAACTTTTCACAAATCACCAACAATTCGCAGATCCCTATAGCAAATGAGCACAATTCGCAAGATGGTATAAGCCTGAACCACAATTCGCAAAGGCTTCTTCTACGAATTCTTACTTTTCGCAAGCCTCACATTTACGAATTCCTCGCATTTCGCAGAGCAGTCTTCTACGAATTCTTAAAATTCGTATCTCATACACCTGCGAATTCTTTACTTTCGCAATACTCTCATCTGCGAATTCCTTACTTAAACAAATTTCATCTTCAAAGAATCCTGCGAATTCTTAAACAATTCGCATATGTCTCTTCTGCGAATTATTGACTTTCGCAACTCACTCATCTGCGAAATCTTCACTTTTCGCAATATACATAAGTATGAATTCTGTACTTAGCCAAAAATATTATCTTCAAAGATTTACGAATTCTTGACATATGAATTCTTATGTTGCGAAATCTTCCTTCTACGAATTCTTTAAACATCTACGAGTTTTACCTTCGAATCTTGCGAATTCTATGGATCTCAAACGATTTTCACATAAATCTTCAAATTAAGCCTCTATACTCCGAAATTTAAGTTAAGATTTTGAGAACTGGTTCGAAAATAACTTTGTAGCATATTTGTAGTTGATCATCTTGTCCAAATCTGACTCTAAATTCCAAATCGATCCAACTACAGTGAATGACATTTTCGAACTGGAAAACTCAAAAATCGATTAATTCATCTTCAAATGCTGAAATTTAACAAAGTAATCGATTCTATGATGATCGAGTATAAGTACAGAATCGATTTAACATCAAAGAACATCAAGAACAACATCAATTGACGAATTCGAAAATTTCCAACAGTGACTGTTCTTTCAATCAAACTGATCTCAGATCGTGCAGAAAATGATTTTTCTGTTTAACTCTGATACCAATTGTGAGTCCAGTGAGATCAAGATTGATTGAACAAATAAGAATTAACAAGAGATTGGGGATGGAATCAGTAGATTTATTGATAACAGAAATATAAAGCTACAACTACTGAAAGCAAAGAACTCGTACGATTACATTGTGAAAACTTACAAACAAATGAACTAAAGATTCCTATTTATACCCCACATTCCTTGTGTACATTTAAGCCCAAACCCATATACAAAGCCCAATACACATAATTTAGATTACTTTTTAAGCGATTTTTCTGTACTGTGCTAAGTCTGCGTAGGGGTACATATTTCTTAGTGTGATTAAAGTTTCTGATTTTTTAGTATTTTTTTTTCAGATATCATCATGCCTTATACTGATGAAAAAGGAAATTTGGTGCTAACTAACAGAGATTGTGCTTTAGCGTATATGCCAGAGATTCTGGCTATAGAAACTGAAATCAAGAATCTGAAGATTCAAAATTCATCTCTTCTTAACCAGATTACTAAATTGAAAGATTCTAAAGATAATAAAGATTTTGTTTGTTCAGAATGCATATCTAACTCAAAGATTAATTTTGCAGGAATAATTGAATCTAAAGATAAAGAGATCTTAAGTCTTTAAGAAAAGTTGAAAAGATCTGAAAGTCTTAATTCTAGCTCTACAAGGTCTAAAAAGGAAATAATGAAAAGAGAGCTAAATGAACTGAGAAGAAGAGCAAACATTGCTAGTGAAACATGTGAAGAGCTGAGAAAGTCAAATTCACAAATCTTTGATGAAATAGATTCTTTGAAAGATAAAGTCTTTAGTCTTGAGGTTGAGATAAATATGATGAAGGAAAAAGCAACCCAAGTCAAAGACAACACAAAAGCTCAAGATGAGATGAAGAAGATTGAGAAGAAGAGAAAGGAAATTGAAAAAGATAATGATGAGCTGAAAAGAAAGATGGAAAAACTGAAAGAAAAGATCTCTCTAGATGAAAAGAAAATGAAGAAAGAAAGAAAAGAATTTGCAAAGAAGTTTTATGAATTCTCCAGAAAAGCTTTTGAAGAGAAGAAAACAGTGGAGCTTAAATGCATAAAACTTTCTCAACAAGTTTCAGACTTCGAGAAAGTAATCATCATGGAAAGAGATAAATTTGTAAAGGAGAAGAAGAAAGCTGAACAAAAAATGTTGGTATATTCAAGTAGATTTCTGGACAAAGAAAGAATGTTGATAGAGATTTTGAAGAAGAGAGAAAAGTATTTGAGTCTGAGATTGCAAAGCGTAACAAGAAGCTATGTGAGTTGTCAACAAACATTCAGAAGGAGAAGAATACAAAATCTGAGTTGCATAAGAAGTTTGATCAACTGACAAAGGAAAGAAACAGTTTGTCTACAAATATCAAAGAACTTGAGGAGATCATGTTCAAGGTGAAGCTGACTGAGTCAAAGACTCCAGAATCAATTGTCCAATCACCGAGGAATGATCAAGCTGATTCAGAATGTTCATTCAAAACAGCTTCAAGTTCATGTTTTACAAATGTTTCTAATAATCCTTTATTTGATTATGATGATAGTCAAACTTCTAAATCTAAAGATCAAATTCGTCCTTCTAACCTTTTCTATGACAAAAATGTTGATGATTCGGGTAACATCAAAAAGGACAAGTCTCAGAAGAAAATATTTTGGAGAAGGAAAGATGAATAAGAAAAGTGGATTTGGAGAGTTAAAGGATCTTCAGAGGAAAAGAAGAAAGAAGAATCATTTGTGCATACATTCAAAGCTAAAAGGAACAATGCTTATAAAGGTAAAACTTTTGGCAAACCTGATCAGGTTTACACTATAAATCAATTGATTAGGTTAGCTCAAAAGAAAATTATTTGTTCCTATTGTGGTTGAAATGATTTTGTTTACAAAAATTATGAAAATAGCTGGTATGGTTCTTATTATATTTCACCTAATAGAACTGCAACTAACAAATCTGGATCCAAATACCAGTGGATACCAAAAGCAAAACCTATGTTGCAGGCAAATAAAGACTAAGAGGGAGAAAGAACCAAGGCTTCTGAATAAATCAGTTCAGAACCCGTGCTTCAAAGAACCATGGCTCTTGGATAAATCAGTTCAAGACCCGTTCCTCAATGTCAAAGGATTATGGCTTCTGATTACATCAGATCAGAACCCGTGCTTCATTGGTAAAACTGATTATTACTATTCTCACCGGAGAATAAATAATCATGGCTTTTGAATACTTAAGTTCAAAACCCGTACTCAAATGTTTTCTTCTGAAGGAAGCTAATTAGATAGAATATTTTCTAGAAGTTTTTTAATTTGAGGGGAGTTAGAGAACTTAATTGATATATTTTTTAGGGGGAGGAGATATAACAGTTTTATACTTTCATTGTTATATTTTTCTAATAAATTGACTTTTTACAGGTATCAAGGGGGAGGATATCTTAGGTTTTTGTCTAAGTGAGCTTAAAGGTATATTTTCTTTACTTTAAATCTTTAACACTTGTTTAAAGATGAACAACTTTCACTTGTGTAAAATGGTTTCTTAAATGTTCAAACCACTTCCTATTCTTAAAGTGTTTTCATGAATTGAGAAGTGTGATTTTAAACGATTTTTAGTTGGATTCTTTAAAGCTTATCTGATCGTGTGTTCTTCAAGAAAAATACTTGTCTATTTTTTTCATATACTTTGTCAAGTATTCATACACACATAGGTTCAGTACATTTTTTTTCTTGAACTTGTTATTACAATGTATCAAAAGTTAAATCTTTCTATGGTAATACTCCCGTCGTTTGCTATTCACTGTTGTTTGAATCAAACGTCATTTATTTATTTTATGTGCTTTTATTGATAAAAATGTTTATATATTGTTCATATAAACATTTTACGTCTTTGATTTCCCAAAATAATATTCTTCATGAACTTTGATCTGATCTTAATCATTGTCAGATTCTTAAAACATTTCTATTCTTTCATGATATTCATTCATACAAAATTTTGAGAAATCATAAATGCTTAAAATGCTCAAATTTCATTCTTATTTTTGTTGAGCATAGATATACTGACAATTGATTTCTTGTGCTTTAATGTCAAGAAAATCATTGAGGCAATACATTTTTTTTAGGAAAATACATGGGATTCAGTGTGAGAGCTTAACAGAACTTCCATGGATTCACGATAACTAGTGTTTCCTACCCAGGAAGTATTCCTTGAGTGATTGAGGGGAGAGGGGTCAAAAGATTGAGAGTGGTGTGTGAAGGGGTAAAATGGAAATGAGAGATTGGTTAGAAGTGAGCTTAAATGTTCAAAAGAAAGAGAGTGTGAGATCAGAGTAAAAGAATATCAAACTCTGCCCCAAATCTTTCTGAGCCGGGTAGCCACATTACTGTTGGTTCACAATTCTTTGGTGACCATCATTGAAATAGGCCACTAGCCCATACCATCTCTTGCATACACCATCACTAGCTACTCATTTTTTTCATAAAAATAGAATGTTTCACATTTTCTGGGGAAGCAACACATACTCTATTGGTTCTTCATTCGGAAGATACTGATATTGAAAAAGATGGAAAGTTGATCCACCTTCGACCCTTTCTTATGCACATTTGAGTCTATGTATAATCATTGTTTTCTCAATGATTTACATACTTTGAGCCTTATGAAACACAATCATTGTGCTAATTCTTTCATACACAAGCACGAGCACACAAAAAATTTGTTTTTCTGTCAGAACATTCATAGAAAATGCCTTGTGTTTTTCGATGATTGAATGGAAGTTTTGGGGAGTCAACATCAAACCAGCTCCTTATATTGTACATTTGTTGTACATAGTGGCTTTGTGCTACTAACAGGCATTCCTAACTGTTTCATGTGTTGATTCAGGGTTACAATTCCTAATTTGTCTGAATTTGAAAAGATTCAGATGAATTCATTCATGCATTGACGGCTCATTCAGATCAGATTCTCTCATAACATGTCTTGGGGAGATTGAAAATTTTTCTATCTGGGGAGATTGATCATTTTATCATAAGGGGAAGATGAAAGCTAATGAAGATTGTGCTTATCAGACAGTGTGCAGAGATCATTCAAATACCAAGCTAAACTTGAAGAGTTTTAATGATTTTGATTCTTACAAATCATTAAAAAGGGGGAGATAAATCAAAGTTCAAGTTTAGATGTTTAAAGTTTGAAAGTTTCAAGAAAGGGGGAAGATGATTGTACAAAGTCAGATTGAAAGTTGATTTTCAAAGTCAAACTTCAAAATATGTAATGAAAGGGGGAGATGAATCAAATGTTATATGATTGATTGAAAAAGAGAAAGTAAAGATGGAGTATTTCATGTTTTTGAAGAATCTAAAGATATGAAGACTTTTGAAGACAAAGTTGTTTGAAAAGTCAAAGTGAAAGATACCAAAGGGAAGATATGCTTAAAATATTTTTGAAGGTCGATGAAGATGTCAAAGTTTTTCAGGAGTCAAAGCTGAAAAAGTTTCAGAGTTGAAGATTTTTCGGAAGATAAGAAGTCCTGAAGATTATTGTCAAAAAAAAATTTAATGTTGAATCCAAAGGGGGAGATTATTAGACTAATATTGTATTCAAGATTAAAAGTTAGGGTCTCTATTGTAATTGTTAAATATTTTGAGGGTTTGATTGTAAAGCCAACATGAGTTGACTAAGTATAAATAGGTTTGTTTCTTTTGTAATAGGTAGGCACACATGTATTAGATACGTATTGGTAAGAACTTGTACACACACACACATAGTGAACGTGAGATATATGGCACATTGTTAGATCTGTGATTAATTGAAATAATATGATTTGATTTTCATAAATGTGTTTGTAATCTGTGTTGTGATTAATATGCTAGTTTAATCTGGGTCACATCAAACATGCACATAATCCTAAAGGGGACATACGCATTCTCAAATATTAAAAGACTACTACTAAAAACAGCAAATCATAAGAAAAATGACTATTGAAATTAAAAGGGCAGAGGACAAAACATGTCCTACTCAAAATGAGTAGGAGTGGGTGCAAGCTTCTGCAGGCATACTGTAGGGAATGGTGGTAGTGTCATCTGTTTGTCAGGGTTAATCTTCTGCCATTCTATCTTCTTCACTCTGTCCTTCTCTCTTCTGTACTCCAGCCACTTCACCCTCTCTTCCTTGAGTGTTTTCACCTTAGTGTGGAGTTCATTGTTCTTGCCCTTCAGCTTGTCAGTCCTTGCCTTGAATGTTTTCTTGAGCTTTGTTGTTGCTTTCTGAATTTCTCCTAGGATGTTGTTCTTCATCTCCTCTACTGCCTCAATGACATTTGGGGGTCTTGGATTGTTGGTGAACCTCATGAGCCTGTCTAGAGTTTTCTTATCCATCTTGTTGTTTTCTTTCACAAAACAGTCAGGGGTGAGGGTCCTTACATTGGCTTGGGCCATTAGCCCATGAATGATGGAAGGATAGAATAACCGACCATTGGTCCAATCTAAACATCCTCTTATGTTTTCATATATCAGCCTCCCCACATCAAATGGCTTATGTTCTAAGAAATAATACAGAAGAAACACTCTCTCCATGAGAGGTCGGTATCATGGGTAGTTGGATGGAGAGTGTGTCTAAGAAAATAACTCCAGATGTTTGTTTCAGGCTTCAATAGCTTGGTTTTAAGGGTTCTGCATCTACCCTTAATTTTCCAAGGTGCTCCCTCAATTGCAATCCTATTCAAAATAACTTCCAACTCCTCATTGGACATTCCAGCCTACATTCTATCAAACTCATAATCTTCAAGAGGTGTCAAGCCTAAGTAGTCATTTTTGGCTTTGGGAGAATAGGAAAGTTTGGTTTATCTCACTCTCAACTCTGCTTTTGTAGTCACTGCCACCTAAGTATAGAATTCCTTAATGCAGTCCTCATTGTACTTCTCTGAGACCTCACACAGTTTTTGCCAACCTAAACCTTCTATGATGGACTTAATGGAAGGGTAGGGATTGATGATCTCCTTGGGAAATCCTTTAGGAGTTAGTCCCAACTTTTCAGCAAAAGAGGGATACTTCCTAAGTGCCAACTTACAACTGAACAAACTGTCCCCCAGAGGGTAAGAAGTTTTACCTCTACTCCTTCTAGCAGTACTGCGAGAGTTCTGTACGTAGGTTTTGTTGGAACCTTCAGGCTGAGCCATGGATTGGGCTCCTTGTCTTGTGATCCTCTTTGGTGGAGAAATGTCTTCCACCTCTACATTTCTGCAACCTCTACTTCCTTAGCCTTTTTCTGCTTCTTCTTAGCTTCGAGCTTCTTTTTGGATAATGTCCTCCTCTTCACCCTTGTCATGTCAACTTCTTCATCCTCTTCCTGTGCATCTCCTACAGTAAGAGGAGTAGTGGTAGTATCCACAGGGGACACATGGCTGATAGAAGGTGAATGCTCAACTGCCCTTGGACTGAATTGCGTTTGAGCTTCATCAACAGGGCTATCAATGGCCATATTCTCAAAGGGGTTGTTCACAGAGGTTCCAAGTGGTTCGGTATGCTGAGAGGCTATAGGGATCAACTACAAGTTGATGTTGGACAGGGGGTGTAGGATTCACAGATTGTTGCTCTTGGTGCTTGGGAGTAAGATTATTCCCTAAGTGCTCAGAAAGTGTATCATCTCGGATTTTAGAAGGGGAAACTAAAGGAGGGGTTTTGGTGACTTTAGGGGTGGTAACAGGGGTGATCAAAGGGGAGTTTATAGGAGTAGGAATAGGAGTGGTAAGGGGTGTGGGTATGGGACTTTTAGAGATTATGGGTGCTTTAACAGAGGGGTTTTCAGTGGGTTTGGTAATGAAGTTTTCTGGGATTACAGGGGGTGTTTCAAGAGTGGTGGCAATGGTGGTGTTAACAGTGGTGGCTTGGATTGCTCTTCGACCCAATAGTTCATCCATGGTGGCAAATGCCTTATCCACATATGCTCTAAGGGTGCTAATCTGAGCCATGGTGGAAAGTCAGGTATGGCATCGATTCGGTACACTTGGAGAGGAGTAGAAAACATAGTACCTTCAATTGGGGATGGGTTGATTGCAACACTTGTTGCTTCTATGGGAATGATCATATTAGCTTGAACAGGAGTGGTCTCTGGCGTCTGGACTTCTGCTCCGGCGACTGCAGCAAGTGCATCCAGGGCAGTGTTTGATAGTTTGGACACCACAACCTCATAATCGACTTCATTTGCATTTTCCCCCGTCGAATCTCTGGATAGGGAAATAGCAGAACCTTTGTTTTCAGTCATCGGTTTGGTTTTAAACCGACTATAACTCCGAGTAAGCCTCTGCGTTGGTAGTTGTTTCTCTTTAGAAATATTTTTAGAAGGAGAAGGGTGTTTATTAGGGCTATTTTCAGATGATGATTCGTCCCCTTTCATCTCTGCATGCGATCTCTTTCTATGTTTAGATTTTGCCATAGAAATCGAATCAGGGATGGTATTTAGAGAACTCAAGGATGAATGGTTACTTAGGGAGAAAGGGTCGATTTATCAGTGATTTAGAGAGAAAGGTTTTGTAAAGAGGGTGTAATTTGATTTGAATAACAGAATGAAGAACCTTCGCATTTCAGGGAAGTTTGGCGGTTTTCAATGTTGACAAGTACAGTTGATGGTCGGTTTTAGCGGATACCCAAGATTAGAATTGGTTGGCACCCTTATTCGTACCACAATTGATTTGTTTCACCGGAACTGTTACACTCTACGATGTACTATCCTGAAAAAGCAAAGAGTAGACCGGGTGATGTCATCACCCATCGTCATCTCCTTTTTCCCGTTGAGGAGTGCCAAATGACAGTAAGGACACGAGCCCGGGTCTTGGGCCTGCATCAATAAATAAAAATAAATAAATCAATCAGCCCAATGTTAAATAATTAATTAAACTCGAACTAGGCCAAAAATGTTTTATTTTTTGGATGGCCCAAGTTAGATTCAAAAGCAGCGTGCTGATTTAAGCCATACACATACCGAATCTGGGCTCAAAAATTTAGATGGGCTCAAGTAGTTGGCCTTGGCGATTTCATCCAAAAGTAAAATAAACACTATCCCAATTTAATTTTATTTAGTCAAAAATATAAAAGCTACGAAATATCAAACTAATACTAACTAATATTAAAATTATTACTAAAAATTATTAATACTAATACTAATAAAAATAATAATACAAATAATACTAATACTAACAACAAAATTTAAATAAAGCAAGATAATATTAAACTAAAGAGGCAACAACTATGGGAGGTTGTTGTAGGGATTGGGTAGGATCAAAGAATGGTTTGACTCTGTGTCCATTGACTTTGAAAGTAGTACTCCTTTCTGGATCAATCAACTCAATGACACCATAGGGGTATACCTTAGCAACACAATAGGGTCCGGTCCATCTTGAATTTAACTTTCCAGGAAAAAGTTTTAATCTTGAATTGAACAAAAGGACTTTCTGACCCTCACTGAAGTCTTTGGGAAGAATCTTTTTATCATGCCATTTTTTTGTGTTTTCTTTATAAAGCTTAGCATTTTCATAGAAAAAATTCCTATGTTCTTCTAGTTGACAGAGTTGCAAAGTTCTTTTTCTCCCAACCTCATCCAAACTCATATTAAGCTCCTTGATGGCCCAATAGGCTTTATGTTCTAATTCTACAGGAAGATGGCAAGCCTTGCCATAAACCAACTTATAAGGAGACATTCCTATAGGGGTTTTGTAAGCAGTCCAGTAAGCCCACATGGCATCATCCAACTTGGAGGCCTAATCCTTTCGGTGTGGTTTGACTACTTTGGCTAGGATTCCTTTTATCTCCCTATTTGACAACTCAGCCAAACCATTGGTTTGAGGGTGATAAGCAGTAGCCACCCTATGCTGAATGTTGTACTTATTAAGGACTTCTTCTAGCAAGTTGTTTACAAAATGAGTGCCTTCATCACTAATTAAAGCACGTGGTGTACCAAATTTTGTGAATATGTTCTTTTGCAAGAACTTGACAACTGTCCTAGCACCATTGGAATGGTAAGCCACAACTTTCACCCATTTGGACACACCATCTACAACTACCAAAATGTAGGCACAATTGTTGGAAAGAGGAAAAGGTCCCATAAAGTCTATGCCCTAGACATCAAATAACTCTACTTCTAGAATTCCATTTAAGGGCATTTCATTTCTTTGTGAGATGTTTCCACTCCTTTGAAATTCTATACAACTTTTTGCAAAGTCATGAGCATCATTGTACAAAGTAGGCTAGAACAACCCAGATTGTAAAACCTTTGTTGTTGTCCTACTTCCTCCAAAATGTCCTCCACATGGTCCAACATGGCAATGTTGTAGGACTGATGTCACTTCTTCTTTTGGTAAGCACCTACTTATCATTTGATCTGCACAAATCTTGAACAAAAATGGGTCATCCCATAAATATTTCTTAGAATAAAAAATGAGCTTTTTTCTGTGGTGTTTATTAAATTCTTTTGGAATAATCCCACATGACAGATAATTCACAAGATCTGCAAACCATGGTATTGCAGAGTGTTGCATCACCAAAATTCTTTCATCTGGAAATACTTCACATACCTCACCATCATACACAGGTTTATCATGTTTTTCCAATCTTGACAAATGATCAGCCACTTGATTATCCACACCCTTTCTGTCAATAATTTCCAGATTAAACTCTTGCAAAATCAAGACCCGCCTTATCAATCTAGTTTTGTATCTTTTTTAGCAATGAGATACTTGATGGTTGCATGATTAGTATGAACAATCACTTTGGCACCCATCAAGTATGATCTGAATTTTTCAAAAGCAAAAACCACAGCTAATAATTCCTTTTCAGTAGTGGTGTAATTGATCTGGGATTCATTTAAAATCTTACTAGCATAATACACAAGGTGGAATATTTTGTTTTTCTTTTGACCTAAAACCGCTCCTACTGCCCAGTCACTAGCATCACATATTATTTCAAAGGGTTGGGACCATTCTGGTGTTGTTACTATAGGAGCAGTGACCAGTGCTTCTTTCAAAGTGTTAAAAGCCTTTCTATAGTCTTCTTTAAAATCAAACACCTGGTCATGCTGTAACAACAAACAGAGAGGTTTTGAAATTTTGGAAAAAGTCCTTTATGAATATTCTGTAAAAACCTGCATGTCCCAAAAAACATCGGATCCCTTTGATAGTTGTTGCTTCAGGTAATTTTCAATCACTTCCAACTTTGCTTTATCAACTTCTATGCCTCTTTTGGATATGAGATGTCCTAACACTATCTTTAACCATAAAATGACATTTTTCTAAGCTTAAAACCAAGTCAGTTTCTTCACATCTTTTAAGACTCTTTTCCAGGTTTTGTAAACATATATCATATGATGTCCCATGAACTGAAAAGCCGTCCATGAAAATTTCCGTTGAGTTTTATAACATGTCAGAGAAAATAGACATCATACATCTTTGGAAAGTGGCAGGAGCATTACATAATCCAAAAGGCATTCTTCTAAAAGCAAAAGTCCCATAAGGTCATGTGAAGGTGGTCTTTTTCTAGTCATCAGGTGCAATGGCAATTTGATTGTAACCAGAGTACCAATCCAAGAAACAATAAAACTCTTTCCCAGCTAATCTATCTAACATTTGGTCTACAAATGGTAATGGAAAATGGTCTTTCTGAGTGGCTTTGTTAAGCCTCCTATAGTCCATACAAATCCTCCAACCAGATACTATCCTAGTGGGTATAAGTTCATTTTTCTCATTTGGTACTACAGTAATTCCACTCTTTTTGGGTGCACACTGCACAGGACTAACACATGTACTACTTGCAATAAAATAGATTATACCTGGATCAAGCCATTTCAAGATTTCCTTTTTAACTACCTCTTTCATTACAGGATTAAGTCTCCTTTGAGGATCTACTGAAGTGAAATCTTTGTCTTTCAAGATAATTTTGTGTTGACAAATGGTAGGGCTTATGCCCTTTAGGTCAGCAATGGTCCATCCTATGGCTTTGATATGAAGTTTTAGCATATTGACCAACCTTTCTGCTTGATCAGCTTCTAATGTGGATGAAATAATGACAGGAAACTTCCCGGGTTCTCCTAAAAAGGCATACTTCAGGTGTGAAGGAAGTTGTTTCGAATATAAGTCTGGTGCAACATCTAAGGAGGGAACAAGAGTTTTCCTATCCTTATTTTCTAATACTTCAAAGGCAGCAGTCTCAAATTGTACATCTAGGTCATCAGAATCTTTTTCTTCTTCATCACTGTCAGATTCAGCTATCCCAAGGATCCTCCCCAAACTTTTTTCTTGACACCAGGTCTCAATCAAACTTAAAGTAGAACACTCTTCTTTTTCTTCAGGGTACCTGAGGGAATCAAACACATTAAAAATCACATGCTGGTCTTGAACTCTCATGGTCAATTATCCCTTTTGGACATCTATCAAGGTTCTTCCAGTAGCTAGGAAAGGTCTGCCTAGAATGATAGGAACATCCTTATCAGCTTCAAAGTCTAAGATGATAAAATCAGCAGGGAATATAAACTTATCAACTTGGACCAGGACATCCTCAATTTTACCTTTTGGGTAAGCTATGGACTTATCATCTAATTGGAGGGTAACTGTTGTGGGCCTAGCTTCACCTATGCCAAGGGTACTGAAAACAGAGAGAGGCATGAGGTTAATACTAGCACCTAAGTCACATAAGGCATTTACTATTTCTTTTCCTCTTATGGAACATGGGATTGTAAAGCTTCCAGGGTCTTTCATCTTTGGAGGGATTTTACTAGATAACATGGCACTACATCCTTCTATCAAAGCTACAGTTTCATATCCAGTCAGTTTTTTCTTTTTGCTCAAAATGTCTTTTAAAAATTTTGCATAACTTGGCATATGCTCAATGGCTTCAACCAGAGGTATGTTTATGTGCAATTGTTTAAAAACATCAACAAACTTTTTGAATTGCATTTCTTCCTTTTGATTCCTTAACCTTTGGGGATAAGGAATGTAAGGACCAACTTAAGTAGAGGGTGGAGTCTTAGGAAGCGTAGGTGCTGGTATGGGTTCTTGGATAGGTTTCTGAACAGGTTCTAAGTCAGGTTCTTTTCTAGTCTTACATGGTACTATAGGACTAGTCTGAGATGGTACTGTAGGACTGCCACCAGAGTATGACACAACAATTACAATACTCTCCTTAGGCTTTGGGACAGGTTCAGGTTTATCAACGAACAATGTTTTTGAAAAATCAGATCTCTTGGGAATAGTTGGGCTACTAATGGGCTTAGTTATGGGCTTGGGCTTACTAGTACTACAGGACTAGTTCATAGGTAATGTAGTAGTAGAATCTTTTTCTTTTCAGACTTTGCTTTGTTTGGTTCTCTTTAGGTATGTTCTGAGTTCTTTCCACGTCTTAAGGTCCCAACCTTTACGTGCTCTTTTCCATCTCTGTGAGGTATCTCAGTATCACTTGGAAGAGTGCCTGCTGATCTTTTTCTTATTTCCAAATCCATTTGCCACATCTGAGTCTCAAGATTCTTGATAGAAGCCTGAGTTTGGGTTATAAACCCCTTCATCATTGCTTCCAAAGAAGTAGATGAATTAGCATGCTGATTGGGCTTGTTTTGGAAAGAAGATTGATGGTTTTGAGTATGGGAATTAGTATGATGGTTGTTTTGAGATCCATTAAGGGACTGTAGGTAATGATTGTTTTATCCATGTGAGTGATGGTTGTTTTGTCCTTGTGATTGTGAGTGGTGGTGGGTTAAGAGTAGGACTGTTCCAGGAGAAATTGGGATGTTTTCTCCATTCAGAATTATATGTTTGAGAAAAAGGTCCACTCCTGTTGTTATTGACATAACTGAGTTGTTCAGGATTTCCTAGACAATGGTCAAATGTATGGTCATCACCACAGTAAGTACACTGCACAGAGTTGATAGTAGAAGTAACAGCATTAGACTGCACAGATGGATTAGTCAAGTTTTTAAGTAAAGATTCCATATGGGCCATTTGTGAAGTTAGTTCTTTGTATGCATCAGTGTCGTGTACTCCTGCTGTTTTTCTAGGTGCAACTGACCGTGGGTCAGACCAATGTCCATTGTTGTTAGAGATCTTTTCAAGTATGTCATAACCTTCATTATAGGTACTAGATGTGAAAGCTCCTCCAGTAGTAGCATCAAGCATTTGTTTGGTAGTGGTGTTTAAACCATTGTAAAATGTCTCTAGCTGTATGCAGTAAAGAATGCCATGGTGAGGGCATTTTCTCAGTAGCTCTTTGTACCTTTCCCATGCATCAGGAACTGCCTCATCATTCATTTGTTTAAAAGTGAAAATTTCATTTCTGGACTTAGCATTCCTCGTGGGTGGGCAAATTTTTTTTAAATTTTTTTGCCATATTGTTCCATGAAATCACATAATCTGGTTTTAAAGAAGAGTACCAAGATTTTGCTCTATCCCTTAGTGAAAATGGAAAAAGTTTTAGTCTCAGAACATCCTCAGATACTCCAGGGATGATAAATGAGTCTGTGATCTCCATGAAAGATCTTAAGTGAGCATGAGGTTCTTCAGATGGCATACCAGCGAACTGGCCATTGGATTGCAACATTTGAAACATGATAGGTTTGAGTTCAAAATGAGCTGTATTAATAGTTGGTCTAAGAATCCTTGTATGCAGTTGGTTTAAAATAGGGATAGCATAATCCATAATGCCACCATCTTTATAATTTGCAAGCCTAAAAATGTTTTATTCCTCTTCCTCAAAGTGATTTCTTGGTGGTTCATTATTATTATTTTCATTCCTAGGTTCAAAAATGTCATTCCTAGGGATTACCCTCGGACCATCATTGTTGTTCCTAGGAATATGCCTGGGGCGCATTTCTTCTTCGGCAAATACATTTTCACGTTCATCCATTTATGAAGAGGTTAAAGCTAAAGCAGCTTTTTGTGTTCTTCTTCTTTGTCTAAACGTCTTTTCTATGTCAGGATCAATTTGGAAAAATTCCTTCTGTGGCAATCTTGGCATGAACTATTTTTCAAAAAGGTGGTAGAAATATTAGTTTTTATAAACTTTACATTAAAATGAAAAATCTTTTAGCATGCTTCCCCGGCAACAGCGCCAAAAACTTGCTATCACCAAAACAATATCCTTAGCAGTAGTGCGAAAAACTTGTTGTGATGGAATAAGGAGAGAGTCACTTAAAATAGAACTCAGTGCAAGTATACACCTTGAACTACTATGGTCTTGTAACAAGTAATAATGGTATAAGTACCAAGTATCAATCCCACTGGGAAGGTTGGCGAAAACTCTTTCAAAAAGTCCAATTTGTAAAAACCAATTTCAGATGGCGAGTTCGTGGAAGTATTTTTATGAGGGGTTTCAATTGAGAGTTATAAATCAAGTAATTTTTCATATGATCTCCTACAATCTTTACTTCTCTATTATATTGCTCAATACGAGCCATACCCAACCAAAAAAGGATGTTATCCAGTTGGGGTAATCTCGTAGTTCCTACGGGGTGGCCCCTTCCTTAGTGAGATTATACGAGCAAATGCCTGAACCAAAATATGTTAAAAAAAAAAGCTTAGGATGTAAAGGTTTGTTAAGACACAAAACAAGTAGTCCAATAAAAAGATGTTATAACACTTGGACAGTCCAACAGGATAATCCTGTAGTATTGTCACAGTATCAACAATCGGTTCAAACGGCCTCCAAGGAGTACACACACGCTGATGTGCTATCGATACCATATCATTTATGTTAGACCTTGTGAATCCTAGCACGACACAGTGTTACCATCCTACACCGTATGCGTATACCATTTGTCAGATGCTATAGCTATTTATAGCCTTCTCATATTATCTCATATTTTCATATTTATCTTAACTCTGAAAGTTAATGCATTTTCATACACAAAACTAGTTGTCAATTAATTAAAATGTAATCTTCAATGAAACATTACTCACCTGAGATAAATAGTAAATAATTGTGTCATATTGGATACACCTCTTTACTTTCATACTTATTCTGGTCTTAACTCGACCTTACATCCCAAACTATGGAGTTTAGCTCATGCTAGCTTGAAATGTAATTTGCAGGAAATGAAAGTACTGAAAAGTAAATTGCAGGAAAGTAAATGACTGAAAAGTAAATTGTAGGAAATGTAAATTGCAGTAAAGTAAATAGCTAGAAATGTAAATTGCGGTAAAGTAAATTGCTAGAAAGTAAATGACTTGGAAAGTAGAATTGCAGAAACATAAATTGCAGAAAAGTAAATGGCAAAGCAGAAAATAGAAGTAAGGAAAAACTGAAAAATACTGCAGGACAGCTGCAGTAACTTGGGCTCCAAGCTACGAAACTTACGGCCCAAGTAATATCACAAAAAGTGATTTCTTGCCTTGGAACTTGTAGAAAACAGATTTTAGTAACTTGGGGAATACTTTTGAACTTTAGAAGAATGTTGGTTAGAGAAAAGAGATTAAAAGTTTGATATTGTAACTAAATGAGTAACCAAAAATTAACTAACTTTGAGAATTGAGAAAATTAACTTGAGATCTTTGAGAAAGAAAATGAGCGTACGGATGAAAATAAGTTTCACAACACAAAATAATTTTATAAAAACCGAAGGCAAGAGAATAACTTCCAAAATACTTATATATTAAACCACTACCGAGATTTGTCAGAACCACAAACTAACACTACCCAATACTAGATGGCATCAACTATATTGTAAACCGAATATAGAACAAGGAATATGAAGCATGGAACATGGGACATGTCTTAAGCCATCACAAGGCATACATATTTATACTAGTAAGTAACTTGGGTCCAAAGCAACTAGAATTACACAAGAGATAATATCCAAAATGCAAACCCCAAATAATACTTCATATACTTCCTCCTCATTCTGTCTTATTGTCTCATATACTTCATATAAGGGAATGTCACTAAGATCCTTCATCTGTTTCATCCTCCTTGTGTGCTTTCTCCATTCTGGTTGAAGAATGCTTAAGAACTTGACGTTGTTCTCTATCTGCTTCTTTTTAACTTTATTCTTAGCCAACTCATTCAACAAAGACACAAATCTCTCATAAGTTTCCTCTAAGCTTTCCCCATCTTTTGCTTTGAATTGCTCATAATTGTTGATGCAGTTAGCAATTTTCATCTGATTTCCTATTTTAGAACCCATCATCATTTTCTCCAACTAATCCCACATTTTCTTAGTTGTAGCCTTGTAGCTGTCAATCTTTATGTAGATCTCATTCGGTATGCTCTGAAGAAGTAGAGATCTAGTTTGCTTATCAGCTTTATATCTGCTTTTCTGTTCATCTGAATACTTGACAAAATCAAGTGGAACTTCCATAGTTTTCTGCTCTCTTGGCTCATCACCATCCTCACTATCAGAAGACTCATCATCTGGAATTCTTGTAGTAATAGGAATCATAAGACCTTCTTCAATTGAAATCTTAATGTTCTCTCCTTTTGCATGTCTATCAATGAAATCCAAAAATCTATCTTTCCACTGCTCGTACTCAACCTTGAAGAGAACGGGTGGTTTGACATCAGTACCAATGGAAAGAGCATCCCTAGAAGTCATCTTGAATTTGCACAGATCTTTAAACATAGAATAAGAAGTCGCATACCACTAATGAACACTTGTCACAAAATCCTTTTCAACTCACTTGTCACAAACCCTTTCAACAAGAAGAGAGGAACTCGCAGAAGGAAGCTTTTGAGTTCTTACTTGTCGCAGGTTGAAGCTTGCGAGTTCTGGACTTGTCGCAGGCTGAAGCTTGCGAGTTCTAAGAAAGAATCTTCTTGCGAGTTCTATACTTAGAAATATTTCAATCAAATAACTTGTCGTAGGCCTTGACTTGCGAGTTCTTGTACTCGAACAAATAAAAATTCAAGAAGCTTGAGAGTTCTTCGGAATTCGTACGCAACAGTCTGCGAGTTCTTCATATGTGAATCTTGCGACTTCTACAAATCTTGCGAGTTCTTCAATTTTTCGAGTCTGAACCAACTTTTTTAGCCTTAAATCCTTCAAAACTTCAAACTTGATCAGGAAAATCCACCAATTTCTCCTCAAATGCAAGTCAAACAGATTACAATTGAACAATTTCTCCAAGAAACAACAAAAATTACACTTTGATCTCAAAATACAGTGCGTGAATAGTTTGAACAAAAGATTTCAAGAAATCCAAAATTCACAAAAACAGTTGTAAATTGGAAGATGTGATACAAATCAAACTTGTTCTACTACATAAATCGATTTCAAAACAACAAAAATTACAACCAAAACAACACAAAAACTGATTTTTCTTGATTCTGATTCAGTGCTTGCTCTGATACCAATTATTGTTCCCAGATTATGTGCAAATCAAGATGATAACAACAAGATGCAATCCAATTGTCATATTATTGATCTAAGAATTCGATGATTACAAAAAGCTCTCAATGAAATATTTCTCTCTCCAAATTCACTCTGTAATAGTGCCTCTCTTAAGTGCTTCACAGGTGCTGCAAGCTTAACTACAAAACAAAAGCTATTTATACCAACATGCTTTACAAAGACAAAAACAACTAACATAAAACAAAACACTTTGACTTGCTTGACTTTGACTTTCTTCTTTAAGCAACTTTGACTTGCAATGAGGTTTGACTTGGGCATTGACTTTCAATTTCAATGATCTTGGATCGAACATATTTGTACACTAACATGAGCATTGTCCTTAATGCTTAACTACGGGTAAGGGTAAAATAATCAACACGAGAGAAATGGATTGACATCATGTGCGTGTACCATGGATGAATTTAGGTGCAAAGTGATCATATCCTATCGATTACCCAGTGGTGGCAACCCAATTAATGCAAGAATCATGAAATTCGTACTACTCGAATGAAACAACAAGTCAACATATTCACATAATGTTAAAAGAAAGAATTTACCGGGTGTAAGAAACCGAAGACATTGCCGATTTTTGATCATTTGAAGCTCCGAAAAACACTTGATCACCTGCAAAAACATGATTCATAAAACCAAGGAATATTTGGCGGTTGTCAGCGTCGCCACGGTGGGGAGATGACGGATGCTAGAGTTAGATACTCGGAGGGGGAAATGAAAAATAGAAGACACTTTGGGTGATGGGATTAGAACCATAGGGCTTTTTAAAAAAAGAAAAGGGAAGAGACGGAGAGAGGGAGAAAAAGAAAAAGAAAAAAATTAAATAAAAAAATATTTTTTTTTCTTTTCACGATTTGAATTTCTAAAATAAAATAAAACCTTCTTTCTTTCTTCTTCATTTTCCTTTTAAGGAAAATAAAAAAAAAAACTAAAAAGCATAAATAAGTTAATTTTTTCTGGCCAAACTTCACGCCCAGGAAGACTGTCTTTCCCACCCGAGAAGATTTCTTCATGCCGTCCAGGTAAGTGAGGTAGCAAAGGGTGAATTTCTTTTTCACGCCTGAGAATAAAATTTCACGCCTAGGAACTTTCATCAGAACTCCGACTTTCGAAAATTCATGCCTACGAATAAAATTTCACGTCCGTCAGAGCTTTAAACAAAAAGATAAAAATAAAATAAAATAATTAAAAGAGTTAAGGAACACTTTTTGGGGGTCGACCTTCAATCAAATGAGCCCAAAAAACCAAAAAAATTGACGGTAGAATAAAGGGAAAAACGGAGACTCGTTTTAGGTTGTGAGTTTGACTTTGGATTAAGAATTAAACAAAGGAGGGGGAATGGATTGTACAAATCAGTGAAAGTCAAATGATTGACTTAAATGGTCACCAATTCATACGGGTCGAGTAAACACATAAAACTCACACCGGATAACCAGTGTGTTTTCATTATCAAACAAGTTACGCAACCCATAGTTGAGAATTATATAAGGGTAAAGAAAGAAGGACCAGTGATGTCCGACTTGACATAAAAAATATACCGAATTCAAGTAAAATTAAAAAAAATAACACGCGAGACGCATTAAACAAGATTGAGATAGCATCACACATCACCTCTAATGGTGATAATTACCTCTATCGTAGCAAAATACACGTCTCAACGGTCCGTCATCCGACACTGTTAAGCGTGATCAACTATACTCCGCAAAAAGAGGTGGATTAATGGATGAAAAAAAATCAACCACGCAACCTAGTGTATAGGGACGAAAAGAAAACGGGAGAATAGAAATGGGAAAAAGACGTAGACTAGTAAGTGCAAAACAAAGTCCATGTTAGCCTAATTGCCTCCCCGACTGCAGCGCCAAAAACTTGATGTTAGTTTTAATATTTATACCGCAAGCGTACGGAAAATGTAGCATACGGGTCGATCACAGGGAGGCGGTAGACTAAATACGGACTCGTTCTAGACTATGGTCTAGCTACGAGAGTTCATCAATATTTTGATTTTTCAATAAAATAAACTAAAACAATGATGAGACATGAAAACAAATTCTCATGAAGATAGGGCAATGTTAGTCTCGGATTTTAATGATGGTGAGTATTTTTTGTTGTGTAAAAATACTTTAACCCTCTATCGAGGTGGAAAATCATTTATGAAACGATATTCACACCTACTTTCATATGATACAAATATTGAAAAAGAAGCATTTAAATAAAACTTTCTTTGATTAAAAAAACAATCAATTAAAATCTAATAATTGTTTTAAAATCAATTGGTTAATCCCAACACTTTATTCGAGACACAGAACCCAATCAAACGAAATCTACGTTACAAAACATAAAACATAAATTTAAAGCACGATAAAATTAATCTAGAAAACTATAAAGATCGATCCAAGGAGTGTCACTCTCCAATAATCGTATTTAACCTAAGAAAGAAGTAAAATAAATTAAGAACGATGCATGAAATTAAAAACACAATGAATAAATATAAGGAGAAGGACTTTAACAACTGATAAATGTTAAAAATAATAAATCCAAACATAAATAAAAATTATATAGAAACAAAACGTTACAACGGGTGTGGAATGTTGAATGAGAATCTGTCACATTCCATCTTCATCTTCGATCCGCCGAAATATTGCATCTTCTTCACATCTTCAAAAGACTCAAGAAACAAGGGATTACAAATAAACGAAAAACTAAACTAAACCTAAAATCTAAACTAGAGAAAAAAAAAGAAAAACTATTAAAATATAGCAATTCATCCCTAAACATAAACAAAAAGCTAAAACTAAGAACAAAAGAAAAAAAGAAAAAAAAAAGAAAAAAAGAAAACGGCGCACACCGTTGTGGGAAGGAGAAGAGAACCCACCAAAACAACCCTACACAACATTTATAATAAATATTTTTTCAATTCAGCCTCTCAACTTTGGATTCCTTTCAAAATTGATCCTTTTACTTTATTTTCCTTCAAACTTGATTTAGTTTGGTGCCAACTTTCTCTATTTTTCTTGAATTCATCCACCACATAAAAATTGATCAAATGCTCCACAAATCTATCTTCAACTATGTCAATAGTTCAGGGTAAAATATCTGTCAAAAACGACGAAAACACAAAAATGCCAATGTAATATCCCCAATTGATGATTAAACGAAATTAACTAAAAATCAAACAAAAGTACGTGCAAATGATTAAAATAAATGGAAAATTCAATTATAAACTAAAATGATGCATTCATAAAATATAGTTAAAAGGAATCATATTTTGTTTTTCCTTTTGAATTTCATGATAAGTTCTAATTTGGTAGAAGAAGTAGTAGAAGAAGCAGTTAAAGATATTCCAGTGCAAGCTGTGGAAAGTGTCCAAGACGAGGGAATTCAAAGGGAACCAAGGATCTTTCATTTAGACCAAGTTTCTATTAATCATCGGAAAATCTCGGCGGATTCTCCCTTCGCTTCCTTAGTCGACAATTGAAAATCTCAACCCGGAACTCTCGGAGGATTCTCCCTCTTCTCCGGTACAGTACCCGTCTTTAACTTCGGGTAATCTCTTCGAATGTTCCCCGAAACCTTACACCCGAAACAAATAATCCCATTCACAGGGCAATATGTTGTGGGGTGGTCATTCTTCCCACATATGGAACAAGGAATCGGGTTTAAATTACAAGCACTATGGTCCTTGCTTCGGCACTTCTAGCACCATCTAGCCTCTCGTCGATTATCGAAGCTCCTTCCCCCCTACGAATGGTCGGGACCTCTTGTGAGGTCCGGGATTGATTTCCCATTTTCTCTTTTCTCTTACTTCGGTTATCTCCTCTTTTACCCCTCGCCTACACAACATCCATGATTTGAGCCTATTCAACGGTTTCTCGGAGGGTGGAGGCCTTTGAGTTACAGACCATCGCCATCATGTCTGTCGGTAGACCTTTGAGGTAGGCTTTGATCTTCTCTTTTTCAGTCGAGGCCACATGCCCCATCAGACCCAACTTCTCCATGAACTGAAGGGTGTATTCCCTCACCATCATGCTTCCTTTCTTGAGAGCTCGGAACTCTTCTTTGATGCGGTCCATTGTTGTCTAATTATAGTACTCTTCCATGACCTTTTTCTTTAATTTGGTCCAAGACCATAACAACAACTAAGAGGGTGGACTTTGTGACATTCCACCAAATTAGAGTCGGGACCCTAAGCAATTGGGAGACAAATCTCATCTTCTGGTTCTCTTCATATTCACAAGCATCGAAGGCTTGCTCGATTTCTCGATTTCTCAGATCTCACCTTCTGTTTCCTAGTGTCCGTCTCTACGAGTACACAATCTACCTCGCGTGCTTACCATCTTATTCTGCCATACATACGAGAATGGAGGTAAGAAATAGATTATGTGGATTAAAAACATAGAAACGTACTACTACATTCATCAATTATCATAACAATAACAGATCTAGGATACACATGTAACAACACATTCATAATAGCATTAGCTAATTGAGATTATGACCATATTATACACAAGAATTCTCGTCACCATCATTATAGTTCTCAATTAGTGCAATTATGTCGACTCCAAAACTATCTTATCTTAGGAATTCTGTTAGTGCACATATTTGTTGGATACATTATAATGAAAACTGAAGGTGAAAGCTTAAAGTCAACTCTCAAAGTGAAAGTGAAACTCAAAGTAATTTTGTTTTGTTGTAAGCTTTGTGTAGTGGAAAGTAGCTTAGTATAAATAGTCCTTGTCTTTGTAATTTTAGTGAGCAGAGCTTATTAGAGAAGAGTTCATTTTGTACATTCTAGTGAGAGAAAGAAGAGAGAGAGTGAATGTATACTGTGATATTTCAAGATCAATGAATATGACATGTGATTAAGAAATTGTTCATCTTGTAGTTGTTATTATTTGGAATTAGCAATTAGGACTTGATAAACTGGGAATTAGCAATTGGTATTAGAGCAGATCCAAGTTGAAATCAATCAAGAAAAATGGTTTTCGCACTGTTCATCAAGTCTTGATCGAGTTTGAATTTTTTGTGTGTAATTCGAGTTGTAATAGATTGAATTGGATTCGAAATATGTTTTAGATCAATCTTGATAGAGAATTGCACTGTAATTGATCATCAATTTTGAAAATTTCATGAGTTTTGAGTTCACAAGTTCCTTGGACTATATTGAATCGAATTTGAAAATTTGAGTGTATTCTGTTGTAATTCTTTGGTAGAATTCGATTCTAGATGTATTAGTGGTTTAATTGTCGAAGTTTCAGATTGAAATTTGAAGATTTGATGGGTTTTTGAAGAAATCAGAGCATTTTTTCATCGATATCTGAAGAACTCGCAGATTCCTCAAGAACTTGCATAAAGAACTCGTATCATTGAAGGAATTCGCATAACATTGGATTCTGAAAATATTCAAGTATAGATTTTGCATATGTTTTTTTGCGAATTCTAGAAGCTTATGACTAAAACATCTCTGAATCAACTAAAAGTACATCTTGACCTTAAATTTCGATTTGAGACTTTGACAAATTGATTACTTACACATCTAGAACAACTTCCTATCAAAGAATTTCAATCTAAAACATATATTATTACAATTCGATTCAATACAGTGTTCGTGAACTTGTGAACTCGACAACACCTAAAATCACAAAAATTACAAACGATTACAGTGCAATTGTAGAATTAAACTATACAAATTTGATCTAAAACATGTTTCGATCATAACCTGATCAATTACAACTCAAAAATACACTAAAAATCAAAATTGAATCTGAAAAACAATGGAACAGTGTCGACAAAATTTTCTTGATTTGATTTCGATTGAATCTGCTCTGATACCAGTTGTGTGTCCCTAATTCAAGATTCAAATTTCAATTAATCAATCAATAAATATGATTAAACTACCTGTTTGATTTCAATTCCTCAAATCAAAATGAATACAAATATGTTTTCTCTTTCTCTCTCTACGAATTTGTTTCTCTCTCGAAAACTCTCTCTTGATTGTTAAAACTTCTTTCTAGTCATATATCTATTAAATAGCAAAACAAAACTATTTATACCTACAAGTCTAAAACAAGGAAACAAAACAAATACAAGTTAACTTTGACTTTTATTACAAAGGACTTTGACTTTCACTGAGAGTTGACTTTCCAGCTTTGACTTCTTGTATTTTGACTTCTAGTCTTCATGATCTTGTATCCAACATATTTCTGCTCTAACAATCTCCCCCTTTGGATTAAAGATCATCTTTGAAAGATTTAGCAGTTCAGTCTTCTCTTCAAGCTCAAAATGTACAATCTCCTTCTTTGAAATAAATTTCTTCAATAAGCACAAACATTGCAAACATCTCTTTCTTTGACTGTATTCTTCCCAAGTCTGTCTTTGAACAAAATTAACAATCTCCCCCAAATATGGTATAAACGATCTTCAATAATCTCTCCAAATTTTCCACAAAACTCTTTCAGACCTCGGAAAGAAATTATCTTCAGAATTTGCTCAAATTGCTTTTAGCAACTTATCTACAAAGAAAATTTCAGTGAAATCAGCGCATCTTCAGAAATCTTCAACTATTCTGAAATCTTTGAACTCATTCAGCAACCTTTCTTTCACAATCATTACTTGATCATCTTCTCCCATCTTTATCATTGTTGACCAGACATTTCTTTAAATTCATCTCCCGCTTTTTGATGAATAGAGCATCTATAACATCAAAAATTACTCCAAGAAATGTCTTTGAAACTCTTTTCTGACCACTGATCTTTCAAAATCTGAGCCTCTGATTCGTTGCCAATTCGAGCAATGTATTCATCCAGATCTTTTTCAAATCTTGACAAAGTAGGAATGTAACACCTGAATCAACAAATGAATCAGTTAATATGCCTGTCAATAATACGAAGTTACTGTGTAACGGATACACAAAGGAAAGGAGCTTTTGTTATGTTCACTCCCCCAGGGCTTCCATCCAATCATCGAAACACCACAAAGGTAATTCCTATGAATGTTATGACAAGAAAACAAATTCCTTGTGTGTTCGTGCAAATGAGAGAAAGGATTAAGCATATGATGATTGCTTATAAAGGCTCAAAATTGTGTAAACCACTGAGACAATAGTAGATAAACAAAGACTCAATGTGCATGATTGAAGTGCAAAGGTGGGGTAGACTTCCTTCTTTTTCAATATCCAGATTTTCCAAATGAAAATCAAATAGATTGTTGGGAACTGAAGATTCTACTAAGTGTGGTTACTACTGCTAGTACAAGAGTGGTTACTAGTGCCAGAAGACTTTGAAGATTAATACTGCTGAGTATTACTACTGCTAGTAGAATTACTACTGCTAGTCAAAGTTAGTGCTGCTTGAACAAAGTTAGTACTGCTTAGCTAGTTAGTACTGCTTAGTAGTTAATGCTGCTGGAAGAAGATAATGCTGCTAAGCTTAATTAATGCTGCTAAAGAGATACGAATGGAATATATACCAGCTGGATATTCTGAAGATATACATAGAAGATATACATGGAAGATATTCTGAAGATTTGTTTATTCTTTGTAATTATCTTTTGATCAGTATATGTATAGAATGAATAGAATAGATAGATAGAACTTTTGATAATATCTAGAGAGAAAAATCAACCTCAAGACAGAGATCCTAATTCTAGAGAAGTAGAATTCGTATTGGTGAGCCTGTTCATCAATATTGAGGTTGAGTGTGTAATCTTGTAGCTTCAAGCTTTTAATACAAGTTTACAGTTTGTTAATCATATACTGTTTTGATTACTGTTTCATTAAATATCAAAGTGTTATTCCGCAACTTCTTTGATATTAGTTTCTGAGAATTAATTCTTGTTCAGAATTCGATCCTGATAAGTGGTATCAGAGCCTATTGAATCATAAACATCTATCATGGAAAATCTTACAGAATCAAGCAGTACTTTGGTCTCCAAGGTTCCAATGCTCAAACCCAGTGAGTTTGACATGTGAAAGATAAGGATCAGACAATATATTCTTCTCACTGACTACTCAATGTGGGATATCATTGAGAATGGTCCTTCTGAAGCAGGAAGGATAGGACCAGATGGAAAAAGACCTCCACCAAAGACAGATGGTGAAAGAAAGATCAGGCAGACTGAGATGAAGGCCTTGAGCACTCTACTCTTGGCAATCCCCAATGAATACCAGCATCAATTTTGCAACTGCACTGATGCTCAAATTCTCTGGAATTCTCTAGAGAAAAGATTTGCTGGAACTAAGAGTATCAAGAGAAATCAAAGAGATGTTCTTAAGCAGCAGTATGAAAATTTTACTTCCTCAAAGAATGAGTCTATGACTCAAACTTTTGATAGGTTCAATAAACTCATTGGAGAATTGGCCACTGTTGGAGTAAAGATGGATCAAGATGACATCAACAGGAAATTCCTCAGATCTCTTGGGGATGAGTGGACTATGTACACTGTCTCTTATAGGCAGAGTGACAATCTGGAGGAGACAGAACTTGATGATCTATACAATGATCTAAGAGTTTTTGAAACTGAGGTAGAGATCAAGAAGAAACCTACTGGTTATGTCCACAATTCTGCACTTCTTTCAGCAGCCACTGATACTACTGCCATCCCTGAAGCAGTTAGTACTGCTGGTGGAGCAAGTTCAGAAAAAGGATCTGAAACAATATTTGAAGCCTTCTTGTCCAGTCATAGTAACACTTCATTAATCAATGATGATCTGGATCAACTTCACCCTGATGACCTGGAGGAGATGGATATAAAATGGCAGATGGCCATGCTATCCATGAGGGTGAAGAAATTCATTAAAAGAACAGGAAGAAATAGCTTCTCCCAAAGAAGAGAGGATGGAGCTGGTTTTGACAAAACCAAAGTGGAATGTTACAAGTGTCACATGAAAGGACACTTTGCTAGAGAATGCAGAAGTGTTGTGTCTAACAACAACCACCAACAAGCTCAGAATGGAGGCTACACTCAGAACAAGAATCCTGCTCAAGCCCTTGTTTCTCAACAAGGAATGGGATTTGACTGGAGTGATCAAGCTGAGGAAGCCATTCAGAATCAAGCTCTTATGGCAGAAGTGGCTGATCTCCCATCTGAGGTAATTACTAACCTTTGCACTAAAACTTGCATTGACACTGTCAAAAGATACAGGGATCACAATCAAAGTATGTGTGATGACCTCAAAAGGTTAGAAAAAGATAGAAGAGACTATGTTCTAATAGTTGAGAGATTTGAAGAACAAATCAAAGGCTTTCAAGCCAATGAACTTCAACACTCTTATGATACTAACTACTGGAAGTGGGAAAAGAATGAGTTAGAGACTAAACTGACTAAATCCTTAGAAGAGAGTGATAATTTAAAGGAGGAATTGTCCAAAGTTAAACTTGACATAGAGAAGTTTTCATATGCTTCAAAGGCAATGGATTCTCTTCTAAAGGCTCAGATTCATGATAAGATGAAGCCTGGTATTGGATACAACAGTACACCTCCTCCTTATAACAACAATTATATCTCTCCTACTTCAGACTTATTAGAAACCAAGGAGAAAAAGGACTTATCTGAAAAGGCCTTTAAGATAGACCCTTTGGATGAAGTAATGATTAAGGATATAACTGAGAAAGAAGCCAGTAAGAAGAGAGATAATAAGATAGGTAAAGAAATCCATGAAGAAAACAAGATAATCACCAATGAGGGATGTGGGAAAGACTGGATAAAATCCAAGGAGATAGAAAAGACCAAAGGAAAATACAACAAGGTCCATTACAAACAGACCACAGTTGTGATTCCTGCATCTGGTAAACAGTGTGATTGCTATAAAGCCAAGAGCCTAAATTCTGGTTTAAAAAGAGGAAATCAAAGAAACTGGAATAATCAATGGGCTCAGAAGCAAGGAGTTTATCTGAATAAAATCAATAGACCAAAACCTTGCTTCATATGTGGCAAGTTAAATCATCTGGCTAAAGCTTGCTTTTTCAATCCTATTAATCAACAGATGACCTTTCAAAGATGTAAGCAAAAGTCTGTTGATTATAGAAAGGCAGGAAAGAAACATGTTGAAAAGAAGAGCCCCATAAAGAAAAGAATTTTTAAAGATAACATTAAAATGTGGGTGCCCAAAAGCACTAAAACTGTTAGTACTGCTGACAGAGTTAGTGCTGCTGGAAGTATTACTGCTGCTACCTGTGTTAGTACTGCTAAAAACATTAATGCTGCTAATACAGTTAGTATCTCTTCAAAGGTTACTACTGCTAACACAGTTACTGCTGCTAACACAGTTACTACTGCTAACAAGGTTAGCACTGCTAAGCATGCAAGTGCTGCTAAGGCAGTTAATACCTCTAAAAACAGTACTGCTTTCAGCACAAATGTTTCCAAGCCTATAATTGTGACAAAATACTCCACAAATGAGAAGTTAAAATTCAAAAATCTTGTCAAGAAGGAATGCAAGTATTTTGATGAGAAAGGGGTACCCAAGACCACTTTGGCTTGGGTTCCTATTTCATACTAACTGATCTATCTAATGTGCAGGGCAACCAACAGCTCAAGGGAAAGAGCATATGGCATGTTGATAGTGGTTGCTCAAGGCACATGACAGGCAACATGTCATGTCTTCAGGATTTCAAGCATATTAATGGAGGACATGTTGCTTTTGGAGACAATCTTACTGGCGGTAAGATAAGTGGAAAAGGTAATGTCACAAAAGGTAAGATGACATTTGAGGATGTCTACTATGTTGATCAATTAAAATACAACCTGTTAAGTGTATCACAGGTTTGTGACAAACAACATAGTATATTATTTACAAATACTGAATGTATGATCCTTGCTCCAGGGTTCAAAGTAGTTGATGAAAGCATGATACTACTAAGAACTCCAAGAAAGGACAATGTTTACTGTCTAGATATGGAAAATGTTAAAAGTGATTCATCTCTAAATTGTCTTGTTTCAAAAGCTTCAATAGATGAATCCTCTCTATGGCACAGAAGGATGTGTCACATGAATTTTAAGACTATGAACAAACTTGTTAAAAACAACCTTGTAAGAGGTCTACCTTCTAAAGTCTTTTCATGTGATGATCATTGTGTTGCTTGTCTCAAAGGCAAACAACATAAAACTTCTCATAAGACCAAAGAGATAAATTCTATTTCTTCTTGTCTCCAGTTATTGCACATGGATCTGTATGGCCCTACAAATGTGATGAGTATAGGCAAGAAATCTTACTGCTTGGTTATTGTTGATGATTACTCTAGATTTACCTGGGTATATTTTCTAAGGACTAAGGATGAGACAAGTGGACTGATCAAGTCCTTTATCCTGAGAATTGAAAACCAAACTAATCAAAAAGTAAAAGTCATTAGATCAGATAATGGGACTGAATTCAAAAATTTTGATCTAAACACCTTTTGTGAAGGAAAAGGAATTGAGAGACAATATAGTGCTCCTAGGACTCCTCAACAGAAAGGTGTTGCTGAAAGGAGAAATAGGACATTAATAGAGGCTGCTAGATCTCTGTTGGCTGATTCAAAACTGCCAATTACCTTCTGGGCTGAAGCAGTTAATACTGCCTGTTATGTCCAAAACAGAGTTCTAGTAGTTAAGCCAAAGAACAAGACACCATATGAGCTTTTAAATAAAAGAAAACCCTTTATTGGATTTTTCAAACCTTTTGGGTGTCCTTGTACCATTCTCAATACCAAAACTCACTTAGGTAAGTTTGATAGCAAAGCAGATGATGGATTTCTTGTTGGTTATTCATCTCAAAGTAAGGCCTACAGAGTTTTCAATTCATCTTCTAGAATAATAGAAGAGAGTGACAATGTCAAATGCAATGAGAACACACCAAATCCTATTGGAACTGGTCCTCAATGGCTATTTGACATTGATTCATTAACTAACTCCTTTGGTTTCAGTAGTAATAATCATGCAGGTTCAGGAGGTGAAAGATCAGGGACTACTCAAGATCTAGAGAGTGTATCTAAATCAGTGATCTTTCCCACTCCCACAGTAAACTCTTTTGAAGACTGTGAAATAGAACAATCTACTGGACCAAGCCAGAGTAGAGATGAAGAGAATCAAGAAGATAAAGAAGCAGAAGTAGAAGCTGAAAACACTTCAATTGAGTTGAATGACTCCAATCTAGAAGCTGATGTTAATGAAGAACCTAGTCATAACACCAGAGTTCAAAAGAATCATCCTCCACAGCTGCTAATAGGAGATATATCATCTCCTATGATGACTAGACATCAGAGCAGACTTCAAGAAATGCAAGATCAACAGCATACAGTGCTGTCTTGCTTTCTATCCCAGCTTGAGCCTAAAAAGGCACATCATGCAATGAAAGAATCCAGCTGGATAGAAGCAATGCAAGAAGAATTGCTGCAGTTCAAACTACAAGATGTATGGGATCTGGTAGATCTTCCTAAAGGTCACAGAGCAATTGGCACAAAGTGGATCTTCAGGAACAAGAGAGATGAAAGAGGAATTGTCATAAGGAACAAAGCAAGGCTAGTGGCTCAAGGGTATACTCAAGAAGAGGGTATAGATTATGAAGAAGTCTTTGCACCTGTGGCTAGGATAGAAGCTATAAGATTATTCCTAGCCTATGCTTCTTACATGAACTTCAAAGTCTATCAGATGGATGTAAAGAGTGCTTTTCTCTATGGATCAATTGAAGAAGAGGTATATGTCTGTCAACCACCAGGGTTTGAAAACCCAAGCTATCCAGACAGGGTATACAAATTAAAGAAAGCTCTTTATGGACTGCATCAAGCTCCAAGAGCATGGTATGACACTCTGTCATCCTATCTCTTGGACAATGGCTTTGAAAGAGGAGTCATTGATAAGACTCTATTTATCAAGAGAAAGAAGAAGGATATCTTGCTGGTCCAAATTTATGTTGATGACATTATCTTTGGATCTACAAAAGATATCATGTGCAAGGAGTTTGAGGATCTAATGCATCAAAGGTTTAAAATGAGTTCCATGGGGGAACTTACTTTCTTCCTTGGACTCCAAGTTCAACAGAAGTCAGATGGCATCTTCATATGTCAATCCAAGTATGTGCAGGACATTCTAACCAAGTTTGGTTTCTCAGATTCAAAACCTGCCAGTACACCTATGGAAACACACAAACAGATAACAGCATATCTTGAGGGGGAGGATATGGATGTGCATCATTACTGATCCATGATTGGCTCTCTCATGTATCTCACAGCATCAAGGCCAGATATAATGTTTCCAGTCTGTGTGTGTGCAAGGTTTCAAGTTAGGCCAAAGCAATCTCACTTTCAAGTTGTTAAGAGGATATTCAGATATCTCAAAGGACAACCCAGATTGGGACTTTGGTATCCTCATGACTCACCCTTTGACCTAATTGCATACTCAGACAGTGATCTAGGTGGGGCAAACTTGGACAGAAAGTCTACTTCTGGAGGATGTCAGTTCTTGGGTGCTAGACTAGTTTCATGGCAGTGCAAGAAACAAACCACAGTGTCCACATCTACAACAGAAGCAGAGTACATAGCAGCTGCAAGTTGCTGTGCTCAGGTCTTATGGATTCAGAATCAAATGTTGGACTATGGGGTAACCTTTCTACACACTCCCATCTTTATTCATAATAGCAGTGCTATCAGCATTGTAAATAATCCTGTCAAGCACTCTAAGACAAAGCACATTGAGATTAGGTATCACTTCATAAGAGACTGTAATGAAAAGAAACTTGTTCAAGTTGTGAAAGTTCATACTGACAACCAGTTTGCTGATCTATTCACCAAAGCTTTTGATGTGGGTAGATTCACTTTCTTGTAACAAGTGTGGGAATGATCAACTCTGAATGTGCTTTATCTCAAAAAGTGGATAATTAACTAAATATTATAGTTTCTTGGTGCTACTAATCTATCTTTGCAGGGCATACATAGCAGTACTCAATTCAGCCTAAGCTTCAAGGAGTAAGTACAGTTAATACTGCTAGTGGTTAATACTGCTAGTTAGTTAATACTGCTCGCAGTTAATACTGCTAGTGTATTAATACTGCTAGTGGTTAATACTGCTAGTTAGTTAATACTGCTAGTTGGTTAATACTGCTAGTGGTTAATACTGCTAGTTCAGTTAATACTGCTAGTAGTTAATACTGCTCTCAGTTAATACTGCTAGTTCAGTTAATACTGCTAGTGGTTAATACTGCTTTCAGTTAATACTGCTCTAGGTTAATACTGCTTATAATCCGAATACTATAAATACCCTTTGCCCGCCTAAACGTTCATAACGACTCTTTGCATACTGTTCACTTGCTCTTCTAATCGTTTTCTCTCAAGTACCTAGTCTTCCAGGCAAGAAGATCACCATTCAATGGCATCCATGGCGTTTATCGATGAACACAATGAGATCGCAATGCTGCAGAAGCCCAAACAAGCAGAAGGATTCCACCAGATTGTGGATTTCCTCAAGTCAAGCCACATTGCTCATGTTCTAACTGTTGCCCCTACCATCTACATCGAGCATCAGAGGCAATTCTGGGCAAATGCCACCATTGTTGCTGAGAATGGTGTGCAGATGATCAAGACCAGGATATGTGACAAATCCCTAACCATTACTGAAGAAGTTATTCGCATCAGTCTACGTCTAGACGATGCCTCAGGTATAACTTCTATTCCTAATGATGAACTGTTTTCAACTCTTTCCAGAATGGGATATCAAGGCCAGATGGGGATTTTTAAGTTTTTCAAAGCAAAATTTTCACCCCAATGGAGATTCTTTGCTCATACTTTAATGCACTGTATTTCAAAGAAAACAACTGGCTGGAGCCAATTTAGCAGTCCCATTGCTTATGCATTGGTGTGTTTATCCACTGCTAAAACTTTCAATTTTTCTCAAATGATTTTTCATGATCTTGTCTCAAATCTGGATAACAAGAAGAGCTTCTTCATGTATCCCAGGTTTGTTCAAGAAGTCATTAACCATGAATTGACGGATATACCTCAACCTGTTGGGGTATATGTACCAAAACCCCCCAAAGGCAAGGTTTTCTCAAATATGAGAAGATCTGCTGGGGACTCGGAAGGAGTTGACACCCCATTGTTCTCTACAATGATGGTGGTGTCCCAAACCACTGAAGGTATGGCAGCAGGGTCAAGGCCCTCACTAGACCATCCCACTGCTAGCCAAGCCCAACCTTCTCACTCAAAAACAATTCCCCAGTCCCTTCTTGCAAAACCAACCTCTCCAATTACCCATACTTACAAGAGAAAACAGGTAAAGAAGGCTCCTTCCCTTCTTGTACCATAATCCCCTAAGCCTTTAAGCCCTCTAAGGGAGAATTCTCCTTTAGAGAATATCCATAGGGAAACCACAGGGGTGTCTCCCAACCCCAAGGAGGTGCTCTCTGAGGAGGAGGTAGAGCATATGGGTGATGAGGTTGCCACTACTCCTGCTAGCACAGAGGAGGAAAGTGGTAACATCAATAAGACCTCCCCCATGGCAACTTTAAATGAGCAATCATTTGAAGGTCCCTGGTGCCAAGAAACCAAGGGGGTGGATAGTGCTTCTGCTAGGCAGAAGGCTTCCACTTCAAAAAGATCCAATGATCCTTCAATAGGGGGTAACACTCCTGGAGAAGGTGAGGACAGATATAACTATGAGGAATTGATGGAAACCATGGGAAACATCAACCAGGATGTGATTCAGCAAAGAAAAGAAATAGAGGAGCTGAAGCTGGTCATCCTGTCTCAACATGTACAGATTGCCAAGCTCAAGAAGTTGGTAATGAAACAAGTACATAAACAGAAGAGGAAACAGTTTGTGCTAAGGAGAAGGAAGTTTGAGAAGGATGCTCCCAAAAAGGGGGAGATCAACATGAAAGAAGCATCAAGGGAGGGGGAGCTGGAAAAAGAGAAAGTGGAAGTTGAGGGGGAGAGGGAAGCAGAAAAAGAAAGAGTCTCAGGTCAACTAGAAGCAGAAACTGATAATGCTGCTGAAACATCACAAGCAGCAGTAACAGAGTTATCACCAACAAAAGTTGAAGTAGCTGAGACATTGATCAAAGCAAATCATGATACTCCCAAAGCAAAGGGAGTGATCATAAATGAAGGGGGAGCAAAGAAGAGAGAAAAGAAAGAAATGGATGTAGAGGCAAAGAATAAGGGAAAAGCAAAAATGGTGGAATCTGATCAACCTGTCAAGAAGCAAAAGTTGGTTGAATCAGATGAAGCCTTAGCAAGGAAAATGCAGGAGGAGATGGAAAAAGAAGAAAGAGCACAGGTGGAGAAGGATAGGGAGATGGCAAAGGCTTTAGCTGCTGAACTAAATAAAGCCTATCAAAAAGGGATTGAAACTGAAAAAGCTAAACAAAGGGCCATAAGTCTGAGAAAGGCTATGATAGCTAATTCAAGTGCAAAGAAAAGAAGACCTTCACAAACTTACCTTGCCACTCAGGAAAGAAACAAAATGATAACTTTCTTGAGGAGTGCAATTGGGGTATAGAAAGAAATGTTTGTGAAGATGAATTTTGATCAAATCAGAGAGCTCTATGAGAAAGAAATGGGGAATCTGAAGAGCAATGAAAAGAAAAGAGTGGAATTTGAAAAGAAGGCCAAGGAGAGTAATGATATTGATATGAATCAACCATTCCCTGAAAGTGAAGAGGGAACTCCTATCAAAGAAATGGCAAGGGAAAAGGAAGAAAAGAAGAAGGAAGCTACTCTAGTGCAGGTTCAAAAGACTTTGAAAAGAACCAAAATGATGGCCAAAAGAAAGAAAGATAAGAAGCCTAGAGTAGAAGAAAAACAAAAGGTTGTTGAAGAAGAAGTGGCACCTGAGTCATCTAGCCAGCAAGAGTCATCAATCAAAGATGATGTAAGTTTGTATATGGTAGTGATGGACAAAGTGCCTGAACCAATTTCTGCAGAACCTGTAGGAGTTAAGCCTCCTGAGGTCATTCACTGGGATATACTGACAGTGGATGGAAAAGATTACATCAGACTCAAGAGGAAGGATGATCAGTATGAGGTATTCAACACTTGGGTCAAGATTTTCAGAACATGCTCTAGATCTGATATAGAAGAGATGTTTGACATAGGAATGAAGATGTATGCAGATTATCTGAAAGCTCCAGGGATTTCACTTACAAAACTGGTGATGGAGTATCTGTGCATGATGTTCAAACCTGAAGAGGTGGACCAGGTCATAAGGAGTGTGTTTCAAGTAGTCACAAGTTGGACTCTATATGAAACTAGTGGAGTATATGCAGTGACTTTGGATAGAAATCACACAGAATACTTCCTAGTGGATAGAGTATACAATCACAGCAGACTGAAGATTCATGCCATGCTAAAGAAGAAGTTGGGTTGTGCACCAAATTCAGAAATGGCAAAGTACCTAATTCAGAGGATAATCAATCAGAGTTTGGGACTGAATCCAGATATAGGAGCATGAACTTTGAAGTTTTGGGAGCATCTTAAAGAGCTTCTGGAAGAGTATCTGAAGAACTTGACTTCTCTTCTAAAAGTCAAGTTAGGGGGAGATTGTTGGGAACTGAAGATTCTACTAAGTGTGGTTACTACTGCTAGTACAAGAGTGGTTACTACTGCCAGAAGACTTTGAAGATTAATACTGCTGAGTATTACTACTGCTAGTAGAATTACTACTGCTAGTCAAAGTTAGTGCTGCTTGAACAAAGTTAGTACTGCTAGTAGTTAGTACTGCTTAGTAGTTAATGCTGCTGGAAGAAGATAATGCTGCTAAGCTTAATTAATGCTGCTAAAGAGATACGAATGGAATATATACCAGCTGGATATTCTGAAGATATACATAGAAGATATACATGGAAGATATTCTGAAGATTTGTTTATTCTTTGTAATTATCTTTTGATCAGTATATGTATAGAATGAATAGAATAGATAGATAGAACTTTTGATAATTTCTAGAGAGAAAAATCAACCTCAAGACAGAGATCCTAATTCTAGAGAAGTAGAATTCGTATTGGTGAGCCTGTTCATCAATATTGAGGTTGAGTGTGTAATCTTGTAGCTTCAAGCTTTTAATACAAGTTTACAGTTTGTTAATCATATACTGTTTTGATTACTGTTTCATTAAATATCAAAGTGTTATTCCGCAACTTCTTTGATATTAGTTTCTGAGAATTAATTCTTGTTAAGAATTCGATCCTGATATAGATTATATGCTGCATCCCCAGAAAAGTATGAAACATTTTCATTTTAAGAAGAAAATGAGTGGCTGGTGGGGTTAATGTCAAGAGTTGGCATGGGCTAGTTGCCTATTTCAATAACGTTCACCAAAGAATTGTGAAACGGTAGTAATGTGGCTGCCCGAGTCAGAAAGTAGTTGGTGCAGAGTTTGATATTCTTTTACTCTGATCTCACACCCTCTTTATTTTTAATCATTTAAGCTCACATCTAACCAAACTCTCTTTTCCATTTCACCTCAACGCACAACCCACACTCATTTCTTTTCGACTCCTCACACTCAATCACTATGGATTAACTCCTTGGGTAGGAAACACTGGTTAACGTGAATCCATAGAAGTTCATTTAAGTCCTAGCACAAAGAACCCATATTGTCCTATTCAGTATATGTTGCTCAAAATGGTTTAACTTGAACAGTTAAAGCGCAAATACAAGTCAGATGTTTGTATGCTCAGAATATAATCATGAAGATATGAGCATTTTTAAACATTGAAGATATTTCAAACAAGTAAATTGAAAGAATGATCATGAATGCAAGAAACTTGTTTGAAAATCTGACATTGTATGAAAATGATCAGAAATGAAATGATTTAGCAATTAAAGCTTATGGTCAAGAATAATGGATATTGTCTATATGAATCAAAATATAAGAATTCTTGAAAAATGTTTCGAAATGAATTAACGCTCAAAATTCATTGAATTACAAGCGGGGTGTCTTACCATCGAAAAATATGTTTCAAATTAGAGACATGGTAAGAACTTATTGAACAAAAAGTCAAACTAGTGTGTATGAATACTTGAAAGTATAAAGAAAAAACAATACGCAAGTATTTATCTTTAGAAACACACGGTTTGTAATCATGTAAGCACAAGTAAATTTTGAAAAACATTTTAAATCACACTTCCAATTCATGAAATCTGTTTAAGAATCGGGAAGTGGTTTGAACATTTACGAACATGTTTTTCTATAATTGAAAGTTGTCATTCTTTCAACCATATATGAGATTAAGATAAGAAATTCATCTTTTTGCTTCGTCTTAAATCTCATGAAGTCAGCTGAAGTCATAAAGATATGATCTTGATAGCTTCTCTTATTCTGCACAAGTTTCAAAGTCATGTCAAAGCAACTTTATTCACAAATTTATTCAAAAATTAAAAGACATAAAGCAGTAAAACATTGAATGTACGAGTTCTGATCTGAAATAATCAGAAATCATAATTCTTTACTCCCCCTGAAATTATGCATCAGAAAAATTATCAGTGTAAAATATAAGTATTAACTCCCCCTCAAATGTAGATAACCATAGCTATGAAAAGCATAACTTTCAGACAAATATGTACTCCCCCTTGAATGTTGATCTTCTCATATATGTATCTAGGAGTACAATATCATTCAACTTAAGAGTAAAGTCTTTTGATCATTGATGTGCGGGTCTTGAACTGTTGTATTCAAGAGCCATTGTTTTCTTACTCCACTTTAATTTCAGATACCTACATCACAGATTCCTCTTTTGGTTTTGGTACCCATTTATATTTGGACCCAAGAGTGTTAGCACATGATTTTGGCACCCATTTAAATTTGGGTCCGCTTCTCTTTTGAAAACTATATGAAAAACTAGAGAGTATACATGATACGTCCCAAACCAAACATCAGAATATTTCCGAGAATCATAATCATTTCTATCATAATTGGAAAACTTTCTAGTAGACGGAGATAACTGGAATAATTGTTGTCTTGAATATTTATTGTACGAGAATACAAGCTTTGGTTTAGAAATAGCAACATTCACAATCAAATCATCTTTACTGGTAGTATTCTTATTACAATCAACACTAGAAAATGATTTAGCATTCTCGTCTATCTTCTGCTTTGGTAGCCATGCAGATTTAACTCCAAGCATTTTCTTTTTCACATCTGAAAATTTTGAAACTTCAGAGTTAGAACGGTGAAAATCAAACAAATGCTTCTTCTTTGACTTACCAGTAGTGATCTGTTTTTGTGAATGCCCATATTTCTTCTTCTTACCGTTGGAAACTTTGGTTTTCACAGGAACTGATTTATCAACTTTCGTTGATGTGTCACCTTTTTCGTACACACTTGGTAATCCAAAAGAATTAACAACAAAAGATGAATGATCAGGAAGTTTAGCATTAAAATCAAATTGAGCAATACATTCATCTAAATCACCATCAGAGTTTAAAAAATTAAACCCATCATTAAGTAAACTAGACATATCATTAGAATTGAAGCCTTAGAAGAATTAGAAAAATCAGAATTTTTCAACACAGTTAAGAACACATTTTGTTCTAAACCCATCAAAATTCTTTCTTCTGTCAGAGTATTCTCAAGTTCATAAATTTTACTTTCTAACATGAGAGGAGGAACGTAAATTTTACCTTCAGTAGGCTTTGCCTCCAACTCTTTTGAAGAATAACTCTCAAAATAGTCATCTGAAAGAAATTTTGATTTATCATAACTATAACTATTATTCAACTTCTCATAACGAAATGGAAGTTGAAATTTAGTTGTGGTCTTTCTTTTCTCGTTTTTCTTGGCTTCATCCTCTTCAGATAGTTTAGTCCACTCAACATGAAGGTCAGGGTATCGTGATGCTAGTCTTAAAAATGTAAAATCATAAAGCCCAGGCACTTCAGATATACCCTTTTCAAGATAGTGTGGATTCTCATAACCGAGTCCCCAACACTCTTTGTTCTCTTTGGGTTTGTTTAGATGAATGGTTTGTTCAGTTTGACCCAATTTGTATAACTTCCCTTCCAAAATATTTACTTTTTGAAGTAAAATTTTGTTTTCTTTTAAAAGTGAATAATACATTTTAGTAAGCTCTTTTCAATCAAACTCACACAGTCGATATTGTGAAGTTGTTTCAGCTAACTCTTTAAGAATTATAGTCTTTTCTTTAGCGTTGGTATCAATATTTTTATGTAAAGTCTCAATCAATACTTTCTTCTCAGCAATATCTTCGCTAAGTTTCTGTATTGATTGGTTTTTGTCTTTGTTGATACCTCTTTGACTCTAAATTTTGAAGTCTAATCATCATGACATTTATTTGATTTACAAAATCCGATTCAGTCATATCACATACCTCTTCAATTACTTCTTCATCTGACTCAGCTTCAGCTTCCAACTTTATCTTACCTATTAAGCACAGGTGTGCTGTCTCTTCCTTCTCTCCTGTCTCATCTTCCTGGTCTGAATGATTGAGCCATAACTCATCCTCTGCCATTAATACCTTTCCAGTCTCCTGTTGCTTGGCTAGAAGCATCTTGTTCTTGTAGTACTCGGAGTTTCTGACTTTGGGTTTTCGACAGTCCTTAGCAAAGTGTCCGAGTTTGCCACAGTTGTAGCACTTTGTAGATTCTGGTTGTTTCTTCTCTTCTGCAGACTTCTTTTCTTCCATTATGTTTCCTTAAATTCTCTCCTTGTGCTCATAGTTCTTAGACCCAAAAGAGTACCTCTGCCTGTTTGAGCTTGACTTTTTGTAAAACTTTTTCTGAAAAGCTTTTGTCAACATTAGCATAGCCTGTTTCAAACTTTCACAGTCATCTGAATCAGAGTTATCTTCACTCTCTACCTCTTCTGATTCAGAAACTATCACTTTCTTTTTTTTCTTAAGGCTCACACTCTTCTTTTTCACAACTAGAGCAACTGGATCAACAACTACCTTCTCTGCCTTTTTCTTTTCATACATAATCTCATCAACCTCCTCTTCTTTTTGTCTGAGAGTTTCATAGACTTCGTGAAGGGGTATTTCATTTAAGTCCTTCATTTGCTTCATTTGCCTTGTGAATCTCTTCCATTCAGGCTGCAAGATACTAAGGAACTTCACATTAAGCTCAATTTGTGACTTCTTCACTTTGTTCATGTTGAGTTCATTTAACAAAGTCACAAATCGGTCATAAGTAGCCTCCAGTGATTCACCCTCCTTAGCCTTGAACTCTTCATAGTTAATGAGGCAGTTGGATATTTTGAGCTGATTCCCAACCTTTGATTCCCAACCTTTGATCCCTCATTTCTTTGCCTGTAGCTTTGTAGCTGACAATCTTGACATATATCTCGTTTGGTATGCCTTGAAGAATGAAAGACTTCGCCAATCTATCAGCTCTTGCTCTAACTTTCTCCTCATCAGTGAATTCATTAAAATTAAGTTGATATTCTCTCTGTTCATTTCCAACAGTACGGGTCGTTGTTGGAATTGGCATAACTCCTTCCTCCAAAGATTTCTTGATAAGTTCACCCAATGCCTGTCTTTCTATGAATTCCATGAACCTATCTTTCCATTGCTCGTACTCTCTCTTGAATAGTACTGGTGGCTTTGTGTCTGTTCCGATGGCAAGTGCTTCTCTGGAAGTCATTTTGTTTGATTAATATGCAATAAGAAACTTGAAATTGACCGTTAGTCCAAATGAAATCAAATGAAAGTACAGAATACTTGAAAGAATAACATAAATGAAATTTCCAAAATTTTCCAAGTATGAAATTCGCAAATTATAGTGAAAATACTTCAGAATTCGTAAGTTACACAAGGATCACCAAAAATTCGCAAGTTTTTAGAAACAAACACAGAATTCGTAAGATATGAATTCAAGATTTCGTAAGCTTCTAGAATTCGCAAAAAAATAAGAAATAACTTTCAGAATTCGCAATATATTAGAATTCAAAAGCAACTAAGTTACGAATAGTTTAACTTTCTACACAAAGACACCTGTGAAATCTAAGGTTTTCGTTAACAAGAGATTTGCGAATTCTTGGAGACAAGCCAATAGGAATCCTGAAGGATTTCAACACAAGGCCTGCGAATCTTGAATATTCGCAATATAAACACTAGCGAATCCTGCACTTGAAATTTTTCAGAAATCCAATAACTCTGCGAAAAACAATGATCTACGAAAACTCAATCTGCGAGTTCTTCAGGGCTCTGCGAATTCTTCAGATCCGGTTGCTAGTTCTTGAGACCTACGACTAAAAACATCTCTAAATCAACCAAAAGTACATCTAGACCTCAAATTTCGATCTGAGACTTTGACATATTGATTACTTACACATATAGAACAACTTCCTATCAAAGAATTTCAATCTAAAACACAGATTATTACAATTCGATTCAATACAGTGTTTGTGAACTTGTGAATTCGACAACACCTAAAATCACAAAAATTACAAACGATTACAGTGCAATTGTAGAATTAAACTATACAAATTCGATCTAAAACATGTTTCGATCATAACCTGATCAATTACATCTCAAAAAATACACTAAAAATAAAAATCGAATCTGAAAAACAATGGAACAGTGTCGAAAAAAATTTCTTGATTTGATTTCGATTGAATTTGCGATACCAATTTTGTGTCCCTGATTCAAGATTCAAATTACAATTAATCAATTAAACAATATGATCAAACTAGCTGTTTGATTTCAATTCCACAAATCAAAATGAATACAAATATGTTTTCTCTTTCTCTCTCTATAAATCTGTTTCTCTCTCCAAAACTCTCTCTTGATTGTAAAAACTTCTTTCTAGTCATGTATCTATTAAACAGCAAAACAAAACTATTTATACCTACAAGTCTAAAACAAGGAAACAAAACAAATACAAGTTAACTTTGACTTTTATTACAAAGGACTTTGACTTTCACTGAGAGTTGACTTTTCAGGTTTAACTTCTTGTATTTTGACTTCTAGTCTTCATGATCTTGTATCCAACATATTTATGCTCTAACACTAAGTGTTGAATTCGTGTGAGTCTGTCATGCGAAAAGTTGTATACGAATTCTGAAAGTTTCTTGCATGCGAATTCTGAAATAATCTTGTGTGTGAATTCTTGTTTGATTGGTTTTGTGTGTGAATTCTTGTTAGAATTTTTTGCATGCGAATTCTGATTTCTTTTAGTGTGCGAATTCTAAGGTTAGTGTCAGTAGTGTGCGAATTCTGTGTTGCTTTATCTTATATGCGAATTTTTGTATACGAATTGTGTACTTTACTCTAGTGTGCGAATTCCTTACTTGTAATATTTTTGGAAAGTTCATTTTTTGAAATTTTCTTTCTAAGAATTTATGTACCTTGATTTCACTTGGACTAACGATCATTGTCAAGTTCTTGTTGTACAAATCAAAACAGGATGACTTCCACAGAAGCTCTCGCAATCGGAATTGATGTGAAACCTCCTATATTATTCAAAGGAGAGTATGAGCAGTGGAAACATCGTTTTCTGGACTTTATCGACCATAATGACTTGGGAAAATATATCAGAATATCTCTGAAGGAAGGAAAAATGAAAACTCCAACAAGGATTTACTCTTTTATAGGAGAAAATGGAGCAACAGAACGAGGAGAGTTCCCAATATCACTTGATGAGTACACAAATGAGCAGAGAAGGAGATATAAAGATGACAAATTGGCCAAAGCTTTCATCTTGCAAGGAATTTCAAATGAGATTTCTATGAAATTAGATAGTAAAAAGGCTATAGGAAAACAGTTGTGGGAACAACTTGAGAAGATGATGGGAGGATCAAAGATGTCATAAAAAGAAAGAGTATTGTAGATTGGGAATGGTATTCTAGAGAAAGAGTTGCTAAAGGTAAAAAGTCTGGAAACTGAGAATACTGAGTTAAAAAGAAAGATCTTTGTCTTGGAAGCTCAAATAATCAAGATTCAGCAAACAGAGTGTGCTAATGAAGAGTTGAATAAGAAGATTATTGATCTGAAGCTAAAGATGGCCAAAGACAGAGATGATTTTGGGAAAGAAAAGAAAGTGTTTGCAAAGAAATTCTTAGAATTTTCATGGAAGAGTTTCGAAGAGAAGAAAATTATTGAGCTTAAATGTTCCAAGCTTTCTCAACAAGTTACTGACTTTGAGAATGTAATCATAATGGAAAGAGATAAGTTTGCAAAGGAGAAAAAGACCATTGAACAAAAGAATGTTGGAATCTTCAAAGAAATATATGGTCAGAGAAAGAATGTTGAGAATGGTTTTGAAGAAGAAAGACAATTGTTTGAATCAGAGATAAGGAAGCATACTGATAAGTTATCTGAACTGTCAACATATGATTTTAAAGATCAGAAAGCGAAATCTGAATTCAAGAAAAAGATTGACCTGCACATTAAAGAAAAGGACAGTTTATCTTCAAAGATAAAAGAGCTTGAGGAACTTGTTTCTAAGGTGGTGGTGACTGAGCAAACGACTCCAGAGTCAAAAATCCACACACCTAGAAATGATCCAGCTGACTCTAAAAAGACTACCTCAAGCTCACATCAAAGAACTGTTTCTTCAAAAAGGTCAGTTAATTCATATGATTAGATTCGTACTACTAACATTTTCTTTGATAGAAATATAGATGGTTCAAATACATTTAAAAGAAGGAGATGAAGGAGATATAAAGAAGAAAAGCTGGTTTGGAAAGTGAAACCAGTTGATGAAGAAAAGAATGATGAGAAGAAGGATGAGAAGAAAGGAAACAAGTCATTTGTACGTGCATCAAATTCCAAGAAGAACAATGTGCGGAAAGGTAAACCTGATCTTGTTTACTCGAGAGATCAATTAATCAGCTTGTCTAAAAAGAAAAAGTATTGTTCTTACTGTCGTACATATGATTTTGTTCATAATACGAGTGATCATTACTGGTATGGTTATTACTCAATTACTCCTAATAGAACTGCAACTCACAAACATGGACCCAAATACCAATGGTTTCCAAAGCCAAAGGATGATTATGTGTTGCAGTCACCTCAAGTCAAGGGGGAGTAAGAGAACGAAGGGTTCTAAATACTACAATTCAGGACCCGTACCTCAATGATAAGGAGTTTGACTTCTAAACACAACAATTTAGGACTCTCTCTTCAACAAACAAAAGATGTTATACTCCGTGTTGAACGAGATTGTACTCCGATACATGAATGAGAAGATCAACCTTCAAGGGGGAGTACATATTTTTCCTGATGCATAATTTCAGGGGGAGTATATGATTTCTGATTACATCCTATCAGAACTCGTAATTTCAAAGTTTTATTGCTTTATGTCGTTTACTTTTCAATAAATTTTTTTTTGAATAAAGCATTGTACTTTGACGACTTTTGATTTTTGTAGAATTGAGAGAGAGCTTACACGGTCATATCTAATATGACTTAGAGCTGACTTGATGAGATTTAAGACTGAGCGAAAAAGGTTTATTTCTAAACTTAATCCCATACGTTTCTGAAAGACAGACAACTTTCAGATATGAAAACATGTTCTTAAATGTTCAAACCACTTCTGATTCTTAAAATGATTTCATGAATATAAAAGTGTCTTTTTAAATGTTTTCATTTTTCATGAGCTTTCATGGTTAATAAACCGTGTGTTTCCAAAAGATAAATACTTGTGTATTATCTTTTCTATATACTTTCAAGTGTTCACACACACCGGTTTAATTTTTTTGTTGAATATGTTATCACCATGTCTCAAATTGAACAAAATTTTCGATGGTGATACACCGCATTTGAACTTCAGAGAATTTTGAGCGTTGATTTCATTTTGAAATGTTCTTTCAAGAGTGTCTATATTTTGTTTCGTATAGACAATATCCAATTTTTGCTGACCTAAGCCTTAATTGATAAATCATTCAGATATTGATCTTTTTCATACAATGTCAGATTTTCAAACAAGTTTCTTGTATTCATTTCTGTTAGAGCATAAATATGTTGGATGCAAGATCATAGAAGACTGAAGATTGAAGTCAAAGTTGAAAGTCAACTCTCAAGCATCAAAGTCAAAGTCAATGTAATAAAAGTCAAAGTCAACTTGTATTTTGTGTTTTTCTAGTAGTGTGAGAGTTTTACTTGTTTATGTGTTCCTGTGGTGTGCGTGTTTCTGTGTTAGTATATATATAGTTGTGTTGTGCATGTTAGACATGTAGCACACCAGAGTAGCAGTTCATAAGTGTTGAGCGAGTTCCAGAGGTAAAGAGAGAAAGTATTGAGCGTATTGTAATTGAAATCTGTGATTGAAATAAAAGTAAGATTTGTTGAAATTGATTGTCATCGTAATATTTACATTGTTATCTGGGATAACTGTAAATGTTAAAACCTAGATTCCAAGCAATTTAAACAATCTAAATCAAGATTTGACAATTATATTCTTAGAGAGAGAGTATGTAGAGAGAGAAAATCAACTAGTCGTATATGTCACAATGTTGACAATTACAAATCTTACAAAGAACTTTCTAGACATACAAGCTTACTTATACTACTTATACGAACTACAAACACTTACAAGCCTATCATGCTGAAAGTATACAAACACTTACAACACAAACAAACTAGACATGACTTAGTTGACTTTACAAGACCTTGACTTTTTACATTAAATCTTGGATACAATTTATACACTAACATTCTCCCCCTTTGTATTCAAGATTTAATAAAAATTTGACAATCGTCTTCAGCGCTTGATTCTTCAAAACTTTTAACTCTGACAGCTTTTGACGTTGAAGCTCTGACAATCTTCAATATCTGATCCTTTGATGAATCTTGAAAAGTCTTTCACAAAGTCTTTGAAAAGTGAATAAGTCTTAATTTGAAATCTCTCCAAATTTCTTTGATTTTTGGAACTTCGGGAATCTTTGAACTTTGACGAATCTTTGAACGCTTGGTATCTTCATCTATTTGATCTCTTAACTGTCTTCAGAAAACAAACTTTCTTGTATCATCTTTATTCGTCTTTGAAACATTATCTTCAGAATCCATTGACTTTCAGCTCTCTTGAATTTGAAATTCGAGAAAGTATCTCTCTTTTTTCACAACCTTTAGAAGATCTCTTCCTTTTAAGCATTGAAATTGAAATCTTTAAAATTATCTCCCCCTTTTTGATGATTGTGAGCATCATGATCATTAAAACTTCTTCAATTTCATCATTGTCTTTGAATAATAGTCTCCCCTTTGTGAAAAACTAACAATCTCCTTCTTTATAAAAATGTTGACAATCTCCGTACTTTGATTTGAGTATCTCCGTCAATTCATGAGATGTATATACCCGAATCTTTTCAAATTCAGATATAATGAACGTTGTAACCCTGAATCAACAAATGATACAGTTAAAATTGCCTGTAAGTAGCACGGAGCCACTTTGTACAACAGATGTACATTGGAAAGGAGTTTTTATGATGTTCACTCTCGAAAAACCACAAAGGAATTTTCTATGAGTGTTATGACAAGAAAACTTATTCCTTGTGTATACGTGAAAGTGTAAGAAATGATTGAAGCTACTTAAGCTTTTTCAGGCTCAGAATGTATAAACTGTTGAGACAACAACAAGTATTCCACGGACTCAATGTGCATGAAAGAGGTGCGAAGTGGGGCAACTTTCCTTCTTTTTCAATATCTAAATCTTCCGAGTGAAGACCAGATAGCAGATATGTTGCGTCCCCAAAGAAAATGAAACATTTCCTTGTTAAGAAAGAAACGAGTGGTTGGTGGGGTAATTACAAGCGTTGGCATGGGCTCACTGCCTTTCTCAATGATGGTCACCAAAGAATGTGAACCAATCAGATCATGTGGCTGCCCGGCTCAGAGAGTGGTTGGTGCAAAGTTTTGATATTCTTTTAACTCTGATCTCACCCTCTCTTTCTTTTGAACATTAAAGCTCACTTCTAACCAAACTCTCATTTCCATTTTACCGCTCAGCACAAAGAAAAAAACTCAATCGGATGAGTTATCTCCCCCACTCTTTGATTTAGAAACCCCTCACCCCTCAATCACTCTAGGATAACTTCCGGGGTAGGAAACACAGGTTATCGTGAATCCATGGAAGTTCTATTTAAGCTCTCACACGAATCCCATGTAATTTGTCCTATTAATAATGGTTGCTCAACAATTTAACTTGAACAATTAAGCACAAATATGATATCATTGTCAAAATGTATGCTCATTAAAAATAAGAATGAAATGTGAGCATTTGAACAAAATAATGAAATTGAATGAATGAAATGAAATCAAGAGAATTGTTTTGAGAATTTGACAATGTATTAATCAGATCAAATATCACGAAATATGAACGTGAAAGGTTAGGGTATCAAAGAACTTGATAGTTTGTCTATATGAACGAATATAAACAATTTAGCAATGAACAAACAAAGATTGAAAAGATGATTGATGCTCAACAACATTGAAATACAAACGAGGGTATTACCGTCGAAAAATAGTTTCGTTTAGAGACATGGTAATAACAAATTCAAATGAAGTACTGAACCGGTGTGTATGTATACTTGACAGTATATAGACAAGATAATACACAAGTATTGATCTTTGGAAACACACGGTCAGTTAAACTTTAACACTCAACAATGAAAAACATTTAAAATCACACTTCTTAATTCATGAAATCTTTTGAGAACAGAGAAGTGGTTTGAACATTTAAGAAAGCGTTTTTCATGCTTGAAAGTTGTTCTTCTTTCAAACAATCAGAAATTAAGATCAGAAGATTCTTACATTTTTGATAATGTCCTCTATGATCAAGCAATCAAACAAACAAGATATTAACAATCAAAGTATATTCTAGAGAGAGAGTAGAGAGAGAAACGTTCTAATCATATATCTGACAATGTTAAAAGCATCCAATGAACTAATACAAGGACATAGGTATTTATACCAAGGACTAAATCACAAGCTTAAAAGCTAAGTAAACTCATATTTGACTAAACACACTTTGACTTTGTTGACTTATCTTGAATTGACTTTTCCTATTAAATCTTGGATACAATAATACACTAACATTCTCCCCCTTTGTATTCAAGATTTAAAAAATTTGACACTAGTCTTCAGTGCTTGATTATTCAACTTTTGTCTCTGATAGTCTTGAACTTTGAGACTCTAACAATCTTCAGTCTTTTAGTCTTTGAAGAATCTTGAAAAGTCTTTAATACTTTGTAGCTTTGGAAAGTCAACAAGTCTTGAAAACTTTTATATCTTTGAAAACTTCTTTGAAACTTCTTTGAAATCTTTGAAAATTTGTATCTTCATCTCTTTGATCTCTTGACCGTCTTCGGAAAAACAAACTTTCTCGAATCATCTTAATTTGGAATTGTCTTCAGAAATATTTGAGAATCTTTTCATCTGATTTGAACTTTCAGAAATTCTTCACAAGTCTTTTTACTTTGACATCTCTTTATCATTTTGAAATTGATCTTTGTAGATTTCTCCCCCTTTTTGATGATTGTGAGCAACATAATCATCAAAACATCTTCAATTTCAACATAATCTTTGATTCTCCCCCTTGAAAATACATTCTCCTCCTTTTGAATCTTTTCAACTTGGTAAACCTGATTCAACAAATGAAACAGTTAGAAGTGCCTGTCAGTAACACGGAGTTACTGTGTACAACGAATGTACAATTTAAGGAGCTGGTTTGATGATGACTCCCCAGGAATTCCATTCAACCATTGAAAAACACAAGGTTTATCTATGAATGTTCTGACAGAAAAACAAATTTTTTGTGTGCTCGTGCTTGTGTATGAAAGAATTTAGCACAATGATTGTGTTTCATAAGGCTCAAATTATGTAAACTGTTGAAACAACAATAAGTATTACACGGACTCAATGTGCATGAAAGAGGTGTGAAGGTGGGGCAACTTTCCTTCTTTTTCAATATCTAAATCTTCCGAGTGAAGACTAGATAGCAGATATGCTGCGTCCCCAAAGAAAATGAAACATTTCTTTGTTAAGAAAGAAACGAGTGGTTGGTGGGGTTAATGCAAGAGTTGGCATGGGCTCACTGCCTGTTTCAATGATGATCACCAAAGAATGTGAACCAATCAGATTTTGTGGTTGCCCGACTCAGAAAGTGGTTGGTGCATAGTTTTGATATTCTTTTAACTCTGTTCTCACACCCTCTTTCTTTTAATCATTATGCTCACTTCTAACCAAACTCTCATTTACATTTTACCTCAGCTCAATGAGAAAAACTCAACCGAATGATTTATCTCCCCCACTCTTTGATTTATGACCCCTCACCCCTCAATCACTCTAGGATAACTTCCGGGGTAGGAAACACTGGTTTACGTGAATCCATGGAAGTTCTGTTTAAGCTCTCACACAAATCCCATGTAAGTCCTAAAAGAATAGTTGCTCAACAGTTTAACTTTAATAGTTAAGCACAAAAATGTATGACGACATTGTCAAAATGTATGCTCATTTTAAAAATAAGAATGAAATTTGAGCATTTGAAATTTGAAGATCTCTCAAAAACAAGGATATTGAATGAATGAAATGAAATAAAGAGAATTGTTTTGAGAATCTGACAATGTATCAATCAGATCAAATGAAATGGATAGGATATCAAAGAATTGGATATTTTGTTTATATGAACGAATATAAACAATTTTACAATGAAAGCACAAATTTGGAAATGATAATTGATGCTCAACAATAATTGAAAGCAAACGAGGGTATTACCATCGAAAAATTGGTTCATTATGAGACATGGTAATAACAAATTAAAATGAAGTACTGAACCGATGTGTGTGAATACTTTACAGTATATAGACAAGATAATACGCAAGTATTGATCTTTGGAAACACATGGTTAGTTAAACATTAAAGCTCAATATTGAAAAACATTTAAAATCACACTTCTTAATTCATGAAATCTTTTGAGAATAGAGAAGTGGTTTGAACATTTAAGAAAAATGTTTTTCATGCTTGAAAGTTGTTCTTCTTTCAAACAATCAGAGATGTAGGATTAGAAGATACTTACATTTAAGTTCCCCCTCAAATCATTATATCATGATTTGTTTTCTTTTTAGGCTCCCGCTGGATATTTGCAAAATATCCATATTTGAACTTTGAAGAACGGGTCCTGATCTGTCATGTGATCAGAAGCCATAGTCTTTACATTAAGGTGCGGGTCTTGAACTATGTTATTCAAGAGCCATACTATTTTATTTTGAAGTCCGAGTCCTGAGTTGATTTACTCAGAAGTCAAAATTTTGTACTTTGAAGTACGAGTCCTGATCTGTACATGATCAGAAGTCAAACATCTTGCTCCCCCTATACCTGTGGTATCTGCGAAACTGATTTAACAGGCTTTGGTACCCACTGGTATTTGGGTCCTGGTATGTTAGATTTAAGAATCCACTTCTCATTAGATGTATATCTTTTAAAACCAGAATTCTGAGAAGTTATTCTATAAGAACCGTACTAGTTATGAGCAGATTCTCTCTAAACAAAGTCATTATCTCCACAGTAAGAACAACAGATTTTCCTTTGAGCAATTTTGATCAAATGATTAGTCGAGTAATATATATCAGAATTACGAAACGATTTACCTTTGTGCACATTGTTCTTTTTGGCATTTGTTGTGGGTTTGAATGATCTGTCATTCTTCTTCTCTTCGTCAGAATCTTTTACTCTCCAGACCATCTGATTTTTCGTAGAATTCTTTCCAAGAGATTTAACGTAAAAGCTCGCTGATCCATCAACAGATTTTTCATAAAATAGATTTGATGGTTTGATCTGATTTGATTTGACAATTTGGGGTTTGACACTTTTCTTTTTGAAAACATTTTTATCATGAATAGAACTTGAAGTTGTTTTGAAAGAACAGACTGATTCTGTTGAGTTATCAACAGGTGATTGGCTAATCACATCAGCTGTTACTTTATCTGATAATTCAATGTTTGCAGCTTCTAAGTCATTTATCTTTGCAGCTAAAATGTTTCTTTCAGAATTTAATGTGTCAAACTTGTGTTTCAAATCAGATCTGGCCATCTGTTCTTTAAGAATATCTGATGATAGAACAGATAATTTGGATGTGAGCTTTGATATTTCAGATTCAAAATATGAACGTTCTTGCTCAAAATCTGTTTCCAAGTTCTTGTTTTTCTCAGAAATATCCTTGAAAATCCCATCATTTTTCTTTTCAAATAATTTCTTTTCTTGCTCAAAAGACTGCTTCTTTTCTTTGAAAATATTTCTTTCTTTTTCAAGCAAGTCTAGTAAAGTAGAAATCTGCTTGGGAAGTTCAGTATTTTTAGCTTCAAGAACTTGTCTTTCTTTGGCAAAAGTGTCTCTTTCAGTGATTAAAACCTTTTCAAAATCAGACACTTGCTTTGAAAGATTAATACATCTAAACTCAAGATTTTTCTTCTCTTGGACAGCTTTCTTTGAATTCTCAGATGATTGTTGAGTTGAAGATGTCTTCACATTTGCTTTTTCTTTTTCTTCTTGGAGACTTGTTTTCAATTCAGCATTCTTCTTCTCCAAGACAGATATTTTCTCTTCGAAAGCCTTAAACTTGTTTTGAAGCTTGACTGATTCATCTTGCAAATCTTATGCTTTCTGTTCAGTCGTCTTCAGTTGGCTTTGAAGTTTCTCTTTGACTTTATCTTCTTTAATGCTTTTTATCAATTCAGCATTTTTATTTTTCCAGAACAGATATATGATCTTCAAAAGCCTTAAACTTCTGTTGAAGCTTGACTGATTCATCTTGTGATTCTGATGACTTCTGTTCAGTCGTCTTCAGTTGGCTTTGAAGATTCGTTATCTTTCTCTCTTTTTGCATGATAATCTTCTCTTTAACTCCTATGATTTTCTCTTTCATTTCTATTTGATTATCTTTATCTTTATATTTAATCTCTTTCTCTCTTTCCTTCATAATATCTGCAAAATCAGATTTATCAAGATTAGCACATTTTATACAATCAGGAGTTTTATCAGAATTTGACAATTTAGATTTGAACTCCTGAATCTGATTTAGAAGCTTTGAATTCTGATTTTTCAGCTTGTCTAATTCAGCTTCCATCTTTGGTATTTCTGGCATGTACAAAACAGTCATATCTCTAGCGGACAATATAGTATTCCCTTTATCATCAGTAGTAGGCATCTTGACAGATTAGCTGGAAAAAAAATGATCGTCAAAAATTAGAAAACTATGACCACTAACAAAATATGTCCCCCTCCGCAGACTTAGCACGGGGGTTCCGCTAGAAAGAAATGCTTGAAAAAAATGATCGTTCCCAAACAAATCAGAAACTTGGACCACAAAAAAAATTTAGTTTAAAAAAAAATCTAAGTCTTGAAACTCGCATATCAAATAACTCGCTAATCACTGTTTCAAAATAAACTCGCACGTCAAACAACTCGCAGATCACTGTTTCGAAGAAACTCGCTAGCTGAACCGTGCGCGTTTAGCAAACTCGCAGATGCTTATTTGCGCGTTTTAGCAAACTCGCAAGCAAACTCGCAGATGAACTCGCAGATGAACTCGCAGACAAACTCGCAGACAAACACGCAAGCAAACTCGCAGATGTACGGAACTCGCTGACTTTCACTTGCGCGTTTTAGAAACTCGCTAACTTCGACTAGCACGTTTTAGAAACTCGCTAACTTCGAGTAGCGCGTTCGAGACCGAATCTCCAACTTGCGCGTTCTAGCGACTTGCGCGTTCTAACGAGCTTGATGAACTTGCGCGTTCTTCAACTTGAAGCTTGCGCGTTCTACGAAGAACTTGCGCGTTTTCTGGATCTTGCGCGTTTTGACAGATATGTTCACGAAATCACTCCAAATCGTTCTAAAACCTGCAATTGATTCTCAAAATGCATCAGTGTGTTCGAAAAACATATTATAACACTTTTCTATCACAAGATTTCCATTAAAACCATAAAAATCAACGAATTTATTCAAGAAACAGTGCTCGTGTTCGTTTTTCAAGAAACTGACAATTTGATCAAATTGATCAAATTAAAGTTCGAATTTGACAATGTGATCTGAACGAAAGATGATCCTTAAGATAAAACGTTCACAATCAAATCAATTTCTTGATTTAATTGTGCAAAAACAAGAAAAATACGGATCAAACAGTGATATTTATCAAACGAGTTCTTGACAATTTTTTTTCTTCAGAAAATCAAATCAGTTTGCTCAATCTAATCTCTTCTGAAAATGTTTGGTTTGCTCTGAAACCAATTGATAATGTCCTCTATGATCAAGCAATCAAACAAACAAGATATTAACAATCAAAGTATATTATAGAGAGAGAGTAGAGAGAGAAATGTTCTAATCATATATCTGACAATGTTAAAAGCATCCAATGAACTAATACAAGGCCATAGGTATTTATACCAAGGACTAAATCACAAGCTTAAAAGCTAAGTAAACTCATATTTGACTAAACACACTTTGACTTTGTTGACTTATCTTGAATTGACTTTTCCTATTAAATCTTGGATACAATAATACACTAACAATTTTAGCTCCCCCTCAAATTATGATAGAATGAGTTTTTTATTTAAGCTCCCCCTGGATATTTTCAAAATATCCTTATCTTTAACATTAAAGAACGAGTCCTAAGTTGTGTTACTTAGAAGTCATAGTCCTTTAACTTTGAAGTGTGGGTCTTGAACTGTGTTATTCAAGAGCCTTTGTTCTTTGACTTTGAAGTCTGGGTTTTGAACTGCTTTGTTCAAAAGCCTTAATTCTTGCTCCCCCTTAAACCTTGGGTGCCTGCAACACAAATTTAGCTTTTGGTACCCACTGGTATTTGGGTCCTAAAGTGTTAGTTGCAGTTCTTTTGGGGGTAACATAATATGAACCATACCAGTAATTAACAAAATTATTACTTACAAAGTTATTTGCTCCACAGTGAGAACAACATATTTTCTTTTGAGCAATCCTGATCAAATGATTAGTAGAATAAAACATATCAGAATTACCAAAAGATTTACCTTTATGCACACTGTTCTTTTTGGCATTGGATATGGATGCAGATGCTTTGTCATTCTTCTTTTCATCTGAGGAATCTTTAACTATCTAGACCATCTGTCCTTTCTTTGAATGTTTTCCAAAAGATTTGACATAGAAGCTCGCTGGACTATCAACAGACTTATCATAGAACAGATTAGATGGACGAATCTGATTTGATTGGACAATGTTTGGTTTGACACTTTTCTGTTTGAAAACATTTTTCTCATGAATGAAACTTGAAGTTGTTTTAAAAGAACAGACTGATTCTGTTGATTTATCAACAGGTGATTGATCAATCACATCAGCTGAAATTTTTTATAGACAAATCCCTATTTGCATCTTCCATGTCCTTTATCTTTTTGGATAAAATACTTCTTTCATCAGAAAGTGTGTCAAACTTGTTTTTCAAATCCTTTCTAGCCATCTGTTCTTTAAGAATGTCTGAAGATAGAACGAATATTTTGGATGTGAGCTTAGATATTTCAGATTCAAAGTTTAAACGTTATTGCTCAAAATCTTTTTCTAAGTTCTTGTTTTGTTCAGAAATATCTTAGAAAATCCCAACATTTCTCTTTTCATCATTTTTCTTTTCAGTTTCAAAAGTCTTTTTCTTTTCTTGAAAAGTTGTTTTTTCTTTATCAAGTAAGTCTTGCAGAACTGAGATTTGATTGGGAAGTTCAACAGTTTTGTCTTCAAGAACTTTTCTCTCTTTAGCAAACGTGTCTCTTTCTGTAATTAAGATCTTTTCAAATTCTGACACTTGCTTAGAGAGTTTCAAACATCTTAACTCCAAATCTCTCTTTTCTTGGACAACTTTCTTAGTAAATCAGACAGCTTTTGAGTAGATGATTTCTCAAGACTTGTTTTCTCTTTATCTTCTTGAAAGCTTTTAATCAGATCAGCATTGTTTGATTCCAAAGCAGATATCCTTTCTTCATAAGCCTTAAACTTCTGTTGAAGCTCAACTGATTCAGCTTGCAATTCTGATGATTTTTGTTCAGTTGTCTTCAGTTGACTTTGAAGATTGATTATCTTTCTCTCTTTTTGCATGATTATTTTCTCTTTAACCTCTATAATTTTTTCTTTCATTCCAATTCCGTTCTCTTTATCTTTAATCTCTTTCTCTCTTGCCTTTATGATCCCTGTAAAATCAGATTGATAATTATCAGTACATCTAGTACAATTAGAAGTTTTATCAGAATTTGACAACTTAGATTTCAACTCCTGAATTTGTTTAAGAAGAATTGAATTTTGATTCTTCAGTTTATCTCGTATATCTTCTATTGCGGGTATCTCAGGCATATTCATGATAGCACAATCTCTCCCTGATAAAACATTAGACATCTTGATATCTGAAAAAATTTACTTCAAAATGATCGTCAAAAATCAAAAAATTATGATCACTATCAGAAATATATCCCCCTCCGCAGACTTAGCACGGGGGTCCCACTACCCAGTTAGCGGGTGGGGTCAAGGGGAAACGCCCTTATGGGGTCGAGGGGCAGCGCCCCTAGAGAAAAATTTTTTCTGACATATTCAATGTATGCTTGAAATGATCGTTCCCAAAATATTCAGATAAAATATTGACTTGAAAATCAAACTTGAAAAACACTTGAAAAGATCAGAAAATTTTCTAAGGCAAAAACTCGCAGAACAAGTAAACTCGCAGAACACTTTTCACTTCACTTCGCGCTAACAGGCATGTGTGCGTTCCTGGTTCGCGCAAAACAAAGGGTGCGCGTTTGAACTTCTCGCATATAAGGTCGTGCACGTTTTGGCTTCTCTCAAATGTCTATGTGCGTGTTCTTGAGCATGTTAGTTCTATACTTAGAAAGTTTTCGACACTTTAAGTTTGCGCAAAATGTAAACTCGCAAACCGATAGAACTCGCAGATTACTTTTGCAATCATTTCGCGCAAGTAGTCTCATGCGCGTTTTCACTTCGCGTATATCACTCTTTGTGCGTTTTTTATGATTATCTATTGGTTTCAAAGACAAGTCAGAAATTCGAATTGCTTCCGCTGATGTTTCAAAGACTGATTCTTCTTCAAAAGATTATGATTCTGAAAACAAGATTTTCAAGATTCAAGAATGTTTGTTCTTCCAAAGATGGTTCAGAGATCAAAGTGATGAAGATACAAGTTTGATCAAAGTTGAAAGATTTTTCAGAGTTAAAGTTTACAAAGCTGTTTTCAAAGTTTCAAGTTTCCATTTTTGTTCAAGGCTTGTTGACTTTCAGAGCTTCAATGTGAAAAAGACTTTCCAAGATTCTTCAAAAGCTGCAAAAGAGCAAAGTTTGTGAAAGCTACAAGAGACAAAAGTTGAAGAATCAAGAGTTGAAGATTTGCATCAAATTTTTATTAAATCTTGAATACAAAGGGGGAGATTGTTAAGTCTAAAGATTGTATCCAAGATTTAATAGGAAAGTCAAATGTATAAAAGTCAACATTGACCTTGTATTAGTAAGTCAAAGCTTGTATTACTTTCCTTAGCCCTTAAGGCTTTGTATTAGTTGGTAGTATATATAGGTTTTGTGGTTTTAATCATGTAGTAAGGAACTAGAACTTATGCATACATTGTAATAGTCTAGAGTGTTTGTTATTCAAAATCTACTTTCTCTCTCTAGATTCTTGTGCATATTGCTTAATCTTGAGTAATTAGCTTGATAGATTGGGTTTTTATGATTATCACTTTCTATCTTGTGCGTTCTTCATCGTGCGAGCTCTTCAGTTTGAAGCTTGCGCGTTTTCTGGATCTTGCGTGTTCTTCATCATTATATACGAATTTTGATCAAATTCTTTAAAATCTGCAATTAAAACATGGAAATGCACAGAAATGATCGAAAATTGATAATGAACACTTTTATAGTACAAAATTTTGATTAAAAACTACAAAATCACTAAGATTCAATCAAGAACAGTGTTCGAACCATTTTAAAATTGAAAATCACAAAAATCCAAAATTGAATACGAATTGATGCGAATTTCGTGATTAATCCTCAACAAGAAAGTTTCTAATCCACAAATAGATTACTATGAACCCATTATCTTTGATTAAAAACGATTTTTTCAAGGAAAATTTGATGCAACAGTGAGTTTCAAAAAAATTACGTGTGTGTTCTTCAAAAATTCAAAAAATTCGATCACATCTCAAGTGCAATTCAACAATCTGAATAATTTTGGGTCGGCTCTAATACCAACTGTAAATGTTAAAACCCAGATTCCAAGCAATTCAAACAATCTAAATCAAGATTTGACAATTATATTCTTAGAGAGAGAGTATGTAGAGAGAGAAAATCAACTAGTTGTATATCTCACAATGTTGACAATTACAAATCTTACAAAGAAATCTCTAGACATACAAGCTTACTTATATTATTTATATGAACTACAAACACTTACAAGCCTATCATGCTCAAAGTATACAAACACTTACAACACAAACAAACTAGAATTGACTTAGTTGACTTTACAAGACCTTGACTTTTCACATTAAATCTTGGATACAATTTATACACTAACAATAACAATTGGTATCAGAGCTTACAAAATTCAGAGAATTAAGGACCGATTTTGAAGAATTTGAATCATCAATTCACGAACTCGCAAGTCATTATGTTCAATTCTGATTTTCATGAACTAATGATGATTTGAATCTGATTTTGGTATAGTTGTATTCAATTTTAAGTATAGAAGAGATTTCATTTGTAATTCATAGGCTAATTCACCCTTGTTAGGGTGAATTTTGGATTTTTATTGAATTTTTGTTCGAAATAGTCATACGTACTGTATTAGAATCAAAGTGTAATTTTTAGTGTTTTTGGTTATAATTGTTTGCTAATATCTTGTTCGAAATCTGTTTCTAAACATTCGTTCACAATTTCAAGCCAATTGAAAATGATTTCAATCGAATCAGATTGAAAGATTGAGTTTTGGAACTATACAAGTCACAAACTCGCAAGATCTGAAGAACTCGCAGAGGAAGAACTTGCACAAGTGTTGAACTCGCAGACCTCAAGAACACACAGAGACCTTAATCTTGTGTTTGAAGTGAAGAACTCGCAAACAGAGTCGTGCGAGAAGTAGAACCTCACACAACACTAGGTGCGAGTTTGTACTGTTTCATCTCCTTGTCGTGCGTGAAGTTAGCCTGCGAGAAGTGTTTATCGTGCACGTTTATAATTTGCGAGAAGTGAATCTTGTCCTAATTTTTCTTAGTCTAAAACTCGCAAGAAGTGGTTCTTGCGCATTTACGTTTAGCGCGTTTCAAGTTTTCAAAAAAATTCCTCATTGTGTAACTCGCAAGCTTTAGCGCGAAGTTTCAAAACTCGCACATAGTTGTGTGCGAGATCTAAGAACTCGCATAAGCATTCTACGCGAACCTTGGTTCTCGCAATCTTTGTTGTGCACGAAGCACAAACTCGCACATTATTGTGTACGAGAAGTGAGTTCACATAGCCTTCGTTGTGTGTGAAGTTTAATACTCGCATAAAGGCTCTTGTGCAAAATATTCCTTTCTTTGTCATGCGCGTTTTATACTTAGTGAATTTTCTGATTTTTCTGAATTTTAACTGAGTTTGATTTTTGTAGATCCAGTTTGTTTTCTGAATTTTGACGATCACAGTAAGCAGTGTAGATCCAAGATGACTTCCAAAGACGCTCTCTCCATCGATACAGACGTAAAACCTCCTGTTCTATTCAAAGGTGAATATGAACAGTGGAAGGATCGTTTTCTCGAGTTTGTCGACCGACATGCAAATGGAGAAAACATTTACTTATCTATCACAAAAGGACCAACGAAATTTCCTACTGAGGAGATTCCTGATGAGGATAATGAATCAAATGGTGATGGAGTTCTGAAGACAAAGACTGTTGATAAAGATATTTCTCAGTTTACTCAACAAAAAAAAACCGGTACAAGGCTGACAAACAAGCCAGATCTCTACTTTTGCGAAGTGTAACTAACGAGATCTACATCAAAATAGACTGTTATAATGCAAATGACAAATCAATGTGGGATCAGCTACAGAAGATGATGATGGGTTCCAAGGTGGGCAATCAGATGAAAGTGGCAAACTGTACAAACAGTTATGAAGAATTTAAAGCTAAGGATAATGAAAGTCTGGAGGAAACTTATGAGAGATTCGTACTTCTACTGAATGAACTTTCAAAGAACAAAGTTAAGAAGAAGCAGATCGAGAACAATGTAAAGTTTCTCAGCGTTTTGCAGCCTGAATGGAAGAAGCATACCCGGAGGATGAAGCAGATGAAGGACTTGAGTGAGATACCCCTCCATGAAGTGTATGAGACACTTAGACAGAATGAAGAAGAGGTCAAAGAGAAAAGGGCTGAGAAATAGAAAACTGAGAAAGTGTCAGATCCCATAGCCTTGGTAGCTGGAGAGAAGAAGAAAGAGAAGAAACAAAAGAAAAAGATGAAGAAGATAGTGATTCCCAGTTTTGATTCTGAGTTTGAATCTGATAGTGACGACGGCGAAAACTTCAAGCAAGCTATGCTTTTACTGACCCGTGCATTTCAGAAGAAATTCTATAAGAAACCGGGTTCAAACTCACAAAGGTACTCTTCATCCGGATCAAAGGACCATGAACATCGGGAAAGAGTTGAAGGAAAAAGATATGAGGAGAAACGGTATGTGGACAGAAATCCGGAAGAAAGAAAGAAGTTTGTGAATGAATATGCTGGTGCTGAATAAAAAACAGACGACCTGATCAAATGCCACAACCGTGGAAAGGTCGGTCACTTTGCAAAGGACTGTCGAAAGTAAATTGTCAGAAATGCTGAATATTACAAGCAGAAGATGTTGCTTGCTACACAAAAGGAAGCGTGGAAAGCCCTTATGGCGGAAGACGAGTTCTGGCTAGACCATTCCGAGGACGAACAAGAAGAGACAGCACACATGTGCTTGATGGGCAGAGATGTGAAAGATGATGACTCTGAAGAAGAGACATCTGATGAGGTATTGCACTTATCTGAATCTGATTTTATGACTAAAATGGAAGCCATGATAGTCGAACTTCAAGATCTTCAAAAATAAGCTGAAAAAGGAAAAGAGTAGAGTTGAAAAGAAAAATCAAAAGATCTTTGACCTTAACATAGCAATTATTGGAAACAAATATCTGATTGATTCTCTACGCAAATCTGTTTCTGATTTTAAACATGAAAAAGATTGTTTTGAAAGTAAGATTTCTGATTTTGAATCTAAACTATCTAAGTCTGATTTGGAAAAACAAGAATGTGTTCTAAAAGCTCACAAATTGCAGGTAGAAAACAAAAGCTTCACAAAAAAGGTAAATGGTTTGGAAGCTAAACTGTACACACGAGGTCAAACAGATCTAACCATTTTTCTAAACACCCCTAATGAAGAGGCTGATTTTAAAGAGAAATGGGGACTCGGTTATTGATATTCCCTGCAAATAAATTTCTTATCACTTTAAACAAATAATCACAACAAGAGATTAACCAAACCTGATTTGATTCACAATCAAAAGATTACAAATCTCTCTTGAAGGATTTTTCTCTCTCTAAGCTCTCTCTCTCTCTCTCTCTCTCTCTCTAAACTTGAACAAAACGGCTTCCTTCTATATTTGTACACACCTTGCTCACACAACCCTAACACCCTAAATAACCCATATACCTATTTAGGGAAAACAAAATACACAAAATTAACTTTGACTATTTATTACAAAATGACGTAGACTATTATTGAGAATTTACTTTGCAACATTGACTTCAGATTTCAGTCTTCAGTCTTGATGATCTTGAATCCAATAAATCTGTGATCTAACAATCTCCCCCTTTGGATCAAGATCATTACTAAAAATATTTAGCAATCCAATCTTCTCTTTAAGCTCAGAAAAATGCAATCTCTATCTTTTTCTTTAACACATCTTGTAATCTTCCCAAGAATCGTAGAAAAACCGTCTTTTAGATGATAGAAAGAAATTATCTCCAGATTCAACTCAGAATGCTTTAGCATAATATTTTCAAAGAAAAATTACCTCAAAATTTGAACTTTCTGACTTGGACATTTCTTTAAAAATGTATCTTGAAACAAAAAACTTTTAATGGACATTTCTTCAAACATTATCTTCTCCCCCTTTTTGATGAAAAATGCATCAATATCATTAAAACTTCCTCAAGAAATGTCTTTGAAATTCTTTCTGACCACTGATCTTTGATAATGAGCCACTGATTCGTTTCCAATTCGAACAATGTATTCATCTAGATCTTTTCAAATCCTGACAAAATAAGAATGTAACACCTGAATCAACAAATGAATTAGTTAATATGCTTGTCAGTAACACAAAGTTACTTGTGTAACGGATACACATAGGAAAGGAGCTTTTTGATGTTCACTCCCAGGGCTTCCATTCAATCATCGAAACACCACAAAGGCAATTTCTATGAACGTTATGACAAAGAAACAAATTCTTTGTGTGTTTGGGCATGTGATAGAAAGAATTAAGCATGAATGATTGCTTATAAAGACTCAAAATTGTGTAAACCATTGAGAAACAGTAGATAAGCACAGACTCAACGTGCATGATTGAAGTACGAAGGTGGGGCAAACTTCCTTCTTTTCAATATCCAGATTTTCCAAATGAAAACCAGATAGATTATATGTTGCGTCCCCAGAAAAATATGAAACGTTTTCTTTTTAAGAAGAAGATGAGTGGCTGGTGGGGTTTTTTTGTCAAGAGTTGGCATGGGCTATTTGCCTGTTTCAATAATGTTCACGAAGAATTGTGAATCATTAGTAATGTAGCTGCCCGGCTCAGAAAGTAGTTGGTGCAAAGTTTGATATTCTTTTACTCTATTCTCACACCCTCTTTCTTTTAACCATTAAGCTCACATCTAAACAAACTCTTATTTCCATTTTACCTCAACGCACAACCCACACTCATTTCTTTTCGACTCCTCACACTCAATCACTAAGGATTAACTTCTTGGGTAGGAAACACTGGTTAACGTGAATCCATAGAAGTTTCATTTAAGTCCTAGCACAAAGATCCCATGTTTTCCTAGAAAGCATGTGTTGCTCAGATGATTTAACTTTAATAGTTAAAGCTCAAATACAAGTCAGATGTTTGTATGCTCAGAAAATAATCATTAAGATATGAGCATTTGAAACATTGAAGATATTTTCAAACAAGTACATTGAAAGAATAAACATGAATGCATTTGAAACATTGTATGAAGTATGATCAGAATTAAATGATATAGCAATCAAGGCTTATGGTCAAGAATAATGGATATTGTCTATATGAATCAAAATACAAACATTCTTGAAATAGCCGTTTCGAAATGAAATGACGCTAAAAGAATATTTGAAATACAAGCGGGGTGTATCACCATCGAAAAATTGGTCAATATGAGACATGGTGATAACTTATTCAACAAAAGAATTAAACATGTGTGTGTGAATACTTGAAAGTATATCGACAAGATAATATGCAAGTATATATCTTTAGAAACACACGGTTTGTTAATCATTGAAGCACAAAATAGATGAAAACATCTAAAATCACACTTCCAAATCATGAAACCAGTTTAAGACTCGGGAAGTGGTTTGAACATTTCATAACATGTTTTCTATGATTGAAAGTTGTCCTTCTTTCAACCATATATGAGATGAAGATAAAGAATTATACCTTTTACGTGCATTCTTACATCTCATGAAGTCAAGCTTAAAGTCATAAAGATATGATCTTGTAAGAATCTCTCAAACTGCAAAAGTCTTAAAGTCAAGTTAAAGCAACTTTATTCACAAGAATTTAAAAGACATAAAGCAGTAAAACAATTAAAGTACGAGTTCTGATCTGAAGTAATCAGAAGTCATTGCCTAACTCCTTTGACTTGAAAAACTCCCCCTAAAATCATGCATTACAAAAAAAAGTTGACAGATAAGTAAATGCAGAAATTATATATGCATCCCCTCAAAAATAACATTGATCATCTATGAAGTACTTCTCACACTCCCCCTGAGATCATGAACAAAATATTAAAAAGCAGATATCTTTCAGAAATAATGATAAAGAAATGATGAAAAATTTACAATCAGAAAACTTTAATAGGTAACCACTGATTATGTCTTAAGATTTAGCATACCAAGCCTAGAGACAAGAAAAGTGAATCTCTTTTCATCTAAGGGTTTGGTAAACAAATCTGCAAGCTGATAATCAGTTTTTACAAAGTAAAGTTCAATTGTTCATTTTTCGACATTATCTTTTATAAAATGATACCTGACGTCAATGTGTTTGGTCTTCATATGCTGAACAGGATTAGCTGATATCGCGATAGCGCTTTTCGAGTCACAATAGATCGGGATTTTATTGTAGTGATAACCATAGTATCGCAGTTGCGTTCTCATCCACAAGACCTGAGAATAGCAGCTAGCAGCAGCTACATATTCTTCTTCGTCCATTGAAGTGGAGACACATAATTGCTTCTTCCATGCCCAACTGACAAGTTTATCACCGAGGAAATGTATATAACCCGACGTGCTCTTCCTGTCTAGCATACAACCAGCATGATCTGCGTCTGAATATGCTGTTAGTTCAAAGCTAGTATCTTTAAGATACCACAGACCAAGATCTGTAGTCCCCTTCAGATACCTAAAATTGCATTTGACTGCAGACATATGGGATTCTTTAGGATTGGCCTGATATCTAGCACATAAGCATGTAGAAAACATTATATCCAGCCTACTAGAAGTAAGATACATCAAAGAACCTATCATCCCTCTATTGGTCCTAACATCAACAACTTTTCCCGAAGGATCAGTGCCAATCTTAGTACCAGGTGCCATCGGGGTACCAATCGATTTACAAATTTCCATTTTGAACCTCCGAAGAATATCAAGAATTGATTGATGAAAATCCCCGTTGAAAATTGTTTGACTTGTAATCCGAGAAAGAATGTCAACTCTCCCATCATACTCATCTGAAAACGTGACACCATGAGGTTTGAAAAATTCTTACAGTATTTAGGATTTGTAGATCCAAAAATAATATCATCCACATATATTTGAATAAGAATGATATCGGCGTTTTCCTTTTTAATGAATAAAGTGGTATCGACCATACCTTTTGTAAAACCTGACTTGACCAAGAACTGAGATAAGACATCATACCAGGCGCGAGGAGCTTGTTTCAGTCCATAAAGTGCTTTGTCGAGAATGTATACATGATTCGGTTTCTCTTGATTGACAAAGCCTTCTAGCTGCGAGACGTAGACTTTCTCCTTGAGTATGCCATTCAGAAAGGCTGTCTTCACGTCCATTTGATAGACGGTGAAGTTCTTGTGGGTAGAGTACGCAAGAAACATGTGAATTGCTTCTATACGCGCACTGGAGCATAAGTCTCGTCGTAATCTATTCCTTCCTCTTGCCTATATCCCTTGGCGACAAGTCTTGCATTATTTCGGATAACGGTACCATCTTCAGCTTTCTTGTTTATGAAAACCCATTTCATACCAATGACGGTTTTACCTTCAGGTTTGGGTACGAGTCTCCAGACTTTAAGTGCTTCGAACTGATTCAGCTCTTCTAGCATTGCAGTCACCCAACTTGAATCAGCAAGAGCCTCAGATACGCGAGTACGTTCAATCTTGCTCAGAAAGGAGTCATGCATACATTGATTTAATGTTGCAGACCTAGTTTGCACCGGTTTTGACAGATCTCCAATGACTTGAGATATCGGGTGCTCTTTGGTCCACTTGTGTTCATGAGGGAGTGGATTAGATGTAGATTGATCATGATTATCATCTAAGAATCCACTAATATCTTCTTCAGGTTGTTCAGTAGAAATGAGGGGTTCAGTTGAAGTAGTAGGTGCCGAAGTTTCAGTGGGTTCAGCGTGGTCAGTCTGTTGATCGGTCCTTACAGTATACCCTACTGATTCAGCTACTTCTGTCTCTTGATTGTTGGTCACAGCTTCAACTATCGGAGTAGGTAATTGAACTTAAACTTCTTGCTGAATCGGGGAGTTGGATTCTGTAGAGATATATGAAATGGTTGGATGAGTAGTCATTGAGTCTTCCATCCTGTCAACCACAATAGATTTAGTCACTTTAGAGCCAAGAAATTCAACATAAAATAGTTCAAATAGTAAATCTAAATCAGATAAGTGATTAGTAGACGATGATGCGCCTTCTAATTTGTTAGCTTGAGATCCAGGTTTTGGACTGATTTACCACGAAGCTAGTACTCCAGTTATCACGGTTATGAACTGACATGTTCAGAAGCCATCTCTTCATCAAATGTAACGTTTACGCTCTCGACCACATTCGTTGACTTCTTCAAGTACACTCGATATGCAACAGATGTAGAAGAATAGACGATAAAGATGCCCTCTTCCGCCTTAGCACTGAACTTATTCAGACTCTCTCTATCATTTAGCACAAAACAGTTACACCCAAATATGTGGAACTACTTTATTGTTGGTGTTCGGTTATTGATTAATGCATACGGGGTCTTTTGAAATCTGCGGTGTATCATGGACCGATTTTGAGTGTAACACGCAGTCGACACAGCTTCGGCCCACAGAAATAGAGGTAAGTCGGATTGACTAAGCATAGTACGAGCGGTCTCGACTAGCGTACGGTTTCGCCTTTCGACTACTCCATTCTGTTCAGGCGTACGTGCAGCAGAGTATTGATGTGATATCCTGACCGATTCGAGATATTCTTCAACTGTTTTATTTTTAAACTCTATGTCGTTGTCAGTTCGGAGAAGCTTAACTGGTTTCTGCAGATTCACCTATATCGTCTTTAGAAATGTAATTAGAACTTCGGGTGTCTCATCTTTTGACCGTAGAAATTTGACCCACGTGTATCGCGAATAATCGTCCATAATAACTAACACATATTTCTTTCCGCCTAAGCTTTGCGTTCGCATAGGACCACAGAGATCCATATGCAACAACTCTAAAGGAGAGCTGGTACTCGGTTCAGGCTTCGGTTTATGTGGAGCTCTCTTCATCTTACCTTTTTCACACGCTACACACAAGTGTTCTTTTACGTACTTGAGCTCAGGAATTCCATTCACTAGCTTTCCACTGACCAGTTTATTGATTATGCGAAAGTTTAGGTGAGAAAGTCGTCGATGCCATAGCCAGTTTTGTTGCATCGATGCTTTTGAGAGTAGACACACCTTATTGTCAGTCTGGACCTTTGACAAGTTGATGGTGTAGAGGTTTGACTTGCGAGTGCCGACCAAGAGTTCTTTACCTTCTTCAGTGCATACCAAACACCTCTTGGCCTTGAAATTTACCTCTAAATCTTTGTCACAGAACTGGCCAATACTAAAAAGGTTGGTTCCTAATCCTTCTACGTACCTCACCTTCTTAATCGTTACATTGTCGTGAACCACATCACCATAGCCCAGAATTGGTGAGAACTGGTCGTTACCAAATCGAACTGTTCCGCAGTATTTCACTGTATAGTTAGACAACATACTTTTCTGCCCGGTCATATGCTTCGAACACCCGCTATCCAAGTACCACATATGACGGGTCTGCACAAGAGAAATCATGAAACAAGAGGTTTAGGTACCCAATTATAAATGGGACCTGCAGTGTTAGCACATGATTTTGGCACCCATTTAAATTTGGGCCCACTTTTCTTTTGAAAGCCATATGAAGAATTATAACGATAAGAATATACATGATAAGTTCCAAACCAAACATCAGAATATTTTCGAGAAGCATAATCATTTCTACCATATTTTGAAAACATTCTAGTAGATGGAGCTAACTGGAATAATTGTTGTATGGAATATTTCTTGCAAGAATTAACAAGTTTAGGTTTAGAAATAGTAGTCTTCTTATTACAATCAGAACTAGAAAATGATTTAGCATTCTCGTCTATCTCCTGTTTCGGTAGCCATTCCAACTTAACTCCAAGCTTTTTCTTTCTCAAATATGAAACATTTGAAACTTTTGAGTTAGAACTGTGAGTATTGACAGATTGCCCTTTCTTTGGCTTACCAGTGGTAGTCGGTTTCTGTGAATGCCTAGGCTTCTTCTTCTTACCTCTAACAGTCTTGGGATTCACAGAAACTTGTTTATCAACTTTCGTTGATGTTTCACCTTTTTTGTACCTACTAGGTAATCCGAAAGAATTAATTACGAAAGAAGAATGATAAGGAAGTTTAGCATTAAAATCAAAATCAACAACACAGTCACCTAAACAACCATCAGAGTTTAGAAAATCAAACTTTTCATCAAGTAAACCAGACATATCAGGAGATTTTGAAGCCTTTAAAGATTTAGAAAAATCAGAATATTTAAACATAGTAGAAAAAACAGTTTGTTCTAAGTCCATCAAGATCCTTTCTTCTGTGACAGTATTCTCGAGTTCATAAATTTTACTTTCCAACATGAGAAGAGTAACGTAAAGCTTACCTTCGATGGGCTTAGCCTCCACTTCTTTTATAGAATAACTCTCAAAATAGTCATTTGAAAGAAATTTTGATTTATCAGAACGATAACTATTATTTAACCTCTCATAACGAAATGGAAGTTGAATTTTAGATGTGTTCTTTCTTTTCTTGGTTTCCTTGGCTTCATCCTTTTCAGACATTCTAGTCCACCAAACTTGAAGTTCAGAGTGTTGTGGTGTCAGATTTAAAAATCCAAAATCATAAAGAGCAGGCACTTCAGATATACCCTTTTTGAGACATTGTGGATTCTTGTATCCGAGTCCCCAACCCTCTTTGTTCTCTTTGGGTTTGTTTAGATGAATGGTGTGTTCAGTTTGCAATTAAATATTTGTTTTCTTCTGAAAGCGAAGAATACATTTTAGTAAGCTCTTTAGATTCAAACTCACACAGTCTATATTTTGAAACAGTTTCAGATAACTCTTTATGAATTATAGTCTTCTCTTTCGCGTTAGTGTCAATGTTTTTATGCAACGCTTCAATCAGTACATTTTTCTCCGCAATATCATTGATAAGTTTATGTATAGATTGATTTTTATCAATAATGACACCTTTTTCACGTTTAAGTTTAGACTGTAATTCTTGGAGTTTAGACATCATAGTATGCATTTGATTCAAAAAATCCGATTCAGTCATATCACATACCTCTTCGTTATCCTCTTCATCGGAATCAACTTCGGTTTCCATCTCCATCTGACCCATCAAGCACAAGTGTGTTGTCTCTTTCTTCTCTTCTTTCTCACTTTTCTGGTCTGAATAGTCGAGCCAAAATTCATCTTCAGCCATTAATGCCTTGCCAGCCTCCTGTAGCTTGGCTAAGAGCATCTTGTTCTTATAGTACTCGGAGTTTCGAACTTTGGGTTTTCGGCAATCCTTAGCAAAGTGTCCGAGTTTGCCACAGTTGTACCACTTTGTAGGTTCTGGTTGTTTGGTGTCTTCAGCTCTATACTTTTTCTCTTCTGGCCTCATTTCCTCTATCCTTTTTCCTTCAACTCTTTCCTTGTGATCGTAGTTACTTGAACCAGATGAATACCTCTGACTGTTCGAGCTAGGATTTTTGTAGAACTTCTTTTGAAAATCCTTGGTTAACATAAGCATAGCCTGCTTCAAGGTCTCACAGTCGTCAGAGTCAGAGTTATCCTCACTTTCAGCCTCTTCTGATTCAGAAACTATCATCTTTTTCTTTTTCTTGAGACTCACACTTTTCTTCTTCACAACTAGAGCAAATGGATCAGCAACTGTCTTCTCGGTCTTTTTCTTTTCATCCTTGATCTTATCCACCTCCTCCTCATTCTGCCTTAAGGTTTCATAGACTTCATGGAGTGGAATTTCGTTCAGGTCTTTCATCTGCTTCATCTGTATAGTGAACCTTTTCCATTCTGGTTAAAGGATACTGAGAAACTTCATATTGAGCTCAATTTATGACTTCTTTACTTTGTTTTTGCTGAGTTCATTAAGTAAAGTCACGAATCTGTCATAAGTCGCCTCCAGAGATTCTCCAGCTTTGGCTTTAAATTACTCATAGTTATTGAGGCAGTTGGATATTTTAAGTTGATTGCCAACCTTTGATCCTAGCATCATCTTCTCTAATGATCCCACATTTCTTTGCCTGTAGCTTTGTAGCTATCCATTTTCACATAAATCTCCTTTGGGATGCCTTGAAGAATGAATGATTTTACTAGTCTATCATCTTTGGCTCTTTTCGTTTGTTCTTCTGTGAACTCTTCAGGTGGCACTTCATACTCTCTTTCTTCATCTCCAACAGTATGGGTCTTCATTGGAATTGGCATGATTCCTTCCTCTAAAGATTTCTTAATAAGACCACCCAGTTCGTGTCTTTCAATGAAGTCTATGAATCTGTCTTTCCATTGATCATACTCTCCCTTGAAGAGTACTGGTGGCTTTACATCTGTTCCAATAGCGAGAGCTTCTCTTGATGTCATCCTGATTTGATTAAAATATGTAATAAGAAACTGATTTGAAATTGATCGTTAGTCCAAATAAAATCAAATAAACTTCAGAAATGAAATTTCCTAAGTTCAACAAGTCTAAAATTCGCAAAATATTGTGAAAAACCTTCAGAATTCGCAAGCTATAACTTTCAGAATTCACTAGCAAAAGAATTCATAAGAAATGAACTCAGAATTCGCAGACAACATATTACAACTTCAGAATTCGCAGATCAAGAAGTCAGAATTCGTAACACTCTATCTTGCGAATCCTATTCAATTCGCAAGATATATACCTACGAATCCTATTAAACTTGCAATTCAGACACCTGCGAATTTCTAAAACCTCGAATCCTGAGATTTCAAAGCACCAGGACTTCTACAAATCCTAAGGATTCTCAACACAGAGGCCTGTGAATCTTAAAGAATTCGCAAATATCAAGCCTGCGAATTTTAAAGAATTCGCGAACATCAAGCCTGCGAATTTTATACTTAACATATATCATAAATTAAAACACAATGCGAATCCTAAATAAAAAGCATCTACGAATCCTTTGAAGCTTTTTGCGAATGCTTCGTCCTCTGCGAGTTCTTGAACACACTTGCGAGTTCTTCACTTTTACTTCGAAAATCGACTCTGAATCACCCAAAAACCTATCTAGACTTCAATTTGCAATCCCAAGCTTTGACTATAAGACCATAAATACATCTAGAACAGATTACAACTAACTAATTTCAAAAACAAACACTCTAAGTATGAATCGACCAATGAAACAGTGCTCGTGTACTCGTGAAAACCAAAAACACCAAAATCATCACAATGACTATCGATTAAAGTGCAATATTCGATTAACTCAATACAACATCAATCTAATACTGATTTCGACCTCAAACCAAATGATTACAATTTCACACAAAAACTCAAGAACAGATCAGGATATTCGATGAAACAGTGTTCGAGCAATATTTCTTTTTGACTTCAATCTGGATAGGCTCTGATACCAATTGATATTCCCTGCAAATCAATTTCTTTTCACTTTAAACAAATAATCACAACAAGAGATTAACCAAACCTGATTTGATTCACAATCAAAAGATTACAAATCTCTCTTGAAGGATTTTTCTCTCTCTAAGCTCTCTCTCTCTCTCTCTCTAAACTTGAGCAAAACAGTTGCCTTCTATATTTGCACACACCTTGCTCACACAACCCTAGCACCCTAAATATCCCATATACCTATTTAGGGAAAACAAAATACACAAAATTAACTTTGACTATTTATTACAAAATGACCTAGACTATTATTGAGAATTAACTTTGAAGCATTGACTTCAGATTTTAGTCTTCAGTCTTGATGATCTTGAATCCAATAAATCTGTGATCTAACAGTTATGATAATCCCTATTACTTAAAGAAAGCCATCAGAAAATAGCCAGCTTTATATAACTTTAATTTTCTGTATGTGGCTGCTAAAGATTCTCATTAGAAACCCAAAATCGTTACCAAATCATCTGATGAGGTTGAAGCTAAAGAAGATGAGAAAAGAAAGAATTTAAAGAAAATGCAACTACCATTCTGTTATCAAAAACTGAATGATAGTTATCTTACTGAAAAACCAAAGGTTCTTTCAAATGATTATTTTGCTAGCTATTTTACTACTGGGATGGAGGCAAAACCAGTTAAAGCTAAGATTTTTGTTCCTCCACTGATTCTAGAAAACAAAATAATTGAGCTTGAAAATGCTTTAACTGATGAAAGAATCTTGGTTGATACTGAACAAAATGTATTTTCTACTGTTTTAAAGAACACTGATTTGAAAATTGAATCTCCTAAGTGTTCTAATTCTTCTAAAGCACCTCAAACTTCTGAATCTGATTTTGATGACTTATTTGCGTCTGCAAATGATTTTTTAAATTCTGATGAAGGGTGTGTTGATGAGATTGATATGTTTGACTTCAATGCTAAACTTCCAGATCATTCTACTTTTGTTATTAATGGACAAGCTTTACCAAGTGTGCATAAAGTTGGTGAATCATCAACTATGGTTGGTGAATCAGTTTCTGTGAATGTTGATTATTATGCTAAAGGTAAGAAGAAAAAGAAACGGCACTCACAGAAACAGAACAACACTGTAAGCTTATAAAAAGACAATCTCAGAAATCTGATTTTCCTAACAGATCTAAATCTTATGTTTCAGTGAAAAGTAGAAGTTCTGAAGAACGACAAGAATGGCGACCTAAACGGAAGATTGATGAGAAAGCTAAATCATTTCCTGATACTTTTTGTAATAGATCTATAAGTAGTTCTTCTGATGCAGTTGGTAGTGTTGCTTCCAATAAACAAAACCTTGTAATTCCTTACAAGCGATATTCAATAAAGCAATTACTCCGATTATCTCAATTTACTACTAAGTCATCTACTTATAGATGGAATGATTTTGTCTCTCACCGATTTTCTAATAATTGGTTTGGTACTTATCATGTTTGTGCTTATAAGCCATTTGTTTCAAAAGTTTTTCAAAAGTTCAGAGGATCCATATACAAATGGATACCAAAATCTTATGCTAAACCGTTATGACCCACTTTTAAATGGGTACCTAGAGTTATTATTCCCTGATTTCTCTTATGCAGACCCGTCATATGTGGTACTTGGATAGCGGGTGTTCCAAGCATATGACTGGGTAAAATGATTTATTGTCTAATTATACATAGAAATTATGCGGGAATGTACATTTTGGCAACGACCAGTTCTCACCAATATTGGGCTACGGTGTGTGATTCAAGATAATGTGACGATTACAAAGGTAAATTACGTAGAAGGTTTAGGGCATAACCTATTCAATATTGGCCAGTTCTGCGACAAAGATTTAGAGGTAAATTTCAAGGCCAAGAGGTGTTCTGTACGCACTGAAGATGGTAAAGAACTCTTGGTCGGCACTAGAAATCCAACCTCTACACGATAACTTTGTCAAAAGTCCAGACTGACAATCAGGTTTGTCTACTATCAAAAGCCTCGCTGCAACAGAGTTGGTTATGGCACCGCAGGCTTTCTCACCTGAATTTTCGATACATAAATAAATTGGTCAAAGGCAGATTGGTGAAATGTCTTCCTGAGCTGAGATATGAAAAAGAACATTTGTGTGCAACATGTGAAAAGGATAAAATAAAGAGGGCAGCTCACAAGCCAAAACCCGAACCGAGTACTAGTTCTTCACTTAAACTTTTGCATATGGATCTTTGTGGTCCTATGCGCACTCAAAGCATAGGAGGAAAGAAGTATGTTTTGTTAATAGTGGACGATTATTCGCGTTACACATGGGTAAAGTTTCTAAGGACAAAAGATGAGACGCCCGAAGTACTCATCAACTTTTTGAAGACTACCCAGGTGAACTTGCAGAGGTCAGTAAAGCTTCTAAGGACGGATAACGGCAAAGAATTTAAAAACAAGACTGTAGAAGAATATCTCGAATCGGTCGGGATAACTCACCAATATTCTACTGCTAGGACGCCAGAACATAATGGAGTAGTAGAAAGACGTAATTGAACACTAGTCGAGGCCGCTCGCACTATGCTCAGCCAGTCGGATCTACCTCTGTTTCTATGGGCAAAAGTTGTCTCTACTGCATGTTATACGCAGAATTGCTCCATTATTCATAGACGGTTGGTAAAACTCCTTATCCATTGATTAATAATCATACACCTAGCATTAAGCATTTTCATATTTTTGGTTGCAGGTGTTTTGTGTTTAATGATAGAGAGAACTTAAATAAGTTCGGACTGAAGGCTTAAGAAGGAATCTTCATTGGATACTCCCAAATATCTGCTGCATATCGGATATATATGAAGAGCTCAAAGACAGTTATAGAAAGCGTTAACATTACATTTGACGAGGAGGTGGCTTCTGAACAAAGCAGTTCAGAACCCGTACTTACAGGAGTTTTAGCTTCTGGACAGATCAGTCCAGAACCTGTATCTAATGAGACTAATTCGGATAAAGCATCTACTTCTACATCACACTTATCTGAATTAGATTTTGTATGTCCGAGATCTGGATCATTTCTCGTTTGTAACTAGTTAGGATAGGAGAAGAACTATTTATTCTAGAGAGAGAAAGTAAATCTAATCTAGAGAGAGGGAGCGAAGTGTTTAAGGGCTACATTTTCATTAACTGGAATTATGAATTATTACAAGCTAAGACTTCCATTTATAGTCCAACACCTACACTCCCTTGTTACAATCTTAAGCCCAAGACCATACAATACAAGCAAGCCCAATAGGCCCAATTACATTTACAAACAAATCAAATACATTTACTTTCCAAGACTTTCATACACTAACATTCTCCCCCTAAAGTTTTGGAAAGTAAATCATCTTCAAACTCTAATATCTCTCCCCCTTGATTTGCTTGAAAAACTTTAGTGCATGCATTAACAATTGTAGGCTCGGCTCCCCCTTGAAAGTTGCTCTCATTCTTCATTTTCGACTTTAAAACCGGCTCCGATGTACACCGTAAGCTCGACTAAGTGCACGATAACACATCTTGAAATGTTGAAATCCAACTAGTTCCAATAAGCCCACAAGAAAGATAACGAGTGAATTTGACGTGACAAACCGACTGCAAACTTAGTTTTTAACAACGGAATCGTCGTTAACCGCAAGTCGAGTAGGAGTTCGGCTTGTGAGTCGTAAACTTGTTGTTCGAAGGGGGAACAAATCGGTCACACACTACATTGTAGTGAATGAGGAACAATTTTAGCCAACTTAACTGACTTTTGGACTAAAAATGTTAGAAAAACTAATGGAACTAACGAGATCCGTTAATTCACTATTCATCATCACTTTCAACATGAACTCATGAACTGTTACTTTTTTCTTTCTTTTTCTTTCAACATTTCACTATCAAGTAACTTGTTTTATGCATATAATATCTTCATTAGTCATCAAATAAACGGGTTTCAGCAAACTAGCATCGTGAAACAGTTTCCGGCCACGTAACAGTAAGAATCCGACGAGTAACTAAATTTCAATGAGATCAACAAACAGCTCAAAAAACCATCGAATTCTAGCTGAATCCTTTGCCATTTAGTTGCAACATGATCAATGTGACAAAACAAACAGATCTGAATCGATTTTACAGAAAACTTCGGCGAAACAGTGAGTTTTCCGGCGACTTGCGTTTTTCCGGCGAGATTTTGTAATCTGCTCTGTTCTTTCTCGATTTTGTTGTTCTAGATATATAAAACAACGAATAATCGATATATAGACATTATAGAACAGATCTAGAATGAGATTTGACAATATCACAACGTAATCTCGTTTTTCCGGCGATGAATAGTGCCTTCTCCGACGAACTCATTTTTCTGGCGAGGTGTGCTTAACAGATCAATACTTATCGATTTTGTTGCTCAAAAATACATCACATAATCAATATTGACATTAAGAACAGATCTGGACAAGATATGACAGTGTTTAAACTTAAACCTCGAAATTTCGGCGAGATTCCGATCAGATTTAAATTTTCCGGTGATCAACCTTTCGGAGCTCATATCTTACTCATTTTTCATCGTTTTTCGATTCTGAAAATTGTAGAATGCTCGAAATTCAACAAAGAATAGATCTAGGAATGTTAAATCACCTCATGCACGAAAATTTTCGGATCTAAAATTTGACGTGAAGAACACCGAAAAATTCGAACGAAAAATTCGAAAAACCTCAAAACTCAACGAAATTTGAATCCAAAAATTGTAGTAGATCTGTAATTGTATAAGGATCAAATCTTCAAGAGCAAATGAGATATGAAGCCACTTACATGTAGATAGAGCTAAAAAAACACGAAATGTCGAGATCCGATAATCGTAATGATATTGTCCAATCAAATTACAATAATAAAACAAGTAAGAACAATGAGAATCATTGGGGAAATCACAAGTGTATTGATGTCAAAAGTGATGGGTTACATGTGTTTCTCTCTCTAGGTTCTCTCAGAGTATTTTACAATCAAGGCTAGTTACTTTCAAAACAAACAAAGAAGAACCTATTTATAGGTCAACCAAGATAAAAGGAAACTAAAGGAAAAGTCAACATAAAGGAAATACAAAATGATCTAAACATAATACAATAACAATCTCCCCCCTTTAGATCATTTGACAAACTTGTTCTGGTCCCATCTTCTGAAACAGATTCTTCTGATCCCAAGGTGTGCTTCAAACCTTCTGATGTGTTCTCTGAACTCTATCCTTATGATGATCTCTTCAAGCATAACTTCCATGTTAAGATACTCAACTGATCTTACAGCTTCATTCTTTCTGAACCTTTCCTGCTCTGACATAAACAACTTATCTTCAAGCACTTTCCACACATACTTCAAAGTACCATCTGAATACTTAGCCAATTCTGATGCTCTCATGAACAACTTCTTATGAGACTTGGTGTTTACATACATCACACCCAATTCTGGATATCTGGATATCTGAAAAGGCTCTACAACTCTGATCTTAGGATGGTTGAAGTTTGGTGCCAGCAGGTTTACTCTGTTCTGATTAGTTTCAATGTCAAGCTGAAAGTCAAACGTGTAAGCATTGTAGACACTCCTTGTCATAAATATTTTGATGGCATCCAAAGCATAAGCAACAACTTGTGTCCTCTTTCTCTTCATCCTGTCTCTGAACTCATTCACAATAAACATAATGTCTGAGAAGTTCAAGTTATCAAAATCAGCTTCTGTAAAGGTACTGATCTTCATATCTTTTCTTTGAACTGTGAACTTTGGATAGTGAACATTTAGAATCTTGCACATGTGAACATTTTGGACCTACAGAACCTCTTCTCTTTTGGCAACTGGGGAAAGTCTGCTCTGAGTCTTCATGAATCTGATGTAGTTGGCCTGATAAATCTTATCTCTGTCTCCAACACCATAGAAATTTCCTTCATCAATTGGCTGCAGAGATGAGACAAAGATTTTGGTTGTCTCTTCTAGGAATGGTACTTTGAGTGACTTTCTGATGATCTCAATAAACTTCAAAGAGTCCCCCTCAACATCATAACCTGTATAAGGAACAGAACCAACTCTAACATCTCCCTTGAAAGTAACCTTCCCTATGTCACTGATTTCATAAGAGATGAGCTCTTCTGCTTGCATTGTTTCAAGTTCTGGACCATGAGCTTTTGAAAATTCTTCCACTTCCATTGGAGTGACAAAAATAGGATTTGGCTTTATCTTTATAGAGGCTTCAGCTGCACTTAATATCTTTAGGCTATCAGGGTTTCGAATGTAAGGAAGTGTATTGTCTTTGACTTTGGCTGCTTCTTCTTCCTCTTTTCTTAGTTCATCTTTTGCTTCCCGGATTATCTGCCTTTCCTCCTTTTCTCTTTGCTTTCTTTCTTTGTTCATCTTATTTCTGAAGTCTTGTATATCAACAATAATTGGCCTTTCTTCTTCAATATCTTTTTGTTTGGGCTTTAAAGTAGGAATTCTTGACCTTTTAGACTTCTTGGGCTTGTCAGCTTTTGGTTTTTGCTTGGGCTGATCGGCTGGTTCTTCATAATCAAAATCTTCAGGTAAAGGTAGAGCAACTCTTGGTTCAGAAGCATCAAGATTTTCAGGGATAGAAAAGTTTCTTGTGGGTGAGACTATTGGAATAGCAGTCAAGATTTCATCTTCATCAAACAGTCTATAGGTTGGTGGAGCATAATCAACTGTACTAGCAATCTGTGCAACCTCCACAACTTTTGCTTGTTGAACTGGGAAAGTTTGATCAAGATCTGCAATCTCTTCATCTTCACTGTCAAGATCATCAAAATTCTCATCTAAATTTTCTCCAAATAAATCATTCAACACATTCTCACTCAGACTCAGATTTCCTTGAGAAATGGCATTCTGTACAAACTCTTCAACTGTAATTGAATTCTCAGGATCTGGTCCATCACTTTGAATATTGTGCTCAATAACATCCATTCTTTACTGCTTTACTCTCCAATAACTATCATACCTAGCAGCAGCTTGCTCATCATCATCACTTGCATAATCATCTAGGTTGACAAAATTTTCAGTTGTAACTCCCAACATCTCCATAACTTCTTCAACTGTGGCAATCGAAGGCTTTTCAACCCTTGATTCCGTATTATCATAGATCATCAACTCTACTTCAGCCTGTGGGGTATTTTCATCCAACTGTTCCTGTTCTGACTGTTCTCCATGTGTAGTTTCAGCTACTTCAGTCCCCTTCTCCTCAACAGAAACAATAACAGTATCTTCTGCAGTTTTATGTCTCTTATTCATCTCCCCCTCATGATCTTGATTAGAATCATGATCATGCCTTTTCTTTAAAACTGCATCAGATTGAGCATGGCAAGAAAGTTGTATTGTTGTGGTTAGGTCCTATAAGTGCTTCTCCACTGAATCTTTGAACTGGTTGAACTGAGATTGTGTAACATAATCTACTGTAACTTGAGGAACAATTAGTTGGGATTGTTGCCTCAGTAATCCAATAAGATCTACTTTGGTTTGATCTCCTGGAGCTTCGGATAACAACTGAGCTAGAAGCAATGATTTCAATTCTAAAACGGATTGAACTTGTGGTGGTTGTGGAACTAATGGTGGTGGAAGTGGTTGCTCTGGCTTCTCAACAACTGGATTTTTCTCTTTCAACATTCTCATCACCTTTCCAATCTCCTCCTCAAACTTTTTAGTTGCATTATTCATCTCCGACTGAAACTTCTGTGATAAAGAGTTTTCAATGACCTTTAGGGCGTCATTGAGAAATTCCCTTGAAACGAATTCGGGTAAAGTAACACTAGGCTACTCAAGCTTCCCGTTAACACAGCTGTTGAAGATACAACAGTGTGGCCTGTTCTCAAAGCTGGCATAATGTTAGCAATGACAGGACTTCCACCTGATCCTCGCAGTCCGGATTGCGGAGCTACTACAGATGTTCCGATCGGGGCACTAAGACTCCCGGTATTAGAAGAAATATGTGTCCTAGCCAAAGAAGTTGAAAAAGTAAGAGGTTCTAGACTCGACTGTGTGCACGAAGGAAATGAGATCGGGGGAAACTGATCTCTGTTTTCAATACCTGAACCTTCCAAATGAAGATTAGGTAGATTATGTGCTAAAACCCCGTGAAAAGTTGAGACCACTGTCTGTTGAGAGGCAGTAGAATGGCTGGCTGAGGTGTGCATATGCATTACTGGGCGACTAATGTTTGTTTCAATATCTCCTGCTCGCAACACATGCGGTGAGGTTGTAGATGTGGTTGCCCTTCTAGAATGGTAAGTTTGGATACATACACGCTCACCATGTTCTTTTCCTTCAATCACTCTAGTCCTCACATTTTCTTGATTTTCAACTAATACTCCCTCTTCCTGCCTTATAACTACAGAGTCAGATACAACATTCATGATTGTTGAATTAACACCTTCCAAGTCAAGATCTCTTGCAATAGAACCAAGACTATGGTGTAGAGAAACATTCTACAAGAATCCAAAGTTGTGATCCATGTTATCATCATCATCATGCTGATCAATTCCTTGATTTGTTGCATTATGTTCTGATGTTGTCGATGGCACTGAAGTACTAGAACAGCTTGCTTGTCCAACCGATACAGTTCTTTCAGAGTTCTGACTTTCATTGGGATTCTCTTCCTGAGTGCCCAATTGAGGAATGATAGCAATCTCAGGTTGGGATGTGGAAATCACTATATGTGTGGCAGATTGTGCCTGTGTTCCCACACCCTCCAGTACAGAAGTCTGACCCTCTCCTGAGGGTCCTGAACCCTCTCCAAATTTTCTCTCTGCTCACTTTCCCGTTCAACTACTCCCATAGTATGTTGAACCCTCACTGACTCCGCTTGACTAACTGGCTCTACATCCTAGGTAGGGATCTCCGGCTCTGGCAATCCCATGGACTCCCTATATTTCCTAACACACGGAGCGTTCAGATTTTCATAGGCAAGCAGTGCAGTAGGTACTGGCATCTCGAAAGTGAAGGATTGCTTTTGCTTTTGAAGATGTGACATTTCATTTTATGGGGCAATCTCATGATGTAATCTCTTTGGAACATCTCGGCTGGATCTCAATATGCCTCGGACAATGAGATGTAAAAATCTCTGATAAGGCACATATTTTGGCTTCTTTGAATGTCTCTTGCTCAGAACTTTCTCATACAGCTCAGTCCAGATAGCCACAGCATAATCAACATGCAGATCATAGATGATAGCATGGAACAATCTTAAAGTATGAATGTTGGTGTTGTCATGCCCAGAATGTCGTGAAGTCAAACACTTGTTGATCACTGAGAAAAATTGATAATAGAATGGAGGCAAATTTGACTTATTAAAGTCACTCATCTTTGTAAGGCTTCCAACATATCCTAGAGCAAGAATACCAGCAAACATTTCTTGATTTGTTGGATAGGGATCAAAAGTTGTCTTTCCTTCTCTGATAGGTCAGTATGGATGTGAAATTATCAATGCGGATTGTGAAATATTTCTTGTTGCCTTGCACCACATGCTCAATGGTTTTCCATGCTTGTTGTAAGTAGATCATTGGCACAGTAGCATTTGTAGTTAAGGCAGTGCAGATTGGATGGTTTTTTAGGATCTCCTTTATCAGTGGCTTGACCATGAGATTGTCAAAGATCACATGATGATTGTTTGGTGACAAAGAAAGATAATCTTGAGGATTGATCAATTGATGATCTGGATTTGCACCAATTTCAGAATAATGGGATCGGGAAGAAGGCATGGGCATCTCCCGTGAAACATTCGGATCATATTTATCCATCTGAGCAGTTTGGTCATTGATATTTTCCTCCGCCATTGATTTCCTGAAAAATATCAAAAGTATTGGATAAAATCCAATATGTCAGTATAAATCCAAAACTTGTTTTCAGAAACCCAATTTTGAAGTACAGAACAATGTACTATAAGATATTGCAATTGAAAGCACAATAAGTTGAAGAAAAACAAATTGCAACTTCAGATGAACAGAAAGTAACAACAACACACAATACACAAAATTGACAACAACACTTAACACTTTGAATTTATTCTGTCAAAATAATGTTGTATTTCAAAATAATATTTGAAATCTGGAAATTAGTTATAATATTGATTCTGCAAAGGTTACCTATAATAGTTAGACTTTTTAAACTTGCAAAATATTTATATGAACTCTAATTAGAACTTATCAAATCTTGGATTTAAACTTAAAAGGCCAAGAACACTGTTCATTTGACTTGGTACAAATTTGATTATATTTGAATTTTCAGAACACTAATCATTTGAAAACTTTGAAATTCAAATTTGAATTTCAAAAATTCAAATATTTCACTTTTCATTCCATGAATCTGACTTTTAAGCTTATTTTAATCTTGAATGAAATGATTAATGTCCATGATTTCAAGACCAAATTCATATTTCCAGTTTATGTTCATGAAACCAACCAGTTCTTGTTCAAAAATTCAAAAAGTTCGAAACATCCCAAATAAGACGACACTTATACCTATAAGATGACACTTATACCTATGGCTCCATTACTAATAGTCTAAGGCTTGTCACAATTACATTTTTGACAAAACTATAATCACATATATAGATTCCAATGTAGAATTCCCATAGTATGATTTTCCATATATCAATCACTTCCATGCATTTATAATGTCAATAAATAATTATTTCCATATATCAATCACTTCAAATTAAAGGTCAATAAATAATTATTTCCATTTTCAGCATAAACTACCTCCAAAATAAGATTTTCCAACATTTTATAAACATATAGTTCAACCTTCACCAAAACAACCAAGTATTAACCATTCTTAAGTAAAAGCTTCCATTTTATAGCCAAAGCCCTAAAAATAATCAATGTATTTGCTTCCAAACATTTAGTCATAAGTATATACAGAAAACATACTTTGTATATCATCTCATAGTTTCCAACAACATAAACCAAAGTATTGTTAGAGCCCTAAAAATCTCCAAAACCCATTTAGGTCAAAACTTGTAAATAATAGAAATGTAAACAAGGAAATGATTATAGGTTCAAAAGTGTAGTTTTGACATGTACAAAGTTTTAAAAGTTAAGATTGAACTCACAAGTTAAGTTTTGTCAAAAACCTAGAAAACCCTAGTTGGAGAAGATGAAAGTCTTGAACTTGAGGATGCTTGAAACGTTCACACTTAAGGTTTATAACCACGTAGAAGGAAACATAAATGCAGACAAGAGCGGTAGCTAGGAGGGTTTATTGAAGAGAGAGGATTGGGGAAGAAGCTCACCCAAAATCTATAGAGAAAATCGCCTCTAAACAGCCTTAGAATCAGATCAAGTGATGAAAATTGAGTATGCCAACCATTTAAACCCCTGGTGCTCGACCGTGGCATTGCCCAGCGAGGGTGATAATTGTCACAATCGTCGGCATAGTAGCCTGTAATGGGTACCATTCGGTACAATCCCCGCGAGAGTGTCAGGCGAGAGTGACAACTATCACAATCGCCAACATTGTTGCCCAATTGGTACTGAGAGTGGTACTTGGGCCGTAAGATTGCCATGCGACTATGCCCCTGGCACTATTGTCAGGCATAGTCTCCCCACTTGTACCGAACCCAAAGCATTGAGTGTTCTCACTCGAACTGTTCGTGGTTTAATCAGAAGGAGAAAGGTAAACGTTCCTCACGAAGATTTCTAAATTCCTAGAGTTACAAAATTGAAAGTGGAACCACGATCTCGTACCGAAATTCGAGGGTTACACAACCACACATCAAGTCAATTGATGGGTTTTTGATTACTCTTGATGGGTTCTCGATTATTCTCGATTGGTCTCGATGGGTGTTGGGTTATGATGAGGAAGAAAGCGATGCCTTACGACGTTGAAGAAAATGTTGAAGAAGGTGATGTCGAGTTACAGACTTATGGTGTCGAGTTGTTGTACACACATGGACATAAATAAATATTCATAATGAATATAACACATAAATAGCATTTCACGTAAAAAACGTTTAAAATGGGGGAAAACTATATTGAGATGGATATCATATCGAAAAGCAGGAAATTCTTGTTTTTATGATGTAATTTGTTTGATTAAAATATTAGTAATTTTTAAAATAATTTGTTGGGTCAGAATATGCTAAGGATGGATACTATTGACAGTTGAAAGGTATTACTACTGCTTGTAAGTTTAATACTGCTAGTAGAATTAATACTGCTTGAAAAGTTAGTGCTGCTACTTGAATAGTTAGTACTGCTTGGAAAGTTAGTACTGCTAGTAGTTAGTACTGCTGAAGATTAATGCTGCTGAAGATGGTTAATACTTCTGAGGATGTTAATGCTGTTGAATAATTAATACTGCTGAAGTTGGTTAGTACTACTCATGAAGATAAAGATGATTTGGAGATAAAGATGAGCTGGAAATAAGGCTGAAGATAATTATGGTATTGATGCTGAAGTTCAATTTTTTTTATAATTATCTTGTAATCAGTCTTGTATATATAGTATAGAAGTCTTTGATAGAAAACATTATTAATTATTCATACGTTTTATTTTAGAGAGAATTACCTCAAGAATAGTTTAGATCATTTCTATAGAGAAGTATAGAACGTCTGTTGAGCCTGTTCAACAGATTGAGGTTTTGTGTGTAATCATCAAGTTTAATTAATATAAACTTGTGATTTGAGTTCTATATATTGTTCCATTGATTTTTGTTAAAGTGTTTTTCCGCAACTTCTTTAACATAAGTTTCTGAGTTTGTTATTTAAAGTCTTGTTTGAATTTCGATCCTGACAAGTGGTATCAGAGCGTATGTAACTCAGAAATCAAGAATCATCATGGATAAAGTTTCAGAGTCTTCAAGCACAGAAATTCCCACAGAGGTAACATCTAACCTTTGCTCTAAAACCTGTATTGAAACTGTTAAAAAGTACAGGGATCACAACCAGAGCATGTGTGATGACCTTAAAAGGTTAGACAAAGATACAAGAGAGTATGTTTTGATCGTTGAGAGATTTGAAGAACAAATTAAGGCATACCAGGCCAATGATCTTCAACACACATATGATACAAACTACTGGAAGTGGGAGAAGAATCAGTTAGAGGTTAAGCTTAAAAAGTCTGAAGAGGAATGTGAGAAGATAAGGAGTGATTTTGAGAAAGCCAAGCTAGATATTGAGAAATATTCCAATGCTTCTAAAGCAATGGACTCACTTCTAAAAACTCAAGTTCATGACAAGCTAAGAAGAGGAATAGGCTATAACACCACCCTTCCACCATACAACAACAACTATATCCCTCCGACATCAGATCTCTTAGAAAGACATGATAAGAATGACTTTCCTGTAGAAACCACAGAAGTAGATCCATTAGAAAAAGTAGTGGTTGAGACAGACTCTGAAGAAGAGAACTCTGAAGGTAAGAATAAGGAAGATCATAAAGAAATTCCCCTTGAAAACCATATTCTTACAAATGAAGGGGGAGGTAAACCATTTGTCAAGAGTAATAAAGTGGAGAAGTCTAAGATTGAGAAAGAGACTGTTAAGAGTGAGAAAGTTGAGACCTCCAAGAAAGGAAAGGAAAAGGTACAAGGAGATCATTATATGCAAACCTCTGTTATAAATCCCTGTACTTGTCAACAGAACAAGCCCCATAAACATGATAAAATAAGGGGAAATCAAAGAAACAGAAATAATCAGTGGGATCAGAGACAAGGAATTGATCTAAGCAAAGTCAATAGACCAAAACCTTGTTTTATCTGTGGCAAATTGAATCATCTTGCCAAATACTGTTATTTCAATCCTATTAACCAAAGAGTTAATTTTCAAAGACAAACACAAAATTCTTTTGGTTATAGGAAGCAATTAAGTAATCACATGGCTGCTAATATGAGAACAGTACCAATGAAAACTGGGACTGCAAAACCTCATATCCAGAATAAGTTTGCTAAATCAAAAGAAAATACTCCAAGCAAGTCAAGGAGTAACTCACAGAACAAGAAAGCAAACAACTTTGTCAAGATTTGGGTTCCAATAGTAAAGAAACCTGTTAGTACTGCTATCCTAGATAGTACTGCTAACAGAAATAGTGCTGCTAATAGCAATACTACTGCTAACCAGGTTAGTACTGCTAACCAAGTTAGTACTGCTAACAAGGATAGTGCTGCTACTAGTATTAATGCTGCCAAGCCTATAATTCTGACAAAGTATTCCAGCCATGAATATCCTAAGTCTGATAATCTCATCCAGACTAAAATGACTAATTATAAATATGTTAATGAGAAAGGGCAACCCAAGACCACTTTGGCTTGGGTTCACTCCAAAACTAACTGATTTATCAACTGTGCAGGGCAACCAACAGCTCAAGAGGAAGAGCAATTGGCATGTAGATAGTGGTTGCTCTAGGCACATGACAAGTAACATGGACTGCCTTCAAAACTTCAAAAGGTTTGATGAAGGACATGTTACTTTGAGTGACAATCCAGCAAGTGGTAAGATAAGTGGTAAAGGTATGGGGTCAAAAGGTATGATTTCATAGTAAATGATGTTGCTAACCTTGTGTGTTTCAGTGTTTCAGATTGCTTCAAATGAATACTAGGTACTTCTAAATCAGTTAATACCGCTCGCTATATTACTCATGATTTTTTTTTCAAAAATGGTTAAGTATGGTTACTACTGCTAGGTGGTTTTTACTGCAAGTGCAAAGTTACTACTGCTTGACTTATTTAATACTGCTAAACAGGGTTACTACTGCTGGTCTGTGTTAATACTGCTAGTCTGTGTTAATACTGCTAGTCCGTGTTAGTACTGCCAGTATGTGTTACTACTGCTCATATGAGTTAATACTGCTAGGGTACTTAGTACTGCTTCTAACTGAATCCCTCCACCTATAAATACCCTTTGTGACCGCCAAAATACAAACGGCTCTTTGAACTTCCATTATTTCTTCTTCTCTCTCTCGATTTCTTTCTTACCAGTGTCAACCCTAGTAACGATTCGAACGCTTGATTTAACCAAAACAATGGCAGGAAGAGCATTCTTTGATGAACACAACGAGCTCACCATGTTGTAGAAACCAAAGCAAGCTGAAGGTTTCCATGCCATAGTGGATTTCCTCAAATCCTCTCACATCGCCCAAGCTTTAACTGTCAATCCCACAATCTATGTGGAACATCAAAGACAGTTCTGGGCCAATGTTGCTATTCAATCTGAAGAGGGCAAACAGGTCATCAAAACAAGGGTATGTGATAAACCCCTGACCATCACAGAGGAATGTATTCACATCCATCTATGCTTAGATGATGTCTCAGGTATAACCTCCTTACCTAAGGAAGATCTCTTCCAAGCTATGAGTAGTATGGGGTATGAAGGTCCCACTGATGTCTTCAAATTTTTCAAGAACAGATTTTCACCACAGTGGAGATTCTTTGTTCATACCCTTCCGCACTGCATTTCAAAGAAAACAACTGGATGGAGTGAGTTCAGCAGCACCATAGCCTATGCTTTGGTCTGCTTAGCTACCTCTAGAAAGTTCAATTTTGCTCAAATGATTTTAAATGATTTTATGTCAAACCTGGATACCAAAACCAAAAGCTTTTATATGTATCCCAAGTTTGTACAAGAGATTATACTGAAAGTATTGACGGATTTACCTCATTTCAATGAGGTATATGTACCAAAAACCCCAAAGGGGAAGGTGTTTTCTAATATGAGGAGTCCTAGTAAGGACTTCTCAGGTATTGACACACCATTGTTCTCTACAATGATGGGTGTGTCTCCTTCCCATGGTGAGGCATCAGTGTCAAAGCCCTCATCTGACAACCAAACTGATGACCTACCCACACCACTCATTTCTATTAACATCCCTCAGTCCCTTCTTAAAAAGCGAACATCACCCATCACTCACACTTATATAAGGAAAAAGGCAAAGAAGGTTCCTTCCCTTCTTGTACTTTCACCCACAAAGCCTTCAACCCCTCTAATGGAGCATTCTCCATTAGAGAATATCCAAAGGAAAACCACAGGGGTGTCTCCCAACTCCAAGAAGGTGCTTAATAAGGAGAAAGAAGAGCATATGGGCTGTAAGGCTCATACTACTGACTTTGCACAAAGTGCAGGGTAGGACAGTGTGAACATATCTAAGACCTTCCCCATGGCAACTTTGGGTGAGCAATCATCCAAAGGTCCCAGGTGCCAAGAAACCAAGGGGGTAGATGGTGCTTCTGCTAGGCAGAAGACTTGTACTACTAAAAGATCCAAGGATCCTTCAAGGGTGGTAAACACACCCAAAGGAGGTGAGGACAGATATAACTATGAGGAATTGATGGATACTATGGGAAACATTAATCTTGATGTCATCAAACAGGGTGCTGACATAGATGAAATGAAATTGGTAATTCTGTCTCAACAAGTGTAGATTACCAAATTAAAGAAGAAGGTGTTGAGGTTAGTGCAGAAAAAGAAAAGAAAACAGTATCTCTTGAAGAAGAGGGGAGATGCTTTCAACAAGAGGGGTGAAACAAAATGAAGGAGAGAAACACAGTCCCATTGGTATGGAAGCTCAGTTTGAGGGGGAGCTGAATAGGGAAACAGAAAATGGCAAAGCAGCAAAAAAAGCAACAGAAGCAGTAACTGAGCCAGCAGCAGTAACTGCAAAGGAAGTAGAAACAGAGAAAACAGCAGTAGAAACAACATTATCCAGAGAAGAAATTGAAATTGCAGAAACACTTGTGAAAGCTAAGAATGACACTCCCAAGGCTACTCAAAAGGCTAAGGGAGTGGTCATTAAAGAAGGAGGATCAGAACAGAAAAAGATCAGTGCGGAAGATGCAAAGAACCAGGGAAAGGAAAAGATGGTTGAGTCTGAGCAACCATTAAAGAAAAAGAAATAGATAGAGATTGATGAGGAAATGGCAAAGAAGCTGCAAGCTGAGCTAGAACAAGAAGAAGAGACTCAAAAGGCCAATGATAGGCAGATTGCTCTAGATCTGTCCACTAAGCTGAATGAGGAATATCAAAAGAGCTTGAAAGTTGCAGCTGAGGCCAAGAAAAGTACAGTGAAAGCATCCAAGCACAGACTGCCAGCAAAGACTCAGAAAAGACAACCTTCTAAGACCTATTTGGCAAATCAAGAAAGGAGAAAAATGATAAACTTTCTGAAAGGCTCAATTGGTGTAAAAGAAGAGATGTTTGCTAGCATGTCATAAAGTAGAGTTGAAGAGCTATATAAAAAGGAAATGGCAAAGCTTCAAGGGGACTTCACTCAAATGGTTGAGTTTGAAAGACAAATGAAAGAGAGACATGATCTCAATATCCAACAACCCTTCCCTGAGAGTGAGGAAACCACCCCTTCAAAAGAAAAGGGTGAAGAAAAGAAGGAAGAACATGTTGCTGTGGAAGTCAAATCTGCCAAGAGAGTGAAAACTATAGCTTCCAAGAAACAGTCCAAAAATCCAAGGGTTGAAGGAGCAGAAAAAGAGGCAGAACCATCTGTTACAGGTCATACAGAGCAATCAAGTCAAAGTGCACAACAATCAAGTCAATCTGATGAGCATTTTGGTCTTTACATGACTATAACAGATGATGAACCAGTAAAAGCAGATCCCATTTCAGTCCAATCCCCTGAAATCATCCACTGGGATATTCTAGAAGATCAAGAAAAAGATTATTTCAGAATCAAGAGGATGGGTTGTTGGTCTCGAAGGTGCTAAACAAGTTTGTAGAAGGGGAGGTTGAATACAAACACATAATTTAAAGTTTAATAAATTGTTTATTGATAAATCAAAATACAATTTACAAGTTTGTTGCGGAATAAGATTAAGACAGACTCAATCTAAACAAACTCAAGAAACACTAAGATAATTGCACAAGAAATTCAGAGAAAGGGGGATTTAGAGATATAGAAAACAAGGGTTTCTATATTGAGTTCAAGGATGAAGCACACCTTCAGATGAAGGGGTGAACTTCCTATTTATACCTTATGCATTAAATGCATGGCAGGATACTTTACACGTGGCGTTCACTGATTGGCTTTGGGAGCCTGACTTTTGGGAGACATGCTTTCGGCCGGGTCATGAACAGTGTAGTTGACAGAGTTGTTGTACGAATGGTTGTAGAGACTTGTCCGTTCTGACACATCGTACTAGGTTGTGCAAGGATAGACAAAAGGAAACTTGAGGCATAAGCTTTGTGATCGATTGATCGCTGAGTATCTCTAAGTTCAGAGATAAAGAGGTTCAGCTATCGCTGAAGCTTTTTCTCATGTTCCTTCGCGTATAAGTAGAGTTGTCTTTTCTTCACTGATATCCGCATCAGGTCACTAGTAGACTTCTCTTTGTTCAGCGGCTTCATCTTCGATTCAGCTATGAACATATGTTGACGCGAGACTTGTCTTCAGGGATTACATTGGCTGTTTACTTTAGAAACTATCAGTGATAACTGAACAGATTCAGTCTAATCACTGATAGTGAAACACTAATACATAGAAATGTTTATAAGAAAGACTATCAGCGATAACTGAACAGACTCAGTCTGATCGCTGATGGTGAAACACTAATACATACTAAAACGTAATTTTCACTAAGTATAGAAGAGGGTCGTTATCAAATCACTGAGAGAGTTTGGATCAACAATCTCCCCCTATTTGATAATGACAAAGTAACTGAAGAAAATTACTTTATGATTCAAAATGATGGAATAATTAGGACTCTTAACATACATGTCCCAATTAATATTTTGAGGGATCTTTTACAGCACTGATGAAGTTAAGTACTTTACTGAAATTTCATTAATTCAAGAAGAGAATTACAAGGAATGAAAATTACAAGTAAATAACTAACTACTGTAAGTACAACTAATAGATTACAGAAGAGAAAACTAATCTATCAGCTATAAGAAGATTTAGGAGGATTTATCATATACTCAGGTATTTCTTCTCCTTTCTGTCTTCGTTCCAAGGATTCTTGGCTGATAATTTCTTTGATTTTCTCAGCAGCAGGGAAGAAGTCACACCATAAGCATAAGAGATCCTTGAGATGATTCAGAGGACAGATAGGAATCTCAGAGACTCTTTGAAATCTGAGTTCCTCATCATCATCTCTGAAGAATATTCCATAAGGATTGTCAATTACTTGACCAGCTTGGAAAGGACCACCAGGAGGCAGAGATAAATCCAGAACTGAAAGATCAGGAGGAGGACCAAACAGTGCATCTCTTGAAAATTTGATAGAAGTTTCATTCCTGATGATAGCGACGTCTTCAGAGGAGGAGGACCCGATTTTTCTCTTGAGTTTCTTGGGATTGGGAGGGATAGGAGATGGCAGATTCAGTACAGAAGTGACTCTGTTGATGAGAGCTTTAAGAAGTCCTTCAACGTAGCCTCTGTATGTAGATTTCGATTTCTTCAGCGCATCCCAGAATTCTATCCACTCTGTAAACCCGAAACCTTCAATTTTGGAAACGTACATAGCTTTTTGAGTTCCATCCTCTCTGGTAATCTCCATGGTCACTGAGAGTTGATCCTTCTTCTTGCGACCAGAGATAGTCATGGTTGTTATTGGAAGAGGATCAGAGCGATAATCCATCTTCTGTTTACACCATTCGATAGACTTATCGTTGATCTCTTGTTCTTTGGAGCGTTCCTCTTCAATTTCTTTCAGCAGTGCAGCTTGAACTTCCACAGGCTTTCTTTTCAGCTTCTTGTCCTTGACTTGAGAAGATTGAACCTTTAAAGCGAGTTGGGCATCTCGTCTGCATTCAGCGAACAGTTTCTCAGCTTTGGCAGATTCTTCTCGTTCAGCTTCGGTAAGGAAATCGAGCTCTGAGAAAGATGTTTGAGGAGGAATTTTCAGCCGTTGACTCTCTAGTTGAGCGATCATTTCAACTCTTTTCTTCATCACTTTCTCTGACCATTGAGATGGTTGAGAAGGCCTTCCTGAATGGTCCAGTGAATCTTCTTCTTCTTCATCAATCTCAGTGATAGAGATTGGGATTATGTCTTCAGCGATAGCAGCTGGAGTTATTTGTAGTTCAGATCCCTTAAGCAGGGGAGAGAACTGTCTGGTCAGAAAATGAAAAAGAAGTTAGATTATTTTTAAGGAAAGAAGAGAGATAAAGGCTAGAAAGAAACAGGGGTGGGATTTTTATAGAAAGATAAGGGAACAAGAGTAAGGCATACCTGAGAAGGATTCTCCTCAGGTAGTGAGATCATCATCAGGGTTTCCTTAGCAGATACACCTTTGCTTTGGGAAGGGGTTCCTAAAGATGATCCTTGTCTCCCCCCTGCTTGGATAACTTCTTTCGAAGCTATCGCTGATGATGTGACGGCTGAAGAACACCAGAGAGATGGATCTTCCTCATCGTCATCATCATCATCTTGATGAGAGTCATCCACTTGATCTTCAAGATCAAGGTCTTCATCATCATCTTCATCCTCCTCTTCATCATCGACTATTTCAGCGATGGTGGGAGGGGCTTTATCAGCAACTATCTCCCCCTCAACCTGAGAGGGAGTTTCCTTCAGTGGTTCAGCACAAACTTCAGCATCCGTGTTTTCTTCAGCTGTCTTCTCCCCCTCTTTGTCATTATCAACAAGGGAGAGATCTTTTGGAGATGAAGTTGTTGCAATAGCCAGCTTCTGGACTTCAACCTCCAGACCTGTGAGTCGTCCTTCAAGTGCAGGGATGTCGGACGTAGCTAGGTGGATGAATTCCACAGCTATGGTCAGGGCTGAACGATCATCTTCTGTAAATGATGGAGCAGGAACTGGAGCTGGTGCATTCAGCTTGTTGAGGACTTGCTGAAGAGTCGTAGTGCAGGCATCGATCTTTGCAGACAGATCATCATACTGCTGCTTGGATTCTTCCCTGACTTTGACGATCGTTGCCTGAAGATTAGCGAAGTGAGAAAGATCAACTTTGGAGGCGCAGGTGGCGGTCAGCGTCTTCAATGCATCACCAGCTGTTTGAACAGCGCTGGTGGTGTTGTTGAGAGAAGCAGAGAGAGAATCCACCTTTGAACTCAAACTGTTGACATTGGTGTCAACAGTCGCTAGACTAGGACCTGAAAGATAAGTTAATTTTTCAGAACCAGGCTTATATGGTGAGTTGGGAGAAGTGTATAAGGTTATAGGATTACCTGAATTATCAAACATTTTGTAGAATTGCAAAGATTCCTCAAAAGAATGATGTTCAGGTCCTATTGGTCCAAGCTGAGGAGTGGTAGAGACCAAAGAAATAGGGGGACTAGAGATGGGGATAGAAGATGTAGGGATAGGGGTAGTTACCGCAGGTTGTGTCACTGTTGTTGTGACAGCGACCGAGATCGCTGGCACGGTTGAAGTGGTTTGAGCTGAGGATGTGGAGGAGAGACCCACGAAATCATCTAAGGAAGTTTGTAAAGAAACATCCTTAGGTATTGAGCTAGAAGTAGCTTTCTCCTTGGTTACCTTGGCCTTCTTCGAAGGACCAAGGAAGCCAGTTGATGGTCGTTTGGAAGGGGTAGCGGCAGGGATAGCAGAAGAAGGAACCTCCTGCGTGGCCGCTGAAGACGAAGAAGTGAGAAGAGAGAGACGAGAGCGAAGTTGAGAAATACTTACCTCGTTGGGGAGCGTCTTGACCTCCAGTGATCTCTGACCCACTTTCGGAAAAGATGCATCCGAGTTGGTGGGGTAAGTGGTAGGGTAGAGAAACTTCAGGTACGCGCAGATGAAGCGTACGTAGGGAATCTTGGGATCCCTCTCGGTCTTCTCTATCTTTGACTTCAGGTCGTCAAAGATAGCTGTTGCGTAGTCGAAATTTTTCCCAGCGATCACTGAGTAAGCCATCTGGACCTGAATCTTGCTGGCTTGGTCCAGTGACCCACTCTTCCCACTCATACACTGAATGATGTGTGAGAAGACGTAGTTGAGCTGGGAAGGCATCAGTGCCTTCTTCACAAGAGTCAGCTTCTTGTTGGGAATAGTAGTCCTTGGTTTGGGTTCCCAAGCATATTCCATGGCATCCAGGAATTGGATGAGTTCAGCGTCAGTTGGCAGGGCGTCGAATCCATTCCTGTATTTGTCGGGGAAACGCAGGGCTTTCCTCAGGCCTAGGGCAGTCATAATCCCTGAGCCTAGTTGAGTGCTGAATGATATAGCAGGAACCTGTTCACCATTTTTGTTGGTGAGAGAGGTTTCTTCAGCGGTAAACCAGAATTGCTGGAGTAGAGCTTTCGAAGGTGTGGGATCCACCGTGATAGCATAGGCAATGCAGGATTGTCTTAGAAACTTTGCAGCTTCCACCAGATGTGGGTATTTGACACCATCAAATTCAAGGCGAGCAAGATGGTTGTTCTTTGGAAGTTCAGAATCAGTGATGGCGAACTTGACGTTCTTAGAGGCGATAAGTGCAGATTGAGTCATTCTGTTTGAGTAGATAAACGAGTAGAAGAAAGGTTTAATCGTAAAATAAAGAAGATTTGCTAGTTTCTATTTGGGGAAAGAAACATAGGAAATCAACATATTTTTAGAGAAAAACAGTTTATCTTAGAACAAGATTCCAGAATAAGAAGAAAAACCATTAATTTTGAATAAAGAATAGAATGGTTTTTAAAGAATAAAATAAAAAAAATGATTTTATGAGATTTGAGTCTTATAAACCCATAAATGGGGTTTATGTGAAAAGATTTAAGATAAGAAATCAAGAATAACCTGTTGATCTTGAAGAGGATGATGCAGAAAGCTTGAGAATACTTAGAATGCTTGAGAGAGTATTCTTGCTTAGAAAGTATTTCCAGAAAACGTAAATTGATAGAATGGAAAAAACATTCCTTTTATATGTGAGAAGGAGGAGAGAGAGTGTGAGAGAAGCGGGAAAACAAATGCACATCATGACATGGACACGTCCCACGAAGGTGATTGGATAGAAGAACAACGGACGAACGTGTCAGAAAAAGGCATGTTGTGGATTGTCGGTTCAAATGACGTCATAGTTAAGAAAGAGACTGTTCATTTGTCCGTTTTGAATTTATCACTGAAGAAAAAAAATATCAGCAATAGAATTTTCTTTTTGAAAGTATCCCTGATGAAAAGATAGGGATAGATTTTCTTTTAAAAGGATCACTGAATATAAATATCAGTGATAAATTTAAATTCAAAAAGCTTTTAATCATTTGAAGAAAGATTCAATGATTAAGATTTATATTTTAAAAAATATCTTAACTGGATGAAGATTCAGTTGTAGGGATTGAGAAACCATACCTGAGAGTCAGAATATTTATCAGAGAGAATGATGAAAGGGAACTTTTGATTACTGACATAATGCATGAACGCTTGAAGAATTATTCTTCAAGATTCAGCATTTCAAGCTCACTGATGAGAAAGTTGAACCTTGTCTCATCAAGAGGTTTGGTGAATATATCAGCAAGCTGAAAGTCAGTAGGGATAAAGTGAAGTTCAATATCACCATTCATCACATGATCTCTGATAAAGTGATATCTGATCTCTATGTGTTTTGTCTTTGAATGTAGCACTGGATTATTTGCTATAGCGATAGCACTAGTGCTGTCGCAATAGATAGGAATCTTTGATAACTGAAGGTCATAATCTAATAATTGATTTCTCATCCACAAGATTTGAGAACAACAGCTTCCAGCGGCTACGTATTCAGCTTCAGCTGTGGAAGTGGACACGGAATTTTGCTTCTTGCTTGTCCAACTTACCAGCTTTCCTCCCAAGAGCTGACATCCACCAGTGGTACTCTTTCTGTCAAGTTTACAACCTGCAAAATCACTATCAGAATATCCAGTTAGATCAAACCCTGAGTCTTTGGGATACCAAAGACCGAGGTTAGAAGTTCCTTTCAGATATCTGAAAATTCGCTTTACAGTGATCAGATGGGATTCCTTGGGTTCAGATTGATAGCGTGCACATAAACAAGTAGAGTACATGATGTCAGGTCGGCTTGCTGTAAGATACAGCAGGGAGCCTATCATTCCTCTATAGGCAGTGACATTAACAGGTTTTCCAGAAGGATCTTTGTAAAGTGTCAGGGGTGGTGCCATAGGAGTTTTCATCGCTGAAGTTTGAGTAAGATCAAACTTCTTCAGCATATCTTTAACATACTTACCTTGGCTGATAAAAGTACCTTTGTCAGATTGTTTAATATGAAGACCAAGAAAGTATGTCAGCTCACCCATCATACTCATTTTATATTCTTTCTTCATTCTTTCAGCGAAGCGAGTACACAGAGATGGGTTAGTAGAACCAAATATTATGTCATCAACATATATTTGTACAAGAATTATATGACCTTTTATCTTTCTGAAAAATAACGTATTATCAATTTTGCCACGTTCAAAATTTTCAGAGATAAGAAAAGATGAGAGAGTGTCATACCAAGCACGAGGGGCTTGTTTTAGACCATAGAGAGCCTTATCCAATTTATAAACATAATTTGGATGTATAGGGTCATAGAACCCTGGTGGTTGTTCTACATAGACTTCTTCATTCAGCTTTCCATTTAGAAACGCTGATTTTACGTCCATTTGATACACGATGAAGTCTTTATAGACTGCATAAGCTAAGAATAGTCGAATTGCTTCGAGCCTAGCCACAGGGGAAAAGGTTTCATCATAGTTTATGCCTTCCTCTTGTCTGTATCCCTGAGCAACAAGTCGAGCCTTGTTGCGGGTTACAGTTCCATGTTCATCTAACTTGTTTCTAAACACCCATTTGGTGCCTATTACAGTTTTATCAGATGGTCTAGGAATGAGATTCCAAACTTTGTTTCGAGAAAATTCAGTCAGCTCTTCTTGCATAGCGCTGACCCAGTTTGGATCTCTGAGGGCATCATCAGTCTTCTTTGGTTCTATTAAAGAGAGAAAGTTTACAAAGAGACAGATATTACCTGAGCTTCGTCGTGTCTGAATACCTGCATCTGGATCACCAAGAATTTGATCTATTGGGTGATATTTGGTCCATCGCTGAGCAGGAGCATTATTGCTTAAATCAGAGGTTGGATCAACAATTTGAATGTTTACTGATGAGGACAATTGAGGTTCATCAGCGATTAACTGTTGAGTAGATTCACTGGAGAAATTTTCAGACGAAGGCAGATTTGATGGTAGGAGTGTGTTTAGAGGTTCAGCTGAAACCCATGAGGTGGATTCAGCGGTAGGATGTATAATGTTTGGATCATCATCAGCGACTGGATGATCTGAATGCTGATGGTTTGAGAAGAAAGGTTCAGTTTCTCTGTAGTGAGAAAGCATCCAAGCATTTAACTCTTCATTGTCAGCGATTGGTTTGGAGTTCGCTGAGCGAGTTTCATCAAAAGTGACGTGAATTGTTTCTTCTATGGTTTGTCTTCTTTTGTTGAAGACTCTGTAGGCTTTGGAGATGGAGGAATATCCTAGAAATATTCCGTCATCAGCTTTTGGGTCGAACTTTCCAAGTTGATCTCTGTTGTTTAAGATAAAGCATTGACAACCAAAGATATGAAGAAAGCTGATAGAAGGCTTTCTTCCAACAAAAAGTTCATAAGTTGTCTTCCCAAATCGCTTTATTATCAGCGATCTGTTTTGAGTAAAACATGCAGTGTTTACAGGTTCTGCCCAAAATTGAGTAGGGAGATGAGAATCGCTGAGCATTGATCTGGCAGCTTCTATGATCGTTCTGTTTCTTCTTTCAGCGACTCCGTTTTGCTGTGGTGTTCTTACTGAGGAGAAGTTGTGAGAGATTCCCTTGTTCTCAAAGAAATTGTTCAGGGAACTATTTTTGAATTCAGTTCAATGATCACTTCTTATTGAACGAACAGTAAGATTGTTCAGCACTTCCATCTTTTTCACAAAAGATATTAGTTCTTCTGGAGTATCACTCTTACAGTGAAGAAAGATAACCCAGGTGTAGCGAGAATATTCATCTACAATGACAAGTGTATATTTCTTTCCAGCTATTGATTGGATGTTGACAGGGCCAAACAGATCCATATGCAAGAGCTGAAGAGGACTTGTCACTGAGGAAACTTGTTTCGACTTGAAACTTGCTTTTGTTTGTTTTCCTTTTTCACATGCTGAGCAGAGAGATTCTTTAGCATATGAGTGCTGAGGAAGACCAGAAACCAGTTCCTTAGATGAGAGAGAATTCAGGGTTTTGAACTTTAGATGAGAGAGCCTTTTATGCCATAGCCAGTTGACATCAGAAGAGGCTTTAGAGAGAAAACATAAGTTATCAGTGATAGTAGAGTCCATATCTATTACATAGACATTTTCTCTTCGATAACCACTGAGAGCAAGTTTTCCTTTCTCATTTACCACTGAACATGCTTTCTTAGTAAAGCGTACTTCATAGTCTTTATCACATAGCTGACTGATGCTTAGAAGATTGTGCTTCAGTCCATCTATATAAGCGACTCTTCTAAAGGTAGTTGTCCCATTGCTGAGAACACCAAACCCTTGGGTATATCCTTTTCCATTTCCACCAAAATTCACAGAGGGACCTTTCTCTTCCTTGTATTCAGTGAGCAGGTCTCTTTGTCCAGTCATATGACGAGAACATCCACTATCAAGATACCAGATGCCCTTTGATCCCTGCACACATAAGGAAGATTAAACGTTGTTTGGTACCCACTTTTCAATGGGTCCTTCAGAGTTAGTGGATAAGAAAAGATCAGTTGTCTTCTTAGCAGATGAAGATTCAGCTTCAGTGGTAATCTTCACTATGGTTAATTTCTTAACCTTAGTGGTATTTTTCACTTTGGTTGATTTTTCAGCCTTGGTGACCTTCTTAGCTTTAGAGGCATTTTTCTTTACTTTAGCTATTTTATCAGCTTCAGTGGCAGTTGGACATTTACTTGCAATATGATCAGTAAAACCACAGTGATAACATTTTCTGTATCTGAAAATGGTTTTAGGATCAGAAGTAGAAGGTTTTGCAAGTTTAAGATGAGCAGGGCCAGGTCCAAGAAGACTTTTCTCTTGAGATCTGGGAGAAATTTTCATTTCTTCAGATCTCGAAGGTTTAAGGTCAATCTTCAGCTTTGGAGGACAGAGATCAAAGATTTCTATCACAGAGCTAGAGGATTGCTTAGCTGAAGGTTTAGAAGGAACTTTCAGCTTTGCTTTCCTGGTTGCCTTCTGAGGGAGGAGAATGGACTTTCCTTTATCCGTAGACTTAGTGTCTTTGGATTTTTCCTCAGGGATGGGATTTGAAGAAGAACAGGGATAGAATTGATTATAAGAAGTATCAAAGAAAGAGGTGACAAAAGTTCCAAACTTAAGCGAGGAACTTTCTTCCTTAGGATCGTCCTGAGGTGTCCAAAAACCAAGACCAGTTTTATCACTATCAGGAGTTTGAGCATTTATTATCTCAGAGATCTTTGTTGATGATTTGCACCATTTTTCAACATGAGACTTTTCTGCTTTTAGAGCAGCAATGGCTTGTTCACGTTCAATGCTGATGATTTCATTTATAATGACTTGATCCTTGAACTTTTCTTCTAAAATATTTAGTTCTTTGATCTTTTCATGACATTTCTCTAGCTCTTGAGTTAAATGAACATTTTTATTCTCAGCTTGAGTTTTGTCGTTTAGGTCATTATAAAGGTCAATCGTCAGCACATCAACAGCGCGACTTCTCTCAGCTTCAGGCAGAGAGGGATTTGTAGAGATAGATACCTGAGATGATATGTAGCTCATAGAAGGTTCAGATGGTTCTTCCACTTCTTCTTTAATCTCAGCCATGAGGCAAAGATTAGCGACTTCTTCTTCATCAGAAGATGATTCTTCTGATTCAGCCCAGTCGTGTTCTTCAGCGATGAGACCTTTACCTTTTCGCTGATAGCTTTTCAGCTTTTGATATTTGTTCTTCAGCTTTTGGTATTTGTCATCACTGGATCTTCTTGAGGTAGAAGGTTTGAAGACCTTTTTCGACCTGCACTCACTAGCAAAATGTCCAATCTTTTCGCAGTTATAGCAAGTGGCAGTATCCTTATCAACCGGAGTTGATTTTGGCTTTTCAGTAAGAGAGAGAGGTTTACTTCTTCGGAAGTTGCTCTTTCTTGCAAATCTCTTAAAAGAGTTTGTCAAGAGTGCTAAGGACTCATCAAACTCTGAAAGATCAGGGTCTGATAGATCCTCAGATTCAGAATCTAACTCAGTGATAGTGAGAGTAGATCGCTGAGATGGAATTATCTCTGAAGAGACTAAAGCAACAGGAGTGCTTTTAGAGTCTTTAGAATCTTTTACAAGATTCTTCTTCAGGAGATTAGATTGCTCATAGTTGAGCAGTATTCCATATAGAGTGCTTAGAGAGAGAGTATGTAAGTCTTTTGTCAGCTTAAGACATATTGAATAACTGTCCCAGCTTTCAGGAAGACATTCCAAGAATTTTGTTAGGACCTCAGAATTAGAATAGGTCCTACCAACAGTTCTTAGGTCAATGATTAGGCAGTTAAACCGCTGATGGACGTCAGAAAGAGATTCATTCTTACCAGCGATAAAACTTTCATACTGTCTTACCAAGTTAATCTTTCGAGTCTCTTGGATTTCAGTGGTGCCCTCATATTGAACACATATGGTTTCCCACATTTCTTTAGAAGTTTTCAGATACATGATGGAATGGAAAACTTCATCAGGCAGAGCCATTGATATAATGGTCTTTGCCTTTGCATCTATGCCTACCCTATTTTTATCTTCATCACTCCACTGTCTTATTTCCTTAACGACATATCGTTCAGGGATAGCTTCAGTGGTGGCAGTGGCGGGAACCGCAGCTATAATTCTAACAGGTTCATAGGGTCCGTTTTCTATATATTCAGGTATAGTAGGATCCGCACCTTCAAGAAATAGCATCATTCGATTTTTCCATAGAGAAAAGTTATCTCTGCTAAATCGAGGAGGTTTAGAAAGTGAACCATTATCATAGTAGTTTGTGTTTGTGTTTAATGCCATTTTAGAATAGCAAGGAAGAGTATACAGCAAGATCTTGTTTATTAGATTTAAACAAACTGCTCTGATACCACTTGTTGGTCCCGAAGGTGCTAAACAAGTTTGTAGAAGGGGGGGTTGAATACAAACACATAATTTAAAGTTTAATAAATTGTTTATTGATAAATCAAAATACAATTTACAAGTTTGTTGCGGAATAAGATTAAGACAGACTCAATCTAAACAAACTCAAGAAACACTAAGATAATTGCACAAGAAATTCAGAGAAAGGGGGATTTAGAGATATAGAAAACAAGGGTTTCTATATTGAGTTCAAGGATGAAGCACACCTTCAGATGAAGGGGTGAACTTCCTATTTATACCCTATGCATTAAATGCATGGCAGGATACTTTACACGTGGCGTTCACTGATTGGCTTTGGGAGCCTGACTTTTAGGAGACATGCTTTCGGCCGGGTCATGAACAGTGTAGTTGACAGAGTTGTTGTACGAATGGTTGCAGAGACTTGTCCGTTCTGACACATCGTACTAGGTTGTGCAAGGATAGACAAAAGGAAACTTGAGGCATAAGCTTTGTGATCGATTGATCGCTGAGTATCTCTAAGTTCAGAGATAAAGAGGTTCAGCTATCGCTGAAGCTTTTTCTCATGTTCCTTCGCGTATAAGTAGAGTTGTCTTTTCTTCACTGATATCCGCATCAGGTCACTAGTAGACTTCTCTTTGTTCAGCGGCTTCATCTTCGATTCAGCTATGAACATATGTTGACGCGAGACTTGTCTTCAGGGATTACGTTGGCTGTTTACTTTAGGAACTATCAGTGATAACTGAACAGATTCAGTCTAATCACTGATAGTTAAACACTAATACATAGAAATGTTTATAAGAAAGACTATCAGCGATAACTGAATAGACTCAGTCTGATCGCTGATGGTGAAACACTAATACATACTAAAACGTAATTTTCACTAAGTATAGAAGAGGGTCGTTATCAAATCACTGAGAGAGTTTGGATCAACATGGGTGATCACTTTGAAGTTTATTCTACTTGGGGCAAGATAGTCAGAAGTTGTTCAAGGTCAGACTTGGAAGAAATGTTCAAAGTAGGAATGACTTTGTATGGGGATGTGTTGAAGACATCAGGGATGAACATCAAGAAACTAGCAATGGAGTATTTATGCATGATGTTCAGTCCAGACCTTGTCAAGCACGTAATCAAGGAAGTTTTCAAGCCCGTAGACAAATGGATGCTTATAGAAAGGTGTGGGGTGTATATCTTAACCATTGACAAAAGCTTTCATGAATATTACCTGGTGGATAAGATATATGACCATAGCCTAGCCAAGCTACAGGGGATGCTGAAAGCCAAACTAATCTGTTCTCAAGGTTCTGAAATGGCAAGGATTGTGATTAGCGGGATCATTAATCAAAGTCTGGGTCTGGATCCTAATTTGGGGAACTAAGTTGAAGTGTTGAAAGCATCATGAAGACTCTATGTTGAAGAACTTAACTTCTCATCCTGAAAAGTTAAGTTAGGGGAGATTGTTGGGTCAGAATATGCTAAGGATGGATACTACTACCAGTTGAAAGGTATTACTACTGCTTGTAAGTTTAATACTGCTAGTAGAATTAATACTGCTTTAAAAGTTAGTGCTGCTACTTGAATAGTTAGTACTGCTTGGAGAGTTAGTACTGCTAGTAGTTAATATTGTTGAAGATTACTACTGCAAGCATGGTTAATACTGCTGAGGATGTTAATGCTGCTGAATAATTAATACTGCTGAAGATGGTTAGTACTGCTTATGAAGATAAAGATGATTTGGAGATAAAGATGAGCTGGAAATAAGGCTGAAGATAATTATGGTATTGATGCTGAAGTTCAATTTTTTTTTTATAATTATCTTGTAATCAGTCTTGTATATATAGTATAGAAGTATTTGATAGAAAACATTATTAATTATTCATACGTTTTGGTTTAGAGAGAATTAACCTCAAAAATAGTTTAGATCCTTTCTATAGAGAAGTATAGAACGTCTGTTGAGTATGTTCAATAGATTGATGTTTTGTGTGTAATCATCAAGTTGAATTAATATAAACTTGTGATTTGAGTTCTATATACTGTTCCATTGATTTTTGTTAAAGTGTTTTTCCGCAACTTCTTTAACATAAGTTTTTGAGTGTGTTATTTAAATTCTTGTTTGAATTTCGATCCTGACATAATTTATTTTATATTTTAAAAGGGTAAAAGTTTTTAATTAAAAAATAAAATAAAAGTCAAATAAGGTAGACCTAAGATTGAAATTAACTTCTTTTTCCCTTAATAAATTTAATTAATAATTTTAATTAAAAACTATATTTAATGTGAGTTGTTGGATCAATAGAGATGAAGGACCGAGATGAGTCCTCATATTCACAATGAAAATAAAATTTCCAATTGAGAACATCATCTATTTAAGAAAACACGAGAATAGCCGAGTAAAAACAAACTCATATATGATTCACGTGACTTTGCGCGAGACTTTAGGTTGCGCCTAAAGTCGCCCACGCCCGTTTTTTCGGGTTAATGTAAAATCATATATGATTTTGTACATGATCTGTTGTTTTATTATTTTCTTAAATAGTTAGAATTCGCGTTTGAACCTTCCCCCCTCTCTCTCTCTGTATATATATATATATATATATATATATATATATATATATATATATATATATATATGGAGAGGTTCATTTGAGAAATGATAAATATATGAGAAATAAAGAAGTAATCTTAGTCATTCATCTGGTCAACATTTTCGGCTTTGACCACGAAGCACCGGATAATTCCTTGTGTGGTCTATAGAAGGTAGAGGGGTAATTTCGTAAAATACACGGGATGAGTTCATATATGAATTTGTATGAATCCCAAAGATTCATATATGAATCTGTTAATTAGTTCAACTGATTCATATATGAATCTTTGTGATTCATACAAATTCATATATGAATCACAAAGGTTCATATACGAATCTGTTAGTTAGTTCAACTGATTCATATATGAATCACAAAGGTTCATATATGAATCAGTTAAAAGAGTTCAGTTGTGAATTGCACTGGTTCATATATGAACATATAGTTCATATGTGAATTATACATGTTCATATATGAACACAACCCGTGTGTTTTGTAAAATTTACGAAATTGTCCTTCTATTTTTGGGATAGCCGCAACTTTTGACCAGTCAAAGCCGCAACTTTTGACCGGTCAAAGTCGCAATATTTGACTAGTCAAATCCGATCATGACCATATGAATGGCTAGGATTACTTCTCTATTTCTCATATATTTACCATTTCGCAAATGAACCAAACACTATATATATATATATATATATATGTATAGTTGAAGGATCGTGTGAGAAGTTGAGGTTAACGTGAGAAACGTGAGATGTGGATCTGAACTGTTGATCACTTCTAATCTCATGCCCTCCTTGAATTGCACCCTAGAAGGGAAATGATCAGGTGCATCTTATTTCGGTGCATCTCATTGTAATATGCATCAACTTCTCATCCAATTGTTGATAACCGATTTTTCATGTTTCTCATTTTAACCTCAACTTCTCACCGGAACCACACATATATATATATATATACATACATATATATATATATATGTGTGTGTGTGTGTGTATATATATATATATATATATATATATATATGAGAGAGAGAGGGGTTCAAATGAGAAACACTAAATATATAAGAAGTAGATACACAATGCTAACCATTAGATTAAATGATCAAATTTTATTATATGAACGGAATATGGTAATTAGCAATCCCATATTCAATAAAATTAAAGCAGCGTAAGGATCTTAATTCTATCATTGATTTTTTTCTAATTGATTCTTTCTCGACGTATATTGCAAATCAAATCAAATTTTATGAAAATTCTGTAGTCGATTTTTTCTCGATTCTTTCTCGATCATATATGGCAATTCTAGGTTATCAAAACTATAAAATCTCTTAATTTTTTCTCTATTGAATCTCATATTCTTTCAATATGAATCAAAATCTAGAAAACGATCATGAGCAAGATGTTGACTTTGATCCTAAAACTATAATGCGATATGTGAATCTAAGAGTAATTTTAGAATCAATTAAATAGCTCATTTGTTAATGACTTAAATTAGTTCATATGTGAATCTTTCGGGTTCACATATATACATAACGATGAAAATATGAACAAAATCAGTTTCATATACGCATCCAACGATTGATAACCATTTTTCACGTTTCTCATATCAACTCAACTTCTCACCAGAACCCAACTTTATATACACATATATACATATATATACATAGAGATGGTTTCAATTGGAAACTTTGGAAACTGTCAAATATATATACATAAACATATATATATATATATATATATATATATATATATATATATATATATGGTTGTATTCTAGGTTGAGTTAATGTGAGAAACATGGGAAGTGATTATCAACCGTTGGATGCACATTAGGATGAGATGCACCGAGATGTACCAGATCAATTTGACTTATAAAGTGCGATTTATGGGTGAGTTTAAGATTATATGTGATCAAGGGTTCAGATCCATTTCTCACACTTCTCACGTTAACTTAACTTCTCACACAATATTTCGCCTATATACATACATATATATATATATATATATGTAGAGAGAGAAAGAGAGAGAAAGAGGAAGAGAGATAGTTCGGGGAAAACCTCATAAGAATGGAAACCAAGGAACACCCTGGCAGCCTTTCGTTTCGAACGATATACATTTGTACATACAAGTAAATTAGTCTGTTTTTTGGTTTTTATGCACGTGTGCATTATGTATTTGTGCATGTTACAAATTAATTGTATGCAAAAGTGGTTATGGTCCAGATGAAGGATTATTAGGATGTTTCTCAGTTTTTCGTTTTTTAGGTTTTTCCTAAACCTATTGACATTAAACACCCACAGGCTGTGTAATCATATATGGTATCACATTTCTCGCATTTTCACAAAATGTTTAACTTATCGCATGATCCTTCCCCTCTCTCTCTATATATATATCCTAAGTATGTATAGGGTGTTCCTCTCTCTCTCTCTCTCTCTCTCTCTCTATATATATATATATATATATATATATATATATATATATCCTAAGTATGTATAGGGTGCAAGGTATATCGAAGATACATTTTGTTTCATTCAAACTGTAAAGCACAACAGTTTAGAACCCACAAAAAACATAAATATGGAGAGTGAGAGAGACGAAGAAAGAGAAAGGGCACTTGATGCATATGGCCCCCATTGCATCTCATCAAACCTCATATGTCCTTTTGATGTGATCGATATGTACCACCAATACACCTCCCTTTTCATCAACCCTGACCTTCTCTACTTCAGATCTTCCTTCCCTTATTTAGCAAAGTGATCATCAGAAGAACTCCACTGTCATTGATGATCTAAATATGTCATTTGACAGAGGAAAGGAGCTAGCAGATCATGGATCATCAGGGGATCCACCACCAACTTCCCCGAGCCGCTACGAGTCCCAGAAACGAAGAGACTGGAACACCTTCGGCCAGTACCTGAGGAACCAAAGGCCTCCCATCCACATCTCCCACTGCAACAGCAACCATGTTCTTGAGTTCCTCCGGTACCTGGATCAGTTTGGCAAGACCAAAGTTCACTTGCAAGGTTGTATATTTTACGGGCAGCCTGAGCCTCCGGCTCCGTGTACCTGTCCTCTTAGACAAGCCTGGGGAAGCCTTGACGCCCTCATCGGCCGGCTACGTGCTGCCTACGAGGAGAACGGAGGGTCACCCGAATCAAACCCTTTTGCTAGCAGCACGATTCGGGTTTACCTTAGAGAAGTCAAGGACTGTCAAGCTAAGGCTAGGGGAATCCCTTACAAAAAGAAGAAGAAGACCACCACCATGAGAGGAGACGACTCAAGCTCCACAGTGCATTTCTCTTGATCGTAAGTTTTGCTTTTCCATTCATATGCTTTTTTCATTAACCAATCCATCATATTCAATCAAATCTTCCCAGATCTCGTTGTAGCAAAAAAGAATAATCCATTTCTGCCTCGATGCAAGGGTAAGTTAAAGTTTTGAAAAGTTTGGGGTCGCTCATGTTAGCAGTAGGTATATATCTGGCTGGAAATGCATACATCAAGTAACAACGAGGTATATCATATATGCAAACAGTACTGAGTAGGTGCCATTAGCACTCTGCTGTTCTTGTGCCCTAATGATCGGACACTAGAGTCCAAATAAAGTTAATCCATCTATTTTCAATTATTATCATTAAATATTTTTTAATCCAAAATTTAGACCCATGTTAAAAGTTTGGTAAAATTATTTGCAATTGGAACAATTTAAGTGTAATTAGTTATGAAATAATTGAGAGATTAATACATTTCTTGTTTTCACACTCATTGATTGACAGATGAGCACATTTAAACCCAAGATTTATTGGTTCTTCTTTACTTTGCTTGCTCTTCCGATTCTTATTTCTTATTTTCCTTTTGGGATTTAGAGGTTGTTTGTTTTTTAAAAAAAAACTTTTAATGTCTCTTAAGTCTGAATTGTTCAGACATTTTTACACATCACCTCTTATTTATTACTCATAACTAAAATAAAAGTTCAGATTTTAGACCTTTTAAAAAACAAACGACACCTTAAGCTATAATTGGCTTATTTGATTAGGGTTAGACTTTCCAATCCGAAATAGAAGGATTATATTATTGAAATATATGTTCAACAACTACTACATTCAAACTCACTTGAGGTTACAAAATTTCTATAAATTATTATTTTTCTCTGTCTAATTTAATTTTATGACAATCTATATATGTAAAATTAAATATCATTAAATCATGAGAAAAAATAAAAGAAATAGTACCAAGTTGAACTTTTTGCACCATTTTTATTTTAACGAACACACTATATATAATTTACACTGAAGTAGCAATATTAATAATAAAACATCAATATTTCATATGTACGATTACTTTATTTTAATTATAAAATGCTGTTAATTTTAAGTTTGTTTTCTTATTTCTTATGTAAATTCTAACAAATTATTCGTGTACTTATGTAATGTAGCGAGATGTGAAATTATATTGTAAATTAATAATAAAAATTTCATAAAATCAAACCCACCATGTACAGTATATCCCACTCATAACACAATTCATTAAAAATAAATCGATAGTTTATTGACTATTATGTCGTTTTAGTTGGCTCAAAGTTTATCTTCACTATTTCGTTAAATAGTGTTTAAACATGAAGTTCTAAAAAGTTGTATATATATATATATATATCACTTTAAAAATAAAGGTTAAATGTTATCTGTTATAGTAAAGATAATTAATTCTGTAATTGTTCCTAGTTTATATTTAATTTTTTTTATAAGCATGTTATAATATAATTTTGTTAGATTAATTGAATAATTGTTTTAGATAATAAGATAATTTAATTCGAATTAATTATGGTTGATATTTGAACTTAAATTTTAAAAGGACTTTAAAATACCGATTAAATGTTTAGATTTATGTTATAATGTAAGTATTTTTTTAGTTTAATTGAATAGTTGTTTTAGATAATAAGATAATTCATATTAAATTAATTATAGAATAATTATTTGGTTTTGTTAAAATTGTATTATAATATAATTTATTAAGTTATGTAATAAAAAAATATGCCGATTAAATGTTTAGATTTATGTTATAATGTAAGTATTTTTTTAGTTTAATTGAATAGTTGTTTTAGATAATAAGATAATTCATATTAAATTAAATATAGAATAATTATTTGGTTTTGTTAAAATTGTATCTATACTATATTATAAAGATGACATAAAAAACTCTTAATTACAACTCACTAAGCTTTATGTACTATCATTTAAAGTTATCTACTTAAAATCTCTTAAAAATAACTACTAAAGCCTAATGTACTACCTGTAAATCTTTTAACCTAATTAATATATTTCATCCTTATCCCCCAAAATACTTATCTCTAATCCACAAACCCTAAAATTATGAAATTTGAATTCTAATAAACATAATCAAAACTGGATAAACATCTCAATTTAAATA